>CM040833.1:29002776-30449026 GCA_022828995.1 Vimba vimba
TCTATAGCTTTGTTTATTTACCATTATGTAACATAGTTTAAAAGATACTGGACGGACCCATTATTATTAACCCCTAACTAATCTACTCCCATTGCATCAAAGCAGTGGTGAGGCTACATAAGGGCCACGGTGGCACTGGCACACTCATATTGACAGCTGGTCCACCCAATCAAATGAGACATAAAATGTTTTTTTGTTTTTTTTTGTGGGAAAGAAGAAAATTCCAAACTGCATGACAGTAATAGCTCAAATACATGAATTTAGATCCTTGTGAATGAGCGCTGATCTTCCAGTCATGTGCTTCTTTTCTTCAATCCAAGCGTGTTTCTGCTGTAAATCAGTCCCTGATTGGTCTTTGCTCATCGTCGCTACTAGGGGTGTAACGGTACATGTATTCATACCCAGAATTTTCAGTTCATGTCTTTCGGTTCGGTACACATGTGTACTGACGAATACAGAGTTGTAGTTCATTAACCACTTTTAACCACCAATAACCACCAATAATTGCAAGAAGCTTTCTGTCCAAATTCTGTCCATTTTATCACGAAATTCAAACAATAAATGCCGTTTTGACGCTCTCTGATGTGGTATGAGATCGATGTATAGACGCCTCAGTTCAAGCGGGAGCGTGGAGCAATCCCTTCCTCTTTAATCCTAGTTACAGAATAAACTTGAATGAACATTGAAAGTAAGTTGAAAGATACAGTACAACTGTCATGATCCCGGTCTGTGTTCCCCTCTCTTGGTTTTGTGTTTATGGACTCTTGTTTTAAAGTGTGTTCTGTTCCCCATTGTTTCTGTGTTTACTTCCTTGTTCAGTGGCCTATGCCTCCCTGTTTGTTAGTCAAGTCATCTTCATTTATATAGCGCTTTTAACAATGTAGATTGTTTCAAAGCAGCTTTACAGAGATAAACGTATAATTTATGGTAACAGAGATTGTTTTGGCTTTATAGCGGTTCTTTAGTAAAGTTATTTTCCAGCTAAGGTTAGTTATGATTGATTCGCTTCTGTTGCAACAATCATTTGTTATTAAATTAGGGGCCGCTAAGACGACACAATTCTCTCTACATAGACTTTAAACGCGAACCTGTGAGAAATGCTGATGGCGTTCACATGCGCATTAAGAATTGGTTCTATAGTTATGTGCGTTTGAATATATGTACGCAGGTTTGTAATTCCCTACAAAACAAGCCTAAACAAAGTACTGGTGTTTCCTTATAATTTTTGATACAGAATTTTATTTTATTTTATCAATTCGGGGTAGATACGCGAATTGAGTTTCCCGACAACGCTTTATCTGTAGAGTGGTAAAGGGATCCTCCATAGGGAGAGACTAGTTGGCACTTCAGCACTGCGTTGTCATCAGGTCCAGGCGAAGGTCCTTCATCAGATCTGGATACGGCCTGGATCCGGCAGGCTGCGGGAAAACCTCGGGATAAACAAAGACACTAAAATTAGCGTAGATGCCATTCTTCTTATGATGTAACGAGTACATCAGGATTTATCAGAAGTGTTCCCGGTTCCAGCTGACCTAATCTATGCAGCCTAATATTGAATTATAGAAGTCTATAATGTATTATGTGAAAGCTAGGTCAAAGAGATGTGTTTTTAGTCTAGCTTTGAACTGACAGAGTGTGTCTGCTTCCCAGACAATGGTAGGAAGGCTGTTCCAAAGTTTTGGTGCTAAATAGGAGAAGGATCTACCGCCAGCAGTCGATTTTGATATTCTAGGTATTATCAACTGGCCAGAATTTTGAGATCGCAATAGACGTGAAGGACTATAATGCGTTAAGAGCTCGCTCAAGTACTGCGGAGCTAAACCATTTAGTGCTTTGTACGTGATCAGCAATATTTTAAAATTGATGCGATGTTTAATAGGGAGCCAGTGCAGTTTTGACAGAACCGGGCTAATATGGTCATACTTCCTGGTTCTGGTAAGAACTCGAGCTGCTGCGTTTTGAACTAGCTGTAGTTTGTTTATTAAGCGTGCAGGGCAACCACCCAGTAGAGCATTACAATAATCTAGCCTTGAGGTCATGAACGCATGAACTAATTGTTCCGCATTTGTCAATGAGAGCATATGACGTAATTTAGATATATTTTTAAGATGGAAAAATGCAGTTTTACAGATACTAGACACGTGACTTTCAAACGAAAGATTGGTATCAAAGAGCACACCCAGGTTCCTAACCGACGACGAAGACTTAACAGAGCAGCCATCAAGTGTTAGACAGTATTCTAGGTTATTACGTGAGGAAGTTTTTTGTCCAATAATTAGAAACTCTGTTTTTTCAGAATTTAGAAGTAGGAAATTACGAGTCATCCAATTTTTTATATCCGCTATGCATTCCGTTAATTTTGTGAATTGGTAAGTTTCGTTAGGTTTTGAAGAAATATAGAGCTGAGTATCGTCGGCATAACAGTGAAAGCTAATGCCATGTTTCCTAATGATATCTCCTAATGGTAGCATGTACAGAGTGAACAGCAGCGGTCCTAGTACTGAGCCTTGTGGTACGCCATATTGAACTTGTGATCTATGAGACATCTCTTCATTTACTGCTACAAACTGATAATGGTCAGATAAGTATGATTTAAACCATGCTAGTGCAATTCCACTAATGCCAACATAATTTTCGAGTCTATTTAAAAGAATGTTGTGGTCGATAGTATCAAATGCAGCACTAAGATCGAGTAACACTAATAGAGAGACACAACCACGATCGGATGATAAGAGCAAATCATTTGTGACTCTAACGAGAGCTGTCTCAGTACTATGGTACGGTCTAAATCCTGACTGAAAATCCTCGCAGATATCATTTCTTTCAAGAAAGGAACACAGTTGTGAAGATACTGCTTTTTCTAATATCTTTGACAGAAAAGGTAGATTCGAGATCGGCCTGTAATTGACTAATTCTGTAGGATCAAGTTAAGGTTTTTTAACAAGCGGTTTAATCATAGCCAGCTTAAAGGTTTTTGGTACGTATCCTAGAGACAAAGATGAATTAATGATATTAAGAAGAGGATCTATGACCTCTGGAAGTATTTCTTTCAGTAGCTTAGTCGGTATAGGGTCTAGATTTGTTGTAGATTTAGATGATTTAACGAGTTTAGTAAATTCTTCCTCTTCTATAGCAACGAACGAATCAAATTTTTCCTCCGGGAGACTTCAATGCACTGCCTGATGCGATACTGTAGTAGACGGTTGCATAGTTATAATTTTCTCCCTGATATTATCAATCTTATAAGTGAAGAAGTTCATAAAGTCATTACTGCTGTGTTGCTTGGAAACTTCGGTGCTTGAAGCTTTCTTTTTCGTTAGTTTAGCCACCGTTTCAAATAAATACCAAGGATTATGTTTATTTTCTTCTAATAGGGTTGAAAAATAAGCAGATCTAGCAGCTTTTAAAGCCTCTCTGTAAGCAATCGAGCTCTCTTTCCATGAAATGCGAAATACCTCTAGTTTTGTTTTCTTCCAGTTGCGCTCCATTTTTCTGGCTGCTCTCTTAAGGGCCTGAGTGTGCTCGTTGTACCATGGCGTTGGACTATTTTCTTTAATCTTCTTTAAGCGCAACGGAGCAACTGTGTCTAAAGTGCTGGAAAAGAGAGAGTTAAAAGTTTCTGTTGCAATATCGAGTTCTTCTAAGCTATCTGGGATGCTGAGATGATGAAACTGATCAGGAAGATTATTGATAAAGCAATCTTTAGTGGCAGAAGTGATAGGTCTTACATATTTGAAACACGGAGTCGGCTTTGCAGCCTTGGCTAAATGAAGTTTACACGAGACTAGATAATGATCTGAGATGTCATCGCTCTGCTGCAGAATTTCAACTGCATCAACATCTATTCCACGTGATAATATTAGATCTAGAGTATGATTACGACGATGAGTAGGTCCTGACACGTGTTTTCTAACTCCAATTGAGTTTACAATGTCTTTAAATGCCAATCCCAATGCATCTTTTTCATTATCGATGTGTATATTAAAATCACCAACAATTAGTACTTTATCTGCAATCAATATTAATTCTGATAGAAAGTCCGCAAATTCTTTGATAAAATCTTTATGGTGCCCTGGTGGCCTGTATACAGTAGCCAGCACAAATCTCAAACGTGATTTATCATTTATACTATATATTTTTACATTGAGTACTAACACTTCAAAAGAATTATATTTAAAACTTGATTTCTTAGTGGTTTTGAAAATATTACTATAGATTACTGCAACTCCTCCCCCTTTGCGTTTCAGACGAGGCTCATGTTTATAACAGTAATCTTGCGGGGTGGACTCATTTAAAGTAATGTAATCGTTAGATCGATTGCTCATCTGTATTATAGCTGTTTTTTATTTGTTGAACATCAATTAAATTTTTAACCTTAGATGGGTTTAAACGTTTTTTGGATTTCCAAATTCGGGGAACAGACACAGTCTCTATATGATGATAGCTAGGTGAAAGAGGCTCTATGTGATGGGATTTATCTGACCTTGGTGACGTGAGGCCGCTAGCAGACGGTCGGTTTAACCAGTCTGTTTGCTTCCTGACCTGAGTCCCAGATTGTCATGTTTGAGCTCTAAGACTATGTGCCATATTACTAGAGAGAAGAGCAGCACCATCCCTGGAGGGATAAATACCATCTCTTTTCAACAGGTCAGGTTTGCCCCAAAAACTTTTCCAATTGTCTATAAATTCTATATTATGTTGCGGACACCACTTAGACAGCCAACCGTTAAGCGAACACAATCTACTAACTATCTCATCACTCCTGCGAACAGGAAGGGGGCCAGAGCAAATTACAGTGCTTGACATCGTACTTGCGAGTTCACACACCTCTTGTTGCCATAGTTACCCTCATTAGTTGTCATAGTGGTTCATCCGTTTCATGTGTGCCTTGTTAACCTCTTGTTATCTGGTTTATGTATTCCCCTGTGTTTCAGTCTTGGTTTGTCGATTTTTGTCTTTGCATTGTGTGAAGCTGTTGAATTCCTGCTACACAGACCACAATTAATCCAGCACAGAGGATCATGTGTCTCCATCAAGTAGTGATGGGAAAACGAGGCTTTCTGAAGCGTTTGAGGCTTTCATCAAATTGTGCTGAAAAACGGCTCATTACTCGAAGCTTTTAACGCAATGCGCATTAGCGACATCTGGTGGTCAGACTTGTTTTCTCCACCATATCTAACAAATCACCACAGAGCAGAAAATGCATGTGAAAAATATTTTGGGTGTTCTGTTTGGGGGGGGGGGGGTGTTGCGAAGTTGCATTTTTTTCAAACCAGCAGTTCAGCACAACCGACCTTCTGATACTGCATGACGTTCGAAGCTTCAAACGTCATCAATCACGTGGTATTGTCATTACAATACAAGCATCGGTACAGTGTGTGAGACAATAGTGCTTTGAAAACTGCGTTGGAGCATCGGAGCCCCGGTATCAACCGTCCCATCACTACCGTCAAGGAAAATGTCCTATTGAGGAGGATGTGACAGACTTTATTGAACTGACCCATTTGACTAAAACGGAGGAAATAACCTGGCATTACAAATGAGTGGCTCTGCATTTACTGTGGGAGTCATGGAGGAGGAATGCGGCACTTCCACAGTAGCCTCACACCGAGCCTTTTCACAACATGGCCGCCACGCCAGAGTCTCCAGCCAACATGGCCGCCACACTAGAGTCTCCAGCCAACATGGCTGCCATGCTAGAGTCTCCAGCCAACATGGCCGCCACACTAGAGTCTCCAGCCAACATGGCCGCCACACTAGAGTCTCCAGCCAACATGGCCACCACGCCAGAGTCTCCAGCCAGTCTCCGTCTGTTTGTCCTTGAGGCGTAGGCATTTTCCTCTGAATTTTCTGTGTCTCCTGACTGCTCTGTAATGGAGGCCATTTCTGAACTTTCTGTGTCCCCTGATGTCTCTGCTATAACCCCGGAGGCCAACTCTGAAGTTCCTGTCAGCCCCGACACAACCACAGAGGTCATCCCTGAACTTCCTGCCAGCCCCGACACAACCACAGAGGTCATCCCTGAACTTTCTGCCAGCCCCGACACAACCACAGAGGTCATCCCTGAACTTCCTGCCAGCCCCGACACAACCACAGAGGTCATCCCTGAACTTTCTGCCAGCCCCGACACAACCACAGAGGTCATCCCTGAACTTCCTGCCAGCCCCGACACAACCACAGAGGTCATCCCTGAACTTCCTGTCGGCCCCGACACGACCACAGAGGTCATCCCTGAACTTCCTGTCGGCCCCGACACGACCACAGAGGTCATCCCTGAACTTCCTGTCGGCCCGGACACAACCACAGAGGTCATCCCTGAACTTCCTGTCGGCCCTGACACGACCATGGAGGTCATCCCTGAACTTCCTGTCTGCCCTGACACGACCATGGAGGTCGTCCTCGAATTGCCTGTCTGCCCTGACACGACCATGAAGGTCATCCCTGAACTGCCTGTCTGCCCTGACACGACCATGGAGGTCGTCCTCGAATTGCCTGTCTGCCCTGACACGACCATGGAAGTCACCTATAAACCTCTTGTCCACCCTTAAACGACCAAAGAGGTCACTCTAGCACTCTTTGCCAGATACGACCATGGATGTCGCTACTGAACTCCCTGCCTGTTTTGTCTCAACCAGAGAGGCCGTTCTAAGTTCCCTAGTCTCGCCGGCTCACCCGCCAGCTCTGTCCTGGCTACCTGCACTACTTCCATCTCAAGTCCTTCCTCCCCTCCATGGACCTGGCCCTCCATTCTACCCCCAAGTCCACATCTTCTCTACCTCCCTTGTGGTCTGTTTTGGAGCATCTGGAAACCGCTCCTTTGAAGGCGCTTCTCCCGGTCTGTGTTCCCCCGTCTTGGTTTTGTATTTAGGGACTCTTGTTTTGAAGTTTGTTCTGTAGCCCATTGTTTCTGAGTTTACTTCCTTGTTCAGTGCCCTATGCCACCCTGTTAGTTGCTATAGTTACCCTCATTAGTTGTCATAGTGATTCATCTGTTTCAGGTGTCCCTTGTTAACCTCTTGTTATCCTGTGTATATTTTCCCCTGTGTTTCAGTCTTTCAGTCTTGGTTTGTCGGTTAGTGTCTTTGCATGTTGTGTGAAGCTGTTCCTGCTCTTTTAATTATGTTTCATGTTCCTCCTCCTCCTCCTCCTCCTCCTGGTTTTGAGCCTCTATTTGGATTGTCTTTGTTTTTGTTTTCAATAAATACTGCTGCAACTGGATTTTCACCTATCTTCGTCCCTGCCTAAACGCAATCAACTTGAAACGTATCTCGTGTAACCAAAGAGGTCACTCTAGCACTCTTTGCCAGATACGACCATGGATGTCGCTACTGAACTCCCTGCCTGTTTTGTCTCAACCAGAGAGGCCGTTCTAAGTTCCCTAGTCTCGCCGGCTCACCCGCCAGCTCTGTCCTGGCTACCTGCACTACTTCCATCTCAAGTCCTTCCTCCCCTCCATGGACCTGGCCCTCCATTCTACCCCCAAGTCCACATCTTCTCTACCTCCCTTGTGGTCTGTTTTGGAGCATCTGGAAACCGCTCCTTTGAAGGCGCTTCTCCCGGTCTGTGTTCCCCCGTCTTGGTTTTGTATTTAGGGACTCTTGTTTTGAAGTTTGTTCTGTAGCCCATTGTTTCTGAGTTTACTTCCTTGTTCAGTGCCCTATGCCACCCTGTTAGTTGCTATAGTTACCCTCATTAGTTGTCATAGTGATTCATCTGTTTCAGGTGTCCCTTGTTAACCTCTTGTTATCCTGTGTATATTTTCCCCTGTGTTTCAGTCTTTCAGTCTTGGTTTGTCGGTTAGTGTCTTTGCATGTTGTGTGAAGCTGTTCCTGCTCTTTTAATTATGTTTCATGTTCCTCCTCCTCCTCCTCCTCCTCCTCCTCCTCCTCCTCCTCCTCCTGGTTTTGAGCCTCTATTTGGATTGTCTTTGTTTTTGTTTTCAATAAATACTGCTGCAACTGGATTTTCACCTATCTTCGTCCCTGCCTAAACGCAATCAACTTGAAACGTATCTCGTGTAATTGCTCAATCACTGTTTCAACCACGGAAAGACGTCAATAAAAAACAATTTCACGTAGCATTACATTTACTTCAGGCAAGACATTCATTCATATTGACACAAATATTGATTTCGATCTTGATTCAGTATCAATTCATTAATTCATCAGTTATAACCTGCAATACTATTTTGAGCAACTAAACTAGTAGATGTATATTTATTAAAGAGCCAAACAGGCAACTAGTGGGTAAACCATGGTATTAGAAAATTATACTTGTTCTGTCCACAAAATGACTCTAATTTGCCTCTTTGCATTGTAATTTAAAACCCTTTTTTCTATTTTAACCTTAAATACTACAATAATTGTAATACAAATAATGAAAAATATTAGAATAAAATATTATTTTAAGTGGTAATTTAATGGACCATAACCTCTCTATCACTCTCCAAAATAAAATGATACTGTAAATGTCGTTGACGTAAAAATCAATACACACTATGCTGAAATGGTTACCAAAAATTGCAGCAAATACCTGTATAGTGAAGCTGTTGTCTATCCTGCTTAAACATTCAAATGTATTGACGGCGCTGGTTTGTTTGGAACTATTGAGAGATCCATGAATCACGTGACCACGTGGCGGCGACGCCGGCGAGATCAAAGCATGTTGCAACTCTGTTTTTCAACGGCCCCGTCTTTAACTGAGGCGCTACAGCGATCTGTTATGCCTCATTAAGTGCGCCAAAATGGTATTTATTATTTGAATTTCATATTAAAACTTACAAAATTTGAAAGCTGAGACTTTGTTTCATATCAAAAGCAGGGACAAATGTGTGATATTTGGCAACCCTGCTTTAATATTATTGTAATGTGTAAGTAAGGGCTCAATATGGTTTAGAATTAATAGTTAAAACTTTAAAAAAGCTTTAAAAAGCTTAAAAAGGCTTTAAAAGATGATGTACTTTAGTTTGAGAGTAGGCACTGAGGTTTTCCTATTTCACCAAGGTCCACTCACTTAGAAATTTCTGGCCTCGCCAGTGCATCAAATGTTTCTATGTTAACTGTTCACAGACATGTGAGCACATGAATGCAATGACCAGAGTTTTGTTTAGAGCTCTATGCATCTTTTGTTCTGCAATCGTGTGAATGCCCTCATCATAACCAGCAAAGTGCAGACACAATGTAAATCACAGATTCATTGAGCAGTGTAGATAACATCATTGATTATAATGGAGCTTTGGTGCAATTGCAGAAGTCAATCACTGATTAACTTGTGCTGAACTTGAATTGATTGACAACTCTGGCGATAATAAAGGGAGTGTAATTTGTCTTAATCACAATTTAATTAAATATTCTTTGTCTTAATCACAACAACTGAATATGTCTTGTTAATGGCTGCTCAATTTAATCAATTCAAATAAAAGTTGTTTTTCATACTACTAAAAGGAACAAATGTAGGTTTTTATAATACTGTACAAATACCTCATATGTCAAAATATTAAGGAAATTTGATTCCACATTTCATGACCCCTTTAAATACTGCTGTTCATCATGTATCATTAAATTGTGTAGATTAGGATTATACACTTAAAAATATGTGGTAACATGTCATAACTTGTCTGCTAGCTATGGTTTCAACAACAAACACAGGGCTTTTTTAGCATCTTCAAGTGAGAAATCACAGAGTAGTTCTGCCATTAAGTTAAACACTATAGAAAATATAGAAATAATTAGAATTAGAAATAGTTCTTTATTTTTAGCCAATTTCTCACCATTTAACATAATTCAGATGTTGTTTGCCAGATGTCCATATTCAAGCAACAATGATAAGACATAAAATTGGATTCATATTGATTTAAGTGTAAAAATATGTAAACAGTGTTTTATATGTAGACAGGTTTTATATTCACATGATTGCTGTATTTTACAGGGGCCAAGCACTGTAGGTGCATTTGCACTTACTATAGTTTCTTTTTTCTTTCTATTCTTCTTGGGTAGTGGAAGTCTATGGCAGCCAATAGAACCATGGGGTTCTTGTCATGACTAATGAAAGTAGTGAAATCTGGCACATTGATTATTGGGGGTCTTAAAGGTCCCTAGACCAAGTTTGAGCTTTGTCACTCAAACTCTATAACACCACCAGCTCTATAACACCAACAGCTCAAAATGTGACAATTCTTTTGCTTATAACTTTTGACACATGTGGTCTAGAAACATAATGTGGTTTTGGCTAATAACAAGTCACAAGTGTACCATGGTTGCACTATTATACTAAAAACATTTTTACAATTTTACATTTTACAAAAGAAAATACCCCCCTAAGAGCATTCATCGTCAGACCATGCAGACGGAAAGTTGTTAAAAGCTTTTCCTAAGCCGAACCTTTATGCACATATGCATATTTTTAAGGAAGTCAATCATCATCCACACCCATTCTGCTTGTGCAATGATAAAGTCCCTTCCAGTAGATATTCAAATCTTGAACAAAAGCTATCTGCAATGTTAGAGAAGATTCATTTTTAGTTTAAAGAAAACAACTTGTCTGGATCTGTCATATTTATGACCATTAGCGAGGCAAAGTAATGGCAGTCAATACAAAAACAGATAAACAGAGATACCAAGAAAACACATTGATCCCTTTGATCCATACTAGGTCCCAGAACACATTTTTACAGATCTCGATCATGATCCAGTGAATCTACCTATTGTTTGTTATCAAATGATTCTTTAAACATATACAATGGTTGGATCAAATGTACAGACACTGAGGACACAGTTAAACAAAATGCAGACTACTAACATGTGTATAATAACTAAAATCTTGTATAATTATTTATCATAGAAAGGTGTATGCGTTATGCTGTTCACAGAATGAATATTATGGACCAGCAGCTCTCATAAACTGCCAGGACTCGAGAGAAATCTACACTGAAACCACCAATCTCACAGACATGCTGGATCATGCTCCCCACCAAATTTTTGATAGTTTGAAGTGAAGTGCGCCTGTCAATAACAAAGCTGAGATTAGACTTATTTAAGAGGGATGATGGACCAAATACAATTACCTTAGTCTTTGTTCAATTTCATATATGTACTAGGATATGACATTCAGTTTCTTAGAGTGCTTTTTCCCACGTTTACAACAAATTACTTCATAGTCGCGTGGTAGAATGCCAGGCTCTCCCGTCACACCCACACAGTGCTCACTCTTTCCCAAGTTCAAATCACTGTCACCTGTTCCTCATCACTGCAGGACCAGTTCAAAAGTGCACACCTCTCAGTCACTCATTGTCTGGCCTCGAAAATGGAAACAGACTCCTTACCTGCTCTACTTACCTTGTTGGTTCAGCTCGTAAGCCCTGTTTATCTCTTGCCTTGATTACTCTGAGTCTTCTTCATCTCTCCAAGAATCTCCTTCGTCTTCATGCTTGAAACCTGTGGATAAAGATTACCTGTAAACTCACTGTTTTTCAAGAGGAATGCACTTCATCCAGTTCCTCCGTCATCATCACCATTCACAACCTACAACAAAAAACAATTGTTAGGATTACCAATATCTGTCTTTGAGTCTGGTATATCCTGAAAGAAGGCCAGACCAATAACTTAACGGCAATGAATCCAACAAAAGCTGGTGGATAACTTTTGCAGAGTTCTCACTGCACATGCACCCGCATCTGCACTGAGCACACCTGTCATTTCCCCGAGCTCTGCCTCACCACCTGTGTATGTTGCGAGTCCCATGGTCAAACCAGCACCCTACTATGGCTTGGTGGAAGACAATGGCTTGGCCCTAGAGATACAGCCGCATCGCTTCACCACTGAAAAGGCCAAAATCTCCTTTATTTTGTCCCTGTTGTCTGGACATGCACTTCAATGGGCAGAAACACTCTGGAGCCAAGCTGGACCAGTCACGCAATCCCTCGACAGCTTCACTACTCACTTCTGGGAAGTTTTAGGACGCCCTTCAGGAGATTCTTCAGAAAGTGAACAACTATATAATTTACGGCAGGGAAAAAGTTGCTCTCAAGTTTTGTACCCTAATGGCCTTTAGTGGATGGAACGAGTGAGCACTACTTACCATTTATCGACAAGGTCTTGACCCACCACCACTGCTGCATCTCTCTGCCTACGATGACACAATGGGGCTGGAACATTTTATTCAGTTGTCTCTGCGAGTTGCTCAACACATTATAAATTATATGGAAGAACAATCGGCCATGCAGTCCTTCCATAACATATGCCGGCCAATAAAATCCAGCACTCCAGAACCAGGAGAGGAACCCATGCAAGTATACAATATGCGACTTACCCCGACTGAGCGGCATTGTCGGCTGACCCAGAGATTGTTTACATTGTGGTGCCAGTGGGCACGTTATTGCCTCATATCTGGTCTGACCTCCTCGTCCCTTAGTGAGTTACTTTACCTGTCCCAAAGCTATTTTGTCACCACTTACCACCATCGTAACTCATACTGCTTCTGATGTATCTGTTTAAATCACAGCTCTCATAGACTCTGGGTTAGTCTGCAACTTTATCTCCAGGGAACTCTGCCGCCATCTCAAACTTGTGAAGAGGATAAGTCAAGCCACCGACCAAGTCCAGTCAATAACTGGTAAACTGCTCAGGCGAAAAGCCTTCCCTCATTGTGTGGGTCCCGTCAAGCTGCTAGTTGGTTGCCTCCACATCGAACTCTCGGTTCTGGAGAAATCCACCACCGGTATGATGATCCCATCCTCTCCTGGAAAAATGGAGACATCTTGAAGTGGGGTGACCATTGCATCCCTGACTGTTTTCCCAGTCATCCCAGTCCACACCACCAGTGGCCCAAGACCATCTCCATAAATGTAATCTCTGTTGAAAGCCCCGTGGACAAACAGTCAGTCAGGATTCCACCCACATCAAAGATGTCTTCTGCCCACAAAGAGCCTCTCGACTACCACCCCATAGACCATGGGACTGTATATAAAATATACCCATTTTCACTCCCTTAACAAAGGGCCACGGAGGAATACATGGAAGAGGCTCTACAGTAAGGCTACATCCGTGCTTCAACCTCCCTACTGCTTCCAGTTTTTTTTTTTTTTTTCCTGGCTAAAAAAGGACAGAGACTTTGAATTGGCCTTGTATCGACTACTACATCACAGTAAATACCGTTATCCATAACCGCATTTGTGGCACCTACCGGCCACTAAAAGTACTGTGTCATGCCGTATGGGCTGGTCAACACCCCCTCCATATTCCAGGGATTCATGAATGAGGTGTTCCAGTATTACCTCCATCACTTCGTGCTGATTTACATCGATGACATCTTGATGTACTCCTGAAATCATCATTTTTCAAAGGTCCTCAAAAAGCTCAGTGTGTACCAACTCTTCTTGAAAGCAGAAAAATGTACCTTTTATCAGTCATCAATCCAGTTCTTGGGCTACCATATTAGCAATGAAGGGATTAAGATGGACAAGGGGAAGGTACAAGCTTTACGCACCTGGTCAGCACCCACCTCAGTAAAAGAACTCCAGCACTTTCTTGATTTCTACAGATATTTCATAAAGAATTAAAGGACCATCACCACTCAACTCACATCACTCCTGAGAATCTGTCTTGGAGTCCCGAAGTCACCCATTCCAACTCCTCAAGGAAGCCTTTACCAAGGTTCCCCTCCTAACACTTTCCAGATCCCGAGAAACCATTATTAGTGGAAGTTGACACCTTGACCAAAGGAATGGGAGCCATATTATCCCAGCAGCAGGGGAAGGATTCCCGTCTCCATCCATGTGTTTTTTTTCTTCAAAGAAACTCTCCCTGGCGGAGTAGAATTATGATATCTGGAAATGCGAGTTGTTAGCTATAAAATTAAAGAGTTGGAGACCAGGTTCACACTTTTTCTGTTTGGCAGTTTGGAAGTACACTGATTAATGGTCCCGGTGTAATTTAATTATTGGGCTGACAATATGGTTCATGCAGTGCCAAAGTCTGAAAACATGACTGGGTAGTTTGTACCATTTCTTTTCACTTAAAAACATGTAGTCAGTTGTGGCTAATGGGATCAGCAGCCAGGCAGACAGATAAGCAAAGAGTCAGGCAGGGGTCGAGCACCAGTTTTTGCAGTTTATGAGGGTTAGATAAGAATCTTTCACAGTACTGTGAACAGCATAATATGTACAATATCAGACATCATACATCAAGACACATCACAGAGGCACATTTTTTATTATTTTTTTCTAATTTTTTGTCTCATTAACAGACACAAAATTATTTTTAGTTTTTTGTTCTCTGTTATTTGGCTTTATTTCCAGATGTTTGATTCAATTGCGGGCTCCCTCTAATGTCATACTCCAGGGCTCCCCTGTGGTAGATAGAGCACATGTACACAAGGCTTGTTAAATTATTGTAAAGTGTTTCCAAACAATAATAAAAAATCTGAACATTTTCAGTTAATATCTAGGGCATGTTGTTGTCCAGATTAAAATGTAAAAAAAAATTAATTTTGAAAATAAACAACCTATTAAGTCAAATTATTTAAGTGTTTAGTGCTGTGCATAACAAGAAAATATGCCTCTAAACACTGATCGAGAGCTGTAATTCCAACCACAGCATTTTGTAATGCTGTTTGCAAATGTTCGTTGGAGCTGTGTTTTGAGAAATACCAAATCATTAAAAATAACAAAAGCCTACATGAAGATTTATTAGTTGGTCTTCTAAAAAAAGCTGATTTCACCTGATTGACATTTTGTAACAGCACCACCTATTGGGCAAATGTTTTAAGCAATTTTATGTCATTCTTCTTTAAGTTCTTCTACTCGTGACTGTTAAACCAGTTTGCACTAATACTATCACAGGGAATGCTACATGCTAATTCATGTTGTTATAATGGACCTTCTGCATTTTTGCTTGGCCCCTTAATATCTGCTTTCAGCTATTTGTATTGTCTTTTCTTAGTGAATGCAAATGTGGTTTATAGTGAATACTCTCCATTTTATATTTTAAAGCTGTCATATTTACACTGTTGTGAATCCTCAATGCTTCACTGACAAACGGTGAAGTATGTTCTTGAATTTGCAGATTCATTGATAGCTATCATCTTGAGAAAGAGGGCCATTTTATATGGACATGGTATGAAAATGATAAAGGTATTTTTATGAGCGTTTAAAGTAGAATTCGTTTTTATACAAAATGCCATGGCAACGACTTTGAAATGCAACTATAACAAAGCAATTATTGCGTAAAAAAAAAAAAAAAAAAAAAAAATCCAAACCTAAGAATATTGTTAAACAATACATAAAGTAGGACCATAGATATTATAGGTAAAATAGATATTAAAAGAGATAGTTCACCCAAAAATTAGAATTCATTATTTACTTACCCTGGTTTAGCCGTTCTTTTTTTTTTTTCTGAAGATAAAAGGAGAAATGAAAAAATATGTCCTGCTTGTAATTGTCCATATAATGGCAGTGAATGGTGACCTTCAAGAATGCAAAAGTATCAGAAAGTAATCTCATGTGATTTGAGCCGTATACTCCAATGGCCATGTTTACTAACAGATTGCACCAGCGCAATCCCTCTTTTGGCATTAAAAAACTACTGTCAGAATTTACTAAAGACACGCAGTGAAGAATTAGAGATGAAAGGCGTGGATACATTTATTTTTGTGCCTGGTCTTATGCATTTGTAGGACAAATTTAGACAATATTTATGGGAGGAAAATTTTTAAATAAATTTTGCAACGTGATTTACTAAGGTTTGTGAAATTAAATTTACTGGTATTTGCCATTATTTATAGGTGCACTAAACAAATTTTGAGAAACACTGCTGATATTTTGAACAGGGGCGGTTTCTTCATTAGGGCGATTGGGCGACGCACCACCAAACTGTGAAAGGGACTTTTTCAATCACATTCACAATCTCATTCAACCACAGAGTTACGCTAGCCGTCACTGTCTCTGGATATAGTCCAATCAGCGTCATGTCACGTTCTGTGGAGTACCGCCTCTTTTTGGGCGATTTCACTCTGGCTGAGAATCGCCCAGAGTGTTCCCATAGACTTACATTCAAAGATGTTTTTTTTCGAACTGCAGGCACTGCAGTGCATTCTCTATGGGTTCCGGGAGGGCTCGCACTAACGTGCTTACGTCATCATACGTATCCTTAACTTGTGCAGTGATTGGTGGGAACAAACATACACTATTAAAAATCTTTAAGATTAAGTGACAAATAATATTTGAAAACAATTTTGAATTTGAACAACAAGAACAAATGAAACACTACTTTAATATCTTTATCAAATGTGATTTAAAAAATACAAATGAAAAAGAGAACGAGAGCGAGAGCGACTGTTAGGACATCTCGCGAGTTGAGGCCATTTGAACTTGAACAACGTCATGGCGAAAGCAGTTAATTCTATCGTCTGAATGCACTGGCTATGCTTTCCATGGAGAGGGAACTAGTCAGGAACATGCCTTTAAATGAGAGATTAATTGATCACTTTGCTACTTTGAAAGAGAGAAGAGCAAAATTTCAGTACAAGTAAGCAGTGTATTAAGCGAGTAATGTGATGTAAGCAGTGTAATAATAGTGAGTAATGTGCAGGGTTCGTACGGGTGCTTGAAATCCTTGAAAGTGCTTGAATTTTGATGTGTTTAAGGTTTGAAAAGTGCTTAAATTTTGGATAAAATGCTTGAAAATGTAACTATATTTCTTTCACAACAAATATTTATCTGACGGAATAGTTTGTTTATTAAATGGAGAAATAAAATGTAGCCCTTCAGATTCAGAGCAATTTGCGCTACGCTGGCCAGAGCAAGTAACGTTAGCGTAAATAGTGAGTTATGTGATTTCAGTTGTTTCTTATTAAATTGAAATTGGAGTAAACGTTTGTGGAAATTCGCATCTTGGCTGGGCTTTGTTTGAATTGATTTTGACATGCTGCTGAATTGTTAACACTCATAGAAACAAACAAGGAGATTTATTTATTGTAAATAAATATTTATTTGTTAGTATCACTTTATTTTTCATTAATATTAAAGTAGTGAAGTTGCCTTTACATGCTTAAGCTGTTAATTTATCCATTGCATGGGTGGACCTTATCCTTATCAATCATCCAAACATTTGCCCCCCCTGAGAGATTTTGCAGGAGCCGCCACTGATTTTGAAATCAAACCAAACATAAAAAAGAGTATAATAAAGAGTTGATGTCTCTTTATTATAGATGAAGCTAAGCAAAATAATGATTTGTGAAAAGTAAGGTAAATAAAGATGACAAGATTTGTGCTGAGACGGCTTCTCGAGCACATCAGCGGCAGTTCGGAGTTGTGGCAAGAGGGACACGTCTTCGTTCCCTCTATCATAGAATGGGGGTTACAGTAGTAACCAAGACTTTCCCTATCTGCCCGTCTCTTCGATGTTGTGTGGAAATACTGACACTAGGGGTCCCAATACTAAACGCCACAACTCACTGAACTGCGTTACAAGCCTTAGTGGTGCAGATGTTGGCAAGCTTTGCATACCAAGTAACTTCAACCCACTCGCAACCTTGTTATCATGTCGTAGAGGGGAAAGGCTCTGAACGCCAAGTGCTACACCCTGCTAGTCGTCTGAGTTCTCCTGTTGGTACCCAAAAGTCAAGATGAAACCAGTTACATAAGGAGATTGTAGAATCTCACAAAGGAATTGGGTGTTGCTCAGTCCGCAGCTCTGCACTCCCAAGCCATTTGTGGCACCTACCGGCCACTACAAGTACTGTGTCATGCCGTATGAGCTGGTCAACATCCACCCCCTCCATATTCCAGGGATTCATGAATGAGGTGTTCTGGTATTACCTCCATCACTTCGTGCTGACACTCCGAGCCCTCACTCCCAAGGGACACAGTAAGCCATGACCCTGTTAAGCCAGGAGAATGGCATCCACAATCCAGTGTCCCATCCTTTGTTTGGAGACAGCATTCTGTTTGGAGACAGCATTCTGACAGCATTCAGCATTCTGCTGACCTCCAAAGCAGACTAAGAACTGTTCAAATCGTCTGAAACTCTGTGTGCGATCCAGAAATATGCAAAGTGCAGGGCTGGGTCTCCCTTATCAGGAAGGGGTTGCTTGCAGGTTCACCACCTGAAAGGGGAAGTGGGAACCTTAGGCACATAGATGAGGGTTGGGGTCTCAGGACGATATGAGAGTCTGCCGGCCCAGACTCTAGGCACTTTTCATTAACTGAAAGGGCTTGTAAGTCCCTGTTACGAACCCTTTTGTTAAAAGTGGCTACGTAAGGGTTTCACAACATAAAGAAGGACACATGAAACACGAGTGCGCGTTAACATTTATTATACTCACAAAACATGTAAAAACTCACGGAACACGTATCACAAACAAAGAAACATAACAAACTTCAAATAATAAGAAGGTAACAACTATTAATAAGACGAACAGCAAAGTAATTCAACTAAATAAAAAGAAAAAAAAAGGAAAGCTTGTTTGCTGGTTCTCCTCTCTCCTGCCATGCTCCGCTTCAGCGTCCTTATAGTGAATCAGAAACGACTCCAACGAGACGCAGGTGTATAATGATACACAGGTGCGGACCTAATAACAAACTCAGACACAGAAAAAAACAGAGTCATGACGTCATCACAAGGAGAGGAAAACACAAACCGTAACACTCCCCCACTTAAAGAAAGAACCAGTCTTCTTTTTTAGACAGGTTCTGGATGAAGCGGACAATAAAAGCAACCAAGAACATAGTTACAATAATACAACTTATACACCTACATATAAAATTAAATTATACTTTTACCTAGCCCCGAGAAAGGGCATCTGCCACGATGTTATCAGTCCCTTTCTTGTGGTGAATCTCAAGATTATAACATTGAGCCATTAGCGCCCAGCGCATCAAACGTTGGTTATGATTGTACATTTTATTTAAAAAAACCAACGGATTATGGTCCGTGTAGACGATGACGGGAGTAGAGCTGTATCCAACGTACACGTCGAAGTGCTGCACAGCAAGCAACATAGCTAGAGTCTCTTTTTCGATAGTAGAATAATTCAACTGGTGACGGTTGAATTTAGCTGAGAAATAAGATACTGGATGGGATATTCCATCAGCACCACTCTGAAGTAGGACAGCTCCAACTCCGGTCGCGCTGGCGTCTACCTCAAGCTTGAACGGACGAGCCAGGTCAGGGGCAGACAACACCGGAGCACTGCAAAGAAGAGACTTTGCACACAGAAAGGCACTTTGACATTCATCAGTCCAATTAAAAACAACTTTAGAGCTGCACATCTTCGTTAAGGGAGCGACCACAGTCGAGAAATTTTTACAAAAACACCTGTAATAGCCAGCCATGCCTAAAAATCGTCGCAACTCTCTCCTCGTAGTGGGCACAGGGTATGCAAGAATAGCGGTCACTTTTGCGTCGACCGGACGTACTTGACCGTTTCCGACCTGTTTCCCCAAGTATGTAACGGAGGCTTTCGCAAAATCGCATTTAGTCAAATTTAAAGTTAAAGAGGCGGCTGTTAATCGGCTAAAAACATTGTGCAAAGTAGAGATGTGCTCAGTCCACGTAGAAGAATAAATAACAACATCATCAAGATAAATATTACAGTTTGGAACGTCACTCAACACTGTAGACATTAACCTTTGAAAGGTAGCAGGCGCGTTCCGAAGACCGAACGCCATACGCGTATATTGAAAGAAAGAATCGGGAGTCACAAATGCGGAGATCTCAGAAGCACGTTCAGTCAATGGCACCTGCCAATAGCCTTTTAAAAGATCTAATTTCGTAATGTACCGAGCAGTACCAAGGTTGTCAATACAATCCTCAATTCGAGGCAACGGAAATGCATCCGGCACAGTAACAGAATTCACCTTGCGAAAATCGGTACAGAAACGGAATGAACCGTCCGCTTTAGGTACTAAAATGCACGGTGAACTCCACGGGCTATTACTCTCTTTGGCGAAACCATTTGTAACCAGATAGTTCACTTCACATTTCATGATCTCCCGTTTACCTACTGGAGAACGATACGCATGCTGTTTTATGGGAAGTGCGTTACCCACCTCAATATCATGTTGGATGACAGAGGTACCAGACGGAACATCACTAAACAAGTTAGGATAATCTTCTATTAAGTCAATCACATCCTGACACTGGTCGCTAGATAAATAAGACAAATGAGATGGTAAAACTCTTAAAATCTCTGAATTCTTTAGAGGACCACCACTGAACATCTCCGTTGACATTTTCAACCCATCATCCACATCTTCAGCACCCATGGTACTGGACAGCAAAGATACTCGTTCCACATTTGACACCGGCGGTACCTCACTCTGGGACACGTCAGTCCGCTCATCAGTCTTCTCAGTTCGTGCTACATATTGTTTCAGCATATTTACATGACACAAACGTGTCTTCCGTCGTCGTTCTGGGGTATGGACTATATAATCAGTGTCACTCAGCTTGCTCTTAATTACATAAGGACCTGCAAATCGCGCAGCTAAAGCAGAACCAGGCAAAGGAAGCAACACTAGTACTTTTTCTCCAGGCGTAAAATTACGCACAACCGCGATCTTGTCAAAATGACACTTCATTTTCTTCTGTGAACGAGAAAGAGCTTCTTTCGCGACAGCGCAAGCATTTCGCAATCGTTCACGGGTACGAGAAACGAAATCAAGCACATTATGTTTCTCAGTCACACCAGTAGAGAAAAATTCATCTTTCAGTACTTTTAAAGGACCCCGTACATTATGTCCAAAGACCAATTCCGACGGACTAAAACCAAGTGACTCTTGTCGCGCTTCACGCAGTGCAAATAAAACCAAAGGGACTCCCTCATCCCACTCATTCCCTGCCTCCAGGCAATATTTTCGCAAACTGGACTTCAGCGTCTGGTGCCACCTCTCAAGTGCCCCCTGCGATTCAGGATGGTAGGCACTGGATGTGACATGCGCCACGCTCAAGCCTTTCAACACATTTCGGAATATCTTTGACAAGAAATTACTTCCTTGGTCTGTTTGAACAGTTCTCGGCAATCCGAATGTGGTGAAAAATTTTATTAGAGCTTTAGTGACGCTTTTGGCAGTTATATTCCGTAACGGAATTGCTTCTGGAAACCGTGTGACAGCGCACATAATTGTTAAAATATACTGAGAACCGGATTTAGTTCGCGGCAGCGGGCCGACGCAATCTACCAAGACGCGTTCAAACGGTTCACCTACAGCCGGAATAGGTCGAAGTGGAGCAGGTGGCACAATCTGATTGGGCTTTCCTACTACTTGACATACATGACAAGACTTACAATATCGAGACACATCAGCCTTCAACCCAGGCCAAAAGAAATGCTGGAGCACCCGATGGTAAGTTTTATTTATTCCAAGGTGCCCAGACCAAGGATGATCATGTGCCAAGCTCAAAATATGCTGTCGAAATTTCGAGGGTACCACAATCTGATGGACCACGTTCCAATCATCCGCATTTTCATCATTCGGTAAACGAGCATTCCAACTACGCATTAACACAGTGTTGTTCCAATAGAACTGATGGTTATACGAAGGTGATTTTTTAGTGTCAGCACTTAAACGACATTTCTCTAACGTATGATCACTTCTCTGTGCTGCAGTAAGAACATCGCACGAAATAGGCAAAAATACGTCAGGATCGGGACAAACAGATTTTTGGATCGAATTAACATCCACATGCTCTGTCACAGCATTTTTCTCAAAAATATCTGCAAAGATAGACTCACCTAAATTCACTTCATTCTCCTTACCGAAACTTTTCCCCTGAGCGCGTGTCGTAACTGCACTAGAAGCAAAAACATTTGGGAAATGTTGTGCGAGCGCATCTGGTTGCTGGTCAGTAACTGGGATTTTGGTTGAATGCAGTAGAAGAATGCAATGGGGGTTGTTCCTCATCCATAACAGCTGCAACAGATTCCACTGATTCAGGAACATCCTCCAATAAAGACAACACCCCATCATTAATTAAACCAGTTAACAAACAAGCTTTCAAGTCTTTCTTAAGCAATGTTTTAGAAACAGGTATTTCAAAATGTCGAGCAATAAGGAACAAATCGTCCTTTCTACATGTTTCCAACACTGCAATGCTAGGTTGACTTACAAACTCATTTAAATCAAACGTCGCCATAATACATTGATGAGCAAAAAACAAACATCATAAATTAGCAGGCTACGAACGACTCCGGACCTACCTACCTAACCGAGACCTTACTAAGACCTCTCTAGTCTTCAGAGGGTACCAGTTAAGAGGCGAGCCTCTCCCCCGGAATACCTCCAAAAACAACAAACTAAAATAATAAAGAAAACAATAAATAGTAAACCGTAGTGAGAACCGGCGCTAAGCACGGCCCCCCTGGTTTACTCTACCTACCCGGAGATCGCCCAGCACCACTAACCTTTATCTGCTCATTAAACAAAAATAATCCAAGCTCTCGACGAGCCCCCAATTTATGTTACGAACCCTTTTGTTAAAAGTGGCTACGTAAGGGTTTCACAACATAAAGAAGGACACATGAAACACGAGTGCGCGTTAACATTTATTATACTCACAAAACATGTAAAAACTCACGGAACACGTATCACAAACAAAGAAACATAACAAACTTCAAATAATAAGAAGGTAACAACTATTAATAAGACGAACAGCAAAGTAATTCAACTAAATAAAAAGAAAAAAAAAGGAAAGCTTGTTTGCTGGTTCTCCTCTCTCCTGCCATGCTCCGCTTCAGCGTCCTTATAGTGAATCAGAAACGACTCCAACGAGACGCAGGTGTATAATGATACACAGGTGCGGACCTAATAACAAACTCAGACACAGAAAAAAACAGAGTCATGACGTCATCACAAGGAGAGGAAAACACAAACCGTAACAGTCCCCCACCCTCTTGACGGTAAAAGCTCAAATGGATCTCTATGTTGGGCCTGTAAGACCACAGAGATATCCCGAGAGGGGACGAGGCATTATCCGTGCTTATCTCAGGAACCTAAAAATCAGGTCCGGACCAACACATGTTTGCCCTGGATCTTAGGTCAAAACCTCCTCAAGGCTAACAACGTCTCCCGTACCTCCACCGGGAGTAAGACTCAACCCCAATTGAGCAGGTCAGCAGCCTCTCCTCCTTCCCTGGGTTGCCCATCTGGGTTGAAGTCTTCTGATGGTTCTTAGTAGCCTGTTGACTGGTGGGCGGTGCCACCGTCCTGTGTGAGAAACGGTGTGCTGGTCTGGCTGCCAGTGCAGGCGATTGCTGGGCAGTCGGAGAAGGAGGCAATATGGGTTTTATCGGCTCCATCTGTTTCTTGACTGCCAATAACAGTTGTGCAAAGACTTCGACAGTGTCCCTGAATAGGCCACCTTGGGAGAGCACACTTTCTCGGCATCCCGTATTTCCATCAGGTTAAGCAATAGATTGTGCTCCTGGACCACAAGTGTTGACATTGCCCAACCCAGAGCCTGCAGTCTGTGACCTTCCGTGACCTTCGTAGCCCGTAGAGCATAGTCAGTCACAGAACGCAGGGTTTCACTTTATTTTGATGGTCCTTTTAACACGTTCTGTTGACTATAAGTAACGCTGCACCTACATGTCTACTAACTCTCATTAGAGTGTTAGTTAAGTATTAATAGACTGGTAGGTTTAGGGTTAGATTAAGTTGACATGTAGTTGCAAAATGACTTATAGTCAGTAGAGTGTCTGTTGGAGGACCATCACAATAAAGTGTTTGCAGATATTAAGCAGACAGTCTACTTATACTCCAATGAAAGTTAGTTGACATAAAGTTGCAAAGTTATTTATGGTCAACAGCACATTCAAAAGGGACCATCAAAATAATCTCTGGTTTGAGACCACCCTTTTTAGGATCTCTCAATACTTTGGCTTGGTAGACTTGCAAGATTGCCATAGCGCACAGGGCAGAGGCAGTGAGAGACGAGGTAAACTTACATAAAATATATAATGCGGTATAAATGCACCGCAATCGCCTGTTCCACACGAGGAACCTCTGAGTACCCCTGCACCGCCCCACCATTGAGGGTGGTGAGGATGGAGGAGCCAGTGTTCTATGTTTTCTTGCAAAGCCAAACTCATCCAGAAACTCAACCTGGAAGACACGTGAGAGTAGAGGAATGGGAGGTTCACAGGGATTCACTCGGCGGAAACGCTCCCATT
This sequence comes from Vimba vimba, assembly GCA_022828995.1. Classification (NCBI taxonomy): domain Eukaryota; kingdom Metazoa; phylum Chordata; class Actinopteri; order Cypriniformes; family Leuciscidae; genus Vimba; species Vimba vimba. The sequence continues at coordinate 29,026,942 of CM040833.1, forward strand.
TCATCCCCTTGCCCAGAGATAGAAGGACCAGGACGGGAAGCAGCTGAGGTGACTCTGTCTTTTGAAAAAGAGCACAACGTGCACATGGTCATGTTTTCACAGTGAGGACATAAACCATCCATAAAAGATGTCTCAGCATGAGCATGGCCCAAACACTGAAAGCAACGATCGTGGCCGTCCGAGGGGGACATAAATCGACTGCACCCAGAAGGACATGGATGGAAAGCCATGATGGAAAATACACAATCCGCCGTGCATTTGCTCTTTTAAAGAAAATTGCCTGTTTAAGATTGCTGCTGATGCACCCAAGATAACTCTCTGCACTTATGTAGCGTGCTGTATATCCAGCAGCGTGATAAGGAGGTGAATGGAATTTGCCTCTCAGTAAAAGAGACACTGGCATTCGGCTCTGAAGAACAAAGCTGAATGAGTGAAGCACGCCAGCCCTATTTTATACCCGGATGTCTGGGGAGTGGCTGATCATGCAAATTTTACTTGCCAATTTCCATTGGCCTTTCATGAAAAAGTGTTTGGGGCTCCCAAGAGCAACCACTAGTGTCGATATTTTGACACAACGTTTATCACACTATCAGAGAATGACATTAATTCTGTTCAATTTATAATGAAAAAATCTAATAATCTATAAGTCTAGGCATATTTAAAGATCGATCTAAGACTCTTCATTGCCAGAAGTGGCCAAGAGCAGTCTGATCTGGTCTGTAGCTCCTGTGTGTTGAGCTACAGTATGTTGTTCCATGCGCCAATTGGTGGATATTGTGTGAAGCACAACAAATGTATTTAAATTAAGGGGTTCAGTTTATCTATTAAATATATTACTGTTGTACAGTAGAGTTTAGATACGTCTCAATGTAATAATAATACTAACACCAATACAAATAAATTATCATCAGAACTTTTTTTTTAAGGAATAATCACCATTTTTCTTCCATGTTTTAATTTTAACAGTAAAGCTCATTTTGCAGCACGTTGTTTGACAAAAAGTTTGTTCAATTTCATATGATTAAAAGAAATTAAATTTATGTTTTATGTCTTCATTTGATTACCAGAAAAAACAGAACACCGAATTTGTGAAGAAAAAAACAAACATTTCATAGATTTTTTTTTTTAAATGTTGTATAAGTTTAATAATTGTACAAGTTTCATGATTTAAATTAATTAGACATGCTTTTTGATTACTACAAATTTTACACCGAGAATCCGTAACACGCCCGCTCCGCGACACTAAAATCCCAAAATCCTAGGGGAAACACTGCTCTTCAACAAGCAGATGCACAAATCCCATTAAAAGTGGTGAGCATTATACAGTATATTCTCCTACCAATGCTGGCTCTCTCTCCCATTGGGATCTTTCATTTTGAAAATGTTATAATGATGATAAGTAAAATACAGAACATAACCTCTGTTGCTTTTAGCCTTTGTGAAGTGACCTTTATAAATTTTTGTGTATAGCATGGCAATTGAAGATCCATTTTGCATAGACTGATTTAAGAGTAAATGAAATCAGACAGCAATCTCTCTAAACACATGAAACCACCACATGTGAATACTCGTGTAAACAATTGCGCCACATAGAAATGACGTGTACATCTAAGTGCATGAGACAGAGGGAAGTTAGGGGGACAAGGAGGCCTTTCACTGCTGTTATATGGACAAGCGTGAACAGAAGATTTGTGTTGCGGAAAAGAAAGGTGGGGGGTGAACTATCCCTTTAAGTTGCCTGAGTACTCAACACAAATGAACTAAAGCAAAAAGATTGTGTTTCAAAATGCCATGGAAACTTTTTTTTTTTTTTTGCTAGAAAATCAACTGCCTATTTATGTTTATATATATTTATATTTGCTGGTTCTGCTTATATCATATAGTTGGAAAAATTAGATATATTTTGAATTGCTTAGAATCATGTATGACTGTAGTTCGTACTTATTGATTTTGTCATGACTATGGTAAATTCTGCTAAAATACCATAGTTACTGCATAGTACTCATATTTGGACACATGATTACCTACTGTAGAGGCCAGTTGGTTACAAAAAGGTGGCTCAGAAAATTTAAACAGAATAACAGAAGTCTGTTCTGAGAAAAGCTTTATCATCATTGGTTTGCAGATTCCACTTGGTTTGATATTTTGTATCTAATGCAGTTGTATATATCAATGAGAAGTGACAGTTTCTTAAAATGGTAACTGTATTAACTATGGTATTTAGTTGGTAACTGTGGCTAGTCACCATGGTACATTTTAAGGGCTGTACTGTATGTTGTGAAGCATGATTCATCATCGCTGTGCATTGATTATTTTTATTATGCTTTGAGCATTGACATTCTCTTCCCATTGGCTACATTTTTGTAATTTCTCAAATATCTCCTGTCTCTGTCTTTTGACTTTGTGCTGAGCAGGTTTGAGCCAGAGCAGGTGTGTCTCCCCATCGGACCCCTCGTCTCAAGGACCCTTTCTGCTCTCTGATGACACACAACAATCAGATGTAGTCGAATTCCATGTTTCCAAATCAGGACAATCTCCATTCTGGCAAAACTTTAATAAGTTCACATCATTAAAAAATGGGAAAAAATAGTGTCTGTATGTTCCCAGCAATGAAGTTCAAGTGTATTTTTTGACAGTAAAAAGACCCATGAACCTCCATCTGGAGATTACTGACTGACTGACAATCATGACCCTGATATGATCAAACCTGTCAAGCGCCAAAACAAAGATGTACTGTATGCTGTTTCATTCACCATTATTGTATCTTCACCAATTCAACTTCGCCTTGTTGTATTTTGGAGAAGAAATTCAGTAGAATTGACCAGCATACGGTGCTCTGTGTCCTGCTGTCAATGACGGCCATCAAATTGATATTTTTCTCAAAGCTTGTGGATCAAAGACCTTTGCTCCAGTCTCTCTGTCTGCAATTTAACAGTCATGAGGATACTTATGTGTACTATACAGTACCCTTCATTAGCAGGATGTAAGACTGTAAGCATTACACACAATTAACAACCAAATCGCCTAAACAGGGTATTGCTTTCTAATTTACAAATGTGATTTTGTTAATCTGAGGAAGTTTGACAATAAGATTATTCTTAGTATTAGTTAACAAGCATTATTCCAGATTTGTGAAAGTGTCACAATCTTGTATCATGCTCTCCTCGAATCTCATGAAACATGTTGTATGATATTGACTGAACTCATTTCATATGATAAATAGATGTTTTTGTATGTCTATAAAAGGTAAAGTAGATTTTTGAATTTGCCTCCAAAAGGGGGTTATTTTTGATTGTATTATATAAGTACTCTGTAGTAAGCACACTGAAACAATTCATATGCATTGTAATTGAGTTTTTTTATTTGTTGTTGTTGTTGTTGTTAATTTGTAATAGCTACTCTGAATACTATTTATTATTATAGTTAATTGCAAATATTGATATGTTGTTTTATGCATACAGTAATGTGCAGAAGTCTTGGGCCATGCATATATATATACTAATTACCATTCAAAAATAAAGGTAATTTATTAACTTTATGGATATGTTATGTTTTCTTTGTCTAATGCCATGTCATAACCATAGCCATATGGCCTAAGGGTTGTGTACAGTGCTGTGCATAGAGTACACTACACATGTATTATTGTATGCCTATGAGAAGAAACTTCATGACTGTTGATAGACTCCAATTGAAATTTTCAGTCCCTCTGGTAATTTAGTAAATGAATGTGTATGATAGGCCTGAAAAAATCAGCAAAACAATAACTGAACAGTTGTCTTGTAGTGCCAGAGCACAGGGGCGTATAGTGGAAGAAAGGTGGGACTCAGAGCTGGTGCTGCACTATCCTGCTCTCTTGTGGACAACCAGTGCACTCAAACCTTCAGTACTGATGAGACACAGTAGACTGGCTTACTCAATATGTCTGAATGTTGGTATATGATTTAGCAGTCAAGAAAATGGTGAACATCGGCTTCTCCCTTTCTGATGATATGCAGTGCAATTAAATCCTCAACCTTTAGAGAGCGGTTTTCTTGCTTTGAATTAAAGTTTTTCAAACGTGATCTGATCAGGCAACAGTCCATTTAATGTTGTTTGTTGAGAATGTGTCTAACAGCCTTTTATGTGATTGATTGCAATGCATTTACTTCACATTTATGTATGTTACTGTAAATGAAGACAACTGACGTGATGAAGTGAAATATTTGTTCAGCATCTTTTCTGGATTTTTCTTCAGGTTTAAAGTCTAACGTTCAAGAAGAAACCCTACTGAAATTTAAAAATAGCCTGCATCCACATTCATTTATTGGTGATTGGTGAATGAATAGGCTACATTTGGCACAATGCAAATTTGCAATGCATTTACAGTACTTCACATTTATGTCTGTTACTGTAAATGAAGACAACTGGCGTGATGAAATGAAATATTTGTTAAGCATCTTTTCTGGATTTTTCTTCAGGTTTAAAGTTTAATGTTTCAAGAAGAAACCCTACTGAAATTTAAAAATAGACTGCATCCACATTCATTTATTGGTGACAGGCTACATTTGGCAAAATGCAAATTAGACAATGTAAGCAGAAAATGTGAGATGTGAAAGTTGGTTTGTATATGTGCTCATATCTATACTTAGAGACACCTAAGCAGTTATGTGATTAAATCATAACTATATAACATATGGGTGTTCAGTAATAATGCACTTTCTTATTTACTTATGAATGTTTAGTATGAATTTACATATTGTCAGCTGTAATGATGTGCTAGTTTTAAAGTAAAGAATGAAAAAAAAGTACTTTCTGTTCTGTTTTAATTTTAATGACTTAACCAATGTAAATGACTACTGTCACTGTCACTTTCAGTTATAGTTTTAGTTTCATTATCAAGGAATTTTTGTTTCTTCTTTGTTTTCTTGCTTCCTTTGTTCTATGTTCCCATTTGTCATTGGTTACCATGGTTATTTATTATTAATTAGATCACACCTGTTTGCATATGAGTTCATTATCTTATGTACAGTATATAAGCCCTTCAGTTCATTTAGTTCTTTGTCTGATGATGGTTGTGTTTTAGCACACACTGTTGCATTGTATAATCTCTTTGGATTACTTATTTTCTTTTCTTTTCTTTTCTTTTCTTTTCTTTTCTTTTATTAAAGAAAACGGTATTGTTTGAACTACATCTTCTTCTTCGTCATCCTTTGCTGACCTACCCATGACAGAACACCAGACCCATAAGAAAGAATTTGGAGATTGCGGCAATTAGTATAGATCCAGAAGGAACATTTCATGGGCTAAGATCTGGAGGACTATGTGGAGGAGTTTGTTAACATCTGCCACCGCGCCACATGTGATTGACCTCCCATTATGGAAGGTTTCAGGTGCGGGCAGGACGATGAGATTCGCTTCCTGATGCCAAAGGGTGATACCTGCTGGACCTTAGAAGAGTACATCAACTTTGTTCTGTGGGTGGATTGGTCCTCAGTTACAGTAGGCGAAACTATAAGGGATACCATCTCCATCGTCCAGCCCCACCTCGCTCCCGTCACCACACCAGATCCCGAGCCCGGCCAGCCACCTCTGACGCCGTGCAGGAAAAGATCTGAACCCTGAGTCCCCCATGTAGCAAATTAGCTCAAAAGATGTATATATAATTAATTTTAACGGATTATAATTAATTATAAATATTTGAATTATTTTAGAATTGACTGTAGCAGAATTAATAGTACAATTATTTAATCAGTTCATCCAATGAACAGAAAGCATAATCAATTAATTCTGGCCAAGAAAGAATAACCTTTTCCAATTAAAGTAAATAAAGTACTAGCAGGGTATAGGTATCGCTAGATAAAATATGTTTAAGTGACTTCAATATTTTTGTGAGTGGCAAACACAGAGACAATAAAGCGTGGATATAATGGTTTAATAAACAAAACTATGGTAGGCTACACACACAACTAAACTAAGCAAAGATTGTATACAGAATCAAGAAAGTAAAGAAAAGTGAAGTGAAGAAAGAGAGAGAGAGAGAAGAAAAGACAAGATTACAATCAGTTAATCACAACCTACGAAAAAACATCAGAGAATCAGGGTCACCTTAAAGGGGCACAATAAATTAGAAACGCATCTAAAGGCAGCGAACGGGTACTTGCATTGACTTCGGTTGCTGAACAAGTCCAGATGCAGGAGATTCTTGAGATTCTTGCTGATTTTGCCAGGAGTGCACTGAAGGGTTCTTTTGGGTTCTTGGGGTAGTCCATGTTGAATCCAAAGAAATAAACTTGGTCCCCGTTGAATCCAAAGAAGTTAACTTGAATATGAAGTTGCCAGAAGGAGACAGGAGAATGTTGTCTCAAAGAGATTGAGCAAAGATCTGAACTAATCAGACACTCTTAAAGGTCATATTAGTTCACACCCATATGGTGAGGTGACCAATCAAAGATGACCGGGAGAAAGTCTTTGTTCCATCTTATCCCAATTTGCATGTTCATGCTGGCATGGAGAATGTGTACAGTCTTTACACAAAAGTATGGTAAAAAATATTTATGATCCAATTTATCATAACATGTTGTACACCATTAATTATAAAATCAAAAGATGATTCTTTTGATACCAAGAAAGAGGTAAAGACGTTAAAGCAGTGATACATCATCTTTGGATATCAACATTTGAAGTTACTCCCATATAACCAAAGAATCATAACTTGGCTAATAAAACATAGGGACATGCATAAAACACAGGAGAAATACTATAAACATTTGGGAAAGTTTGAAGTAGACTCGATTTTTGTCACTCAATTTTGCAGCACTTTAGACACGATCGTTCCTTTGATGCCAGGGTATAACGAGCACACTCACGCCCTCAAGAGAACAACCACAGCAGGAAGAAAACAAAACTAGAGGTATTTCACATTTCGTAGAAGGACAGTGTTACTGCATACAGAAAGGCTTTTAAAAACAGTTAGATCTGCTTTCTTTTTGACTCTCTTAGAAGAGAACAAATACAACCCTAGGTATTTATTCGATACAGAGGCTATATAAATGAGAAATATAACTTCCAAACAGCCCAGCAGTAATGACTTTTGAATTCCTTTACTTGCAAAATTTATACTATTAAAGAGAAAATTATAACCATGCAACTAGGGTTGTAGTGGTATACCTGTATGACGGTATATCACGGTATGAACACGTATACAATTATCATATCGTGAACATTTGCTTATCTACGGTATTGGGGAAAAAACAGACTAAGAACCTCACCTGTGCATAGGCAGCGTCTTTCCACTTGGCTGCTTAGACTCTCAACTTGCTCTACCCACACACATACAGTGGAGAATATGTCAGAGACAGATGTTATCTCTATTTTCTATCCCCCATCGAAAAAGAAGTTAAAATTTGCAGTATGGGAATACTTTGGATATCGAAAAAAACCGGATGGGTGGTTGTCCTCAAGGATAGATATAACCAGTTTGCAGAAAATGTGGACACAAAGTGCCTACAAAAGGAGGAAATACATTGAGCATGTTCGCTCTGAACACCATCCCGCCGTGCAGAAGAAGACGTCCTGTTTATAACTTAAAGCCATATGATTTCGTGATGCAGAGTGAATCCTAGAATCCAGTCATGAAAATGTAATTTACATATGTCACATAAAATGCGCTAATTCATGGATGGATGAATAAATCTAAAGTAGAGCTGCAATCAAAATGTAACATGGTCTAGTGTCTTTGAAAATTAAAGCGAACCAAACAAACAAACCTGTTTTCACCCATGTAACGTTCATTGGAACTGATAATAATATAATAATTATTGTTTAATACCATATATCATATATATTTTATGAGATGGTTACAAGCGTTACTATTATAGTAATTAATTATTCGCTCATGTATCTATTTATCTCTATTTTGTTGTATATCATTAAACTATTACCCTGCCTCAGAAGCCTGTCCAAAATCAGGCTTATATATACAGTATGTATTATATAGTAATCAAGTGTATATACAGTATATATATATGTTTTTCATTCGGTTTATTCGTTTGATAATACTTTGATGTATCTGCCTTTTTAGGTGCTGGTTCTTCCCTTTTTGCCCACCTCTCCTCTGCAAATATCACATTTTTCATTGGTCTCATTGGCCTTACCAGAATGTTCTCTGGAAATATGTGCTTACAAATGTGTCCCATACACTTCTCTTGAATGGAAGAATACAACTTATTTTAATTATTCCTTTTAATGACCATAATTGTTTAGCCCACAAGAGGGCAATATTGATGTGTCACTGAAATTGACTAGTGTAAACTATTGCACTTTGCAGCAGCCATAAAACTTCTGGAAAAGCACAGAGAAAATGTCATTATAATAACAGCTGCCATTACCAAAATATTACACACTTTTTAACTCCACCTAATTGCATCCAATGGAGAAATAGAGGCATTATGTACTTAAATCATCTTAAAATATACAGCTATGTTAAATTTACAGATATTTAGGCAAATGCCAATACTAATATTATCAACAAATCAAAATTTGAGACAACAGAACAACCACAACAACCCTCAGAATCAACATTAGATTAGATCAGATTAGAATGTCAGTAAAAATACCTTCTACACAGTAAATACTGTAGTATCATCCAGTCACACACAAACTCACTGCCAGTAAATCAGTAGAGAGAAGATCTCTTGATAACAGACAATGATTTCTGGAAAATAGTCTGCAAAACACTTCCGGTATGCATAAAATCACAAACATACAACTAGTCTAACAAACAAGGCAAACAGTTAAAGGGTTAGTTCACCCAAAAATGACGTCACTAATTACTCGTAAGACCTTTCGTTCATCTTCGAAACACAAATGAAGATCTTTTTAATGAAATCTGGGAGCTTTATATTCCTCCATAGACAGCTATGCAACTGACATTTTGGCGCTTCAAAAAGTTCATAAAACTAATCCATATGAATTGAGTGGTTTAGTCAAAATTTTCTGAAGAGATTTAATCACTTTATAGGATGAACAAATTTAATTTAGGCTTTTATTCACATCTAAACATTGATAAGCAAACATAAACAGAAGCTCAACCAAACCTGCTTGACAACCCAAGAACAAAACTCTTACGTCATGCGTCGGGTCAGAGAACACTCTTTCACCAGAACTAGACACGCGTACGGCCGTTACCAGAAGCCAGTGATTATAGTTTATAAAGTTATAAATATGGATATTTTTCTTACAAAAATGCATTGCTTCGCTTCAGAAGGCCTTATATTTTTTTATATAATTCCGATTGTGTTTGGCTGAAAGAACGAAGTCATATACACCTAGGATGGCTTTAGGATGAGTAAATTGTTCATGGGATAATTTAAATTTTTCGGGTGAATTAACCCTTTTAAAGGAGTAGTTCACTTTAAAATGAAAATTAGCCCATGATTTACTCATCCTCAAGCCATCCTAGGTGTATATGACTTTCTTCGTTCAGACTAATACAATCAGACTTGTATTAATAAACACCCTGACGCTTCCGAGCTTTATAATGGCAGTGGATTGCAACCTTCAGATTGAAGCTCAAAAAAAGGCACCAATCAACCAGCCTCTGAAGAACCTCTCTTTCTTAATAAACTTCCCCTTTTAGCCCCAAATAATACATTTCAATAACATCTCCACAGTGTTTTTACTCTCAGTGTATATTCCACATTCTCTGATTTACTGACCTGTTAACTCATTTACATTTCCACATCAGTTGAAATAAATCAAATGAAATAATTAGTCTAAAATTGTCTTTTTCACTATGCAGATCTATTTCTTTGTATGTATACTTCAAAAACATTCAGCTAAAGATACATGCACTACAAAAAAAGAAAAAAAAGAAGGTACAAACATGCAAAGACAGGATGTAGTGGTGACAGGGATGTTCTGTGACAGCAGTCTGTACTGGATACAGAAGCATTTTTCCACCTTGTACGTGTACAACTCTCGAACATGCTACAAGAAACTTCAACATAAAACATAGAATTGTTGTTATTGTTGTTATTTTCTTTTTTGTTGTTGTTGTCGTTTACAGAGTCTAAATTGTGACCTATTTTATTACTGAAAACCACTCTAATAGACCTTTGCACAGTCTGAGGTGATTACAGCTTGAAAATCAATATAATTGTAATGATTTATTGTGTGGACATACTGTGTGAAACATAAAGGGCTCTTTGAATTCTGTTTTGCACCATTCTGTAATAATGCCATTGTATGATGGCAGTGTGTGTTATATATTAACAATTTCAAAAATAAAAAAGAATGACACCATTGTGCAGCACTAATTTGTAAAGTATAATTTCAGCAGTACATCCAGATATCTGCATGGCACTTGAACTCTAGATGAACTGATATTACCATTTAATATCAGCCATGTTTCACTGGCATTTTGCATGCATTTGCTATTGTTGCAGAAATTGTCTTATTTTTTGAAGAGCTTATTTCCTGCCTTGTTTCATCATTTCCTGCCCAAGGGACAAATATCACTCGCTGGTAGTGATTGCATGAGAAACAATGCATGCAGCACAATGGAATCGCTTTCTGTTTATCATGGGGCCATCAATCGAGAAACGTGTGAGATGCGTCTCTGTGAAGCGGGCAAAGATGGGAGCTATTTAATTCGAGACAGTGAGAGCGTTCCTGGGGCCTACTGCCTCTGTGTCCTGTAAGTCCTCAAGAAATCTCAGCATTTTCTGGAGCTTTAAGCTCATTTCAAGCGTGTCACCCGAGTTAACGCAAAATTTCACAATTACACATTTTTATTTTAACTGCACATGTACAATTTCAAACAGGCAAGTTCTATTTATTGGCTTTTGCTTTTATTAATCAGTGATTTCTCACACTGCCAGGTGTAAAGGTTTTGTCTACACGTACCGGCTCCAGAAAGACACAGCGGGCTCCTGGGCGGCTGAGGTGAGAATCTTGAACTCAAGAACAAAATGATACATTAAAAGACACTACACAAAAGCAAACCTCATATGCAACATCAGATATTATTATTGAAATATGATTAGCTTTAAAAATACTCTAGCTTTGTATCTTACAATTGTCTACTTCTGAAAATTTGTGACAGGTAGACCGATAATTATAACTCCCTCATTGCTGTTCATTTAGATTTTCTTTTTGTATTTGAACCGCAGCTAAATTTGAGTGGGGTTATTTTTTTTATTTTTTTTTGACAACTAAATTATGATGAGTGCTGGAGACACAAATTGGCTGATTTTCCAATGAAAAGCATATGTATCATGTGTAACTAGAAATTGTGTAAATCTGTCAGTAGTAATTTATGAGGATAACATTACAAAACTGTGTGTTTCCTGAGAATGACTCAAATGTTCAGAGGTATGAAACAGCTGTGGAAAGGTATTGTTTTCCACTGGCTGGGCTGAGATTGAGGTGATTTACAGAGAAAAATCTCTCCGCTCTAACATCTATAAAGCCAACATCTCATTTTGAGACTGCGTGACATTATGGCTATAGATCTTATAGATAACATTAAAGACATATGGGTGCTGTATATTTGGACTATTTCTGATTTACAGATTTGAGCTGATCTGCCCTAGTTCACGGGTCCTTGCAAATAAATTATACTGATATTGTTGTTGTTATTTGTTGTTGTTTGTTTGTTTATTTATTCGTTTATTTTTTTGACAGACAGCACCGGGTCAGACTAAACGCTTGTTCCGAAAAGTCAAGAATTTGATAAGTGCCTTTGAGAAACCAGACCAGGGCATCGCTGTTCCTCTCCTCTATCCCGTAACTGCCCAGAAGTTCTGCTAGAATATTCCTCATCACCATCCTAAAACCAACTAAACAATCTACAAGCATCTTTATGCTGTTTCATAATAATGTGGATTTGTACATATAATAAAAAGATTTGTATAAAAGAAAAATCTTAATTTGTAAAGAATGATTGGTAACACTTTATTTTACAGTGTCCTTATTACATATGTTACATGTACTTACAATAGTATTAACAGTTAATTATGCATAATTACATGCAACTAACCCTCAACCAAACCCTAATCCTACCCTAACTCTATAGTAAGTACATGCACTTAATAAATATTACTCAGTACTTAAATATATAATTACACTGTAACAATGACACCGTAAAATAAAGTGTAACCAAATGTTTTACTGTGGGGAAATTGTGAAAGCTTAATCTCAAATGTATTTAATACTGTGATCGATGGTCAACAAATATCTGGGTTTTTTTTAATCCTACTTAATCCGTTACTCTAGATTATTATCATACCTATGTATACATGCTGATTTTTTACTTCATCTCAGTAATTCCTAAAGTATAATTTGAATTTGAATAGATAACTGAATAAATACTGGGAATATAATTTTTTGTGTGTCTGGTGACTTTTAATAAATTACACATTACATGACTTGAATTGACTTGGACTATTTCTATTTAATAATAATAATTAGTAATTTAATAATAATTCATAATTTAATAATAATAAATAATTATATTTCAAATGTTTAATAAAACAGAAAATGTTAAATACATTTTTTTTTTCTTTGTGCCAAAATAATATTTTTCTGTAGAATGTGATCACTATCATTTGTGCGTTAATTGAGCTTGACATTTTTGATTAATTATTACAACACATTTAGAAACAGGAAGTCTTTTGTGAAGACTTATTCGGGTACACTTTATTGTCCTTGCTACACATGCTACATGTACATTACATGCAACTAACCCTAAACCAAACCTTAACCCTATAATAAGTACGTTTAGTTCATTATTATTTCTCAGTACTTTACTTGTATAATTACATTGTAACACAAATACCTTAAAATAAAGTGTGACCTCTTTTTCCAACAAACTCTTACCTAATCTCATTTTTTTTTATGAAGTGAATGTTGAAACGCTCTGTGTCTGCCAAGTGCCTACAATTCTTTCAACGCATTGCATGTTGCCAATAATGTATAAAGGGATGGTTCAGCCGAACAGTGTCTGTGCCACGAGCGGGACCCGGGGGGATTCCAACACCCAGTAATCGTAAATGGCCAGACACATTGTGTGCTCGGGACTGACCCTGCACCCATGAAATCTGCCATTATTCACTCTCCTCATGTCACTTTAACCTGTGTCATTCTGTCTTTCTGCAAAATGCAAAAGAAGATATTTTGAAGAACTTCTGAATCCAAATAACATTAGACCCCATAAAAGTATCTCACGAAGATATAAATATCTTATTTTGAGTCAAACTGAAGAAAGAAATCCATACGAGTTTGGAACAACACGAGGGAGAGTAAATCATGACAGAATTCAAAGTCATTTTCCAGCTTGAAGAAAGTAATTTGTGTGACTTCCATCGATGTTGAGGAGCAGCGTGGAGGACAGCGGCTAAGTCCACACCAGAGAACTGAGAGCACAGGGTGAAAAATGAGAGATCTTAGGCACTATCAGTGGCGTTTCCTCCAAAGAGGCAAGGGAGGCAGTGCCTCCACACAAAAAAAGAGGATGAGAAAATAATCCATAATCCATAAAAATAAAACAACGCAAATATTACAAAATGTGACATTAAAAAGTGTATAAATCACTTGTTTTTCTAAAGTAACACTGTTCAACAGCAACACCCGCAGGTAAAGTTACAGCGGGACGCCGCATCTCTCGTGCCTCCCCTGAGCCCATTGAGTTTTAACATTAAGTTTTGAGATTTGGTGGGGGGTAGTTGAGAATGAATGGGGGAAAGTAACGTGAGAGGAGGCAATACCTCCATCGAGCTATGACTGGATGTGATTGGTTATCATTGGCTATGAATGAACAAAATGATTGTGTTAATGGGAAAACATCTTAAAAAGATAACTATAACGTTCAGTTGTAAGTCATTTATAAGTGGTTAGTTAATGATGAACTAATCATTTACAAAACATTCATAAATGATTAGCAAGTGATATACTAGCATTTTATGAATGTTTTGTAAATTCCGTTACAAGTCATTTACAAGTGATTAGTAAATGATGAACTAATTATTTATGAAACATGACTATGTGTTCATAAATGATTAATAAGTGATATGTTAATTATTGTATGTATGTTTTGTAAATTCAGTTATTAGTCATTTACATTTGATTAGTTAATGATTAACTAATAATTTACAAAACATGAATATGCGTTTCATAAATGTTTAATAAATTATGGGGTTTTTTTTGTATGTATGCAGCAATTAGAGGGTGCAGAAAGTGTTGTAAATGCCTTGTATACACGTACAGATCATTTGTAACAGGTAAGTAACAGTGTTCAACACAATGATGTGTAAACGCATGAATAAATCATTTACAACACTTTCTGCATCCCCTAATCTAAAGTGTAAACTATTCATCACTTGTAAATGTGTTACACATCACAGCTATCGTAGATAGCATTCGTAGATCTTATGCCTTATTGATTCTTGAAGTGTTTATCTACGAATGATGTGTAACACTTTTACAAGTGATGAATAGTTTACACTAGTTTAGGGGATGCAGAAAGTGTTGTAAATGATTTATTCATGCGTTTACACATCATCTATAACAGGTGTTGAACACTGTAGTGTGTACTGCAGTGTAAGTGTTGACTGGTGAGGGTATAGACAGCTGTCTTCTGTAGTGTGTAGTGTAGTGTAGTGTAGTGTGTACTGCAGTGTAAGTGTTGACTGGTGAGGGTATAGACAGCTGTCTTCTGTAGTGTGTAGTGTAGTGTAGTGTAGTGTGCACTGCAGTGTAAGTGTTGACTGGTGAGGGTATAGACAGCTGTCTTCTGTAGTGTGTAGTGTAGTGTAGTGTAGTGTGCACTGCAGTGTAAGTGTTGACTGGTGAGGGTATAGACAGCTGTCTTCTGTAGTGTGTAGTGTAGTGTGTAGTGTAGTGTGCACTGCAGTGTAAGTGTTGACTGGTGAGGGTATAGACAGCTGTCTTCTGTAGTGTGTAGTGTAGTGTAGTGTAGTGTAGTGTGTACTGCAGTGTAAGTGTTGAATGGTGAGGGTTTAGACAGCTGTCTTCTGTAGTGTAGTGTAGTGTAGTGTAGTGTAGTGTAGTGTAGTGTGTACTGCAGTGTAAGTGTTGAATGGTGAGGGTATAGACAGCTGTCTTCTGTAGTGTGTAGTGTAGTGTAGTGTAGTGTAGTGTGCACTGCAGTGTAAGTGTTGAATGGTGAGGGTTTAGACAGCTGTCTTCTGTAGTGTGTAGTGTAGTGTGTAGTGTAGTGTGCACTGCAGTGTAAGTGTTGAATGGTGAGGGTTTAGACAGCTGTCTTCTGTAGTGTAGTGTAGTGTAGTGTAGTGTAGTGTAGTGTGTACTGCAGTGTAAGTGTTGAATGGTGAGGGTATAGACAGCTGTCTTCTGTAGTGTGTAGTGTAGTGTGTACTGCAGTGTAAGTGTTGAATGGTGAGGGTATAGACAGCTGTCTTCTGTAGTGTGTAGTGTAGTGTGTAGTGTAGTGTGCACTGCAGTGTAAGTGCTGACTGGTGAGGGTATAGACAGCTGTCTTCTGTAGTGTGTAGTGTAGTGTGTAGTGTAGTGTGTACTGCAGTGTAAGTGTTGACTGGTGAGGGTATAGACAGCTGTCTTCTGTAGTGTGTAGTGTAGTGTAGTGTAGTGTAGTGTGCACTGCAGTGTAAGTGTTGACTGGTGAGGGTATAGACAGCTGTCTTCTGTAGTGTGTAGTGTAGTGTAGTGTAGTGTAGTGTAGTGTAGTGTAGTGTGTACTGCAGTGTAAGTGTTGAATGGTGAGGGTTTAGACAGCTGTCTTCTGTAGTGTAGTGTAGTGTAGTGTAGTGTAGTGTAGTGTAGTGTGTACTGCAGTGTAAGTGTTGAATGGTGAGGGTATAGACAGCTGTCTTCTGTAGTGTGTAGTGTAGTGTAGTGTAGTGTGCACTGCAGTGTAAGTGTTGAATGGTGAGGGTTTAGACAGCTGTCTTCTGTAGTGTGTAGTGTAGTGTGTAGTGTAGTGTGCACTGCAGTGTAAGTGTTGAATGGTGAGGGTTTAGACAGCTGTCTTCTGTAGTGTAGTGTAGTGTAGTGTAGTGTAGTGTAGTGTAGTGTAGTGTAGTGTGTACTGCAGTGTAAGTGTTGAATGGTGAGGGTATAGACAGCTGTCTTCTGTAGTGTGTAGTGTAGTGTGTACTGCAGTGTAAGTGTTGAATGGTGAGGGTATAGACAGCTGTCTTCTGTAGTGTGTAGTGTAGTGTGTAGTGTAGTGTGCACTGCAGTGTAAGTGCTGACTGGTGAGGGTATAGACAGCTGTCTTTTCTGTAACACATGGAGTCTTTAAGCACTGTGCACCTGATGTGAGCAAAACAAAAAAAAAAGTAACAATTTTTTTAAACATTTATGAAACGCATAGTCATGTTTTGTAAATTATTAGTTAATCATTAACTAATCAAATGTAAATGACTAATAACTGAATCTACAAAACATACATAAAATAATGAACATATCACTTATTAATAATTTATGAACGCATAGTCATGTTTTGTAAATTATTAGTTAATCATTTACTAATCACTTGTAAATGACTTGTAACGGAATTTACAAAACATACATAAAATGTTAGTATATCACTTGCTAATCATTTATGAATGTTTTGTAAATGATTAGTTCATCATTAACTAACCACTTATAAATGACTTACAACTGAACGTTATTATAAGGTATTACCCATTAATTACATATGTGATATAAAAATACAAAATAGAATTGTATTTGGTTTCTTTTTTTTTAATGTAAAGTAATGTTTATTTAACCAGGAAAATGTGAGAACTTTAAGTGTAACTGGGACATGAATTTACATTTGATTTATTTTTGCCTCCTCATTTCAGTGGCCTTTATAACTGTTGAAAAACAGCATGGCCTCACCTGCTGTACTGCTGATATGCCTTGCACAGAAACAGCAAAGCCACGATGCTCACACTAGCGGATTTCGCTATCTGGCGAGCTTAACGGACTTCCCTAATCGCTCCCTGTGCGCTTTCGTTTTTTTGCCAGCCTTAACAAGCACACAAAGGCTCGCCTGCCCGTTGTGGGTCCTCCGGGCACATTTGTTGTTCATCGAGTGGGTGCTGGTGTGCAACGAGTCCCAGATCACCGTCTGCCCCGCTGAGGAAGAACTCACCAGCCCCGCTCCGACTCCAGAGCTGCCAGAGATCTGTGCCCACTGCAGACCTCCATCTGTACCGTGGAGACCAGCCCGCCGTGATGGACGAGCCCAAACCACCTTCGGCTCCGTCTGGCTCCGCCTTCGTCCTCGATCCCACCGGCTCAGCCTCTGATTCCCCGGTTCAACCTTGGACGCTTGTCGCCTCGGCTCCACCTCGGTCTCCAGGACCATCAGCGTCGCGTGGGCTCATCAGCTCAGTGGCTCCACTTGTGTCTCCATCTTTGGTGGCTGCTTCTCCGTCGGTTGTCCCCAGGGTATCTCCCATCAAGTCGGCCCCATGGCTACTCCCGCCTTCGACTCCGCCCTGGGAACATCTGGCTGCTCCTGGCTCCTCACTGTCTCCTCCCACCATCCACTTTTTTGTTTTTGCCCTGGACTTTTTGTTTTTTGTCAGCTCCACTTGTCAGCTAGTTTCTTTACCTTCTGGGCAAAGCGCTAACCTCAAAACTAAACACTTCAGTGGGTGCCATTTACAGTGTATGATGGTACTTTACTAGATAGTTGATTTTTTTTTATTAGTAACAAGGTTGAAATGTGTATACTGGTATGAGGGGAAAATTATCTTTAGAGATACTGCAAACATTTTGGGGCATTTTTAAAAGTACAAAAATTTCATGCGGTCTCTAAATTAATATAAATTCATGAACTGCATGCAGATTATATCATTCTAATACAGGGTTTCTCAAACTCGGTCCTGGAGGGCCACTGTCCTGCACAGTTTAGCTCCAACCCTGATCAAACACACCTACATGTGAGTTTCTAGTGATCCTGAAGACATTGATTAGCTTGCTCAGGTGTGTTTGATCAGGGTTGGAGCTAAACTGTGCAGGACAGTGGCCATCGGGTCCCACTTTAAATTAGGTGTACTACAATGTACTTACATAAAATAATAATAATAATAATAATGGGGATGCTTTTCTGCAAAGGGGACAGGACGACTGCACCGTATTGAGGGGAGGATGGATGGGGACATGTATCGCGAGATCTTGGCCAACAACCTCCTTCCCTCAGTAAGAGGATCAAAGATGGGTCGTGGCTGGGTCTTCCAGCATGACAACGACCCGAAACACACAGCCAGGGAAACTAAGGAGTGGCTCCGTAAGAAGCATCTCAAGGTCCTGGAAATCATATAATGTGATTTTCTGGATTTTTGTTTTAGATTCCGTCGCTCACAGTTGAAGAGTACCTATGATAAAAATTACAGACTTCTACATGCTTTGTAAGTGGGAAAACCTGCAAAATTGGCAGTGTATCAAATACTTGTTCTCCCCACTGTATATATATATACAACAATATTGTTGAATATTAAATGTCCCCAACTAAGCAAGCCAAAAGCAATCAAACCTTAGCTGAAGTATAAGGGTCGACTGAGACATACAGCTATATCAGAGTAAAATTAAACCAAACAAACCATCCCTTTTCTGGCTCCTTCCTTTGTTTTTTTTTTGGCTTTTCTGCTGTCATTGCTTATTTCACGCCTCAGTAAGTATATTTTCCTTTTAAAAAATATATAGTTAGTCACATTTTCCTTTTCAAAAGACAAATTCACCGCAACACCACATGTCATCCACCTACAACATTGCCCTTTCATCTTCAACCAGTAGTTTCCCCATTCAATACAATTACCATCGAGTGTGAGACAAAATGATTCTGAGATGGAAACTCAACCATTCTTCATCTACTGGAGCCTCTTGGATGGGTGGGGAAACGTCTTCAATAAATGTTCGAACAACTCCTAATGTTGTTGAATAATTTCGGCATGACAATCTCCAAGATAAGTAAAGTCATTTAGAGAAGCGCTGACCGCATGTTTCACGGGGACTGTCCCTGCGATCAGTTACGTTGAAATGACAAGAATTTTTTCAAATGTCAGTATGGAAGTAAAATAATGACAAATGGTTTTGAAAAAAAAAAGCTTGTTGGATTGCACTACTTGAAAAAATATGCATTGCATTAACCCTGCTTGCATTTTTAAGGGCTGAAATTCAACATGGTTGTATATTTCAGCTGACACTGTTGAATATTATAGGTTGTATTTTTAAACAGAATGAATATTTTGGAAGTGAAATCTGACAGGTGAATATGGATTACTGAATTTTTGTTAATTAAAACGTGTGTGAAATGTTTTGAATTGAAATATTCACAGCTTAAATATACAACCATGTTGAATTTCAGCCCATAAAAATGCAAGCCCTAAAAACACAATGCATTAAAATGCAAGCAGGGTTAACGCAATGCATATTTTTTCAAGTAGTTGCAAAAAGCCAGTATTCAGTGGTGCACATCTACAGATGCAACAGCCAGTATTCAGTGGTGCACAAAAAAAAAAAAAAAACCTTGTTCAAGACATAGACAGTTGTGTGTTTTCACAGGTGTTTATGGTCCTTTGACTTACGTGAAGTGTCAGACAACAGCAGGGCTCTAGATGTTTCTGTAGTATCACACAGACAGAATAGACCATCTGGCCCATGCAAAAAAATATTACTACATATTACTATGATCTGTGTTTTATGGTTTAGTCATAATTAGTATAAATTAGTTACATATTAGGTTACAGTTTATTTACTTCAGACATTCTACTGACTATAAGTAACATTGCACCTATGTCAACTAACTCTTAGTAGACTGTTAGGTTAGGGTTCGGGTTAGTGGAATAATTTGACATGTACTTGCAAAGTTATTTATAGTCAGTAGAATGTCTTTTTGGAAGAATCACAATAAAGTTTTTGCAGATATAAAGCAGACAGTGCTAGTTTTGACATGCATTTGCAAAGTTACTTATAAATAAGTTAATGCTATTGTCCTATGTTCTGATTCATGCAGTGTGGTTTCCCGTGTGCAGTGGTTTCATCTTTCATGTCTGTATTTCAACACCCCACACTCTTAAAAATAAAGTTTCCAAAAAGAGGAGTTTTGAGTTCCCTAAAGAACCTTAAAGTGAACAGTGTCAGGTTTCTCTGGTTATGTTTATTCTTTGTTTTCTCCACATGGACAATATGTTTGTGTTTTCTTCTTAGTTAGTTTGCTGTGAGGTTGTTAATTTGATTCATTACTCAGTTCAGGAGTGTGTCATTGTGTTCAGGTGTTCAGGTCTCATTATCCTCTCTCTACTTAAGTTCAGTTCAGTTTGTGTTCATGGTCGAGTCTCATCTATGTGTAGTTGCATCTGGATTATTGTTGTGGGAATACCTGTTGGATATTAAAGCCTGTTAAACCTTCTTCATCATCTTTGTGTTATTCGTTTGTTTAGTCTCTCCGTCACAACCAGTGACAAACAGTTCTTAAAATAATCATTTTTAAATCAGGACAATGGCTCAATGGTCATTTTAATAATATGCAAGATCTTTTTCTATTTTTTTTTCTAATCTGCAAGAACTTTTCTATTTTTAAGCATGCACCAACACTTTGAGCGAGCGATACGACAGCGAGCAATCTATCCGCTAGAGAAGTGTGAAGGGAAATGATTTTGCCCTGAACTGCAGGCTCAAAGATTCTCTCTAAGTGGTGGACATTTCTTTAGAGAATAATATATACAGAGTGTCTATTTACACTCTAGCACGCCTATATTCCCTCACTGGCAATTTCAGTCACACTTTTGATTAGGGTCCAATTCTCACTATTAACTACAGTGGTCAACATTTGAAGAGGATTTTTATCAAAGTTATGCATGAACTTTGAACAATACGCGTTCTTGTCTTAGGACAACTTTGATGAACTTTTTTGATCCACTTCAAATGTTGACTACTGTATTAAGTGCTTGTTAAGTTTACGTATTGTAGGATTAAGGGATGTAGAATATGGTCATGCAGAATAAAGCATTAATATGTGCTTTGTAAGTACTAATAAACAGCCAATATCCTAGTAATATGCATGCTAATAAACAACTAGTTAATACTGAGAACTGGACCCTAAACTAAAGTGTCACCCCAATGAAAGTAAAAACTCCAGACAGCTACAGCTTTGACAGCAGCGTGCAGCCCATGTCACACGTGCGCGGTGAGGTGGTCTGTGGTTCACTGAGAGAAATGACAGGTGCTGGTGATGCAACCGTTTAGAGGTCTGAGGGTGTTTCGTTTTGCGTACCCTTTGCCTGTGCTCCAGCTCTGTCTCTCTCTCCACTGCACTCATGAGGTTAGGACTATTAACACCATGCAGTGCAATTTCACACTTGTGCACTGCACGGTGTAGATCCCTCCAGATGACACATATGTTGTGTGGACAGCATCACATCCGTGTCATGAACACAGATCATGCGGAAAGAGCCATCAACTCTAACACGGTATGTGTTTTGTGTGTCCTCTGCAGAAAATGTGGTTAAACTGTTAAATTCTGTGGCTGCAGCTCCTTGGCTATCTGATCCGTGCAAAACTCAACCGTTATAGAAGTGTCTGCTCACCAGTATTTTTTTTATTGTTGTTGTTTTTTTTCTTCACAATCATTCTCCTTTACCTTCCTGTGTAAAGTTCTGTTGCAAATCTCAAAAGAAACACTGGAAATATTGGGGCACATGCCAAAAGAAAATGGTTTCCTGTTTATGCACTTCTCACTTTGAGAAGTTGAGCTCTTCGCACCTTTGCAAAATCTTCCCACAGTTTGGGGCGTTGCATTTTTTCTCATAAAGTACCATTTTAGTCATTGTCATAAACTGATTTCTAAAATCTACACTTTGTTTTCTCTGTACAAAAAAATTTAGATATAGAGTTTATAAAGAGTTTAATGCTAATACTAAAATCAACACTCAACAATACTGCTACTGTTACTAACACTTTTGCCTGACACCACATTAATGATCTGGGATTAAAACTACAACTGAGCATAACATTTTAGGAGCTATTATTCTTAAATTCTTTCATACTGAATTCTCTCCTTGCCTGTTGTTAAAGTTCATTGCAGCCCCAGTGAAAAAAGTGTATACCAAAATTATTTAAAGTAAGTTTTTCATATTAAGTATTCTTCAAATCCATTAACATATGTACTGACATATCGCTTGAGACTTACTGATATAAATATTATAATTAAACTTTATTTCACAATGCACATTTCTTAATATTAAGACTAAAATGTGTTTAAATATCACTATTAGTAAGGATAGTATGATCTCTGTATAATATCAGTCTTTAAATACAAGATATTTGTAGTGTACCTAAATTATACTTGCAATAGTTCCACTTTAGCACAGTCAAATATACTTAAGTATATCTTTAGTTGGACCTCAGCACTATTTCTGGATAACTAAAGTACATTAAGGACAAAATTAGTTGTTCCAATTTAGCAGACTTTACATATATTAATTTAGCATACCAAAAGTACAATTGCAGGGTATTTATATTAAGTGCATAAATATGTATTTGTAGTACACTTAGCACATGATACATATGCAGAAAGGCTTCTGCTTTCATGTTTAGTTCCCAAACCTGTCCTGGAGCCTGGAGTCTCCCTCATTCAACACATCTGATTCACCTTTTCTTCTTTTGTAAGTCGCTTTGGATAAAAGCATCTGCTAAATGCAAAAATGTAAAATGAAATTCAGCTCATCATATAGTTACTCTAGACTGCAAGACTTGAACTGTGTGTGTCTCAAACTGAAGCCCAGGAAGTTAAGTCACCAAGTCACTGCATTATACAATACAGATTGTCTCAAAGCTGAAGTCAGTTCAGTGTTGATTCAGTTCCTTTATAAAGATCATTATTTATTGAATTAGTTAAAGCGCAGTCTGCATGGGGAGAGCGAGTGCAGAGACGAGAAGTGGGTCAAGTGCAAACACTTAACACCAGTTTCTAATTCCAGCAACTGGGGGAGAGACGGGATAAATGGAGACCTGCAGACCTGGGAAAGGGAGAGACCTGAGGACATATTTTATTTTACTGACACTGACTGTGTTGTGTGGAATGCTCAGGGGCACTATTTTGGTTTATTTTTGTTTTGTTTGAGAGAGAGGAACAAATAAAACAGAACTCGTTGACCTGACTTCTTCGTCCTTTTTATTTGTGAACCTTGTTTCTCTCTTCAGCCCTTCTCCCTCTTTTTCTTCTCTCTCTTGTCCTGTCCCTAGGTCGCCAGGTCGCGAAGCAAAGCGTCCCCCTCGACAGCCATAGCGGGGAAGAGGCAGTCTGCAAAGGTTTCCCTGGATTACGGACCTGGGACACGAGGGCGTGTTGGAGAGCGCCCGAGCCTCTGCATCTTTTTCACCGCTCCCCTCTCTCCGTCAGTCTCTAAGCCAACTTTCTGCCGCCTGGTCCGGTCTGTTGGAGATGCAGGGATCCGGGTCACTTCCAGGATAGGTATCCGGTCATGGAGTTGGGGACGTTGACCCCCACTCCCCGCGGGCTGCCCCCGATCAAGCCAGGCAGTTCCTAATGAGTATTAATGGGGGTGCATATCAGACTTTGGTGGATTCAGGCTGTAACCAAACCTCCATTCATCAAAGCCTGATGCAACAAGGAACACTGGATATGAGCCGCAAGGTTAAGGTGAGGTGTGTGCGCGGGAATGTGGTGGATTACCCTCTAGTGCCTGCTAATATCTAATTCAGGGGGAAAACGCATAGATTAAAGGTGGCGATAATTCCCATCTTAGGCATCAGCTGTTTTGGGGCCTGCTTTTACACAATTACTGGGGATTCTATGTGCAGATCCCTCTTGGGAGACAGGGCTAGCAAGAAGAGAAGCCGGGAGACACTGTTACGGGACCCTCACAGACTGTCTCAGAGCAAACGAGAACGAGTGCGGAGGTAACGCCGCCTGACTTTCCTCTGGAGCAGTCTTGTGACGAAACGCTCAGACATGCGCTCGAAAGGGTCCGCACCATCGACGGACAGTTGCTTCAGCCTGATCAGCTGCTCTCCTATCCTTACTTTTCTATAATAAGGCACAGGTTGTATCAGGTCCCCAAGACACCCGATTCAATTCGCACCAGCGTCTATCACCCACAAACAGACCAAAAGATATTTCAAATCTTATAAGGTTTTCAAAATGTGAGAGGCCACAAACATGAGGACAAAAAAATCTAGATTTAACAGTTTTGCTCTTTGCAATATGTGAAGAAGACAACACACCACACACGAACAGATTTTCAACGTCCCGGCTGTAAATCTCTCGAGAATCTCTCTCTGCCTCTGTGTGTGTGTGTGTGTGTGTGTGTGTGTGTGTGTGTAACTGTGCTTGAGGAAGAACTCAGTGTCAGCCCCTGCAATACAGCCACGTACAGCAGGGCATTTTGTCTATAAATAAAATAAAACTTAACCCCCCTAAACTTTCTCAAGGTCTCTTGCTTTTTTTAAATTTTGTCTGGAATTAGAATACTTTTTTTCTGACTGGGGTTTGTGTTTTTATTTATCAACAGGGAATTCTAAATATGTCTTACAGATATTTAAATGATTTATGGGGTGATTTATATATTGTAACTTTTTAGTTATTGACATGGTCCTTCTTAAATGGGACAGTTTAGTTATATTTCATCTGTCTGGTTACAGAATGTTTATCTAATTTTTTGACAGGATAATTTGAGCCCAGAACTGCATTCATTTTGCAGTGTAACATTTCCATTTTCAGAAATCTAGGATGGGTTTTGGTTTTGTGCATGGCAAATTTGTTGGAAGGTGAAAAGTGGTATGTATAGCCCTATAACAGGTTAGAAGAGAGGGGCTGAAAAATAAAAAATACCAATCATGTCAACTGAAAAGCTAAAAGGAAAGTATTTTCAGAGGTGGAGCAAAATATTTGGAACAAAAAGCAAGCTGTTATTTTGCAGCGTCGGTTCCTCCAAGTTATTGTTTGTTATACCGTTTGAATTTGTCTGGATTATATTATACTGCCATCTTGTGGCTAGAGCTTACTATTGTTTACTGAAAGGTTAACGATTGTTTTTCTTGGTTAACTGGTTTTCTCTAAGGAACCTAAGGACTTTTAATTGAACAACCTTAACAAATGTATTTAATTAATCAATAAATTAATTTAGAACAATACGACGGTTTACACAGACGGTTTAATGCTGCTCATAGGTGGTATGAATGTATAAATGTGTTTACTCTGCAATTGCATACATTCAGAGGCGGACAGAGTACACAGCTTCATTACTTGAGTAAAAGTGCAGATACCCCTTGCTAAATTTTACTCAAGTACAAGTAAAAGTACTACAGTCAGATGTCTACTTAAGTAAAAGTACTAAAGTACTTGTTTTTAAAAGTACTTGAGTATCAAGAGTACAAGAGTACATTTTCTAAATATTGCATTACTACTGCCACAGTGCTTACATTGGTAAACACAGCAAACACTTCAAGCGAAAACTATCATTAACTTGTTCAGAAAATTGAAATAGTCTGGCGAGGTGGGGCCACGGGTTCGGGATGCGATATTTTTTTTCCCAGGATGGTAGGGGAAGACTCATGAATATTCATTAGGGAAGTCATCCCTGATTGGTCTGATGACCTACCCCTAACCCCACCCCTAAACCTACCCATCACTTGGGGTCTTATGACCTCCCTAACCCCGCCCCTAAACCTACCCGTCACTGGGTAGACCTCCCTAACCCCGCCCCTAAACCTACCCGTCACTGGGGTTAAGACCAATCAGGGATGATTTCCCTAATGAATATTCATGAGTCTTCCCCTACCATCCTGGGAAAAAAAATACTCCCGGGAGCGACCTGCTGCGTCTTCATCCATTGTTTCGTCCATGGTTTCGTCTCTTATCTAAATCTGACCATGGAGTTGACTTTGGCGGAAAGCTGAAAGTGATTGCTAATAGGCTGTCCCAATCAGTGGCGCCTGCACAATCCAATCACATTTGATTTGTTGATCATACAATATTTGCCTCTCAAATGTACTTGAGTAAAGTCATGAGTACTCCCCAAAAATGATACTCAAGTAAAGTACAGATCCCTCAAAATTGTACTTAAGTACTGTACTCAAGTAAATGTACTCCGTTACTGTCCGGCTCTGCAAACATTTTGCTATGAGATTAATGTTTTAAATATAAGATTTTACATTTATCATTTATCAAAAGTTAGGGATTTGTTCAAACTGGATGATTCCTTCATTAACATAGCAAGTGAGTGTTTTTATGGACATTTTTGATTAATTTTGGTGGCATTTCCGACCTTGCACAATGCTATTTTACGCCAAAAGACTAGCTTGCTATTGCCAAGGTTGGCTGTATTGAAATGTTTTAATAGTGGTTACAAGCAATGCATATGCCTTCCGATTCATCATAATTCATGCGCATGTTTATTGGTGGACGAAAGGCCTTTTTTGGGCTTTCGAAGACATTGAAGGTTATAATCCAGATAAAAGTTACAATCGTTTTTTGAAGTCACAGACTGTTTTGCGCAAGAAGTGAAAATTAAAGCTGCATGATTAAATACAATTTTAAGCTGTTTTTTTTTTTAATCTCCTTATATGTTTTCCCCTGTCTTTTTTATTATTATTGTTATTTTTATTAGATATAATCATATAATAGCCAACAAATATTATCAGCATGTAAAACAAGAACTACAATTTTAAGGTTGGTTTGCAGAGACTTTAAAACAATATGCCATTTCATGTTTGCATTTTTATTGGATGTCAGCAGCAAACAGACTGCAATGATCATGTTAAATTTTATGACACTGTCAGGCTATCTTTGTTCATAAGACTGTGACAACAACTGTCTTTGAACCTAGTATGATGTAGGGCCACCGTTTAGGAGCCACGACCACAGAAATCACCAGGATTGGTCATCTTTCTTCTGGGACAGCCCAAAATCGTACAAAGTGTACCAGGCATAAAAGTTCAAAGTTCAAAGCCTTTTATTATCATATGCACAGTTCCGTACAATTAAATTCTTAATTTGCTTTTCCACCATGAAAGACGTTAAAAAAAAGAATAAACATATACATATATAAGTAGAAAAAAAAAATTAAACTACAAATATACAAACAGTGCAATATTTATATAGTGTTTCTGCAAATTTGGGTGTCTGGGGGATGACAGGGTCAATGATTGTTTGACCCCTCAGTGTCATAGTCTACTTCAGCGATTCTCAAGCAGGGTGCCCACAGCAAAACATCCAGGGGGCTCATTATATATATGGGTAATTCTTCAACTATGGTACTCTTTGAGCTAGACAGTTTCAGAAAATAAAAACATTTCTACAAACAGTTTTTTAGTATCAGTTGGTTTCTCAATCTGTCTAGAAACCTTCCCTTAAGTTGGCTGTGATGATTTGTATTGAATAATATATATATTTTGACATTTTTATCTGACAGTCCAAGAAAATGGTCATTTCCATCACATAACAAAACGTGTTTTGAAGAGAAAATAATTAAATATATTCTGTTATAAATATATTTGATTAAATAGCACACACATCTCTGATCAAATTTGTAATTTATTTATTTTTCAGAAATGTTACTGTAAATATTTTACAATGTTTACACTAAAAAACACCTAAAACTAGATCACTGGAACATTTCATTTACTTATCATAGCTCAAAATGATGTATTTCTCAAAGTGTACACATATCTTACCCCTAACTGCACAATTATCAACACCACTGAATATAGTTGTTTTGATTGTATGTTTTTTATGTTTTACTTTAAAATATGTGTTGTGGTGGAAATGACATGGTGTGGCAGAAGAGACATAGATAGGCAACTTCCAATTAAAAACGATTTTTCTACTGCTCTATGTGGTGAACCAGAGCAAATCAATAAGCAACAACATTAGTGAACAAAAACATATAATCAATATTTTTAAATGAAAAACAATCCAAAAAATGAAGAAAAAAAAACATGAATATGTGTTAAAAATCAGCAAATCATTTCTTCACTGCTTTCTACATGCTGAACTAGAACAAACTAGTACAAACTAGAGCAAACCCTTTATGTCATCATTGCCTTAACATAACCTTGATATAACCAGTTGAATATAATGTTGAATAACATAGATAAAAATAAAAAAGATAAAATAGGCAATATTTAAGTGGATCTGATTTTATTCTTTCTCTATATGATCTTGACCTCTGTGCTGTGGTATTGCTTGCCATCTTAAAGAAAGAGCCAAGACATCATGTCAAACTTACTTATCTATTGTTCTCTTATTTACAAACAATATTGTAACAATAATAAATAATAAAATATTTCCCTACTACCTTAACTTAACCTTTTCATGCATGAATTATGATAACCTCAGTCAGGATTTTTTTCCTATGTGTTTTTATTGCTCTTAGGGCATGAAAAACAAGATTTGAATTCAAATTTTTTTATTTATTTGAATTTGAATTAAAAAAATGTTTACACATTTTCAAAGAGATTTTCAGATGTCCACTTGAGTGGACAGCATGCGTTTATAGTTTAAACTGAAGAGATACTGTATTAAACATACCGTAATACAATAATCAAACAGATAAAGTATGTGTATTTAACAAACTAATCAATAAAATGTATCAAATCATGTGAAAACTATAAAATATATACAAAAAAATATAAATGTGAAATATTGCAAAGGCAATTGAACTTCATACAAGTTGCACTTCGTGTGTCTTTGATATCAGAACATGAGGACGTGATTCCATCAGAATTTTCTACAGCCTGTCAAGCTACAACTGTGGAAACCACTCAGATGCTCCCTCCAGTGCACCAGAGTATGGAGATTTACCCTTATTAGCTGATAATTCTGATTATGTTCAAGATGGACATGCACATTTCTATCATAGCCCTCCTCTGAGAAAACCTAGTGATACGTTTTTTCAATCTCATCTGAAATGATCAGTGTTGGGGGTAATGCATTACAAGTAACATGCATAACGCATTCAGGTTACTTTTTGATGTTACAAGTAAAGTAATGTGTTACAAGTAACATGCATTACGTAATCAGATTTTTTTAATGTTACAAGTAAAGTAATGTATTACAAGTAACATGCATTACATAATCAGATTACTTTTTGATGTTACGAGTAAAGAAACGCATTACAATAACGTGCATTACGAAATCAGATTACTTTTTGTCACATACATTATGTAATCACATAACTTTTTTGATGTCAATGAAAATTACATTCTAATAATACAAATACATTTATTTAGTCAAAAAAGTCACTGCAGATTAAGTATTTTCAAAAACAATATTCACAGTATAAGTATGAATTGTACCTGAAATATAGCCATTGATGCATGAGGTCCACTATAGTGGACAGATGATTAATCAGATTTTTCTCCCAATCTAAAATCAAAACTTGGAAAATTTTACTGTGATATGACTCATTAGATATTGCTTGATGCTGCAATATAGTTTTTTTTTACCTACAAGAGTCTCCTAGCATAGAAGGAATGGGTGGATATTCCAGAGCAACTTGGCATTTCTGACTGACCATTGGCCATCTTGGTTTGGAGGGGAAAAAAATCAAAACACAACGGCTTGCCACTTGGTTGCAATGTATAGGATGATGCATCAGGGTCCAAAATGCTTTTTTAATAGCTGTCCACTGTAGTGACCACTATGCATGAAAGGGTTAATTAATTATATGTATTTTTTACATTAAAGTTTTAGTATTATAGTCCAAATAATTTGCTGTTTAGCACGAACAATGTCATTTCCACCACAACCTGTCTTTACCACCACAATGAACACCATGGTGGAAATGACTGTGGTGGAAATGACATTTCCCCCCTTTCTCTCTAAAATATCATGCTATGTTAGCCTGCTAATATTAGTTTTAGAGTTAGCATTAAATATACACAAATTACACATTATTAAATTAAATTTATCCAGTTATTTGTACGTCCATGTGAAATATGAGCCGTTTGGAAATGACGACTAATAAACATACTCTCAGTTTTAGTCATATTTACCTTGATTTTTCTTCTATTCATTACCCCCTAAAGAGGTCACCCTTTCACCCAGCCACGTGGTCCACTGTGGAGCTTCTGTTGCTATGGTTACTAAGTATACAAACCTAAAACAATGATCCCAGGATTCTATTTTGTACAGTGTGGTGGAAATGACAGTGAACCCAAGGGACAAGGGTTCTACTTATGAAAAATATAGGAAAATGTGAATAAATATTGCAATATATAATTGAATTAGACATTATTTTATCATTTGTACTTGAAATCTACATTATTTAAATATTTAATTTAGAATTAAGCGAGGTTGAAGGTACAAAGTCTGGCTTAGGGACAGAGGGAAAACAGTAAAAACCATGCATAAAAGGCCTCATATTATATAATAAAAAGAATGATTGAGCCATGATACATTTTTTATAAGTTCCCCTTGGGGTGAAGTAAGTGTGGCAAAAACAAAAAAGAAGAAATGTTTTTTAGATTTTATTATTTCATCCAGGGACAAGAAAAGTACCATAGTTAGAATCACCCATATACACATTGTTTTCTATTTTTAGATTTTTATTTCCCAAATTCAATTCATACTGCAAGCTCACAACCAGTCTTTGTCACAATTCGGGTAAATTTGATTTATTTTGTATTGGCGCTGCCGAACACCTTGAGCAATCATAGATTATAAGCATAGTAGACACCTCATTAATGGCCGTTTCGAAAACCGGTCCGTGAATAACCGTAGTTTGGCGCTTGAATGAATATCTATTTCTGCAATTTACTTCAGCAGATGATTTTGGTAAACTAACACAATACAACAAGACGAAAAGACGTAAGCGTAAGCTACCACGACATTAAAACGTTACCATAGTATAAAAACCTGTAATATTGAGTTAATACATATAAAACACAAACCAACACATTCTCACCTGTGAAAGGTTATCCCATTTCTTCCGATAGTATCCAATTGCAGATTTAAATCTCGGAGGTTTCACAACCAGAAGCTGCGTAATGTTTTGGCATCATTGATTCTAATTGTGAGTGACGACATGTTGACCCGACCGTTCCAAGATGGCGTGCGCGCCGACGTTTGGTGCAGTCAAATGCAGTATCTGTGTATATTTCTATATGTGAGCAACCGGAACAAGCTGATAACACTGCGCATGCGCGTCTCAATACGACAAATGCAGCATGGCTGAGCACGGGCAGAAACACGCGCTGGAGATGGTAAGTAAAACTTCATTCACGCATTCATTTTTTGGTTTTAGTACAGCTTTTGGTAAAATTTGACGATTGTGAATGTTGTGTCTTTATGTATTCGTGGACTGCTAGACTGTATCACTACGCAGTGTGGTGTTTTGTCTGTGAAAATATTTGAAATGTTTCTCCACTTTGACAAGTCAATACAAAGTAAATACCACAGTATATACACTAGGTAGTACTATTAATGCATATTTGCTTTTATATTTTTGAAAAGCAGACCCTGAGAAGTGATAATTATACCTATATATTACTAACATCTATATAACATTATAAAATATCTATTATGGATTTTGTATGATGTTATTAATATCTTGCCATCTAAACATCTGCCTTTCCAAAATTTAGATGCCAAGAACCTTTATATTGAATAGATGTGTATTATATTTTATATATTATAATTGTATTATGTTATATTATATTATATTAAATTATATAGATTAGTAATATAAAGATATGATCACTTCTCAGTGCCCGCTTTTCAAAAATATAAAAGCAGATATACATAACAGTGTCTTGAAAATATTTATTTTAATATTGACTTTATATTTGACAAAGTGGAGAAACATTTCAGGTAGCTTTAAAGAGAATATAAATAAATGCTATATAACCCCCAAAGAACACACTAAAGGCAACAGTTTTATCCAATTGATAAATTAATAAAGAAATTATTAATTATCAAAATAATCATTAGTTGCAGCCCTAGTTCAATTATTTGTAGATAGTTCAGATTTAAACTATCAGATGAGTATCAAAACCATTTCATCTGTAGAGAATGTCGAATGTCATCTGATTTACATCCAAAAGTCTCTTTCACCATTTACAACATAAACGTCATTATGAAGAGTGTTAAACCTGTTGCTGCTGAAACCCCAGTCGTGAAACCATCACAACCAGAAAACAAAGCTTCATTTACTCATGGTGGGCCTTATGAAAACAAAACAAAACTGAACATTTAGCCACTCCATAGCAAATACAGAAATGTAATATATATCATCATTCAAGCCTAAAAATAAAAGTCCAAGTGTGTTTGTGATATTTGGCATCACACTTCTGTCTGGAAGTCTCCACAGCTTTGTGTGTCGATATATATCAACAGTCTTCTACTCTCCAATAGGTCCGGACAGATGGAGCAGATGAAGGTTGTGTGACGTTTGTGCTCCATGAAGAGGATCACACACTGGGCAACTCGCTCCGATACATGATCATGAAGAGGTAAGATAAGCTACCAGATTTAACTTATCTGTTTCTTCTTTTGTTTAGCCACCAACATCGGTTGCCTTTGTGATATCAGTGAGAACTTTGTCGAAACAAGTGATGTGGACATGCTATAAACAGGCACTGAGATGAACATTTTGGCAGGATTGGCAATTGTACTTCTGCATCTGTCTGTCTCGGCAGTGTTTAGTTTGATTCATGTGTGACTTTGTTTCCTCAGTCAGGACGTGGAATTCTGCGGATACAGCATCACACACCCATCGGAAAGCAAAATCAACTTTCGGATACAGACGCGAGGTGAGGGAACTCCTTTATTCACCTCAGCATGTCATCTCTGACAGTTAAGGTCCTGGCATTTTGTTGTAATGAAAACCACTAATTTGTAGGCAAAAGCATGAAGACGTGGTGCAATAATTGAAGGTCAAACTGTTACGTCTCTAGTAACATATGAGAAAAATCTGAATAGCGCCTGAACAGAGAGCCTGAATATACCGCAATATACTTTAAGCAAAATTGAAGAATGAACTGGGGTAACGCCATTTAGGACCAAATCAGGCCAAAATGAAGTTTGTTTGGAGTTTGTTGTGGGACTTTGAAACAGCTTGTCAAAGTGTAATTTTTAGAAATGTTCCAGATGCATACATGTAATGTTTGTAAACGTGTTTCTTGCATTGTTTGTATTTGAATTAACAAATCATTAGATTGACACTTTTTGAAATTGCTTTACTTTATCAACATGGTCCCTGCCTTAAAAAGTCTTAATTTAGTTTTTATCAAATTTAAAGGCATTCAAATTCTTAAATATCTTAAATAGTATAAGTCTTAATTATCATTTCAAGAGGTCTTAAATTTGGGAATGGGAAAACAGGAATCGCAATATGGCTGAATGTGTTTAATTATTAACTTCAAAACAGGCGATGGTTTTATTAAATGTGAGCGCTGCATGTTTGAAAGTAAAACACAGTGCTGTTGTTCTGTAGGCTCATGCTTTCAGTTATATGAATGTTGAAGGGAGATGACTGTCTTCAGAAAAGGTTCAATGGCATTTTCTTTTCATATTACCTATAATGCTTAATTAAAGTGCTGTTTATAAGCACAGCTTTGTGTTCAGGGGTTACCAAGGTAACAACTATATTTCTGCTGTTTCATAAGCAAGTCTCTGCTGGCAGAGGATACATTTACGATTTAATTTCATCGGTATTAGGATAAGGTGTGTGTGTGTATAATATATATCTATATAAATATAAATATATATACTTTTTATATATATATATATATATATATATATATATATATATATATATATATATATATATATATGTACAGTGAGGAAAATAAGTATTTGAACACCCTGCTATTTTGCAAGTTCTCCCACTTAGAAATCATGGAGGGGTCTGAAATTGTCATCGTAGGTGCATGTCCACTGTGAGAGACATAATCTAAAAAAAAAAATCCAGAAATCACAATGTATGATTTTTTAACTATTTATTTGTATGATACAGCTGCAAATAAGTATTTGAACACCTGAGAAAATCAATGTTAATATTTGGTACAGTAGCCTTTGTTTGCAATTACAGAGGTCAAACGTTTCCTGTAGTTTTTCACCAGGTTTGCACACACTGCAGGAGGGATTTTGGCCCACTCCTCCACACAGATCTTCTCTAGATCAGTCAGGTTTCTGGGCTGTCGCTGAGAAACACGGAGTTTGAGCTCCCTCCAAAGATTCTCTATTGGGTTTAGGTCTGGAGACTGGCTAGGCCACGCCAGAACCTTGATATGCTTCTTACAGAGCCACTCCTTGGTTATCCTGGCTGTGTGCTTCGGGTCATTGTCATGTTGGAAGACCCAGCCTTGACCCATCTTCAATGCTCTAACTGAGGGAAGGAGGTTGTTCCCCAAAATCTCACAATACATGGCCCCGGTCATCCTCTCCTTAATACAGTGCAGTCGCCCTGTCCCATGTGCAGAAAAACACCCCCAAAGCATGATGCTACCACCCCCATGCTTCACAGTAGGGATGGTGTTCTTGGGATGGTACTCATCATTCTTCTTCCTCCAAACACGTTTAGTGGAATTATGACCAAAAAGTTCTATTTTGGTCTCATCTGACCACATGACTTTCTCCCATGACTCCTCTGGATCATCCAAATGGTCATTGGCAAACTTAAGACGGGCCTTGACATGTGCTGGTTTAAGCAGGGGAACCTTCCGTGCCATGCATGATTTCAAACCATGACGTCTTTGTGTATTACCAACAGTAACCTTGGAAACGGTGGTCCCAGCTCTTTTCAGGTCATTGACCAGCTCCTCCCGTGTAGTTCTGGGCTGATTTCTCACCTTTCTTAGGATCATTGAGACCCCACGAGGTGAGATCTTGCATGGAGCCCCAGTCCGAGGGAGATTGACAGTCATGTTTAGCTTCTTCCATTTTCTAATGATTGCTCCAACAGTGGACCTTTTTTCACCAAGCTGCTTGGCAATTTCCCTGTAGCCCTTTCCAGCCTTGTGGAGGTGTACAATTTTGTCTCTAGTGTCTTTGGACAGCTCTTTGGTCTTGGCCATGTTAGTAGTTGGATTCTTACTGATTGTATGGGGTGGACAGGTGTCTTTATGCAGCTAACGACCTCAAACAGGTGCATCTAATTTAGGATAATAAATGGAGTGGAGGTGGACATTTTAAAGGCAGACTAACCGGTCTTTGAGGGTCAGAATTCTAGCTGATAGACAGGTGTTCAAATACTTATTTGCAGCTGTATCATACAAATAAATAGTTAAAAAATCATATATTGTGATTTCTGGATTTTTTTTTTAGATTATGTCTCTCACAGTGGACATGCACCTACGATGACAATTTCAGACCCCTCCATGATATATATATATATATGAAATTAATTTGACATTCCTTTTCTTAAAAATGGTTAAAAGGCTGAAATGTCAGGTTTATCATGACTGTAGGCAGCATGTAAGCATGTCTATTTTCAGTAAACATAAGAGTGTTCATTAGCTCTCTGATCAATGTTGCAGAAGGAACTCCAGCATCTGAACCTCTGCGCAATGGGCTGAACAACCTGACTGAAGTGTGCAAACATGTCTTGCAAACTTTTGAGGTAAGACTGAACATGGAAAGTATTATTTCCCTTTAGGGGTGGGCGATATACAGGCAAAAATTTGACAACGGTATACATTACGATTGTTCAAAATGTTACCGTGTTAAAAAGTGATTTTCCACCATTCAAGCACAATGAGACTTGAAAGAGAACTCGATTCGGTTCTCATGCTCTGACAGGCAGTTTTCTGTGCGCTCACCCCTGAAGTGCACATACAATGCATGTAACTACTTTTTTGTTTGATTTGTTTTCTTACTTATTGCAACATTGGCTTATTTAACAGTCAAAGACATGTCAAAATGTCTGCTTTAAGGCTGGCGAATGTGACTTGATATCATGGAGACAATATGAAGCAGAGCTGCACCAGATGACTTAAATAGCTCTATTTGGATGGAGTTAATCATTCTAGAATGACTGAGGTGATTTTGTTTGGATAGTTGGTAGGATGGTTCACCCAAACATGAAAATTATTATTATTTACTCACCCTCAAGCCTATGTGTATATGACTTTTTTTTTTTTTTTTTTTTTTTTTTTTAGACGAATACAATCAGAGTTATATTAAAGAGCAACTTGCAGGTTAGAAGACCCAACAAGTCAATGTATAGAAAAATAATGTAGGAACTAGATTTTCTTAAAAAAAAATTTATAAATACGCTACAGTGGCTTCTGGAGTCGTTTTTGTGAGAAAATTTTACTTCCGCATCTGAAAATGGGCGTGACGAGCGAGAGTCGTGACGTAGCGCGAGGGAGAGCGGTCGATTCAAACAACAGGGAAAAATGGATTGCAGTGAAAGAGCTCAGGTTACAAATTACAATGGATGTGAATGAAGAAACCGAGTTCTCCGACGAGCATGCCTATGATGGCCCACAGGCATATAATTATGAGCCTCCTAGGCGAGATAGAGGCCAGGAGGGGGAGATTAGGGGAAGGAACAATGGGCAGAGGAGAGAAGTAGAGTTGTGGTGTCAAGAAAACCAGTGGCGAATAGGGCAAGTGACCTGGTGAGTGCAAGTTAGCACCGTGGCTAACGCTGGTTCATCTACTGTAGGGCTAGTACCTTGATGTTATGCAATAAATCTGCTTTAGCAAACATACGTTCGACCTTGTTCTTGATTAAACATCCATTTAGATTGTCTT
The DNA here is from genome assembly GCA_022828995.1 of Vimba vimba. Classification (NCBI taxonomy): domain Eukaryota; kingdom Metazoa; phylum Chordata; class Actinopteri; order Cypriniformes; family Leuciscidae; genus Vimba; species Vimba vimba. The sequence goes on from CM040833.1 coordinate 29,063,642, forward strand.
AATGTAAGACAGCAACGTTTTGTCTTCTCATATTCTACAACCTACGATTCGAACGCTGAGACAGTGATTATGCAGTCCATCCAAGCTGGTTAGCACTAGCTACATTGACTAATGACCATGCCATAACATAAATAATGACAATACCTAAGCTACAATAACAACAGTCTAACAATCATATCTGTATAAAAATCCAGTAAGTTACGCGGTTTTGCCTGCAAGAGGGAGGGAGAGAGGCAAATGTCTCTCTGATGGCTTTTTGTTGGCTAACGTTAGGTGCTTGTGCGGACATTGCGAGTCTATGACGTCGGCGGTGGACAGCATGTGTTGTCGAGAGGTGGATGCCTATTGGGCCGTAGTTGAGGGTTTAGTTCCGACCACGGATATTACCTGCCTGACGCTCCATCCCGGCTTTGATGCGTGTTGCCTCAACCCGTTTTCACTGCAGGTAGCATACCTCAACTTCAGGCAGGAGCATGGCCCTCTCCAAGTCAACAGACCAGAGTATGTTTAGACGAAGTTATAACACCACATGCCTAATCTATTATAGTTGTCAGTTTTCTACATAAATAAACTTTATATCAAAAGAATGTGCATTATTGATGCTGAGGTTTTAGCAGATTTTCAAACTCAGATGTGCATACATACAGTTGAGGCTCTACAATTAACGTTACCATTATGGAATAGAATAACAGAAAATGTTACATCAAATACTTATCACTTAATTGTAGTGACTATAACAGGATTGTTAATATCATGATTGCCCCCTTCATTGCTCTAGACAATTCCGATACACAGCCTACAGGCAGGTGGTCCGATGGGCATATGGGTTTCTGGGCAGGGAGATCAGGAAGGCGATACCTGCTTGTGTTGTGGTCGCAATCAGGAGGCAGTTTCCAGAGGAAGGAGGAACATACAGAGGCTTCCAATGGCCCCATATGGGAGGCAATCAATAAATATGTATTTTTGTACAAAATGAACACATCACACAAATTGTCTTGGTGTATAAAATGTATTTCTAATTTCATTGACAGTAATTAGGACTTAAAACGTGAATGACGTTCAAGATGGTGGCCGACTGCCTCATCCTTGGCGATTTTATGATGCGTGGAAAGAGGGGCAGGTGCAGCTGAGGACAGGATGGCGCTGTCTTCTTTGAGGGCCTGTGGTGACCTTATATATCCCTCTCTCAGGGAGACCATCAGGGCTGATGCATATTCTTGATGAGGGAAACAAATATTGAATCACATTCAGTTAAAGGGATACTCCACTTTAAGATGAAAATTCTGTCATCATATAATCACCCTCATGTTGTTTCAAACCTGTATGAATTTCTTTCTTCTGCTGAACAGAAAGTAAGATATTTAGAAGAATATCAGTAACCAGACAGTTTTTGGGTCCCATTGAGTTCCATAGAAGGAAAAAAATTTACTATGGAAGTGTTACTGTGTAAACTGTCTGGTTACTGACATTCTTCTAAATATCTTCCTTTTTGTTCAGCAGAAGAAAGAAATTCATACAGGTTTGAAACAACATGAGGGTGATTATATGATGACAATTTTCATTTTAAAGTGGAGTATCCCTTTAACTAGTTAATTCATTGAGTCACCTAAAAATTATCATTAGAAACTGATCATGACACTGCTCACCGTATGATGGTTTCTCTTTTATGGGTCGGACGACCCAGCCACCCTTACGAAACCGGGGGTAACGGACTGCATAGCGCACCTCACCATTGTTTGTTTGCGCTACGTCTCTGTCTCCATTGTTATTGTAGTGGAGGGCCGCTAAGAGAAGTCTGTAGGGAAAATTATACACTTGAGTATTAGGTACCACAACTAAACCAATGTAGTGTGATACACCAGCAATACAATACATTCCAGCATGAGGTTAGTGAGGTGATGATTTGATTCCATGATTATTTATACAGACAGTAGGCTATGCAATGCTGTTGTAATTAACAGTTTTGACCTTTTTCAATGAGGTTTTGGCTGCTATATTAGACTGCATTAGCTGTAGCCATATTCATCCATTAACCTTCATCAACATTTACCTGCTGTACATTCCAAGAAAAGAGAAGCCGGTGTGCTTTGGCGCAAAGTGCAGCATGAGTGAATGGAATGCCTCCAAGGAAAATGTTTGGTGTTGTGGTGAGAGCTGTCGAATATCCTTCAGCAGGGCCTTTCTGGAAGCAACACTTTCCAACTTTATCGCAGCTGTTGATCCTGTAAAAAACAGTGTATTTTATAAGTACTATTATTATTATTAGGCAATTAGTAGTATACTCAAACAAATCTTTGACAAGCACAATGCAAATGTGACCTCTGACCCCAATTGTACAGTCTATTGTACCTGGTTCAAGCCACTGCTTGTCTCTTCCCTCTCCTTCCAGAGGTGGGTGTGCACATTGCGGAAATGAAGGGTAGCTGTGTTCATGTATATCCTGAACATGGTTCAGCATGCTCTGCCACTTGGCCTCCATCTTATCAGAATCGCCATTTGGGGTGGAAGACGCAGTCCAGTATAAATGGTTGATGATGGCGGGTCTCCATAGCTTTAGGTCCTCACAATCCTTCTCCTTGGCCACAGTATCCAGTGCTTTTTGTAGACCTGTTCCAGAGCAGAAACGTGAAATATTGAAAAAGCTATTAGAAATCACAAATAACATCCAAACTAAGCAAAACTACGGCACCGACATTACGTTACATACTTTTCCCAATATGCCAGATGTCGTAGAAATGCCTCGTTCCTTCTGGACACAACTCCTCACGGACCCACTTAGCAACCTATAATATGCAACACATTAAGAATGAGAACATTTACTTCAAGTTCACAGTATAGTTTTACAGTAGATATTATGATATAGAGATCCATCTATCTATTCTGGTCTGTACAAGCATCTTTACCTGCCGATTTCTGTCAGTTATTAGGGTTGACACCTGCATGCCTTGGTCCTTCAGGAACCGCACACTGCGCTTCAGACCCTCTATCTCACACCAGGTGCTGCTTGGGACCTCTGAGCTCTAACAAAAAAAAAAAGATTTGATCATATCAGTAGCTTTTAAACCTGACACCTGATTTATGTGTCTAGCATATTATTAACCTACCTGGACAAGTTGAAGATCCAAAACCTTGTTTATTCGGTCTTCAATCAAGGAATATGTTCCATATTTGGCACAATGTCCAGGAGAGTCTGATCTATAAATATATAAAAGACAGGTTTTTTTTGGTTAATGGAAAAAAAAAAATCACAGACACTTTAGGTATCTGTTAATACTGTGTTGGCCTGTTTTCTGTATCCGCAATAAGAGCCGAATCATAATACCTGCAGTCACCAGAGAGGATCAGTCCACCCCCAATCTCCTTCAGCTCTCTGATGATCCCTCTCTGCTCATTCTGCCAGGCCTGCACGATGGTAGGAATTGTGTAGAGGCGCTGATGGCGGAAAAAAGTGCTGGCACTGATGCACTGCAGCCCAAACAGCTTCAGCATTCGGATGGTCTGAGTAGCCAAGCAGCCCGAAAAGTGAATGGCACCGCTGAGTAGAAGATTGCAGGCTGGCATGTTTCGGTGCAGCATATTTTGATTCTGCCAGTAACGCTGATAGCCACATGCTGTGCAGGCCTGACCGATGTATATGAAACAGGAAATTAATACAACTACTAATACCATTAATGTATATAGTACAAACACAGACCAAATTCAAAGTCACTCACACTTCCTCTGGATTTCCAGGGTAAGGCCATGATTAAACTCCAGACAAACAGTTCAAAAATATTCTCTTACCTGCTTGATTTTTATGTAAGTCCCTTCCTGGAACTCTATTTGTCCCTGGGTTTCTCCACAACAGACCGAGCAAACAGTGAACAGACACATCAGCTGGCTTAGGCAAACAATGAACTTGTCAGCCACACTGGAAAAAGAAAAGGAGAATGCTCATTAATGCTGACAGTGACAATTTGTGGACACAAAATCACAATAAAAATAGGTATTCATTTTTTTTTTACTTGAGGTCATTGAGGGATTCCTGTATTGGCTCTTCTGGATTCTCCTCATCAGATGTCTCACTACTAATCTCCTCGTCTGGGATCCATGACAGATCAGAATGGTCCATGACATCAGAGGATGATTCGTCCTCACTTTGGACCGAACTGGCCAGTGGAGTTGATGTTTGTTGCTCAAACCATTCAGTCTGAGTCCCCACACTAACCATTTCAGGCTTTACCTGAACAGCTAAGATGAACATAGATTAATGTTAGTTGCACAACATCACATAGTCAGTGGTAACAACACATGCACAGCCACAACACTACAGTCCAGTATGAAATGTCTTCTTTATACCATTAGAAGTAATTTGTAAATGTTTGTGCCACATACAGCTAATGATACATACAAGTTACACTACCTGATGAATGTTGCAGACATTTGATGTTGCACTGTGACCCACGATGAAGGACTAATGGTTCAGTATTGTGTAGAGAGAAGCCCTCTGCATCTTCAAAATCTACAGTGCTAGGTGCATCTATCACTTCATTACTGGCTGCACTCTCTGCCAAAATCTGAAAACATAGCAAAATCACACAATAAAATAGGATACAAACTTAGTTACCAACTGGATCAGTAATAAATCAGTAAATAAAAAAGAAATATAAATCCAAAGCAACTCTGACATGTCAAAAACCTTCATTCAAACACATTACTAAAAGCATTTTAGAATTTGATCATTTGAAACATGGCAAGTCACCTCTGACATGGATAAATGGCTTTCAAACAAATGCCTTCTGTACAATTGTGGCTTGTTTGCAGAACCAGCATTATAATGTCCCAGGGAGCTACAACAATTCGTTATTTCATGAATTAAAAACAACCTCAAATCGAATCTAGGGGATTTCTACATATTGAGTAATACATTTGGACCTTGCAATTTACTGGAGAGTATAACGTTAGCTTACGGGGATACAAAATCAGGCGGGAGGAACAGTTTGAATTGAAATGCGGGGGAAACGGGAGAGTTAGGCTAACTGTTAGCTGCCTGCCAATAGCTAAGTTATAGCATTGTGCAAACTGCTAAATTCATGTCAGAAGGCAGACAATTACGACAACCTGTCCTAAAGCTCAGTCTCTCTCCCGCTCTCTGTATTATTATACTAAAACATTACGAAATCACACAAATTAAGAGTTAAAATAATTAAAAGAAAGACTTAATCTGCTAAGTGCTCGTTTTCGTTGCACATAATTTCTCCCGCTCTCTGTATTATTATACTAAAACATTACGAAATCACACAAATTAAGAGTTAAAATAATTAAAAGTAAGACTTACTCTGCTAAGTGCTCGTTTTTGTTGCACATAATTTCTGCTAACGTTAGCACTTGGTCCTCCAGTCCCGCCCGCGCCAAAATCAGGTGTCAGTTTTGATGGTGGACTTGATTCCATCGAGTGCACCGAGGGAACAGCATCAGTGATCAGCCTCACATGTTCCTTACTCCGAAATCCCATCCGAGATTCCAACAAATCTCCAGGTCGATAATTCTCCGGAGTGAAATGTGCGCCACAAACGACCGAGTGTACGGTGACAGACGCGGCAGTGAAGTCTGCTCTCTTCACCTGAACAAAACGCACCCAAGAACGAAAAGCCTTGTTTTTCCTAGAAGGAAAATGATGGACACGATGTCCTGACAGGCTGGATTTTGTGCAACCAGCACAAACACAAAAATTTACCATTATGGCTTCTCTAAAACTCGATCTAAAACTTTCTCTGTCGCTCACTACTGCTCTAACTACTACACCCACAATGAGAGCGCTGGCTGAACGCGAGCTCATGTTTACCTCGCCCTACGTCATATGACGCGTTGCTAAAGGGGGAAAGGCGTATTCCAGAGCCTAGCACATTTTCATCAAAATCTCTACAACCAATTAGATTTCATTAGGAATTTCTACATATGTGTTTTTAAAAAACCTCTTCAGACAATATCAAGTATTAATTCAGTTATAAATTTAACCTGCAAGTTGCTCTTTAAATAATGTCCTTGCTCTTCCAAGCTTTGTAATGGCAGTGAATAGAGGATGAGATTTTGAAGCCCAAAAAAGTGCATCCATCCACCATAAACGTAATCTGCAGGGCTCCGGGGGTTTAAAGGGATGGTTCGGAGTAATTTTAACCTAGGGTCCTTTGCACCATGACCTCAAGCCAAACACCCCCCAGAAGCTTTTTTTCCCCTGGTCGAACATTATTAAAGTTAGAGCTTATTTAGAAATATCAGCCGAATGGCTTAGTGCAGGCGCTAATGGAACCAAGGCTGTATCTCGAAAATTACCCCACTAATAATGCCCAGAATGGTACCAAACTTCTACAGTAGTACAAATAGGTTCTGTACTCCTAAAACGAGGCACTGGAAAGTTTGTATGTACATCAGGAGTTTATTTAAATAACACTTGCCTGAATGCTTATGTTACCGCTAACCCGGACATTGAGGTCACTTCCGTTATTTGGCAAGACAATAAAATCCTGTATTATTAATTTTAATTGAATATTAAATGTCCCCGACTAAGCAAGCTAAAAGCCAAAGGCAACAGTGGCAAAGAACCAAAACTCCATCAGTGACAGAATGGAGAAAAAAACCTTGGGAGAAACCAGGCTCAGTCGGGGCCAGTTCTCCTCTGGCCAACAAACGAGCAAACAGTGTATGATTATGATTCAGGCAGCATTACAGGTCAGAAGGCAGGTTGGATCAGAACATTCAGAATATTTATCCAGGTCCATCTGGTTGAATCATGCCGCTTTGGCGTACAATACCAAATAGCAATAAAATATGTACACCTGGAGCATACTGATGTGTAACCAAAACTTGAGTGAAGCCTATTACTCATTAAAATAGTTGAAGGTGACGGGTCTCCAAGTGATTAGTCATTTATAATTATGTTTCAAGTTCCGTTTTGTGTAATAATGCATTAAATATGAATTTTCTGATTATAGGCGAAGGGTGAACCAACTCCAGGGAAAGTCTAAGGAGATGCGCTTCCCATTTAAAAACACATTTAAATAGATTTCCTTGAAATAGTTTTAAGTTACTTGTCACCGCACAACCTACACATTCCAGCATAAACTGCTGATAAATGATTTATTAAAGCGTCTGCCCCCCAATTCCCCCCTTGGCGACGGGCCTGTTCTCAGGCAAAGATTCTGAAGTCATTTGCAAATACAATGTGTCATTACAAGATTCAAACAATGTTGTGTTTCTCTCTAATCCTGATTTAAACAGGCACGGATGAAAGCATTCAAGGATAAAGAAGAATCGATGACATGAAGATCAACACTTGTACAGTGCCGGACATTGATCTGCTGAAGAATGTAGAAGCTTTAGGAAGGAGTAAAAGACAGTCAGACGTGTTCCTTGCAGTTCCTCTCTTTTTTGTGAGAAAAGCAACAAAAGCATTTGTATGTTTGAATTTGTATATTGATGTGATTATCCTGATTATTTCTTTTTTTTTTTTTTTTGAGTACATGAACATTGTTTTGTGCCAGTGCTCTAAAAAAACTTTTTCAAAGGTTATAGCAATAGAGTATATATCCAGTAAAAAATTCTACTTATGAAAATAGTTGTAAAATGTGTTTGATTCAGAATGTGTTTTAAAATCATGCAAGTAATGCATTTTCAAATATAAAAAACACATAAAAGGTCTTGGATTAATATTTATCAGCAGAATTTAAAATGTATACAACAGATAAGTGCTGCAGGTGCTTTGATCTCAGATGATACATTTTGATAGAGCATTCCTGAACAATAAAAACAGTATGTATGTTTTTCGCAAGTCTTCATTCCTTCTCTCAGAGAGAGAGAGTTTTTGCACTTGACACATTCTCAAGCTACATTTGGACTTAAAGGGTTAGTTTGCCAAAAAATAAAAATTCTGTCATTATTTACTCACCCTCATGTCGATCCAAACCTGTAAGACTTCCGTTCATCTTCGGAACACAAATTAAGATATTTTTAATGAAATCTGAGAGATTTCTGTCCCTCCGTTGACAGCTACGCAACTACCACTTTGATGCTTCAAAAAGTCCATAAAGAGATCGAAAAACTAATCCAAATGAATTGAGCAGTTTAGTTCAAATTTTCTGAAGGGACTCGATCGGTTTTATTCACATATAAACATTGATCAGTGAACATAAACAGAAGCACAAATGTTCTGCATAACACGAGAATGAACCTCGTTGGTTCTCGCATGTCGAGAACATGCTTAAGCTTCCGTTGACCACAACTGATGTGTGCGTTGATGAGCTAAAGTCTTACGGGTTTGTAATGACATGAGGGTGAGTAATTCATGACAGAATTTTAATGTTTGGGTGAACTATCCCTTTAAAAGCATAGTTCACCCAAAAATTTGAATTCTGTCATCATTAACTCCCAGAATTGTTTATCAACATTCTTACAAAGGAAAATAATGCAAGTTAAAGCTACACTGTGTAACTTTTTTAGTTGATTCTTAGCAAAAAACACTTAGTTCTTTCAAAAATATATGTGCTCATTAATGTATATTTAATTCAATTCAATTCAATTCAATTCAAATTTATTTGTATAGCGCTTTTCACAATACATATTGTTTCAAAGCAGCTTTACAGAAAGTGCATTTCAGAAATGTACATAGAAAAAAAATAGTTAGTTAAACATGCATTAATTTAGGGCATAATTGTACATAGAAAAAGACATAGAAATGTACATAGAAAAATACAGTTAGTTAAACATGCAATAATTTAGGGCATAAACATATCGCCAGCGTCGAGTCGTCTCTTCACAGGCTTCGAGTCGTCTCTGCACGGGTGTTGGGGCATCTGTAGTTTCCATGGGAGGCTGGATACAAACTGGAGCTGACAATCTGTATTTACCTCGGGACTAGCGTCCCGAGATAACAAAAGAAAAGCAGAAGGAAAATAATTAGCGTAGCTGCTGTTCATAACAATAATGCATTCATTCTGATTCACCTGTAGTATAAAAGGTAAATATTATGTGAATGCTTGGTTAAAGAAATGCGTCTTCAATCTAGTTTTAAACTGGGACAGCGAGTCTGAGCCTCGAACAATATCAGGAAGGCCATTCCACAGTTTAGGAGCTAAATGTGAAAATGCTCTCCCTCCTTTAGTGGACTTAGATATCCTAGGAATGACCAGTTGCCTCGAATTTTGTGATCTTAAAGAGCGCGATGGATTATAGGGTGATAGAAGTTCCGTTAAATACCCAGGAGCTAAGCCATTTAGGGCTTTATAGGTCATTAGTAATACTTTGTAATTGATACGGAACTTTATAGGTAACCAATGTAGAGATGAGAGAATAGGTGTTATATGATCATATTTCCTCGATCTAGTAAGAACTCTAGCAGCTGCATTTTGGACTAACTGTAGCTTGTTTATTGAGGATGCAGGACAACCAGCTAATAAAGCATTACAGTAATCTAGTCTCGAGGTCATGAATGCATGAACTAACTTTTCTGCATCAGAAACAGATAGCATGTTACGTAGCTTAGCAATGTTTCTAAGGTGGAAAAAGGCTGTTCTTGTAACATATGAAATATGATTTTCGAAAGACAAGTTGCGGTCTAATATAACACCCAGGTCTTTTACTGTAGTGGATAAAGTAACAGGACATCCTTCTAAAGTAAAGTTGTATTGTAAGAGGTTTTGTGGGCAGTTTTTTTTGACCAATAAGTAATACCTCCGTTTTATCTGAATTTAATAGCAGAAAATTACACGTCATCCAGTATTTTATATCATTAACACACTCTGTCAATTTAGATAATTTATTGTTTTCATCTGGTCGTGATGAAATATATAATTGAGTGTCATCAGCATAACAGTGGAAATTAATTCCATGTTTTCTTATAATATTTCCAAGCGGCAACATATATATTGAGAATAGCAGAGGGCCTAACACAGATCCTTGCGGCACTCCATAGTTTACTGACGTTATCTTCGATTTTTCCCCATTTAAACAGACAAAATAGTAACGGTCTGATAAGTACGATCTAAACCAGCTTAATGCTTGTCCATGAACACCAGTGTAGTTTTGTAGTCTATCTAATAGTATTGTGTGATCTATAGTGTCGAACGCAGCACTAAGGTCGAGTAAAACTAGTATTGAGATACAGCCTTGGTCAGAAGCTAAGAGTAAATCATTTGTGATTTTAACGAGCGCAGTTTCAGTGCTATGATGCGGCCTGAATCCTGACTGAAACTTTTCATAGATGTCATTTTCTTGCAAGAAAGAGCACAATTGAGCGGACACAACTTTTTCTAGTATTTTAGACATAAAAGGTAGATTTGAAATGGGTCTGTAATTTGCTAGATTATTATGATCTAATTGTGGTTTCTTAATAAGAGGTTTTATAACTGCCAGCTTGAATATTCTTGGAACATGACCTAAAGATAAAGACGAGTTAATAATATTGAGAAGAGGCTCTTCCACTACAGGTAGCACTTCTTTCAGCAGTTTAGTTGGTATAGGATCTAATAAACATGTTGTTGGTTTAGATGCAATGATAAGTTTATTTAGCTCTTCCTGTCCTATAGTTGTAAAGTGCTGTAGTTTTTCTTGAGGAGCGATAATTGAGGCTGAATCATAAGACACCATTAAGGATTGTACATTTACAATTGTGGTTCTGATGCTTTCTATTTTCTCAGTGAAGAAATTCATGAAATCATTACTACTAAACTGTAACGGAATATTTTGCTCAGGTGACATCTGTTTATTTGTTAGTCTAGCCACGGTGTTAAATAAAAACCTTGGATTATTTTGGTTGTTTTCTATTAGTTTGCGGAGATGCTCAGCCCTGGCCGCTTTTAGTGCCTTTTTATAACGTGACATACTGTCTTTCCACGCGATTCTAAAGACCTCTAAATTAGTTTGTTTCCATTTACGCTCTAAATTACGAGTTTCTCTCTTGATAACATGCGTAGTATTGTTATACCATGGTGCTTTAGTTTTCTCTCTAACCTTTCTTAATCTAATTGGTGCAACCATGTTTAATGTACTAGAGAAAATGGTGCTCATAGTGCTAGTCATTTCCTCTAGTTCATCTGTTTGTTTGGGTTCACTAATCAGCTGAGTTAGATCAGGTAAGCTATTTGAGAATCTATCTATAGTAGTTGGAAGGATTGTTCTGCCTGGTCGATAACGCGGTGCAACGTGACAAATTTCAGCAGTATGCAGTATGCAAGTGACCATGTAATGATCAGTGACTTCATCACTTTGTGGTATAATATCTATATCGGTTGGATTGGTTCCATATGATATAATTAAATCCAGCGTATGATTAAGACGATGAGTGGGACCAGTGACGTTTTGCTTGACCCCAAATGAGTTTAATAAAACTGTAAACGCAGCCCCTAACGCATCATTTGGATTATCTACGTGTATGTTAAAATCTCCGACAATTAATGCTTTATCAACATTGACCAATAGATCTGAGAGAAAATCTGCAAACTCTTTTAGGAAATCAGCGTAAGGCCCAGGCGGTCTATATACGGTAGCCAAGGCTAGAGATAATAGGGATTTCTTTCTTACATCTAAGAGAGTAACATTTAGCACAATTACTTCAAACGAATTAAACCTGTGACCTGTTTTCTGAGTAACATTAAGAATATCTCTATAGATTGTCGCAACACCGCCGCCACGACCAATCAGACGGGGCTCGTGCTTATAACAGTATCCTGGAGGAGTAGACTCATTAAGACCGAAATAATCATTAGGTTTAAGCCAGGTTTCAGTAAGGCAAAGTACATCGAAGCTATTATCTGTGACCATTTCATTTACAATAACCGCCTTAGGTGTGAGCGATCTAATGTTAAGAAGACCTAGCTTTATAAATTGTTTTTGTTCACTAATATTGAGATTTTCTGGTTTAATCACAATTAGATTTTTCCTGGATCCTACAGTAGATTTAAAGTTTGACCTCACTAAACGAGGAATAGACACAGTTTCAATATAATGTTCTACATTGGTACTTATATCAATTAAGTTTGGACAGCAAAGAGTGTGATTTGGACTTTGACTTACTAGTCATATGGTGTGTAACGTCTTGGAGATGTTGTCCGACAGAAGAGCCGCTCCGATTCTGCTGGGGTGTAAGCCATCAGCACGGAAGAGCCTAGGTCGCTCCCAGAACAAATTCCAATTATTTACAAAGAGAAGTCTCTGTTCATTACACCATGACATTAACCATTCATTTAGAGCAAATAGTCTACTGAACCTTTCTTGTCCTAGTCGGTACGTGGGAAGCGGTCCAGACACGATGATCGTTGTTTCAGGCGATGTGCTGCGTACCGTCTCGATCAGGCTCCTGTAGTCCTTCTTCAGAACTTCTGTCTGCCGCAACCTGATGTCGTTCGTTCCCGCGTGCAACACGACAGCTCCGACACGCTTGTCACTGTTCAGAATCTCGGGAACCTGCGCAGCGACATCAAGAACACGAGCACCAGGAAAGCAGTGAGTGCGCACCTTACCTCTACCTGAGGTAGCGTGGACATGCCGGACGATGGAACTGCCGATGATCACAGCGTCGCGTTCCGTCTCGCGTAGAGGAGAGAAGCGGTTCCGGGTGGAGATCTCGAAGGCCGGGAGGGGCGGAGAGGTCCTAGCTCTGGTCCTGGCTCGCGTCTTCCGCTGTGGAAACACCCAGGGTCCATCGTGTTGTGTCGGTGCCGGAGTGAACGAAACCAGGGATGATCGCGTCCTGGGTGCTCGGGTCCTGTGCAGAGAAACACACGGAGTAGACGAGGTCGGAGTCAAAAGGTTACTAACCACTGACTTGTGAGCATCGGCGCGTGATGTTTCAAGCGCGGATTGCCGATCTCGCAGCTCGGCCTGCCTCTCTAGTAGGTCGCGGATCTGTCTCTCCACCGACTCAAGCTCTAACTGCACAGCATGTAGCTCGAGGGTCTCCTCACCTGCACTCAAAGGTAACGTTAGACACACATCCGTCATATTCGCCATTATAGCAGATATGTGCTACAATGGCGAATTATAGCTTTCAGTGATACGTGTGTAGATAGGCGCGACCACGCGTGCTATGCTAGCGGGCTAAGGCTAGTAGCGGAAGATTGGATATAAGTAGTGATATCAAAGCGATCCGATTGTTTTTTAAAGAGAATAGTATTCCAGATATGTTCACACGCTATAAAAATGAAAAATATTCGTTTGAAAAAGAGTGTAAAGAAGGAAATCAAGGTTTATGAATTAATTCGACGGAGCTCCAAACACAACAATGCACTCAGTCGCGACGCATGCGCATCACGCCTATATTTACTTCTTTCAAGTAATAAAGTATTCTCGTAAGTTTATAATCTGCCATTAAAAGTACATACGGGTGAGGGGTTCGAATGCCGGTCGCCATGTTGTCCCTCCATCTTGAAACTACATTAGCCAAAGAGTGACATACCTGTAAATTCAAGCTTCGCCTTTCGCGCTTTACACTCCGTGACACAGAGACGAATGCGAGGGGGAGATTACTCGCGACTGCCGTCAGATTTGAAAGATTGCTGATGGAGGATCACGCCTATTTTCGAGGACATGTAGCAGAGCGAAAGAGAGAATTAAAACGTCAACGCGACAGGCAAATCAGCCAAAATCAATACTGGAGTAACTTTTCCAAGATAGAAAGAGCTCATGAGGAGCAAAGATTTTAAAACGGATGCCGAAGTTGCCTGCTTTCTTCTCGACAGGTAATTCAGCCTATTTGTGAAAATTCGAAGTTTTATAGTTGCTTGTCTTACCATAGCATGGTTGTGCATAACACCAGAATGACCTCTAGTATAACTTGCGTTACTTTTCCTCACGTCAATGGTGAAAAAGTATTGTTTACCTTGTAACATAAATCTGTGCTGCGACGGATCACAGGTGATAGTTTTAAAGGCGCAATTGGACGAAGTCGAACTGGAAGCCGTGTTAATCTTGGAATAATACGGCCACCGTAGGAGTTAAAACGCCCTCGAAATTGAAAGGAACAGAAACTAATATTCACTGGGTAGTCATATACAATTTCACCGCTAGATGGGGGAAAATATCACACAGTGTAGCTTTAACTAAAGAATTTTCTTTTTTGGGGAAATGATCCCTTTATTGTCATCAAACTGAGATTCCAGTGCTTCTGTAAGATTTAAAGATGATTCATCATGATGTATGTGTGTGAATCTCACAAAAATAATGAAGCCGTAATGTGACGTTTTATGCTTATATCCCTATCATATTAGCAGCAAACACAAGAATATTTTAGTCAACATATATTGGCTAAGATTGAAATCTATGGCTGTCAACTAATCAGCTGATTTTTTTTATTTTTTTTATGTTTATTTGAAGTTCACAATAAAAAGACTTGAGTGGCTTTAGCAGGCACCATAGTGTGAGATAAATCACAAAACTGTGCCAATTGACAGGTCAGACGGTACATTTGTTGTGTTTAGTTTAAAGGAATGGATTTTATGTTAAAGGGACAATAAGTAGCTTTTTAGGTATTTTATTATCTAAAATCAATATTTTTATTCATAAATATGCCCTCAATGGTGTACAAATACCTATGCCAATGATCAGACTAATCCTCGTAAACGAAGAATTTATTATCTTTATATACATGGGACGGGTAAGTCCACGGAGGCTTCCATGTAGTTCCGCCATCTTGAAAAACTATAATAGCAGAGAGGGACAAAAAGTACTAGGCCAACGCGTTTCCACAACGCGTTTCGTTCAGAGCCAGCGTCACGTGACTGAAGCCAGCAGAAGCGGAGGAGCAGAGCAGAGAGAGGCGCTTGTCACTGCCCCGGCAAGTTTAAAAGGCTGCACTGCATGGTTATTTATACAACGTTCATTCATACATATGCTGAGTCACAGGATGAGTCCTCGTCGTCGAAAAAGTCCAAAATAGACCGTAAAAGGAAACGTGACCGGAGATTACAAAAACAAGGGTTAATGTCGGGAATCGGGATGGCTAATGCAGGAGAAAGCTTTCAAAAGAGACCCTGAAGTTGCCTGCTTTCTTCTCGTCAGGTAAGTCAATGTTACGGTCTTAATTACAAGCTTTTTTTTCATTGCTTGGTTGTGAACTTTATTATATAGATAGTAGAACATTTCTAGTTATATCTATTTATCTATTCTATTCATAGTAAGTTAAACAGGGTCTTTGATGAATAGCAGCTATTGAGTAAAGTAACGTTAGAGAAGGCACGGATGATGATGATGATATCTAACAATGCACGTACTTCAAAAATATAACGAATAAAGGCGGCATTACTACTAACTACCATAGTTAATGTTTTCACAGTCAGTAATTTATACTGTAACATTCTTTTTTTCGTTGATTCAAGTTTCAGTTTGTTTTAAATAACAAACCTGTTCACCCGAAGAAAAACTCGAAGTGCTATTATAAGACTTTTTGGTACATAACGGCAACCGTAGATGCAACGCGCATTTGAAAAAGTGAGGCGCTGGAGAGCATTATTCGTTTGAATGCAAAATACAGTTTCACCACTAGATGGGAGAAATTCCTACTTAGTGTCCCTTTAAATGTGTTAAATATAAAGTGTTCCTGTGGTAAAGTGTGTCTCTATCAACGCCAACGTCATGAGTTTTTTGTTGCTCAGACCCTTCACCAAATTACAGATTAGTCAAACAATAGGTTACTGTCGTAACCCCGGTTCTCAGAAACATCGAGTGGAGAGATCCACCTATATGGGAAGGGCATCCGTACCTGACCTCTGCAGAAGCATCCAATTGCACCAAGTCTGGCTAGACAGACAGAAGCGCGCAGCCAATGCCAGGTAAGGCCACACCCCTTACCTAGGCATATAACTTCTCCGCGCGCTGCTATTCCTCAGTAAGTATATTCGCTTCTCGTGCGGCAAGCGGGGCAACACTGGTGGATCTCTCCACTCGATGTTTCAGAGAACCGGGGTTACGACAGTAACCTATTGTTCTCTTTCATCATCTCGTTTCGAGATCCACCTATGGGAGAGACATGGACAGCTCCCCGATTGCCCAATACACTCACAGTGAGGTTCTGAAGGCCAGAGAAGGACGGTCACCTCAGAGAGGCGGTGCCTGACACGTCCCACAAACATGACCCTGCAAGGGTGACGCCACGCTAAACTGCTGTGGACAAGCAGGGCATGAAACATGCATGAGACACATACATGATAATGGCCCCCGCACCACCAATGCACATAGCTAAACCCAAGAAGGAATGCAAATGCTTGGTGACAGGAATGAACATGGCCAGCCGGCCTATTCACTCCTCGTTGGTTAACCCAACGGGGCTGTGGGAAAGGGCTAAGAGGACCCTACCCCTAGGACCGAGTGTGCCACCGAGGTTCTGGTGACATCCAATCGGTAGTAAGGTATGAGGAGAGGCCCAGCTGGCAGCGGAGCAGATGTCCTGCAGTGGCACTCCCCTGAACAAAGGTGGAGGGTGAAAAGCGGATAGCTCCAAAACCTCCGAAGTGAACGCAGGGAAGCGTTTCGGCATGAAGGCCGGGTTAGGCTTAAGGGAAACCCTATCTCCACTTAGGGAGAATTTGGCGCACGAGCGGTGAACCGAGAGTGCATGTAGCTCACTGACCCATTTAGCAGATGCCAAGGCCGAGAGCAAAGCTGTCTTGAGGGACAGCAGCTTAAGGGAAATACTCCCCAGAGGCTCAAAAGATACAGAGGCCGCGCTTCCAGCACCATGGAGAGGTCCCACTCTGGAACAGATCTCCTGATGACCGGCAAAGAGCGGCGTGCACCCTTCATAAAACTGCGGGTTAGATGGTGTGACGGTGGAGCCCTCAAAACCCACATGACAGGCTGAAATCGCAGCCAGGTAGACCTTAATGGTGGAAAAGGACCTGCCTCTTTCCATGAGGTCTTGCATGAAACACAAAATATCAGGCACCGAGCACTGATAAGATGTGAGACCACGCCCATCACACCACCCTTCGAACACTTGCCACTTACAGCCATATAGGGATCGTGTGGAAACGGCCCTGGCATTCTGAGTAGTGGCGATTACACGCGGCGGGAGCCCCAGTGCATTTAGGTTCGTCCTCTCACGGGCCAGGCCCAGAGAGCCACCCTGTCCGGATGGGGGTGGTAAATCTCCCCGTTGGCTTGGGACAATATGTCCGTGCGAGGGGGGAGGCGCCATGGCTCGGCGTATAACAGAGGGATTATCTCTGCCAGCCACGGGGCTTTGGGCCACCTGGGTGCTATCAGAATGAGAGACAGGCCGTGCTCTCTCACCCTGGCCAGTGTGAAAATCATCAGGCACAGGGGAGGAAAAGCAAACAGCAGCACTTTGGGCCATGGGTGGGCCAGTGAGTCTGCCCCGAGGGGCGCGTCCATGTCCTTTAGCGAGAAGAACATAGGACAATGGTGGTTTTCGCACGAGGTGAAAAGATCTACAGCTGCCTGTCCAAATCTCATCCATAACATCTTCACTATCTGCGGGTGAAGACGCCAATCTCCGTAGATTGGGTTTCCCCTCGATTGCAGATCCGGCGCCTCTGTTCAGAATGCCCGGAACATGAGTCACGCGTTATGACAGAAAAACCCGTCTGCTCCACATCAAAAGCCTGTAAGCTAGAGCGTGGAGTTTCGACGAGCACATGCCGCCCTGACGGTTGATATAAGCCACTGCCATGGTATTATCGTACCGTACTAAAACGGGATGTCCCTGCAGGCGAGGCAGAAAATGATTCAGAGCTTTCCAAATGGTAAAAGCTCTAAATAGTTAATGTGCGCTGAACGTAGTCTGTTTGGCCACAGACCATTCAGCATTCTGCCTTCCTGGGTGGTTCCCCAGCCTGTTAAGGACGCATCTGTCGTCACAACTTTCCGCATCGTAACCGTCCCGAGGGGGGTTCCCCGTGCGTAAAAGTTCTCGCTCTCCCAATGGCGCAGGGCCGCCGAGCAGGCGCGCGTCACCGTTACAGAGTGGCAGAGATCACGAATCGGGCTGAAATGTAGTGACAAAACCCTTTTCGTGAACGCTCTCATTCTCAGGAGACCCAACGGCACAACTTGGAAAGATGAAGCCATGAGACCCTGCAGCCTGAGGCATGTGCGATATTGTACTCTCGGCCCTTCTCTGAACTGACACAGACACTCCATCAGCGAGCGAACGCGCTCTTGAGAGAGACGCGTTGCATGGAGACTGAGTTCAATTCCAAGCCCAGGAAAATAACATTCTGATTGGGAGTCAGATTGCTTTTGCTCGCATTCACCTTGAACCCGAGGGATGTGATGTGCGCGAGCACCCGGCCGGTGACAGCGACACCTTCTCCTTTGATTTGGCTATGATGAGCCAATCGTCTATGAAAGTACGAATTCTCAGCCCTGATAGTCTCAGGGGCGCCACGCCCGCCTCCGCACACAGACAGAAAGTTCGGGGACTCAAATTGCGCCCGAACGGAAGAACTGTGAATTCGTAACAAATGCCTTGGTAGGTGAAACGAATATATTTCTTGTGTGGGGGGTAGATGCTTATGTGAAAGAAAGCATCTTTCAGATCGACTGATGTGAACCAGTCGTTCTGCTTAATGGCACGGGCAAGAGAGCCTTGTGTCACATTCTGAAATTGTATTTCCTTAAATGTTTGTTCAACACTCGAAGGTCCAATATAGAGCGGGGGGGCGCCACGCCTTTTGGATAATGAAAGTACCAGGAATAAAAACCATGGTTTATCAGATTGGGTGGCACCATCTGAATCGCTCCCTTGTTTAGGAGGGAGGAAATTTCCCCTTTCAGAATGTGTGAGGCGTTTTCTTCTGTGTGAGAAGAGAGAACACTGTAAAAATGCGGAGGTTTTATTGCAAACTGCAGCCTGCACCCTGGGTTACGGTACGCAAAACCCACTCGGGCACTGAAACGGCTTGCCAAGCCGCTTCGTGACTCCGGAGCGGGGCTGTATGGGCCCAGCTGGTTCATTTGCAAATGCGCCATCTAGTGGGCACACTAGAGGCGACATGCAGGGGTTCGGAGGGATTTCCTCTCTCTGCAGTGAGAAGTTTTCTCATTTGATTCGTAACTTTGTGCGTATTGTGTTGGGCAAACACTGGGGCCGAAAGCCTTTATTGACAGAGTGAGGGGAACATAGTGTGGTGTCCACTGTGCTAAACTTTCCCTCACAAAGTGCCCCCTGAGTTTTAAGTGGGGGGGAAAACACACATCTCCTGAACACATGAACTGGGCAGTCTCAAGTGCAGGCAGAAAAATAATATCCGCGGAGAGAGATACTCTTTCTGTAACGGATTTATTTAATTTGTTTGTTTTAAAGTGTTTTTTAGTTATGTGTGTGTTTTGTGTTGGGGAACACAGGGGCCGAAGCCTTCCACACACAACGCCACTAAAAACACATGAGCTGGGCAGCCACAACTAGACAGATATAGGGCGACATGCATGGGATCAGAGAGATTTGTTGGCAGATATATAAATCTGCACGAATTCATCTGATTCGTTTGTTAAAAGTGTTGTTTAGTGATGTGTGTGTTTTGTGTTGGGGAACACAGGGGCCGAAGCCTTCCACACACAACGTCCACTAAAAACACGGGCTGGGCAGCCACAACTGAGCTGTGTAAGCCCAGCTGGTTGATTTGTGAGGCAATGGCGCCCTCTTGTGGACAGACTCAGGGCGACATGCATGGGATCAGAGAGATTTGTTCTCTATGTTGGCAGATATATAAATCTGCACGAATTCATCTGATTCGTTTGTTAAAAGTGTTATTTAGTTATGTGTGTGTTTTGTGTTGGGGAACACAGGGGCCGAAGCCTTCCACACACAACGCCACTAAAAACACATGAGCTGGGCAGCCATAACTGAGCTGTGTGAGCCCAGCTGGTTGATTTGTGAGGCAATGGCGCCCTCTTGTGGACAGACTCAGGGCGACATGCATGGGATCAGAGAGATTTGCTCTCTATGTTGGCAGATAATAAATCTGCACGAATTCATCTGATTCGTTTGTTAAATGTGTTGTTTAGTGATGTGTGTGTTTTGTGTTGGGAAAACACTGGGGCCGAAGCCTTTAATAACTGGGTGAGGGGAACCAAGTGCGTGCGGTGTGGTAACACTGCTTATGTACTTTGAAAAAAAAGCGTGAAAGCGGGCTCGATACTCCCAACGGTCGAACAACAGGCAGGCCGCTTGCGTCCGGGGCTGCCTTCCTAGGAAGGCATAAATTGAAAACCTCAACACGTGATTGTAACACATCAAGGCCCGTGAGACCGTGTTAACAGTCTAGCGGGTCGCTCCAGCCGTGCTTACGAGCTTCGTCATCGGAACCGGCCGGTTCGTCAACGAGAGTGAGGTTTTCCCGCGAAGATGTCCTCTTCAGGGAATGCGGATTGGGCTGATGTCAGCTTAAATATTTTAGAGGTGGCGCTCCGGGAGTCCCCCGGTAGCGCGTCATCATCACCGTGTCCTCCATCCGAGTCAGAAAGGCCTAGCACGGCGTTCGGGATTGTGCAACTAAAAGCCGGCTTAGTAAAAGCTAACGTTACAGCAATTACAATGACCGCAATTCTCCGGGTTCTCCAAAGCTTCTTGAGCGTGTAAAGCCCAAGCAGACCGCGCAGAACGAGAGGGTCCTTAGCGGCGATGAGAGCACCACACGCGGCCGGGCAGGCTCGTCGTGATAGTTCCCCGGAGAAGCGGCGGTTTAGACGGTCACATAGCCATGGGTGGGCCAGCAGTGAAGAACTCGGAAAAATCCGTGGCGGGCAGCCATGTAAGGAGGAGCAGGTGAAGGACAGCGAGAGCGCGGGCGGCTCCGGATGCAAAAAACACAGCGGATAGGCTGAAGAAACGACTGTCACTCACGTCTGGCGGAGGCTGATCTGGCGATATGTCCTCCTGAAGACTCGAAAGTGAGCAGCGTAACGTTAATCCAACCGAACTGTGTCAGTGCAGAGATCGCGAGAAGCGAATGTCAACTGAGGAATAGCAGCGCGCGGAGAAGTTATATGCCTAGGTAAGGGGTGTGGCCTTACCTGGCATTGGCTGCGCGCTTCTGTCTGTCTAGCCAGACTTGGTGCAATTGGATGCTTCTGCAGAGGTCAGGTACAGATGCCCTTCCCATAGGTGGATCTCGAAACGAGATGATGAAAGAGAACAGGGAAAATTGTCAATCAAGGATAATGTTTTTTAATCAAATAATTGTGACAGCTAATTATTACCCAGACACAGGTCTTGGAAGTAAAACGCCACAGGGAGGCCATGCTGATGCCAGCATTATCTATCACCAGCAGAAAACTACTGCAACATGGAGTTTAAAGAGCACAGGTCTCTCTCACATTTACATTTAAAATAGTAGTGGACAAGCAACATGACTGACCTTAAAGAATTAGCAAAGATCGACTCCTTATGACACAAGGAACATAATATGCCCTGTTTCACAGACAAGGCTTAAGCCTATACACTGAAAAAAAAAAAATCAGTTAAATTTACGGTTAAAAAAAACCTGGCAGCTGTGGTTGCCAGAAATTTATCGTATAAAATAAGTTAGCAACATTTTTAGGTTTCACAGATTTAACTTAAAATTGCAGTAAAAAAAAATTAGATTTATTAAAGTCTTTTTTACAGTTTTTGGGTCCCAATGACTTCCATAGTCATTTTTTTCCTACTATGGAAGTCATTGGGACCCAAAAACTGTCTGGTTACTGATATTCTTCTAAATATCTTCCTTTCTGTTCAGCATAAGAAATAAATTCATACAGCTTTGAAACAGCATGAGGGTGAGTATATGATGACAGAATTTTCATTTTAAAAGTGAACTTCTCCTTTAAGACAAACCATGTGTAAAATCATAAGTTAATGTTACACATATAGAAAGGAGCAGACGTTGTTTCTGGTGCAACACAATTAATAATAACTGCCTTTGTATTACGCGTTCCTGAACAGTATAACATTTTCTAAATACTCAATAACATTCTCTGTTGTTCACTAAACTAATTTAAACATATTCACTTAAAAATAGTTTGCATATCAAGCATGTGAACACACATCTTGCTCAATAACATCAAAAACAAACACTGTTAAACTGAATTTAAACATATATCTCATTCTTTTTCTGTTAAACACTTTTCAGAGTACATAAATTCTCTGTCCAATTATGTGATAATTGTTTATTAAGCGTGCAGTGCAACCACCCATAATAGCATTACAATAATCTAGCCTTGATGTCATGAACGCATGAACTAATTGTTCTGCATTTTTCATTGAAAGCATATGACGTAACTTAGATATATTTTTAAGATGGAAAAATGTGGTTTTACAGATATTAGACACATGACATTCAAATGAAAGATTGGTGTCAAAGAGCACACCCAGGTTCCTAACCGACAACGAAGACTTGACAGAGCAGCCATCAAGTGTTAGACAGTATTCTAGTTTATTACGTGAGGACTTTTTTTGCCCAATAATTAGAATATCTGTTTTTTCAGAATTAAGTAATAGGACAGGGATGCCCAATCCTGCTCCTGCTGATCGACTGTCCTGTGCTGCGTTCCAGTCCAAAATTGTCATGCCCTTCACTTGCTAACTTCCCTCCGTCTCGTTCACTCGGATGTACGTCATTGCGAGTGCCCACTACTGGCGGAAACTGCAATGGGCTGAATTGGAACGTCCTAAGCCCGTGATCACTTGGAATCAGCTATGTAATTGATTTATTATTTACATTTGTTTTCCCTTTAAGAATTTGTTTAATGCAGCATCCAAATATATATATGGTGTTTGGGTTGTTTTCAATGAAAAAAAAATGAATTAATATATCATAGAGTTGTTTGTTGTGGTGGTGATTAGACAAGATATGTGGTGACGTCACAATCGTACTGCATTGTGGGACATATAGGTGCCTGAAGTGTACATATGAAGTAGACTCGCTCCCTCGGTCAAAATCGAGGGAACAAGGGTCTGTCCATCTATACTTCCCCTCGTCCACTTCACGAAGTGGAACGCACTTCAAAATGGCGGCGGGGATTCCCCCGAGGGGAAGTGCTTAGGGAAGTTCGCAAGTGCGTGTCTAAAAGTGGACTGGAACGCAGCACTGCACAGTTCATCTCCAACCCTAATCAAACACACCTGAAGCAACCAATTAAGGTCTTCAGGATCACTTGAAAATTAAAGGCAGGTGTGTTTGATTAGGGTTGGAGATGAACTGTGCAGGATAGTCGATCGGCAGGAGCAGGATTGGGCACCCCTGTAATAGGAAGTTGCTAGTCGTCCAGTTTTTTATATCAGCTATGCATTCCGTTAATTTTGTGAATTGGTAAGTTTCGTCAGGGTGTGAAGAAATATAGAGCTGAGTATCATCAGCATAACAGTGAAAACTAATGCCATGCTTACTAATGATATCTCCCAAGGGTAGCATGTACAGAGTGAACAGCAGTGGTCCTAGTACTGAGCCTTGTGGTACGCCATACTGAACTTGTGATCGATAAGACATCTCTTCATTTACTGCTACAAACTGATAACGGTCAGATAAGTATGATTTAAACCATGCTAATGCAATTCCACTAATCCCAACAAAATTTTTGAGTCTATTTAAAAGAATGTTGTGGTCGATAGTATCAAATGCAGCACTAAGATCGAGTAACACTAATAGAGAGATACAACCACGATCGGATGATAGGAGCAAATCATTTGTGACTAATGAGAGCTGTCTCAGTACGGTCTAAATCCTGACTGGAAATCCTCGCAGATATTTCTTTCTAAAAAGGAGCATAGTTGTGAAGATACTGCCTTTTCTAGTATCTTTGACAGAAAAGGTAGATTCGAGATCAGCCTGTAATTGAATAATTCTGTAGGATCAAGTTGTGTTTTTTTAACAAGCAGTTTAATCATAGCCAGCTTAAAAGTTTTTGGTACGTATCCAAATGACAAAGATGAATTAATGATATTAATAAGAGGATCTATGACCTCTGGAAGCATCTCTTTCATTAGCTTAGTCGGTATAGGGCACAGGTGTCAAACTCAGTTCCTGGAGGGCCACTGCCCTACACAGTTTTGTTCCAACCCTGCTTAAACACACACACACACCTGCAGTTTTCAAATAAGCCTGAAGGACTGATCAGGTGTGTTTAATTAGGGTTGACGCTAAACTCTGCAGGGCTGTGGCCCTCCAGGAACTGAGTTTGACACCCCTGGTCTAGGGTCTTACATACATGTTGTCGATTTAGATGATTTAACAAGTTTAGAAAATTCTTCCTCTCCTATAGCAATGAATGAATCGATTTTTTCCTTAGGGAGACTACAGTGCACTGCCTGATGTGATACTGTAGTAGACGGTTGCATAGTTATAATTTTCTCCCTGATATTATCAATCTTATAAGTGAAGAAGTTCATAAAGTCATTACTGCTGTGCTGCTTGGAAACTTCTGGGCTTGAAGCTTTATTTTTCAAGTCAAGTCAAGTCAAGTCAAGTCATCTTCATTTATATAGCGCTTTTAACAATGTAGATTGTTTTAAAGCAGCTTTACAGAGATAAACGTATAATTTATGGTAACAGAGATTGTTTTGGCTTTATAGCGGTTCTTTAGTAAAGTTATTTTCCAGCTAAGGTTAGTTATGATTGATTCACTTCTGTCGCAACAATCATTTGTTATTAATTTAGGGGCCGCTAAGACGACACAATTCTCTCTACATAGACTTTTTCGTTAGTTTAGCCACTGTTTCAAATAAATACCAAGGGTTTTGTTTATTTTCTTCTAATAGGGTTGAAAAATAAGCAGATCTAGCAGCTTTTAAAGGGGTCATATAATGGTACATGCACTTTTTACAAGTTGATTGTACTGAAATGTGTGTTGGCAGTGCCTGTACACAACCATCATATAATGATAAAAATCCATCCAGTGTTTTTTTTTTTTTAATCTCCTTATATGTTTTCCCCTGATTCAAATCAAGCCGTTCGACCGTGTGACGTCACACGGTCGGACGCCCCTCCCACGATTGTTAATTGACAGCAGCGTTTCAACACAGAACCCCCCTGAGCGAGCTGTCATCATAGTCCGCCATTGTTGATACGCTGGAGCAGAATGGCGTCTAAGCGATTGTGGTGTTCTGTTCTTAGGTGTAATAACGAACACAGCAGTCATTTTGATGTTCCTAAGTCCGAACCGCTGAAGGCGCAGTGGCTGAGTTTTGTTTTCGAAGGGAATATTCCCCACGATCAACGTCAATGCTTTCATGTTTGCGCGAATCATTTCTCACAAGACTGTTTTATAAACAAGGGTCAGTATAAAGCTGGTTTTGCTAAGAAGCTGCTCCTGAAAAAAGGATCGGTACCAACTATTCGTGTTCCTGCTGCACCTCCAGAAGAAGTGACTGTTGCTGGTCTTCATCAACAACACGCGCTTTTGCACCACCTGCTGGTGAGATCGACTAACAGCAGATGGAGAGTATGCTCGGCAATCTACTGCTTTTCCTGCAGTTCCTGGATGTCAGTGTTGAATGCTGAATTTACAGTCGAATTTGAACCACTGAATTTGTTGAAGCGAATTTGCAAAGCGAAATAAAATGGACCGAAAAATGCCTGTTGAATATTTAGGTTGTATTTTTAAACAGTTTGAATATTTTGGAAGTGAAATATGAAAGGTGAATATGGATTATTGAATTTTTAATAATGAAAATGAGTTTGAAATGTTTTTAATTGAAATATTCACAGCTTAAATATTCAACCATGTTGAATTCCAGCCCATAAAAATGCAAGCCCTAAAAATACAATGCATTAAAATGCAAGCATGGTTAATGCAATGCCTATTTTTTTTTTCAAGTAGTGCAATTCAACAGGCTTTTTTGTTTCAAAAACATTTGGCATTATTTTACTTCCATAACATTGTCACCAACTAACAATATGGTCTATGAACAAAATGAGTGTGGGACAATTTTGTGGTCCAATAAAAGGTGTGAGTGAGTGAGTGAGTGAGTGAGTGAGTGAGTGAGTGAGTGAGTGAGTGTCAGTGAGTGAGTGTCAGTGAGTGAGTGAGTGAGTTTCTGTGAGTGAGCGAGTGAGTGAGTGAGTGAGTGTGAGTGAGTGTGAGTGAGTGAGTGAGTGAGTGAGCGAGTGAGTGAGTGTCCGTGAGTTTCTGTGAGTGTCTGTGAGTGAGTGAGTGTCAGTGAGTGAGTGAGTGAGTGAGTGAGTGTGTGTGTGTCTGAGTGAGTGTCTGTGAGTGAGTGTCTGAGTGAGTGAGTGAGTGAGTGAGTGAGTGTCTGTGAGTGAGTGTCTGTGAGTGAGTGAGTGAGCGAGTGTCTATGAGAGAGAAAAGAGATTGTTCTCCACATCACACGCTTCTGACACAGAGAGTCCTACTTGTTGACATCTTCTCACAGGTCTTCACACCAACATGATGTGCAGATGTAGGAGCTGTACCTGTAAAATAATAATAATAAAAAACATTGTCACCAACTAACAATATGGTCTATGAACAAAATGAGTGTGGGACAATTTTGTGGTCCAATTAAAGTTTGAGTCAGTTACCTTAGCTATCCAGAAATTAGTGATGGGCTTCTTTATTCTATTATGAAGTGAGAGGATAACAAAAAACAACAGCAGTCAATCATTGGGATTAATAAATAATTAGAATTTTTGTATTGTTAAATGATTACCTTCTCTCTTTTGTGTCTCTGTTCCTTCCTTTCTCTCTTCCTCATCCCTCTGTTTCTTTTCCTCCTCATGCCTGTTTTTACTCTTTCTCTCCCTTGTCTTTCTTTCTCTTCCTATACTCCTTTTTCTGTTCTTCTCCTGTTATTCTTTATGACTGTGTTTGAGTGCTGAGTGTATCATCTGCTTTTGTCTCTGTTCCTACTCTCCTCCTCCCTCTCTTCCTCCTCATGCCTTTTTTTGTCTTTCTCATCATGTTCATACTAATCTTACTCTGCAAGCCTTGGCCTCAGCAAATCTTCTAAATGGTTCAAATTCTGTGTGGGGGAAGATGGAGTACTGTATAGGAAAACCAGTAAAAGAGAACAGTTGCTCCTGCCAAAGTCTTACCACTCACTGATTCTGTCTTAACTACACCAAAAGATGGGTCATCTGGGTGTGAGACAACCCTCTGTCTTATCCGAAAGTGCTTTTACTGGCCAATAATGCAGAGAGAAGTGGAGCACTTCGTCACCAAGGTATGCGAGTGTCTGAAAAAGATGGAAATGATGGCCAGGGATGACAGTCTTTCTTGGGACATAGATGAGCGCAGATATGTTTTCAGTCGTTTCAGTGTAGAGAAACTTCTCTTACCTGATGCAACTGTAACAGGAAGAGTAAGCAAGAGCCACAGGGCTATGCTTAGATTTGGATAAAGATCTAGGAGATTCTCTTTGTATATGTAGTTAAGAACTTCCAATGGTGATGAGATGTGTGGGGGGAAAGACTTAACAGCACCTGTAATTTCCATTTTTAGGTCCCCTGCATCCACATCCTCCATTGCCTTCTCAAACCTGTTGCAGCATGCATCTATGCCTGCCTGTATGGTGCTTTTCATTATATCAGTGGACTAGATAAATCCATTCAACTTAAAGAAGTTCTCCATGTAGGAGAATCTCTCCCTAGTCTTGACCAGGGCAGTATCAACTAGGTGTAAGAAGAACCCTCTTCTGAAATGTTCCTCTGCAGTTGAAGTAGTCTCCTCTGTGCCCTCATAGTCAAACTGCCTTTTTGTTTTTTTCTGCCGAATGTCTGCCCAGATCATCTCCACCTCAATCTTCTCTGCAAATTCCCTGGCATCTATTTTGGCGACATTGAATCCGTGCTCCCTGAAATCTTGGAGGAAGTCTATGACTGCAGAGATTTCCCTCTTCATGGTCTCAATGCTCACTTTGGGACCCTGTAGGATCTTACTAACTTTGTTGATAATGTACAATACATTGTACCACACCACACAACTTACCATAAATGGCCATTTCTTCAGTTCCCGGCAGAGGCTTGAAGCACTGGATGCACACTCTTATATTGGCATATATTGATGATGATTGATTTTGGCATATATTGATGATGATGGCGCCGGTGTACATGGCATGCCGTCGGTCTCAGAGCCTATTATTTGTATTGTTTGTTTTATTTTGTTTTATTTTAAAGGTAACGCAATGCGCAAGATTGGTCTATGATAAATCAACTATTTTAAGTCTTCGGACCCGTTCAATCAATTTGTTGAACTATGCCTCAAATGGTTCATATTATCCACCTCCTCCTTTCCTATCGTCGATACCTGGTTATCTTCAGCGATGGCCATGCTCATTACCAGTTAAGAGACAGAGGAAGAAACGCGGAAAACGCGGTGGTTTTGCTGTTAGGCTGAAGTCTTGCCTGGTTTTGCAATCTGGTGTGCGGTCCTTGGGACGTCGAGGGAGGTGTTTGGCCGGCGACTATTTTGTTCGCTGGCGTTCCCTGGACCTGTTATATGAGCGGAGTGCTCCCCTGGTCCCAGCCACGGTGACCTCTGGTATGTGTGGCTCCCCCCGTATCTACAGCCGTCGAGGAGTGTGCGTCAAACATCTGCATACTTTCCCTCAGGTGCAGGAGTATGAGGAGCTGTCGGAGACGGATAGTCCGCGTCTGTTAAAGCTGGGTCTACTAAACTCGAGATCGGTGGTAAACAAGACTTTTATTATAAACGACTTTTTTACTTCGCGTGAATTGGACTGCCTATTTATTACGGAAACCTGGCTTACCGTTGGTGATTCAAGCCCTCTGTCGGAACTTTTACCGTCAAACTGTTTGTTTTTAAATTCGCCTCGTTTAACTGGCCGGGGTGGCGGATTACTCTCTATTTTTAAAGACATATTCTCATATCACCAAATAGTACAAAATGACTACAGAAGTTTTGAGCTGCAACTATTTGTATTTGAACTGAATAGTCCACTGTTGATTGCCTTGATATATCGTCCTCCTAAACTAAATGCAGACTTTTTAAACGAACTTGCAGATTTTTTGGGTCAATTTGTACCAAAGTATGATAAATTGTTAATTTTAGGCGATTTTAATGTGCATGTGTGTTGCCCAACAGATTCTTTAGCTAAAGAGTTTATTACCTTGATAAATGCCTTTGATTTAGATCAGCATGTAAATGTTCCTACCCATCAAGGTGGACATACACTTGATCTGGTGTTATCATATGGTATCTCGTTGTCTGATCTAGAGATAGTAGATAATGGGTTTTCCGACCATAAATGTGTTATATTTTCTGTTCCTACACCATCAAACTCTTTGAAACCCAAAAGGCTAGTCCGTAAATCCCGATTAATTAATTCGGATACTTGTACATTTTTCTCATCAGCTTTTTGTGATACTATGCACATTATGGATACAAACCAGTATGCATTAAGTGCAGAGGAGCTTTTGTATGAGTTTAATTCTAAATGTGTGAATGTCTTAAACACAGTAGCTCCAGTAAAGACCCTAAAACCTAAGCCAAGAGTTGACCCGTGGGTTGATGATAACATACGCTCTTTGAGGCAGTCCTGCAGAAAAGCAGAACGTAGATGGAAGAAGGATAAGCTTCATGTTTCCTTTGAAATACTAAGTTACTCGTTGTTAAAATACCAAAAGGCTTTGAGAGCAGCAAGATCTGATTATTTCACAAAACTCATTACTAACAATTATCACAGACCAAGAACTCTTTTTACTGTTTTTAACTCTGTTATTAATCCACCTGTTTATGAGTATCCTGATGTATCAAGGACTCTGTGTGATGACTTTCTTACATTTTTTGTGAATAAGATCAATGACATTAGATTGGGGATATGCTGTCCTTCTTTTGACCCGTCTACCTTGGTGGCTTGTTCGGCAGAACTGAAGCAATTTGAACCTATTTCTCTCTCCCACCTGCAAGAAATAGTGGGGCAGTTAAAGCCGTCAGGCTCCTCTATGGATGCCATCCCTTCTTTTCTGTTGAAAAAAGTTTTTGATGCTGTGGGGCCTTACCTGTTAAACATTATAAATCGATGTCTGGAAACCTCCATGGTACCAGAAGCATTGAAACATGCTATAGTTCGGCCACTGTTAAAGAATCCCAACCTAGACGTAAATGTTATGGACAATTTTAGACCAGTTTCAAATTTGCCTTTTATTTCTAAGATTTTAGAGAAGATAGTTCTGAAACAACTGCAGAGTTTCCTGGAGGAAAATAAGGTATTTGAGCTTTTTCAATCAGGTTTTAAAAAATACCACTCGACAGAGACTGCACTCTTGAAAGTCCTAAACGATGTTTTAATAGCTGCCGACTCTGGGGTCTCTACTGTACTATTATTACTTGATCTGAGTGCGGCTTTTGATACGGTAGATCATTCTATTCTTCTTGCTCGTCTGGAGCACTGGGTGGGTATCAAAGGTCCTGCCTTAGAATGGTTTAGGTCCTATTTGTCAAATAGGAAGTTTAGCGTTAACACTGGGGAATATTCGTCAAAGGCTGCTTTTTTGTCTTGTGGTGTTCCGCAGGGATCCATTTTAGCTCCAATTCTTTTTTCGCTATACATGCTTCCATTAGGGTCTATTTTCAGGAAACATGGGTTGTCGTTCCACTGCTATGCGGACGACACTCAAGTTTATTTACCCCTAAAACCAAATTGTGATGGACTGGAAAAAATTAGGGCCTGTATATCTGATGTGAAAGCTTGGTTATCTCTAAATTTTCTTAATTTTAATGAGAATAAAACCGAAATTATAGTGTTTGGCTCATCAAATACTCTTAGTCAAATAACCCTAGGTAATCTAACACTGTCTGCAAAGACTTGGGTAAAGAACTTGGGTGTTGTGTTTGATGATGGTCTGAAATTTGATAAGCAGATAAGCTCAGTGGTCAAATCCTGCTTTTTTCAGCTCCGTCTTTTAGCCAGAGTAAAACCAATTTTATCTTTTAGTAACTTTGAAAGACTAATTCATGCATTTCTGACATCGAGGCTTGACTATTGCAACTCACTGTACTATGGGATCAGCCAATCAGCTTTATCCCAGTTACAGATGGTACAAAATGCGGCGGCAAGACTTCTAACAGGTACTAGAAAACGGGACCATATTACTCCAGTGCTACGTCATTTGCACTGGTTGCCTGTACGATACCGTGTTGATTTTAAAATTCTTCTTTTGGTTTTTAAATCCTTAAATGGTTTGGCCCCTACTTACCTTTTGGATCTACTGGTAGAACATCGTCCAGTTATATGTCTCCGATCGTCAAATCAGAGATTATTATGTATACCCAAATCAAAGTTGAAAAGTAGGGGTGATCGCGCGTTTTCAGCTGCGGCTCCAAGACTGTGGAATGCGTTACCTTGTAGTATTAGATTTGCTCCATCCTTGTCTGTTTTTAAATCTAGGCTAAAAACCTATCTTTTTGAGTTAGCATATGGCTAAGGATGAAATGTACTGTATTTAGATTGTATTTATATTTGTCTGTTGTATTGATGTAAAGCACACTGGTCAACTGGTGTTGTGTTTAGTAGTGCTATAGAAATAAAATTGACATTGACATTGACATTGACACTCTGAATCACTCTTTTCTATGGCGAAGTCATGTAAAGCCTCCAGGGCATTCAAAATGTCTGGAAGCTGATACCGTACAGCTTTTACAGCCCCCACACGGCATTCCCATCTGGTGGTTGACAAGGCCTTGTTGGTAAAATCCTTCACATGATATTTGGCCCTCTTCACTTTTTCAACAATGGCATCAAGGGTGCTCTTTGCCACATGTGATATCAATTCATTCTGGATGTGCTTACTCAAATAAGTGTCTGACAGCTCTTTTTCTTGGATTCTTCTTAAATGTTCTTTCATAAAAGGGTAAAATTTTGCCATCAGCTGTACTTGTCCTAGGAAGTTTTCATTGCCATGCTCATATAATTTATCTGTATGCCCACGAAAACAAGATTTCGCTCAGCTAGATGGGTAATTATGGCAAGCAATCTTTTTAAAATATTTCTCCATCTCTCAATTTCTGCCATCATTGCATTTTGGTTCAGCTGATCAATGGCTGTGCCTGTCTGAAGTCTTTGGGTAAGTGTGTACCAGGACTCCATTTGAGACGGGGGACTCAATTGGTTCAAATTGATATGGTTGAACAGATGTGTCCTCAGAGACTCCTGCTGCCATTCTTTCTCCAAAATATACCCTCAACTGTTGTTAAGGCACCACTCCACGTGTATTGTGTCAAAACGCCCCACAGAACAGAGGGGCGGGGTGAGCAGAGCTCATTATCATTTAAAGACACATGCACTTAAATGGCGTGCTGAAAACAGAGCTGTTTTTGACCAGGTAAAATTAGTGTTTTCTTACAATACTAATGAGAATTACAAACTTTTAATTTAGACCCTAAAGAATCATATTAACTTGTACAAAAATGGTATTATATGACCCCTTTAAGATATTAATGTTTTTCTCAAAATTAAGGGGCAAATCCTCCCCTACAGAACAATTTTGAAGGGGCAAATCCTCTTCGCTCTGAAGCGAAGTCTTGAGGCTTGAAAGGTGGTGCTCTTGGGTTGAGAGGCCTGCGATCCCCTATGGCTCTGTGATCCCCTTCTTGCCACTTCCAGGTTTGTACATACTCCTCCTCTGAGTCACTCTCGGAGTTTACTGGAAGTGGTCTTTTCTCTCAGTTTGTCTTATCCCCTTTTGATGTATTCCGATTGTTTTGTGAGTGAAGTCGATCAGGTTTCTCCCTTTTCAGGGACAGAAAGTCACAGGACAGGAGAAGATTTCTGTGAATGACACGACTTTTCCGTACCCGCTTTCAGGTCTCACCTCACATACAGGACTTTCAGCATGTTTTCTCTCCTTAACCATATGTACTTGATCTTCCCAGTATGACCGTATCTTTCTTTCCATAGGAGTCAAATTACAGATCAGGACCCTGTCACCAGGCTGAAGATCTCTCCCCTGAGCCTTCTGATCATAGTGAGCTTTCCCACGGGCTGCTATTTTTGAAGCAGTCTTTGCTGCAATTTGGTACGCTTCACTCATCCTTTCCTTCCAACGAGACACATAGTCCTGGTAAGTGCCGGACACTTCATCCGCCTTTAGGTTCACGAGAATGTCAATCGGTAAGTGAGGGGATCTTCCATACGACAAGTAGTACGGGGAGAATCCTGTTGCTTCACTTCTTGTGCATTGGTAGGCATGAACCACTTTGGCCAAGGAATTCTTCCAGTCAACTTTCTCCTCATCCATGAGTGTATGGAGCATGGACAATAGAGTGTGATTGAATCGCTCCAATTGTCCATTGCCTTGTGGATGGTAGGGTGTAGTGTGTTATTCCTGGATTCCACAGAGTTCTTTCAGTTTTTTCAGTAATTTGCTGTCGAATTCTTTGCCCATGTCATGATGGATTTAACAGGGGAAACAAAACTTCAAAGCAAAATCATTGAAAAGCTTCTCTGCAACAGAGGTTGCATAAGCCTGTGCGAATCTAGTGAAGTTATTCATAACCACGAGAAGGTATTCGAAACCTTGCTTCTTGCAGGTCTCCAAATGAAGAAAGTCTATTGAGACCGTTTCGAATGGATGTGTGGTGTGAATTGGGGTTAAATGTGCTCGAGTTTGTCATACTGTCTGTTTCTTTTTCAGACACTCGCATACCTTGGTGACGAAGTGCTCCACTTCTCTCTGCATTCTTGGCCAGTAAGAGTGCTTTCGGATAAGGCAGAGGGTTGTCTCCACACCCAGATGACCCATCTTTTGGTGTAGTTAAGACAGAATCAGTGAGTGGTAAGACTTTGGCAGGAGCAACTGTTCTCTTTTACTGGTTTTCCTACAGTACTCCATCTTCCCCCACACAGAGTTTGAACCATTGTTTTAACAGCATTGTCACATCAGGATGTTCTGCTTTCACTGCCTCTCTACTTGGTCGTTGATATTTTTCCTTGAATTTCAGGACTTTCCCAATAATACTGTCATTCTCCTGAGCACCTTGAATCTGCCCTGAGGTCAGTGGTGGACGCAGGTCACCTTGAATCAACCCTGTTCCTTGCGAGGGATTTTCACTCTCCACTACCACTCCTTCCACTGAAGCTTGAATAACTTCTGGTTGCATTTGTTCCGTGCACTGCTCCATTAACTTGTCGATGTCTAGCAGTATGTGTGACAGACCGTCCGTATTAGCATTACTTTTACCTGAACAGAATTTTATGTAAAAGTTAAAGACGGCCAGCTGCGCAACCTATCGGTGCCTGGTGGCATTCAATTTGGCGGTCGTGAGCAGATAGGTAAGAGGATTGTTGTTTGTTGTCAGTGTAGACAACAAAAGATGGTGCGTAGTACAAGTAATGGCGGAAACGTTCACAAACAGCCAACTTCAACGCTAAAAATTCAAGCTTTCCAGAATGCATGTGGTATTTTTTTTCTGGGGGTGCTTAGTGTTCTGGACCCGTACGATATCACCTCCATCTTCCCATTCTGGCATTGATACAATAATGCACCCAACCCTCCCTGGGATGCATCGTAGTGTAGCACGAAGGGCTGAGTGAAATCTGGGAAACGATGTGATCTATCAAGTTGATAAGTGTCGCCTGATGATTTGAACCAAAAGTTCAAATCATAGTCTCTGCTGCACCAAATTAACTGATATAAATAGTGTAGAACATTGCATAGAAACTGTGTCTATTCCTCGTTTAGTGAGATCAAATAATAAATCTACTGCAGGATCTAGAAAAAATCTAATTGTTATTAAACCAGAAAATGTTGCTATTAGTAACCAAAAACAATTTCTAAAGTTAGGTATTCTAAACATTAGATCGCTCACACCTAAGGCAGTTATTGTAAATGAAATAGTCACGGATAATAGCTTCGATGTACTTTGCCTTACTGAAACTTGGCTTAAACCTAATGATTATTTCGGTCTAAATGAGTCTACTCCATTAGGATACTCCTATAAGCACGAACCCCGTCTGATTGGTCGTGGCGGCGGTGTTGCAGCGGTCTATAGAGATATTCTCAATGTTACTCAGAAAACGGGTTATAAGTTTATTTCGTTTGAAATACTTGTACTAAATGTTACGCTCTTAGATGTTAGAAAAAAATCCATATTATCTCTAGCCTTGGCTACCGTATATAGACCGCCTGGGCCTTACGCTGATTTCCTAAAAGAGTTTGCAGATTTTCTCTCAGATCTATTGGTCAATGTAGATAAAGCATTAATTGTTGGAGATTTTAACATACACGTAGATAATCCAAATGATGCGTTAGGGGCTGCGTTTATAGATTTATTAAATTCCTTTGGGGTCAAACAAAACGTCACCGGACCAACTCATCGTCTTAATCACACACTCGATTTAATTATATCATATGGATCCGATCCAACCGATATAGATATCATTCCACAAAGTGATGATGTCACTGACCATTACTTGGTAACTTGCATATTACGTACTGCTGTAATATGTCATGCGGCGCCGCGTTTTCGACCAGGCAGAACAATCCTTCCATCCACCATAGATAATTTCTCGAGTTGCTTGTCTGATCTGTCTCAGCTGCTGCCTGAACCCAAACAAACAGATGAACTAGAAGAACTAACTAGCACTATGAGCACCATTCTCTCTAGAACATTGGATGTTGTTGCACCTGTTAGATTAAAAAAGGTCACAGAGAAAATTAAAGCACCATGGTACAATAATACTACGCATGTTCTAAAGAGAGAAACCCGTAATTTAGAGCGTAAATGGAAACAAACTAATTTAGAGGTCTTTAGAATCGCGTGGAAAGACAGTATGTCAGGTTATAAAAAGGCCCTAAAAGCGGCCAGGGCTGAGCATCTCCGCAAACTAATAGAAAACAACCAAAACAATCCTAGGTTTTTATTTAACACCGTGGCTAGACTAACAAATAAACAGACGTCACCCGAACAAAATATCCCGTTACAGTTTAGTAGTAATGATTTCATGAACTTCTTCACTGAGAAAATAGAAAACATCAGAACCACAATTGTAAACGTTCAATCCTCAATCGCACCTTATGATTCAGCCTCAATTTCCCCCCCGCAAGAACAATTACAGTGCTTTACAACTATAGAACAAAAAGAGTTAAATAAACTTATCACTTCATCTAAAACAACAACATGTTTATTAGATCCTAAACCAACTAAACTACTGAAGGAAGTGTTACCTGTAGTGGAAGAGCCTCTCCTCAATATTATTAACTCGTCTTTATCTTTAGGTCATGTTCCAAGAACATTTAAACTGGCAATGATAAAACCTCTCATT
The DNA here is from genome assembly GCA_022828995.1 of Vimba vimba. Classification (NCBI taxonomy): domain Eukaryota; kingdom Metazoa; phylum Chordata; class Actinopteri; order Cypriniformes; family Leuciscidae; genus Vimba; species Vimba vimba. Next base: position 29,099,826 of record CM040833.1, read on the forward strand.
AAGAAACCACAATTAGACCCGCATAATCTAGCAAATTATAGACCCATTTCAAATCTACCTTTTATGTCTAAAATACTAGAAAAAGTTGTGTCCACTCAACTGGGCTCTTTCTTGCAAGAAAATGATATCTATGAAAAGTTTCAGTCAGGATTCAGGCCGCATCATAGCACTGAAACTGCGCTCGTTAAAATCACAAATGATTTACTCTTAGCTTCTGACCAAGGCTGCATCTCAATTAGGGTTGGGTATTGGTTAGGTTTTATCCGATACCAGTACCTACTCGGTATTTTTCAAACGGTTCCGGTGCTTAAACGGTTCTTGAAACGGTACTTAAGAAAACTAAACCACACACACTTTATCAAAAAAATAATACCTCTGTGTGTGTGTGTGTGTGTGTGTGTGTGTGTGTGTGTGTGTGTGTGTGTGTGTGTGTGTGTGTGTGATTTTCTGAAAAAGATTTTCTGATTTCTGATTAAATTAAAAATTGTGCCCTTTAAAAGGCTACTGATGTAGCACAAAACACTTGAGTTAAGATCAAAATTTTGTCTTCTCATATTATGACTTTTACAAAACAGAGAAATATCTGACACTGAGCAGAAATATTTAACACACAGTATAGCCATATAAATATACTTGATATTGATATACTTCATACTTGATATGCAAGATTTGCAGTTGTCATTAAAATACTAGACTTACCCGAAGAGGAACACTGGCAGCTGAACTTGAACTTTAGTCAAGCGTGTCAGAGGTTTTGGGTTCTAATCCGCATTTGTAGTTTTTTATTTATTTATTTTTTTAAACCGATTATGCTCATCAGTGGTTGCATATCAAGCAGGGACACTTTGTGTCCATTATATTTTGAGATTTCACCAGAACGAATAGATATGAGGCGCCGTCTAGGGCTTAAATCAAACTTCATTCACGCACATATGAAACCCTTGCATACACATGTACTAGGTAGTCACACATACATGTATACTACTGAATGCTCAAACTAATACATATGAAATGCACAACTTCTAAAGTCGCTCACGCACACACACGCAAACTCTACACACACGAGACGCGCGGAACTCTCCACGCACATACTCATCTGAGACGCGAGCACACACACACACACACACACACACACAAACTCTCCGCGCACATACTCATCTGAGACGCGAGCACGCACACACAAAATCTCCGCGCACATAATCATATAGACGGCGCCTCATAAATAGATCGATCTCCGCAACGTATTGAAGCGCGCGTTCGAGTGAAGCCAAGTGTGTGCGCGAGCCAAGAGAAAACACTGTATCCGCGCCACTGATCGCAGCGGCAACGAGCACTTTGATCACTTGATTTAAAAAACACATTTCAGCGCTAGATCTCTTATTTAACAAACGAATTTAATGAATGCTCTGCTGGTTAACTGGAGATGTTTTATTATGGATCATTCGTGCCGCGAGATGTTTTATAGGGGGCGGTAAAAAACGTCAGGCACCGAAATCAGGCACCGAAAGTTTCGTTCTTATTCGGTCTGGTTACTACCGTTTACGTCGGAACCGGTTCCCTATTGGAACCGAGTTTCGGTACCCAACCCTAATCTCAATACTAGTTTTACTTGATCTAAGTGCTGCGTTCGATACTATAGATCATACAATACTCTTAGATCGACTACAAAATTATACTGGTGTTCAAGGACAAGCATTAAGCTGGTGTAGATCATACTTATCAGACCGCTACCATTTTGTCTATTTAAATGGAGAAAAATCAATCATAATTCCAGTAAACTATGGAGTGCCGCAGGGATCTGTGTTGGGCCCTCTGTTATTCTCAATATATATGCTGCCACTTGGAAATATTATAAGGAAACATGGAATTAGTTTCCATTGTTATGCTGATGACACTCAAATATATATTTCATCACAGCCGGATGAAAACGCTAAATTATCCAAATTGACAGAGTGTGTTAAAGATATAAAAGATTGGATGACGCGTAATTTTCTTTTATTAAATCCAGACAAGACAGAGGTAATACTTATCGGTTCAAAAAACCGCCCACAGAACCTCTCACAATACAACTTTGACATCGTAGGATGTCCTGTTACTTTATCCTCTACAGTAAAAGACCTGGGTGTTATACTCGATTGTAACCTGTCTTTTGAAAATCATATTTCGTATGTTACAAAAACAGCCTTTTTCCACCTTAGAAACATTGCTAAGCTACGTAATATGCTATCAGTTTCTGATGCAGAAAAGTTAGTTCATGCATTCATGACCTCGAGACTAGATTACTGTAATGCTTTATTTGCCGGTTGTCCTGCATCCTCAATAAACAAGCTACAGTTAGTCCAAAATGCAGCCGCTAGAGTTCTTACTAGATCAAGAAAATATGATCATATAACACCGATTTTATCATCACTACATTGGCTACCTATAAAGTTCCGTATTAATTATAAGGTATTGCTATTGACTTATAAAGCCCTAAACGGCTTAGCTCCAGTCTATTTAACGGATCTTCTATCACCCTATAATCCATCACGCTCTTTAAGATCAATAAATTCAAGGCTTTTGGTCATACCTAGGATATCCAGATCAACCAAAGGAGGGAGAGCATTTTCGCATTTGGCTCCAAAACTCTGGAATAGCCTTCCTGATACTGTTCGTTACTCGGACTCACTCTCCCAGTTTAAAACTAGATTAACCCTCAGGGGACCACAAACGCGCCCGCGCGTTTTGCTCGTTTTTTTTTTTTAGCAATGAAAATAAACACCAAATGCTCTGTTAATTTTGATCTTTCATTTTCGTGTAATACATCAATCGATCCTGTTCAGTTTCTATTTTTTTTCTGTATACTCACAATAAAAATAAAGTGTTTTGCTTTTTGACAAATAAAGAAAAATTAACATGATGCGATTTCTGCCTTCCCTCTGTCCGTGAACTCCCATTTGAAACGCGTTCGAAAATGATCAATAACTCCGCGAAAATTTAGTCAAACAGGCAAACAGACCCACGGGCATAAAGCTTGAGATCGCATCTGTTAAAAGAAGTAACTTATATAAAAAACAAATATTCTCAGTTTCTGTAATCTGTATAAAAAGAGAGCGACTCCTGTCGAGCTCATTAGGAGTTCATTCACAGTAATGTGACCACTCCCCGGAGAGCGCGTGCTATTCAAACGCAAATTCTGAGGGGTGTGAAACGCCCATCAGCTGTAAACACAGCGCGTCGCGATCGAGTGAGGCATAATATAGCCTACCTTATGGAGAAACGATTCCTCAGAACAGTGCTGATGAGGAGCAATATCTCCTGATATGAGGAGCAGATCCCGCTGCGCTGAGGAGTGAGGTAGGCTGTTTTCTTTTCTCACGTGTGGAATAACGTTATGGAATAACGTTAGTGTAGGCCTATGCAAACCGCAAAAAGATGAATCGCATTTCTATAATATGACTCGCCTTTCTGTGAGATGAATGAAGGGTACATATTTGTAAAGACTGTTTAGCCTGAATATGAATCGCGTGTCTGTGTGTGAAAGAATAAACTGCTTTGCTATAGCCTACTGAGATGAGTAAAAATCCACTGGAATATGTTGAAAAAAATGTATTTGTATAAGCAACGTATTAAACTGCAAAAAAAAAAAAAATACTATTTTTGTCAAAAATAAAGTCATAGACTAAGATGTTAGATGTTCCAATGTTGGCTATATTCAAACTAATGAATACATATGATAAAATTTAGGCCTATAATCTTTTTTCTTTTTTTTTTTTTTACAAAGAAAGAGTACACTTGAAATATTGTTGAAATTGTAATTATTGTTGTAATTGTAACATTTTTAATAAAATAGCAAAACATATTTACAAGAGAAATGTAAGCGAAATCTTAAATGGTCAATATAAGTCTTCTTCTAAATACATCTTTTGTCGTTGCATTGTGGCTCAGTCAGTGTCACACCTGAATGAATGGCTCATTAGGCAGTCATTATGCAGAATGGGTGGGGAGATTATGCAGAGATTATGCAATCTAAGGTGTAAACTACTCCTCCCCCTTGCATATTGGCTTTCCAAGCAAAACCTGTTTTACACCATTTAAATCAATGTATTTTTTTTTTGTGAACGATAAAGCAAAACTATTTTCACATAATTTTGAAGCTAGAACACAAAGGGACAACATCCATTAGTCAAAAGTCTTGTGGACACATATTTAATATGTGTTTTGTGGTCTTAATTCAGCAACTTTCATTTTAATTTTTTCCAATAACCACGCATAAACATTATTCTCTTAAAAATACAAACATCTACATACACGTTGCTCGCATATTATGGTAGCCCTGTTTGTGCTATATAGAGTGAATTTACACCTTTGCCATTAACATGTTTATAAATAACTGAAAAAAGCACAAATGTCAAGGCATGTCAGAACATCTCAAAGGCCCCCAAAACACTGTGGTCCCCTGAGGGTTAAAGACGCATCTTTTCAGCCAGGCATTCATATAATATTGTTAATCTCACAGTTTCAAACTACAATCCGGCCTCTAGTTCATAAATGCCAGAGGAGAACTGGCCCCCGACTGAGCCTGGGTTCTCCCAAGTTTTTTTTTTTCTCCATTAGGTCACCTGATGGAGTTTTAGGACACCATTAGGTCACTTGATGGAGTTTTTCGGTTCCTTGCCACTGTTGCCTTTGGCTTGCTCAGTTGGGGATATTTTGGGGATATTTAATTTTATTCTATCAATCAATAAATTCCACTAGAAACAAACTTTGTTGTATTATTTTATTTTAATACTGTGAAGCTGCTTTGATACAATCTGTATTGTGAAAAGCGCTATACAAATATACTTGATTTGATTTGATTTGATTTGTGTCCAATCAATGGGTGTCCGGTGATGCCAAATTACCTTCTTTCCTTTACGCGGTGGGTTTTCCTTTCATTGACACAATTCCTGCTTCACTCGAACCCTTTTCTTTCGCTGTAAGTAGCTGGTACAGTGGCTGGGCGATGCGTGAGAAATTGGGGATATAAGAATGGTAATAGGACAGGAACCCTAACATCTTCCTTAGGTCACCCACTGTGGACAGTGTCCTTTCCTACAGGGCCTGCACTGGGGCAATCTCCACTGGGTCCATCGTATAACCTTCACCAGATACCATCTTACCCAGGAACCTCACTTTGTCAAGAAAATAACATCACAGTCCAGCTTAATTTCAGTAATGTTTAATTTTTGTTGTAAAAAAGTTATTAATTGAATTAATTTATATATAAATAGCCGCTTTGGAGAAAACCGTGATGTCATGGTCCAGCTCAGTTCAGTTCTCATATAATGGTGTCAATGGTGTCAATGCAGGCATATCAATAATATTGTTGAATATTAAACAAACTAAGCAAGCCAAAAGCCAATGGTGACAAAGGCGAATGTGGCAAGGAACCAAAACTCCATCAGGTGACAGAATGGAGAAAAAAACCTTGGGAGAAACCAGGCTCAGTCGGGGGGCCAGTTCTCCTCTGGCGAACAGTGTATGATTATGATTCAGGCAGCATTATGGGTCAGAAGTCAGATTGGATTGGAACATTCAGAATATTATCCAGTTCCATCTGGTTGAAGATCGGAGTGATGACTCGGGTATGAAGACGAATTTGTTGAGGATCAGTGCCGATGGCTGTCGTGTCGATGAGGCCTTTACTGACACTTCAGGGATGCGTTGTGGTTGTGTCTAGGCTCATCTGATCTGGATACGGCCTGAATCCGGCTGACTACATCATGCGTTGTGGTCGTGTCTAGGTGCGGGTCCGGCTGATTACAGTAAACCTTGGAATAAACAGAAAGACTAACATTAGCGTAGATGCCATTCTTCTTATGATGTAACAAGTACATCGGGTGTTATAGGAAGTGTTCCCGGTTCTGGCTGACCTAATTAATGCAGCCTAATATAACATTATTATGTATAATGTTCTACGTGTTGCCAGCTTAAAGAGATGTCTTTTTAGTCTAGATTTAAACTAACAGAGTGTGTCTGCTTCCCGGACAATGATAGGAAGAATGTTCCAGAGTTTAGGTGCTAAAGGGGAAAAGGATCTACCGCCAGCAGTAGATTTTGATATTCTAGATATTATCAACTGGCCAGAATTTTGGACTATAATGGCTAAAAGGACTATAATGTGTTATGAGCTCGCTCAAGTATTGGGGAGCTAAACCATTTAGTGTTTTGTAAGTAATCAGCAATATTTAAAAATGTATACAATGTTTAATAGGGAGCCAATGCAGTGTTGACAGAACCAGGCTAATACAGTCATACTTCCTGGTTCTAGTAAGAACTCTAGCTGCTGCGTTTGGAACGAGACATGGCAGAGGAAAGAGCCGACTGGAAACAACACAATGCTGAGCAAGCCACCAGAAAAGTAGGGTCAGACAGATCAGGTAAAGGCAAAGGCGGAAGTCATAACATTGTCATACTTCCAGAAAGCAACATCAAGCTGTTTCCAACCTTTCCTGTAGTTCTGCGGAAACATCCGTGTGATGCTGTCATAGACACTGGTAGCTCATATTAACTGATTCAAGAATCCTTGTAGAGGAGATGGAAAGATAATGTTAAGACCTGGAAATGCAGCAGGGGGCTGCATCAGTTGGGAATGTATATTGCAAGATAATACATACCCAGTGCAGCTGTTCATTATGAGGAATCAAGACCTATCATTTCCACTCATTCTTGGCCTTGATTTCCTTGTGTCAGTTGGCTTAACTTGACTTCAACAGTTCTTCTTATTAATTTCCTGGACAGGAGTCACCGCAATCTTTTTCTTGCTATCTCCAACCTGCCAGCATTAACATTCACTGTTCATTGTCAACTATACAAGTGTCAGAAAATACCATAACCATCATCAAGGATTTGGTGAGTCAAGCCGATATTTCACGTACTGAGAAGAGGCAACTGTGGTCTCTTATTGAACTGGCCCACTGTCTGTAACGATGACCTAGGACAAACCTCTGTTATCAAAAAGCAGATCATGACTAGTGATTCCATCCTGGTACGGAAAAGACCATACCCTGTACCAATCAACAAACAAAAATTCATTGATGAGGAGATTGAATCGATGTTGAACAAGGGGATAATATGGCCATCTACTTCACCATGGGCAGCTCCTATAGTACTAGTTCCAAAAAAAGATGGAAGTGTTCGTTTCTGATTATCGATTCTTGAATGCCAAAACCCCATTAGACAGATTCCCAATGCATCAAATACAGGACATCTTGGAGTCGATGTATGGAGCATCAGTATTCAGCACCTTAGATCTTAGGAGTGGATACTGGCAAGTTATGATGGATGACTGCAGCGTCCAGAAGACTGCTTTCACTACCAAAAATAATCAATATGAGTTCATTCGTCTTCTTTTTCGGGCTGAAGAATGCGGGAGCTACCTTCCAAAGACTGATGGACAGAATATTGAAGGATTTGCTTGGTAAATGTTGCTTCGTGTATATTGATAACATTGTGGTGTATTTCAAAAACATCCAACAACATATCAAAGATCTTAAGGCAGTGTTCTGTGAAATGGAAGCAGGTGGCTTGACACTAAACCTTAAGAGGTGTAACCTTTGTAAAATATCACTGTCTTTTTTAGGTCGTGATTTCTGAAGAAGGGATCAAAACAGAGGGGACCAAGGTGGAAGCCGTGAAGAACTTTCCCACACCAAGAAACTTAAAGGAAGTTCAATGCTTTCTCTGCCTTGATGGATGGTATCATCGGTTAATTTCTCGTTTTTCAGAGCTCGCTGCTCATTTACATGCTCTCAAGTGGAAGAATGTGCTGTGGAATTGAACTGATGAGTGCCCAAAATGCTTTTGAGAAACTGAAGAATACTTAACAAAAGGCCCCAGTTCTTGTAGAACTGTAGAAATTCTTATATTGTTAAAAGCGCTATATAAATGAAGGTTACTTGACTTAAATTGTACCGCCAGACCCTAGCAGACCATTTAAAGTACAGACTGATGTACAGACCAATATCGGTTTGGGGGCTGTTTTGACCCAAGAATCGGACTAAGGTAACGTGTCATTGCATATGCATCACGACTACTTCATGGAGCAGAGAAATCGTACTCCGTATCGGAGAAGGAATGTCTTGCTGTGGTATGGGCCGTGGAAAAGTGGCAGAAGTATCTGGAAGACAGTTCCAAATTATCACAGATCATGCAGCTCTTTTCTGGGTATTTAACCATCCTCGACCTACTTCGAAACTGATAAGGTGGGCCATATGACTTCATGGACTTGACTTCACTGTCCAATACAGGAAAGGCCAGTGCAATGTTGTTCCTGACTCATCTCGTGTCTTACCTGGAGAGGATCTCCCGAGTCCAATTGCAATATGTCATGCACAGGATGTGGGTAAGGATTTGCCTGTGGACTGGGAAGAATAAGGAAGATCACAAAAGGATGACCAAGCACTTCAGGATCTATGGGACAAGGCAAAATATCCCCCACAAGACCCGGATCATATTCACTACGTTGTACAAAATCAGTTTTTGTTCCGATGCATTCCTGACTCGCTGAAAGGTAGCAGTTTGCAAGTGGTTATTCCCACAGATCTTCATCAGAAATGCCTTGAATTCAACCATGATAATCTGAGCGGACATTTGGGGCTTATGGAGACATTACGTCGGTTGCTCAATGTGGTATACTGGCCAGAAATTCTACGGGATGTTTGGAATCATTGAAAGCAGTGTCAAGTTTGCCAGAAGTATAAGCCACGCATATCCATTATCCAATCATTAATAATATGCTGTGGGGCTTTAACCCCCTGGGATCGACGGTATCGCCGGCGATACCAGCTCACTTTTTTCTTATCAGTTCAAAAGAGATTCAAAAATACTCTGTTGACTTTGATTTTACAAACAAATTTCACAAATCAATTGATCCTGTTAAGTGTGTATTATTTTTGTGTATACTCACAATAAAAACAAAGTGTTGTGCGTTTTGAAAAAATAAAGAAAAACAAACATGATGCGAGTTCTGCCTACTCTGTGTCAGTGAAGTCAGTTCTGAAACGCATCCGAAAATGAACTGTAACTCAGCGAATACTCAGTCAAACAGGCATACAGACACACAGGCATGAAGCTTGAATTCTCTTCTTTTAAATGAAGTAATTTTTACAAATATTCACAGTTTATGTAATATGTATGAAAAGAGAGAGATGTCAGTCGTTCTCATCTAAGCTCATTATGTTTTAATGTGACTCGCGCACTATTCAAACGCAAATGATCTGAGGACACAAACCTGTGAAACACCCACATCAGCTGGATAACACACACCGCGAGTTCACTTTCAGACTCATGTGCTTTACGAGGTCGCAGATTTGTATTGCTGGGCGCCAGCCTGTCCAGAACAACAACTCAGTCAATCTCCAATAATGCCAGTGGTTCCTTAACCTGTAACCAAGAAGACTAACACACACACACCGACACACAGCTTCTTCAAGGTTGGAATTGGCCTGGCTCTAACTATAAACAGGAGAGTCCTCTCAAAACATCAAGATAATACGTTCTTTCTCTCAAGGAGAAAACACTTTAGTCTAACACAGTAAAGTAAAGCTTTAACAAAGAAATGGTCCCTTAAACTATATGACCCCTGTATGTTTTAACACATCTTGAAGACCTTTCTCAAACACGAAACAAGTCCATATTTCATTTCTGGAAGCCGTGACAAATGAGCAAGCACTGTTACTGCATTCAGATATTAAATACAGACATCAAATAATACATGAAAAGAACATTTCAGTAATCACACTGGTAACAAAGTACAAATCAATAACAAAGTACAATAACAAAGTAAAATCTCATAAGCCTAGATAAGTCATTGATATTTAGAAGGAAAAATGTTGATTAATACCTTGATTATAATCACTCATTAGATATATATTGAAGCAGCAATGGATTTCAAAATCCATCCCCTTCAAGGTACCTGCACATGTGGGAAGGTAAAGAAATAGTCGACAAACTGGCAAAACAGGCAATACAACATATGAATGTTGAAATACAAATTCCACTGAGTAAAGCAGAAATAAAAGGAAGAATTAATGAACACATGAATAAAAAGTGGCAAAAAAAATGTAGAACAGTGAAATATCCAAAAACAAGTTAGTAAAGGGAGAGTATGCTTCAAGAGAAAGGGTAATAATTACACGACTCAAAATTCTGGTTTAAATCATTCATTGTTCACAATAGGGAAACATCAAACTGGATTATGTATATCCTGTAGTGAAGCAGAGACTACTGAGTATACTATTGAGCACTGCAACAGTATTTACTAAGGAAAGAGAAGAGAATATTAAGACATTGAAAGATATAGGTTTAATCAATTTCAGTCTATCAAATCTATTAAGTTGTGCCTCAGGACAGAAATACTTACACTTACACAGACACTGCCTCCCTCATTTCCAGACCGGGAAGACAAAAGCTTGTCACACTGAGTATAAATAAAGATATAATAAATGAAGTTTTATGTAACAAAGTTCGGGAGGAGCATGTTCAGGTAATCATCCAATCAGCACAAGAAGAAGCCAGTATAAATAAAGCCTTCCCTTACCTCCTGTCTCATGACAAATTTCTCAGCATCCTGCCACCACCCCATCACCTCACATTCAGATGGGCCTGCTCATAGATACCTATGATCTATACATTCATAGGGGGGAGTACTCTGGGGTCGGGCCGAATTCCGAGCTCGGAGCCCTCCCCCCGGACAGCAAGCCAAATACGCATTATAATATTACATCAGATTTCATTAACATGTGAACTCGTGAATAATACATTTAGTACAATATGAAGTCAAATAAAATGTCAGACTCGTGAATCTTTTCCTTGCTTAGCACACAGTGTGTTTCATTTATATCAGATATCAGAATGTTTTAGCAAGAAGTCCACATCCAAAAGCTACTGTGGCCGAGAGAGCTCAACGCGCAGCAACTGAAGAAAACACATGCAAATAGAAAAAACACATGCAAATAGAAAAAACACATATAGAAAAAAACACCCGCAAATTAAGAAAACATCTTCATCAGTTTCACAACACGTGTGCTCCAAATAACACAACCAAATACAGATATGCGCAGCAAAAGTTCACAACACAACCAAATAGAGAAACGTGCTGCAAAACGGTAAAAAGCTGAGTCTGTATGTCATAATCTCAGCCTATGCTTCCCTGTTTTACAAAGGACTTTCATGTTGTTGTGTTCACTCCTGTGTGTTCAATTCCCGTGTGCTTCCTGCCTTGTTTTCCCAGGTGTGTCTTGTTTGCCCGTCTCCCCTTGTAAATACCCCAGTGTTTATTTTGTTCCTTGTCAGGTGTTGGCAGTATATCGTTGTATCGCGTGTGTTTGTTGTAACTTCATGTTCTATTTCCTCGATTTTATCTTGTTCCTTGTCTGGAGTTATTTCTGGTGTCCTGTTTCAATACAGTTTCACTGCACTTGGATCCAATGCCTCTTTTGCCTATGTGGCAGTCTGGATTTCAAATGTTTACTAAAATGCCAATTACGGCACTAAACCGACTACGCCACCCCGGAAATGGGCCGGGGACCCAGTCACATAAACTGTAAAGCACACAGATTCGCAGTGGCTGAGTCAGAGATCAAACAATGGATAAACAATTCACAGATTTTATTCAATACTTCGTACGATAGAATACAAACTGGTATCTTTTTAGTATACAAACATTAAAAAAAGGGGAAGTGCATCAATCATGCAGCACGATACACTGACACACATTCACACTTTACCACTTCAGAATTGGGGAGTTCGTCTTGCCTATCCAATAAACACAGCAACTACTTGTGCTCTCACACCACACCAAATTCACCCGCTGTGAACACTGCAGATCAATAGCCGAACCACCACCACACACAGAGGACTCTGGCTAATCTGGAACCCCAATTCTGAGTGGGAGAGAAGACAATGAGATACAAACAAACACACAAATACACATTCCATGTAATGGTCTATCAATTACACTTGTCACATGCTGCCAGAAGAATCGGTTTATCAAAATGATGCAATCGTTCACTGGCTGATACTAGTTAACTCTGTCAGCCCAGCACCGTCCTATAAAAATGTATTCTCACACTACAATACAATACTCAAAAGCACATTCACAAACAACCGACATTCAAAGAGACACAATATACACAATAAAACACAATAGTAGTGACAAAGAAAATCAGTAGCTTCTCGCCACTGTAAATCACTCAGTCTCAACGTCAATTCTGGAGAAGACTAAGTTTAGATACGTCACTGCGACTGTGAACACGCTATCACTTTCCAGTAGTCAAGGAGACCCTAGTTCATGGAAATGAGATCGTCAAACAATTAGAGTAAATGTACAAATAAGCAAAAGATGCGTCGTTCCGGTCGTCGAGGAGACCCTCAATCACTAAAATGGGATCGTCAGTTAATTAGAGTAAAAGTACAGATAAGCAACAGATGCGTCGTTCCGGTCGTCAAGGAGACCCTTGTTCGCTAAAAGGAGATCGTCAAGTAATTAGAGTAAAAGTACAGATCGGCAGTAAATGCGTCATTCCAGTAAAAGGCAAAGGAATGGTCGAAGACAGCTTGCAGAGGAGAATCCGACTCTGTTCCGAAGCACTCCAGCTCGAATAATGGCTACCAGCTGCAGGCAATCCTAAACTCACAGGACCAACAATGGGTCGCATAAAGCCTAACAGCGCCCACGAAGCCTGCTGCAACACCTGGCCTCCCGTGTCACTGCATATGGTAACTCCCACCGCCCAGTGCACTCGATAGCGTGCCAATTATGGCCTCACATTGACAAATAGTTGTTCGACATGTCTAACGTACTCCTCAGTCAAACTCCTGGACAAACACGGCACGCCTAAATGACGTCACTCCCAGGACCCAGAAAGACACGCTTAGTGAGATGTCAACCTCATCTTTTATACTCATTGAACATACTGTATCCACCCCTAATCACTACCGTAATTGGTCACATCACCACACCTACAGCAGCCACGTTACACTGTAAAGGCAGATCTTACGTCAGAACTCTCTGAATCGACAGCAGTGTCTTGTTCCACAGACATTATCCTGAGAAATACAAGGTAAAACTTCTCTTAAATTGTAATAGTTCTAAATTTGGCTAAAATTTGAAAACCTAATTATTAGTTAATGTATATATATTTTTGTTCTATTTAGGATTAAGTTACGTTAACAATGCTGGATCTGTAATAAGAGAAATTAATAAATGTAAGTTAAGGAATTGATAATGTTTTGGTAATGAAACAATGTTGAAGCAAAAGGTTCTAGAGTCATTGCAGGTCTTCCTTTTAGCTGTAAATTGAATAAGGAATCCCGGCAGTATATAAAATCTATGAATAATAAATGTAGGCTAAATAATGTTCCACTTCTGATATAAAAAGCAGTATGTTAACAGTGGGGTACATAAAGCTGGTTAAAAACAAATCTAGACCATGTGCTTGATCCAAGTGTTTTTTTCCCCTCCAGGAGTTTCCATCGATCTCACAATGGCGAGCCAAGGTATAAAAGTTTCTCCAAAAAAATAAAAAATAAAAATAGCGTGTTTGGTCTACAGTCAAAGATTGAGGAAATAATATAATAAGTCTCTCATAAGTACTAAAAGAAAGCGTGATCACAAATCGTCTGACTCAAGCATAGAGTCACCACTGACATCAGGCAAGTGAAATTATAATCTGTTTACCCTTAATCTGGCACTACTAGAGTCACTAATCACTTGGTTGCCTAGAATGTCTGCACACATTTTCTTTATTTACTGTGTGCTTTAAATAATCCCCATTGTGATTCTCTTCTTCATTGTGCAGATATGGAGATCATGTTTAAGGCAGAGCAAATCATGAAAAAAGTCACTGACAACTTAGTCCACACAATCATTATGCACAGAGACATCATTTTAAAGATAAATAAAATGAATAATGTCAGCAGGAAGAAGGCAACCATTGGGATTTTTGGAAAATCAGGAGAAGGGAAGAGTTCTCTATTAAATGCAGTCTTGGGGAAAAGGGATCTTCTGCCATCTGGTTGTTTTGGTGCCTGTACAGCAGTTGTTACTCAGGTGGAAGCCAATCTGACTGACTCCAACTACATAGCAGAGATTGAACTCATCTCGAAAGAGGTTTCTTCATTTGTATTCATTTTACTATGCTTTTAATTAGAGTTCTTTATAAATATGTAAATAAATCGAAGTTGAAGGAAATAAAGCCTTATTGTGCCTCTGCAGGACTGGGAGAAAGAGCTCAAATATCTTTTCAGAGTTTTGTCTGATGAAACTGAGGACAGGAATGATGACTTGTTTGAAATTGCTGTAGAAAAGATCACTGCATTGTATGGAGCTGATGCAGATAAGAAAACATTAGAAGAGCTCAAGAAAGACATCAAATTTGATGAGATTGAAACCTTTTTGTCTATCAATAAGAAAACAATCTCAAACAATGATGTAAGTTAGTAGACTAAATATGTTAATGCCTGATGGTTCATAACATTAAATGTATAATGAATATCCAACATTACTTATTTTCTCAACAGGTCTCTGTATTTGCCAGTGTTGCAGCATCTTACATTCTGCACAGTGAGTCCAATCCTGGTGACTGGTACTGGCCCCTTGTGAAGAGTGTGACCTTTAAGGTTCCAGATTGTCATGAACTCCTGGAACACATTGTGCTTGTTGATATTCCTGGCAGTGGAGACTGCAACAAGTTAAGAGATGACCAGTGGAAATCTGTACGTATATTACTGCACTCTTTTCCAATGAACCTTTTGCTAAGTATAGGCTACACACCGTATTGCGGAAAGTTACTTTTAAAAAGGGTCACGACATGAGAAATCAAATTTACCTTCATATTTTTGCCATATAAGAGGTCTTTGTACTATTAAAACATCCTGCAAGTTCCATGGCTCAAAACGTCCTCATTACAATCAAAGCATTTATTAAATCAAGCTCCAAAAATGGTTAATTTTGATATTACAGGATCTTTGTAACACGGGCAAACACATTTACATATGACTGCATCTAGAGCAACACATTGACCAATAGTATACATCATCACACCATATAGGCTCCGCCCATTGGCGTTCAGTTGTTTAACAGCTGACACATGCCTACACTGGATGCGAGCATCACGTTGCATCAGTGCTTTAAGTGGCCCAAAAGAGGTGCCGGTACTCTATTTTTTTTTTTTTTTTTTTGCTGACTCCCCTCCTCCCCTGAGGTAACTATGGAAGCTTGTTTCCGCCACTGAATAATAAATAAATAATAATAATTGCGACTTTTTACCTCACAATTCTGACTTTTTTTCTCACAATTGCGATATATCAAGTCAGAATTGTGACTTTTTTTTCTCAGAATTGCGAGATATGAAGTCAGAATTGTGAGAAATAAAGTCGCAATTCTGAGATATAAAGTCGCAATTGTGAAAGTCGCAATTCTGAGAAATAAAGGCGCAATTGGGATATATATAGTCAGAATTGCATGATATAAAGTCGCAAAATGCGTGTTATGAAGTCAGAATTGTACACAAGATAGGCATTAATTTTTCTCAAGAAAAAAAAACCTCACCTAATGCTGTAAACATACAGAGAGCCCTATCAGCTGGCAGTATTATTTAAGGTTAAAAATAATTCAAATTGAATATAATGCATTTTTATCCTAATAACAACTTTATTTAATGATATAAGTAAAAAATATAATAAATATGTAATATAGTACACATATTTAGCAAAATACTCTCTATAGCTGTTTTTTTCTAGCCAACTAACGTGCTATAGCCTATATTGTGGTCATCAAATGGCTTTCCTAAGGTAAATGTTATGTGACAATTGTTCTCCAGCTGTTTTACTGACCCTTTCCGCGGTTGAAAAACACTGATTGATCGATATTATGTATAATGAATATACATTTCGGTAAGTTGTACTGTTTCTTTTAACATTGTGTTCATTCGTGTTAATAGAGATGATCGGTTCACGTGCGCTAGGGATCTGTCATGTCACATTTACAAGCGCCAAAACGGTATTTATTGTTTGAATTTCGTTATAAAAATGACAGAATCTGAGAGCTGGGATTTTTTTTTATATCATAACTAACCTGCTCTGTCTCCGTGTTCTCTTTGCTTCGCGATTTTTCTGTGCGTGAGAAAATGGATGTGTTGTGAGAGCGTGTGAAAAGTGTCAATTGCGTGTGTCTCACGGACGGTGAATGCGTGAGAGTTGGCGGGTGGTCGTTTACGATAACGGGAGGTCCTCTCGTGCTTTCATGGCGGTTTCAGTTGTGCTTCCTCCGCCTTTGGTATGGCAACAAACTACCATTATGCTGAAATAGAGCGCGCGCCGTGCATTGTGAAGGGCGCTCTGAAAAGCGGCAGCGCAGCCAGAGGATTAAAACAGATGTGCAAATGAACGTACCGGTACGCTAAAAGCACGTTCTGGGAGCACGGAGAGGTGGCGGTACGCTCAAGAGCTATATTTGGAAGTAGCGGTACTGAGTACCGGCGCGTACCGGCCCACTTAAAGCACTGCGTTGCATCAAAAGCAAACAAAACCCATTATCACTGATGCTGTCTACACTGGATACAGTATAAAGATGCAAGTTTAGTTTGACATATACACCCGTTTGAATCTGTTTACAACAGGACAAATGGATAAGTGAAAAAACGCTCGCTTTGACGCGTCCAGTTTAAACAGCTCGTTTGTGTATCTGTACAGACTTCAGAAGGATCCTAGCGTCGGAAAGAAGTAGATGGTTTATTTAATGCAGTTGTGGTTTGTGTTGGAGGACTATATGTTTGTTCAGAGCATTTTGTTTTGTAAATGTGTAATCAAGAGTTTGCAAAGAAACTTTTGTTAAAAGATGAAGCAGTCGACTGTACTGGATCTGACAGCAGCTGCATCACAAACCGCAATTAAATGATTTCATAATGCTTTGTCTGCACATGGTAAAAAAAAAAAAAATGTTGCATGGATGATGTTTCCAAAACAATTACTCACTTGCAATAGTGCGTGGGCGTTGATACTGTTACTTATGCAAAAATGTTAACCAATCATAAGTGTCCATTTATTGACACTCCTTAAAGGAGATCATTTCAGGAGGTTCAGAATGAAGGTCAAAAATAATTGTTTTGCCGCATATATATTTGATTTTTTTTGTGTGCAAAAAACTTTAACATAAGTGAAGCTCAAGGAACATATAAAAAAAAAAAAAAAAAAACATGTAATGACACCTTTAAAAGTAATGCGTTACAATAGTGCGTTACTTCCTAAAAATTAACTAATTACGTTACTCTTAATGGGAAGTAATGCATTACGTTACTTTCTGAGGCTGTGGCTTGCACTCTTCCAGGCCTTACAGGTGTTTTAGTTCTTTTTTTTGCAGTAATGCATTCAACGACATAGTCTATATAACATACACCTTTATTTTCTTTTAAAAACACATTTAGAATTTTACTGTATTTTGACCACTTAGAATATTTCCTGATCCCTAGAGCTACGTATGCCATATAAAAATTCTCTCAACATTTATCTTTTTTTTTTTTTTCACTGAAATTTGAAAGTAATGTGCTTTTATTACTTTTATATTTATTATCTGTTCCTGTGCTCAAATGAGTGAATATGTCTAAGTGACTGTTTTGGAGAAGAGAGAAAATTAATTCAGTAGATTAAAAAGTGTTTAAGCAAATGAATTAAACTTTAAAGTAATGAGAATTACATAAAACAAACAAAAAAAGTAACTCAAATATTAATGTGGTAATTTACTTTACTTGTTGCATCAAAAAAGTAATCTGATTACGTAATGCATTACCCCCAACACTGAATACATATAAACACAATCTATTAGGCTACTAAAAGCACGTCATCTAACTCACTATTTCCAAACTTGTAGAAACTGAAAGAGTGCTCTTTTGTATGGATTGTAAGTGCTATTAATCGAGCAAGCACTGACAGTGGCCCTTGGGGGATTTTAAAGCACTGCATTGAAGAACTGGGACCAGGAGGAGAATGCAAAAGCATCAACTTCATCTGTACAAAGACGGATGATATCAATCCAGCAGCCTATATGAGGTTAGAATTAGAATCTCTTTGCCATGAAAGGTGTCATGATTATTATTGGCAGATATCACTGAAGTAGGTATCAAAGATAAATCAACTTGTCTTTGTGTCTCTATGCTCTCTCAAAAGCAAAAAAACCAAACCAAAAAAAAAAAAAAAAAACACAGTGTAGACCATTTGAGCCGGTTGGGATATGTGTCAATCGTTTTGCTTGTTCAGGTTTCCTGACATGGTTTGGAGCAGGGGTGTCCAATCCTGCTCCTGGAGACCTCAGTTAAACACACCTGAACCTGCTAATCAAGGTCTCACTAGGCATACTAGAAACTTCCAGGCCAGTGTGTTAAGCTAAACTCTGCAGGACAGAGTTTGGACACCCCTTTTTTGGAGAATGGTTGAGGGGCTGGACGGGAGACTAATTCAGTCTGAATGTAATTTGCAGAATGACACAAACAGCACCCCTTTATACATCTTCTGTTTGTCACAGCTATTTTGTCCAAAACAAAGATCAGATTTTCAAATCAACAACACTTTGTGACATTTTAATATTTCTTTTTAGAGCTAGACGGCTTAGAGACCAAATCTCAGGAGACAAGGTTTGGAAAATCTTGAACTGTGTAGCATGTATTTCACCTTTATACAAGTTTTCCTTGAAAGTTTGTATTAAAATATTTTTTATTCCGATTAATTCCTTCCGTCCTGAAAATAAACTAATTTTTAAATTGAAAAAAATGCCATCTTTTTAAATGGCCATTTCATAGTCCACAAAACATATCTTAAAATATGCTTGAGTGTAATAAGTACAATGTGTTCCAGCTCTGAGCTGACTTGATGTAAAAAATGTCAAGCTGTTTATATATATATATACAGCTAGTTTGAGTAAATTGACTACTGATTTACAGCTTGTATAATCAATCATTGAATTAAATTTCACACTGGTTTTATTTTATTATACATTAAATTAATATATTGTTGTTTTATCATTCTTATAAGGATCAGAAAAAAGTATGCATACTTCATAGAAATGAACATGCCAAGAAAAGAGTCAAAGAAAAGTTTGAAAATTCCGAAATCAAGGTATTTTCTTAAATTTTACCATTTTTAATAATTTCTGGTAATGTACGATTTTATATATATATATATATATATATATATATATATATATATACATAAATCTTTCTTTTTTTTCTTTTTTTTTAGACAAAAATCAGCACTGATGGTAATTTTCTTAATGTCTTCACTGTAAGTTCCAATGCCTTCTTCGACCATAATTTAAATCTGGATCCTGGTGAAACAGGTAAACTATCCTGTTTACCAAACTACCACATTATTCATTATTCAAAAAATTAATTGCATCATCTAAAGTTATTTTACAAGCAATGCAGTCAAAGGACTGACCAAAATCACTCACTTCTGTAGAAATCCCAAAGCTGCAGGATGAACTGAGGATTCTTAACAAGAACATTAACAGAGAACTGACCAGAGATTATGTCAATGAAGCAAAGGGAGTTTTGTCCTTGATCCAGAGTGTCCAGCTGGATACAGACAAGAAAATGGTATGAGTCTGAATTGCTGATATTTTACATGCACATGATATTCATATTATGTTTCACATCTTCAGAATGTGCCAATATACATTATCCTGTAATTCACTGCTGTTATGTGGATGTGTTTCAGGTTGAGGCAAAAGTTAAAGTCTATATGGAATTAGAGAATAACCTAATGAAGGCACTGAATGAATTGAACAGTCGTTTTGACAGAATTTATAGTGATCTGGAGCAGTGTCTCTCGAAAGGAGTGGATGAATCAGTGCAATTATGTGTTGCTTCCACAAAAGCAATGGTATCCCCCGTAAGTGTGTTTTTTTATGTTGTGGAAAATGACTAATTTTCTTGCCCTTTTAATGGCATTGGTATTTTTGTTTTTGTCAGAATATGGATAAAAGAGGATTCCATAAAATCCTTCAAGCTTTGTGCAAGAACGGCGGATGCTACTGGTCGAAAAATTGGGATGTAACCCTAGATCTGAACAAGCAATTGGTCAAACACTTGAAGGAATATATTGATAATTATTTCAGTATGATTTTCCCGTAAGTCCTATTTTATTATTCCATATAACATGTTAAGCAAGTTGTACATGTTAGAGTCTTGTGTACATGTAACATGTTAGAGTGTTAGTATTAATGGGTCAAGTGTTGCCGAAAAAGATGCGTCTTCAGCCTTTTCCTGAAAATGGCTTAGGACTCAGCAACTTGGGTTGAGTTAGGCAGATCATTCCACCAGCAAGGAACAGTCCAGGTAAAGGTCTGTGGAAGTGATTTTGTGCATCTTTTAAAATGACATCACTAGGCGCTGTTCACTTGCAGAATGCAAGCTTCTGGAGGGCACATAGATTAAAGTAATGAGTTTAGGTATAGGGGTGCAGAGCCAGTGGTTGTTCTGAAGGCAAGCATCAGCACCTTGAATTTGATGTGAGCGGCAACTGGCAACCAATGCAAGTTTTTTAGGAGAGGTGTGACGTGCGCTCTCTTCGGCTCGTTAAAGAGCTCTCTAGTGGCAGCATTCTGGATCAGTTTTTTTTAGTTTTTATTGAAAGGATCCCCATTAGCTACAGCCGTGCTGCAGCTATTCTTCCTGGGGTCCTGAAAAATATGTACATAAACAAAAAAGAAAAAAAGTCATTAAAAATACAACAAGTAATTGGAAAAGGTAAATACACATACACATATACACCTACATATACACATGTATAACAAATCAACGTACATATGTACCCTAATACGGACATGAAATATACACACATATAAAAACACATTCATACACATACGCCTATAAATATACCTACACATGTGCATGTACACACATATTCACACACATATATAAATAAATATAAACAGTCAGATGTATTATTTTGATAGATGCTGTTTTACATATAATTTAAATTTATTTACATTGTTAGTAAGTATGATATGCTTTGGCAATTTATTCCATTCCTTCATACCTCTGAACATAACAGTGTTTTTTATGGCATTTGTTCTTGCTATGGGTAAGGTGAAGTTGCCTTTAGTTGCATGTCTGGTACTGTACTGATGATTGTCTACACTGAAAGAAAGATGCTTAAACAAAACAGAAGGCAATTTTGAAATGGAAATGTTTCTTATGAAAATTAACAGTGAATACAACAGTCTATCTTCGACCAACAACCAGTTAAGATCTTTGTGCATTAATATAATATTTCTCCTATAGCTGCACCTAAGTGCTACACGAGCAGCTCTATTCTGTATAAGTTGTAATTTATTCATATATTCACCAGTGGCATTTGACCAAACCGCTGGGCAATAGTCGAGGTATGTCAATATTAGTGCTTTCATCGCATAATTCATAATATTTGAAGTTAAAAAATGTGCATGTCTTCTCATAATAGATATACCTCTTCCCATTTTTGCAATAATATTATTAATATGTGTTTTCCATGATAATCTAGAGTCAACTATTACACCCAGCAGTTTGGTCTCGTGCACCTGTTTAATATTTACGTAATTAATTTTAATATTAATTACAGGATTTTGATTAATGTTATAATTTGAACCTAAAATCATGCAGTTAGTTTTTACTGTGTTTAGTGCCAGTTTATTTAATTTGATCCAATCTACTACATATTGTAATTCTATATTTAAAACAGTTTCTAGTTCCATTTGTGTACTTGCTGATGTATATATAGTTGAATCGTCAGCATACATGACAATGTTAGCCTTATGTAAAATGTACGGTAAATCATTAGTAAAAATATTAAATAATAATGGACCCAGACAACTGCCTTGAGGTACTCCACATGTGATATTTCTAATACCTGAGAAACTGCCATTAAAAAACACTGTCTGTGTTCTGTTTGACAGATAACTGTACATCCATGTGATTGCTGACTGCTCAAAACCATAACAAGATAATTTTGCTAATAACAGTTCGTGATCTATGATGTCAAAGGCAGCAGAAAAATCTAAAAATACAGCACCAATAATATTTCTCTTTTCAGTCTCTCTAAGCCAATCATCAGACATATGAGTCAGTGCAGTGGCAGTGGAGTGACTTTTTCTGTATGCATGCTGAAAATCTGTTAATAAATCATTTGTATAAAAATAGTTGTTAATTTGATCATATACTATAGATTCCATTATTTTAGATAATACAGGTAATATACTTATCGGGCGACTGTTGGGACCAGAGAAAGGCAGTTTTTTATCTTTGGGCAGAGGAACTATTTTAGCCTGCTTCCATGCATGTGGGCAGGTACAGCAGATAAAACTGAGGTTAATGATGTGGGTTAGAACAGGAGCAATAGAGTCAGCAGCTAGTTTAAGAAGCCTGCTGTCAAGACCATCGACACCCGGTGGTTTGTTTTTACAAGATTTTAAAAGATTCTTTACTTGATCTGTATTTACACTTTCTAATTTAAACCTTGAGTTTTTATTTTTCATCAGTTTGTTTCTTATTAATAGGTGAGATGTGTCATTACTTAGATTAGGCATATTTTCTCTTAGTTTGTCTACTTTTCTTATAAAATAATCATTAAGATAATTTGCAATATCTATTGGCTTAGTTATAAATTTATCCCCTGTTTCCAGAAAAGATGGAATTATTTTATTTTTCTTACCAGTCAATTGATTTAAAACATTCCATAACTTCCTACTATCATTACCTATGTTTTTAACATGATTATCAAAATAGATTTTCTTCTTCTTTTTATTAAGTTTAGTAACAGAATTTCTTATTTTACGATATAGGTCCCAATCACATTTATTTCCTGTAGTAACTGCTGTTCTTTTCATTTGACCTCTTATTTTCATAGAATTTTTCAGTTCATCATCCAACCAAGGTGTGACGTTTTTCCTGACAGTAAACTTCTTTAAAGGCGCATGTTTCTCAATCAATGACAAGAATAAATTGTTAAATTTAAAGAGGGCAATTTCTGGATTACTAGCTGCCAACACATCAGACCAGCATATAGCTTGAACATCTTCAATAAACTTGTCATTTTTAAACAATTTATAAGATCTTTTAAATAAGACTGCAGTTCCAGATCCACTCAGCTTGGTTGATAACACAGAAATGATCAGATTATGATCACTGCTACCAGTAGGAATAGACAGTACCTTTTTACACAGTTCAGGACGGTTTGTGAAAATATGATCTATACAGGTAGATGTTCTGGAGCCATCGCTCTTAAAACATATTCTTGTAGGCTTATTTATAAGTTGGGTAAATCCACATGCATTTGCAGTAGTTAACAGTTTTTTTTTCAAGTGGCAGTCTTTAGAAAACCAGTCAATGTTTAAATCACCCATAAAATATATGTCCTGACTTACATTAGTATTCATATCCAACATTTCATAGATAGTGTCAAGATATTCACAATTGGCACTCGGTGGCCGGTAGCAGCAGCACAAAAGTATCGACTTTCGGTGAGGTAGATGCATTTGCAACCATAATATTTCGATATTAAAACTCATTAAATCAGTTCTTATTTTTACTGGCAAGTGATTCTGAATATAAAAAGCTACTCCCCCACCAAAACCATTTCTGTCATTTCTGTATATGTTGTAACCTTCAATAAATAGTTCTGTGTCATCAAATGAAGAGTCCAAGTGAGTCTCTGAGATAGCAAGAATGTGAATTTTATACTCATTTAACAGTTCAGCAACATCATTGATTTTATTACTGAGACTGTTTATATTAAGATGTGCTAGTCTTAAGCCTTTTCTTGGTAATGAATACATGAGTTTTATGTGCTGTCATACCTTCAGAGTTGCGCAGAGATTACTTAGGGGTGTTAGTGCGGGAATGGATAATGAGTTTGTCGTGTCTGAGGTAGGCAATGTCTCCTTTATCACGTGCTTCTTTCAACTTTGGCATCAGTTCCTTTCTTTTTAACCGCACAGCATCAGTGTAATCGTCATTAATGAAAATTTTTGTGCCCTTGAGGTTCTTTGCTCTTTGCATAACAGCAGCTTTGTCCTTAAAATTCAGAAATTTAACAACAATAGATCTTGGTCTGTTTCTAGCAGCTTCAGGTTTTCCTATTCGGTGTGCACGCTCCATCTGCATGTCTCTTTGTAGTTGTAGTTTTTGCCTAAAAATGTCCTTCACCTTTTCTTCAGAGTCTGCCCAGGATTCCCCAGTGGATTCAGGAACTCCATCAATCACAATATTATTTCTCCTTGATTGACCTTCAAGATATTCTTGTTTGTCACACATAACTTGCAGACTCTCACAGATTTTCACCATATCAGTTTCTGTGATTTTTTCATGCTCAGACTGTTTAGCTTGAGTGACTTTAAGTTCATCTACGTCCTTCTGTGTATATTGTAAACTTGCTTTTAGCTCTTGTAACTCTTTAGAAACATTATCCATTCTGGTGTTCACTGAGTCCATAATAATTTTAACAAAGTCCTTGAACATTTCCTGTTGTTGCTGTAACAGAGCCATGAACATATCTCTTTGCTGTTGTAACAGTTCATTAACCTGAATGATGGTTGCATATTCCTCCTCTGTGTTCCTCAACTTTGGAGGAGCCATGTTCTGCTAACCCTGGAAGCTGGAAGCCTGGAACCTACCGGCCTGGTGGTAGTGGCTGGAAGCCTGAAACAGTTGCAGAGGATTGACAGTGCATGCTGGAAGACCTCCCAAGAGAGCATTACAATAGACTAGTCTGGATATAACAAGAGCTTGGGCAAGGAGCTGTAAAGCATGCTCCAATAGGAAGGGCCTAAAGCTAGGTTTATATTTGCCGCGTCCGCACGAGCACGAAGGTGCGGCAAAAATGACATCATTGCGGTGTGGGAGGTTGTGTGCGTTGGGTGCGCAAGACACCATTTCGCTTGGCAGTGTGCATGGCTTTTTTTGTAACAGCGCAGTGCGCATGGCAATAAGACTGAACGTAAGTTTGTGTTTTTCCTGAGCCAGGTTGAGGTTAGGAGTAAAGAGGATGTGATCTGAGGTGAGCAGTGGTATGACTAGCGTTTGGTCAGTGGAGCAGTAGCGTGTGTAAATACGGTCCAGTTGGTTACCTGATTTGTGAGTAGCCACAGTAGATACTTGTATGAGGTCAAATGAGGCAAGCAGAGTGTGGAAATCAGCAGCCTGAGGCTTATCTAGGTGGATGTTGAAGTCTCAGGAGTATGGATGTTGAAGAAGGAGTACCATCCTCAGGGAAGGATGAGAGTATTACATCCAACTCCTCCAAGAAATTACCAAATTGACCTGAGGGACGATAAACAACTACAAAATTTTAATAGGACTGGTAATTGCATGCGATTCAAATGAGCTGTTGTCACACGAAGATGGTAAAGGATAAAATGTCCAATCCTTGGAGATAAGCATACCAGTTGTGTGAGAAAGTGAGATTATTGGAGAGGGCTCCAGGTGTGTCAGTGTCCTCTGGTCTGATCCAGGTCTCAGTCAGGGCCATGATGTTGACACCTGAATGACTATAAATAGATGTAATGAAATCAGCTTTGTATACAGCAGACTGACAGTTCCAGAGACCAATAGGAAAAGAAAGTAATCTACTAGAAAACACAGGAAAAGTATGCAGGTAGTTAGGATTGCACTGCCCCCTATGCATGATGTGATTTACGTGTGTTAGTAATTGTAGGGATTTGGAGGCACATAGTGAAAACAGGTCACAAAACAAAAAGATGAAAAAAAGTTGTGAAAAAAGGAAGGAAGGAAAGAACAAAATACAATACTCAGGTGCCTTGTCTGTGTCCTTGCTCGGTGGAGTGGCGCACTTAGAGTCGCTGATCTTTCCACTCTTCGGTCTTCACACGAGGGCTACCGCACTAATCGATTAAATACTCGCCTGAAATGTCATTAGTGAATTTAGCTGGACACACATCCCTACCAAAACTGTTTACAACGTGACCAAAGGAGACCATAGCATGTGAACAAAGTAAACAAATAATGTTTCCTAGTAACGATAGCTGTGCTAAAATCAACTGAGAAAAGATACAAGACACTACAGTTACTGTCTCCTTTTGTTGCTTGATTGCTTCTTTACTGAATGAATCCACAATTTGAATAAATCGGTTGAGTGAATGATTCACTGCTGACATGCTGTCATTGGCAGATTAATATGAGACCAAAAGCTTTGTTTCTCACAGCGTTAGACAGGACCAAATATATAATTAGGTTTATACTAGTTATCTGGTCATTCTTGTATTAGATTATATCATTACAACAATATTCTGTGAACTGTTTTAAATGAAACTCTATTTTGTTTTCTCTTGGCTTCAGTGTGACTGGAACAACAGGGAAGTCAGTGCAAGAACAGATTGACAAGTTCAGTATCATCCAGAGTGACTCCGCTTTCCCTGAATCTCCCATATTACATCACATTCAGAACTTCATCATTACAGAAGTGAGTTCAGTTGTCCTCTTGTGGGCACTCAGGGGTCTTAATACGAGCCTGGGTCTCTCTGTCTTTACTTCCTCAATGTCTTCAATCTTCCATTACTACACTTTTCTGACTTTGTGTTTTTCCCCTATTTTGTAAGGAAACTAAACTGAAGGCATCACTCAAAAGTGGCGTTGTTGATACAAAGAAGCACATCTACTCATCAATCCAAATAACCATTGAGAAGGAAATGTCTTCTTGCTATGAACGTAAGCTAGCATTAAAAGTTACAATTAAATCACTAACTATTTATATCAATAGTCGACTATATGGGCTTCCAAAACAATTATTCTTATCACTAGCTCATTTTCTATACAGTAAAAGGGAGCATTTCTATCACTACTAGAATCACTACAAGAAACGTCTCGATTACTAATGTAACCCTCGTTCCCTGAAGGAGGGAATGGGAGACGTTACGTGCAGCGATTCAATGCTTATTATATCAATTATTCAAACAGTGATCCAAGCATAAAATTTGATACAAATACTCTCTAAAGGACATGTTAATAGAAAAAGATGCTTGTCCCTCAAAAATTCAAGATGGCCGCCATTTTTAAAGATGGCCATCGTTCCTGTCGAATATTAATTATTTCAAGTGTTGTGTCAAGTGTCAAGTGTTCAAATGGTGATGCAAGCATAAAATTAGGCATAAATACTCTTCAAGGACAACACTCTTTTGGAAAAAGGTATGTGCCACTCAAAAATTCAGGATGGCCACCATTTTCAAGATGGCCACCATTTCTGTCAAATAGTCATAATGTCTGCTTTGTCTGCCTCCTCTCCTTTAACCTGTCCAGCTTAGTTAAACTTGCCAGGGATATAAAATCCCCACCGGCATAGGTCTCAGGTTCATTGGAGTACACAAGCCTCTCCACCACGGCAAGGTGTAGTCCACAGAGAGGAAGTGCCACTGTTAGAAAAAGGATACGCTGCTGGTACAGGTTGCACATACAGTGGGGAGAACAAGTATTTGACACACAGCTAGGGCAACTAAGGAGTGGCTCCGTAAGAAGCATCTCAAGGTCCTGGAGTGGCCTAGCCAGTCTCCAGACCTGAACCCAATAGAAAATCTTTGGAGGGAGCTGAAAGTCTGTATTGCCCAGCGACAGCCCCGAAACCTGAAGGATCTGGAGAAGGTCTGTATGGAGGAGTGTGCCAAAATCCCTGCTGCAGTGTGTGCAAACCTGGTCAAGAACTACAGGAAACGTATGATCTCTGTAATTGCAAACAAAGGTTTCTGTACCAAATATTTAGTTCTGCTTTTCTGATGTATCAAATACTTATGTCTTGCAATAAAATGCAAATTAATTACTTAAAAATCATACAATGTGATTTTCTGGATTTTTGTTTTAGATTCCGTCACTCACAGTTGAACAGTACCTATGATAAAAATTACAGACTTCTACATGCTTTGTAAGTGGGAAAACCTGCAAAATCAGCAGTGTATCAAATACTTGTTCTCCTCACTGTATCTGCGAGACGGAAGGCGGAAGGACCATCAGAATTGAGACTGGTTTCAACAATATAGGTGACCAGTTTAGAAAGAGCCATAGGAAAGATGGCTGGTTGAATCGTTTCACTCTGTGACTCTTTCTCAAGCCTTCTGAGGTGGAGTTTCTCTCTGTTGTAAAGATGAATGAGACACAAATTATGGTATTTCAGCTCCTGTGCAATGGCATCAGCACCACTTAGTTGAGACAATAATTTAGCATCAGTCAGTGTTTGTGCACATTCATGTAGTCTGTCTTTCAGTTGCAGTGTCATTACCTGACGTAGGTCAGATTCAGGAGATATGTTATCACAAAGAAAGCAAACCTGATCATCTAGACTTTTCTGCATCATGGTTCTGTGATGCTTTGTTTGGCCTTCATCTGTTTCACTATATTGAGCATTGGATTGTTGCTTCTGGGCACGAAGTAACTTTGTGTTGTTGAACCGAAGTCGACAATTGTAGTGATACTTCGCTTGGTTCCTTCTCAAAGTAGCTTCTATACCACCACCTTCATCCAGTCGTTCCAGGTCCAGGACAAGTACCATTTTCCCAAAAAACATTCTGAAGAGAGCATTTTCATAATGTTATGCCTACATCACTGTTTGCACAATTGACATAATGAGCATTTGACAGAAATAGCGGCCATCTTTAAAAAATGGCCGCCATGTTGAATTTTTGGGTGTCCAACGCCTTTTTCCCAAAAAGTGACCCTTAAAGAGTATCTGTGTCAAATTTCATGCTTTTATTCCAATTTGAACGATTCTCTTGAAATATGCCATTAATCTGCTGCACTATTTGTTACCGGCTGGTTGAAGCGAGCACACAGGAAGAAACTGGTTCAACGTGTAAGCTATAACGTGTTAGGTGTCGCCCAGCCCGCAGCTGTACAGATCTCTGTCAACGAAGCGCCGTGTGTCAGCACCCAGGAAGAAGCGAAACTCCTAGTGGAGTGGGCTCTCAACCCGGGCGGGCAGGGCACGCCTTTGGCTTCGTAAGCCAAGGCGATGGCATCCACTATCCAGTGGGCCATCCTCTGCTTGGAGACAGCCTTTCCTTTCTGCTGGCCTCCATAACCGACGAAGAGCTGGTCTGAGGTCCTGAGGCTTTGCGTTCTGTACACGTATAGGCGCAGGGCGCAAACGGGACAGAGAAAAGCCAGGGCTGGGTTTGCCTCCTCCGAAGGGCCAGTGGCGGAACAAAAAGAAAAGGAAACAAAAGATTCTCCATCCAGCCCTCCACCGTGGGAGGGAGCGGCGGGTTCCATCTCCTGAAGAGCAGTCTGGTCCACCTCTGGGTCACCCGTCTCAGGGTCGTTTGCACCTCCGCTTGCCTCCTGGTTTGGCAGCGGCCTGGACGGGCGGGGGTGACTTCTTGCGGCTTGCTCCACGCTGAGGCCTGGGTGATGGCTGCTGCAGTGGCTTAGCGGGATCGGAGGACGCCGCAGGAGGTCGACCTCAGCGACGAGCAGACGGAAGGTCTGTGGCCGGCGGACGGGTAGAGGCAGCAGTGATCTACCCAGATACAGGAACAGATACACGCTGAACAAACATGCAGCTTCTAAAGACAAAGAAGCTGATGACGCACATTTCTGGTGTCTATTAATGGTCTCTGTGTCCCCATGTTCATATGTTCCACCAATCAGATTGCCGTGTTCATTACCGGCTCACACAGTAGTGTTCCCATAGCATCAACACCATGACGCAGCATCGAAGTTCCACTTTGTGGAGGAACCAAATATTTAAGTTTGCAAGGCATAAAAAAATTTGACTTGATCAAATAAATTCAAGAATGAAGACTATCCAGCACTGACCCAGGGCTGGCGGGCCATCCTCATTGTTGAGCTCTGATTTACTATATCATTTGATAAACATTTTCACAACCCACCAATGCAAAAATGATACAATATATAGATTAGCAGTGTTAGCAGTTTTATTTTAAACACATTCTTGTTCTAATCTGTCTTCATAAGAAATAAAGCCGAGTGTTTCTTATTTTAGAAGCTGCAGCAGTGACTGGAAACGGATCCATGAAGAAAAGACAAGAACTGCTAATAACCACAGTCGATAAAATAAAACATGACATGTTCAACAAGGCCAAAATTGAAATGCTTAAAGAGTTCAAAAAATTAAAGGTACTGATATCATATTAAGACATTCGTGTATTTCGTTGTCCAATGACTTAAGTCAAGCAGAACCTTCTCTTGTTTCTTTGTAAAGCTGGACATAATGGATGCTCTTAAATCAGGACTAAAGAAATCAATGGAACTCTCACTGTTAAAAACCAGCAATTTCAAATTGATGGGTAAGAGAGAATGTCATCCTATTTTGCCACAGAAACAAGAGATAAACAAATAATATTTTGTGATGTGAAGTGTTGACTAATTAATCTCAGTCACTCCCTAATATGTAACATCTGTCTTTAGATGTCTCAAGAGAGATTGAACAGCTGGAGAGACTTGCAGAGCAACTGTCAAACTGAGGTCAAGCAACAAAAGGCCCGAGAGAAGTAGAATTAACAGATTAACATAGGTAACACATTTTAAGTAAATGTTTTCATTAGTTTTACATTAGATTCCTCACAATAATGTGTTGGTATTTTAGTGGTTTTTAAATAGTTCCCTTTCATCAGATTTCTTTGAACCTGCATGATACACAAACGGTGCATTCATTTATTGCACTTTTTACCATTTAAAAATTGCATTTTTTTATTACCAAGTTTTTTTTTGTAGTTGTTGTTTTGTTTTTTTTGTATCATGACAGTTTACAGCAGGAAATGGAAATGCCATTTAAAAGCTGGGTGCAGCTGTCCCATTTTCAACAACCTTTGTGTGATGCATTTAGATGGATTTGAAGCAAGGGTCTTTTTTCATGCAATAGTACAAAGCAGATCTGTTCTTTCTTTACAATGTTAGTGTAAAGAATGTTGTTTTATTCTTATCTCATGTACATCGTTAATCTTTGATATTTCTTCATCATATTTAGCATGAAAGTAAATTAATTTCATAAGTGCTGAAGGCCTAAATTTGTGTTAGCAAATATTTGTGATGGATTGGAAGTTTGAACAACTTATAAGCCATTTCTCCTTCCACTCACCTGAGCACGAGCCGAAATGCTGAAACACAGCAGTCACATACAGAGCTCGCCTCACTCACAGCACTCAATTCAAACAGAAAGAGCTGTGGTGACCAGGTAACAACAGAAAAAGAAACATCATCTGGAGTTCTTTCACTTGAATAAATAAACTCAATGTTTTTTTTTGTTTTTATCTGGCTTTAAATTATTGCAAATATATTGTTAAATATATAAACAAGTTATGTATCTACGTGGGTTACATTTTTTTTTTTTAAGTGCTTTTTTATGTTAGGAATGTTCAGCCTAATCTTTAAGTGCTTTGAACAACTCTTCTTGTATTAAATCATTAAAAATATATATATTTAATTGAGATTTTGAGCAATAAATAATTAAAATTGATATCTACTTTACTGTTTACTTATTTATAATGATTGCTTGCAAATATAAATGTGAAATGTCTTTAATCACCAATTTTGTGCTTAGAAAGCACACAAGAGTCATTATTGTCATTACAGCGATAATGGCTTTGATAACATTCAAGCACAGGCGCACCAGCTTTGCCATTAATGATGTCAAATATCATTGGCAATATCACAACTGTTATGACTGATCTCTTCAAACATTCATTACTTGTTGAATGGTTAAACTATACTGTTAAATCACATCCACGATGAGCAAATAAGGTGGCTACATTCTTAGAAAAAAAAGTTGAATGGGGTTCAGTGTAGAACCTTCGAGTTCTTGACTCACTTTTAAAGAACCCTTTATGCCAAGAGGAGAATCATCTTACATGACTGCATAATACTTGCATGTTTAGTGGGTTATTTCATTTTTTTTTTTTTAAACTGATAAAGTTTTATGAGCTGTTTAATTCATAAAATGTAATAGTAACACTTTACAACTAGACAAAGTTTGTAGACAAACTTTAAGTTTGCTTGAAAAAGCCTAGCAAGAAAGTTTTAAATAGTTTTTCTAACACTTTAAAAACATTCTGTCATCATTAGCTCACTTTTCAACACTTTTAAAAATGAAAATGATTATTGTTAATGATGAGTTCATGACAGAATTTTCTTTTTTGGGGAAACAATCCCATTATTGTCATCAAGCTGAGATTCCAGTGCTCCTGTTTGATTAAAGATGATTCATCATGATGATGATGATGATGTGTGTGTGTGTGTGTGTGTGTGTGTGTGTGTGTGTGTGTGTGTGTGTGTGTGTGTGTGTGTGTGTGTGTGTGTGTGAATCTCACAAAAATAATTAAGCCTTAATGCATTATTTTTGCTTATATCCCTATCATATCAGCGGCAAACACAAGAATATTTTAGTCAACATATATTTCTCATGGCTAAGATTGAAATCTATGGCTGTCAAATAATCAGTTGATTTTTTTTAATCATTATTTGAATTTTGAGATCAAAATAAATTTACCTTTATCTTACCTTATGCATATTCAGTGCGTGCATATAATTATTATGCAAATTGATTTTATGATCATATTTTTTTCAAAGATCAACTTGCATGATAATTATGCATGCACTGTACTGGACTCCATTCACTTACCTTACTCTACTATGCAATTAAGAGATTTGACAAGATACTTAGCCTGCAGATGGTCATCAGGTCATCAGCTGTGTATATGTCACAAACACATCACCCTAACTGTGTAACAACCTATTTTCCCACTATGTAAATATTGGTAGGCCTTAATACTTTTTTTAACTTTTCCTTCTGACAGGATGTAGTAGTTAAATATGTCCCCATAGGTTACCTCTGGCCACTTCTTCATATTGTCTACCCAAGTTAACAATGACGATGGATGGGACATGAGACCACTGATCGTCGTACAAAGTTTTCTCCGTGCTCCCAATTTAAAACATTTATGGCATGAACACTATTTGTCATTTCGCTAAAGTTATATAGCTATTTATAAACAATCTTCTAACTACTGAACCAACTACCGGATGTGCCGTGTCAGTTTAGCGGAAGTCGGATGACAAAATGCGGAAGAGCAAAGTATAGAGAGCCTAAGTCCCTCCCTTTCCAGTGGACCACCATGGGACCTTATTTCAGAAAAATATTGTATGGTAGTCAATGGCGCGAGACAACAAATATTTTGATCTCGTTTGAATTGTGGCCTGAATTACACATATGATGTTTGTCAATTTAAAAGATACATTTTAAAGTCAAGAAAGTCACAGTTTGATGTAAAACTGTTGAGGTATAAGACTGTGAAAATACGTAATTACAAAGACTACAAACCCAAAAGGCGCACATGTGACGTCATACCTTTTCTCTCAATGAATGAAGCTAACTTTACTGAAGCTAACGTCTGTCATTTTTTCTATAGTCTTACGTTAAGTCTATAGTCTTTCTGGAAGAACGAGATGAAACGCGCTAAGGTGACAGCCATGTTGGCGAGACGAGAGATGTAGTTCATTGAGCGATTTTCACATAAAACTAAATGTTACTCTTATGTTTTATGACAAACTGCGACTTTCTTGACTTTCATAATTATCTTTTAAATTGATAAGTCATATGTGTAATTCAGGTCACAGTTCAGACGGAATAAAAAGATAAGTTGTCTCTCGCCATTGACTCCCATACATATTTTTTCCGAAATAAGGTCCCATGAGCCGGAAGCGGAGGGGAGGGACTTAGGCTCTCTATTAAAGGTGGGCGGGGCGCAATAAGGTGAATAGAAAAAAATACTATGGAAGTCAGTTGGGCCAATCAACTGTTTGGTTACCAACATTCTTCAAAATATCTTCTTTGGTGTTCAGCAGAAGAAAGAAATTCATACAGGTTTGGAACAACTTGAGGGTGAGTACATGATGACATCATTTTTATTTTTGGGTGAGCTATACCTTTAAAAAACCCTGTCGCGCGTCTGTGACGCAACGCGGAAATCTTTTCGTGGTCGCTCATTTGTCACGTATCGCGGAAAACAGTGACGTTTGTTCATTTCTGTTTTTACATAGACTGCTGTTATTTTTAATAGTATCATTTGTTTATGATTTCAACCATGTTTGTCTGGCAATGAAAGTACTGTTTATGGCCACTTCCGTTTAAAGACATCAAAGAGCGGAGCGCGAGCGGCTGTTTGATCATCAGAAAATCAGGTAACGTTAACTTAGACCAGTGGTTCCCAAACTTTTAACAGGCATGTACCCCCTGAGACATTATAGATCTTCCGGAGTACCCCCAACACCACCAATTGTTAACAAGAAGTTTTTTATTTTTTTATTAATATTTATTTTTTATCAATTTTGTCGAGAATAGTGAATAGAATCATGAACATATGATACAAATCTAATCAAAAGTCAACATATGATACAAATAGGGCTGTGACGGTAGCAGTTTTTTACCACCGCGGTAGTAATGGACCCAAATACCGGCGGTGTTGCGGTGGTCGGGGGGTTGTTTTGAAATAAATAAATAAAAAAACAAAACAAAGAAACAACACACTAAAGCCTGTAAAGCATTGAAATAAATATCAGTAAATACTGGTAACTTACATAATATAATAAAGTTGAATCTATTTAAAAATAAATAAATAAAAACTTTCGTTAAATTTTCCACACAAAGACGCGTGATACAGCCTAGCGCTCTGCTCTTTGAAAGGGATGTGGGACACGAGCAGGAAAGAGACCATCGATCTATTTTCTGATATCTTCATGTTTTCTACTTGTAAAAGGTATGAAGAGCGAATTCTATCTTCCACAAGGGCATTTAGCCACTGATATGGCATTTAGGCTATGTTTGCGCGCTGCCAGAGAAAGCCAAACTAAAATCACCCGCGCGTGTGAAACGCGCTTTACAAATGAACTTGACGCGCCTTACCAATTATGTCTAATAACAAGCACAAACTGTGTTAAAAAGAATTTGACGTACAAGTAAAAATGTAGGCTATCTGTCCTAACACAGTAAAGAATACGAAAATAATCGACCTAAAAGCGAACAAAGGAAGAAACGTTTATAATCCCCTTTGGAAATGGGTGAGACGCGAGTGAAGATATGGGAAAAGAAACAAGAGATTCCATGCAGAGATGAGTCACGATTTTTGAATATTCGATTAGTTGATTTAATTATAGAATAGGCTATCTGATGTTCTAATGTCTGTTGTGCGATCATTCTCTAAAATAAAATCTCCATGTTCTGGTGCTGATGCGGTGGTGACGAGTTCATGTAACCAGAGGGTGACGCTGCCAATAACGCACATAACAGCTGTCACATAGAGCCGGCAAAAGTAATGAATGTGTCAAATATAGCAATGAGACATTTGAATAGTTTATTAATAAAGTGTTTGTTTTTTTTGTGTCAGTGTTAGTTAGTTGTTGATGCTGACTCGTCATCTTCGCAGTGAACGCGCCTATAGAGAGAAATGCACACTTCATAAGGATCACATGCATATGCTAGTCGGTTTATTTTCGTTTTGAATTGTTTTGTTTAAATGTAGACGGTTCAAGCTCTCTATAAGGAATAACTAATGGAATATTTTTAAATTCGCTAATAATCGGATGACCAGATTGCAAACCAGAATTCAAAGCCGAAAAAGCTTAGGCCTATGTTTATGGGCTCACGCACAACTCTCTCATTCGTCATGAATTCAAACTTTTCCTTGGCTGCGATATAACATTTATTTGCTAACCTATTATTTCTTTTGTAAACAAAGCTTTGTGTGTCATAATATTAATGTTAAACAGCATTCATTTTTTTTGGCAAACCACCACCGGTACTACTCAGCCACCGCGGTGGCGCTTTACAACCGCGGTGGTGCGGTTGTCAAGATTACCGGCAATTCGCGTACCCCCTGAAATCAGTCCACGTACCCCTGGGGGTACGCGTACCCCAGTTTGACAACCGTGGACTTAGACAAAAGATGATCGATTGGTTGATCATATCATCAGATCATTTTATCTAATCCAGTCTTTTCCTATCAGACTAATCTCATGATGGAAGTGGTATTTTATGATTTGATCGTTTTGATTTCCTAATAAGTATAGCCCGATGATTGACGGCAGCTCTCAGTGTAACGTTAGTTCGGTTAGTAACTTCAGCTGATGAAAAAAAGGAAACACTTTTCCACATAACGTTATGACATTTGAAATTTACACAAGCATGTCATTAACCATTTCAGATAGATTTGAAGTCAGATAAACTAAAAGCTCACGAAGGCAGATGTTACACATATGTTTTATATGGTTAATGTAACAATAAATGAAACCGCACTGTAATGCTCTCGAATGAATTCATACTGCACTTAATGTCAAAACACATCTAGAATGAACTAGACTTTCCATCACGAAGACAGGCTTGAACAGTAAAATATGATTCTATGTAAACACAGGGGGGAAAAGACAAAGATCCTATGAAAAACACATAATTTAGGCGTATTATAATAAAATTCAAGCGCCAAAGAGACACTTTATAATGATTTAATAATGAAATAGATACATCAAACAAATAAAATAGTTTTACTGTTGAAAACATACACTGAAGTAATTTGGCATAATGTTTTATTAGCAATCAAGTCTCTTTATTTTCTCTGTATTTTTCGTTTAGTATTCACGATGTAGACTATCAAACTGTCAATTGTATTCTTTTGAATTATGATTATTGTCAAGTCCTGCATGAATTCAGTTTTCCATGTATTTTATGTCTTACATGAAGATTTGAACCATCAGCTTTTCTATTCAACCACTGCTGTACTCAAGCATGTGATTGGCCGAGCAAAATTGGACATTTTCACATAAATTTGACATTTAAGTGGATGTATAATAAGTATATCCCAAAAATGGTAAAATTATTTGGTTAGTCTTGTGGTGACAAACTCATCTTTTGTTGCCATCAGCCACCATGGATTCAAAATAATGATTTTTCACCCAAAGGCCACAAATTTAGAGCAATGATTATATTTAACCTACAAAAATCAAATATATATATAATATATGTGTTATAAAAATAATTTTTGGAGGAATTTTGCATTCAAAATCCACGTGCCTCTTCAGACTGAGTGGGCACAGCACTTGACAGGAGGTGACCCACTAGCATTATGAGCTTGTACATAATTCACCAAAAATACGGAGGTATACCCTCTCAGAAATGCTCTCTGCCTTTTTCACGTCTACAGTATATCGTGAATTGTCTCACATGTGTTTGTTTGTGAACCGTGCAGTGTCGGATCAGGATTATCTGCGGTCATGGCTATCCTGTTTGCGGTGGTGGCTCGAGGATCGACCGTTTTGGCTAAACACGCGTGCTTCACTGGCAACTTTCTGGAGGTGACGGAACAGATTCTGGCCAAAATCCCATCGGAAAACAACAAACTCACGTATTCTCACGGCAGGTGCGACTGACATCGTGCTGCTCGGCTGTGAATGTTCAGTGACGTTTGTCTGTTCTGATGTTCTGATGCGCTTCTGTTGTTTTCCAGCTATCTCTTCCACTACATCTGCCACGAGAGGATCGTCTATCTGTGCATCACCGATGACGTAAGTGCGTCTGCCTCGTGAGCTCTGTTTCTCTGCGGCTCCGCTCACACGCTGAGCTGTCCGTCTCTCTTGCAGGAGTTTGAGCGCTCCCGTGCATTCGGCTTCCTCAATGAGGTGAAGAAGAGATTTCAGACCACCTACGGCTCGCGAGCTCAGACCGCGCTGCCCTACGCCATGAACAGTGAGTTTTCCAGCACGCTGGCTGCACAAATGGTACGTGCGTCTGCCGTATTTGTAAACGCAATTGCCTGTTCAGACTCTTTTATGTTTGTCTGTGTGGTGAGACACAAAATGAGGTTTAGCTGATCAACAGTGTTGCCAAACTCTTCCCTCTGAAAACCCTCAAAAGCCTCAGTATTTCACAAAAACATCCTACATGTACAGTAGTAAACGGATAAACAGAGCCATACTGGTGCATTCGCTGAGGATGTAACTGTTCAGTTTGAGAACTGTTACCTCTAATGTAATTTCTTAGCAGAAAGAATGAATGCAGGATTTTGCGAAAAGCTTTCGTCGCCATTCTCATGGTGATCTGAAGTACGCGGCTTCTGTCAACCAGCTGCGAAAGGCTGGGTCTGTTGATGGTGTTGCCTTGGAGTTTCAAAGCAAATGAAAAAATCTTGGTGTCATATTTGATGCCTCGCTGTCATTTGAGCCTTTTGTGCTGAATACGGTTAATACATCCTTTTTTCCCCTCAGAAATATAGCACGTTTACACCCTGTGTTGTCCTTCTCAGTTGCTGAGAGGTTGATAAACTCTTTCTCGTGTTGAGTACTGTAATGGTCTTCCAGCTGGGGTATCTAAATCCTCAATTGACAAACTTCAATATTTACAAAATTCAGCTGCTGGAGTTTTGTCTGGGGTCAGGGCTAGTGATCATATTACCCCTGTGTTACAAACCTTTTGAGTCTAGGGAGAAGAAGGCGTGCAACATCAAAACGCTGAACGTGTACTGGAAAACATCTCAAACAAACCAGTCTAATTTAGGTAAAGTGATCATTTATTACAGTGAGAAACGAGATTAAAGGAATACCCCAAGATACTTATTTACATAAATGTACAACTTGTATACAAATCATAACCAAGGAAAGGGTTCACAAAAGAAAGAGGTAAAGAGAAAAGAACTAGACTGTGCTAAATCAAAGAAAGAAACAAAACCAAAACCAATCTTAGGCACATGTATATCACGTGATATCTCAGCTGTTCTTTTCTCTTCCCTGTTTAACAACCAGATCAGAAAGAACGGCGAAATACTCACAGAGAAATGACGGCCCAAATGAGCCTCTAGTTACCAAGTTCTCAAAGAAGACTCAAACATTAAAATAGTACAGGGCAAAACATGCATCACAGAAAGATCAAGCGAAAGTGTGCTCTAGCGTGCAAATCACTCCCGCCTCCCACACAGGTGCGCTCTTTATAGGACGTAACGCCCTGTCTTGGAGTCTTTGCACTGGCTCCCTGTCAGGTACCGTATTGATTTTAAAATTCTTATGTTACAATATTTGTGTATTTACCATGGTTACTTTACTTTCTGTGGTAACAGAAAGTAAAGTAACCATGGTAAATACACACTACTAACATGAACTGTTAATAAAACAAATTCATCCTGGTGTCCATAAAACATCCTGATGAATAGGATGAACATCATACCGGCATGCAAACCTGCGACGTACCAACTACATAGTATATTGATACTTTTTGGTAATTTCATGACTTAGTAATTGACAACGTAACTAAGACGTTGCATGTTCGTAATTTAGCTTTTTATATAGTGAATTGATATACAACGTGCACAGTATAATGTCTGACAAGAGAGGAAAGTTCGTTTTTCTGAGGTGAGAGACTTTATTTTGTTAAAAGTTACGAAAAATAACATTAGAATAATGATACTGACATATAGGCAGACAACATGTCATCTCATCTGAGCGCAGATACTGAATCAGTACAATGCATTTTTCTCAGGCACTCTTCACTTAAACTGCATCTGACAGAAGAGACAGCAACTTTGTCATGGTCATCTTTCAAAATAAAAGTTTCCAATCAGAAAAACATTTAGAATTACGTTTTTT
The DNA here is from genome assembly GCA_022828995.1 of Vimba vimba. Lineage (NCBI taxonomy): Eukaryota > Metazoa > Chordata > Actinopteri > Cypriniformes > Leuciscidae > Vimba > Vimba vimba. The sequence goes on from CM040833.1 coordinate 29,139,455, forward strand.
GAATTTTTTTTTTATGGTTGTTGTTTCTTCGACTACACACTCCACGAAAAGGTCTTGCAACCCACCAGTTGAGAAACCCTCTTCTGAACTACATGACTGTTGGTATGGATCATGTAGGTTTAGGATTAAGGGGCCTGTGATGGTATTGAGCTTTAGCTTAGATCTTAGTCAATACTTTTCACATGACTGTGTTAAGTAATAATTAGAGAAAAATGGATCCTATGAAAAAAATTCCAAGTATGCATTTAACAGACACTTTGAATTTTCAGTAAACAAAAGAAAACCTGGAGTAACTCGGCTTCAGTGACACTGATATACAGTAGAATTAAAGTGACTCTTCAGCCACAATCACAAGAAAATTGAGGAAATTCCAGCTTTTGCTACAACACGACATGGGCATCCATTGACCAATGAGTCAGGTCCAGTTGTGCTCTGGGAAATACACTTCGCTGTTTTTCTGTTTGACTTCAAACACCCTCGAAATGTATTTTACTCATTCCTATTTATCAAACTCTCCGCCAGAACATCCTTTAGTGTGTAGGTACCGTAAATGTCTTGCTCAAAGGCTCAATGGTGTGTCAAATGTCTTTGCTAATCCATTTGTTTCCAGGTCTAAGCACTTTTTCAGATCCCAAATGCAAACGGTGCTAATATAAAAAAGTGTGTTGTAAAAAAATCATGATCATAACCTTTATCTCCGTAGTGAAATCTCAGTTGGCCATACAGTGGTTTAAATTAAAATATTGGTGTTCAAGGACGCCATGAGCCCGAAGACTGTAATGTACACTGTGTGTTTGGAAAAGCTTAGCTTCAGTGTGTGCTGTAAACAGATGGTGCACATCCTAAATGACTGTTGAGATGGTATTCTCAGAGTTGAGCTGCACAATTTGGCCAAACTATTTTAGTATATAATATACTTGTCACATATTGTGATTGTGCAATGATAAACATTTCATTTCATACAAAAAAACATGTAATCTTTAGCTTTTTAAATCAGTTGCAAATTTTGCAAATCAAATTTACTTACATTTTATATTGAGCAGCTGATCATTAGTGTCTAAGCACAGCCAACAAACCTACAGTATGTACATTTGATCCAGTAGTCAATTTCCTGCATTATAAATGCAGAGTTTGTGAGAATGATTAAAACAAAACCTGCAATCCTATGCTAAATTTGGGGTATCAAATGTTATTTTACCTGACATGTACAGGCGGAAAAGACAGTATCATTCAATTAATAGACTTGCACAGAAAGACTTTGACTAGCCATACTGCAGAACCCACTCAGTGAACCGACTTAACCCCGGGTTATCGTCGCTCTAAACCCCGCTTTTAACCCTGGGTAGAGGAACGTTTCACACTTGTAAAGCAGGGTTATCACGCTTTTTACCCATGGTGCCAAGCATGTGCAGTTTAAAAAGATAGCTGTTAGAATAATGTTAGAATAGCTATGTTTCCATCCACCTATTTTTATGCTCATTTTGGGATATCGCATCAAAAACTGCTGGATGGAAATGCCAAGATGCGCAGAAATGCAAAAAAATGCGCATTTAAAATGTATGCTCTCATTTGAGTCAGTTAATTTTTTTATCCGATAAGAAAACATGTACATAAATAACGATGGAACACATTTACAGAATAAACCAGCAGACCGTTCTCATTGCACAGAATCTGAAATGCTGTTTTGGTTGTTCTGAAATGCCTAAACAAAGTCTTTCGTCAAAATGGTTCGGTATAATTCCCTCCCAGATCGCCCTTACACGACCACGTTCCCACAGCAGCATCTGTCTCCGAAAGCAAGATGACACGTTTATTGCATTTCGTCTGCACTCTCTGATACAGAAGTCATTTATTATATACGGAAATTATTATATACAGTGACTTCTCCTACTTTTCTTAGTGATATTTAGCATGTTTATCAGGAAATTTGTTTTTGTTCTCTTCGATTTGCTGGATGGAAACACGGTACTTTATTCGCAAATGTTTTAATGTGATATTACAATTTTGTGCATAAGTTAAATTTGCAACTTTGAATAGAAACAAAGCTAATGTTATGACTAGATGCTTACAAACAGACAGCCAATCGCGTACCTCATATTTACATGCTTTGGATAGTCATGGAAACACTGGGTGATGCATAAACATTAGTTTCATGGGAAAAATGTCAAACGTGTCAATTGAAGTTCTCAACTGCTGTGTAAAATACAAATAACTCCTACAAATAAATTATGTCATCATTTACTCATCCTCATGTCATTCTATGCATTTCTCTGTCTTCTGTAGAACTCAAAATAATTCTCATTTTTGAGTAGCTATGCCCAGAACAATATTTTTTGCCACATATTGACATGCATGTGTTTTGCTGTAATTGTTAGAAACATCACTCAGATCCCAAAGGCTCAGACAGACTGACGGAAACACAGATGCACGTAGATGACTTGAAAGGCATTATGGTCCGGAACATTGGTGAGACTGAGTCACTTTAATCACTTTTATAAATGTCAGTGAACGTTTGAGTGAATGTGTGCTGTATTGTGCTACTGTAGATCTCGTAGCTCAGAGAGGAGAGCGGCTCGAACTGCTCATCGATAAAACCGAGAACTTGATGGATTCTGTGAGTTTTAGTTTTATGTCCTGTTTGAAACATATTTGTTTATGTCACTGTATAATGTGTACGCTGATGAATGTTTCTCTTGTATGTGCAGTCTGTCACCTTTAAAACAACAAGCCGTAACCTGGCCCACGCCATGTGTATGAAGAACATGAAGTTAACAGTCATCGTCGTAATAGTTGTGCTGGTAAGTTCTGGAGCGGACTGTAGGTTTATTGTCAGAAACCCAAAAGCGACACAGTAATAACTATATAGTCAGATTTACTAAACCCTCTTTTGACATTGAAAAAATAATGTCAGGATTTACTAAAGACAAGAAGTGTAAAATTAGCACTGAAAAGGCGTGGACACAGTTATTTTTGCGGCTGACCTTATTGCATATGCATTTGTAGGAGTTTCCCTTTCAGGCGCAAAATTTATGGGAGGAGAATATTTAAATGAATCATGCAAGGTGATTTACCAAGGTTTGCGCTCGTCTGTTTTTTACGCCATTATTTACCGCACCAAAAAAGCATGTCTTAAACCGGATGCTAGTTAGCACTGCTCTTGGTAACTTGTGTTGGTCATTATGGAAATGATCCGGCTGTGTTCTTTAATTTGCATCAGTAGATCACGAACAGAACTTTACACTCCCATCTGTGCTTTTATGGAGTTGCACTCTTAAGCTAATTTGCCCTGTTTAGTAAATCGGGTCCTATATCTCAGTCTGTATGTTTTTTTCTTCTGAAATTGTGCAGAAGACTGACTTTCTCCCCATTTAAACCAAATTAATTCCTAAATGTTTAATGCAATAAAACAGAATAAAAATCAAGTTCAAAATAATCAAGACATGTTCTCCACACTAGCTATGTTTCCATCCACACGTTTTTATCCGAATTAAGTGATATCGAATGAAAAATGCCTTATGGAAACAGTAAAATTCGATTGAATTTCATGAATATCGACTCAAATGAAATGCGTTCGGTCTCATCGGATTTTATCTTGATCTATATACGGCTTATGCGATGGAACGCTGATGGAAACGTTATTTGCCGAATAAATAATGAATTGCGATTAAGTTTTAGGTCATTTTATGGTTGCAACCCACCACATCTGCATCATCATAGCAATGTGTTGATAGCGTCGTTGTTTTCTTATTATAGCTTGATATGTCGCTATCAGCTGGCACATAAGCACTATTGCAACTTGTGCAATATTGATCATTTGTTGGTAGATGGCACAAACCATTTTGTCTAGCAAAACTTTGTTCGCAAATGTTTGCTTGAATGTTGTGCGATTCAGTGCGAAAATGAATGGAAACACCTTAAAATGTCTCAAATCAATTCGATATACCAATTTGCTCGCAAAACAGCATGTGACGTCATTACACACAGGTTTTTATTCGCTTTAAAGCCGTTGGATGGAAACACACTTTTTTTTACCGAACTTCAGATAATTCGATTGACAAGTGGATGGAAACTTAGCTACTGTTTCACTAAATCAGGGGTTGGCAAGTTCGGTCCTGAAGAGTTTAGCTCCAACCCTAATCAAACACACCTGAACAAGCTAATCAATGTCTTCAAGGGGCTGTTTTACACAACACCGTTTTCAACTAAAACGTAAAACCTTTTAATGTGTTTTGGCCGTCCGTTTACACGACAACGGCGTTTTGATTGCCTGAAAATGCAAACTGAATCTCTGAAGACGATGACGTCGTGCACATGCATATTACGTGTTCAGTCTATAGTGTTTCATCGCCATCTACTGGCCTGCCAGCAGAATACAGCGTTTTCAGTCGTTTTCGCGGATCCGTGTGAATGGGGACTGCGGGTCTATACGTGGAAAACTCAAAGGAAAAGCTTCTCTGTTGTAAACATATCGTTGTCGTGTAAACGTACCCTGAGGCTACAGGTCTAGGCTAGGACCGAACTTGCCTACCCCTGCACTAAATGAACCGTAGAAAGACTCATATGTAATGATACTTCTGTCAACATTTTTCACTCTTTCTTCTGCCACTGATTGGCCAGACGATAGTCCCGCCCCAAATACATGCCAGTGTTTGAGCTGTTGTTCTGATCTTGCTCTGTCATGCTGGTCAAGTTACGCAAGAACAGCAGTGTTTTAATGTTGCCAGGAAGCTGCATTGCTTTCGTTTTAATGGACAGAGACGACTATAAGCAAGCTATACATTCAAAACAGATTATAATACCAAAAAATGTACATATTAGTGTATTACATTTTTGCTACAACTTGTCCCTAAACTGTGTAAATGAATGTCCAGTAAAAAGAGTTATATTATTACAACATATATGGTCATATACAGTGGAGGCTCAAATATTGCACTTTTTTCAAGTAATCCTTTATCAACAGTTTCTTACTGAAACTGCTAAATTAAACTATTAAAGTAGAGGCACAGGCAGCTGTATCTGTAGCTCTACTGCAATTGAAAGATTGCAATTAATACTGTCCTCAGTATTAATACTGTCCTCAGTATCAATGACTGTCCTCAGTATTAATGACTGTCCTCAGTATTAATACTGTCCTCAGTAGTGCTCATGGGCTTTTAGCGAATATCTGGAATCGTTCATGCCACTTTTTGACATCCTGTGGTGAACATTTTGTAATGTTTATTAATAAAATGCTTTAACTGCACGTGAAGAGGCCAGACGTACAGTATACGGTGATCTAGTAAATTATGTTCTTCTGGTTTTGTCTTGTCGTCTCAGGTGGTCCTGTATTTCATCGTGACGGCTGCCTGTGGAGGATTCAGCTGGCCCAGCTGTCGGAAGCAGTAGAAACCTTTACTCATTCTCCCAACTCACCTCAGAGACTTACAAACACAGGACAGCACTAAACTCCGGCAGTGTTTCCTGTACGCTTACAAACAATACATCATTGTCTTTTCCCGTTGATGTTAATCATCTAGTTTTGATTCTTTGAGTTCTTTTCACAGTGTTTTAGTGCAGTTCGTAAAGATGGGGAGTTTAAAGGAGTAGTCCACCTATAAATGAAAATTCTGTTGTCAGTCTTTTTTCTGCGAAACACAGGAGGTGTTAATTCACGCTGCTCATCATCATTACTAGACTACGAAAATAGAAAGGGATTTATTCTGATAAGTTAAAAAAAGAAAGTCCCATAAAAGTTGTCTATAATACTCATGCACTATATGCAGTGTTTTCTGAAGCCATATAATCGCTTTGTGTGAGGACCAAAATTGATCTTCCCCTCCATCGTAGTGCTTAATTCTCATTTGCTGTTGCATCTTGAACATTCTTCACATCCCAGTCTGTCATTTTACATGCGGGGCACAAAAGGCACCTTTTTTTTTTTTTTGGTATCATTATTTAAGTGCAACTTATATTTGATTACTTAAATATTGAAGTACAGTTGGGTTTGTTCCTCACACAAAGCTGTTGTATGGTGTGCGCGTGTTATGGACTACCTTTGTGATACACCAGTTATATGATCTTATTTTATCTTATTTTGCAAGGCAGTGTAAATTATCTGCTAAACATCTATTTTCTGTGTTTCATGGAAGAAAGTAAGACGAATAGAAAATGAGTCAAATCTATTTAGGGTGAGGTTGTTTTATTTTTATTTTTATGGTTAACCCCATTCACATCTTGAAGGAGAAAAGCATAACTGTGATGAAATAGAAATTCATGATTTTTAACAATGACCTGGCACATCTGTTTGATCTTTGTTTTAATTAGATTTTGATATATGCTGCTTACAATATCAGGATTTGTATGTTAATCTTTTACATTTATTGTTATCATACTGAAGGGAACTCAATGGTTCCTTACTCTTACCAAGTTCATATTCTACAGACTTAACTAATGTCATTCACCAAGATGGCTTGTGTTTGATTGATTGAGTCATTGACTGTATTAAATAGTATTTGTGTGTGATATTGTTCATGCAGCACAGAACTAGTCTAATTCACAACTTACATGTTTTTGGGTGAATTTCACAAAACTTGTCAATAACATGTTTCACCCCGAGATTAAATAAAGAGGAAACTATATTGTTGCATAAAGAAAATGAAGACGATATTAGGACCATTATTATTATTTTGCATCATGACATTTTCTTAAAATTACCACAAGAAAAAAAAAAAAGCTTCCACTACTCACATAAAATACAACAGCTACACAAGATTAGTAACATGTATAGAACACAGAATAACATGTACAGAATACCTGCTATATACAGATTACTGGGAGTATTGAATGTAATGTGCAGAAGTGGTAAGAGTATGTACAGGCAGTGTGAAATTTGAATTTACATATTGTATTTAAGATTGGAGTGCTGTGAATGTTTGTACACACCATAAAAAGTGGATTTGTTTTTCCCCAACATATTAGGACTTACAAATGATACTTCGAATGTACATTTTGTAATAATGTGTACAGAGTAAATAAACAGAAATGCCCATATCTTGTATGGAAAAAGTTAGTACATCCTACATTTACCAATTAATTCATTATTTGTATAGCACTTTTCACAATCCATGTTGTCTCAAAGCACTTTTCAGAAATTCATTCCTTTAAATCTTAAAAGTCAACGGTGACTGGCAAGGAAAAAACTCCATAAGATGTTTAAGTAAAGGGGGGAGACAGTGTGAGGAAGCATGTCTGAGTAATTGTAGTTATGTGTTCAATAAACAAATTATCACTACACTGCCTAAAATTAAGGAACCATTAGTAGTCAAGTGCAATGTAGTAGAATATTGTTAAAAAAGAAGGGCACATATTCCTCTTCGCTAAGATACATATATATACAGGTGCTGGTCATAAAATTAGAATATCATCAAAAAGTTGATTTATTTCAAGAATTCAACTTAACAGGTGAAACTAATATATTATATAGACTCATTACATGCAAAGTGAGATATTTCAAGCCTTTATTTGTTATAATTTTGATGATTATGGCTTACAGCTTATGAAACCCACGAAATCAAAATCCCAGAAAATTAGAATATTACATGAAATCACTCAGTAATACCATGGTCATTGAACCAGGTTTTGGTTATTTTGGCAGTGTGGACAGTTGCAAATCCTGCTGGAAAATGAAGCAGGATTTTTGGAATGATTGAATTCTTGAAATAAATCAACTTTTTGATGATATTCTAATTTTATGACCAGCACCTGTATATCCTATAGATGTATACAGTATATTATGCGACATACCCGGGTACATTTACAGTTAATTAAACAGATGCATTCAACAATCATTCCAAAAACTGAGGTAACTTTCAGGGTATGTAAGTAACATGACCTGCTCCGGTTAGTTTAGCATTATTATAGCATAAATGTTTGATTAAATTACTTTAGCTCACAAATCTTGAAAACCTTAATTCTTTTTCATCACACACATCGTTGATCTGCAATTAAAAGGTTTTGTTTTTGCTTCTAGAAATTTTCTGTATAATAGAAATTTTACTATAAAAAAATCTAATATGTGATGCATCTCACCTTATCACAATGGCAGAAGCAAAATTGCTCAAATAATGCAGCTCTTGAACCCTTTGGTCTACAGGCATAATCCTGGTCTCGTTTGAAAGCAGACACATGCAGTAGAGCAATGCAGGGATGAATTCAAAAGCCGGAAGACTAATTTACCAGGGATTCCCTCAAGAATTTCCTACCAGTTTTTATAATGCGTTTTTTCAATTTATGAGTAAAATAAGGTAAGAAATACGATACTAGGACGTTTTGTTCTATTTAAAAAAAAAACTTTTATATTTTAAATTTACGTTGTAGAACAAAATGTAAATTATAAAAGAAGGTTATATAATTTACATTCTACAACATAAATTATATAACCTGGGCACTGAACGAAATTGAGAACACTTTAGGAACATAACCTTCTCTTGGTCTGAAGATAACCCTACAATCATCACTGCCAAAATCCATACATGTCTTACTGACTGAAAGAGCATGTAATGTCGCCCACTCGTTTAAATTATGATACAAGTGCAAGTTAAAGTGCCATCTTAAAAAGAGAGCACTTGTAGCAAAGCCAACTGGAACGGCTCGAATGGCGAACGTGTCAAGGCTTTTAAAACCCAAGACCAAAGACCAAATCCCTACAGGGATCGTGCATGGGTGAGGAGGGTTTGACTGTCTCCAACCTCCTGACCACCTGACCATTCCTGCCAACCGACTGGCTTTTAACCTCGCTGTGAATTGCTGACACAGTGGCAACATATACTTTGCGCGTTGAAGGCGCGCTGCCACCATCTAAGCGCTCTTGGAAGAAGGACAATATGACTGGGATTGAGCAATTCACAGGGTCATCCTTGGGTGGGTGCAGGACACTATAGCTCATTTATGTAAGTGAGGATAGCAAACTAAAGTAAACTGTGACATATATACCCAACAATTCTTCATACAATGACTACCAGTAAAATTTATAAAAATTTGGGACCAAAAATGATTCAGACACTTTGACCAGACCATGTTTTGCTTGAATGTGTTTTTTTCTTTTATTGCCAATGTGACCTTTTTACACCACAGACTCAACAAAATGAAGCATTGCTTGGTAACTGGTTGACCTAAATTGGTATTATCTAATTGTGTACTTAAATTTAACAGCGGACAGCTTTTCAACCTAATTCAATTGTGAGACAGTCTAACAGGAGGATGGACAAAACCAGTGAAATATCAACTGATCTGATAGCTCTGAGATCTTGTCGTATTTTATTACCATTTTCTAAAGTGTAGCAAATAAACTGTGACAATGTGAGAAATGTTGAAGGTGTCTGAATACATTTTGGTCTGACTATACATCAGTGTCTAACAGGTGTCTAGAAGCGTCCTACCACATCTCGCAACGAGTTGCCAAATTAGGAAAACCTCACACAATTGCAGAGGTGCGAATCATCCCTGCTGCCGAAGATATCTGTCAAGTTATGTTTGAAGAGAATTTCGCACAACAGATTAGTGGCATCGCTCTTTCTAACAACAGTGTTAGCTGTTGAATATCTGACATGGCAAGTGACATTGAGGAGCAATTGCTAGCTAACATCATGCAAAGCCAGTACTATGTCCTGCAGCTTGATGAGACAACTGATGGGCTCGCTTACCCATGTCAGATATATAAAAATGGCAGTATTGAGGAGGACATTATTTTCTGTCTGTCTCCTCCAGCGAACACAACTGGCGAGGCATTGTTTGAAGTTCTGGATGGGTATATATACAGGGAGGCTTTAGTTCCAAAAGGTTGAGAACCTTTAGAGTCTTTCAAGACTTTTTAAACATTTTGACTTATGTTAAGTCACTTGTGTTAGACTTTCCAGTGATGCCTCCCAAAAAAATCGTTTTCTTTCTTATCAGCCAAGGGCTCAATTATGATTATTTATAATTTAAAGACCAATCTGGCATCTTTCTCTCAAGATGACATTAAGAGAGCTTGGGAGGAAGACCTTGACAGACCCCTCTCTGAAGACACAGTTCAAAGTAGTTCACAGAGCTCACATATCCAAAGGTAAACTAGCTCAAAAGTTTCCTGGTACTAGCCCCATGTGCAATAGATGTCAATGTGCTGAGGGATCATTCATTTACATGTTCTGGACATGTCCCAGATTACTGGCAATCGATATTTCACACCCTTTCGGCAGTTCTTCAACACAGAATAGAGCCAGTGAATAATTGAATAATCCATTCATAGCTGACCGTAGGGATCTGTGCCGAGGTCTTCGTGAGGATCTGTCCCGAGGGCTTTTGATGCAGCCTGGAATCATCATAGTTGTTCGTTCATTTGGCCAGAAGAGGACTGGTCCCCCGAGTGATCCTAGTTTCTCCCAAGTTTTTTTTTTTCTGCTTTACAGCTGAATTTGAAGTTGTTGATGAATTTTGCAACATTAACACTATATTAAGCTGCTTTGAAACCATCTGTATCGTATACAGCATTAAATATATAACTTGACTTGACCAAGTCTTACCCTACTGAAATTTAGTAATATTTAGTATGTAATTTTGAAGATTACATTTTGAATGGCTATCAATGTAGGAGAGGTTTCAGTGCGCTGAAAAACTTATTTTGTGAGGAAACGGCATATCACTTAATGAAGTTCAGTTTGCCACTGAACATTCATTTTGGTTTGATCTCTCAAATTCTCAAAGTCAAAGTCATGGACAATGTTGCAACTGGTAGGATTCAGTTTATGACACTTCTCAATCATTCATATGCTCTCCACAAACAGTTTTTGACTGTCACTGTCAAGACAGCACTTCAGAACGTTGGTTAAGGTACACTCGTGATCCAAGCTCACCATTACACCATTGAGCTTAGTTGCATATGTATCAATGCTGACAAGCACAATTCTAACAAGTGTTTTATTATCAAACATCATCTCATAAAATTTATAAAAACCTCACAATAATAACATTATGCAACAATAGAAAGCACTGCAAGAGCAAAATAAATAAGTACAATAAATATAATAATATATAATTAATATAATACATAGATAATTAATAATTATATTTTTTGATTAAATGAAATATGTAACAAATTATAAATAATATAAATGATTAAATTATATAAATGATAAAATAAAATGAAGAAAATAGCACAGATGTGGTTTCTCTCTTGAAGCTGCACACACATACAGTTTGCTACTGAAACCGATCCTTAGATCTTTCAACCCATAATATAAGAACATCTCTGAAAATATGCTCTGATATCATAATATGTTCCACATTTAAATTTCATGTTTGATGCAATTAAATATCAAAATCATAATGTCAAGTAAACATTTAAATTCAAATCCTAGTGGCATATATACCATTTAATAGGTTCCAACATCTTTACACATTATATTTTATATATTTTGACATGTGCAGTCTAATAACTTGCATTGTGAAAGAGGTACATAGAAGCAGTGACCTGCTGCATGCTTAAACTTTTTTTTCTTGAAAAGTTGTCTTTTCAGCAATGCACCTTTCACTGATTTTTCTTCCTGTCAATTTTGTCATTCTTGTTAATCTTGAATTATTTAAGAAAATATGTATACATAAACATTTTAATATATTTTTTTAAAGAAAATTATGCTGTCTTAGAAATGCTATTAGTAAAGTCTGTGATGAGACTCAACAATACATTGTCACACAAATGTAGTGTTCTGCAATAACATGAAACTTTTAGCGCAATGATATCACATTAAAATTTATATTTTTATCTCTACACTGCTTTAAATAAACCATTAATCAGAGAACTAAACTGAATACTTCTGCACGGCATCGCATTTGCAAAGCTATTTTTTTGCCTAATTAGTTTTATTTGTAGTAATATGTTGGCTCGATTGCAAGAGATGAATGTAAATCTGCACAGCATCTCATCATTTCACACTATTAAAACAGGGTGATAACATATCTTTCAGTTCAGTAAGGAGTCAGGACCACTTTTGTCAAATTCATATTTTATTATAATGATAATGCATACACAGTTAGTGTTGGCGGTATGGTTGTGTTCTGGGCAAACTTCATGCTCAGCAAGTCAAACTCCCCTTGGGTTAACAGAACAGATCCAGTAATCATGCATACATAATTACAATTCACAAAACGAGTTGTTTTAAACAAGCCAAAATACATGAGGAAGGATGATTACAATGTAACTTACTGGTATTACTGAAGACAATTGCAAGACAGATATCAGATTAGATTACAGATCTCTAGGCTAGGTGGAGTTGGGGATGGAGAGGGAGTTAGCATCCAGCTGTGCTAAAGAAGAGTGGCTGAATGAATGGGGATTTAAATGAACCGCTGTGATAAAAATGAACAGCTGATGCAAGTTTGATTGACGTGGACTGCTTGAACTAACATGATGCTTGATGTCACTCTGCTGAGGTTTGCCACTGACTCTGTGAGCTGTGAAAATGAAAGAATAATGGATTACCCATTTGGACTGTCAACATTTATGGATTGACAGAAACATCATGGGTCAAATCCCATGAAAACATGTCTGGGCCATATTTCATCCTAAGAATCAGTAACATCACAACATGACAATTTTTCTTCTAAATTCACATTACTGTAATGACCACTGAACCAGCTGACCAAAGACATTCAATCACTGAATATGTTAAGGAAACACATATATGCACAGCATTTGAAAACTACTTTAATCACTTCATGTGCCAAATACTACATCAGGAGTGTTACAAACAACAAGTTGGGCCATTTTGTAAATTGCAATAAAATCAAGAATCTGTGATTTGTTAATTCTCTTGAACCTTTATTTAATTGAAAAAGGAAAAAATAAAAGATTTCCGATGTTTTCACTGACCAACTTGTATTTTGTACATATAAACAAGTTTTGATTTTGATGGCTGCTACACACTCCACAAAAGTTGAGGAAATTTGACGAATGGACTTATTGCACAGGTGGCAACCTATCACGGTCCCACGCTTGAATTCACTGAGCTCCTGAGAGAGACCCATTCTTTCACAAATGTTTTGTAGAAGCGTCTGCATGCCTAGGTGCTTGATTTTATATAACTGTGGCCATGGAAGTGATTGCAACACCTGAATTCAATGATTTGGAGGGGTGTCCCAATACTTTTGGCAATATAGTGTGGAGATATACATATACATATATATATAAATTATTTGCAATCTTGCATTGAAAAATGTGTTTTTGTTTCATTGTTTGGCAATTCTCTCATGATATTTGGCACCAAGTGGTAAGCCATTACGCATCGTTGCTTATAAAAAAAGATTACTTTTTTTCCTTTTACACTCAATCACAATTCTTAGGAAAACAATAGGGCCTCTGCTCCTTTGGAGTAATAAGTTAAAGGTGTCAAGTTATGCACTGTGTAACACCTGTAGTGCTCATTATTCTCAGTGGTTATTCTAACTAGAGTTTTCTTAACGTGGCACAGTAATCTGCTACCATATGACAGTAAAAAGGACAGTAATACAATGGTTCTGACAGTATAAGGCAATAACAAATACTACCATAAATTATGAATGTTTTTGCAGTTATATTGGTCTTTCTGTCCACATTACAGTAAAAAAATGTGGACTATATTTTGGGCAACATGTGACCTGGACATGAGATTCACCCTGTGTGTCTCATACTTACTGTTAACTTGTCACTTCTGAGCTTCTTGGAGCCCTCTTGACCGCTCTGCTTTTAGCCTCGACTCTTGTTTGATTTACACCTTAAACACACAAAAAAATATTACTTTTATGACTAGCACAGTGCAGTTTCACAGGTCCTGTAAGCATCTCTCACCATCATTATGAGTCACGTGTTCCTCCATGTCCTGACGTCTATCTGTCTGAGGCTCGTCTGTTTTTTTATAGTAATAGTCTTGGTCTGGTGGACCAAACCGCTAAAATACACACACATACACAATATTGAAACAATCACAAATGAAAGTTATTTTGTGAATATTTTTATTCATTTATGTACCTTATTAGGCCACATGAAACTAATGAAGAGGATGATGGGAAGGCCCACAGTGAACACATATAAACCCCAGAGCCACGGCCGTTTGACCGTCGCCATCAACAGCTTTTCTATCATTCCAGGCTACAAGAGGACAGTGTGAAATAGATGTGATCAATTTACTGTTCATTATTTTAAAACATATGAAAAACACATTTTTGGTTTAAATTTCCTTGATTGTAAGTGAACGAGTATCTTATATCCTAGACTTGGTGGTAACACTTTACAATAAGGTTCATTAGTTAACATTAGTTCATGTATTAACTAACATGAACTAACAACAAGCAATACATTTGTTACAGTATTTATTACTCTTTGTTAATATTAGTTTATAAAAATACAGCTGTTCATTGTTTGTTCATGTTAGTTCACAGTGCATTAACTAATGTTAACAAATACAACCTTTTATTTTAATAATGGATTAGTAAATGTTGAAGTTAATATTAACTAAAGATTAATAAATGCTGATGAAGTGTTGTTCATTCTTAGTTCACGTTCACTAAGGTAGTTAACTAATGTTAACTAATGAACCTTATTGTAAAGTGTTACCGACCTAGTCGCCATTTCTTCACATTTTTCCTTCACTAGATCATTTTAATCGGGTGTGTCAGTGGATGAAGAGTTTTGAATAGATGTGGTTTCATTAATGTGAGCTTATAAGAGCTGCATGCTAAATGACAGATTCTGACAGATCATGCGAAATGCTCTTTATCACAGAGATTAGTCAGTTTGGTGATGCAGACTGGCTGTTCCAGTTAAAGGATAATGGGTTAACTGTTGCTTACTTACCTTTCTCTTGCTCCACGTGTCTTCAGTCCAACGCCTGGCCACCTCCAGACTGTCACAGAGAAAGATGTTGTCAAACATCACATCTCCAGTGAGGGTCCACAGCTCAAATCCCACAGCAGCGACGGGGCTCATGGTGAACGGCTGCTCTCTGCTGTCCTAACACAACAACCACACGAGGACAATGATGAACTGCTCACGGCAAATGCAAATGAGATATTGTGGAGTGCTAGCCTACTTTATCATTGGGGTTTGTGCTGGGTTGGCTCTCTGGATTTGATAATGCAGGATGAGATGAACTCTCACGAGACGACGCCACACCATCTGACCTGTCCAAACAAACACACATAAACACAACTACAGATTGATAAAGAATACTTTGGTTGTCCAGTGGCTTGTAATGCACAAACATAAGCCAAGTTAAGTCAAGTTTATTTTTGTAAGTCTTTTTACAATACAGACTCAAGTTTACATCTTTACAGTAGTCTGTACAGAACTCTCTCTCCCCTATATATATATATATATATATATATATATATATATATATATATATATATATAATGATAATTATAATATCATTGATAAATGATAATTATAATTATAATAATTTTTCATATATAATGAAAAATTAGTGTTCAAAGCATTCTTAACTGACTCCTCTGTTCACCAATGGAGCCTTTTCACATTTCACACTTGACACATTTCCACAGTGATCAACATCACATATGTAGTAGTTTTTCATATCATTTTTTTTATAATATACATTTACAATGCTTTACTTTGTGTTACATTACCTCGGCAGAAGACCAAAAATGAATTAGCGCTGCGTGGGTGTTTCTAATACAACAGCTGAGGGAGCGATGGCAAATTTCACATCATTCTCTCCTCCGAGTCCGACCGATCTGACTGACTGATCTCACAATATTTTTTCCCTCTTTTAGAAAGTCGAGGAAGCACTTTTTTTCTTTTGTTATGGAAATGTGAAAAGAGTTCATGTAGCATTTACTTAATCCACACTACAGTCAAAACAAATTGTAATGATGCAAATTATTATTACTGTTTGAAAAAATAAGTATATTCTATTTTTAGCAGCTACTACTCCAGAAATACTCCAGATCCTTCTGTCCCAAGGGATAAAGGCTGAGAAAGAAATGGATTCACTCAACTTTTTAATAAAATTCTTCTCATAATTTCTTATTCTCTAAATTCAGAAAGAAAAAAGTTATTTTCCCCTTAAGTTTGTTCTTGTGGCAAAACTTATTGAAAAGTTTTTAAAGTTTTTTTTTTTTAAGTTAAACTTTTAGATCCCCATTTAGTCAGTTTAAGATATTAAGTTGTACAGCACTACACCACTTATTACTACTACACGATTTAATTTTTTTATAATTATATATCTTCCGGGAGGGATGAAGTCTCTCCCAGTGTCTCAGGCCACAGGCGCGGGAACACACTGGACAGACGGCCTGTCCATCAGGGCTCATGTTTTAATCTAGAAAGATAATTCTCCTATGACAAATAATAACATATCTCACACAGTTTACATCCAAAACATGATTGGAAGGTGCTTGCTGCTTCATCTATAGACACATAAGATTTACCATTTACCATTAAGATCTAAGGGTTTTTGGTTCGGTTCAAAAACCCTTATGATGCCAAAAAAAGACCGTGACGTCGCCCGGTATGGCGCAGCCGGGGCCCCACCCTGGAGCCAGGCCCGGGGTTGGGGCTCGTATGCGAGCGCCTGGTGGTCGGGCCTCCCCCCATGGGGTCCGGCCGGGCTCAGCCCGAAGGAGCGACATGGGGCCACCCTCCCGTGGACCCACCACCTGCAGGAGGGACCGTAAGGGGCCGGTGCTAAGTGGATCGGGCGGCAGTCGAAGTGGGGGCCTAGACAACCCGATCCCTGGACGCGTAATCTAGCTCTAGGGACATGGAATGTCACCTCTCTGGCGGGGAAGGAGCCTGAGGTTGTGCATGAGGTTCAGAGATTCCGACTAGAGATAGTTGGGATCACCTCTACGCACGGCTTGGGCTCTGGAACCACACTCCTCGAGAGAGGATGGACTCTTCACCACTCTGGAGTTGCCCATGGTGAGAGGCGGCGGGCTGGTGTGGGTTTGCTTATAGCCCCCCAGCTCAGCCTCCATGTGTTGGAGTTCACCCCGGTGAACGAGAGGGTCGCTTCCCTACGCCTTCGGGTCGGGGATAGGTCTCTCACTGTCGTTTGTGCTTACGGGCTGAACGGCAGTGCAGAGTACCCGGCCTTCTTGGAGTCTCTGGGAGGGGTGCTGGAAAGTGCTCCGACTGGGGACTCCGTCGTTCTACTGGGGGACTTCAACGCCCACGTGGGCAACGACAGTGACACCTGGAGGGGCGTGATTGGGAGGAACGGCCCCCCTGATCTGAACCCGAGTGGTGTTCTGTTATTGGACTTCTGTGCTAGTTACAGCTTGTCCATAACGAACACCATGTTCAAGCATAAGGGTGTCCATCAGTGCACATGGCACCAGGACACCCTAGGCCGGAGGTCGATGATCGACTTTGTGGTCGTTTCATCCGACCTCCGGCCGTATGTCTTGGACACTCGGGTGAAGAGAGGGGCGGAGCTGTCAACTGATCACCACCTGGTGGTGAGTTGGATCCGATGGCGGGGGAGGAAGCTGGACAGACTCGACAGACCCAAACGTACTGTGAGGGTCTGTTGGGAACGTTTGGCCGAATCTCCTGTCAGAGAGATCTTCAACTCCCACCTCCGGCAGAGCTTCTACCAGATCCCGAGGGAGTCTGGAGATATTGAGTCCGAGTGGACCATGTTCTCCACCTCCATTGTCAACGCGGCCACTCAGAGCTGTGGCCGTAAGGTCTCCGGTGCCTGTCGAGGCGGCAATCCCCGAACCCGGTGGTGGACACCGGAAGTAAGGGATGCCGTCAAGCTGAAGAAGGAGTCCTATCGGGCCTGGCTGGCTTGTGGGACTCCTGAGGCAGCTGATGGGTACCGACGGGCCAAGCGGACTGCAGCCCGGGTGGTTGTGGAGGCAAAAACTCGGGCCTGGGAGGAGTTCGGTGAGGCCATGGAGAAGGACTATCGGTCGGCCTCGAAGAGATTCTGGCAAACCGTCCGGCGCCTCAGGAGGGGGAAGCAGTGCCCTACCAACGCTGTTTACAGTGGAGGTGGGCAGCTGTTGACCTCGACTGGGGATATCACCGGACGGTGGAAGGAATACTTCGAGGATCTCCTCAATCCCGCCGTCACGTCTTCCATTGAGGAAGCAGAGGCTGAGGGCTCGGAGGCGGACTCGTCCATCACCCAAGCTGAAGTCACCGAGGTAGTCAAGAAACTCCTCGGTGGCAAGGCACCGGGGGTGGATGAGATCCGCCCTGAGTACCTCAAGTCTCTGGATGTTGTGGGGCTGTCTTGGCTGACACGCCTCTGCAACATCGCGTGGCGGTCGGGGACAGTACCTTTGGACTGGCAGACCGGGGTGGTGGTCCCTCTTTTCAAGAAGGGGGATCGGAGGGTGTGCTCCAACTATAGGGGTATCACACTTCTCAGCCTCCCTGGGAAAGTCTATGCCAGGGTACTGGAGAGGAGAATCCGGCCGATAGTAGAACCTCGGATTCAGGAGGAACAGTGTGGTTTTCGTCCCGGTCGTGGAACATTGGACCAGCTCTATACCCTCTACAGGGTGCTGGAGGGCTCATGGGAGTTTGCCCAACCAATCCACATGTGCTTTGTGGATTTGGAGAAGGCATTCGACTGTGTCGCTCGCGGCGGCCTGTGGAGGGTGCTCCGGGAGTATGGGGTCCGGGGCCCTTTGCTAAGGGCTATCCGGTCCCTGTACGACCGGAGCAGGAGCTTGGTTCGTATTGCCAGCAGTAAGTCAGACTTGTTCCCGGTGCGTGTTGGACTCCGGCAGGGCTGCCCTTTGTCGCCGGTTCTGTTCATAATTTTTATGGACAGAATTTCTAGGCGCAGCCAGGGGCCGGAGGGGGTCAGATTTGGGGACCACACGATTTCATCTCTGCTCTTTGCGGATGATGTTGTCGTGTTAGCCTCATCAAGCCAGGACCTCCAGCATGCACTGGGACAGTTTGCAGCCGAGTGTGAAGCGGCTGGGATGAAAATCAGCACCTCCAAATCCGAGGCCATGGTTCTCAGTCGGAAAAGGGTGGTTTGCCCGCTTCAGGTTGGTGGAGAGCTCCTGCCTCAAGTGGAGGAGTTCAAGTATCTTGGGGTCTTGTTCACGAGTGAGGGAAGGATGGAACGGGAGATTGACAGGCGGATCGGTGCAGCTTCTGCAGTAATGCGGTTCCTGTACCGGTCTGTCGTGGTGAAGAAGGACGTTCCTACTCTCACCTATGGTCATGAGCTGTGGGTCATGACCGAAAGGACAAGATCCCGGATACAAGCGGCCGAAATGAGCTTTCTCCGCAGGGTGGCTGGGCGATCCCTTAGAGATAGGGTGAGAAGCTCGGTCACTCGGGAGGAGCTCAGAGTAGAGCCGCTGCTCCTCCACATCGAGAGGGGTCAGTTGAGGTGGCTCGGGCATCTTTTCCGGATGCCTCCTGGACGCCTTCCCGGGAAGGTGTTCCGGGCATGTCCCACCGGGAGGAGACCCCGGGGAAGACCTAGGACACACTGGAGAGACTATGTCTCCCGGCTGGCCTGGGAACGCCTCGGTGTCCCCCCGGAAGAGCTGGAGGAAGTGTCTAGGGAGAGGGAAGTCTGGGCATCCCTGCTTAGACTGCTGCCCCCGCGACCCGGCCCCGGATAAGCGGTAGAAGATGGATGGATGGATGGCATTAAGATCTACCATTTACCATTAAGATTTACCAGTGTATTTTTTATTTTTTATTTGTTGTATTAGACAAGGCAACCTCATGCATAGGAGGATTCACACCATTTTATTTGTTATTATTTTATTATGTTTTATTATGCACTACTAAGGCCCTTTTTCCATCTTAGAAATGTTGCTTAACTAAGACATATGCACTGTACTAGATTATCTGGTACACAGAGCATCAGTATTTACAAAAGAAGGCAGATCACTGACTGGCTCCTATGTTCTAGAATAGTCTACCTAGGCTATTATTATTGGCTTTAGATTCTATAAACAATAAAATTTGATTGTGAAAGTTTTTTGAATTTAATTAAAAATGTATTAATCATGAATCAAATAAAGTCTAATAATAATAATATAATAATAATTTGTTACACATATAGCGCTCTTCTGGGTACTCAAAGCGCTTTACACAGAAGGGGGGAATCTCCTCAACCACCACCAGTGTGCAGCACCACCTGGATGATAAGACGGCAGCCGTATTGCGCCAGAACGCCCACCACACAGCAGCTTACTGGTGGAGAGGAGACAGAGTGATGAAGCCAATCAGAATATATGGGGATGATTAGAAGGCCACAATGATGATGGACAGAGGCAATTGGGCAAATTTGGCCAGGATGCCGGGGTTAAACCCCTACTCTTTTTCGAAGGACATCCTGGGATTTTTAATGACCACAGAGAGTCAGGACCTCGGTGTAATGTCTCATCTGAGGGACAGTGCTGTTTGACAGTATAGTGTCCCCGTCACTACACTGGGGCATTAGGACCCATTCAGACCACAGGGTGAGCAGCGCCCCCTACTGGCCTCACTAACACCTCTTCCAGCAGAAACCTAGTTTTCCCTGGAGTCAACCCTTCTCAGCTTCAGTGGGCAAGTTTATTTAAAGACTGCATGATCAGTATTAAAGGGATAGCTGACCCCCAAAAAATGTAATTCCGTTTAATTAAAATTCCATTTAATTCCAAAAAGTTCATAAGAGATCGTAAAACTAATCCATATGAAATGAGCGGTTTAGTCCAAATTTTCTGAATATACTCAATCACTTTATATGATGAACAGATTGAATTTAGGCTTTTATTCACATTAACTCTGATCAGCGAACATAAACAGAAGCTCAACCACGAACCTCATTGGTTCTTGCACGTCAAGTTTATATGTGATGGAGGGACAGAAAGCTCTCAGATTTCATTAAAAATATCTTAATTTGTGTTGCGAAGATGAACGAAAGTCTTATGGGTTTGGATCGACATGAGGACGAGTAATTAATGACAGAATTGACAGAAAAATGACACAATCATTTTTGGGTGAACTAACCCTTAAAGGTTAATTTCATATATGGCACATCGACATACTTGCATACATTTTACTAATGCAACTTGGAAGTCATTGTCGACTCAAAATTTGGAAGGTATTGCAGCTCTTACTTAAACAGTCATAAATTAAAATAAATAAATGTAATATTCCAAAAAGAACATCAATAATATGTCTTTTTCTTTTAAATGCTCTCTGACGAAGAGCTTTGTCAGATTTCAGAGAACTGTCAGAGAGACAGTTCCCTTGTTGAGTGTTCAAAGAGAGTAAATGTTGGTTGTGTCCACACGTGTAAATTAGGGACTTCAGCTGTGAGTGAAGATTGAAGATTACAAGCCACCTATTCAACCAATTAATTAATTACTTCATAAACCAAATAAGTGTTGATCCCATTTTGTTTAAACTGATCCAAGAGGACCTAATATTAAACAGGTTTCAAAACACTGGACTACACAGCTATTATAACTCATCTATCAGATATCTCTCAGTGTATAAATAACTCATATACCTGTTGTTTATATATAAATAAAAATCAGCATACCTCTCATGTTCCAACTTTAGGTCAGAGGTTTGAACCCCATCCACTAAGGCCGCATGAGGTTCCTGTGTTTCGTGAGGAGTGTCCATGTCTTCCAAAAGACTGCCCTTGTTTATCAGTGTCAGGTCAATAAAGATTTCAAAAGTGTTGTCAGGATACACGTCTGAAAAGAACATTTTCACTCAAGTAAAACTGCAACCAGCATGTCATTATACAAGATTAGACACTTTCCATACATAAGATTTGCTATTAAAATTGAACAGTCTAGTTTATTAGAATGTAAACTTGCTTCAAATCACAGCATTGATTTGAACATGAAGTCACTGAACATGTATTTCTTTACTGACTACTCACGTAACGTGTAGAGATGTGGACGCTGGTCAATAAAATAGTCACTAAGATCCACTTCTGGTTGCCGAGCGTGTTTTTCCTCATATGTCCCTGTGATGGGATTGCGACGGCTAAGGATGAAATGTATCTTGTGTGCGCTGCCACACTTATCTGGACCAAACATAATCGTGTATGGGGTGGCATCACTGAACTGGCTCTAAAACGACATTGTGAATTTCTTTTTAAAATATAAAGATTTGACTGTTTGTCTCATTTAATAAACTGTTCTTCGTGTTTTAATACACCAAGCTAAACCTGTTTCGGTGCATAACAGGATTATTTGAAATGTAAGTATTACCAAACGAAGATCATCTGAATGAGAAAGCAACTTAATGTAGGCTCCACCACAATCAACCAGCTTTTGGAAGAAAACCTCATACCTGCAGATGTTTTCAAAAGAAGATTTAGTCAAGCGATTTTATTTGTGTTTTAAGGATAGAAGCAAATTGATCAAAATATCTTACTGTAAGCAAAGCGGTTTGTCTTTAAAGTGGTACACTTTCCTCAGGTAAGCAGATATGGCGTGGTGTCTCCCAGGGGATTTGAGGACCAGGCCTCTGTTTCCCAAAAATCTTGGTTCACTTGGTTCCTCTACTACCCACTCACCTGTGTAAAGAAAGGTTTTTCATATTGCCATGTATTTGTTAAGTAGCACTGTAAAGAGCAGAATAATATACAGTACTTTATATTGATAAGCCATGATAAGCAGGTCATTATTGCACAATAAACCCCTTCCTTCAGACTCGCATCACGTCCTGATCATCCTTCGGGGTTATTTTGTTATAATGAATGGCTGACTATATAACTCACATTTTAACACTGCTACATTGTTTTCAATATTCAAATTTATATTCACAAAATGCATATACCATTATATTTGAGAAGTTTCAGTTGCTCATCTTGCACCGCTTTGGACAAAACCCAGTTTCTTCCATGCAAACAAGGAGACAGAGAATAACATTTGATGTTAATGAGCATCACTTAATAACTGGACATAACTTTGATCTAATGTAAACTAATATTTTATATTATTTATTTATATGGGTGTTTCTTCAACTACGGTCACTTTCGACTCTCCCAATTTTGTTTTTTTTTAAATCAACCCCTTTGAATTTGTATTAATTAATCAAATATAATATATTTATATGTAATATATGTAATATATTTAAAAAATGTACACACAATTGCATGCCATTAATTTTTTTATCTGGAATATGTAATTTTTTTATGCTTACCGCAACATTACAATAACAGTCATGTTATTCACGTTTCTTTTTTACTTTCTATAAAAATATAAGACATTTTCAAGATTTGTGCTTTTATGTAAATACTAATATATATATATTCAATCCCCTAATTTTAAATGTAAAATATATATAAATATATATATATATATATATATATATAAATATATATTTATAAATATAAATATATATATAAATATATACACACACACACATTTAAAAATAGGGGATTTTACTATTTTCTTTATGCCAATCAATATCTTGCAATATCTTGACAGTGAATGACTTGTAATTTTAATGTGTAAATCAAATGTACTGAAGAGGTAAAATAATTTTTCGCTAATAAAAATCTGAATAATAATTAAAATAAAACATTGTTGCGGTAATGGCATTTTGTTATAATATATGTATTGAACAGTAATATATATGTATGGTGAGGACACACAATAAATACTTCAGAAGAAAAGATGATATTTATCTTATTTTTCTGGATCTTGTGAGTGACTTAATATGGGTGGCCCAATCTGGCAGCTATGTGCTCATGTGCTAATTTCTGTTTCCATAGAAACTAGATTAGTTTGGCTTTGAACAAATGCTTTATTAAAAGTATTTTTCAGAGTTGCGGTGTAGGGCAAAAAAAAAAAAAAAAAGGAAAGTAATATTTATATGAAACTAGTTCATTTGAAATAGTCATAAATTGTAAAAGAATTTGCTCATTTTACATACCTGAGGATTGAGACCACTGTTGAGACATGAACAAAAGTGGTGTTTTAACCTATTTTTTACAGTCTATGGTTTTAACCTATGAATACTTCCTCATTTTCATTAAATCATAAGTATTCTTTCTATGTCAATGTATGATACTGTGTTTGAATTTATTAAACATCATATGAAAAATTTGAACATAAATCTAAAATCTGCCGGGACTTTGTGCCATTAGTTGCAGAAATACCCATATACTGTATTATGTATTATGTATGTTGAGAGTAAGTTTCCGAAACCAACCTGTCCAGCGCGTTTGCGTCAAACGCCTCGGCGAAATAAACCTCTTCTGGTGTCGCGACGGGTGTGTTTGCGTTCTGAACAGCAGAGTTCGTTTCAACAGGGTTAAAAGCAAAAGCAGCTGTGATATGACTCTTTACACATTAATATGTTTTATGTGCACTGGTCACACACAATGCAATATAACCATTACATTTACCTGTGATCCACTGATGTGAGCGAAACACAAACAGAGGCCAAAGAACAAAGGCTGACAGCGCATCATATCTGTGTCTGTGAGCAGGAGCAATCGTCCGAGAAAGATTATGCTTGATGAAGATCCTTATTTCTGTCCCTCAACTCTACTTTTAACGATTTAGTTTAAGACATGCTTTACATGAGCCTATATTAAACCTTGACTTGGTAACGTGCGTAATCATCTTCCTGTATTTATGGGTTAATAAACGTGGACTTTGATCTCTGTCCTGCTGAGCCCTTGCGCTTTACATATAAGATGGCAAAGGAGTTTAAACAAGGAATCATTGACGAAGGACGTTCGATCTATGCACTTCACAATGCTTACACCACACACACACACACACACACACACACACTAAACAAATCCAGTAATTCAACAGTCCGGTGTCACTGGTATAAGTACCACACCTCAAGGCATTTTTTTTTTTTTTTTTTCAGTTGTTTCAATCATTAAGTCAATAGGAAAGAGGCAGACTATGAAGATCTCTCTCTGAGATCCATCTTTTTCCGTCATGTGGGGAAGATGCTGGAAAAGCATGTGCTGGACCCAGGTGGAGGATTTTTCTGAGGAAAAAGTGTGTAGTTTAACTGTAACTTCCACAGGGGTGAGGGAAGGTCCTGTCTTTGGTTCTTCACATTATTTATAAACCCATTTGTTTTAATTGAAACTACTTTTATTGAATTTATTCATTTTTTACAAGTGTGGGTTTCTGCAGGTCAGAGTAATGGGTGTGTCTCAGCTTGTTTGGTGACCCCAGGGTTCAGATGGCAGCGTTCACACTTATTCAAGTGAACCTCACTAACAGAGCAATCACACCAGGGTTCGTTTTAATCCAACAAAACATGCCAAGTGTGAACACACAGTAAAATTTGTCCACACAGAAATGATTGGAATAACCCAGGCTGGTCCTAGCAGTCACTGTCCAGCAGAGTTTAGCTCAATCACACTTGCCTGTAATTCAAGACTTAGGTTAGATTTTACAAATGTTTTTGAATTGGGTTGGCGATAAACACTGCAGGAAAGCTCTGCAGAGTTGCCCATCCCTGGAAAAAGGGTGTCCAAAGATGTATTTATTCCTGCAAATACTACACTCCCATGCTTTTCTGTGTCTTTGTACAATAATTTATTATTTTTGTGCGTCAACACTAAAATGCAATGGCAAATTTCAAATCACGTACTGTATCTTCCTGCGTTAGCAAACAAAGTGCCAATGAGATTCTAACGGACAGATTTCTCCAGGTCCTCCTTGGTGAATATATGAACTTACATCAGACGTTTGACAAATCAAAAGGTATTTCTACAAATCGCTGTTTGATCCTGTTTGTCTGAATTAACACACACACACACACACAAGACAAAACATCATGTCAATAATGTTCTTTAATGTCAATATGTACATCACCTGAAAGAAAAAATAAAATTTTAAAAATAAGTGAAATAAATACAATATGATACATTTCCACAATGTCTTTAAAAAGTTTTATGGAATATTTTTTCCCCTCCACCTGGAGCAGAGAGATGTGATTTCATGGATTCAGTCTCATCTACATTCATTCACCTCATTCGAATTTATAAATATAGATTTATTTCTTCACCTTTTGCTCATGTACTTCCCATTCAACAAAAGGCAAAGAGCGGTCTGAGACGGGAACCGATGGAGGGAGAGGAACGCCTCGCAGAAGCAACGACCTGCCCAAGCCTCAGTGCAAATGTGCTCAAGGTTCCACACAAACTTAATGAATGACTTTATAATACATCGAGCTAAAGAACGCGTAACACTGAGTGCTTCTGAGGTAATGCCATGTGGTTCGCAACACTAACAGGACAAAAAAAAGTGGCTTAGAAATGGATAATGTGCAGGTCATCAGTATATCTTGCGTGAAGAAAACCACGCCAGTTTTTAGGACCAATAAGAAGGTCCCTTTCCCCAATTCTTAGAAGAGAAACAAATCCTATCCTCTTTCTCATACATTTACTATGGAAAAACTAGTTTCATTTCAGCTGTAAAGTACTTAAAAGTACCACATACTGGTGAATTTAATGGAAAACCCCCCTGATGATATTCATTTCTGTACACCAGTATTAGGAAACATAGGGAAAAGGGCTTGAATGTCATGCAATGTTCTTCATGGTCCTAAAAACAGGTTTCTTGCGCTTGAATGACCTGGACATTTCTTCATGAGATCTGGGTTTCATTGGGCAAGAACATTCGAAACAGCTCGCTTATGCGTGAAACACTTCAGACACGATGGAGAGATGGAGCTGGTGTTTTTCACTCTACCAGAGAGAAACAGAGGGACTTTCGTGCGTTTCCTCCGAAATGTCGCGCACTCCCTGAAGCATCACGTACGAGAACTCGAGAGGAGATGCCAACCCTTGGAGACGAGCACAGGGACATCACGAGCTTCACGACATGTCTGTAGACGTCAGCTTCTTCATGTTCCTGCGCTGAGCTAGACTGGAGGCAGCTACGGGTTCCAGAACCGGCTTACACGTCTTGTGGTTCAGCGCAGAGTATGTGGCAGCCATCGCTCCCTACGAGAGACACCGTCAAACTCAAGCAGAACTTCCATCTAAAGACCTGACATGGAGTCAAGAAACTCAAGCCATACCTTGACCAAATGAGGCGCTTCGTGGCGCGTGAGCTGAAAGTGTGGGTTCTGGTCCCGGCAGGCGATCCACGAGTGTTTCAGTACCTGTTCTGCGGAGTATCTCTGATGAGGGTCCACGTGCAGCATATGAGACAGCAGGTCCTGCAAACACACAGTTAAAACACTTATAAAACCCAGTGTGTGTCCAGATACTGATGGGATTTCTGTACACTGCTCTTGAAAAAAACAACACTCAAACAACCATACAAAAGATTTCACAAAGAAGAACCTGTTCCTGGATCAACATCCTCCTTGATCCGGACACAGCATTCTGATCAACCAATCATATTAGGGATAGGTTTACAGTTAATGACAAGTTTAGGCTTCCAACAAGGGTTTGGGGCTTTTACACCTTTTTTATTCATCTATCATTTCCCTGATTTTAGAGATAATTTATGGATAGGGTTCGGGACAGGATTACGATTGTTTTTGGGAGAGGAATGTTGTTCAAGGATCAATAAACTAAAGTTTATTTAGCAAAATTCTGGCCCTTATTAGCTTTAGTTTAAACAAATGTGCTCATCTGAACTAGTGCTTTTGACGTCCAATCAAATACAATAACCACTATGAATTGCTATATTATGTACAAATATGTAATTCAAGAAAACAACTGGGATTGTTTTGAATCAAATTTGACAACGATAGCACCCAAAGATACTCTGTAGAAGGGAATATGTGATGCACTTCTTCTAGATCTACAAGTAAGTCTTGAGAAGTGCATGATGTGGAATAAACTGTACAACATCATTAATGACGCCTACATCCACTCCGAGTTGAATAAATGTAACAAACGTTTATATTTGTATTAGGGGTGTAACGATACGCTCATGTCACGATTCGATACATATCACGATACTGAACTATTATTGCGATACTCCAAGACATTTGGTAAAAAGTAAAAAAAAACATGTACTATTGATTAAAATGCTAAATATGGACAATGCACAATGTAATCCATTACATTGTGTGTGTAAATGAATAGGCTTGGAATTGGTGCTGGAAACCCAAAGCACAGGACAATAGAGACACCAGAATAACAATATTCATGATACTGAAGCTGAAAATACAGAATTATTTTAGACGAATATGCTTGCACTCTGTCTCTGTCCTACATTATTTTAAATATATCTAGTCACTTTTACTGGTAACATCAGACATTTGGCATTATCAGGACCCACAAATATTCCCCCATTGCATTATTATACATATTCAACATCATGCATTTTAGTATTGTGACGCGATATATCGTTACACCCCTAGTTTGTACACATTATGCATGTGTGTGTTGATTCAGGTCACAGTAGAGAAAGAAAACACGCAGATGTACTTTTGACGCATAATAGGGTGGAATCCATGCCAATTCTCAGAACAAACATAAACACAACTGAAGGATTCATAGGCTGTATTCACACAAGTATGTTTAATCTAAAGCAGGGGTATTCAACTAAAGATCCAAGAGGTCCGGTCTCTATATTTCATTCCCAGATATATATATATATATATATATACTGCTCAAAAAAATAAAGGGAACACTTTTTAATCAGAGAATAGCATCAAGTCAGTTAAACTCCTGGGATATTGATCTGGTCAGTTAAGTAACAGAGGGGGTTGGTAATCAGTTTCTGCTGCTTTAGTGTTAATGAAATTAACAGCAGGTGCACTAGATGGGCAACAGTGAGACAACCCCCAAAACAGGAATGGTTTTACAGGTGGAGGCCACTGACATTTTTTCCCTACTCATCTTTTCAGACTGTTTTTCACCAGTTTTGCATTTGGCTAGGGTCAGTGTCACTACTGGTAGCATGAGGCGATACCTGGACCCTACAGAGGTTGCGCAGGCAGTCCAGCTCCTTCAGGATGGCTCATCAATACGTGCCATTGCCAGAAGGTTTGCTGTGTCTCCCAGCACAGTCTCAAGAGCATGGAGGAGATTCCAGGAAGACAGACAGCTACTCTAGGAGAGCTGGACAGGGCCGTAGAAGGTCCTTAACCCATCAGCAGGAACGGTATCTGCTCCTTTGTGCGAGGAGGAACATGATGAACACTGCCAGAACCCTACAAAATGACCTCCATCAGGCCACTGGTGTGAATGTCTCTGACCAAACAATCAGAAACAGACTTCATGAGGGTGGCCTGAGGGCCCGACGTCTTCTAGTGGGCCCTGTGCTCACTGCCCAGCACCAGGGAGCTCGATTGGCATTTCCCACTGAACACCAGAATTGGCAGGTCCGCCATTGGTGCCCTGTGGTTTTCACAAATGAGAGCAGGATCACCCTGAGCACGTGACAGACAGGAAAGGGTCTGGAGAAGCCGTGGAGAATGTTATGCTGCCTGTAACATCGTTCAGCATGACCGGTTTGGTGGTGGGTCAGTGAGGGTCTGGGGAGGCATATCCATGGTGGGACGCACAGACCTCTGCAGGCTAGACAATGGCACCCTGACTGCCATTAGGTATTGGGATGAAATCCTTGGATCCATTGTCAGACCCTATGCTGGTGCAGTGGGTCCTGGGTTCCTCCTGGTGCACAACAATGCCCGGCCTCATGTGGCGAGAGCATGCAGGCAGTTCCTGGAGGATGAAGGAATGATACCATTGAAGGGCCACCACGCTCACCTGACCTACATCCAATAGAACACCTCTGGGACATTGTGTTTCGGTCCATCTGACATCACCTGGTTGCACCTCAGACTGTCCAGGAGCTCAGTGATGCGCTGGTCCAGATCTGGGAGGATCCGTCGTCTCAGTAGGAGCATGTCCCGACGTTGTCAGGCATGCATACAAGCACGTGGGGGCCATACAAACTACTGAGAACCATTTTGAGTTGCTGCAATGAAATTTCAGCAAAATTGACAAGCCTGCTGCATAATTTTTTCACTTAGATTTCCGGGGTGTCTTTGAATTCAATCCTATATATATATATATATATATATATATATATATATATATATATATATATATATATATATATATATATATATATATATATATATACACACACACACATATATATACATACATACACATATATATACATATATATATATATATACACTGCTCAAAAAAATTAAAGGAACACTTTGAAAACACATTGTGGAAACACATATATATTATATACATATATATATACATATGTGTATATATATACAGGTCCTTCTCAATAAATTAGCATATTGTGATAAAGTTCATTATTTTCCATAATGTAATGATAAAAATCAAACTTTCATATATTTTAGATTCATTGCACACCAACTGAAATATTTCAGGTCTTTTATTGTTTTAATACTGATGATTTTGGCATACAGCTCATGAAAACCCAAAATTCCTATCTCAATAAATTAGCATATCATGAAAAGGTTCTCTAAACGAGCTATTAACCTAATCATCTGAATCAACTAATTAACTCTAAACACCTGCAAAAGATTCCTGAGGCTTTTAAAAACTCCCAGCCTGGTTCATTACTCAAAACCGCAATCATGGGTAAGACTGCTGACCAGAAGGCCATCATTGACACCCTCAAGCAAGAGGGTAAGACACAGAAAGAAATTTCTGAACGAATAGGCTGTTCCCAGAGTGCTGTATCAAGGCACCTCAGTGGGAAGTCTGTGGGAAGGAAAAAGTGTGGCAAAAAACGCTGCACAACGAGAAGAGGTGACCGGACCCTGAGGAAGATTGTGGAGAAGGACCGATTCCAGACCTTGGGGGACCTGCGGAAGCAGTGGACTGAGTCTGGAGTAGAAACATCCAGAGCCACCGTGCACAGGCGTGTGCAGGAAATGGGCTACAGGTGCCGCATTCCCCAGGTCAAGCCACTTTTGAACCAGAAACAGCGGCAGAAGCGCCTGACCTGGGCTACAGAGAAGCAGCACTGGACTTTTGGACAAATTTTGCATGTCATTCGGAAATCAAGGTGCCAGAGTCTGGAGGAAGACTGGGGAGAAGGAAATGCCAAAATGCCTGAAGTCCAGTGTCAAGTACCCACAGTCAGTGATGGTCTGGGGTGCCATGTCAGCTGCTGGTGTTGGTCCACTGTGTTTTATCAAGGGCAGGGTCAATGCAGCTAGCTATCAGGAGATTTTGGAGCACTTCATGCTTCCATCTGCTGAAAAGCTTTATGGAGATGAAGATTTCATTTTTCGCACGACCTGGCACCTGCTCACAGTGCCAAAACCACTGGTAAATGGTTTACTGACCATGGTATTACTGTGCTCAATTGGCCTGCCAACTCTCCTGACCTGAACCCCATAAAGAATCTGTGGGATATTGTGAAGAGAAAGTTGAGAGACGCAAGACCCAACACTCTGGATGAGCTTAAGGCCGCTATCGAAGCATCCTGGGCCTCCATAACACCTCAGCAGTGCCACAGGCTGATTGCCTCCATGCCACGCCGCATTGAAGCAGTCATTTCTGCAAAAGGATTCCCGACCAAGTATTGAGTGCATAACTGAACATAATTATTTGAAGGTTGACTTTTTTTGTATTAAAAACACTTTTCTTTTATTGGTCGGATGAAATATGCTAATTTATTGAGAAGGACCTGTATGTGTGTGTGTCCGGAGTTCTGGATATATACACAAGTTGTGCTTTGTAAAAGAAAAAAAAAAATCCTAAGCAGTGAAGATAGTCATTAAATATGAGGATATTGGGCCCTCAGAGCCTGTCTGAACATTTTTCTATAAAAGTATTAAAAGGTTAGATTGTATTGTATGGGGGGGTTTTAGTGTTGTTCATCTTGAAGTCTGGACCATTTTATATTAAGTATATTTAAATAAGTATCTACCAAAAACAACACACAATGTACATTATAATCAAAATGCCCTCATCAAGAGCAGAAAACAAAGTTAACTAGTAATTTGAAAGTTTATGCTGTCTTTCCTTGCCATCTACAAACAATTTTTTCCAATTACAGCAATTATATGTTTATTTTGAAATGCTCCTAACATACTGATTAATAATGCTAAATGTAGATGAAAAACGTCAAGTGACAAACCTGGTTGGAACGGTCAGATTCATATGATAGATAAAAATAACTATTTGCAGAATTGCAGTGTTTTAGTATCCATTTCACTACTCGCCATGTTTCTGCTACTGTTAAAATAACCGCGTCATCTGCAGCTTTATGTGGCGCTTTAGAGTCTTCAGCAGGAGAGAAACAACACGCACTGAACGGAAAGAGCTTGAATGAAGCACTTTTGCCTCTAGATAAAAATATTAGGGGATGTAGCGCCGGAAGATCATTATCGACCCTGAGCGCTTGTGGTGTGAACCGCTCCGTTCTTTCAACGACGCGCTGCTCACTTTAACTAAAAACGGTAAAATGATGCTACAGTTGTCATTATGTTTCTCCGTTCAGTTGGAAGCAAGCCAGGGTCCGGACCCGGACAGCGGTCCGCTAGGTCGAACTCGGCAGCGCTGCGCTGTTTTTAAAACGTGAACCGCGAATGAGACTGACACAGAAGAGAAGAAATTGCTGAATAAAGTCATTTTTTGTTTGTTTTTGCACACAAAAAGTATTTTTGTCACTTAATAACATTAAGGATGAACCACTGGAGTCACATGGACTATTTTAACAACGTCTTCACTTCCTTTCTGGGTCTTGAAAGTGGTAATTACGTTGCAGTCTATGAGAGGGTCAGAAAGCTCTCAGATTTCTTCAAAAATATCTTAATTTGTGTTTTGGAGATGAACGAAAGTCTTACGGGTTTGGCACGACATGAGGGTGAGTAATTGATGATAGAATTTTCATTTTTGGGTGAACTAACCCTTTAACTGCAGGTTTATTTAAAGGACAATTCCGGTATTTAACACTTTGAGTGTATTTTGTTGTTTGTTTTGGATGAACAAGAGTGGTGGACAAAGAAATTTTGACAACGGTTCCTGTCGCGACTTTTTGACTATTTTAGAATTGCCCATGACCGCTTTAGAATGGGAGTCAATGGCCATGCACAAACATGTCCTTAAAACAACCCTTAACGTTCGTTTTCAAAACTGTGCAACTCACCGAGTGGTTAGTGATGTTCGTTGATGATCCAAAACAAGTAGCGTAGCGAAATACAGTTTCTGTCGTGTTTTATTTGGCATTTTGTAAAATCCATTGATTTCCGTTGGAGGACTCATTGCTCGTTGATATTACTGCGCTACCGGAAACTGAAAGGATGCTGTTTACATTTGATTGTAGTCTTTTAGGTCTTTTCGCTCGGTTCTCGGTCTCTCAGAAGGCTAGCGTGAGCAGAGCAACGGAAGTTGCGGAAGTTTATACGCGGTTGTGAGGTATCTGAAAAAATAGTTCCACTATATAAAAATAAACGGATTGAAATCATACATTGCGCCGATATATTTGTTTTTAATCATCAACGAACACCACTAACCACTCGGTGAGTTGCACAGTTTTGAAAACGAACGTTAAGGGTTGTTTTAAGGACATGTTTGTGCATGGCCATTGACTCCCATTCTAAAGCGGTCATGGGCAATTCTAAAATAGTCAAAAAGTCGCGACAGGAACCATTGTCAAAATTTCCTTGTCCACCACTCTTGTTCATCCAAAACAAACTACAAAATAGACTCAAAGTGTTAAATACCGGAATTGTCCTTTAAGATAACAAAAACCAGCAGGAAAGAATGAGCTTTGCCCCAATGGCTCTCAATTAAGGCACGCGGCATTTCCATTTTATAATGGATAAATCATATATTATGTATAGCGTAATATGATATTGGGCTACAGTATTTTATTATATATTTTATGTTGCGTTTTATTTTATATTTTGTTATATATTCTACGCTAATGACATTTTTCTTACTTGACCAAAGCGATGTCATATGTCCCACAACTTTACCCAATGAATTTCCATGATTTTCCCAAAGCTTTTCCAACCGCTCATACTTAATTAAGGACTTAAACAACAACAACAAACATTATAGAGATTGCACTCAATGTTCTAGTTCAAATATTATATCTATAATATACATTTTAGACCAGGAAAAATTATGAATCTTCTTAATTCTGACATGAATGCATCATAACTAATGAAGTGGGGCTGATTGTCCCTTTAAAGGATTCCTCTGCTACCTTTGAGGAGTCCGACACAGAATCCCAGTTTCCTCCACTCAGGGAGAATTTTCCACTGCCGATACGTAACAGGATCTCCTCTGGTGTGTCATTGGGTCCATTGGCAAAGGGCGTGTACCTACACAGATTAACAAAAGATCAGTGCAAAAACATTATAAACAAAGACTACATCCAGACTGGATTCAGAACGATGATCAAAACACAGACTGTACAAGAAGTAAAAAAAATAAATTGCACAGCCCTAACGCAAACCATTTTATCTGTAAAAGGCCAATTGGATGGAAGACAGCAAATTACACAAACCTCTTCTATGAATTTTCACTTAATCAATAACAAGAGCAAAAGTGTACAAAAGCTTGACACTCCCACTGACCCCGCCAACATGGTGTAGAGCAGGACTCCCAGACTCCAGATATCACAGGCAGCGTCGTAACCCTGACGCATCAGTACCTGCAACACAACAGACAAAGCCTGTCACTTCAATTCAGGACACGCTCTGGACATGAAGAACATGCAGAGTGGCTGATTCCTCACTTCAGGAGCCACGAAGTTGGCGGTGTAACAGGGTGTGAGCAGCAGTCCGTTGTCTCCTCTCAGTTGCTTGGCAAAGCCAAAGTCACAGATGCGTATGGAGTCAGGGTTTCCTGAATCGTCCATGTAGAGGATGTTGCTGGGCTTCAGGTCCCTATGCACCACCTGCGTCAGGAACACAGCCTGTCACAACACCAGTTCATTCCAGTGGCTTATAATCACTCACACTAGCTAACAGGGCTGGGTGATATGAATCAATTACATGTTTAAGATTAAAGTTGTCAAATAAGTCAATATTTTAGTGCAATAAGCTGTGAAAGGGAGATGAATTCAGGATCACACACTGAGAGTAGGCTTTCTGAAGCAGCTTTGGGTGTGTGTCAGGCGGGTTGTTTTCTGCAGCTTATTGTGCTTAACTTGATTTAACATCAAGCAAGTCAACCATCGTTCCAGTCTATTCTCTGTTATATGTGTCAACCTAAAACTTTGACTTTTTGCAGTAGCCTATTAAAATCATTCAGATTCAGTCATTCACTTGTCCTAGTAAAAAATGAGCTTGTCCAGAAAAAATAGGTTGTAAAAATAATTTATTCTGAAGCAATATTCTCATTAGTGTTCAGTCAGCTTTGACATTTAAATCTGCATATTTATGATATTTTAACCTTTATAAAAGGCATGTTTCCCTAAACATTTTAAATATATGCTTCATATTTTATTTTAAATTCTTAAATTTGATTAATAAATTAATTTAGAATAATAAGACACAACAGGACTGTTACCAATAAAATTAAATAATTTACGCTGAAAAATGACAACTGCATTAAATAATTTTATGAGATTGTTTTAAATACTTTTTGAATATACAAATAAGAAATGTTGGAAAGAATGATACTTTTAAACACGAAACTAAACCAGCAGTAGGTGGCGGCAGGTGACCATCTTAATGAATCAGTCATTGAGTCATTTATCCAAACGATTCATTAAATCGGCTGATTCGTTCAGGAATGAGGCAGTTGTTTATGAATGGGTCATTGAATCTTTGCCTCAAACGGTTTGTTCAAAACGCTGAACCATTCAGTGATTAAGTGTTCCTGTGAGATGGGTTATAGTTCTGCTGTGATCTTTTGGAACTATTTTCGCTGCTGAAATAGAACAAAAACAGTTAACATTGCATCTAAAATGTAAGTGACTTAATATTAATTACTTGTTTATTGAACTGAGACATATTTCATCAGACATATGAAATCAGCGTCACATTTTCAATCGTGATGGTATTCACTCTTGGTCGTGTGATGTTGCTTAACTGTATCATTTATTATAAATATAAAAACTTAACATTTTGAATTTTTACCGCAGTATGTTAACTGAATTTCTTTGTGTGTTTGCTGCATGCATTTGTTTCCATTTCTCCTCATGATTTTCAAGCCTCAACAGCACAACCTTGTTACCGTTAGTACATTATATATTCTATTATTTTTCACTATAAATCGGCACTTACAATAACTTTGTTATTGACGTTTTAATCAGGCTACTTGTCCATTCGATTCACTAGCCGCAATATGTAAATAACTAGAAGATAACAGTGTAGTAAACGGTAAAACAATTTGCACTACAACCAGTGTTTGTGATTACAATAATAAATTAAAATAATACATGAACTTTTTTTGCACAGCTAGAATAACCGAGAACAGCTGAAACCAGAAGCCTTACACAATCAAGGTAAAAATGTCTGTGTCCACTCTCAGGTTGAACATACGGTGGGTAGTGTGCAGAATATATATATGTATGTGTGTGTGTGTGTGTGTGTGTGTGTGTGTGTGTGTGTGTGTGTGTGTGTGTGTGTGTGTGTGTGTGTGTGTGCGCGTGTGTGTGTGTGTGTGTGTGTGTGTGTGTGTGTGTCTCACCCCCTGGCAGTGCAGGTAGTCCACAGTTTTGGTGATAGTGTAGAGCACAGCGCTGGCCTCTCGCTCAGAGAAGAACTTCTGCCTCAGGATCTTATCCAGCAGCTCACCGCCCTTCATGAGCTCCGTCACTAGATACACGAAACGACCCTCGTCATACACCTGAGTGACACACACACACACACAATGACACCTTTGATCCCAAATGTCTCAGAGTAATAGAGTAACTGAGTCATGTCACTCACATCCTTCAGTGTGATGATGTTGGGATGCTGGCCATAACGCATCAGGATCTCAATCTCCTCCGATGGGTCTCGCTTACTTTTGTCAATGATCTATTTGACACAATCACAGTGAAAACATCACACCAGAACACAGCACTGACATACACGCTCATGTGAAAGTTGATTCGTTAGCCCGTTTCACACATACAGTTTTTACTGGTAAATGTCCGGTAACAGATCATGTGTGAACAGGACCTTTTCAAATATACCAGTAAATTGGTTCCAGCAATAAGGGAAATTGTAACATTACCACTAAAT
This sequence comes from Vimba vimba, assembly GCA_022828995.1. Classification (NCBI taxonomy): domain Eukaryota; kingdom Metazoa; phylum Chordata; class Actinopteri; order Cypriniformes; family Leuciscidae; genus Vimba; species Vimba vimba. The sequence goes on from CM040833.1 coordinate 29,176,548, forward strand.
TACAGGTATAAGCGCTGTGTGAACACAGAATGAAGATTACCGGTATTTTGCACGTACGAGGTCAGAACGCGCTGACGTAAGAAGTGATTTGGGCCAATCAGAAGCTGTTGAAAGAGCAACAGCTCTGGGCCATTCATACAATTATGAGGCGTTTACTCAGCATTGGAGTAAAACCGAACCTAAAGCGCTTCTCCACATCTGGGCGGATAAAGAGATTTGTCAACAACAGTTAGCGATACTGTCACGCATGATAAAATAACTAGCCTTCTTCAAGAACAAGGCATAAACTTCCGGTTAATGACATCGTCACATAGTTTTCCGGTATTTTGGAGCTGATGTGTGAATGGTCTGTTACCGGTAAAAAGCCAGAACGCGGTTGCTTGTGTGAACAGCACATTTTATAATTTACTGGTAAAGTCGTTCTGGCAATTTTATGGTAATTTACCGGGATTGCTGTGTGAAAGAGGCTAGTGAGGCATCAGAAATCATGATTTTGAGGTCATGTCAGCTCACCTTCACAGCAAACTCCATGGCGGTGACCCTGTGTATGCAGCGTTTGCATATGGAGTATGAGCCCACGCCGATGTCCTCCTTCAGCTCGTACATGTCAGAAAACTGAGCTGAGCCACCATGCATCTGACACAGAACACAACAGCCTTAAAAATCTATATACACATACATACACTACCAATCAAGAGTTTGGCATCTGTATGATTTTTTTGTTTGTGAAAGCAGATTATGATGTTCACCAAGGCTGCATTTATTTGATTGTTTCATGTGATGGCAAAGATCCATTTTCTCTGTCTTCTTTTAATTGTTTTAATACACTCAAGAAGCTTATTTGTATCATTACAGCTTTTCATAGACACTGTTTACACAGCTCAGTTTTCAAATAAAAACCGAAGACGTTTCACGCGTTTTGGCCATGGATCCGTGTGAACGGGGATCGTTTTGATAACGCTGTCATCTGTACAAAGAAAATGTTCCTGTTTTTAGCACAACTTTGTCGTGTAAACGCACCCTGTTTGATTTTCTTTGTTTTCCTGGTCCCCTTTGTCTTGTGCTCCCACTCATCATTTGTTGCTATGGTGATTCATTGTTTCATTAATTAGAGCACACCTGGCTGTATTTGAGTTTGTTATCTTGTGTTTATACAGTCTCCTCGGTTATTTGTCTGGTGTTGTTTGTGTGTTAAACACACTGTAACATTGTCTACGATTTTTGGATCGTTTGTATTATACTCTTGTTTTGTTTAATAAAGTTACCTAGCTATCCTACTACTTCCTTTACTCTTCCTCGTCTTTTTCGTGGACCTGAAGTGTGACAGCATTAAATTGATCAAAAGTGACAGTAAAGACATAAAAAAAAACTGTTTTCAACATTGATAATAATAATAAATGTTTCTTGAGTAGCAAATCAGCATATTAGAAGGAATCATGTGACACTGAAGACTGGAGTAATGATGCTGAAAATTCAGCTTTGATCACAGGAATTGCATTTTAAAACATTCAAATAGAAAACGGTTATTTTAAATTGTACATTTTTTTTTTTAAAATTAATGGTTTTGTTATATTTTGGATAAAATAAATGCAGCCTTGGTGGGCAGAAAAAACAAAAAAAATATAAACAATACATACTGTATAGAACTAAGTGAATTAAAGAGATACTGTGATTTACCTGCACTATGGGGAGAATGTTGACTAGTGTGGAACTTTTGCTGCTTTCCTCCATCGAGGCTGGAGCCACAAAACTGAAGCCTTTAAAGAGCTGGTGAGCGTTTGCACTGGGGGGAATGCCTGGAGAATCTGCTCACAGGAAACACACACAAAATACAACTCAAGTCATCTTAGAACCGCTAGCAGGTACACGTGTCAGCACTAGCTTCCATCTAATCTCTCATGAGCACATTCTCCCATGAGCACATTCTCCGTCGTACCTTTGGGAGTTTTGGCTGTGAATTCTGGGTCGAAGCAGAAAGTGTCATCTGCTTTCCCTGCAGCAGGTTTGAATGGAGGCTGAAGTTCTCTTCTGTACAATTTCTACACAGACACAATAACACATTACTCCAATAATATGTTCCACTTGACAAGCAAAAAGGTAAGACCTAATCATCAGCCAGACTTACGTCAACAAAAAATGGCATTCAAAACCCATTCTTCTCCAATGTGATGGATTTCTGAGTGAAGCATGATGCTTTTTTTTTTTTTTGCATATGACCACAAAGTCAGAGCTAAACGTGAGACTTTTTCAGACTGTGGGGTGTCATGGGGGACTGAACATCAAGTTCACCCTTCAAAGAATGTCCACATATCCTACCCTTCCTTTTCAAATGTATCCTTATTTGCAATTACTGTTGCAATCTAATACCATTACATTCATGTTAATCATTAGAAATGACAATTTCAGAAAGGCTACATTACTTACAACAGTAACTTACACTATATGGACAAAAGTATTGGGACAGATTTCTCAATTACTGAACTAAGGCATTTCAATCAGACTCATTGCCACATGTGTATGAAAGTCAAGTCAAGTCAAGTCAAGTTTATTTATATAGCGCTTTTCACAATACAGATTGTATCAAAGCAGCTTCACAGTATTAAATGAATACATCAATGTTTATTTCTAGTGGAAAACATCCACGTTTGGCAATGCTGATCAATAGTATTGTTGATTGATTGATTAAATTAATTATCCCCAAATATCCCCAACTGAGCAAGCCAAAGGCAACAGTGGCAAGGAACCGAAAAACTCCATCAGGTGACCTAATGGAGAAAAAAAAAACCTTGGGAGAACCCAGGCTCAGTCAGGGGCCAGTTCTTCTCTGGCGTTTATGAACTAGAGGTCGGATTTAACTGTGAGATTAAAAGTATTATAAAAATGCCTGGCTGAAGAGATGCGTCTTTAATCTAGTTTTAAACTGGGAGAGCGAGTCTGAGCAACGAACAGTATCAGGAAGGCTATTCCAGAGTTTTGGAGCTAAATGTGAAAATGCTCTCCCTCCTTTGGTGGACCTAGATATCCTAGGCATGACCAAAAGCCTCGAATTTAGTGATCTTAAAGAGCGCGATGGATTATAGGGCGATAGAAGATCCGTTAAATAGACTGGAGCTAAGCCGTTTAGGGCTTTATACGTCAGTAGCAATACCTTGTAATTAATACGGAACTTTATAGGTAACCAATGTAGTGATGATAAAATTGGTGTTATATGATCATATTTTCTTGATCTAGTAAGAACTCTAGCGGCGGCATTTTGGACTAACTGTAGCTTGTTTATTGAGGATGCAGGACAACCGGCTAATAAAGCATTACAGTAATCTAGTCTCGAGGTCATGAATGCATGAACTAACTTTTCTGCATCAGAAACTGATAGCATATTACGTAGCTTAGAAATGTTTGACAGAAAAGGCTGTTCCTTGTAACATATGAAATATGATTTTCAAAAGACAGGTTGCAGTCTAGTATAACACCCAGGTCTTTTACTGTAGAGGATAAAGTAACAGGACATCCTACTATGTTAAAGTTGTAGTGTGAGAGGTTTTGTGGGCGTTTTATTGAACCGATGATTAGTACCTCTGTCTTGTCTGGATTTAATAAAAGAAAATTGTGCGTCATCCAATCTTTTATATCTTTAACACACTCTGTCAATTTGGATAATTTAGCGTTTTCATCTGGCCGTGATGAAACATAGATTTGAGTGTCATCACCATAACAATGGAAACTAATTCCATGTTTCCTTATAATATTTCCAAGTGGCAGCATATATATTGAGAATAACAGAGGGCCTAACACAGATCCCTGCGGCACTCCATAGTTTACTGGAGTTATGATCGATTTTTCTCCATTTAAATAGACAAAATGGTAGCGGTCAGATAAGTATGATCTGAACCAGCTTAATGCTTGTCCTTGAACACCAGTATAATTTTGTTGTCGATCTAAGAGTATTGTGTGATCTATACCAAGATCACACCAAATCAAACACCAAGCCATGCAGTCTGCATTTACAAAAATTTGTGGGAAAAACAATAAAAAAGGGTCGTTCTGAAGAGCTCAGTGAACTAAAGAGTGGTAGTGTGATGGGATGCCACCTCTGCAATAAGTCAGTTCATGAAATGTCATCCCTGCTAGATACTCCAGAGTCAACTATAAGAGGTATTACTGGAAAGTGGAAGCATTTAAGAACAGCAGCAACAAAGCAGAAAACCATGTATTAATCCGCTGGTTCCACAGCCGAAGAGTGCCAAACTTCCACTGGCATTAATATCAGCACAAAAACTGTGCGGCGGGAGCTTCATGGAATGGGTTTCCATGACCGAGCAGCTGCACGCAAGCCTTACATCACCAAGTACAATGTCAAGCATCAGATGGAGAGGTGTAAAGCACGCCGCCACTGGACTCTGGAGCAGTGGAAACATGTTATGTAGAGTGACGTGTCACACTTCTGTTTGGCAGCCTGATGCCCGAGTCTTGTGCCAACTGTGAAGTTTGGTGGAGGGGGGATTATGGTGTGGGGTTGTTGTTCAGGGGTTGGGCTTCAAGTAAAGGGGAAATCTTAATGCTTCAGCATACCAAGACATCGCCGTGCTTCCAACTTTCTGTGAGCAGTTTTGGAAAGGCCTTTTTCTACTCCAGCATGACTGTGCCAAAGAAGGTCCATAAAGACAGTTTGGTGTGGAAGAACTTGATTAGCCCACACAGAGCCCTGACCTTCACCCCATCAAACACCTTTGGGATGAACTGGAACGGAGATTTCAAGCCAGGTCTTCTTGTCCAACATCAGTGCCTGACACCACAATTGCTCTACTGGATGAATGGGCAAAAATTCCCACAGAAACACTTGCAGAAAGCTTTCCTAGAAGAGTGGAAGCTGTAATAGCTGCAAAGGGGGGACCAACTCCATATTTAGAACATAGACATTACAATCCCTGTTGGTCTAATGGTCAGGTGTCCCAATACTTCTGTCCATACAGTGTATGTGTAACCAGTAATCAAACACAAGCGATGTGATCATAAGTCAAGCACAGCTTGATCTGGCACACCGTCTGACCACACACACACGCACTGGAGGATGGAGCACTTAAACTGTGTGCAACTGGGGTTAACTGATTCTTACATTCCAGTCAATGGTGGAGAAAAACGTGTGTCGTTTGATCTCCTCCACTCCGTCAGGACCTGCTCCTGCAACAGACCAGTTATGATGATTACCATAATGGTGACACCACTACCAACAGTTTGTTTCTATTAAAATTCAACAGCCAATGGTCTAGTGTTTTCACAAACTGTGGAAAGAAACACAGGTGACTTACCTAAACGATTTGATGGATTTCTTTTGAAGAGCATTCGTAAAAGACTTTGTGCTTCCAAACTTAAAAATTGTGGCATTCCCAGCTTTGCTCTGATGTACAGGAACAGGAAAAGAAAAAGAAAAAAGAAATCAGAAAAAGCAACATTACCAGCATTTTATGTGCATGGTCATCATGATCAAACCAACCATCATCAACCAACCTAATTGGTTCTTCGGTTTACCTGTCAATTACATTTTTCTATCTGGCAGCCTTGAGAAGAGATTTGACCAATTAAGCATTGCATAGACTAGCATGATTTAACAGCCACACTCACTTGAGAATCATGTTCATAGTCTCATTCCTGTCCTTTCCTTGGAACGGTAATGTGCCGGTCAGCATTTCAAACTGAAAAAAAAAAAAAAAAAAAAAAAAAAATCAACCATCAAACAAGGCGACAAGCCGCATTTATTTGGGCAAATTATCAAAGCACAATTGTCTGGGAATCCAATATGTGATTTTAAGGTAAATGTTCTCTTTCAGTCAATTCATTTGGTATCACACCGATATCAAGACCATGTGTCACACTAAAGATGCATCAAATGTCTCAGTGTTTTTTGTCAATACATAAAGACCAGCCTCCCTAACACGCTTGAGTCCTACCGGACCGGATCACCTCTATAAAAATGGCTCTAAAAAGTAAAACATACATTTACGTTTTATGACTCTAGAACTGTACAGGTCTAGAATTATTATTTTTTATTGTTCTGAGTAGTGTTTTTTTATACATCTCTGAGAAGTGAGAAACAAAATGTACACGTTTTCATTTCAGTCCATAGAACGGTTTTGGGATCACCCTGGGCCAACTCTCAATTTACACAAACCATACATAGTCCCCTTGCCTTTTTAATAATAATAATCCTTAGGAGAACAATAGGGTCCAATACACTTAAAGTACAGGGAGTCTGGGACCCTAATAATTTAGATACAAATCAAATGTGTATAAGCCAAATCAACTTATATGCATGAAATTTGGTATAAATCATCTAGAGATGCTCCTGATTAAAAAAAAAAAAAAGTAATTGAAAGAAAATAAAAATCCTACTTTGGATGACTTAAGCCCCGTTCACACCGCCAACAACACGCAGCGACAAAGTGACATGATCCCATTCATTTTCTATGGAGAGCTGCCAACTTCTGGCGACACGAGTTGGCGACACAGCGACAATGTTGCTGGCGGTGTGAACGGGGCCTTAAGATCCGGTCACATTTACCACAGCTCGCAGGCAAAAACCCAGTCCTTCCAAAGGAAACAGCGCAATCATATGGAAGCTTGTTTCTGCCACAGAATGGAAAATAAAAAAGGTAATTGCGACTTTTTATCTCAGAATTGTGTGATATAAAGTTGCAATTGCGTGTTATAAAGTCAGAATTGGCATATATAGTCGCAACTGTTTATATCTCGCAATTCAGACTTTATAACACGCAATTCTGACTTTATTTCTCAGACTTGTGTGTTATAAATTCAGGATTGCAAGATGTAAACTCGCAATTGTAAGAAAAGTCGTAATAATCTTTTAAAATGTTTTATTCTGTGGCGGAAACAAGCTTCCATACAATCAGGAGTTTTGTCTGAGAGCGGAAAAGTTCCCCTAAGCAAATTTCACTCATGTTCAAGTCAGTCGTGCGATCTTGCTGCACTGACCAACAGAAAACGGCTTGGTTTGGAAGTGACTTGTGTGTGAGCTGTACTTCATACATCACGCAACCGACAATGACCTTCTTTTTTTTTTTTACACAATTTTAAAAAAATTGTCTCATCTTTACTGCTCAAATCTATTATGGCTGTATTTACTTTATAAGGTTTACAATCCAATAGATTGTTAAAATAATGGCGCTTCTATTACCACAGACAAAAAAATCCACTGTGTATTTTGTATTTGTGTAGTAAAAGTGAAGGTGAAAACACTTGTTTTAGAGGACTGTATGACATCAAGAGGGAGTGAACAGCACAGACTCCACATAAATTGTGCTAATCTGTATTTCTAGCCTTAAATCAAGTTCTTCCCGCTCGGACAGGTCATCCTGCGTTTATCACGATAACTGTGATGCTCTCCGTGTTGCACCTTGTTCCTTTGCTTCAGAGAACAGGACTGCATATATAATAGAGATGAAACTGTATGAATATGTCATTTCACGATTATATTGATCAAAAGGGGTAAAATGTGCAGGAAGTGTTAAAAAAGTACTGAAATTTGATCCTGGTTTTAATGTCAAACCAGTAACCGTTCCATCCCTAATATATAACTTGACATTTTCCAAACATGTTCATTAAGGGAGAGTCATTAAGGTGTAGGTGTGATGATCTCCTACCATTAAGACGCCGAGAGACCACCAGTCAGCACTCTGTGTGTGACCTCTCCTGTTGACCACCTCAGGGGCCATATATTCCACAGTGCCACAGAAAGAGTACGCTTTTCTGTCCTGATCTACGGATTCTTTACTGAGCCCAAAGTCTGCAAGAGGCACATCAGCACATTAGTCATATTTGCATCAAGTCGCAAAGCTAAAGCAGGGGTGTCGAACTCTGCTCTTGGAGAGACACCGTCCTGCAGAGTTTACTTGAAAATTGGTGTTGAGTCTGCAGGACGGCTGCTAGGGCTGGGCAAAAAATAAAAATCGATCTTTCGATTCATCGTTTTTTTTTTTTTTTTTTTTATATATGGTTGATTCGATATCGATTCTCAAAAGCGATATGATTCTCAAAATAATAAAAATTAATTATCTTTCAGCACTTAAAAGGACAAATTCACACAAATTTATCTTTGCGAGTATACAAGTAAACATAGTCAGTTATGGCTTAAGTAAACCGTAGACCTGCTCTTCACTGAATAACGTTTTTGTAACTTTAATAAGGATTAACCTTTAATTTAATTTGTACAGTAAAGATATACAGTGTTATTTTACATTTGAATACTTTATTCAATTTCTGTACCTGAGAACTACTATAAGAACAACCAAAGCACTGAATATTTCATTTGTATCTTTGTTCTATTGCATTTATTTGTGTTATTGCTTGTATTTAATTATGTTTTTTTTATTATTATTAATGACCGTTTACTTGTTTTGAATAATCGTTAAAACTTATATTAGTAGTATTTGTTAAATTTCACTGGTTTCTAAAATTTTGGGTGTCATAACCTTATTTACTATAATACAAGGATACATGGGTCAAAAACAATAACCATTTTATTAATTTATTACTTTTTTGTGGTGGGGCCAGTGAAAATTTAATCGAAAATTGAGAATCGAACTGAGATCTTGTGAATTGGAATTAAAAATACTAATCGAATCGGGACATCTGAATCGATACCCAGCCCTAATGGCTGCGCTCCAACAGCAGAGTTTGACAAAGATCCCCATCTGACCACAACCCAAACACACCATACATGACTCAAATCAGTCTCAATTCAGGGTAAAACGCTAACAGTACATGTAATACATTACAAATTTGCCTCCATCTACATGCACAAGTTCAACAGGCAGGGAAGTGATGTAATAAAGGGACAATGGTACGTACCTGTTAACTTGATATGTCCAGCTTCATCAAGCAAAATGCTGAAAATTAAGACCACATTTCTCCAATACAGATACAAAAATACATGAACTAAACAAGAGTCAGCAAACAAAATCAGACTAAGAATTCAAAACCTCTCGATTATAATCTTGCACATTGGTTCTGTCAGATATATCCATCCTTACTTAATAAAAGATCAAAAAGAGAGGGCAGGTGAAATGCCAGAAAGAGAGAGAGAGAGAGTATGGTTTCTACTCTACACACACAGAGAGAGAGAGGGAGCGAGAGAAATGCAGAGAGGTGAAGGGGGATACTTTACTTTTCAGGCTTCAGGTCTCTGTAAACAATGCCTAGGTTGTGTAGATGATCCAATGCAAGGGCCAGCTCTGCAAGGTAGAATTTCACATCCTCCTCTGTAAACATAACCTAGTAAGAACTGGACAAATTTACTCTCTCATCAAAGACCACACACACACATACAACAACAATATAATACACATTATCATAATGACAAAGAAAAAGATGGATATACGCCAAGCATTTTTGTTTGCAATGAATATTAATGTCGGGTTAACAATTAATGGACTCTATACAATCAGATTATTTTTTCTGTGTAACTTGAGGAATTTGCAGAGTTATTTTAAATAATTAACACATTGCTTTTCTATTTAAACCGCATATTTACTGGCAAATACAGCTGAAAACGCATTTGAAAAGGTGTGTTTACATTCACTAATTTTCCTCAATCCAAATGAATCCAATCTGATTTCACATTCTGAAAGTCCTGTTTATAAGAACCCTAAATGTTGCAATCCGACTCACATATTCGTTTACATGTGCATTACATATTCTGAGCAAAACTTCATGCTTAGAGCCCAGTCACTGCATTCACATCTCACTAGAGCTACCGTCAGTATAACTGTCGGTTTTGCCTTGATGACATCTAAAAAGAAAGCCAACATATACGTCAGAAGAGCTTTTTTCTCCTCAACTGAGCAGTTCATAAGACGTAAATACATACACGCGTTCATAAGTAAACTGTGCATCAGGGCACAGTGCAAGCAAGCTACTTTTGAATCCGATTGAGAAAATAGTTTCTTAATTATATAAGCTAATTGATGGGATTACTATCAATCACACCAAAATTTGCTTCAAACTGAGCTCAATGAGATTGATTGCGATGCTTACATAAAGGCTAGGGCTGGGCGATATGGCCAAAAAAAAATATCACGATAATTTTTTTTATATCAGTCGATATCGATAATTATCACGATAAAAGTCAAATCTTTATTTCTTTAAAGTTTAAAGGCAGATTTTTGCTTTAAGTTGTAGAAACCAGAGCGTTAACTGTGGTTTTAAACTACTCTTTATTGTCAGAACATATCATGACAAACACTTGCCAAACAGGTGAACATTTCACAAATCTGAGGTAGAACATTCAAACATTTGTCATTTTTCCTTAACAAAATAAATATATTTATTGGACAATTAATTTCTTAGTTTCTGCATGTGCTTATTTTTATTTGGTAAAATGTAATATTCTGACTGTTTGAGTTTTATTAAACTTAACCATCGGTCATCCAGTATCATGCATTTAGATCATGACAACCACAGATGAAACCAGGCATAGCCTATAGCACCTCACTATCATGGCAAAATGTAACTTTATGGTTTCTATGGTATTTGTATGAAAAACAGTAGCCTAAATACATTATTAAATACTGTAATTATATTCCATTAGTCATTTAATACATTGTCTACATTAAAAATATAATACAATTCAATATGTATATCCTACATTTCATGGTGCAGTTAATATTACTAGGCTAACAGTAAATCCGTGGTAAATGATGGGAATTTGTAGACGGAAAAGCCTTCAGACCGTATCGTTGCGCACAGTTTGTCAGCGCTGTTTCATCTGCCTTTAAGCTGGTTTAAATCACTGAGACATTTGTGTTCCTCGCTGAATTCAAGCGCTTCTCACTGGATTTCGTGACCGAGACCGATCAGAGTTAACGCATCTGCTCTGCATCAGCTCGCACATGGGCCTCGCACTGCCATTTGGACTTTGAGCCGAGCGGATAAATGGTCCGTGTGGCGCGCGGTTTAAATGAGTTTCGTTCCGCTTTTGGCGCATAAACATTATCGAACATTTATCGACTTCTTGATATCGTTTTATCGAGAAAAATTATATCGCGATAATTATCGTTATCGTTTTATCGCCCAGCCCTAATAAAGGCTTTTCAATCCGATTGAGCCGCCAATCCCATTACTAATGCATTATTTGGTTGCATGTAAACCTCGTAAATCTGTGTAGAGATGAATTGCCACACAGAAGCTGTATTAAAATATGCCTCATTCCCTAATATAAGGGAGTGGATTGATGAAATGCTACATCGGTAAACTCTGCGCCACATTCAACATGTGGTCTTATTTTTCTGGCGAATGAGCACATGAATCAACATTGTTAAGAAAGTACAGAAAACGTACAATAAATAAACAGACAAACAAATAAATAGAAAAAGTTCTTGAAACACACAAAGGGCTGGCAATGCATACAGACTAAAGGCCTGTTAACAATGAACACAAATTTTCACTGCGACAAGTTCTCAACTACGCACCCCAACACTCAGAGTACAGTTTAACAATAGTGGTGTACTTTCTCAAATATAGTCAAATGAGCCCAGCATTCAAGCATGTAAATGAACACAAGAAAATTTCATTCTGGATGAAATTTAAAGTTATTTGTATATAATTTTGGTGCATTTTCTGGTTACATCGCTCCGGGTGAGAATCAGCCTTAAGTTTATAATCTAACGCTTTTAAAACCTGTAAATGAACACAAGTGAAAATTTGGCAGAGGACATTACACTTTATAAGACATTTGGACATTATTACAAACAATCAATTGTTGGGGGAAAAAATAGCAATACAAAATAGTTATAAGAGCAGCTGTTAGTCTGTTAACATCAACATCATAAATCAGACACAGAAACTGTTAGAGTAGATCACACGATGCTTACCTCTTTGGATAAACGAGTAAATACATCCCCACCCCTGAGAAAATCCAAAATTAAATAGAGTTTCCCTTCTGTCTGAAAGGCTGTAAGAAAAAAAAAACGACAGACAATCACACCTAGAAGTCAATCCTGGGGAAATCCATGGAAAAGTCAACCATACCATAAAGAAATAAAGCAAAGGATCAAAAAACGTGTTCCTTTAAGGCTATATTAACTGTACTGAAGTGTTATTTAATGGATTTAAGTAAGTCACATTGTTATTTCACTACACACAAGGCATCCACTACTATAACTAGATTATCTGCAAGATGTAAAGAGGACGCTTCATGTTATCAATTAGCATTTTACAGATAGACAAGACAATGTCTGAGGAATATACATACAATGTCATAACAGCACTGCTTTCTGAATTCATAAGGGTCAGATTTACGAAGTCGGGCTTCAGTGATGTGTCACGCCCATAACGTTTATAAGTTTATAAAACAATATTCATACAAATAAATTGAAACTTTCTATGCCAAGCATTCAATCTGGAATGTGTAGTATTTGGGGGATTTTTTTCCCACTACTCATTTGACCGAAATTGGCTCAAATGATCATTGGCCAGGGCTGAGCAAACCAAAGTGAGGCTGTACCTCAGCAAAGCTTTGCTCTTTCAAAATGAAGTTTGGTCTACTGCCTTTTTGGTTTCTACTTTAGAAATGTTTGTCCTGATTTTGGGCTCTAAAACCACACAAAATAAGACTATACCAACAAGTACATTTCATGTTTTCATTGCAAATTGTCTGCAACATTAGAATAGCACCCTTACACTAAATGAAACAAAGCTTCTTTTCAAACGCGTTGGGAGTTGAGCAAACCACCCAATAACTATTACTCAGAAAGAGTCTTACCATAGTGCAACTTCACAATGAAAGGATGATTGACCTCCACCAAAATATCTCTCTCCATCTTAGTGCGAACTCTGTCCCTCACTGCAACACAACATGCACACACAAATGATGAATAAACATGAGTACACCGTCACAGAAATGTGTTGCTCACACTAATGAAGACAAATCACTGACCTTTTAAGGATGCCTTTTTGAGCACCTTCATTGCATAAAGCTGACCGGCATCCGGACCAATTAACTTCCGCACCAAAAACACCTGAGGTCAGGACAGTAATCACAGATCACCTTCCAGTTTACAGACACAAGAAAGTAGATATACAACTTCCCTAATATCAGCAAACAGGATAACTGAACTTGATTGTTCACAACATTGAACAATTCAAGTCAGTCATCAGAAGAAATGGATGACAGTATTAAACCCGTCAAGAAATGTTCATGTCTCATTTCACACTAAAATAAATTAAAAACACTAAACCAGAAAATATTTATTATATTGGAAATATAAAATGAATCTATTGATTCAATGAACCAAAGTCAATGGGGTCCAAAACAACACCGGACAGCAACGCAGCGAGACATCTTTTGTTAGCGTTCCACTGAAGAAAGAAACTCATACAGGTTAGGGTAATCATTTTTAGGTAAGCTATCCCTTGAACTCTAGCAACCCACCACTACACTAGGCACACATAAATAGACTGTAAATATAAACCATATGAATAGAACGGTTTAGACAAAATTTTCTGAAGAGACTCGATTGCTTTATATGATGAACAGATTGAATTTAGGCTTTTATTTACATATAAACATTCACCAGTGAACAAACAAAAGCTCAACCGTAACAAGAATGAACAAGAATGAACCTCATTGGTTCTCGCACGTCAGGCGAACATGCTTGAGCTTCCGTTAACCACAACTGACGTGTGAGTTGATCAATGTTTATGTGTGTATAAAAGCCTAAATTCAATCTGTTCATCCATATAAAGCGATTGAGTCTCTTCAGAAAATCTGGACTAAACCGCTCAATTCATATGGATTAGTTTTACGATCTCTTTATGAACTTTTTGAAGCTTTTTGAAGTCAAAGTGGTAGTTGCGTAGCTGACCATTGTTTTCCGGAGATGAACGAAAGTTTTATAAGTTTGGAACGACATGAGGGGGGAGTAATTCATAACAGAATTTTCATTTTTGGGTGAACTAACCCTTTAAGTGGATCTATTACCAGTAATAGAAGGGAAAGGAGAGAAAGAAAGAAAAAAATAATGTGCTCAGAATTAGCTATTTTCTTAACAACTGAAAAGCCTGAATGTAATGCATCATAAACTTCTCTGTTGGAGAAAGAATGTGAATGTAATATTCTCATTTCCATCTCTCAGCATGTTCAGTTCATTGTCTCAGTTTGTTTTGTTTACTTGCATTTTAATAACTGAAAGCAACTCATCCAGATGAATTCATGATCACATTCATTTGATGGCCACCTGATGTAGCAATTCATTATTCCACTGATTACACCAGGTCTGGAAAACTTTTCCTTCTCTACTACTTTATTTTCTGAATTAGTGAAGCGTATTAAGCAATTCATACAGTGTTGATTAGTTTTTACCATTTTGCATTTAGACAGCATTGTAAAACAGACCGGTTTTACTTTGCACACAGTAATTCCGCAAAGTAATACGAGGAAAATAAAACGTTTCTTCTGAAAAAAAGACGTGCAGACCCTTTTATTATTTATAATGTGCTAAACATTATAAATAATTAATTATAAAGAATAACTATATCTGAGATATTATGAAGCATTATTCATGGGCTTTCCTGCACATAAAGGCGTATGTTGCTGCAAGTAATTTCTGGACCCCTTTGACAGTGTTTCCTTCTAAGCTTTGATGGTCCAGAAGACATGGGGAAGAGTTCAAAACAGATCGTTCTGGTTAAATTTGGATTTAAGAATTAAAGAAACCTCATCCCAACTATAACCAGGCATGTGTGATTGATTGATTAGGGTTAGAGCTGAATTCTGCAGGACAGTGGAGCTGATCTTAACACAATATAGATGAAGCGCTAATATTTTATTGTGCTGTGGCCGTCAAGCCCAAATATGCGATTGTATTCTAAAGGCCCCGATATACTCGCGGCAAAGTACTTCTTCGTTTAAGGGTAAAACAAAGTTCGAAATACGTGAGCAGCGATATACTGTTATCGAAAATCTGGCACAGCCGACTCTGCTGGCAGTGACCGCTAGATGAATATGTAAATTTAGATGAATATGTAGATTTCCTCTAAAGAACAAAATAAACAAAATTGAGAAACAGCAAGCTAATAAAGCATTAGAAAAGCATCTGATTATAGCACAGTGGTTATGTACTTTGCACAAGCTCTACGTTACTCCAGTGAAGTCACGTCACGTTTATTTATAGATCACTATATACAACAGATAGCTTAAAAATCAAGCAGCTTTTTTTCACTCACGGGCGTCTGACCATGAACGACTGCACAGGCCAAATGAACCAGAAAAGATGTTCACGTGAGAAAGAAGGCGGAGCCTCCGCGCACACCTACATATTCGCCACGGACCAAGAAGGTGTTTAGCAGCCGGAGCGAACTTTTCCGGAAAGTTTGTTTTGGCAAGCTTTTTCGAATTGATTTTGTTCGGAATTACGCCACATCAGTTCATTCTTCTATTTCACTTGAAGTAGGCGATATCGGGGCCTTAATAAGCACAGATACACAGCAACCAATTTCCACATCCACATTCCCACGATAAAACCGACCAAAAGCTGCTCTGAAAAAAACCTGTATTCAATTGTATAACGAGACAATTGATTTTTGCTTACTGAAAACAAAACACAAGATTTGATGTTGAGAAAAATATTTGAAACCTGAAAATACCACTTGTATTTACTTTTTTTATTCAGACAATGTCACGTTCAAAAGAGTTTCGTTGAGATGCGAGCATTCTCAGTCATACAGGAGCCATAATGAAACAGAAATCTTAATTAACTAGTTCTTTTAGTGCTACGTCAAATAGTTAAAGGAGACATATCATGCTTTTAAATCGTTCCTTTTTACACATAAATCATACATTTGTAGTCTATATAAAGCGGAACTGCAATGCTTGGGTCTGAATTCCTCATTATTATAGCTCCACAGGCCCCTTTTCTGCCCCTTTTCTGATGTGCGTCTGAGAGCAACTCGTTTTGGTGCGGTCTTTCAGTTAAACATGCGGCCTGTCACAAGTGCGGCAGTTCATCTACATTAGACGGTGTAATGAAGCGTGTGGGTTACTACATCCAACAACCGAACATTTTAACTTACCCTCTCGTAACTTCTGCATCTTTTAGCTTGGACTACAAAATTCCAGCGAGAAAAAAAAATTGGCGGATTGCTCGAAGTGTTGGGCTGGAAGTCAATGTCCTTATTTGTCAGTTCCGCTGCAAATACTGTGACGTAATAGTTCAAAAAACGTCATAGAGAACAGAAAAATCGGAACAGGTTGAAAAATAAGGCCAAAACAGAATATAAAGATATCAACGAAGCACCTGAAGAGAATAATTTTCAACTTTTCTGTACTTCTAAACACTCCAAATATACAACAAAATTTAAGGGCTAAAAGTGGATTAAGCATGATATGTCCCCTTTAAGTCAGAGGGATCACATGCATAAAGTCATGTGCAAATGAGCACCTTCACAATGAGAGCTGTTGCAGTCATTGTGTTTACAAAATAAATCATTTCAATACAGATTCTTTGTTTTCATTGTTGTACCAAAATTCTACCAAACCATGGATTTAGTGCACCGCTGCAGCCCTACCATAAACACATAAAGTAAAAGAATAAGTGACCTTTCCAAAGGAGCCTTGTCCCAAAACCTTGAGCAGCTCAAACTGGCTGGGCTCGGCCTTCTCACAGCCCTCCTTCACATGGTGAGTGATGGGAATCTCTTTATAGGCCCCCTCATCCTGCACACACAAACACACACACAGCTGTAGACATCTGGACAAGAGACAAATCAAAACAAACCATGCAAAACCAAAAAACGACCTGTGTATGCATGCATGTATGTATGTGTGTATGTATGTGTGTGTATATTGTGTGCATGTATGTATGTATTATATATATATATATATATATATATATATATATATATATATATATGTGTGTGTGTGTGTGTGTGTGTGTGTGTATATATATATATATATATGTATGCATGTGTGTGTGTATATATATGTATGAGAAAAACAAATAATGAAATTACAAATAATGAAATTAAAACATGAATTCACAAAAACACATTCAGAGCTCCAGACCATCGAATGACAGCATTGGCACACACAGCTCCTGATTTTGTACATGAGGATGAGGACTGAATCCCTGTATTGTGTATTAAAGACATTTATTCTCATAAGAAACTATAATTTCCTGAAAATTTCTAAAAAATAAACAATTTCCTGTCATACAGTATAGCGTAAGTGTTGTTATATCAAAACGTGAACCTCATATCTTATATTAAACCTAAATCTGAGATAACCATATCACCACACTTCTAAAAATTTTATTAATTTCACTGTAGCAATGTTGGGCTTGAAGGGCTCAGTGCAAGGAACTTCCTGGACTTGTCCAGTCGGGACAGCGATTCAGATTTTTACTTGCCCTGAAAAAATATTCACTGGCCACATATTGTACATCTTGCGCTTAAATGGCTTAAAATTACTTGAATGATTTAATTTGCAAAACAAGTGAAAACAATAAACTTTCATGATGCCGACGCCAATCAAGCCAGTGATGATAATCCATCGTTCTCGCTAGTCTCGGGCCATCAGGCACTCCTTATTGTGGAGCCCTGGCATGTGTTATTTACTGTTTTAAAACGTAATTGTCACCCTGCTGTCTCTAAGGGTCATTAAAATCCCACATGGCTGGAACATGGAGCCGTTCTGAGAGGTTCACAGGCCAAGCACCAGCACTTTACACAATTACTCACACAGTGTGTGTAGGACTCCTCCTCCATTGGCTCATCCATGATCTGATGCCCATTAACCTGAAATCAAAAACATAAATATCACATTATAGTTTTCACAATACAGCAGCATGAAACAGTATCTTTCATTCACAGCAAACTAGGGCTGCTTATTTTTTCTATCAAATTTTTTTTTTTGGTTTCGAAAACCAGAATAGACAAACACCGAAGACGACAGTCCAGAGGAGAGAAGAGAGTGGACGCTGAGTGCTTGTTATCATTGGTATCCGAGAACAGATTTATTCTCACATGTTCTTTATACAGAATATCATTTCCATTCATTTTCCACTAAATTATGTGATCACTGTCCGTTTTCTTCCATGTGCGCGAGTGTTAACTTATTATTCTGAGACCACGTTCTAGACACCTTCTGCTCCTCCGTATATAAACAAAATTGATACTTCGTTTTTCTACAGATGAAATATGAAGGCATATAGACATGATTATGACAATGTTTTCTGGTCAAGTATGACATTTTTTATTAAGCACTCGATGATGTTTACAGTGGGTTTTGAGCAAAGACATTAATGATCACATACATTTTGAAGTGTAGCTTGATGCAATTGCTAATCGTACCTCTAATTACATTTTAAGATGTCTTCTTGCAAGCATTATAGAAAGTTTGTGTTTCTGGTGTAGTACCAAACTTTAATTTATTGCTGTATATAATGCAGCGGACGATGTTATAGCCATATATGAGAAGCATACATGAGGAAAAATGCATTGCTGGTCGTAAAGGTGTGAATTAGCAGAAAGAGATCAGTCGCTTCGCGTTCAGTGTGAAAAGTCCGTTCTTCTGCGATTCGCCTCGCTTTTCGCATCTCGCTCAGTGTGAAAGGGCCTTTATCTGTGTAAGAAGCCACATGATCTTACAGAGTGATGTTTTATTTAACACTATTGGGCAATAAACAAAAAGAAAGACCTTCTAGGTGTAATTGTAGTTAAGTAATCAATTTAAACCAGGGCTCGACATTAAGCATTGTCATGTCCTTGTCCTTGGGAAAAGTAAACCGGTCATTCACTTGTCCAAGTAAAAAAGTTACTAAAGTAAAAATGTTATAAAGTAATATTGCTTTATTCTGTTCTATCAGCCTTTACATACTTAAATCTGACTGTATTTGATATTTACCCCAGGGTGTTATTTACCTTTATAAAGGCCTTTATAATATGTTTTTATCCTTATTAAATGTATGCGTCATCTTTCATGACAAATTCTTCCATTTGATCAATAAATTAAATTCTAATATTAAGACACTATAGGGCTGTTACCAATCAAATTAAACAATTTACACTGCAGAACTACAACTGCAATACATAAATGTTTATTATATGAGATAAAGGTTTTAAATACATTTTTGAATATACAAATAAGAAATGTTGGAAAAGACGGCAATGATACTTTTAAACGTGAAACTAAACCGCCTGTAGGTGGCGGCACTTAATGAGTCAGTCCTTAAAGGATAATGGTCCTTTGGGTCCGATGGGTCCTCCTGTCTCGACTTTTTGACTCGTTTAGCATCGCCTTTGACCGTTGATGATTAAAAACAAGTAGCGTACAGTTTCTGTCGTGTTTTATTTGGCATTTTGTAAAATCCCATTGATTTCTGTTGGAGGACTCATTGCTCGTTGATATTACTGCGCTTCAGACTCAAATATCGAGCGGAAGTTTATACGCGGTTGTGAGGTATCTGAAAAAATAGTTCCACTATAGCAAATAACACGGATTGAAATCATACATTGCACCGATATATTTGTTTTTAATCATCAACGAACATCACTAACCACTCGGTGAGTTGTACAGTTTTGCAAACGAACGTTAAGGGTGTGTAATTGTGATCCTTGAGTTCAACCAAAACAAACCA
Source organism: Vimba vimba (assembly GCA_022828995.1). Lineage (NCBI taxonomy): Eukaryota > Metazoa > Chordata > Actinopteri > Cypriniformes > Leuciscidae > Vimba > Vimba vimba. The sequence continues at coordinate 29,196,191 of CM040833.1, forward strand.
GAAAAGAGACTCAAAGTGCTAAATACCGAATTATCCTTTAAGAAATAAATTCAAAACGCTGAATCATTCACTAACACAACACCGCTGAGTGTTGCTTTAATGTGCAACAGTTCTGCTGTGATCTTTGTTTGGAACTATTTTCACTGGTGAAATATTGCAGGGCTGTCACTAATAATCATTTTGGTAATCGAGTAATCGTTCGATTATTTTGATGATTTATCGAAAATCAGATTTTTTTTTTTGTGGTAATAAAAATAGACCTAAGCAACGGGGTGGGAATCTTTTGGCACCTCATGATTAGATTCAAATCGATTCCTCAGGTCACGATTCGATAAAAAATAGATTTCAAATTTCGATTTGATATGCATAGATTTGATTGTGGTTTACTGTTTTCTCATTTGACTGTGGTACAGTTTAATAGGTCTAGAAGAAGAAAAGAAAAAATCTCACTGAATTAATTGTAAACCTTGAAATTTATTAAATTTTTTCTTCCAATTTTATTCAACCCAATATTATAAAACAAACGCCCTTTAAGGTGACTGCAATCATTACATGACTGGCATTCTTCTGTAATAAAGCAAGGCAGCCCTGAGAAAAATAGAAAAACTACTTGGTACATAAATTGTTTTTTAATAAAAATGGTTTTAAACAGGATGGTGGACAGCAATGCGAGTACAATAAAAGATGATCCGGCCACGTTAAAATTTAAAGTCTGGTGGACACACTGCTGCTTTTATACCATTGCTGGGACAAACAAAATCGACAAAGAACATGTGATGTACAAGCACTGCCTGGTAAAAGTGAAGTGCACGGGTAATACCACCAACATGCAAAGCACTTGCACCCTGATCTCATTGAAAACATCTTTGCGAAGACGCAGATTCAGACGAATGCAATTCCACTTATGAACATCTTGGTCTTAAAGCCACAAGCTGACGACTCAGAGACCAAGACCATCAGTAGGGATGCACAATTGATTAATCTGATTGATTAATGCACAATGAACATTGTGCATTAATCAATTACCGATAATTCTTTATATTTGAAAGCCGAAAACTGATATCTTAATCCAAATATTTATAATTTTTGAGAGCTTGATTACAAAAACAAAAGTCTCACCATTTAAAAGCCATGTCCCAAACACTTCAACATAAATCAAACATATACAGTACAGTAGCCTAGTTTGAACCAGGGTTGAACCAAGTTTTACAATTAATTTTACACTCCTATGGCCAACTTTCTTTATCAAATAAAAATATATTGCCTTACAAATAAATAAAACAATGCCTTAATGTTATTTTTATTATAATTGTATGTAACCTATTTGACAGATTTGCACTGCAAACAGTATTTTCCTTTTCAAAGTGATTGCAATCATATTTCAAGCAATAAAAAACCCATCATTGCAAACAGTGAAGAGTCTCAGCTGAAGGAAATAATCTGTTATTTATCAGCTTTAACACATCGCCCAAATTTTCGCATTGGGTCGATAACGATAAATGAACGTATATCAGCTGATGCCGATATAGTGGCCGATATATCACGCATCTCGATTTATTTATATAGCACTTTATACAATACAGATTGTTTCAAATCAACTTCACGGTAATAAACAGGAAAATAACAGAATCAATGTTGCAAAATTCAAAGTCCAGTTCAAAATAGACAATATAGTGTCATTATTCATATCAATTCAGTTCAGTGTTGCTTTAATACAGTTTAATAACTAAGCTATGTTAAGTTCAACTACTATGAAAAGAGTTCATAATTATTCACTTTGAGTAAGTTCAATATTGATTCAAATCAGTTCAATAACAGAGTCGATGTTGCAAAAATCGATAATCAATTATGAAACGAAGTTGAAAAAGCTATGAACAAGACAGCACTTACACACCTCAGCAAATGACCTACAGTTTATAGAGACAAGGACTGTTGCAGTTATGCTTGATTTGTGTAACTTAACGTTTACGTTACGTCTACATTAATACTATTGAAACTGTAATCTATTCCCAAGCGCACACACTAGTCTGCGTTTCAGAAACACATATCGGTACCAGAAAATAAAACAGAAAGCCTTTATGAAAAATAATATTTATGTAACGTTATTGAAAATATCTTCAACAGACAGCTGAAGAATAGATTGATATACAGACATAGAGAGAAAGACATATTTAGTTAACGTTAGTTTATCAGAACGGACAACAGACAAAAACAAAAAACAGAAATATGAAACTATAATATCGCACATCCTTTGTCTGATACGAGTACAGATTCATGTTGACAGCTCAATCAGTGTGTAACTTATGCCGGGCGTACACCAAAGGATTTTCACAGTCCCAGACTAAAGACCGGCATTTTTTAGGAATCTTACTGGAGTCTCGGCGCGCTCCCGTCGTCTCGATCATTAAATGTGAGGTGATAATCTGCAGTCGGCGACCCGATTTATGCCCGTCTTTCTCTAGTCTTTCATATCAAACATGTTTGATATTATCGCAAGTCTTAGCGTAGTCATAGTGACGTAAAACAATCAACAACCAATAAATTCGCTACCCTTGCTGTGAGTATTGTCCATTCTCTGTATTCTATAGTAGGTATCTTTTCTTGTATTATGTACCCTCGAATATTCACTGTGAAACACTTGTTCATAATTTCAACACAGCATTTAAAATTATACCCTTTCAAGATATTTAGTTCAAACTATTGTTCTCATCATATAATGATATAGATTCATGCCCCATATACAGTTATGTGAAAAAGTTAGGTCATCCCATTAAATAGTCAACTCTTTATTAAGAAATGTTCACATAACAATGTCTAATTTGATTTTTTTTTTTTTCATTCCTGGAAAAGAAAGCGATTTATTGTAATTCAACAATATAAATTACATATTTTTACTCATCAAACTAAAAATATGCATAAAAATGCCTATTTTAATGGAGGAAAAAATTAGGACCCCTAATAACTAGTGATGTTGTTGAAATTACTTCAGTGAGGTAAAATTGTGGAATGGCTGATTTCAAAGTCCTTTGATATCTTTTTAAATCCTTTTCCACACTCATAAGCAGCGTGGGGGAAATATATGGGGGTTATGTACCCTCAAATTTATTATTTGTCCTAATTTATTCCTCCTCAAAAATTGCATTCTTTTAAAATTACATTTCACAGAGAGTCTTAAAAAGGCCTTCCTTATTTTTAAATAGTTTAGTTAAATCACTGGGTCCTTCAGTATTGTTCAAATTGTTATTACATGTCCATATGTTGAAAAATAGACAGGCTTTCGTGGTGTCCTATTTTTTTCACATGACTGTATGGTTGCCTTTATATAATTTAATAATAATGATAATTTATTATTAATATTATTATTATTTTAATTATTATTTAATGATGATAATCACATAATTTGGACAGTGACTCCCACCCCCTGCAGAACACCATCACTGCACTGAGCAGCTCCTTTAGCGATAGACTCCTTCACCCCAAATGTGTGAAGGAGAGATCTTATCTGATATACCACCACTGTAGGCCTACCTTCAGAAATATTTTGGATCATGCAACATAATGTGATACATTATGATATCTAACTTTAGCTGCTTCTCCTCCATTTTTGTTAAATCACTGCTGAGCATGATAGGAGGAATTTGGTGGGAATAAAAAGCTAAAATAATCTAGTTGTAGTCTTGTAAATAGTGTCACTACAAGATTCAATGTTTGTAAAATCTTTAGTCTGAGACTAAAAACTGTGAACCCCAAGTCTTTAGATGTGAGCTGATAATCTTATAAAGTCTTTTCTAAATCTTTTCAAAGTCTTTAGGTGTACAGAAAGCATAACAGATGAAGGCAGATGAGACTGTGTGTGTGTGCGTGCGCGTGCGCGTGCTTTAGTCATGACTCATAAGATGAATCCGATCAACAAGCGCAGACTAATCTTCATTATCATCATCAAACTCAGTACATTAACACGCTCGTGTTTTACACACAGCAGAAACACGATGTCATTGATATGAGCGTCATTTGACTTAATAGTGTGCAGGAATCACGAGTAGCATCATTATCACATGCTAACCGCTCGAGCTAACGCTGTCGTCACGCGAGTCTCCACACTGCGCGCGCGCACCCGCGCGACAGGGACACACGCTCGCTCACACCATCACCAAAAACACACAAAGCTGTCATTAAAATCACCGATCATCAATACTGGTCAATGAATGTTGTCATATATGACATACCTCACTGCTGACGCTCTGCACCTCCATTTTGAGCGAGGACTCCTGCGCGGGGCCGAAAGATATCATATGGTTGGACTAGAGGCTTATACCGTGAGGCATTTCTGCGTCGTGTGTGACCATTAAATGTGCATGAAGATCAAGTGACGCGGCGATTTGCAGGAGCACACAAACCGCGCGGGCCGCTCCGCTCGCTTATTCCCGCAAATATGGCCGTCTCTGTCCGCGCGAGCTGAACACGGCAGCGCTGACGTCACCGTGACGCAACCCAGCGGAGGATTTCCCCATCAACCAACTGAGCTTGAAATGTTATCCTTTTTAAGGACCTTTGTATTATTTTGTAATTAGAGAAATGGATTTGATTTCAATACCCCTGTGTATATAGTTGTCCATATTTGTGTTATATTGCTTACTTTTTTATTTACTTGTATTATTATTAATATCTATATATATATATTATACATTTTTTATATATATTTTTTTTTTATTGGTTTTCTTGCTGTTATTATTGTTTTGTATTACTATTATTTTTTGCATTTAATTGTTGTATGTTCTGTTACTTAATAAAGCATTAAAAACATGTTTTTTTTTAAAAACCCAACTGAGCTGGTTGGATTACGGTTTAAATTACTTGAGTGCTGATCTGTTTGATTCAACTCTAAAAATGTATTCTTAAGATTAATTTATGTCTGTTCAATTTTCCTATAAAATATAAAGAATTTTTACAGTAATCAAAGCTATCCCTTCTGGACTTATTAATTTGATAAGCAGCCATCTGTCCTATTATAAAGTAGATAATAAAGACTAATTTCTATATAAATGGCAAAAAAAAAAAAAATATATATATATATATATATATATATATATATATATATATATATATATATATATATATATATTGATAAATGCACTAATAAAGATATTAGACCAAGAAGAAAAAAAAGGGATTTTTTAAAAAAGGGATTTTTTATTGGAATTCCCTTCTAAGGGATGTTAATTGGGAAAAGTCATGGCGGTTACCCTACAAATTTTGTATTTCAAATAAGTTAAGAGAAATTAAATATTTCTCATTTCTAACAATTGGAAATACTCAACTCACTCTTCTCTATGCAATAACCATTCGTTTATTCAAAAAATATATTATATATTATATTATATATTATATATATAAAAATATATTGTGAACCTACAGCATGCTATTCAGCATGCTATTACTAGACAGGTTCACAATATATTTTTGTGGGAATTTTTGTGGGATTTGCTAAACTATACATTTTTGGAAAGGTTATTGTATAAGGAGTCAGAAAATCAATGTTTGCATTTGCCCAGATATCTATATGGCGGCCATATTGAATTTTTTAAAAATGGTTGCCTTAAAATTTTAATTTGTAATATCTTGGCTTCTGAATTTTGATTTTAACTGCTAAACCCACATTTTCAGGGTCAGGGAATCCAATGGTGCTAGTTACAAAGCGACAAGACTTTGCCACATTAACCCATAGATGCATAAGTGGGTCAAAAATGACCCGGTGTGGTTGTTTTCTTGCAATATCATTGTAATGAAAAGTTGTTCGCATTTAATATTCCATGTTCCTCAAAAAACATGTTTTTTTATCATCCCATTGAAATACATCCACAATATGGGTAAAAAGACTAAACATCACAAGCAGTTGGTCAGATAACTCGGAGTTCCTTTTATTGAAGAGTTTAAAATTAGCTAATGTAAAACATGGATGTTCTGGAACTATTGACATATGATTAAGCAACCTTTTTAATTAGACAGTTTCTATACATCATCATAATCATCATCGCTTTCATACATCACGGCTTGGGAAGCGTCATCGTTCTGGCACTGGCTGGTGCACTGACACATGTCCTTAGCTCTGCAGGAGCACCTCCCAGAAGAGCAGTCAGATTTACACTTGCATTGAACCAACTCAAGGATGGCCTTTGGGGCTGGGAGGACCTCTGTGGTCACTGGTTTGAGGATGCCATCCGAGTGTTTGAAGTATCCGTTTTGCAGAGGATCCAGATGTGGATCCTGCAGAGCAATGGCTGCCTGTACCCATACTCTTGTTTGGACATGGACTCTCAAGATGTGCTGCTTCAGAGCTCCAAGTGTTGGAGGGAGCTTGTCACTTTCTGCCCTATGTCTGCAGAAGAGATGCCATCACTTATCCAGTGGATTTGAATGGGATCGTGTGAATGGCAATGAAGAACCAGATGTTGAGGGGTCTGGCTCAGTCGTTTCTGTGCTTCTTCTTTTCTGTCCACGCTTTTTGGCAGTGTAGTGTCCTGTAGCTAAAGCATGTGGTCTCTTGCACGTTGTATTTCAACCTTATTAGTTGCACTTGAGTGACAAGAGCGATGCCAGACTGCCTTCTCTGTGCACACTGTTTCTGGTATGCAGTTCTGCAGTCACCTTTGTACTTGGACATAGTTCCCATCATTCAAACTGGCCCTCTCTACCTGAAGAATGAGACCATAGGAATCTAATCTAGGGTGTTGGACCAGGACTCTTTTCTTTTTATCATCAGTCTGGCATAAAATGCACTGCTTCCAGTTAATGGACTCCTCAGCTTGACATACCCCTTCTTAAATATATCTTTAAAATATATCTAAATTACGCCATATGCTCTCATTGACAAATGCGGAACAATTAGCTCATGCGTTCATGACATCAAGGCTAGATTATTGTAATGCTATTATGGGTGGTTGCCCTGCATGCTTAATAAACAAACTACAGCTGGTCCAAAACGCAGCAGCTTGAGTTCTTACCAGAACCAGGAAGTATGACCATATTAGACCTGTTCTGTCAACACTGCATTGGCTCCCTATTAAACATTGCATCAATTTTAAAATAGTGCTGATTACTTACAAAGCACTAAATGGTTCAGCTCCGCAGTACTTGAGCGAGCTCTTAACGCATTATAGTCCTTCACGTCTATTGTGATCTCAAAATTCCAGCCAGTTGATAATACCTAGAATATCAAAATCGACTGCTGGTGGTAGATCCTTCTCCTATTTAGCACCAAAACTTTGGAACAGTCTTCCTAACATTGTCCGGGAAGCAGACACACTCAGTCAGTTCAAAGCTAGACTAAAAACACATCTCTTTGGCCTAGCATACACATAACACATTATAGACTTCTGTAATTAAATGTTAGGCTGCATAGATTAGGTCAGCCGGAACCGGGAACACTTCCCATAAATCCTGATGTACTCGTTACATCATAAGAAGAATGGCATCTACACTAATATTAGTCTCTCTGTTTATCCCGAGGTTTACCGCAGTCCGCCGGATCCAGGCTGTATCCAGATCTGATGAGGGACCTGCACCTGGACGCGACGACAGCGCAGTGTTGACTTCTTTACCTTGTGACTTGTCACTAATGCTTGGCACCTGCAAAGACATACAATATTATCAAGCTAGCTAGTGTTTTATCTAACTACAAAGGGTAATTTGATGATACATGATAACACATGCGCTGTAAAACAATGTTCTTAAGGGATGACACTTCTGATATAGCAAGTCTGAGGAAGAGCCATTGGCTCAAAACATCACTGCAAATAAAATCTTTCAACAGGAACTACTTTGTGTGGATCACTCTCAACACCCATTCTAGTAGGTTTGCAATGTGCATGTCTTTGTAATTCTCACAATAAATATTAAATGTTTTAATGAGTGATATAAAAAATCTTTAATTTTTGAAGAACTGCTGGAATATGAAATGATAACTTTTCATTACAAAGATATTGCAAGAAAACAACATTTTCCTACTATTTTTTTTCCTACTCGTGCATCGAAGGGTCAATATGGTAAAGTGTAACTAGCACCATTGGATTCCTTGACCCTTACAGTGTGAGTTTAGCAGTAAAAATCAACATTCCAGTTTATTCAGAAGTTGAGATATTACAATTTTACATTTTACGGCGGCCATTTTTTAAACTTCAATATGGCCGCCATATGGACATCTGAGCAAATGCAAACATTGATTTTCTGACTCCTTATACCAGTGGTTCCCAATCCTGGTCCTGGGGACCCACAGCTCTGCACAGTTTGTATGTCTCCCTCATTTAACACACCTGATTCAGATCATTATCTCGTTAGGAAAGAGCTCTATGAACTGAACTGGGTGTGTCAGATAAAGGAGACATATAAAATGTGCAGAGCTGTGGGTCCCCAGGACCAGGATTGGGAACCACTGCCTTATACAATAACCTTTCCAAAAATGTATAGTTTAGCAAATCCCCCAAATATTCCCACAAAGGTTAAAATCTGAATATAATGAACCTGACTATACATTTAAAACTTCCATTAAGATCCATATTGTAGTTATTTATTGCTCCACAGGTCAACTGGGAAGCTATGTTGAGGAACAGGATGTGCTGTCCTCTTTCCCTGAGGATGGCACTCCACTTGTAGTCTTTTCAACATTCATCTAGAGAAGCCTTATGCAACAGACTTCATCTCTCTCCTCCTAGCCTCATTCGATCTCAAACAGCTCATCACCACAGGTACTCATCAGGCAACCAACTGGACCTGGTTTACACACGCAACTGCATCACAGACAACATTTTGGTGAAACCTCTGCACATTTCCAATCATTTCTTCATTACTTTCAATCTTTCATCTGCTGTGTCATCTTCTCTTCCCTCACCCTCACAATTCTCATCTCTGGATGTGAATACCGCAACAGATACTTTATATTCCACTTGAACTTTTTCTCTAGACAATATCGGCCCTCTCTCCTCCAGGCCAGGACGTGCTACTCCCTCTAACCCCTGGTTATCTGATGTTCTTTGTGGACACCGGACCAAACTCAGGGCAGCGGAGAGGAAATGGCGCAAATCAAAAGACCCATCTGACCTGAGTATGTATCAGTCTCTGCTCTCATGCTTTTCTGTTGAAGTTCATGCGAAATCTTCACATTTCCACAACAAGATTAATAGCGCTTCTAACACACAGACACTTTTCAAGACATTCAACTCTCTCCTAAAAATAAATAGCGTCTGCCAAATGCATAAATGTGTAAATGTTAGTATCTAAACTTCTCCTCTCCAGTCATCCTACCACCTGCCCTCTAGAACCCATCCCCTCACACCTTCTACAAGCCATCTACTGTGTTCTAGCAGGCTCGGGTAACCCCACTGCTTAAAAAAAACAACATTAAACACATAACTCGTAGAGAGTTACAGACCTGTCTCTCTCCTACCATTCATTGTGAAAACACTTGAACGAGTTGCTTTTAACCAAGTATCATCTTTCCTGTCTCTGAACAACCAGCTGGATGTCAACCAATTTGGCTTCAAGAAAGAGCATTCAACCGAGACGGCATTACTGTCGGTCACAGAAGCCCTACGGATTGCGAAAGCTGCTTTCAAATCATCAGTTCTCATTCTCCTGGATCTGTCTGATGCCTTCGACACTGTGAATCATCAGATCCTTCGGTCCACCCTCTCATCTCTGGGCATCCACTGGTTTGAGTCCTATCTCACAGGTAGGTCCTTCAGGGTCGCATGGAGAGGCGAGGTATCCAAAGCACATCAACTAACCACAGGGGTTCCTCAGGGTTCAGTGCTGGGACCCCTCCTCTTCTCCATTTACACCACGTCACTGGGACTCATCATACAGGCACATGGTTTCTCTTACCATTGCTATGCTGATGACACACAGCTCTTCCTCTCATTTCAACCAGATGATCCCAAAGTAGCTCCACGGATCTCAAGCTGTCTGGCGGAAATCACAACATGGATGAAGGAAGTCAACTTACGCCAAAAGAGTAACACTTGATGATGTATGACGTAGGATGTAGGAGTAGTGTAAGCTTTGACGCCTCTCGCAACAAACTCAAGCCCCTCTTCTTCCGACATTTATCTCTAAAAATTCCCGTTTTAGACTTCTAATTCCTGACCGGTGTTTTGTTTTGCTCTATCCTCTTTGCTTCTGCGTTCGTCAATGCATCATGCTTCAGGTCAGGGGTTACTCTTTCGCCGTAAATCGATGCGAACGGCCGTCTGTCGGAAGCTAGTTATTTTAGTCAATGAAGTTTTAAATATGGATATTTTTCTTACACAAACGCATCGCTTCACTTCAGAAGGCCTTTATTATTGCATCTGTACATGCAAGGAGAACAGTACAATGGTAGAGCATTTAAAAGGTCTACCGTCTAATCATATTTTCATTACATTTAAGAGCAATAGCCTACAGTCTCTGAACAAACGACACACGTCAGTTTAACAGAAAGAATTAAGGCATAGTTACTTTTTTGTCCATTGTTCTCTGAACTGTCGGTCTACATCATTGTCTTCTGTGTATCGGAATAATTCGTCAGCAAGTGATAACAGCAATTTCTTAGCGATAGTTACACTAAATGAAAATAGCAAGATATATATATATATATATATATATATATATATATATATATATATATATATATATATATATATATATATATATATATACGTTTACACTAGCCTAAAAGTAGCAGTTCTTTGCAATTAGTGCAAATAGATGTTAGATGCTTTTTATACTTATAAATAGTGACAGATACTATTTGCACCTCAGTGTTTTTGTACATTAACAGCATGCAATAATAGCATAGAGTGTAAATTACTATATTTATTAAAATTATTGAATGGATGCTGCCTTATTGGGACAGTAAAGCTCTCCTTACACCTACCCTAACCCTACCCGATAAACACTTCATTATTTAACACTTGTTGGACACTTTATTATTAAACACTTGTTGGACACTTTATTTCCACTTTTAAAATTTCTTTTTCATTTTTATTGAAAGTTAATGCCTTTCTGATCTGATATGTGATGAGAAAATGGAGACAAGCAAGTCTGGCAAAAGGCGGGCTCGAACTTGGGTCAAAGGCAGCTTATCCACGCCATACTCCCTATGGCCTGTGCCACCGTAAACACTGAGAAGTGTGCGTCGTCTTTAATCTTGTGTGGCCCAACCAGACATTGGTGAGCGGGGTTAGTGTAAATAGCCTTTGCCAACAAGACAGGCTATTTACACTTAGCGCACACTTACACTTATACACATTTACACTTATTTTACAAAAGAAAAACTTTTCCGTTTTAAGCATATCGTTGTCGTGTAAACGTATATAGCAAGTCTGCTGGTGCCGTTCACCTTTTTCCCCTTCAGTCCTGGATTGATTTTTCTTTGAGTTCTTTTTTTGCATTAATATTAAGATTTACTTCTGATTAAATGTTTGTCTGTTAAATTGACTTCCATGTGTGGCCTCCCCTCTTTATGTTGCATCACCTAGAGCCAGGTGGTTGTAACATAGTGACTACATAAGACTCTCCGCTCAACTCACATACACATTTCCAGACTGACTCTCAGTCTGTGTGAGGTTTGCTGACACAGTTTGACACAGCTGTTTTCACTGAGAATGAACAAAAATCCAAACCAACTGGGAAACACAAGTTACTTGCTTATAGAATCATGCTGTCATTCTGAATATCAGCACAGCTGCAATTACCTGCAGCCATGGCCAAATCCCAGGCGTGCCAACATTCAGGCGTGCGTTTCCCAAAACCATTGTTGGCCAAATATGGTCACAAGTTCTCTTGAACTGTAACCTGCAACCATAGTTGACTTTGGGAAACGCATCCCAGAAAAGCACTCTTGCATGTTTGAAACTGCTTAATTAAAATCTCAATTAGAACATTGTATGCTTCCAGTCATCATAAAAATAATGAGACACAGATCTTGTGTTGACTTGATAGTGGCGTTTATTTGATAGTACTGGACCTGGCCAAGGCAGTCTGATATGCTATAGAAAATGACTTGTGGGGTCCAACAGTTATTGGTTCGTTTCCACAGGCACTATGTGGCACATGTGTGTAACAGAAGAGGTGGAAGCTGCCCTGCATTTATAGTCTCATTTGATCAGTGTCCCCCTCCTCCTCTGATACAGAGGACTCTTTCTGGATGGTGGGCGTCTCTATGCCAGACATGCTATGATTTTCCAGGCCCAGGTCCCAGTCCTCGTTCACTTTCTGAGGTAGACTGGCTAACAGCTCCTGAGAACACAGACAAACACACTGATCAAGATTTGATTTCCTTCATTGCTGTCTAAAAGTTTAACCCAACTGTTTCCTTACCTGCTGTTTATTTCTGTCTTTGTTTTTCACAGCGATCAGCAGGCTTTTGGTGAAGCTCTTCAGCTTCGAGAACTTCTGTTTCTGGTTCTGCAGCTCACTCTCAAGGAACTGCACTTCTTCATTCTGAGGGAACAAATCACCAATATTTAAACTATTATTCCACAATATTTCACACAATCACGATATGCAATTAATCAGTTAGATATTTTAGCCTCAGTGATAAATAAAGTTGCTCATGATGAAGGACATATCAATTGTAAAATTGCACTGTGAGGAGGGGAAGATCAAGGATGGAGAAAGCTTACTGAGGATGCTTGAAGGAGGTTTTGTGGAAACACTTGACATGTATAAATTCTCCTCCCCCTTCACATCTGTCACAATAGTTTTAATTCATGTTTTACCAATGAAGTTTAAAGTAAACATAAATCTCACATATTTCAACAGGTCATGTCATGTTAAGTGCCACTTGAGAAATCAAAAAATCCAATTTACAAATGTCTTCCTTGGATTCCTCCGCCCTCATTTACTTCCCTCGCATACATGGAGAGATGAACTAAGATGCAAGAGTGCACAATTTAAGATATGAAAAGCCCAGAGTGTGTTGTCTATTAGTGAGATGCTGATAGCGGAGAACATCAAATGTGATGCTTAGTTCAAGATCTAAGACAACTAGACTGAGCTGCTAGAAGAAGATCACTGACAGTCTTCAGGAGAGTAGTTCCTTTGTGGTGGAAGAGCAAAAAACAGACTGAAAGAGTAACAAACATTTTTAGAAAGCCAATGAGATAGTAGCTAAGAGGCAAGTCTACATATTCAGTTTGGATAAGAACACAGGTTTTGAGGTAGGTCTGAAACTGCTCAGCTGAGAAGGATCCAAGCCAGATTTCCTAATGATAACAGTGATGAGAGAAGTTTTTAGATGTGTTCATGCCTATGTTTCCAGGTTTCCATATTCCCCAGATTTATAAAGCACATTATGAACACATGAAAAATGGTTCTATGTTCCCCAGTGTCACGCCCACCAGCTGGAGTGCCTATGATAGCCATCAGAGGGCACTCCTTCCATATTTGATATTATGGCTGGGACAATAAATCGATGCATCATGGATCAAGAAATGATTCTGGATTGATTCTGAAATTTTCCGAATGCATCACGATTCTCTCTCGAATCGATTCTGAGCTTAGTTTTTAACCTCAGATGGCACTGCGTGCTTTAGAAACAGCCGTACTCTGCTGGCTTCCAATGCCTTACACACACCACTTGAACCTTGTATAAAATAATCATTCTTAAAGTTCGAAAAGGTTGAAGCGAAGTACAAGGGTGTTTGCAGTCGGCTGTTTACATTAATCTCACGTCTTAAAAGCGTTCTGAGGTGCAAGTACATTCTCAGACTCAGCCGAACGCACGAGCGCTCTTCTTCGTGAGCATTTGTGTGCGGGTAAAAACTAGCCTAGAGCGTCATCTGCTGTTAAAAACTAAGCTCAGAATCGATTCGAGAGAGAATGGCGATGCATTTGGAAACACTGGAATCAATCCACGAATCACGATGAATCGATTTATTGTCCCAGCCCTATTTGATATATCATCAAGGACTGCATTTCCCATAACCCATTGCCCGGACTCATTATTGTTTGATCACTTCCACCTGTTTGTCATTATATAAGCCCTGTTTATTCAGTCACTCATTGCAAAGTCTAGTATCTATATATTAAACCTATAAGGGAGCTATGATCTTTTCCATTAATCCAACCATTTGTTTATATCCCTCAAGATTAGGACTATTATAGTGAGAGCCCTATGACAGGTACAGAAAACCCCTTTGATAAGTTCCACAATAACTCGTTGTGTTAAGCAAATACAGAGCATGGGAAAAAATGTTTCAGGTTCCCACATTCTAAAAAATAAACTTTATTCTCAAAATATTACAACTTTATTCTTGAAATATTTCAACTTTTGCGGTTCAGGGATTCCATAGCCAGCACTTCATCATCATAAAAAACAACAACAAAAAAAAAACATGGTAGTAACATTTTCAACATTTTTAAAGACAAGGCTTAAGCCTAGTCCTGGAATAAAATGCATGTCTGAGCTGTTTAATGTTACCCTAGGGCCATTTTCCTGGTTGGATTCACACCACCAACGTGAATCATTGCACAACACGCTTGTTGTTGTGACTTTTATTTTGACTACGGGGCGGACTTTTATTTTGATGTCGCTGAGAACACCAGATCCTGAGCACACAGCGCTCATATTCTACGTCTTTAGTTTACGATCTGTTTAACAGTCCTGTCTAATACGTTATTAGATAGAACTGTTATACAAAGAAAGTAGACAGTATTTGAAAAAGTATTAGCGTTTGCCGTGTGGTGGATGTCCAATGTCGCTAGCTGAGCAGAAATACATAATCATGTTTCACTTGGTCCCCTCAAATTTGCATTGGATTTTCTCCTTAGCGTAAAGGTTGAGAGGTCCATCTATCACTGTTTTCCATGTTCGTAGAGTTAGTTTGTGGAGTAAATATATAGGCTATAATCTGTGTGCACACAGCTTTTAAAAATAATTGTGTTGGTGCTGGTGTTTTGCGTGTGTTCGGCCAATCAGTGTACACTAACATCACTGGTAACTCCTACTGTGCTGGTTTAGACCCTACTCTGAAGTAGGAGCTAATTTAGTTCCCCCAAAAGGCGTTCCTCGAACTAAAATAGTTCCTAGTTCCTGAGGTGCAAACACGCCAAAAGCGGGTACTCTCGCCATTAGTTCTAGGAACTATGAAATGGGGGAGATTGGGATTTTATGAAAACAAAAACATTAGATAATACAGGTCAATGAAGGAGAACGGAAAACTAAACCAAACATTGACTGAGCAAGAACAGACTAACTACAAATGAAACTGAGGGCTAAATAAACAAAAGGCTACATGAGGAAACAAACAAGACGCAGGTGAATAAAATCAGTAACAAGGGAAACCAAATCAGTAACTATGACAACAAAATGAAAAGAGACAAACCAAGCAAAGAAACTACATACAAAGAATCAAACTAAACAGGTCATAAATGTGACAGAACTCCCCCCTCCCAGTAGGCGACTCTTTGTGGCATAAACAAAAAACTGTATCAAAGTGACTGGAGGGGTGATGGTCTCTATAAGGGGGTGGGAAAGTGGGTTAGGGCCCCAGGGCAGAATAGTCTATGGCAGGACTGGAGAGGGGGGGGGGGACCATGTAGGAGTCAGAGGAAAAGTGTGCAGAGGAGCCATTGGAGGAGCAGACCACCACAGGGCCAGCGGAAGAGATGACCATAGAGGGGCTGGTTGAGCAAGACCCCACCAACCGTCCGAGACGGAGCCAGGAAAGGGTGAAGATCCAGGTGGAGCCAAAGGGCCGAGGACACAGGGCAACACTGCTGGTCTGAAGGGCCAAGGTGCAGCCAGTGGGAGCGAGGACAAAGGAGGAGGCTCAGTGGAGCCAAAGGGGTGGAAGGCTGAGGTGCAGCAGGAGACCCAGAAGACTGGCGAAAACAGGGTGACACCTGACCAAGGTGGTGCTTGCCGGATGAAGGAGCCTGGTGGAGCCTGAAAGATGACGGATCACGGTGGAGCCGAAGGAGCGTGGAGCCAATGGGTTGACAGGCCGAGGTGAAATCATGGGCTTGGAGTGTCTCATCTGATAGTGTCAGTGCAGTTAAGTTAATAATATTACTGAATATTAAGTGTCCCCAACTAAGCAAGACAAAGATGACAGTGGCAAGGAACCCAAGCTTCACCCTGGCCTAGAAGATGGTGTGAAAAATATATTGGGATTTGTCACACAGGCATTAGGTGGGAAGAGAAGCAGTCTGTCCAACAGGTTGAAACATTAAGGTACAGCTGCCATTGCTAAATTGCAGTAGTACACAATAGCCAGTATCAACATCCACATACTGTGCCAAGGTCAAGCTGGAGTCAAGCTGGACTCTCACGGAGGCCGTCCAAGAGCCACCCATTCGTCCGCTCTCCCAGACATGGAGGCCGTCCCAGAGCTGCCAACTCTCCAAGCCACGGAGGTCATTCCTGAGAATTCCTCTCTGGCTCCCTGTGCTGCCGGTGCCTCCCTGGTCTCCTGTACTGCCGGTACCGTTCTGGAGGCTACTTAGCCTGCCCTCATCATCCCGGTCACCTGCCAGGACTCCAGGATGGGAGCTTTTGGATTAAAGACTATTGGTATTGAATTCTCCTTCGTCGTGCACTTCCTGTTAGTAGCCCTCCGTAAATTTACCAAACCATGGTAAATTCAGACTGTGTTACTACAGTACATTCATTATAAATGTTTGTAAGGGTGGTGATTTGGGGGGGCCATTTCATCTGATTCAAAACTACTTTGATCATTGAGTGATCTGTGGTTTGTAACAGAGAGGTATGTGTCAAATTGAAACGCTTTTCACTGGATGTCGCTGCGCTGTTTAATAATGATGTCTGGGACCGGAAGTAAACGCAACTTCTTTGAGCATGCGTTCAGTTTATCCACTGGGCCGTGCTGCGTAGTTCAAACTAGTGAAACTGTGCTGTAATTTCATGAATATCCAGCTGGATAAATTCAATACAACAGCAGCACATTGTGACTCACTTTAAAGCTTTATAAAGCACAAAATTGCACCTTTTACTTTGGTACAATGAGAGCAGAGGCATAGGAAGGGAGTCCCTATACAGCCATACTGCTGAATTCATCCAACTGGACATTTGTTGTGTTCCACAGAAGAAATTAAGTAATTTGGGTATGGACTGGAACTGCAAGAAGGGGAATGATTTCTGAATCCTTCAGTGCCCCAAAATCAAATAGGCAAACTGACTTTGAAGTTTTTTTGCCAATTTAATTTCAGAAACCTACTTCTGTCAAATACCATTTCATCGATACATGACAAAAGTCATCAAATTAATTAAACGAATTCGCTTTGGTGTGGAGCTCTCTAATTCTTCTGTTGTTTGCATTTGTTTGTTCTGTTTAGTCAATTCGTTTTCTATCAGTTTTACCAGAGACTACTGAACACTAGGCAACACATACCAGACAATATATATATATTTTTTTAATGTTTTGTTGGAGGAGCAATGGTGCTATCTAAACGCTTAGTCAGGCGCAAATGGGTGAAATGCATCAGTGCGCTGGGTTAAGCTCTGTGAAAGCTGGTGTTTAGATGTTTGTGGACTTCAGTTCGTCCTTCAAAACTCACATCCAGGACCCTTACTATCAGCACTGGTACAACATTTCACAGAACAACATTTCTGATGCAGCCGATGTATAAACATACTTGGCAATAAAACTCTTTCTGATTCTTATTCTGAAATATGACACCAAACAAAAGGATGTCATGCTGTTGTTTGGAGGTGTTCTTGTTTATATTTTCTTGTCTTTTATTTTTAATTTCTCATAGTTATGGTTCCTGTTTATGTCATGTGATTTCCTTGCCCCTTGATCGTGTCGTGCTTCCTTAACCATGTGTTTAGTTCTTATTTGTTTATTGTGTTTATTGCATTCAGGTGTGTCTTATGTCATAGTCCTTTAGTATACATAGCTCTCTCGTTTCATTGAGAGCTATGTATAATAAAGGATTAATGACATAAGAACTTCATGACATAACTTGCTTTATGTAACCTGCTGTTGGTGAGTTCTGTTCAAGTCATGTTCATGTTTTGTTAAGCTATGTCAAGTTCTGGTATTCATGTTTATGTTATGTTTTAGTTCTGTTTACTTTTTACGGTTTACTTTTGTTAAATAAAACTGCACTTTGGTTCTACACTTTCAACTCGACATCAGTGGACTTTGTTACACTGGATCTTCAGCATCCATTTTGTTCATGTTCTCTTTACATGTGCTTGGACCCCAACGATTGCCACATTCACGTTAAATGTACAATACAATGTTTTGTGTGACCAAGTGATTTATTGCAAGAGTCAGAATGACAGTGTTGGATGTTTCTATCATGTATCTTTCCAATGTAAGGTATGTATCTTTCACTCTCAGATTTGTCACATTTCAATGTTTTATATTGGTTATCTCAGAATGGTGTAATTATGAATTTGGCATGATATATGATTACTTGAAAAATATATATTTACAGCATTGCCTCGGTTTATTGTTAAGTCTGTTTCTACAAATCTACTATCAGACATGCATACTAAGACTCTGCATTTGATGGAGAATGGGGCAAATCAACTGGGATCTAGGTTTTAGAGGAAACAACTTTGGCTCTAGTTAAGTGTATATACCAGGTGGTATTCCAGAAAGCAGGTTAAGCAACATACCTGGGTAAGTGTACAGATAAGTAAATGGAAAACCTCAGCTTTCGATTCCAAATACTGAGGTAACTTTAAGGGTATGCAAGTACACATACAGTAGCAACATATGCTCTGAACATGATCTGTTCTGGAGTTTAGTCACCATAAACAAAAGAAAAAAGAAAGAAGTATGGCACGCTTCTTCTTAGTGTCCGTTTGCATGGTGACTCTGGGATGTGGTGCTCTGTTGAGAAATTCTTTAGCTGTGTCCAAAATTGAATAGTGTATAGTAGGTACTACGTTTGGTTTGAAACTTGCTTTAC
The DNA here is from genome assembly GCA_022828995.1 of Vimba vimba. NCBI lineage: Eukaryota > Metazoa > Chordata > Actinopteri > Cypriniformes > Leuciscidae > Vimba > Vimba vimba. The sequence continues at coordinate 29,215,112 of CM040833.1, forward strand.
AACTGTTCAAAAAAGTACATTCTATATAGTATTAATGTTTGTAGTCATGTGTCCTATCGGCGTCAGTTGCGTAGCTTCACTGCCATTCACAACTCCTCTCTCATGGCCTCATGATATAGTAAAGTGTCCAGTGGATGTGAAGTTCAGAATCTCACAGGAAATAGTAGGTCATCCAGGTACTTTTTGCCTACTGTTTTATAAATACTATAAATTTGGACATACTACTTGGCTAACATACAGTTTTTTAATAGTATGGAAGTAGGCTTATTTGGGATAAAGGATTTGTATTGACTGAACTTACTACCAGATGCATTTTTAGAACCAATTAATGCAAAGTAGGAAAGGTTTGAAAGGTTTTGGGTCACTCAACACTGTGTCAATAGTGATGCTATGGGGAGTACCTCAGGTGTGACGAATACCTGAAGCATGTGTACAATCAAACAAATTTCAATGGCCAATGACAAAGCATGTGGCATGTGTGTGCTGTGTCACCAGCACCATAAAGCCCATCTGCTTCATCACTTCCCCAGATTTCTCTGAGGAAGACGCAGTATGGCATGAAAGTATGGCAACACTATGCAGCTACGAGTAGGAAATAAGGGTTACATACGTAACAGAGTTGTTCCATTTCGTAGGTTCATGAGTGAATAGACAACAGGGTCAACCTTCTTGAACTTCTCCTAAACAAGCTTTTCTTCTTGTCCAATCCTGAGCAAGCGGCCATGGAAAAATATATCTGGTCTCTGGCAGCCAGCATTATCCATCCCTCTTCCTCTCGGTGGGTGCGAGATTCTTCTTTGTGAAGAATGATGGCTCTTTGCACCCTTGCGTTGACTATCGGGGGCTGAATGACAAAACTTTTAAGAACAGGTACCCCCTACCTCTTATGTCTTCAGCCTTTGAGGTTTTGCAGGAGGCTAGATTCTTCACAAAATTGGATTTAAGCAACTCTTTCCATTTGTAAGGGTGGGGGACGAGTGGAAGAAAGCTTTTAATACACCCACGGGACACTTTGAATATTTGGTTTTACATTTCAGCCTGTCTAAAGCTCCGGCTGTCTTCCAAGCACTCGTCAATGACGTGCTGAGAGACATGATAAATAAAGTTGTCTTTATGTTCCTGGACGACGGTCTGATCTATTCTTGTTTGTTTCAGCTGCACATTCAGCACGTCAGGCGAGTGCTGCAGTGGTTGCTGGAGAATTAGTTATTTGTCAAAGTGGAGAAGTGCATGTTTCATGCCCAGTCAGTTTCGTTTCTGGGTCCATCATTTTGGTAGCCTGGATGCCAGCCGAACAGCCCACAACATTTGAGGTCGGGAAGTTTGGTCTGGACTTGATCCGTTGTGGAGCAACTATGCTCGAACCAGAGCTGTTCAGACCAATCAAATTGTCAGGGCGGGCTTTACACAATGATGGACAGATGATCAACAGTAACGTAATCATCCACGTCACCTTGGGTTGAATTCGTTTACAACAAAGATGACTGCCGCTGGAGAATTGAGATTTCACAAGTTCACACTTACAAATAAGTCAGATAGAATAAATGCATATTTGGCGTGCTGTCCGAGGAGAGGGCTCCGGGCTCGGTATTTGGCCCGAACCCAAAGTACTCCCCCCGTATTCCTGGCTGTGGAAGAACAAGCCAAGAGTGAGGAGTCGAGGTGGTGGAGGGATGCTGAAAACTGAATGTTAGGTGAGTTGACAGGGTGAATAAATATATGCTTCCTCTCATGCTGATAGGGTAGACAGTAATTGTTTGATGACAAGTTGATAGGATTGATTATTTGAACATGCTCCTCCCGAACTTTGTTTATGAAACATCATGTGTAGATTCCACCATCGTGTCTATTATAGCAGATATCAACAGCGCATTAATTTTAAAAGAGGAACAGAGAACCGCGATCAAGGCATTTGTCGATCGGAAAGATGAATGAAGAACATACGTCACTTACTCCGTTGCTCTGATTGGTTGTAGGTCTATCCAATTGAGTGCAGAGGCATTTTCTTTCCTGGTTCGGTTGAAACACTCCCCATAATCACAGCCCAATGGAGCAGTATCAGACTCATATTTTGACTAGAATCTGAGTATGACGACGTCAGGCTATCATTTTGGTAGAGGGGATTCGCATGGACCCTGCGACAGTAAGGACAATTTCTGACAGGCCGACACCTGACTCCCGAAAAGACCTTCAGCAGTTCCTAAGATTCGCCAATTTTTATCTGCGTTTCATTAGTAACTTTAGTCAGGTGGTAGCCCCCCTAACAGCATTAGCATCCATCAAATCTAAATTTATTTGGTCTTCAGCTGCTCAAGAGGCATTTTCTAAGCCCCAAGTCCAAATTTTCATCCGATCCCATTCTTATTACTCTGGACCCATCACGTCAGTTTTTGTGGTGGAGGTGGAGGCCTCAGAGTTTGGGCCTCAAATATCCCCTCATGATAATAAGCTTCACACTTGTGCTTATTTTTCCTACCGGTTGTCTACTGCAGAGCAGATTTATGACATCAGCAAATGAGAGCTGCTGGTGGTGTGTCTGGCTTTGGGGGAGTGGTGTCACTGGCTGAAGGGAGTGGCTGTTCCATTTGGGGTGTGGACTGACCACAGGAATCTGAAATATATTTGATCTGCTAAATGCTTGAATTTCAGTTGTTCTTCGGGCACTTCAACTTTATGCTGTCTTACAGAACGGGTTCTAAAAATGGTAAGCCTGACATATTGTCCAAGTGCTTTGGTGCCCTGGATGATGTGCCCCATCCTGATACTATTATGGCCCCGTTTACACTGCCAGTGAAATGTGACCCAATTCCGATTTTTTGCTCACATGTGACACAGATCGGATGTGTTCTATGACAGTGTAAACAGGAAAAAAACGCATGCATTCGGATATTTCCAGATCGGTTTCAGGCCTCATTCATATGTGGAAATAAATCGGATATGTGCCAATGCGACTGTCATGTAAACAGGCAGATCGGATTTTCTGAGGCATTAGGCAACGTCTCCGCGGTTTAATGACGAGAGAAACCCCGACGCGCATCTGCAAAGGGACGGATGGCCCGACGAAACGTTGTGTCATCGTAGGAGAGGAATGTGGAGAGGGGCACGGGAAGTGTTTTCACATGATTGTAAATTTAACGAAAATTTTTGTTCATTTACATTTATTCATTTTAAGCAATTAGTAATTTATTTGTAATAAACACTTTAAGTGGGCTATTTAAATTTGAAAAAAGTGCTAGGACTATTTACATGTTCAATTATATTTTTAAAACATACGCGCAGATTGTGATGTAATATTGTGTGTGCATAGAAAGAATTTGTCCGCAGCCGCTCAAAAAAGAAAAAGAAAATTGTCCACAGCTGTTCTACTCCTGAGCGCAACTCCACTGTCAGTGTTGTGTAAGTACAGGCTCTAGGCAGTTTTTTTTGTGTTAATTTCTATTTCTTGTCGCTGTGCAGGCTCTTTATTGTATAACAGTGAACAGCACTTAATTTATGTGCCGTAGATCGGTCCGTTGCATTACGAAAGAAAGCAGTATCAATAATGTCAAATATGTGATGTGCAGTCAAGTTCAGGTGTGTGTATGTTGTTTTAACGAGTGTTCTCACCGATACGCTTGTGATTCGTGGAGTTTTATAGACATTGTTTCTTATTCAAAAGTGGTGTTTGGCAACTTTGCATATCGCAGAGCATGAAACATATTTTGTGTTTGTCCATTTGTGCAAGAGAATTTAACCCTTTAAGCATGCGCGGTATGTTTCATATAGTAGCCTAGCCTATGGCAAGTGTAAACACATGAATCAGATATGGGTCACAATTTAAAGAACGTGTAAACAGACAGTCAAAAAAAATCGGATATAGGCAACAAATCAGAATTGGGCATCAAGACCTGCAGTGTAAACGAGGCCTTTGCCATCGGGCCATGTGGTGGGGGTTGTCGTCTGGGCCATCAAGGATCGGGACAGGCGAGCTCTAGTCTAGTTGAGGTGCCCAGGGTGATTTCCAGCGGGTCTGCTTTTTGTTCCTGAGGGTGTTCTCGCCGCCATTTTTCAGTGGGGCCACGCCTCCAAATCAGCATGCCATCCAGGACTGAGTAGGTCGCTAGCAGCCATCCGTCAGCGGTTTTGGTGGCCAGCCATGGCGAAGCACATTCGTCAGTTTGTGGCCGCATGCTCTGTCTGTGCTCAAAACAAATCATCAAATCAGCATCGCCAGTTTTCCCTTCATGTGCGTGCGCCAGGTGGCGTTCCTGAGAGAGGGGGTACTGTCAGGACTCAGGTTTGATCACTCTGTCTCCTTTCTTAGTTTTTATTTTTGTTTGTCTGCGCACACCTGTTCTCAGTTTATTCTTGATTTAATTGCCATTTGTTCTCTTGTCTTTTCTCAGTGTCTTGCCAGTTTGTTTGCTCACATGAGCAGATTTTCTTAATTATTTTTTGGTTTTTGTTCTCTGCCTAGTTGGTGTTGTGGTTCCTGTCTCACCTGTTTCTCCCAACGTTGGATTGGTCTCCCTGGTTTTGCCATCCCATTCATTCCTGACTCTGGATCTGAACTTTTGTGCAAGTCTGCTTCATTAATGAACAGTACATTTGAGAGTGACTACAGCACACTATTCCCACTGATTAGTAATTCCAGTTTTATTGCCTGCCTGGTCTTTATCATCTTGCTCGTCGGACTCTAATCTTTCGTTCCTGGATCTGAATAATTGTCGGCTGATTAAGAGTGAGACCTGTTTGACCATCTACCTGAGTTGGTCTGGAGCCAGCTGAGTTTTTGTCCAGGAATATATTTCAGCATTTGTCAATAAAACTGTTAAGCATTCTTCTGCTCTTGGGTCTTTTCTTCAGTAGATGTGACACTTTCCTGCTCCACAACATAACCAACTAAGCGGTAGGGTAGAGGATGGCGCCTTTAGAATGGTACAATAAGACCATAATCAGGACAGGGGCAAAGTCCAAGCAAGACGAGTCCATCGACAGGGCCTACAAATCCCCCATTTTTTTAAGAGACATCAAGACTAGCAAAAGAGCCACCTTAAGGGTCAGAAATTCAACCAAAGCTGACTAGGGAGTCTGAACCCTTCCAGGAAGGAACTCTCCCTGGACAGAAAGGCCTCACCCTTCACATAAAATTGGAGACTAACGAACGTCTCCTCAATGATTCTTCATCAATAAGCGCATGCCCAGCAGTAATGGTGGCCACGTATTCCCTTAAGTGTCAGAGGAGCCGCCCCAGAACTCTGAAACCAAGGGACCAATTGTATAGTTGCCACCCAGCCATCCTCAATGGGGCAGCCTATAGTAATCTTATGTGCCCTAATACCTTTTAAAGAGGGGATAGGTACTGCACAGATGTTTTGAACAAAGTAACAGAAGAACAACCGGTGGGAACTGTGGGGATGGGTGGGAATGAAAGCATTTTAATTTTAAAGTTCCCGCCGTGCATGAACTCAGAAACACCCTTGAGATCCTGTTATTATCCTGTACAATAATTCTGTCATCATTTACTCACCCTCATGTCATACTAAACCCGTATATTACTGGTGAAATATCCCTTTAAGCTGTTGGAAGATGAACACAAAGCAGAGGCCTGTGTTTCTTTACATGACAAAATGTTTTTTTTTGTTTTTTTAATAAAAGCATACGGGGCAAAATTCATCAGTCCTGGTATTTGTAGGATTCTTCATTATCTCATGGTTCTCTGCTTACCTTGAACTCTAAGAGGTTATGCATCTGTTCCATCTCTGTGGTCAACATGCCATCGTCATAATCATCATCCTCTTCTTCGATGATTTTAATCTTCTAAAAGAAAGTTTTATGTTTGAGTTACTAGCAAAGCTTGGGTCAGAGTTCGGGTTAACAAGTTAATGAATATGTGCTCATACCACATGTTTAGCAGGGGTGGAACTATCTGATTCATCATTTATATCGTCATTTTCTTTCAGATAATAATCACTGGCTCCATCTTTAAAAAGAAAAAAAGGCAAATGTACAATTACTACACATTAAAATGTCTTGAAACAATACAGTTTCCTGTATTTTCAATGTAATTAACAAATGCATAAAATGTGATCTCATCTGTCAACACCATGAAAATCTTGCCCACCATCAGACAAACAGAGTGACATAGAGTCATTGTGTTCGCCGGCCTCTCCTAGTTCCGGACAGTCGTCTTCAAGGATGTGAGGTGAATGAGGTGCAGTAGGATTGGGGAACATAACCGGCCCTCCTTTAGGTGGTGGAATTTCAATGCCCATCAAACGGTACTTCCTTCTGCGGTTACCAATCCACGTCTGTCAAATACAGGTTTAAAAAAAGGCAAAGACATGATATACTTCTACTTAAACTCTCTCCTCGGGGAGCAGGGACCCAGAAAATACGATGATTTACAAAGCACTGGATAAATTTTGTCCAATCAAATGCTTTCTAGAATGAGAACGTCCCCTCCCCCTAAATTATAAATAACACATGGTTTGCTACTATTACTTTGGTCTCATTCTATAATTGAGAGTATATTTCACATCAAAGAACAAAAACAATATGCTTTTTCAATAAAATTACATCATTACAATTTCACCATTGTAACATATCTGCTAGTTGCCAAACTCAATAATTAAATACCATTTTGATATTACAAGGGAAAGGATGTTTTCCAAGGCAATTTCAAGCAAACTGAAACGGTGTGCACAAAATATTTGTGTGCGATTATAATATGCTTTATGTTGAGACAGAAAATTTTTGAGAAGAAAATTGTTAGAAAAAACGTACTCGGTTACTAACGTAACCTCGTTTCTCTCTAGAAGAGGGAACGAGTACTGCGTTTTTTCAAAACGCTGCGGGAAAAGTCTCTTTTCACGAAACACTGAAGCAAAAATTATCCTTTAATTTTTCATATATGTAAAACGCGTTGCGGCAGCAGCAGACAGCTGAAGCAAGACGGCTTGTCTGCTCATTGGCTGCTCTGCGGCAACTGCATAAGCCTATCGAGCGCAGGCTGATGCAACATCAGACCAATGAGGGCGCTTCGCGCCCTCCTCGCCACTTCCCGCCGAGACGGGCGTGGCTTACCTCTATAAAAGGAGCTCGAGAAGGCTGACTCACTTGATTTTGATCGCCGAAGCGAACCAGAGTGAACCAAACGCACGGCAAGGGAACGCAGTACTCGTTCCCTCTTCTAGAGAGAACCGAGGTTACGTTAGTAACCGAGTACGTTCTCTTACGAGAGTTCTCTCGTACTGCGTTTTTTCAAAACGCTGCGGGAACCCCTTGCAAAACGCCGTGCGTGCTGGGATAAAAACACTGATCACCGGAAGCTATTTCAGGCATACAGTGCATAATCACCAGATAGACTCACACAGAGTCGGGGAATAAGGGGGGAAGCCTTAATTCCCTATACTGTAGCATCTGCAGGCTTAACATGACCTCACAGGGAGAGTCTAAAGACAGGAGGGGATTCCTCCGTCCTTATATAGACATGTCCACAGACGCGAATATGACATCACATAGCCAGGGTAGCGAGCCTGCACTAATGTGGGAAAACGTGGGTCTTACACAGTTCAGCCCAGCATAGTCGGCATAGTATTACACCAACAAAAGCTTAGCCTGTAAGGCGGGAACCTCTAGGTTATAAAACCTGATAAATGTAGACGGAGAGGCCCAGCCTGCCGCCGTACATATATCCTGTAGGGAAATCCCGCTGGACCAAGCCCACGAGGAGGCAACGCCTCTCGTGGAGTGCGCTCTGACTCCCAACGGGCATTGAATGCCCTTGGCAGTATAAGCCAGCGCTATTGCGTCAACTATCCATCTGGATAGGCTTTGTTTCGAAACAGCCGTTCCTTTGGAACGTCCGCTGAACGAGACAAAGAGCTGCTCTGTCTGTCTAAAGGCAGCAGAGCGGGACATATAAGTTCTTAAAGCCCTAACAGGGCAAAGAAAACTCGAGTCCCCTTCCTCACTCGACACCGGCAGGGCAGCCAGGGAAATGACCTGAGCCCGAAAAGGCGTGTTGAGGGATTTCGGCACATAGCCGTGCTTAGGTTTGAGTATGACTTTAGAGTCATTAGGACCAAACTCCAAGCACGCCGGGCTCACGGAGAGCGCGTGCAGATCGTCTATGCGCTTCACTGAAGCGAGAGCCATCAAAAACACTGTTTTGAAAGACAAATGTTTGAGGCTGATTGACTGGATAGGCTCGAAAGGGGCACCTTTCATGGCCGCCAGGACCGTAGAAAGGTCCCACATAGGGACTGACGGAGGCCTGGGTGGATTCAGTCTCCTAGCTCCCCTGAGGAAGCGGATGACTAAATTATTCCTTCCTAGTGACTGACCCAGCGTTGAACCTGAGAACGCTGAAATAGCCGCCACATACACTTTGAGCGTGGAAGGGGATCTGCCCTTATCCAACAGCTCTTGTAGGAAGGAGAGAACCTCCGTTACCTCACATTCGAGGGGTGAAAGGCTCCGAGCTGTACACCAGCCGGAGAAAACCGACCACTTTGAAGCGTAGAGTCGCCTGGTCGACGGCGCTCTAGCCTCCGTGATGGTATTCATGACTCCCTCTGCGAGACCAACGGGTATCCGTTGAGCGCCCACACATGAAGGGACCATAGCTCCGGGTGCGGGTGCCAAATCGAGCCCCTGGCCTGCGAGAGGAGATCTCTCCTCAACGGCACTGGCCATGGAGCAATGTCTGCTATCTGCATCAGAACTGGGAACCATGCCTGGTTCTTCCAGAACGGTGCTACAAGCAGCACTGGGCATTTCGTTTTCCTGACCCGTTCCAACACCTGAGGCAGGAGGGAGACGGGGGGAAAAGCGTATAGCGGGCAGCGCGGCCACCTTTGGGACAGCGCGCTGTCGGTCTTTGAAAAGAATGCGGGGCAGTGAGCGTTTTCGTGGGACGCGAATAGGTCCACCTCCGCTTTGCCGAATCTCTCCCACAACAGCAGGACTGTTTGTGGGTGTAGAGACCATTCGCCCGTAGGAACGTTGTTCCTGGACAGTCTGTCCGGGCCCACATTCAGCAGCCCGGGCACATGTACTGCTCTCAGCGAGCGTATGTTGTGCTGAGCCCATAGCAGGAGGCGTTTCGCCAGCCTGTACAGGGGTTTGGAATTCAGACCGCCCTGGCGATTTATGTAGGACACCACTGCCATGTTGTCCGAACGGACTAAGACGTGTTGGTCCTTGATGTGGGGACAAAAGCGCGTCAGCGCGTTGTGCACTGCCAGCATTTCTAGGCAGTTTATGTGCTGGAGCTTTTCCCGTTCCGACCATAGGCCGAAGGACGGTCTGCCGTCGAGCAGCGCTCCCCATCCCGAGGTGGATGCGTCCGTAGACACCATCTTCACCCTCGAGGAAGTCCCCAGGCTTACACCTGATTGGTACCAGTCGTTCGCCATCCAAGGTACCAGGGCTGTGACGCAGTCCTGATCGACCTTGAGGCGTAAATGACCGGACACCCACGCTCTGCGCGGAACCCGCGCTTTCAACCAGAACTGCAGCGGGCGCATGCGGAGCAAGCCCAACCGGAGAACTGACGATGCTGAGGCCATGAGACCCAGCATCCTTTGAAATTTTTTGAGCGGGGTGAAAGCGCCGCGGCGGAAAGACATCGCCGCGCGCTGAATGTTCAGCACGCGCTGTGGCGACAGCCGCGCTGTCATAGACTGTGAGTCCAGAACTATACCCAGAAACGGAATCGTTTGGCTGGGGTTCAGTGAACTCTTCGCCCAATTGACCGTGATACCAAGATTCTCGAGGTGATCGAGTAAAATGGCTCTGTGCTCTATGAGCTGAGATCGTGATTGGGCTAGGATCAACCAGTCGTCCAAATAGTTCAGCACTCGCATGCCTCTGAGTCTGAGAGGAGCGAGCGCTGCGTCCATGCATTTCGTAAAAGTACGAGGTGCCAGGGACAAGCCGAAAGGCAGGACTGTATACTGGTATGTCTGACCCTCGAAGGCGAATCTCAAGAATCGCCTGTGATGTGACGCTATCTGTATTTGAAAATACGCGTCCTTCAGATCTATCGACATGAACCAGTCTTCTCGGCGAACATGCGCGAGAATATCGCTGGTTGTGAGCATTTTGAAACGGCGTTTCACTAATACTCTGTTCAGTCGTCTTAGATCCAGAATGGGTCTGATACCGCCGTCCTTTTTGGGGACTAGAAAGTATCTGCTGTATATCCCCTGTTCGCTTTGAACTCGGGGAACAAGCTCTATCGCCCCTTTGCTTATCAGTTTTGATATTTCGGCGCGAAGTAGGTGTGCTACATTCAGCGGAACCGAAGTTTCGACGCGCGCTGTGAAGCGCGGAGGGCGTCGATAAAACTGTAGCGAGAAGCCTCTCTTTATAATGCCTAAGACCCAGTCCGAAACCCCTGGAAGCGCTGCCCATGCATCTGCATGGTTGGCTAAGGGCCGGATACAGAGCGCGCTCTGTTCGCCGTGCGACAGAGGTGCTACGGGGCTCACAAACATAGGCGTTATGCCTGCGGCATTTGAGACGGGGGGCGCGCTTAATACAGCGGGCGGAGCGCTCGCCCTCAACCTTACAACAGTGTTTGACTGAGTGAGGGAGGGCTGCGCGAGCCCCGTGGGACTCATGTGTGCGAGTAGATGTGGGCTGTGAGCGGGCACATTTACTGCTTGGGGCGCGCTGCTTGTGTAAGCGGCGCGCGCGCTCACAGGTCTCGCTTTTACAGAGAGCCTGTGATCTGATAGACATAGTGTTCGTGGGCACTGAACAGTGGGCACTTTTACTATGTGGGGGGCGCAACCGACCTGAGTCGATTTTATTTGCGCGAGCCCTGGGTGCAGGGCTGTGCTTATGTGTATGGATGGGCACGGAGGAGTGGGCATCGACACTACACTTATAGCACCATCGGCCGTGGCCGGGACACCAGAAAACACACTCTTTTCGAGACATATCTGGGTAGCCGTAAAAACGGCTTTTGAGTGCAGGCAAGCGGGCACTTGTACAGGCTTGCGCTTTGCAGAGAACGCTGGGACAGCCGCGAAGCTTGGGGCTGAGACAGCGAGGCGCTTGGGTGGGAGGCCGGCCGCAACGGGACTCACACACCTGCGCTTTCCTAGGCGGGCTAGGACTTCTTCGGGACCTCTGGCTTCACTACAATCCTCGGTCGCGGCGCGCGCGCGGGGCGCCGGGCGCTCGATCGAGAGCGGGGTCTCGAGCTGCGCTGTTGAGGCTGCTGCGAAGAGGGGGCCGAAGGCGGCGGCTGAGGCTGTGTGGTTCGCGGGGTCCGTTTGTCTCGACCCGCCGCGGAACCAGAGCGCTTCGGGAGGAAGTGCTTGAAGGCTTGAGACGCTTTCTGGGCTTCGGTAAATCTCTCTACGAACTCGGAGAGAGAAGAACCAAAGAGGCCAGCGGAAGACAGCGGGGCGTCGAGAAACGCGATGCGCTCGGAATCAGCCATCTCCGTGAGCGTCAGCCATAAGTGCCTCTCAGCGACAGTGGCGGAAGCCATACAGCGTCCCATGGCTTGTGCGGCAGCTTTGGTGGCTCGGAGCGTGAGGTCCGAAGCACTCCTCAAATCCGCAATACAGACAGCATCAGGTCCAGTCTCGTCCCATTTACGGAGGAGATCACCCTGGAAAATCTGCAATGTAGCCATGGTGTGTAGCGCTGACGCGGCTTGCCCAGCGGCGGAGAATATTCGCGCGAGCAGCGTCGACGTCATGCGGCAGGCTTTTGAAGGCAACACCGGTTTAGTTCGCCGTCCAGCGGAGGGCGGGCACAGATGGGTCGCTATAGCCTGTTCCACCGGCGGCAGGGAGAGGTAGCCTCGTTCATTCGCCTTGTCCAACGAGGAGAATGCAGGCGACACAGATGAGCGTGTACGCGCAGAGTAGGGCGCGTTCCAGGCCTTCGCAACTTCTTCGTGTAACTCAGGAAGAAAAGGAGCGGGCTTAGATTCCGGAGAATTGCGCTCACCTGGGAGGAAGCTACCATCGAGCCGGGTGCGAGAGGGGGGCTCCGGTGCAGACCACTCGAGGCCGAGGCTCGCCGCGGCCAACGCGAGCACTCGCATGAGCTCCGTCTCAATGCTGGCTCTCACTGAGGGCTTTCGGGCAGGAGGCGCGAGGTCCTCAGAGCTCGCCCAATCCTCGCTGCCTGAAGCGAGGAGAGAACAGGAATCCTTTTCCCCCGACGCGGCCTCCGAAACGACTTCCTCTGATGACGCGGCGGCGGGCTGCGGGCGCTGAGCATCAGGAAGTGATTCGGGGGAGGCCGGTGAAGCTGGCGGGCGAACCGGCGAGCTTGGACGGGGTGGAGAGGGTTCCGGGACCCGCTGCGAGCGGCGCTTCTTACGGCGCGGCATCGCGGCGGAATATGCAGGCTTCGAGAAGGATGCCAGGCGGGTCCTCAGAGCCACCATAGGCAAAAGCTCGCAGTGAGGGCAGCCGCCGTCAGCGAGCGCGAGCGCTGCATGGTCCTCACCGAGGCAGGAAACACAGATAACGTGGTCGTCTCCCCCGGCGAGTGGGGCTCTGCACGAGCCGCAGGATTTAGGCATCTTTAGAAAGACGCCGCTCTTTTAGGGGGTGAGTGCTACGAGAACACTCACACACACACACAAAACAGAGCACAATAAAGGATATGGGCGTCGGAAAGCGCAGCAGGTACGGCTGTAGAAGGCGGCGTAGGCCAGCGGCTTCGAGGGCTCGTCCCGCTGAGGTGCTTGCTTCAGACGACGCTGCTTCCGTGATCCAGCGATGCGTGCGCTTCGCTGAAGAGATTAAAATCAAGTGAGTCAGCCTTCTCGAGCTCCTTTTATAGAGGTAAGCCACGCCCGTCTCGGCGGGAAGTGGCGAGGAGGGCGCGAAGCGCCCTCATTGGTCTGATGTTGCATCAGCCTGCGCTCGATAGGCTTATGCAGTTGCCGCAGAGCAGCCAATGAGCAGACAAGCCGTCTTGCTTCAGCTGTCTGCTGCTGCCGCAACGCGTTTTACATATATGAAAAATTAAAGGATAATTTTTGCTTCAGTGTTTCGTGAAAAGAGACTTTTCCCGCAGCGTTTTGAAAAAACGCAGTACGAGAGAACTCTCGTAAGAGAACTATCGTCATCAATTGACTTACAATCTAAACAGAAGGAACAAAAACTAAACATTCTACAAAAAACTAAAACAGTAATCAGACAGTAACTTAGACACAAATACAATTTGACAGAATACCACAGATACATCGTCTCACCTGCATGTCACTTCTTGATGTTAAATTAACATTTATATTATTCTCTTAATAATGTGATATTATATTCTCATAAACGTATGAGGTTTTATCCCTAAGGAACTGTGCAATGTAAAGTAATGAACAGTCCTTTTAATAAATACCACTGACATGATGCACATTCAGATGAAGACACTCAGTCATATCAGGGGCCTAGCTAAACTTTTCTGTGATACATCTGCAAAAACTACTTAAGGAACCTTTTAGCCTATTCGATTATTGAAAGAAAATGTTTAATTATTCTTCTAGAATTATGAATAATGAAATTGTTTACGAGGGAAAAATGCAAAAACAACATTTTTGCCACTGTATTATGCTGTGTCTCTGCGTAAGTACAAAAGAAGACAAGAAAATTATGATTTCTGTACAGACTCCTGACCTTGACAATTTCAGTGTCCACGCTGAGTTCATTACTTGCAGCTGAGATCTTCTCTTTGCACAGAGAGCCCAGGCTGGTCATGCCGTTATCCCAGTAGCGCTTCAGTGTGTACAAGTCTCTGTCGCTAAACTGCGTCCTGTCCTGCAGCTTAATAAACACTACACCTTTTATTAAAAGCCATCATCAAAAACTGACAGTAAAATGATCTCTGCTCAATATATGTGCTAGAGAAGAGCATCAGCATATTTGAGAGACTCACCGTTCTTTTCCGGGAGTTACTATGAAGCCAGGGAGCTGACATGTTACTCGTTACCTGAAGAAATACAAAAGAAAACATTTTCTTGTGGCCCTTCGGGAATTAAGATAAGCCTGAGTTTGATCCTTTCAGTAAAACGTGCTTGTCTCGGTAATTTAGACACGCAGGTGTACGTGCAGAAATAAGAATGAATACTTGTGATACTGATGCTGTATCGAGGGGATTGATCCCCACATAAAATATTGATAGCAAATGTTTTAACTTTGAGTATTTTTTTTAACTTAATTATTGTGATGAATGCACAAAATAAACTTTAAAGTGGAGGAAAAATAATAATGGTAATACTTTACAATAAGGTTCATTAGTTAACATTAGTTAATGTATTAAAGGTGCAGTGTGTGATTTTTAGCAGCATCTAGTGGTGAGGTTGTGAAATGCAACCATCAAAAGTTACGGTGGCCGACAGGAAAAGATGTCGTCGTCTGAGACATCAGAGAGTAGCCAGTTAAGCAATGAGGTTTCTTTACAAAGATAAATTAAGAAATTATGTTTACTTAAAACGATGTGTTATTGCGAATATTATTGTTACTTGTTCATCATTGTGTCAGTGTTTTATTCGCTGACTTTAGCTAGCTCTTCTTTGCACAAAGAACAACATAGTGATGAAGCGCGTTTGTCCGTTTAGGGCCACTGTAGAAACATGTCGGCGCATTTCAATGTAAGGGGACCCGCCGTGTATGTAGACAGAAACTGCTTATTCTAAGGTAATAAAAACATAACGGTTCATTATGTAAGGTCTTTATACACCACTGAAAACATAGTTATGTATATTATATTGCATTTCTACAGATCTGTCTAAATATTACACAATGCACCTTTAACTAACATGAACTAACCATGAGCAATCCTTTTTTTACCGTATTTATTCATCTTTGTTGTTAGTTCTCATGTTAGTTCACTGTGCATTAATTAATGTTAACAAATACAACTTTTGATTTTAATAATGTATTAGTAAATGTTAAAATTTGCATTAACTAAGATTAATAAATGCTGTAGAAGTGTTGTTCATTCTAGGGATGCTCATATTGACCGTTTAACCGTTAAGCGAAAGTAAAAATTTTGACCGATTAATACTATCAGTTAAACGGTTTAAAACGTTTTTTTTTAAGCTTTTTTTTTTTTTAGTTTGCTGCATGGTTTAAAAATAAAATACTATATAGCTTATTTTCAAAATTTCAACTCGAGCGGAAAATTCGCGTGAAGATGGTGAAATTCACAGAGTTGAGTGCGCCTCTGGATGGTGCTGTGAAACCAGACACGTCGGCGTTTGGCTTTCCTCCGTATTTGGGACTTCCACAACAACTACAGAGCAGCAATATCATTTATTTCAGACATGACGGAAAAATTATGGCAGAAAGAAATTGTGTTGTTGTTGATCATGATGATACACTCCTTTTCGCGGGATGTTTTTATTCGCGAGTGACGCGAAAAACATCCCGCGAGTAATCTAGACTAGAGCAAGTAAACCGCAATGCGAATACACTTCGCGTTTGACTGTCAACAGGCTGCGCTCCAGACTGACCCCACATCACGTTGATATGTTGCTTTTTTAAAATAAAAATTAGACAAGGTGTTGAGGTGTTGAGGTAGGGCTGCTATTTTTATTTAACGAAAAATCTTAGTCTAACGGAAAAAAATTGCCGGTTTTTAAAAGCTTTGTTCAAACGGATTCAGTGTTTTCTTTTTGTCATCTTAATTTGTTAATTAAGTTTAAAAAAAAAAAGTTTTTATTTGTATTATTTTATTCTGTTTTTCTCTCACTGTCAGAAATGCTGCAGGTGCGTGAAAATTTAAACTGAATCCAGGTTCTGTTGTTGATCTGTTCTGTATGCTGCTGTTTGCACTTTGCACGTTAAAATAAACCCTTTGATTAAAAAAAAAATTGTTTGTATTTTTTTTAAAGGGTCACAGATACGCGTCAATTTTATTTGTATTTAATGACAATTCAATATTATAATTTTATCAGTTAACGGTTAATAATCGATTAACGAGCGGCGGTTGTCGGTCGGGAAAATTAATCGAAATGAGCATCCCTAGTTCATTCGTAGTTCATGTTAACTAAAGTAGTTAAGTAATGTTAACTAATGAAACCTTATTTTACAGTGTTACCAAAATTACTTTTTGTGCTTTTTTTTCTTGATCATTTAAAATGATATTTCGTGTGAATCTCATAGCAAAGTTCAAATTCATTTGTCCCTGTCCAAATTAACAGCCATTAATAGCAACTCTAGGGCTTTACAACAATCGTCTCGTCCAGAAAATGTGTGGGTCTCTGAAACAATCACTGTGTAATAATCATAAATAGTAATCAACGTGGCATACCTTGAGACAGGGGATTCTGGAAGATGTCTGCAGGTTTAACGGGAAGTTGCTGGGGGAGGATGATCTGATCAGTAAGGAGCTGCTGGTCTGACATCCCTTTTCCCCAAAGAGAGCAGAGTTTGAGAGGTTCAGCGCAGAGGCCGAATGGCTCCTCTCTGTTTGTCCCGGACTGTCAATCAAAGAAGAGAAACCGGCGCTGGAGCCCACAGAGGCTTTCCCGCAGTGCATCTGCACACCCATGTTTGCTAGCTCTTCTTCTCTGGAATACTCATCATCAGCGTCAGCGGTTTCCATCGCGATCGAGAAGATCTCCGACGCGTCGACCGGCCGGGTTTTTCTCACCGCTGTGTCTCGAGCGCTTCCCGGGAGAGCTCGCTGCGACAGGTCCTCTAATCCAGCCAGGGTGAAAACATGCTGGATCTGAGCGCCACCACCCACAGGACCGCAATGAGCCAGCGCCGTTTTCTGAGGCCATGACGGATGCTGGGACGTCCTGCACTGCTTGGCCCAACTGGGAGCGATTACCGCAGAGTCTCTCGAGCTTAAGGGTTTAAGTGCTGCGCTAGAGCTGGGGAGGATGGGGACTTTCCGCTGTATACGCTCGTGAGCGGGCGCCTCCTTTTCTGTGTGCGAGGGCAATGATTTTGTCCCTGTCCTGTTGAGAGCTGAAGCATCAAAGCAGCTGGCATAAATGCCTGTTAAAATCACATCACTGTGGCCACTGAGTGGGGAGGAAGATGACGGAGAAGAGGAGGATGAGGAGGATGAGGCCTGTGGGGGGAGGAGGTGGGTCACAGCGGGCCCACGCTGAATGCTCCTCATGGCTGCCATCTCAGCCGTCAACACCGATCCGGCCACGAGCGCACCGGCAGATCCACAGGGAACGTGCTGATGGGACAAAACTTGAGCAGACGCACCATTCTGGTCAGCTTTAGATGCCAGCTTCCGTCGCTTGTTTCCTACCCATGTCTAAAAAGAGAAAAGCAGAGACATGCACTGCCATCAGGTTTGAGAAAGTCTAACTATTCCAGCAGAAAAAATGTTTGAGGAATGTTCCTGCTGCACTTTTACATTGAGTTAAAGGGAAACACTTTACATTAAGGTTCATTAGTTAACATTAATGTATTAACTGACATGAACTAACAATGAGCAATACATTTGTCACTGTATTAGTTCATCTTTGTTAATGTTAGTTAATAAATATACAGCTGTTCATTGTTTGTTCACAGTGCATTAACTAAAGTTAACAAATACAACCTTTTGATTTTAATGTATTAGTAAATGTTATAATTAAAATTAACTAAGATTAATAAATGCTGTAGAAGTATTGTTCATTCTTACTTCATGTTTAACTAAGGTAGTTAACCATGCTTGATGGTTAAAACGTTTGGTTATCCTTGCCACGCTTGCCACCTAACCACATTTGGTTATCCTTGATGGATAACCAAATGTGCGTTAACCACGCTTGATAAACAAACTGGTGGTCCAAAACAGCTGGTCCAAAACGCAGCAGCTCGAGTTCTTACCAGAACCAGGAAGTATGACCATATTAGACCTGTTCTGTCAACACTGCATTGGCTCCCTATTAAACATTGTATACATTTTAAAATATTGCTGATTACTTACAAAGCACTAAATGGTTTAGCGCCGCAGTACTTGAGCGAGCTCTTAACGCATTATAGTCCTTCACGTCTATTGCGATCTCAAAATTCTGGCCAGTTAATAATACCTAGAATATCAAAATCGACTGCTGGTGGTAGATCCTTTTCCTATTTAGCACCAAAACTTTGGAACAGTCTTCCTAACATTGTCTGGGAAGCAGACACACTCTGTCAGTTCAAAGCTAGACTAAAAACACATCTCTTTGGCCTAGCATACACATAACACATTATAGACTTCTATAATTCAATGTTAGGCTGCATAGTTTAGGTCATCGGGAACCGGGAACACTTCCCATAAATCCTGATGTACTCGTTACATCATAAGAAGAATGGCATCTACACTAATATTAGTCTCTCTGTTTATCCCGAGGTTTACCGCAGTCCGCCAGATCCAGGCCGTATCCAGATATGATGAGGGACCTGCGCCTGGACGCGACGACAACACAGTCCTGAAGTGTCAACTAGGCTCTCTCCTGTGAAGGCCTCCTGCCCTTACCTTTACCTCTCTACAGATAAAGCGTTGTCGGGATAATTCCGGTTTGCGTGGCTACGCGGAAGCGATACAAAATTCTGTATTATAAATTTTAAAGCCAGACAAGTAGTTTGTTGAGGGTTGGTTTGTAGGGAAGGACTACACGCCTGCGCACAAATATTCAAATGCACATACCTATAGACTGAACTTGTAATGTGAATGTGCACGCCATCGGCATTCTCACGCTTTTTCTCATCGTTTTATACCCCAAATGAAACATGAAGTCGGCTGCTGGGAGGAAGTGGGATAAATTCCCCCTTTTAGATTTAATAAGAGACTGTCACATTTCAGTAAGACTAGAATTAATATGTTATTGATTTAACTGCACTGACACTATCAGATGAGAACAAAATTTGAGGCGAATAATGACACTAACTTTGCAACATTGACACTAGCCGCGTTTCCATTACAGATTTGCGCAAAACTTTTGTGATATTTTCTAAATGTCGGCGTTTCCATTAACCGATGTTATGCAACTGAAACATTTTTTTTTCCTCTCGCGATAAGTCAATCCAAACATCATGGCGACGGATATTGGTAGGTTTACGTATAACGCAGCCACTGCACTGCCCATTATTGTTATTAATTGAAGGAGACGTAGGCGTGTTATACAAGCATTAATGGCAAGGAAAGCCCCTCATACTGGGGAGAGGCACATATGAGGTGTTTCTGGGTGTTTCTCCCTCATATCTGCTTCAAGGTCTTGATTGTGGCAATTCCAGTATTCCCGTATTTCTTTTGTCTTTTATGAGTTTAATGAAGAACGTCTTCTGTCCAAACATCTACGTCAGGTGACCTGTAAATGTGCATTGCAGTTTTGCGAAACATGGGAGTTTTTGCGAAATTGACGTGTTCCCATTGGGCGTATTTTCAATTTAGAAATGTGTCCGAGTGTGGTCCGACTTGCTCTGATGTCATGCTGACGAATGTAAAAAACTCTCGCGACAATGAGGCGGCCGTGTCGGCTCTCGACCAACCGCGCATGATGGGAAACGACTTGCTGACGACACAGCTTAATGCTCATCGGTTTAAACAACCGTGATGTATTGTTCTCTAATTAAAATATTTGTTTTTAAAACCCTGATATCATGTTTATGTGTATAAATTAAGTGAGATTCCCAAATGCGCTGATAATGCGATCTCTCTGTGGGTTATGTGATTGTTGTCATATCTAAAAAATCTAAAAACATCTCTGTATTAAAGTACAAATGATTGATAAACACGTCTTTCGAATGTAATTAAATAACAAGTACTTTGGGTGTCTTGTTTATCATATTTATTTTCATATAACAGCGACAACTTAAATGACCATGTTTATTAGCAACAATATCTCGCCTAAATGACAGGGGAGGCGCTTCTCAGACGAGCCTATTCTCAGAGGAGATAATTTTTTTTAAATTAATTTATTAAACGCTCTTTGGAATACTTGACTCTGATTATTACATGGCTTGGTTGAATTCCAATGTAGAATGCGGTGTGTTATTTCTTGATAACAAACCGCTGCGAAGTATAACACACCGTTGCCATGAAAAACAGAGCGTTGCTATGGACGCAATTCTGTTCACTCTGGCAATATAATCGTTTTTTAAATCAATAAACTCCTTTTTAAATCAATATTTTGAGTCAAATTATTGATTTATTTGTTAGGTAGCAGGGCTGCCAACTCTCACGCATTGAGCGTGAGACTCACGCAATTGACACTTTTCACACGCTCTCACGCCACACATCCATTTTCTCACGCACAGAAAAATTGCGGAGCAAAGAGGTACTTTTAATATTAAACTAATTCTCAGCTCTTAGATTCCGTCAATTTTATTACGAAATTCAGATAAAAATACGTTTGGCGCTTGTAAATGTGACGTGACAGATCGCTGAGCGCCTCAGTTCAAGTGCACGTGAACCGATCATCTGTTACTTTTTTATTTAAAGATGCAGTACAACTTACCGAAAGTATACATAATATCGACCAATTAGTGTTTTTCAACCATGGAAAGAGGTCAATATAACAGCAGGAGAACAATTATGTCACATAACGTTACATTTACCTCAGGAAAGCCATTTAATGACCATAGCATGTTAATTGAATAGAAAAAATGGCTAGAGAGGAGATTTTGCTGAGCACTATATTACATATTTATTATATTTTTACTTATGTCATTAAATAATTGTTATTATAACAAAAACAGCATTATATTTAATTTAATTTGTTATTTTTAACCTTTAATAATACCAGCAGATTGGGCCCTCTATGTTTACAGCATTAGGTGAGATTTTTTTAAATAAAATTTAAAATAAACATGTATCCAAATTAGTCAATATTGAATCAAAATCGGAATCAAATCACAAGAATGGAATTGAAATCTTGAAATTTTTGTCAAGCAATAATAAAAACTGTATCCAACCAGTCATTGTACAATGTAAACATTGTAACATGTTGTCACTAAACTTCATAAAATTCTATTTAGTTACCAAATGTTTTGACAATCACAATTACACTTATTGCGATGCAATATTTGTTTTGCCCCCCCCCCCCCCCCCCCAAAAAAAATCTCACTCCAAGCTAAACTCAAAAGTTGGCAGCCCTGAGGTAGCCATGTAATAAGCCATGTAATCCGCTTCGCGTCGGGTTCCCGATCAGCCTGTCGGGGTTATATTCGCTATAACAACCGCCTCGCTCTACATTATCCCTTACTTAGTCAATCCTGCAGTTTGATATTTCCTAACACCGGCTTTATCAAAAGCAACGCTGTGCATCAAACCGCTCATCTGAATAACTGAAACCAGCAATACTTTCATCTCTCTCGTATCAAACTGTGAACTCACTCTCTCATTTCATTCAAACAGAGCTGGATTGAGTATGAAAAATTTATTATTTTGAAAATGAAATTGGAGGACTTATGAATGTATGAATGTTACTTTAATATCATGGTAGTGCTTGTCTTGTTGCCAGAAAAATGGTTTTGTACGTTAAAAATGATTTTATTTAGCAGAAGCATTTAGGTTATATTAAAAAATATTTTCTAAAAGTGAATTGTGTCAGCATTTATACTTTACATTTATTATCCATATACAGTCACAGAATTATACTAGTATATTGATGACCTTTAAGCTATTAACTGTCACGATGTGGTCATACAAGGAGAGGAGATGAGGATATAACTATAGCAGTTTAACTTTATTAAAAGAAACAAAAACACATGAACACGATGGATAATCGGAAACCCACATAATAATCTAGCTTGCTCTGGCTACTCCGTAGCTCCGTAGTTATCTCTGCATGTATATTTTAAGCAACGATAAAACGAAATATGTTAAAAACACAACTCTTAAACCTATTAATAGCCACACAAATGTGGTTCAGGCAACACCTACATTGATTAACTTCACCGCATGTATATTTATAACAAAATGAAATTTACATTTAAAAAATATTAAACATATTAATATGTGGTTCAGGCAATATGTGCATATGTAGGTTACTCTGATTATCTTCACTGTAATAAAATTAAATGAAATATGACATAAAACACAACCCTGTCTCTTTTTGTTAAATGCAATTTTAATGATCAGCACAAAGTCAGTGCTCTACAATGGTAGTTAAATAGCCTAAATATATAAAGTTATGAAACTCCTCTTTGCCCTCAGCCAAAACAATTTGCCAGGGAACAAATTATAGATTCATGAGACAAAATATCGCCTGTTAGATATACACAAGATTAATTATATCTCATGTTTAAGCACTACAGAGACATCAGAGCCAGCGGCAAACGTCAGAAGGACTAGCCGAGGAAAGGCTGCTCCAGTCGGGGTAATGAGCGCTGAGCACCCGGTGATCGACTGGATCTCACAAAACATAAACGTCAGATCAAATTTTCAAATAGGAGCTCTCTTCATAAATAAACCACAGATTTGAGCTTTAAGCAACTGTATTCTTGCCTGATAACATCTTAAAACTACATTTTGTGACACAATAACAGTATTTTTAAATTACGTGGGTTTTCTCCTTTGCTATTGATGCTTGCTGGTTGGTGCGAAATGCATTCTGGGATACCTGGCTGTCTCAAGTCCGCACAAGCCACCTCTCGATGCATCCTCGATAAAAGGAGCGGATCAAGAAAACATACGGGGATCTGAACTTTACTTGGCTAGATGTGAACTTTGAATTGGAACAGGACTTACGACTTAGTACAGACAAGAACACATATTGAGAAACGGCTTGTGACAAGAACACAGGAAACGAAAGAGAACTGAAAATACTCAAAATGAACATCTTTAAACAGAAACAGAGAGAATCCGTGACATTAACAAATCGGTTTTGTTTTTGTTTTTTTACCAATTTTGATTATAAGTCATTACTCAATGAAAATGTCCCCCTCTCCTATTGCTCTCAATCACTGAGGCACTTTCAATAAAGAATTTAAAAGTAATGTGAATAGATATATGCATTGTTATTTTGAGAATTTTGAGTAAATACTGTAATTTAAAATAAGTGTACACTTAATTATCATCTTGCTCTTTAGATATGAGTCGTTCAATGAACAGTCATTGAAAAATCCATGATGGTTGACCTATAAATAACAACATAAATGGTCTGAAATAAAATGTTCAATAAAAAATAAATAAAACATGCTTACTCTAACCACGCTGAAGTCAAGCTTGGTCTCTTGAGCACACTGTAGGATGAGCTGGAAGCAGCTCTTGCTCTGATTGGTCATGCCGTTCTCATAGTAGCGTTCCAGGATCCGCTGTTGCTCGGCAGTAAACACCGACCGCAAGTTCATCTGTAAGATGAAAGGAAGTTATAATAATAAAAATGACAAAACACTACTGCACAGTGCGGACAATAAGACAACAGTATCAAGAACACCCTATGCAATAAGAAAAGCCACATTACATATACAGTCACAAATGTAGAGTCACAAAGCAAATCTCATTATTTTAAATGAATGTTCTGGATTGAATGTAGGTGAACGCATTAGAATCACATCGAATGTTTTGTGGTTATACTTTTGAAAGAGTGTCTGGGTTTCCATCCAACTATTTTTATGTATTTTTTTAATGTTTCACCCACAGCTGTGTATGGGGAAATCATTATGTGAGCTATTTCACTCATTCTCCACAATCTCCGGGCGGTATTTCATAACACTATTTATAACTGCTTCAGCATGGCAAGAAAACCAAAGCAAGGAGGTCATGACACAGAATTGAGACATCACAACATTACTTGATGGAAACATGTGAAGTTTTGCATTCTCTTTAATTAAATATTCATTTTAAAAATGTGAAACACAGATGAGTCAAAATTATATTCGCTGGTAACACATCAGATGCCATTAACAGTTCATCAACATATGTTGAACCCTGAACAATATTTAAGTGTGTAGTTGTGAAACTTATGGTTAAACAGTTATTTATGTCCCTCTTTTATTATAAAATAAAAACAAATCTCTCAATATAAGAGTAATAAACCCATTGCATTGGTTAGGTCTGTTGTATTGTATTGCACTCCACAGCACAATGGTGTATGCGAATCCCTTTAGAGCATGTCTCTAATGAATGTGCACTTGTATAGATACTCACAGTGTGAATGCTCCTCTTTTCCAGCCATTTTTCCATCCCTCTGATGGATGTTCAGTGAGACCCCAGGAATCAGGTTGAGCTACTATGAATCTCAACATACAGCAGAGACACACTGTCGTGTGCACATCTATTCACACCAGCAATCAGCCATCGCAACACTTTGAACTGCTCTTACGAGGTGTCTCAGCTGAGGAAGCTGTCTTTGGGAGGGTGTATAAACACACACGCTCCTGCACTCTCCAGGTCTGCACCCCTCAGATCTGAAAAAGACCATATGGAAAGGTTGTTCTTCAAAACAGTCATTATTGCGATAACAACACTAAAAACACTTTAAATAATTACATGTCTTTAACTACTAGGTACAACATTTAAATTAATCAGTAGATGCAATGCACATATTGTGTACAATTTACTTAGATTTAAAGAAAGGTTACACTGTATTTTAAGGTGTCGTTGTTACAGTGTAATTATATATTTAAGTAATAATATATTATATATTTGAGTAATATTAATTAACAACGTGTACTTACTATAGGGTTAGGGTAGGATTAGTTTTGGTTAAGGGGTTAATTGCATGTTATTATGCATAATTTACTGTTATTTCTATGGTAAGTACATGTAACATATGTAACAAGGATACTGTAAAATAAAGTGTTGCCTTAAAGTGCCCCTATTAACATAGGTCTAAGTGAATGAAAACATCCTGCAAAGTTTTAAATCTGAAAGTGCACCGTATAAAAAGTTATTGTCTTTCAAAAGACTCTGAGTCAATGAAATGAATCATTTTTCAAACGAGTCATAAGCCGTTTCTTTGTGACGTCAAGACGAAATAGCATCACAACACGATAGCATCATGTTGAGGAGATGCTGTGCTCTACAATGTGAAGGTAAAGTCAGTTTTTTTTCACTGCCCAAGGACGAGCATGTGAAGAATCAGTGGTTAAAGTTCATCTTTACCATGATATCACAGCAGTATGATCCTAAACTTTTGCTGTGTTCCCTTTATTTCACTGACGACTGCTTCTCAAATCTCGGAGTTCAATGCAGGATTCGCAAACCGCTTGCTCTTGAAAGATGGTGTTCAAAATACTTAGTTTTGAGTTTTATATTGTGTAACTTAGGTCTCTTGCTAACTGGCTAACTCACGTTATCACTGTCTTCCTTAAAACTTCTTCTAATCAGTTTGTGGGCCACGATTACCTATAACTGTGTATATTAATGCAGATTGTCTGTCGTTCTCACTACTTTGACGAAAGATTAAGCATGGAGCAAGATTTGTTTTACCAATGTTTATGTTACATCAGTCATTCAGGCTAGAGCTCGCCTAATGTATGCACTGTTATTGATACAGTTGTTCTGTATCAACATGTTCACCGCAATAAATGTATACATGTTCACCACAATAAATTAGAAAAATCCTCTGTAAATAAATAAGTACAAGTAAAATAATCGGTTTGTTGATAGACATGACCTTATTCATGCTGATTGTGAGGAATTACAGTTGCAACATCTCATAATGTACCTCAAACTAGTGTATCACTGAGAAACGTCCTGCTCGAGTTGTCCTTTGCGATGGAGATTCGGGTTGAATAACTAGTTCTTCCAGTGTTTCATCATCGCACTTGTGCTCGAATTGATATGGTAAAATCAACATCATTGTTCGTTACAGTGTTTAGTTTATGGTGTAGGAAGCCTCAGGACAGCTGACGTTGTTAAGGCAAAGGGTGTTTTTGCTTTCGACACGCTGTACACGGTAAACCAATCACAACACACTGAGCTGTCTGGCCAATCAGAGCAGAGTAGCTTGCGGAAAGGAGGGATTTAGAGAGACTGATTCATCTGACGAGTCGTTTGAGAATCATTGAAAAATGTGGTGATGTGCAAATGTATATTATGAGGAAATTAAACAGTTTTTTTTTTACCTTTGATGCATGTAAACCTGTCGTAGGAGACTCCAAAACAACATTAGGAAACTTTAAAATAGCATAATAGGGGCACTTTAAAAAAAATACCCGAAATATTGAAATGCCTTAATTACAGCTGTAATTAATTTCTGTAATTACATCTATAATTACACTGTTGACGGTCCCTTACTCCTTAACCCACCCATAAACCTATCCATACCACCAAACCTGTCCTAACCTTCCCTGTATCCCACCTCACTAGCAGCAAGTGTTTTGAAATACAACATCAACACGATAAGTACAGTGTATCTTAGATGATTTTTTTATTTAAATTTAGGACAAATAAAGTGGGACCTAAACTATTTTTTACAATTTCAGTCCAACCACATTACCTGAGAAAGTTTTTCATCTGCTTATTCAATAAAAAGCATAAAATCACTGATTCGTCATAGTTCCTGACAAATCACTTTACTAGGCTATATGTTACAATAATAAAACTATGTTAGTCCTATTATTCAAATAAATACAATGACAGAAAGATTGGGTTGCACTTTATTTTAAGGTGTCTTTGTTACACTGTAATTATATATTTAAGTACTGAGTGATACATGTAGAATAAGTAACTACATGTACTTACTATAGGGTTAGGATAAGGGTTTGATTTGGTGTAGGGTTAGTTGCATGTAATTACACATAATTTGTAGTTATTACTACATGTAGCATATCAATATAACAATGACAGCGTAAAATAAAGTGTTACCAAAGATTGTTAGACTGTGTGAAAGAGGCGTGCCTTTCATCACAACGTGAATGTATTGAAATCTAAATTTAGTCCAAGATAATAGATTACCGTTCCGTTTAATAAAATGCTATACAAAGTAAAACTGTGTTAATAAAAATGCTGTGTGCCTCAGCGTAATCGCGTAAGCATGAGCGTTGTTTGTTGTGATGAGTGGCGGTGCTGATGCGGTTTAGCTGCAGTGCTAAAGTCTCCATCCCGCGCCATTACAAACACACTCAATAACATCTAACGTTAGCGTGTCACTGCTGCTCGGACAGCTCATGGTAAACAAACCATGTTCATCTGATTTAGCATGTGGATATCTGGAATACTCAGAAAATGTATGTTAATCGCCGACGTTTCATTTGTGCGTTTTAAATAATATCACGTAATACATTTGCGCTCGTGCATGAAATCATAATAATCTCAAACAGAGCTAAAATGGGCATACGACCACCCTCATCTCGGAGATAAAACGCTGGGGGTTGGGATAACAAATTAAATGAAATGCGTAACTAAACTGAAGTAAAGTGGGGAAAAAAGGGAAAAAAAAGATAGAGACAAATTCCTGACGCGCGCTAGTGCGCGAGAGAGGCCCAGGAGGCCACGCGCGAGCCAAATCCACCACGCGAAACTTTTATTATTATTATTATTATTTTGCATTGCTCGAAAAGCGATGCTGGTATAAATGTATGACACGGGCTATTTGGAATGAGACCCGTGCTGTCACCACAACCTTACAATATTCCTCGGCGTGTTAAAAGAGATACCTTTTGTTGAGAAATCAACGGGCCCCCTCGAATTCAGTAGATTTCCTTACGAATCCCCTGGCTAGACAATGAAATCAAAACGTCCGATCATCAATTCTAATCATGATCGTGACGTCGGAGATGACACGAGCCAATGGAGATGCAGAATCATCGTTCTGACACAAACAAACCCCGCCCACCACTGTTAGGTGAGGGTGGAGGTTTCGAAAGAGAGACCACTGATGCTGCTGATGATTACAAGTTACTGGGCACACTGGGCAAAAATACATATTATTATACCAGGCTACAGATTCTATAAGGAACAAAAATACCATATCATAATTTTTGATAGTTTAACATAATCATCATAAATATATAAGTAATACAAAGCAGGCTAATCAAATAATGCCTAAGAAATTTTAAGAGAGAGTTTAGGCATAGCAGGGCAAGGCAATTTTATTTATACAGAACATTTCATACACAATGGTAATTCAAAGTGCTTTACATAAAAAAATTAAAATAACAATAAAATAATCACAACAGATGCATAATAAAGTATAAATATGCATAGTAAGTAAAAATAAAAGCAGAGAATAAAAATGATTACTAAATTCGGGATGTCCCTATCTGAACGGATGTCCCTATCTGAACTGTGTTTGATATGTACTGATATTGGTTTCCTCGTTACTGATTACAGATAGCAAGGTGACATTGATACAATGAGTTTTGATCCAAACCATCATGTTGGTCAAGTTTGACATTTCAGTGTTTAAAGAATGTTGGACCAGCACTGACAATTTGACGAAAGCCGACAGAACACATGTGTGGAGACAGTGACACTGAACTAACAGTGATTTGTGTAACACTTTAGAAAACTGTTCCTTCATTATTGAATAACTACAGGAACAAATGAGTAACACACTATTAACATTCTAGTAGTAACTACTATTAACTAACAAGAAACTCTGATTAAGGAATTAGTAAGTAATAGCACTTAGTCGAATGTCGTAGTTCACTATTAGCTAATCAGTTTCCAAGGAACAGTTCTAAAGTGTGACCGTGTGTAGTTGATGAGCACAAGATCATGCATGCGCAGTATCTCTGCTGAACACTAGCTGTTTCTCAATCAGTGGGGTGTTTTCAAACGCTTTACCTGATTTTCTCTAATCCACTGGGGGCCTGGTTTAGGGGTCAGCCTTCGTGATCATGACGATAGCAAGTCTGTTGAAAAATGGTTGAAAAACATCCATTGTAGATTAATAATGGCCACTGATTGGTAAACACCCGTTTTAGTTTTGCATGTGCAATTCTCAGTTTTAGAGAAAACACAGGTGCAGAAGTCTTGTATTGAAGCATCTGACTCTTCTGGAACAATTTCAATCTAGGGTGCATCACACCTTATTATTTCTCTGTTCTTTTGTTTTGCGTGCTTGTTATTTGCGTTTGATTTGTATTGTTACTGACTGCAATGAGATGCATTCATTAAAAAAGTAGTGTTTGAATAAAGCATCCATTTTTCTACATTCTTAAAAATGCATCTTGCTTTAGGAATGTTTATAATTTCCTGATTAAAGTTCTAACAACATTTAACAGATTTTTTTTGAAGTGCAAATGACTTGAACATGAGCAAGAATATATATACATAGCCCACGTATTGCATGTTTTACTCAATGCTTGAAGAGCACTTTGCCTTCTTTCCTTTAGTGAAGGCAGATGTGGATGGACAATTAAAATAAAGAGAAGCACCCTCCTGATGAGTTGTAGTCAATAGGATCATCGCCTGACCTGGGATTTGATGCTATCCTGCTTCATCTCCTGCTCCCTGATCACTGCTCCATCAGGCAATCATTCATATTCCTGAATCACTGTTTCATTTGAGGAATGTAACTGATCTCCATTCAGTTTAGCTTGTTCCCACCAAAACACACACACACAAAAAACTACATCTTGTGTTTATGAGAAAGTGACTGACAAGGCTATTTTGTGATATTTAAAGACATTAAGGTCTAAAGTGAATCTGCAGCTTTGAATGAGATTTCATTGAAAAAACATTCATTGAAAGCTCTTTTATTCTTCAAGATAATCTTGTCACTTGAATGCTAAATAGTTTCATGAAAAGGAACTGAGATGTTTATAGTAATGGCCATAGTTCAGAGGAGTTTATTCCATCATTTTGTGTTGAGTGTTTATTTTTTTATTTTTCTTAAAGTGAATCATATTGTGTTTAGCATATTAACATTCTTGAATGTGACTCTATGTTTGACATCTGAATTAACTTGCTCTTAAGTAACATCATGCTTATAACCCAAAGGAAAGAGTCTAAAGCTAGATTTTTAAAACCTAAACCGTTGGACCACTTGTAGATAATGACATCAGACTTCTGAAACAAATTTTATTTATAAAGGTTTTAATGCTTTTGTTCTTTTTGTCCCACTTTTTCTTTTTAAAGAAAGGTCTTTTATCTTGTTTTTGTCATTGATTGATAGACTGTTAAATAAAATAAATTGACTCAACTCTACGGTACCCTCTCTCTCGGCGGGCTTCGCCTCTCACTGCAGTCTCCACTGGGACCTTAACTTCGCCTAACGCGTTGCTGCGCATCAAGAGTTCCAGTAATAAGTTATTTGCTACCTACAGTTTATGTTCCATTTCTATGAGCAAAGTTTTCTGTTTGACTGTTACCTGAGAATCCTGAGAAGATTTATGTTCCTTATTGATTCAGTGATTCGCTTCTCATTTCCATTAAAGACTGAATTATTGTGAATCTCGCTTTTTGGTCCTCTATCTCTCACATTATAACAGAATAAACTGACCAGTTATGGACCAAGTGAGCAGCAATCCCTTCCAAGCGGCAGTCGAGCTTCAAGGTGCCATGTTGGGTAAACACGAGCAGGAGATATCCACCGCTCGCCAGGCTGTAGACTCCCTTGCTAACCAAATGGCTGATCTCTCTCATCGGGTTCATCAGATTCGTCACGAGCCATCCACCTCTGAGATCCGTGAGGTTTCTGAACCACGTGTCAACAATCCTCCTGTCTATTCCGGTGAGCCTACTCAATGCCGCTCCTTTCTTACCCAGTGCGAGGTAGTTTTCTCGTTACAGCCTGCCACTTACGCTCGGGACCGAGCCAAGGTCGCCTATGTAATCACCCTCCTCGCGGGACGAGCTCGGGAGTGGGGAACGGCCAACTTGGAGGCAGAAGGTGATTGCGTCTTCGACTTCACACTCTTCAAACAAGAGATGATCCATGTCTTTGACCGGTCAGCCCACGGGGAGGAAGCTTCAAGACTTCTTTCATCCCTTCGCCAGGGAAGGCGTACTGTTACTGATTTTTCCATTGAGTTCCGCACCCTTTCCACGTCCTGCGGGTGGAACGAGCCGGCTCTGGAGGCGTTGAATCCTGACCTCAAGGACGAGATCTTCATGCGCGAGGTGCCTGCTCGACTCGATGCCCTCATTGATCAGGCGATCCGGATTGAGAAGCGGTTCGACCTGCGCCACAGAGCACGTCGGACCGAAGCCGCTCGTTTCCCGACTTCTTCCACTGTCGCTTCTCCTCATACTTCTGACATGGACCCTGAACCCATGCAACTTGGTGGTCTCCGAATTTCTTCCAAGGAGCGCGAGCGACGCATCACCAACCGCTTGTGTATGTATTGCGCCTCAGCTAACCACTTTGTCACTAACTGTCCGGTAAAAGCCAGAGCTCGTCAGTAGGTGGAGGGTTACTGACGAGCGCGATGTCTAGGAACTCTCCATCCAAGTCCTGTACAACCCTTCCTGCACTTCTTCGGTGGCCCATCTCGTCTGTCTCCTGTATGGCTCTGGTTGACTCGGGGGCGGAGGGGAATTTCCTCGATGAGTTGTGGGCTCGGAAGCAAGGTATTCCCCTCATAGACTTAAAAGACTCCACCCCTCTCTATGCCCTAGATGGTAGCGTCCTTCCTAGAATAAAGCAAAAGACTGTGCCTCTGATGCTTACCATCTCGGGAAATCATAAAGAGACAATTTCTTTTTTTATTTTTCATTCTCCCTTTACTCCTGTTGTACTTGGTCATCATGGCTAGTACAACACAACCCCCAAATTAACTGGTCAGACGGATCTATTTTGTCGTGGAAATTGTCTTGTCATGTTGAGTGTTTAACCTCTGCTGTTCCACCTGTTTCCTCTGTGTCTGTTTTTCAGGAGGAGCCCGGTGATTTGTCTGGAGTCCCGGAGGTTTATCACGATCTGCGGGAGGTCTTTAGTCGAGCCCGGGCCACTTCTCTCCCCCCCCCCCATCGTCCGTACGATTGTAGTATCGACCTTCTCCCAGGGACCATGCCCCCGCGCGGCAGATTATATTCTCTATCGGCTCCCGAACGGGAGGCGCTGGAGAATTATCTGTCCGATTCCCTCAATGCCGGTACCATTGTGCCTTCCTCGTCACCCGCCGGAGCAGGGGTTTTTTTTGTCAAAAAGAAGGACGGTTCGTTACGTCCCTGTATCGATTACCGAGGGCTGAACGAGATTACTGTCAAGAACCGTTATCCCTTGCCTTTAATGTCGTCAGCCTTTGAGATCCTACAGGGAGCTAAGATCTTCACCAAACTCGATCTTCGTAACGCCTATCATCTAGTTCGTATCAAAGAGGGTGACGAATGGAAGACCGCCTTTAACACGCCCCTCGGTCACTTCGAATATAAGGTCCTCCCCTTCGGTTTGGTCAACGCCCCCGCCGTGTTCCAAGCCCTTATCAATGATGTCTTACGAGATATGCTAAATATTTTTGTCTTTGTCTATCTCGATGACATTCTCATTTTCTCTCCCTCACTCCAAGTCCATGTCCAACATGTTTGTCGAGTTCTCCAACGTCTGTTAGAGAATCGACTCTTTTTTGGGCTCAGTCATTTCGGCAGAAGGAATCAGTATGGACCCGGCTAAGGTCCGAGCGGTCACCGAATGGCCCGTTCCTGATTCTCGGGTTGCGCTTCAACGCTTTCTCGGCTTTGCCAACTTTTATCGTCGTTTCATACGAAATTTTAGCCAAGTTGCCGCGCCCCTCACTGCTCTGACGTCTGTCAAGTCCCGCTTTAGATGGTCAGAGGCGGCTCAAGCGGCTTTTGATCAGCTAAAGACTGAAGACTAAAGACTAAAGACAGCTTTACTTCCGCTTCTATCTTACTCTCTCCTGACGTCTCGAAACAATTTATTGTCGAAGTCGATGCCTCGGAAGTCGGGGTCGGGGCCGTCCTTTCTCAATGCTCTTCCACGGACAGAAAAGTACATCCCTGCGCCTTTTATTCTCACTGTCTTGCACCCGCCGATCGAAATTACGATGTAGGCAACCGTGAACTGCTCGCCGTCCGGTTGGAGCTAGGCGAATGGAGACATTGGTTGGAGGGCTCCTCCGTTCCTTTTGTCGTATGGACAGATCATCGAAATTTAGAATACATACGTTCGGCTAAAAGACTCAACGCCCGCCAAGCCCGCTGGGCTCTGTTTTTTTACACGCTTTGATTTTTCCATCTCTTATCGCCCGGGTTCTAAGAATGTCAAGCCTGATGCTCTCTCTCGCCTCTTTGACTCCCCCACCGCAGCTGTAACCCCTGAGGTTATTATTCCTCCCGGTCGTATCGTGGGTGCTACCGTGTGGGGAGTCGAGAGATTGGTCAGACGCGCGCTATCTCAGGTTTCCGTGCCGCGTAACTGCCCTAGGAATCTCCTTTTTGTTCCTACGTCCGTTCGCCGCGCTGTCCTCCAATGGGGACACTCGTCCAAATTGTCTGCCCATCCCGCCGTGCGGGGCTCTCTTGCTTTTATTCGTCAACGTTTTTGGTGGCCCACTATGGAGCGCGA
Organism: Vimba vimba; assembly: GCA_022828995.1. Taxonomy (NCBI): domain Eukaryota; kingdom Metazoa; phylum Chordata; class Actinopteri; order Cypriniformes; family Leuciscidae; genus Vimba; species Vimba vimba. The sequence goes on from CM040833.1 coordinate 29,248,431, forward strand.
TACGCGTCGCTTTATCGCCTCTTGTGTAACCTGCGCACAAACCAAGACCAGTAACTCTCCTCCGGCTGGTTTGCTTCGACCGCTACCTGTACCAGCTCGACCCTGGTCTCATATTGCTCTTGATTTTATTACCGGGCTTCCTCTGTCGGCTGGCAATACGGTTATCCTAACTGTTGTCGATCGCTTTTCTAAATCAGCTCGTTTCATCCCACTCACTAAACTTCCTTCTGCCAAAGAAACAGCCCAAATTATGGTAGATCATGTTTTTAAGATACATGGTCTTCCCACTGACATGGTTTCTGATAGAGGTCCGCAATTCACAGGAACTCCTCTCCACTGGTTTGAGTCCTATCTCACAGGTAGGTCCTTCAGGGTCGCATGGAGAGGCGAGGTATCCAAAGCACATCAGCTGACCACAGGGGTTCCTCAGGGTTCAGTGCTTGGACCCCTCCTCTTCTCCATATACACCACATCACTGGGACACATCATACAGGCACATGGTTTCTCTTACCATTGCTATGCTGATGACACACAGCTCTTCCTCTCATTTCAACCAGATGATCCCACAGTAGCTGCACGTATCTCAAGCTGTCTGGCGGAAATCACGACATGGATGAAGGAACATCACCTGCAGCTCAACCTGGCAAAGACTGAGCTTCTCGTCCTCCCTGCCAATCCATCTCTACAGCACAACTTCACTATCCAGCTAGATTCATTGTCAATCACCCCATCAAGATCGGTCAGAAATCTTGGGAGTAACGTTTGATGACCAGCTGACCTTCACAGACCAAATTGCAAAGACAGCTCGATCATGCAGGTTTGCACTGCACACCATCAGGAAGATCAGGCCTTTCCTAACTGAGCATGCAACACAACTTCTCATCCAGGCCCTGGTCATTTCTAGGCTTGACTACTGCAATGCTCTTCTGGCTGGACTTCCATCATGTGCAACTAAACCTCTACAAATGATTCAGAACGCTGCAGCTTGTCTTGTCTTTAACGAGCCCAAAAGGACCCACGTCACTCCTCTGTTCATCTCTCTGCACTGGCTAGCACTCGCTGCTCACATCAAGTTCAAGGAATTGACGCTTGCTTACAGATCTACCACAGGCTCAGCTCCCTCCTACTTTCACTCGCTCCTACAAGTCTACATCCCTACCAGAAGCCTACGATCGATCAACGAGCGACATCTAGTGGTACCATCACAGAAAGATAAAAAATCACTCTCCAGAACATTCTCATTCATGGTGCCATGCTGGTGGAATGCTCTCCCCACCCTCATCCAGAAAGCAGAATGAAAACTCATCTCTTCCGTGAGCACATATATATATATACAGTACAGGTCAAAAGTTTGGAAACATTACTATTTTTAATTTTTTTGAAAGAAGTTTCTTTTGCTCATCAAGCCTGCATTTATTTGATCAAAAATACAGAAAAAAAAAAGTAATATTGTGATATATTATTACAATTTAAAATAATTGGTTTTCAATTTATTATACTTTGAATTATCATTTATTTCTGTGATGCAAAGCTGAATTTTCAGGATCATTACTCCAGTCTATCACATGATCCTTTAGAAATCATTCATTCATTCATCATCAATATGATGATTCATTATCAAAGCTGGAAACAGTTCTGCTGCTTAATATTTTTTCATAACCTGTGATACTTCTTTCGGATACTTTGATGAATAAAAAGTAAAAAAATAAAATAAAAAAAATAAGCAAATTTTTTAAAAATAGAAATCTTTTGTAACAACAATATACACTACTGGTCAGTAATTTGGGGTCAGTAATTTTTTTCTTTCTTTTTTTTGAAATAAATCAATACTTTTATTCAGCAAGGATGTGTTAAATTGATAAAAAGTGATAGTAAAGAAGATTTATATTATTAGAAATTATTATTTTTTATTTTGAATAAATGCAGTTCTTTTTAACCTTTTATTCATCAAATATATTAGGCAGCAGAACTGTTTCCAACACTCATAATAAATCAGAATATTACAATGATTTCTAAAGGATCATGTGATAGACTGGATGTCACATGTGACACTGAAGACTGGAGTAATGATGCTGAAAATTCAGCTTTGCATCACAGGAATAAATTATTTTTTAAAGTATATTCAAATAGAAAACTATTATTTTAAAATTACTGTTTTTTTTTTCTGTATTTTTGATCAAATAAACGCAGCCTTGATAAGCATTAGAGACTTCTTTCAAAAATATATATAAAAAAGTAATGTTTCCAAACTTTTGACCTGTACTGTATATATTATATTATTATATATTATACACGGCTGAGATATTCTGGGTGGGGAACTGGTATTATAATACTAACATAAAGCGCCTTTCGTCTCAAAGCCCATTTACAACACCCAATCTAAAAGGTAATAAAACTGTCCACAGAAAAATACTGAAAACGATCAAGGATGACAACAATGTCAAGCTTCGATAATACTAAAATGTGAAAGACATGCACATTCTCGTTATTCACAAGGTAAACAGTGCGACTAGTCACATGAATGCCACTTGTGCGCCGACGTCATCCGAGCGGAGTGTGTCAAGTCATCGCGAGACAGCAGCTGTTAGTCACGTGCTCATCGTCACCGTTCGCGAACCAGCAGGAGACAAACATCGATGGGGAGTTTAATCAGGTATGTGTTTATTTGTCAACATTACCCACATTAACAGCAAGCGTCTCTTCTATCTCGACTCTTCTGTCGTGTAGTGTAGAGTTAACGACTTCAGCAGAGGGAAGTAAAGGACAGTCTTCATTTCTTCATATGGTATTTGAGATCTGAGTAAGTCATTAGCGGGAAGTGACAAACAAACAACAAATCTTGCAAAACCACAGCGCGTCTCTGCCCTCAGAGTTCATTTGGACACTCAAGACTCACACAAATGCACGATAGGCTTTGTCTTGGACAAAGTGTTCAAAGCAAGTAGCGTGTAGCATAAGCCATAGCATGTATTTCACTAATGAAGCTGGTTAGGTTACACATTTAAGGCTAACGTTAATGACTTTGGCACTCTGTGGTTGTCAAACGTTACTGTCTGAAACATGTTATCATGATGATGATGATGATGATGATGAAGATGATGTAGTACTTGTTGTTAGTCTGATTGACAGCTGTGTGTGAACCTGAGGGAAACTGACCATATAACTTAACGTTAACACACACTAGAAATCGCCTCTGTGTTGAATAGTCAAAGCAAAAGGTCTCAAATCTTGAGCATAATTTGTTTGCCGATGTCTTGGTTTTTATTTTTTATTTATTTGTTTATTTTTGTAAATATACAAAGTTTATTTTGTATCGAACACAAATAAATTAATTTATTTTATGTAGTAGCCTGCTTAAGTTTCCAAACATACGTGCCATTAAGTTTCTAACTGTGTCTGGTGAAATTAATAGTTCAAATATAATTTTTTCAGTGCTATATCACTGAATCAACCTACACATGAGGCACATGATACAGTGATGCAATTTTAAGTTTAGATAATGTAGCCTAGAGATAACGCTCCATAAGATAACCATTGCAGGTTACAACTTTTTAATTGTGTACTGTAGATTTGACACTGTCTTCTGGATGCACTTGGCCGAAAACCAATTTTTATTTTATTTTACATTAATTGTATTATTATTATTAGACTTTTTAATTAAATTCAATAAGTTTACTGAATCTGAATTTTAAAAACCGAAAATGCCATTTTGATCATGCTTAATTGTCACAGATGAACACAATGTTCATGAATTTTGAAGCCTAAATGCAGTCGCCAGAAGTAAAAAGCTAAAGGTAGGCTATAAATGAACTACACCACGCTCCCACGAATCCAACCATCACTAAACTTCCGACAACTCCTTCAGTCTTTATCTAAAAACCTTTTCCCAGAACGTTTGAGTTAGAATAGTTTGTAAGAGCACAATAATGAGCAAAACGCTGCTGTAAAGCGGCCTGAGTTTACCTGTTCAGTGTGATGATGGTTAATCTCCTCTGTAGTCCCATTTAAACACTTGCTAGCAACCACCTTTTTCAAGACACGCTTCAAAACATCTTGAGTTTGTGTTCACCACAGACCTTATTTCAGCTTTTCAACCAAAACCCCATTTAAAACACCCACTGACTTCGGGACGATGGACCTGGAAGTGCTGAAATGCAACTCGTTTCCGCGTTTTGGCCTACAAAGTGACGTCATACCTGCACCACTCTATATACAAGCAACTCATGAAGGCTTGTTTCAGAAATGTTTAAAAAAGCAGATCGCACAATAAATAATCACGTAATCACTTACTTTAATGTCCTCAGTGTTTACAGCGAGCTGCGTGACGTCTTTTTATCATTCTTTTGCACATGCGGGCAGAGTGCGAATTAACCCACCATAATTGGGGGGTACTGCTCCTTCACTTCTTCTATGACCATCATGGTCCACTACCATATCAATCCCCACCGTGATCGCCAAGTGCAACATGTGTTGTGCAACATATAGCCTACAAGGTCTAAACATGCGACATTGACAAACTGATAATCAGTAGGCTATAGAATATCTCATTGTTATTATATATCCAAAAGAGAACTGGTTTGATCAACTCCCCAAAGTTAGAAGTTAAGTGCACTGAAATACCATTCTAATTACTAGTAAAAGTAATACCTTTACAAGAAGCCTATTGCCTATTTCAGGGTTTTTCCTGGCTTAAAATGAGGCGGAGGTGGTAAAATCCTAATAATGTAGGCAATTTTCTTAATAAGATAATATAATGTTTATTTTTTTGTAGATCATCATATAGCCTAATGTGTTTCCCACATTATTTTGTTGGTGGAGCTTGGTATCTCTAGGGGGGTCCGGGGGCATGCCCCCCGGAAGAAAATTGTGTACATTTTAAAGATAAATTCATTAATCTGGTGCACTTTGAGTCCCCCGAATACACTATTAAAAATAAATAATCCACCCGCAAACCGCCCATATTCTTTGATTTAGTTATCTGCATCTGATCATCATATTACAATTATTCAAATTCTCAGTGTTAAGCATGATATGTTACCACATATCACACTGAAGTAGGCTGATTTAAAATGAACATTTATTTAAAATTAAAGTTCTTCTTTTGGCAAAATTACATTTCCTTAATAGCCTAAACAAAGGCTTTACTTAAATTGTTTCATTACATCACTGTTTGAAAACACTCTTAACATTCTTAAATTTGATAAATATATTCAATTAAAATAATTAGACACTATAGGCTGTTACCAATAAAATTAAATAATTTTCATTGAAAAATTATAACTGTATTAAATTAGATTATTTTAAATATTTTTGAATATACAAATAAGGAATGTTGAAAAGAATGATACTTTATGAAACTAGCGTTTTGTCATTCAACGTTGACACTTGCTTGAGAAGTTGAAGTCGTTCTCTATCTCCGTCAAAGAGTATAGAGTACGCCTCCGGTTCCGGCGAGTCTGCCCTTCAGGAGGTAGTTCTCCCCGCCGGCCTTCGAGCACTGCATGCCGATGAGTGTCGCGACCACCGCGAACGAGCCGCACACCACAGCCGCGATCAGCGCGCGAGACGCCTGGATATAACCTGCGCGAGGCTTCTATACTCTTTGTCTCCGTTGCTTCTAGCGCCACAGTGGTTAAGAATGGTACGGTCCACAATAGGGGTGTCTGAAATCGCTTTACATTAAAATGTTCCTACAGTGAAAATAGGAGTTGACTTGTATTGTAACTGTAATTATATTTTTTCACAATATCATAAAAATTATCTGACCCCCCCAAACCTGATATTTCTGTCCCTTTGGGGGGTACTAGGTCTTCATTAGGGGGTATAGTACCCCCCAGTACCCCCTGTAATTCGAACTATGCATGCGGGTCAGTTCAGGACCTTGTTCTGTTCGCACTGGAATCTGATATTGTCCACATTTAAAACAACAATGTGAAGAGCTATACAAAAAAAGAATATCAGAATTGAGCTCTAAGTAATATAACGTATGAGTTTTTCGCTTACTAATGCCGAGTTCACACTGCACGATTTTCAAAGTTGTCGTGTCACTGCTCTTTTCACACAGCATGACTATCTGGGGTAACATTCAGTCACTTCTGTGTTCACACTGCACAATGGATCGGCGACAGGAGGTTTCACACTGCATGACTTTACTAAAGAAAGAATCGCAGGCAACTTCTGTCTGGTCCGCAAACTACGTTTCACAACCAAACACATGCGAGAAGTGATAAGGAAATAACGCAAGATCACGTGTGCTTGAGTCCGAAATTGTTATTAAAAATGATAGCCTGCAAGAAGCTTGCGATCCAAATTGTCTGTGCGCTGATTTGCTGCGAAAAGGAGAAAAAAAAAACAGATTATGAAGGAGGAAATGGTTGAGGAGACGAGGGGAGCAAGGACTGTGTGTTCTGCAAAGAGAGTTGGGGGTAAATAAATCATTTTGCAATGTTCTGCTGTTGCTGCTGGTCAAGCAAATGTTTGTGTGTTTGATATAATTGTAAATATATCTATTAAAATACTGATATTCTGGTCTATAACTCCTCCCTGAACTCCCCGCTGCTCTGTATCTTGCTCTCTCATTGGCTGTCGGTCCTCGCCGATGTAGTTTTCAGTCAGAACACATTTCACACAGCAGGATTGTGAATCGCCGACAGGTCCAGATATTTAGCATGCCAAATATCTCACGGGCGTCTGCGACTCGTCGGCGATTCTCTCAGATCGCGTCTTTGATCATCCACACTGCGTTTTGTCACTCGCGTGAACGAGCACGAATTTGCCTGTGATTTTGGGCATTTGTCGGCAATCTCGCAAAACCTGTCGGCGAGTGAAAATCGGGCTAAAATCGTGCAGTGTGACCTCGGCATAACACCAATCAGTTTTAATAAATGATTAAATTCTAACGTTATCTAACAGTCTAACAAATTCTAACAGTGTCAGACATGCATATAAACTTTGCATTTTACATGTTTTAATTTATTACATAAAATCAAAATGGACAATTTTTATTTTCTTATTTCATGCTTTTTTGACTTTGTAATGTTTAATTAAAGTGTCATTGCGTGCTGTTCCTGGGATACATGACTCGCCTGATGTCGATAGCTGTGCATGTGGTGCCGTCGGCATCTGATTGGAAGCAGTGCATGCTGGTTAGAAATTCTGTCCTCTTGTTTTTGTAAACTTTATTTAGTTTTCTGATAAGACGTGTTACAACGAACATACAGTCCAAAAAAGGGAAACTAAAGTACGGTGTACAAATATAGCCTTTAGAAATAAGTAGGGTTGGGTATTAACACAAATTTCACATTTCTATTGAAATTTGATTCAGTTCCATTCATTATTGAGCCTATCAGGTACAGTACACGGCACATTTCTTCAAGGAAAAAAATATCTTAACAAATGCTGTTAACTATACAGAGAACCCCAGTTGATGCATTATAATATTAAAGGTTTTTAAAATGAACTGATTTGTAGGCTACTTGCATTTAAATCATACATAAGGAAATTTTAATAATTATAACATTGTAATAATATTTTTTTTAATGACGGATGTTTCTACTCGTTTTTTAAAAACATTTTAATGGTGGCTTTCATAAAAACATGAAATATAATAAAAAATCATTAAATAGCTATTGAACAACAGGATAAATAAAAAAAAATCAACGAATAGTCAATATAGTGCTTATTTAACAAAATTATCCTCTAGTGTTCATTTTTGTTGCTGACAAATGAAACAAAATGACGTTTTTGGATATTGAACAGCTTTTCTGAGGTAAATGTAACATTACACGACATTGTTTACAAGCTGTTATGCGGTTGAAACACTGATTGTGCGATTGGGACATGATACGGATTTTGGTGAGTTGTACTGTATTCTGATGTTCGTTCATGTTTATTTGGTGCTGTAACTAGTAGTAAAGAGGAAGAGATGATTGGTTCACATTAGGGATGGGGCCGATCCGATCCAGTATCGGTATCGGGACCGATACCAGCGTAATTCACGTATCGGATTTTCCCGATCCAACCTGCGGAGATATCCGATATCCATGAGTCATGTCTGCGCTTTAACGTTGTCTGCTGAAATGACTCCAAAAGTGATTCCCGCCGGCGAGTCTGCTATAGCTGGCTGCAAACTGCGGAATGGCTTTCCTAAACAGAGGCGCGGCTCAATCTTTTACAGTCTATGGGCTCAATGAGACACAGAGTTATGAGATAAATCCATTCCGCATTTTGCGGCTAGCCAACATGTCCGCTTTGTGTAAATACTTCACACAGTCAGAGCAAGACAGCTAAATGCAATGCCGTAATTCAGAGCTCTTTAAAGCGCCCTCGCGTCGTACAACACAACGAACGCAATCAAACATTTAAAAAAGCACCACGTTACTGTGCGTTCACACCAAACGCGAATAGCGCGTCAAATTCGCGTGTAGTTGGACGCTTGAATATTTTGAATCCATTCGCGCGTCCAGTGCGAAATTGACGCGCGTCTGAGGTGAAATCCGTCTGTTCGCAAGATGCTGATGTTGATCGAGCATTCATTGAGAGAGTTACTGCATCGGAGCTAAGATCACCCTTCAGATAGTGTGTAAGATGTTTACAATTGCACTTTTCTTATATTTCAGTACTCAAGTATTTGACATTTTGGGAATGTAATAAATATTGACATGACAATCAATTTGAAACCCTTAAAGTTGCATATTTGTTTTCAGAATGGGATTTTACCTGTTAACAGGATTTCCTGTTTTTTTTTTACTTCCTTTTCTGACCTTATACTTACCTCAAGTTACATACTACATGCATACATACGTGCATATCATACTTGCCTGTTGAGAGAAGTTTATTTCAGCATCATATAAAATAAACAATAATGATAACAAAAATATTAAAGCAAACACAGCTCTGGTATCGGAATTGTATCGGTATCGGCCGATATCCAAATTCAGGTATCGGGATCGGATCGGAAGTGAAAAAATGTGGATCGGTGCATCCCTAGTTCACATGCAACTTCAACTGAGATGCTATCTGTCACGACTCATTAAAGAGCAAAACTGGATTAAATTTTGTAATAAAATTGACATAATTTGAAAACTGAGACTTTGTTTCATATCAGATGCAAGCACAAAGCGCATTGCGATTGGATGGGAGTGGTGATACAAAGTTTTGTGTATTCATCAACTGAGAACTGAGAAGATTGATTCTTGAGATCTAAGAATGAATGAAATGAGAAAATATTTGAATTTGAAATGAGAAATATTTTTGTTTTATCCCAACCTTAGAAATAAGTAAAAACTGTATAATGTGAAAGGTCAAATTTCCCTGATATGTTAAATACTAAAAGGGCAACAAATCAGGAGATCACATTGGTTACATTATGAGGTAAAGAGAAAAAAAAAGTGGTCAAATACAGGCTTCCATATTGTCCAGAAAAGATCTTACTTGTCATTGCTGATAAATCGTCACTTCTCTATGTTCACTAGATCACTCAGCTCTCATTAAATGTTGGAGCCACATCCAATTTTCACCTTGAAGAATCAGTCTCTCTCAAGAACCATAACAGACTGGCGCTCATATCTAGTAAAAGAGGGTTCAGAAGTAACCCTCCAAACGGCAATCATTAGATCTGGAACAATCTCTATGAAGGTAATATGATGCCGTAAAGAATCGTATGCGCAGAGTAAGATTTGTGAAAGTGTATATAAGTTTGCAAGCGTAAATTAAATTTGCATGTGCAAGAGAAGATTTGTAAAGGTGTAAATCGCCTTTCAAGTGGAAGAAAAAAATATTTGCAGCATTTTACTGTTATTTGTAAGTGTAATTCATGTATTGTGAAACTGCAGCTTCAGGCTAATGCAAAATAAATAGGATCTGTATTCCTCTGACTTCCATTTTTCCGAGCTTAGACTTTTGGCACGGTTTTTGCACACAAATACAGCCAAAAGCACTGCAAGCCTGTGAACAGCAATTTGCAACCGAAAACAACTGAGTCAGGAACTGCAAAACAGAATAATTGTGTAAAATCAAACTTTGTGTAAAAAAAAAAAACGTTGCAAATGCCTAAATGACGACTTGTGTGCATGGGGCAAAAAAGTTCCCGAAATAACCCGATTTGTACAGTTGCGTCTTTCTTTTACCTGCGCTTCCAGTTTTTGCACGATTCTCTCACTCTTACCCCTTTTCCACCAAGGCAGTGCTGGTGCCGGTTCGGAGCCGTTGCCTTCCTCACAAACCTGTTCTTTGTGTTTCGACAGCCAAAGAACCGGTTCTCGGCCAGGAAAATTGGTTCCAAAGCGACACCAACTCTTTGCTGGACTAGAAACGTTCTTTTAACATGTCATGCTTACGTCGGGGGCTGGGGGCGGGGTTATTGTGACCAACAACTCGACGGGAAAGGTTGTGACCGCCATTGCTAAAAACACAGCGCTAGCTAGTAGAAAGAATGATTGAAGAAAGATGGATTCTAAACGTCTTCTTCTGACCCCAATATAGGATCGCAAAGCCAGGAGAAACATTTGCAGAAAGACGATGTAGTCCGCCATTGTAATTGTTATGCATGAAGTTGGCGCAAGCGTTTCTGGGAAAGCTAAGATGTATGGCAACGTACACAGTGACGTAACGACGTCGTTCGCTGGGCTCTCTAGTCAGTGGTAAAACAAACAGGTTCTGAGAAGGTTCGCAAGTTGAACTAACTTTGAACCAGCACCAGTTCCAAACCAGTTCTTTTTTGGTGGAAAAGGGGTATCATTGAGTTTTGCAAGTGCGTAGAGAAGGGCGGATCCACCTTCATCATGTAACCAATCAGATGAGCTTCTCGCTGACTCTCGATTTACTCTTATCTGATTGGTTCAATAAAGACGCCAGTCGCCAGAACACATCTTTATCCTCATTTGGCTCAGAAATGTTCTCGTTGCCGAAATGGTACTTTTAATGCACACATACATGTTACATAAATATATACTGGCAATATTGGTAATGGGGAAATATATTGCCGTCCTTCTCCGTGCGATATGAGAATCGATACGCTGGTGCCAAATATCAATACTTAAATTAATAAAATAAGGCTCTGTAAATAGCTTTCACTGCTCCCAGCGTCTCTACTTCATGGCTCCTCAAGGTGGCGCTCAACACATGAATGAGACAGATGAGACAGATATTGTGATGTATCATTATAGGATTGTATAGCAATATATTGATTATCACAGAATTGCTGTATGGTGATATTATCGGCATTGTGAGGCGTGTATCGTATCGTGAGGCACCCTGTGGGTCCCACCCCTAAGGTGGTGCCGATGACGTAAGATTAACTCATCATCATCTAGATCAACTTACTCCAGAGCAGCTGCATGAGATCTGATGACGACACTGCAGTTTCACGACCGGTCATTGGATGATATTTAAAAAGGACAGGCTTATATTGAACTTTATTCTTGAACATACTGTACAGGCGCTGAATTCAGCAGTACTGAGTGAAAAGTGCTTCATGTAAACACAGACTTAATGGCTACAAGTCTTCCGTCTGCAAGTGGCAAATCTCACTGATCTCATTAGAAGTTGACCTTATGATGTGTGTGAGGCCGAATCTATTACCTGGTGTAAATGGGGCTTCATCTAGGCCACGTTTAAAAGGTCATGTGATCAGTCTTAACAAAAAACACCAGAATCTGCAGAAAATCAGAGAGATCAGATTTCATGTGCTCTTTTGCAGAGATATCGATTGAGTAGCTGTACTTTTTAATTTCTTCTGATTTCATCAGTTATTTACATCAGAGCATTGCTGAATGAGCCAGACAGAAGAGTGATGATCTGTGTGTTCTGGTCTTGTTGCAGGTTTTGACAATCTGCAGTTACAGTGGTTTACAGTGGTGAAGTTCAGCAGGGAAATGTCCAGCACAGCCATGAAGAAGAAGGTGAGTTTAACCACACTGTTATATAACACTGACTGTTGATGTGTTTCACTTCACTTCACATGAATGTATAATATAACTTAGAAGTTTCTAAGATAACATGTTTTCTAAGCTTATTGAACTGTAAATGCACTTGCATGGCTATATTCATATTTTCTTTCAGCTGTCCTTTCAGCTTTCATAGCAGCAGTGCTGTTTTTTCTTGCTGCGTATACAAATATTTTTCATAATCACTCGATTTTTTTGGACGTCCATTAAAAAAACAACCTCTTATCCAGTGGCGGCGATTCACATAATCATAGGGTATGACATGATTCCTTATGCCGTACAACAACGACATTCTCAAGTAATCATATTATATCTTTACAAAATGTGGACAAAAATCCACCATACTACAAGAGTCCACAGACATGCACAGACTAAACCAGGGGTGGGCAAACTACGGCCCGCGGGCCAAATACGGCCCGTTAGGCTGTTTAATCCGGCCCGCTGAGTATTTAAAAATTGTCTTAAGATCGCATTAATTTAGCCTTTTTTCTTGCAATACTTTGCGTTATATATATATATTGCGTTGCATATATTTGACAATCGGAATATCAGATATTGCATGCCATAGCTAACAAATGTAAAAAAGGAAAAATTAACGTTACATAAAAGCAGATCATCATTCATTCAGCGCTGTTGTGGCTGCGGTGCGTGCGTCACGTAACAAGCACGCGGCACCATGGAAACCAAACAGACAGCGACTTAAAAACCAAACAGACTCATAGACTTGTTGCACGTTAATGTTTTTTCCTTTTTTGGAAACTCACAGAGAAAAAAATGTTTGGTAACCGCGTGCACACCTTAGTTTTTCCTTTTCCTTTCCTTTTTTTCATTAAATGTTCTGATCTGCCTTTGCTTTTTATGTTTATTTTATTATTCTTAAAATAAATTTGTATATTTGTTTATTTTGTTTTTTTTCCCACAAATGTATGACTTTTGGAAGTGCAAATTGCCATGCAGTTTTAATGAAGTTGAATTAACATAACAAATTTACTTTTAGGCCCATTAAATAATAATAAGGATAAACAATATTTAAAAAGTATAGGCTATAATTAAATAACATCTGACTAATTAAAAATTAACATCAAGACATAACATGCTAAATGGGCGATATCTAGCATAAAAAAATGTATTGTCAGAATGTCGTCTCTCAGTTGTTGAATTTCGCACAGACGTTGCCACAACATAAATGTCTGTTTGCTCAGCCCGATCTCATGAAAGTGCGAATACCACGAATTGTATTTGTAGTGCTTATGATACGCAGTTTTCACGTGCATATGATACGCACTTTATGGCGTGTAATAGGCACGCACTCCGCACCCCTAATCCCCTAAAAAAAACAACAACATTTTTGGCATATAAATGGCACGAGAAATAAAATTAGTGGTATAGATACGCACTTTCAGAGATAGTGCTTCATAATCTGCTACTGGGCCGGCCCTCTGTCAAATTTTAAAACCCAGTGTGGCCCTTGAGCCAAAAAGTTTGCCCACCCCTGGACTAAACAATACGAAATTAATGCTAATTCTGAAACGGACTTAAGCCTACACCGTGTCCTAACCAGACTCGACGCAACATGCGAGAAAATTAATCTTTTCCATGTTAACTCTTTCCCTGCCTCTGTTTAAAAAAAAAAAAAAAAAAAAGAAGTTGCCTGCCACAGCGTTTGATCATTTTCACAACAGTTTCATGGCCCCCAGAATCTTTTGCTGTATGAATATCTGAACATGCAATATGTCAAATGAAGGAACAGACCCTCTGCTTTTAAACAAACATGAAAACATTTTCTTCTTGCTTCATGCTTCTTTTTTATTAACACTTAAATGTGGGTGAGTTTCATAAAAATGCAACATTTTGAGCAAAAACTTGAGAAAATCACTTTTTTGTCAAAGACGACGCCTGGATCGGACTCAGAACGAGGACCAAAACATGTAGATCGAGTCCATCCACACCCTCAAAGCTTCACAGTCATGTCCCTCGTCTGGGTCAACATTTCATTCAGTAACATTCGCCAGTTTTGATTTACATGCTGTTTAATGTTGACAATCGCGTTATTTTACATAATCAGCTTGCAAATGCTATCGCTTGTTTTTACATCTTTGCCTGTGTTTAGATAGGGAGTTTTTTGTACTAACCAGCTGCTAAGATTATATTTTACAAACAGTTTCTTTTTCTGTGGTGTTTCGGCTGGAATAACAGACAAAGTACAACAAGGATAATCTTCGGTGCAGATTGTGTGCTTTATTTAATGTAAAAAGAACCTAATTTATAGATTCCAGCTCTCCCCTCATGAAATTACCCTCTCTTTTTTCTTTTTTCTTTTTGCAGGTGCTGTTGATGGGTAAAAGTGGATCAGGAAAGACCAGTATGAGGTCAATTATATTTGCAAATTACATCGCCAGAGACACTCGCCGCCTTGGAGCCACAAGTATGACATTTACCAGATATAGTTCCCTAGAAAATGCAAATCTGCCATGTTTGATTCAAACTCATTTTGTTCCAAACCTGCACGACACCTCGAGACGCATCAGGTTTTACTTCAGTGACACCAGATTCTGTTGGATCTTATGTGTTTTGTGATCAGAGCTTCAGGTTAGGAAATGCAAAAGAGGTTGGAGATAATTTCCCAAAACATATTAAAACATTTACTGGTCCTTTGATGATTATTTTGCTTTAAAAAATAAGAAAGATTACTAATTTTAGGGCTGTTTTCTGCAGTGGTTATTGTTCTCAGTGGCTTAAATAATCATTTGTGGTACTTCTTTTAATTTGTACTGTAGAGTTCCATAAAATATTAAACAATTTCCCCTGTTTTACATTTATAAAAATGAGACCTGATGCGGAACGGGAGATGTTAATGTCAACATATATTATGACACGTATGAATTACGATCCAGGCACAATATATGTGTAAACAAATCAATATTGATCAGTGAAAGATTAAAATCAGGTGTATTTTCCTCATTTCAGTTGATGTGGAGCACTCTCATGTGCGATTTCTGGGCAATCTGGTGCTGAACCTGTGGGACTGCGGTGGGTAAGTGTCACGAGCACCCCTGTACGAACGAGTTTTGTTGGATGGCTTTTGTGAAGATGATTTCATTCTCGCTTCATCTTTACATGTGAATTGCACAGGCAGGACACTTTCATGGAAAACTACTTCACGAGTCAAAGAGACAACATCTTTCGCAATGTAGAGGTGTTGATCTATGTGTTTGATGTGGAGAGCCGAGAGCTGGAGAAAGATATGCATTACTACCAGTCGTGTCTTGAAGCCATCCTGCAGAACTCGCCTGACGCAAAGATCTTCTGCCTGGTGCACAAGATGGACCTGGTCCAGGAGGATCAGAGAGACCTGGTACGATATGAGCGGAAACTTTTTGTTGTTGTAATCCCTTGACTGTTAATCTCAAGAAACCTGCTTGCAAGAACATGTCTGGGTCAAATCGAATCCTAAAAATGGCCCCATTTTATATAAATTGTCTCGATTTCTTTTGTACAAAAGCATGTTCCCCTCAAATTCTCATTACTGAAATGTAAAGACATTCTCATTCTCATTACTGTAAGGAGTCTGAAGCAAGTCCATGTAGACTGTTTGTCGATTTCATTGTATTTTACCAGTCTGAAGACAGTGTTAATTAATATCTGTAAATTTCTTTGTGGTTATTTAGATATTTAAAGAGCGTGAGGAGGACCTGAAAAGACTGTCTCGCCCACTGGCCTGCACTTGCTTCAGAACGTCCATTTGGGACGAGACGCTGTATAAAGTAAGACCGTGTGCATTTGAATAAGGAATAACAAATTGTATAAAAAAAAAAAAAAAAAAAAAAAAAATATATATATATATATATATATATATATATATATATATATATATATATATATATCCGAAGTATTGTAATTCCACAATTACACAACTTTAATTGTAATATATTCAAAGTAAGTAATATCCAAAGTATTGTATCTAACAGATGAGGTTTGTGAAGATCAGAGTATAGAGAAAGAAAGGCCCAAAAGATATTTGCAGAATGCAAGGAGAGGAAAAAGAGAAGCATCATTAGCAGAAGAAGCCCAGTGTCTTCTGAAACTACACGCTTATATGTTGTGTCTATGTAACCGGAAGGGACTAGGGAAAGTACCTATTGCTATTTGTACCCAAGCAGGTCTTATTAGGTCACCATGGTCCTTGTAAGGCACACAGAATAACTTGCTAAGCCATTGTGGTTTTAACACCTTAAAAGGGACAGTTCACCCAAAAAATTAAAATTCTGTCATCCTTTACTCACCCTCAAGTTGTTCCAAACCTGTAAGATGTTTTGAAGAATGTGGGTAACCAAACATTTGATAGATCCCATTGACTTCATAGTAATGTTTTCTCTATTATTGAAGCCTATGGCTACTGTTAACCCTCTGGGGTCTGAGCTGTTTTCTGGGCCCTGGAGGTGTTCTGACATGCTCTGACATTTGTGCTTATTTCTGTTACTTGTGACATTTTCATGGCTAAAGTCTGATTACACTGTATTCAGCACAAACTCTGCTACAAACTAAAAGTTTGTAGTTTTGAGATAATGACATTTATGCGTGGTTTGTGAAAATACAAAAAAAAAATTCTCACTGAAATAAGGCAGTGAAACCCATACTGATTATTTCTTCACAAGACTTTTGAAAATTGTATCATGTAGCCTAGAATATTTGCTCCAAAACTATGTGAAAATCGCCCTGACTGCTCATTCAGATAAGACAATATATTGATTTAAAATTTGTACGACGTGTTTTGTGTGAGAAAGCTTTATGCGGGAGGCTTTATCACGTCATTAATATGTAAGCTTTTCACACCTGAGAAAAACAAAGACCCTCCCCTAACGGCCCTATTAGGAGCTATCAGGCCCTATCTGTTAAGTTAAAAATGTGTTCATGCACATTATATCTTTATGCTGAATATTGTTTAATATTTCACATGACCGTTTACCGAAACTAAAAAGGGGACTTTTATTATGAAGTCCCCGGAAGAGCGGTTGTTTTGTTTTGGAGCACGAGTTGTGTTGGATGGTGTCTGTGGAGGAATAAAACGGATAACATTAATCGATACTGAAGTGTATTTTTTTTTGGTGTAACATTGGTAGCAGAGGATGGTTAGCAACTATAGAGTACCGCCAACCTTTGATGAAGGAAAACCATATGAAAGTTGGAAGAATGAAGTCGCGATTTGGACCAGAGTTACAGAACTCGAAAAGAAAAAACAGGCGCTTGCTGTGGCTTTGGCGCTGTCGGGAAGAGCGAGAGAAACGGCGATGGAAATACCGGTAGACGATCTGAATAATGACACTGGCATGAACACTTTACTTACGAAACTCGATGACTTGTTTCTCAAAGAAGAAAAGGACCAAGTTTACGAGGCGTACTCGAGCTTTGACCGGATTATGAAAGATAGCAGTGTTTCCATGACAGACTATATAATTGATTTTGAACAGCGGTACTCGCGGATGCGTAAATATAAGATGGAGCTTCCCGATGCAGTATTAGCATTCAAACTGCTGGACACTGCGTGCTTAGAAGTGAAAGATCGACAGTTAGCGCTGACAGCATGTACAGATTTGGATTTTGCGTCAATGAAGTCAGCACTGAAGAGGATTTTCGGAGGAAAGTCTGCTTCTACAGTGGGGATTAATCAGGAAACAGCATATGTAACAGAACAAAGGCGACAAAGGAGCAAGCCATGGTCGCAAAATGTTCAGCAAAAGACACCACTGCCTGGCACTAACCCTCTGGACAGGTATGGACGCAGATCAAAATGTGCTGTTTGTCAAAGCACATTCCACTGGGCCAAAGACTGTCCACACAGAGGTGAGCAAGTCAAACTAACTGAAGATTGTAGAACAGATGATATAGAGGAGTGCAACATTACTCTGTATACAAAAGAGTCGCCCACTGAAGCAGAAATATTTATGACAGAGTGTTTCGGCTCAGCAATAATAGACACTGCATGCACACGGACTGTGTGTGGACAGGAATGGATAAATAGCTACATCGCTGAACTAAGCCAAAACGAGATAAAAGACCTGAGGAAGACAGAAACTCACAGTCACAGACCCTTTAAGTTTGGTGATGGAAAAGTGGTCTATTCCAACAGAAAGTTGAAAATTCCTGCAAAGATTGGACAAACTAGGTGTCATATTGAAACTGAAGTCGTGCCAGCGAACATTCCACTACTCTTGAGCAAGGCATCCATGAAAAAAGCAGGGACAGTGCTAGATATGGAAAATGACAGTGCGGTGATGTTCAGTCAACCTGTAAAACTTGACTTTACAAGCTCTGGCCATTACTGTGTAAACATTATGGACAATGAAAAGAAAAACATTCAAAGTGATGACTGTGTCTTGGTAGCTGTTGAAGATGTCACTCTTACAGAACAAAAGAATGCGGATGTACAAAGTCAGTGTGACGAGGAAATACTGACAATTTCAGACAAAATGAGCTCAGCAGAAAAACACAAAATCCTGATGAAGCTTCACAGACAATTTGGTCATGCTTCTGCTGACAGACTGCAGAGACTTCTTACTAGCTCAGGAAGTAAAGATGCAGAATGTAGTGTCATTCTGGAAAAAATTGTGAGTGAATGTGAAACGTGTCAAAGATATAGTAAGACCAAACCAAAGCCTGCTGTTGGCCTACCACTGGCATCTCAGTACAATGAAACTGTTGCAGTAGATCTACATGAACTTGAACCAGGTGTGTGGTATCTCCACATTATAGACCAGTTCACAAGGTTTAGTGCAGGCAGCATACTGACCACTAAGAAGTCCTCTGAAATAGTGAAACACTTTGTCCATGTCTGGATAAGTGTCCATGGTCCACCTCAGAAACTGTTTAGCGACAATGGGGGAGAATTTAATAATGATGAGGTTAGAGACATGGCAGAAAACTTCAATATAGAAATAAAGACAACAGCAGCATACAGCCCGTGGAGCAATGGACTTACAGAGCGACACAACCAAACACTTACAGAGATCATAATGAAAGTGAAGTCAAGTAACGGCTGTGACTGGGACACTGCATTGGACTGGGCTCTTATGGCAAAGAACACCATGCAAAATGTCCATGGCTACAGTCCTCATCAGTTGGTGTTTGGACAGAATCCCAACCTGCCCTCTGTGTTAACCGACAAGCCCCCAGCTTTAGAGGGCACGACGAAAAGTGAGTGGGTGGCAAAACACATCTCTGCTTTACATGCATCAAGAAAGGCGTTCACAGAAGCAGAATGTTCCGAAAGAATACGGAGAGCACTACGTAAACAACTACGTCAGACAGATGAGAAATATGAAATGGGTGACAAAGTGTACTACAAGAGAGTTGACTGTCAAGAGTGGAAAGGACCAGGAGTTGTCATTGGCCAGGATGGTGCAGTGGTGTTTGTCAGACATGGAGGAACCTGCATTAGGGTACACTACCTCAGACTAAGAAAAGTAAACAAAGACAGCGGAGATCAACATGTCATTAGGGATGATGCTGAAATTGACACAAACAATATGCAAAGACAGGAGATGACAGGAGCTGCTGTCAACAACACGGAGGGAACAGAAACTGTAACTGAAATACAGCAGAGTTCAGTGCAAACTGAGGATACAGGGGCATCCACTATGGGGCAGAATGTAGCAGCACAACACACTAGTGACGACATAGTGACACAAAGTGATACAGAGCAGGGAACTGATGTCCATTTAAAAACAGGGCAAGTTCTAAAATACAGAGACAGTGGGGCTTTGCACACAGCAAAAGTACTAGGGCGTGCAGGCAAAGCTACTGGCAAATACAAAAACTGGTACAACCTTCTGCTCATTGAACCAACTAATGTTGCAGGCAGTAAAGATTCAGTTGACGTATCATGTTTAGACTGTCTTCAAATGGAACCCGCTGTTACTGATGTTAGTGCCACAAATGTCAGTGAGGATGTATTGGTAACAAAAGATCTATCCTTTGACCTAGCCAAACAAGAAGAGATGAAGAGTTGGAGAGATAACAGTGTGTTTGAGGAAGTTCAGGATGAGGGACAAAAGTGCATCTCTACCAGATGGGTGTGCACTCTCAAGGAAACACTAACTGGACTAGTACCGAAAGCACGATTGGTGGCCAGAGGTTTTGAGGAGTTAAATGTGTTAGAGCTACAAAAAGATTCTCCCACATGTGCTTCTGAGTCTCTTCGACTACTGGTGGCAGTTATTTGTCAAAAACAGTGGACACTTCATTCCATGGATATAAAATCTGCATTTCTGCAGGGAATAGAACTGTCACGTGACATCTACATCAGGCCTCCCCCTGAGGCTATCTGTGAGGGAACATTATGGAAGCTCAAAAAGTGTGTATATGGTCTGGCAGACGCTTCATTGTACTGGTACAATAGAGTAAAAGACATAGTGCTGAAAGCAGGAGGAAAAATGTCCAAGGTCGATCCAGCTGTTTTTTATTGGCTAGATCAGGACTGCACTGTAACTGGGGTGCTTGCCTGTCATGTGGATGACTTCATATGGGGGGGCACACAAAGTTTCTCCACAACCGTAATACCACATCTAAGATCTGTTTTCCAAGTTGGACGTGAGGAACATGATCATTTCTGTTATGTGGGAATAGATTTTGTGACTGTTCACAGAAAAGTACAAATACACCAGGAAAACTACATTCAACACATGCAACACATTCATATGGATCCTTCACGAGCTGTGGAACAAGACTCACCTCTCTGTGAGGAGGAAAAGGATCAGCTCAGGTCCAAAATAGGCCAAATTCTCTGGGTGGCAAGGCAGAGCAGGCCAGATGTCATATTTGATGCTAGCAATTTGACATCCAACATAAAAAATGCAACTGTGCAGACAATCCATGAAGCAAACCGGATAGTGTGCAAACTTAAGTCCAAGAAGGTAATTCTAAACTTCCAACACTTGGGCAGAGACAGTGCTCTTAAGATGGTCGTGTTCAGCGATGCTTCGTTTGGAAATCTTTCAGATGGAGGCACCCAAGGAGGGCACCTGATTCTTTTAATGGGAGAAAATGGAAAATTCTCACCTCTTTCTTGGCAATCAAAGAGAGTCAAGAGGATTGTGCGGAGCACACTTGCTGGTGAAACATTGGCAATGTCTGATGGAATTGACAATTCTATTTTTCTGTCCACACTGTTCTCAGAACTAACTACTGGTGATGCTGAACATGCTCCACCAATAATCTGTGTCACTGACAATCATTCGCTTGCTGATGCAATTAAGTCCACAAAGTCAGTCTCTGAGAAAAGACTCCGCCTGGAGATAAGTAGTATCAAAGAACTTGTCCAAACACAGAGAGTTGAGCGAGTACTGTGGTACAACACAAAAGAACAACTTGCAGACTGCCTTACCAAAAAGGGGGCATCAACTTGTCAGTTACTTAAGGCACTGAGTGAAGGACAATGGAAACTGAATTAAAACAAATAAAAGTCTGTCTTTGAGTTATACTCGAGAGCTTGTTGAAATATACTAGGTTGTATTTTTGTTCAAGGATGTTGTTGTTCAGTATGGCCTGTTAGTATGTTAAATTGAAAGTTATTTATTATTATTATTATTTTATTTTTTTTTTTTTTTTTAAAGAGTGGGAGTTTGTTAAGTTAAAAATGTGTTCATGCACATTATATCTTTATGCTGAATATTGTTTAATATTTCACATGACCGTTTACCGAAACTAAAAAGGGGACTTTTATTATGAAGTCCCCGGAAGAGCGGTTGTTTTGTTTTGGAGCACGAGTTGTGTTGGATGGTGTCTGTGGAGGAATAAAACGGATAACATTAATCGATACTGAAGTGTATTTTTTTTTGGTGTAACACTATCATTCTGAGCAACCTTGCACAAAGAATGAGGAGATTTAAAAAAGAATGGCTTTTAGATTGTTTGGATTTATTTACAACACAACATAATCCAAAGATACAAAACAAATGACAAAAAAGCACTTATTGAAAACAATGATCCAAAGACAGAGACCTTTGTGCCATTCCTAAAAACATTGTACATGCCTTTCATTTCCAAGGTGTTTGATTTTCACTTTACCATGTTCATGTACAGAGACTCATGTGAATGTTGAAGTCGGCAGGACTCAGTGGCATCTGGGCCCTGAAAAAAAGGAAAAAGTGAACATACTGATATCAAGAGAAAGGCCTGCACGATTTTGGGAATACATTTTAGATTTTTCTGGTTAAAATTGCTTTTTAAAATTCACAGAATACACACACACACACACACACACACACACACACACACACACACACACACACACACACAAATGTTTCCAACAATATATAATATAATGAACACCAGGTTTGTTGTGCCTTGTAGGCATAAGCTATGCACAGTGCTACATAAAATAATAATAACAATAACCTATAGCAGCCTGTAAATCTTCCAAAAGATTTCCAGAAGAACAACTAAGCTAGAGAAAAATATATTGATTATCATATGTTACTTCAGATGTTTCCACTCGTTATGATGATATGAAATGAGATAATAGTAAAAACATGAAGCCGTTTGGTGCGTTTTGCTTTTCAAACGCGATCGCGTTCCAAAATATGAAATATTATGGTTACCATATACATATCTACGTTTGAGCAGATATCCACAAACACAGGAACAGTAAACACGGGTCTAAATATTATAATATTCACCATATATCTAGCAACAGTTCAACTGCAATGTGAAATTTATGCAACAATAACAAACTAATATGTAAGAATTTCTTACCTTACATCCTTCTTGTCTTCAAATTGTGTTCTTCTTCTTCTGAGGTAAATCCAATGTAAGCTCACGGCGCGTCTTTCAAACTCGACGAAAAGTTTTTTCGTGCTTTGTTTTTGAGGTAATGAGCGCGATCGCGTTCCATGTGGAGATTTGCATGTGAATCTCTTTTGCGCTCGTGGGCGTGGTCAAATTAAAAATAATGAGCAAGCGTTTGAGATACTGGACATCTTGTTGGTTTTATACAAATTACTTAATCAGAGAATGTTTGTTTTCAGTTTGAATCCGATCATTTAAAAGTACACACTTAAATGTTTATAAAGGTATATGGCTCATAAATGTGTGACAAGTATTCGCTGAGTTTGGTTTCAGTTTATAGACGTGCTCAAGAAAAAAATGTTCACCGCGACGGGGAGGCAGAAAGCACACCCTGTTTATTTTCTTTATTTTACAAAAGCACAATGTTTTGATTGGATTGTAAGTGGACACATACAAAAGTAGAAATATCACAGATTCTTTTTTTAGATTTCTTTTTTCTGTATGACCATAAATGACGGAGTAATTTAAGTTTATTGTGCTACAATGTGACGAATCCAGCAAAACGCGCGGGCGCGTTTGTCGACCCCAGAGGGTTAACTGTCTGGTTACCAACATTCTTTAAAATATCTTCTTTTGTGTTCAGCAGAAGGAAGAAACTCATACAGGTTTGGAGCAACTTGAGGGCGAATAAGCGATTTACGAAATTTTCATTTTTGGGCGAACTTTCCCTTTAAGAGCATATTGCAGAGATGCAAACAGACATATTTTGATATGATTTGGTACATCAAGTAATTAATTCCGAAGGAAAAAAAGATCTTACATTTGAAAATAATCAAACATATCAGAGTATAGTAGAAATTAATAACATGTAAATGAATAATCATGCAACATAAGGAATATAGCAATTAATGATTAAATGGTACATGGCTACCAATGTATGGAATTCATAAAGAAAAGATTAGTAAGATTCATAAAAAGGGAAAAGGAATAAAATAAATGGATAAAAGACATTTGAGTATGAATACACCAATCCGACAGTAAGAAAGTTGAATATGTTCTGATCTGTGTTTGTGTCTGCAGGCTTGGTCCAGTATCGTGTATCAGCTCATTCCTAATGTACAGCAGCTTGAGTGTAACCTGCGCAACTTCGCTCAGATCATTGAGGCGGATGAAGTCTTACTTTTTGAAAGAGCTACTTTCCTGGTTTGTACCAAACTGAAACACAGTGCTTTCACACATTACACACACACTCGATACTTGCATATATTCAAATTTACGCTGCAAAATTTAACCACCCACACTTGAGCACACGTAAGGTGAACACTTTGAAAAACTGGACATAACAGCTTCAAAATAGTTACGGATCCCTGCTGAAGTGAAGGGTCCCTTCAAATTTTAGGGGAACTTGAATGGACAATAGGGCGCAGTGGTCTGTTGGTATCCAGAGTTGCTGACACGTGCCTTGTTCCACCTTTCCCCATGTTGCCAATGAGGGCTTGTTGCCTGCCAACAAAAGGATGGTTTGAGGACAGATTTTCAATGAATTGCGATAAGTGAATGTGCAAAACACAAAACCTTCTGTGTCAAACACAAACTTTTTATCCAGAGTGACACAACATAATTTAAAAGAGTAGTTCACTTCAGAATTAAAATGTCCTGATCATTTACTTACCTCCACATCATCCAAGATGTCTTTCTTTCTTCAGTCAAAAAGAAATTAAGGTTTTTGAGGAAAACATTCCAGGATTTTTCTCCTTATAGTGACTTCAATGGGGTTCAACGGGTTGAAGGTTCAAATGTCAGTTTCAGTGCAGCTTCAAAGGCTCTACACGATCCCAGCCGAGGAATAAGGGTCTTGTCTAGACAAACCATCGCTCACTTTAAAAAAAAAAAAAAAAAGTACTTTTTAACCACAAATGCTCATCTTGCACTAGCTCTGCGATGCTCCACATAATCATGTTGAAAGGTCACGTGTGACGTAGGCGGAAGTACCGACCTAATGTTTACAAAGCTAATGTGCAAAGACTAAGTCAAATGTTATTTACAAAAATAAATAAAAATAAAAGGTAAAACAACGATGTCGGACGATGTTGAAGTTGGAGGAGAAAATGAGATGAAGTTTTTCACCCTATCCTACATTGTTGTCCTCGGCTGGGATCGTGAAGAGCCTTTGAAGCTGCACTGAAACTGACATTTGAACCTTCAACCCATTGAACCCCATTGAAGTCACTATAAGGAGAAAAATCCTGGAATGTTTTCCTCAAAAACCTTAATTTCTTTTCGACTGAAGAAAGAAAGACATGAACATCTTGGATGACGTGGGGGTGAGTAAATGATCAGGACATTTTAATTCTGAACTGAACTAATCCTTTAACACCAGATTATCTGAAAATATGCAATGCAAAAAGTGAGAGAGTCAGCGTTCATTCTTCCGCTCTCCGCCATCATGGTAAACTGGTGCCAGACATCCTAAACGCCCAACACCGAATGCCTGAAACTGTAGTTCTTTGGATACTGAGCAGGTTTAATAGGCAGGAGCAGGTTATTTCTGTGGTCATTTTTCAGATGCTTCTAGCTTAAATAACAATTGCTGTTTGACAGGTATACAGATTCAGTCAAACTCTGCAAACAAAACACACAAAAAAGGGAAAACTGCAGTGAACATATTGTGTAAAGGTGCTTTACAAACAAATTATTTGACATGTCTACTTGTGTCTTGTCAGGTGATCTCTCACTATCAGTGTAAGGAACAGCGTGATGCTCATCGCTTTGAGAAGATCAGTAACATCATCAAGCAGTTCAAGCTGAGCTGCAGGTCAGTCAGACTCTGTTCATGAAGCTGTAAGTGCTGAACACGGCGTAATGGTCATGTGACATTTCTCTCTGTCCCACAGCAAGTTGGCGGCCTCTTTCCAAAGCATGGAAGTGCGAAACTCTAACTTTGCTGCCTTCATCGACGTGTTCACGTCCAACACCTACGTCATGGTGATCATGTCAGACCCGTCTATACGTAAGCATCAGCATGCATGAACAGCAATGGGTTTTGCCACCCGATAATCTCACATTACAAGTCAAGTCACCTTCATTTATATAGCGCTTTTAACAATATAGATTGTTTCAAAGCAGCTTTACAGTGATAATAGGAAAGTAAAGTAACAGAGATTGTTTAGGCTTTACAGCAGCTCTAGAATAAAGTTATTGTCCAGCTAAAGTTAGTTTTGATCGATTCACTTCCGTTGCAAAGATCATTAGTTCGATTTATTACTATTAAACTATTAAAAGAGTAACTCTTGCCAAAATGCAACCTAGGGTCTTTTTGTGAATCTACCCGAGGCAAACTTTTGATTAAAAGCATAATTAGAATGGAAACACCACAGATTGACTGTATTTTTGTTTTCGGTCAAATTGCCTTTTGAATGGGAGTGCTTGGGGCACTACTATGATAGCATCAAAATTGCTATTTTTAAAACACTAAGAAGGCTCGACACAACATGAAACTTTGCTCAAAGTATCATCAGGGGCTCTTCACATGAACTCGAGCATTGAGAACATTGTTTGTGTACACAGAGTTTACTAAAAAGAAAGATTTTGAACAACTCACTCTTGCTGCGTCCGCCGGAATTTTGTCAGTCAAAAATAGTCGATCTCTGAATGCAACGTAACAAGGGAGGAGAGTAAAGAGGGAAAGCTCCTAAAGCTTAGTTCCATATAAATTCACGGATAATTTGTTGTTTTGTCGTTAGTGAAAATCAATATTGACCTTGTATTTGAAAAAGGATCCTCATAAAAGAAACAATACTAAAATTCAGAGTCAGTTCATTCGCATTCGGAGATCGACTATTTTTGACTGACAAAATTCAAACAGGCAATTTAACCGAAAACGAAAATACGGTCAATCTTAAAAGTGGCGTTTCCATCCTAATTATGCTTTTAAACGAAAGTTTGCCTCAGGTAGATTCACAAAAAGACCCTAGGTTGCATTTTGGTGAGAGTTATGCTTTAATAGGTAAGTTATTAGAATTAACTGTGGTCTAACATGTTGAGGAAATAAATCTTACCTTTCTTTGATTTTTAGACTGTAGCAGTGCTATCATGGCCACAAATGACCAGCTCTTATATAATCACAAAACATTTTTGGGTGACATTTTCATGACAATTAAGCCTTATTTCTTGTCGACAACATTTATTTTTGCCAAATATTTTCTAAATTGCTCAGAGTGGGTAATACTAGTCACGTCTTCATTAAATACATTAAATAAATGTAATTGATTAGTATGTTTCAATTGAAAGGGAAATTATTGATTAATAGTATTTGAAGTGTGTCCTCAGTCTACTTGAGAGGCAGACAGTGACTACGTTTACAAGCTGTTAAAATTCGGGTTATGGTCGGGTTAAGGTCACTATTTGGGTTTCTGAAACATTCGGAATAACCCGTTTACATACGTGAGCAGAGAGAGTTAATCCTGTATACATGGAATTTGTAATCAATGGGCAATATCCCGATGTAAACGGCGACGCACGGTTAGCGTCTGGACGTACGGACAACCTTAAGACGCAATATGCGTCATTTCCGATTCTTCTTCCTGTATCCAAAGACAACAACAACAGCTGCAGCACGCTGTTAATGAATAGTTCGGGGCAGATAGCGATCGCCTTTGTTTGCGCTTTCCTCCTCGCTCCAAAAGTGTGGTGCTGTGCTGCGTCTCGCCATGTTTACCTCTATTTCTTGTTTACTTCCGGTATACTGCACGCGGGGTTTTGTATGCACCGTCTCTACTCAAAAGACCAAGATTCCTTGCGAATAGAACATGCGCAGAACACAAATCAATGTTCCTTTTGATGGGGATATGCCGATACGCGTTTACATGACCAAATATTCGGGTTAGAAAAGGGGTACCCCAGGTATAATATCCGGGTTTTTAAAAACCGGGATATGAGCATATCCGGGTTTTTGCCGGTGTTTACATGGCCGTGCGCGACCGGGTTATTGCTAATATCCCGGTTTTGAACGGGTTATTGGCTGCATGTAAACGTAGTCAGTGTTCAGAGTAAGATCATAAAATGGCCCTCCATGTCTGGCTAATCAGTTGTGTAGATGGCAGTGGGCAATCTGGGCATCCATCAGCAAGATTTCTGGATCCGCCTAGTTTCTGCGTTTTAAAGAAACTTGAAGCTTGATTATGGTGATTAGGACATTAAGCCATTAGAGAATTATAATAATCTAGTATCAAAGTCATGAATGCATGAACTAACTTTTCTGCATCAGGAAAAGACAGCGTTTTGTAGGAATATTTAGGTATTATAATAGGTGTAGGAATTTGGTTGTAAAAATACGAAGATGTCAACACGTGTATGTGTTGGATATTACTGAAGATCATGCTGTATTACACTATCATGAATATGAAGGGTTAAGTGGTTAATTTTCCATGTTTTTTTTTTTTTTTTCCTATTTAAAAGTTGAAGCCATGCCACAGAATGTGCATTATATTCTTAACATCTCAACCTTATTCATGCCAGGGTTCAATTGATTTTCATTCCATCTCATCACTGCCATGCTTGATGATACATTAGCTTATTCCATTGTATCTTCAGCCATTTATATACTTTTATTCAAATAATGGCATTGATAGAGTGGTATGTCTGATCATTGACACATTGGTTTATTTAAATAAACAGAAGACAAGAATGAAAGCTGATAAAAGTGGACAAAGAATTGACTGAAAAGTAGAGTAAGCCTTTATTCTCCTGCTTCAAGTATTTAAAAAATACTTTAAAAAGACTGACAATAATGAAAAATTCAGAACAATAGGGGACATAAGATAGAACCTTGTGGCACTCCATACTTAACTTGTGTTGGATTTAACCATTCCTCATTTACACAAAGATTTAGCAGCTTCCAGATCCTGCATGTAATTAGAAACTGTCCTTCCTTGCTTTTCGAAACACCTCCTAATTGTTCTTTCACCATCTGCACTCCAAATGAGGTTTGAGAAAAGCACATTGTGACCCGGAGTAAAGCCTCTCTCTCTCTCTCTTTTTTTTCCAGCTTCTGCTGCTACTCTCATCAACATCCGGAACGCCAGGAGACACTTCGAGAAGCTTGAGCGTGTGGACGGGCCCAAACACAGTCTACACATGCGCATGCGCTAGACTGCCGGCGTAGAGAGTTTGAGTGTCTGAACTTCTCTCTCGCAATTGTGAGTCTATATCTCGCAATTCTGACTTCATATCATGCAATTCTGACTTTTTGATATCTCGCAATTCTGACATCTTTGCAATTGAGTTATAAAGTCCAATTCTAAGGAAAAAAAAGAAATTCAGTTTTCCTCAGAATTGCGAGTTTATATCTTTATATCATCTTTATATTTATAACTTTATATCATGCAATTCTGAGATGTAAACTCGCAATTGTGAGATAAAAAGTCGCAATTTTTTACTTTTTATCCTGTGGCGTAAACGAGCTTCCATAGAATTCTGTGCTTTTAAACTATGATTAGAATGAATCTGAACTTTTCTCTCGCAATTGTGAGTCTATATCTCGCAATTCTGACTTCGTATCACGCAGTTCTGACACTTTGATGTCTCGCAATTCTGACTTAATAAGATGCAATTGCGAGTTTACATCTCGCAATTCTGACATCTCGCAATTCTGACATCTTTGCAATTGTGAGTTATAAAGTCCAATTCTAAGGGGAAAAAAAAGACTGACAGTTTTTATTTTTAAGACTTTTCAGAGTTTATATCTCACAATTCTGACTTTATAACTCACAATTGCGACTGTATATCATGCAATTCTGAGATGTAAACTCGCAATTGTGAGAAAGTCGGAATTGTGAGATAAAAAGTCGCAATTACCTTTTTTACTTTTATCCTGTGGCGGAAACAAGCTTCCATAGAATTCTGTGCTTTTAAACTGTGATTAGAATGTTTGGAAACGTATATCTCTCTAGACCAACAGACATGGTTAAAGATAAATATTATTTTGGTGGCTGCTGTTTTACTGACATGTTTATGCTTTCTCTTATGCACAGGGTGGTGGTTGAACTGCTGGGAATCATCCCGAAGAATTCCTCCTGTTTTGCTGATTTCACATGCATCTAGTGTTTCTGCCAGGAAACTAATTCTCCTGATATTAAAAGGCAATAACATGCTTGTTTCCTCACTAATGTTGCAAAGGAACTTTGGTTCTTAATGAATGTTGTAATGCTCCCTTAATATATGATTTGTGCCATAAAAGGAGGCTTGCGAGTTACTGCAAGCCAGGAAAGCTAGATCATCAAGTCAGCATTCTTTGCCCGTGTCTTTTATATATCGTCTTATATTAAGCATTATTGGCTTGCTGTACTGTGTTTCCAAATGTCGAGCAGAAATCTGTGCGACTAAAATTGGACTAACTTATAAATGAACTACTTGATCTATAAAATCATCTTGATCATCAAAATCATTATAAATATTCTCAATAAATACAAATGGTTGTGTAATGAATGTCTTTTTCTGTACAACATAATTATAGTTATGTCAATATATCGCAATACAAAAATGCATCAATATGTATTGTGGATAGTGACAATATATATTATATATATATTTTATTATTCATTTTTATTTTTTTTTAATAACCAACTCCTTTTACTGGAATGAGAATTTCTTTTTTTGAAATTCATGGACATATTAAGAAGTTAAAATGATCCAAAATTGTATTGTATGTACAATATAATGCATTTCTTTTAATGACAAAGTTGATATAACAAGCAAAAAGCTGCATCAAGGATTTCAACAAAGAAAATATTCCCAAACATATTAGTGGAGGACAGCCAGTCAATTATATTTGATTGTATGACTCGTGAAAGGTGTGTTAGATAGACTGTGATTGCTAGTGTAACTTTACATTGTGAGACCAAGAAACATTTAGAAACAAATAAATGCAGCCTCAAGTCGATCTAAAATAAAACTACAAATGGAAAAACTCAAAACAAAAATTCTACATTTTCAGACCACCATTTTCACAAATCATTTACATGTCAGGAAAATAACAAAGAAACTTTACTAAAAATGTAAAGTCGTATTTTGATTAACTTTTAAGACAGAAATCATTGCACATTTGTACATCAAACATACAAAGATAAACAATCAGAAATGTATATTTGGTCAATGTAGCATTCTTAAGGGGCGTTCATACTACACAGTACACGTCACCATATTAGACAGTCAAAATATCAGTTATACAGTGTCAACCAATAATGTCACTCTTGGGCAGGGGTCGGCAACGTATGGCACACGTGGAGGGATAATCACTGGCACGTGACGATGGCTAAAAAGATGCATGTAATTTCTATTAAATAAAGTTCATCGAAGTTGCATATGGCTTTCAATTTTGAGGTGATCATTCCTCATAATCACGTCAAGTTAGGTAAATACTATTAAAGGCCCCCTGAAATCAAAATTTAAGTTTTTTAGCTTTTAGTATGAATTTGTTAGCCTTAAGGTAACGAATAAGCTGGTGTGTTCCAAAACAATGACAACATTCACATTTAGGAGATATAAGCATTCAAAACTTAAGTCTCTCACTTCCGCTAAAATGGATCACGGATTTTTATGACTTCAGTTTCTCATCACATCTTCTGTCCAATCAAACGCTCTCTAGAATCTAAAGCTCCGCCCCCTATGCTATAAACACCACCTGGACAAAGCGATCGTTGACACTTCACGGAGCGATACGGGTTGGAGATGTGTGTTCGGTTGCTCAAACGCTCGAGTTTTATTCCGTTTTCCAACTGTATGTTGGTTAAGAATGAAATGGCTAGAATTTATTTCTCTACTATTAAATCCAACGCGCTCGGATTCACTTTCATGGTGCTGTCAAGTACGACTTGCAGTCTGTGAGGTAAACTAAATGCTATTGGCTGTTTGAAAAGGGGGAGGAGCCATTCAATATGTCCCGCCTTAGCTTCCTGTTTCAGTGGAAATTACGTCAATGCATCAAACGAAGCTAAACTAAAGTGGGCCTTTAAAGTATGAGATTTTAACCTGTGCAAGTGCGCAGATCCGACAATCCATTGATACGACCGGAGGTGCATGTGATTATCCCTCCGCTCAATTATGCCGACCGCTGCTCTAGGGCTTATGTTTTCATCCATACACACATCTTTTTCTCAGCTGCTTGTCCTCTGTAGAGTTGAGGGCTACTGTTGTCAATAAATAATACATTTTAAATAACATACAATAAAATTAAAATGTTAACACATACCATCTACTCCACTTTCATGCAACACAATGAGCCTTTTTTTATGAGACAACGGCTGAATCTGAAATCGTCCCCTAAACCCTCATTCACTATTCCCTCCGTTAGTCCACTAATACAGTTCACTTGAAGGAGTGAATGAAAACGAGTGTGCGAATTCGGACAGCCGTTGAGCGTACATCAGTTGTAGCCTACACTCGTTATTGCGGTGCATTGTGGGATTGAATGAGCGCACTCAATAACGTCCACTATTGTTTCGGACAGCACTATAATTGGCTATAGGGGGCGATTTCGGATTCAGCCAAAGAGTCAATTTGTGACAGACCCTCTTTTGGTCAAATATCTTTATACATGAATACGCAGGTCACCAAACTTTAGTACGGAAGCAAAAGACGAACTGATACGCTCTCCAGTGTTTGCATACAATCTGGGGCTTCATTTATGAAACATGCATATGCACAGATTTATAAAAAAGGTCTTTGACGCAAGTGGTGCTCATGACGTCCAGCTCCACCTCTGTGGATCTAATGGGTGGAGGGATACAGTAACGGTAGGGTTAGGGTGTGGTTGGACCTTCTAGCTTCACCCATTACACCCAGAAAGGGGGAGCTGGACTTCACGCTCCACCATGGCTTTGCATTGATCAGCCTCTCCTTTGATGTGGAAAAGTGTGTATCGCCACGTCAGGGTCTGAGCAGACGTACACACTTTTTTCACAGTTCTCCAGCATATATCTTCCCATGATCACTTCTCACATGTAGAGGAGCCACTAAACCAGGGGTTCAGCTTGACCCTGATCAGGCCTAGTCCACACGTACACAGACATTTTTTATAAACTGAGGTTTTCCTCCTTTGTTTTAAAAAAGATTCATGTCCACATGAAAACACAAAAATACGCTATGTCAAGAGCATGCCAAACCAACAGGTGGCGATATAACCCTAACCGTAAAGCCATGTTGGCTTTACAGAAGCCTGAAGCAGAAGCCTGGAGAAAAGGTTATTAGCGGTTTCGGTTCCGACGTCAAGCCAAAATCTCCGGTTTCACCGTCTACACGACAACACTGCAACCGGAGTTTGTACAAATCTTTACCCTGGCAGGAGTTTTCAAAAAAGTCCGGTTTCAGTGACCGGAAACTGCGTTTGCGTGTGGACGAACAGAAAAATCGCATGGAAAAAGCTGCGGTTTTGAAAATACCCGTGTTCGTGTGGACAGGGCCTCAAACTCACCAGCCAGGAGCTCTCTAGTGATCCTGAAGACCTTGATTAGCTTCTCCAGGTGAGTTTGATTAGGGTTGGAGCTAAACTCTGCAGGAAAGTGGACCAGTTGAGAAGCCTCGCACTAAAAGAGCAAATCAATGACAATATATTAATTTGATTTTAGACATCCACGTTCCATTAATAACTGATAGTTGAAGAAACCTCTGAGGCGGACAAGTCTAGAAAGCTGAGCAGCGTTCGCTCTTATCTGTGGGAGGTTTACGCCCAACATTGAATTTAGGCTTGAACGAGTGCTCTGATATCAGCTGATTTATTTCATTCTGCTTGTAGGTTGGCAGTTTTTGAGTGAGCCACGGTCCTTTAGGTTGACTTACAGCTCCTTGAAAATATTTCATACACCCCCGACCTATTAAATACATAACCTCTGCGATGTTCAGCAAGACGCAAACTCCAGACACCGCCAGCATGAAGACAGTGAAAATGGTCTTCTCTGTGGGACGGGACACGAAACAGTCCACTGTATTGGGACAGGGGTAGGAGTCACACTTCACAAGACGAAACATCTTGACGTCTGGATAGATGTAGTAAAAAATGTACAAGAAAACCACCTCGAAAATGATGCGGAAAATGATGCTTATCATGTAAGTCCACCACAGAGCACCGGCGATCTCGAACTTCTGTCTCTTTATGTTCTCGAAGTCCTTTTCACTTCCCCGGCCGGACATCTTGAGGATCTTTTTCTCGATGTGCCGGCGGTGAGCGACGTGCATGGCGACCAGCAGGGCTGGAGTGGAGACCAGGATGAGCTGCAGAGCCCAGAGGCGGATGTGAGAGATGGGGAAGAACTGGTCGTAGCACACGCTGTTGCAGCCGGGCTGCTGAGTGTTGCAGGTGAACCCAGACTTCTCGTCTCCCCACACGCTCTCAGCCGCCACGACCAGCACCATGATCCGGAAGATGAAGATGACCGACAGCCAGATGCGTCCGATGCCCGTCGAATGCCTGTTCACACCACTGATCACGGCATAAAACGAAGCCCAATTCATGGTTGGATTGAAGACTAAAGAGAAGAGAATCCAAAGCACAATGACTTTTACATGGTTTCATTGAGTTCAAAACACTCCCCAACTCTGAATCGAGTCTTACTTGCACTACACTAGCCAGGAAGTTGGAGGCTCAAATATATATAATGTTTTTAATCAGTCCATAATTCCCATTTCTCCATTTGCGGCGTTTCAATGCTTTTACACTCTTAAAAATAAAATCCTTTGTCCTTTCCATTGGACAAAAGGTTCTTTATAGTCAAAAAAGGTTCATTAGTTAACATTAGTTAGCATGAACTAATAATGAACTGCACGAATACAGCATTTATTAATCTTTGTTAGTGCCATGCTTTTTCCACTTTTACTAAAACATTATTAAAATCTTGTTAACATTAGTTAATGCACTGTGAACTAACATGAACAAACAATGAACAGCTTTATTTTTATTAACTAACATTAACAAAGATTAACAAACACAGTAACAAATGCATTGCTCGTGGTTAGTTCATGTTAGTTAATACATTTTACAATTCATTAGTTATCAAATGTTCTTCACACTAAGAAAAAAAAAAAAAAACTTAGGATCTGATCCCTGAAAGGTTCTTTAAAAACCTTAAAAAAACTTTATTTTTAAGAGTGTACCTAAAATGTAAAAAATAGTCACAGTAAAGGATTATTCCAACTTTTGACTGGTATAACATATTCAGATAAGTCAAACACAACATGACTAATCACTTATAAACTGCCAATTACACAACATTAAAGATTAATGTAATCCTAACAACCAATGCAACATAATTCTCAACCAAACATCTTTCCTGGCACAAAATTCTGAAGCGGAGCAATAATTTACCAGGTTCAGCCCGTGAGAAAGCAGCTTATGCTGTACCAGGTCCAAACATGAAGAACAACAGACTGTATTCTTGGCATTTGGATACTTGGTTGACAAAAATACAAAAATGTTCTGGTCACTTTGGAGCTGGTTAAGAGCTTAGGCGATGGTCTACCGCATGTCGTCACCTGACACAAGACAACCTGGCCAATAGCAAGCTTACAGTCAGCCCACACAATAACCTCCAAATACAGGATATTTGCAGTGGTCAAAGCAACTCATCCATTTAAACTACATGAAGAATCTAAATTCCCACTTGCAAAAAGGATTTAAATTTCATGATGTGGTCCAAAAATAACTGAACTGAGTACTGAGAAGTCAAATCAACATATTTGATAATGGTATAAAATTGATTTATAGAGTGGTTTACCTTCAGCTGAGATAATAAAGAGACATTTCCAGGAAACGGCTATTGGCCTCTCTAATGATCACCATGCCCTTTGCAAACGCAATGAATTTACGCGCTACTAGCCACAACCCTGCACCACGGCTGTCATATGCACTTATATAACCCATTTTATACACAATGCTGCTCTTTATGGAGGCTAACAAGACTCTTCAGAATTCAGATCAAATGCCTTGATTTCCACCCACACGGGGCAGAAGAAAGAATCTGTGTGGACACAATGAGCAGCAACATTATTCATTGTGCCTGGCAGGGAGAGGAAATGAGGGGCGTTTCTGACCCGCTCTCACTTTATCAAACACAGCACAATTTATCAAAGAAGGTCGACTTGAGAAATAACACTGTCAGGCTTTTGTGTGTATTTCTAGGTTCAATCTGTGGCAAAATCATTCATATTATGTAAATGACAGATTTCAGACAGCATTTTTAAGAGAGAAAAAATTACACAAGATCTGAAGATGGGACACCAGTAAAATAAATATTTGCGCATTTCTGCATTTTGTTGAATAGCTTTAACCCTGGCATTTGAGTTCTGTCATCCCTATCTGAAAGTATTTTACAACGATTTTACAATTTCAGAAGAAATCATACAGTGTGAATTGTATGAAAACATACAATTTTGAGAGAAAAAAAAAGCATAAAGGTCCAACACCACTTGGGCATAAGCAGACAAGAATGTATTGATTCATATGAATTAGCCACCAATTTGCAAAAATGTAAAATGGTTACAAACTGCCACGAGACAGTGATAGTTCTGTCTGGTTGTTGTGACATGAGAGCTTTAGAGAGCGACTCATGACATTCATTGTACAACCGCCATCATGTTTGGAAAGAGTGTCAAAGTTCATTCATCGGATCAGCTAGACGAGCAGAACAACATTTCAGGCATGAAAAGAAAAACTGATTTTTATTGATTGCTTTTCCAAATGTAACTTTTAGAACAGATTTTTTTTTTTTTTTCACCAAAGACATAAGTGCAAAAACAGTTGAACAGGCTCCTCTTAAATATGCTGCAGTTTAACAAGGTGGATATACAATTTTAAACCAGGTGTTTCAAACTTTGGCCATTGAGTTCGTTTTTCATGGTTCTTCAAGCAACACAATCTTAAGCATCATTTCTCAACTACACATACAGGGGATCTGCTAGATATGAGGGAAAGAAAGGTGTGACTCTAGCGTCATCTGTAACTGTGAATATTTCCCTTCAAACTGTCATCATCTGTGTGCATTCATATTAGCATCCACGCTCTGCACAGGACAGTCCAAAATTCCCCAAAAGAAAAGGACTTTTTTTTGTTATTATTCTCGTCTGATCATGAAACCATTGCATGTTGTAATTACTGATTTGTCTTCTTCAAATTAAAGTTATTTGAGGCATGAAAACATGCTATAAAATCAGGCTAACATCCAGACAATCATTTTGCAAGCGTCTCATGATTCTGGGGCGATGTGTATCTGCGTATTCAATTAAACAATGTTTCAGTAATATATTTCAGGAAAAAAAGAAGACCACAGTCGACTCTAAACTAATTTGAAATAGACATTCTTCTATCTTAGAACTCATTTTTTTAATTATGAATTAACATAATTATGAAACATCTAAACCAAAAACAACACATTCTACAGCAATGAACATCAACTTTCTTCTGTAATACAACCTATCTTGTAACAAATGTGCACTGTACACAAACTAAGTGAAAGTAAAAACACAGTAAAAGGTACATAATGTAAAGTATGCTGAGGTTGAGGAGAACGGATCAACGACAAAAGCACACACTTTGGCGATGACGGAACAGACAACATTATTTCCCGTTTTAGCGGTAACAGGAGATCAGATACTTCTCCCATTCGGAGGACCGTTTTCGGGCTCGTTCTTGGGCGTCACCTGGGAAATAACATCAGTTGTAAATGTTACAATAAAGAATTCACGTCCATCATGTTATCTTCCAGTTATATCATGACACTTAAAGGTGCCACTCACTTCTCTTTAACCCCTTGTGCTCGTTACATCTGAGAATGGCAAATCTAGTTTGTGCAAGTCTCTCAGAAAGGGAATCACCTCTCCTAAAGGAGTCAAACACAAAAGGACAAACATTAGGAATTACTGTCAGTTAAAAACTGCTGAGACTGGGGATTAGAAGCCAGGCAAATGCACGTTTAGTGTTAAAAGTGATCATCGCCATTACAACATGCTTATTAAGTTACGATGGCCACTGCTATGAGCTGACGATAAGTGCATTAATTGATGTTATAAATAATAATCGACCCAGTAGCATTTGTCTATTTCAAAATGAGGGCTGGTACATAATACACATTTATTTAAAGACTTGGAAATGTGAGGAAAAATTTTTCTTGTACGGATTTGCGATTTAAAACAATACAACCAAACACACACAGACATGACTTCAGATTTAAATCAGACAAGAAAAAAAAAAACGTGTCTGATAACAGTAGTTTGCTCAGGTAGGAATAATCAGTAACATTTTTTTAGATGGGATTAGCAAGGGTCCACTGTAATGCTTGTCCAAATTATTGGAACGAGAATAGGGCTGTCCTTACCTCATGGCACCAATCTTTCCCTTTTCCATGAAGAGCTCAACTTCTCCTTCCGGGTAAATCCTGGCATAAAGAGTCTTGTTCTGAACTTTGCTTTTGAACCAGCTGATCGCTTCAAAAGACCAGGTTTCTCCAAATACTGGCCTCACCTACACCATGCAAGTTAAAACAGCTTAATGCATTAAACAATCTGAAACAACAATATTAATGTTAGTAGTATGACAAAATCTCGCCATATTAAAACATGACGGAGTTGAGCTTGTGGCAAAACCTTGTGTTTGCTTTTGCAGGCAAAAAACATTGCCAAGAAAACTCATGGACAGTCTCTCATGTATGGCAAGAGACGGCCACAGAATCAGTCGGATACGACTGAAATCATAAGATCGATAGACATTACATTATGTATTTTAACACAAAATTACTTGCTTGTAAGACATGATTTGAATCAGTTATAGCCTCATTGTAAGTATAACTGCATTGGAAGTCATTTTAAAGGCTATTGTTCTCTTAGTTAATTTCAAAATGCACCTGTTTTGTTTAGCATTTTGTGACTTTCAGTCGAATAAAAGACATTTTTCCAGTCATATAATTTGTCATTGAAGATTCCTTAAAATAGTGAACTCAATATCGTGGATCATCTCGTGAGCTTGTGCATCGTCGTCACACCCAAAATAGCGTCACCCACATTTGCCAGCGAGACCTGCAGCGCTTGCACAGGTCTGGATGCCACTTCTCCACTCATTTCCTTGATATCCCGAAGAGACACGCAAACGTCATCTCCGTAGTCAATCCTCCTGACCTCCACCTTAATGTCTGTGCAGAAATCATCATCAATGACCACGTTTACCAGCACACTCAATGTGATTATGAGATTTAGCCAATATTGTGATTAAACTTTTTACTTTACCTAACGTAACAATACTTCATCCAAATTGGTGCAATTAAACTCATAAGCGTAGTAACCATAAACAAATGTGGCATATACCGATTTTAACCAAGTTAAGTATGCAGTATTACCCTAGTGAATATAATATAAATATAAAATAAATGTATTTCAAATACATTTTAGTATACCAAGTATACTACAAATACATTTATATTGGAACAACTCATTTTGTACTTAATGTACTTTAGTTATCCAGAAATAGTGCTGAGGTCCAACTAAAGATACACTTAAGTATATTTGACTGTGCTAAAGTGGAACTATTGCAAGTATACTTTAGATACACTTTAAATATCTTGCATTTGAAGATATTATACGGAGATCATATTATCCTTACTAATAGTGACATTAAAACATATTTTAGGCTTAATATTAAGAAATGTGCATTGTGCAAAGAAGTACTCCAAATAAAGTTTAATTATAATATTTATATCAGTAAGTCTCAAGTGATGTGTCAGTAAATATGTTAATAGATGTAGAATACTTAATAGGAAATAAATAAATAAATGCATTTTAAATACATTTGAATAGGTTTTATTCGCCAGGGTAATGGCCAAAAACATTGAAAAAGACGTTTTAGGTGCATCACCAAAATAAACCCAAGATGTCCATAGAAATGTGTTTTGCGTTTGACAAGTAGATTAAAGCCCAAAGTATACTTTAGCAGTACACGTCTGCCCACCATCAGTATGATATAATTTTGACGCAATGATTTGATAATAATAAGTTTATTTTATATAGTCTTTCTTGAGCTTGAGCACTTGAAAACAAAATTCACTAGATCGTTCGGCGCGTGCGCACTTGTCTTTCTGCACTCGCAGCCAAAGGAGTATAATTTGAAATTAAGTATACCCAGGCCTTAAGGGAACATTTACACGGCAACGATGTAAAAAAAACAACAACAAAAAAACGGAAAAATTGTTTTCATTGAACAGATGGCAACGTTGTAAAAACGATCCCCATTGACAATGATCCGTGAAAACGAATAAAAACTGTATTATTCATGCCAGGCCAGTAGTTGGCGATGTCACTATAGCCGCGTTTCCACCGAAATGACCCGGAACAATTTGTCCCAGGAACTTTCTTTTTGCCCCAAACCGATAGCTTTCTGTGTTTACACTGCGGTCTAAAGTACCAGGAAGATTATGCAAATTTGTCTGGTGACGTAGAACTGCCGCGCGACTGCTCGT
This sequence comes from Vimba vimba, assembly GCA_022828995.1. Lineage (NCBI taxonomy): Eukaryota > Metazoa > Chordata > Actinopteri > Cypriniformes > Leuciscidae > Vimba > Vimba vimba. The sequence continues at coordinate 29,288,647 of CM040833.1, forward strand.
CGGTCCAGCGGTCATATTTTTTAAATTCAATTCCATAGTTGCAGACAGACAACTCTTACGGTACTGATCCACTTTTGCGTCGCGACGCCTCCCCACATTTCTACGTTGATGGGCGTTTACCGCCATGGGGCGTGGTTTTGACCGAGCGGGAAATGTTGCGTATTAGAACAGAGGGCCTGCGAGAGACTTCCCCCCGTCTCCATATGGTCTACTTCTATTCGATAGTCGCGTCGCGTTCAACGGAAGTCATTTGCATAAAGATGGGCATCGGCCAGCTTGTCGCTTGACGTCACCCATAGGAATATAGTGGAGTGCAGCGTGACAGAAGTGTCGCACGGACAAGTGGATCAGTACTGTTACTGCACGGACCGCCGTAATAGATTTTTAAAAATGCTGTTTGAAATAAAATGCTGCGTGGAGTCAACCAATCAAAATGCAGCGTGAACTCAATCAGCGTGTTCAGCGCACAAGTCCCACCCCCGAAAGTTCCTGAACTTTGAAAAAGTACTACCTCGCGGCCAGGGACTTTCGGAGGGGGAAATATTTACCCGTGAACATAAGCGAGTTCGTTTGTGCTGGGCGTTGAGGTTTGTGAAGAATGGCAGTAAACATAACCTTAAATTAGTTACTCTTGATTATTGTAAATAATCACATTATTGGTGCATATGTGAACGTAGTCCATTTCATCAATGACAATTTTTTTTTTTATACAGAATTAATGATAAAATTAGAGTTAAAAATGTAGATTAAGTTAACATTTATTCATCCCATTCATACCTTGCATGAGTGTGTGTGTGTGTGGGGGGGGGGGGGGGGGGTTTGGGGTATGGTACGGGCAGCAGGGATAAAAACAATACATTTCACAGATGAAATTAATAATGAACAGGATAATGAAAATATACATTTTGGGGAAAATTGCACATTAAAAACAGCTTTGTCTTACCTCTACTCAACTGACATACTTTGATGACCTGGCCACGGCACCAGACCTCCTGCTTGGGAACCCATGCCATGACATAAGCACCAATTTCTGGGACACTATTCATCTCTGCAAAAGATCTACTGCTATTCCTACTGCTTAATCAAAGAAAACAGAAAAAAGAGAGACAATAGTACCTGAACTGTACAGACATTAGTAAAAAAGTTAAAGATATGCCATATTAATCTACTTACAGCATGATTTCAGACAGTTCACAAAGGTTTGTGTCCTTGTGTTGGATGAAGAACTTGTTTGGGTGAATAACGCGAGTGATAACAACTGGGATCTCCTCAAATTTGCGACTCTGAAACTCTGGGATTTGGACATGTACACCGTCATCATCTTCAGGTTCACCAGTCAGTGTGTTGGAGCCTTTACGGCACGACTCTTCTTCCGAGAAAGGACAGGACCTCCGGCTGGAGAGGTTAGCAACTTTCCAGTCATCTTGGAAACGAAAACCGACCATTTCTTTTGTGAATGGCTCTGCCGTAGAGTGATTTGTGTCTGAAAAAATATTCCCAGTGTCCCACAATTCACTATTTGTGGTAATCATCCAGCGATAGGCCACACAATCAACGCTGATGTTTTTCTCAGCAAATATGGATTCAGAAACTTTATTCTCCACGTCCTTCTCGGCACTGGCCAATGCCACGCCTCTCTGATCCATAGACGCCATTGCATTAATGTTTGGTTGCTGCATCAGTCTTGATGATGCCTCAGTTATGTTTGTCAGATATTCAACTTCATCAGCCGATGAAGACAGTTCAGACGCTTGTTTTGGGTTTTGACTCCTCAGAAAGTGAATGAGCTGAGAGGATGACAACTTATGACGGCGAACTCCGTCACAAGCAGTATTTTGCCGAATTGTGCGTTTTGGATTAGGATACATCTCATTTGGGTTGAAGATCTGATTATGATGGCCTTTCACAGGTATTCTCCGATGCATGTTGCTGATCTGAACTGCAAAACCTTCAGGCTGTTCTTGAACAAAACATCCAACATATGTCATAACAGTTGCAGGTATTTTTACTCTAATTTCAGATAAAAGCAGAATATCTTTTTCAAGTTCAATGCTGCTTCTATCATTTGAACAATTATTTAATCATTAGTTAAAAATATTTTATAACATGGACCAGGGGCAAAATCTCACAAAGTGTGAATAAAAAAGATATTTAAATGTAGAGAGAGAGAAAAGTGTATCAGTATTCACTCTCTTAAAGGCAGGTGCAGCTGATTGTGGAGATATGAAGTCAAAATCTTTTTCATCTAATTTGCAGGTTACAGATGAGATAATGTCTTTATCACAAGTTTTCTTTTTTTAATACCAAAGGATGATGTTGTGAAGCAGTAATTTTCAATTGCCTTTGCTTTGATTTAATGTTGAATTTGTGCTGGTCAGACAAGTCTGACTTGTGCCTTATTTGACAAATATTTTTAGAAAAACTATGCTCCTTTAAAAAAATCCTCATGTAAAAGAAGAAAAAAAGTTCCATGAGCTAAATATTTCCCCTGAATAAAAGATTCATTTCTGACACTGGCATAGACTAAAACATTAACATAACAATAAAATATAAAAAAAATAAGTGTACTGCTCAGCGAAAATTGTGGTGGACGAAGTACACAAATCAAATACTTGAGTAAAAGTATAGATGCCATATTAAAATATTAAAAGTACTTGCTTCAAATAAGCAATTATTTAAAAAGTACTGATCGATTAAACATACATTTATTCTAGCCAGCACTAGTCAGAGAAATGCAGACATTTAATATAGCAAATTAATAAGCAAACTTTTGAACATAGCCTTATACAAATATTTATACTCTATCAAAACAACCTTACTAAAACATAAATTTAAGTTACGTATCTTTTAAATGTGCAAACTGGTGAAATAATATGCCATATATAGACCATTTCAAGGACGAAAACAACAAACGCGTATTTTAAAAATGGTGATTTTTTCATTTTGCAAGGAAGTTAACGTTATGTGGCGACAAATAGTATAAAAATTCAACATATGGGGCAAAATGGGTTAACATTTTGAGGAACGCTATGCAAAACACGTTTTATATTATGTGAAACTGCTACAACAGTGGAGAAAATGCATGGGCCTTCATTTACGTTATTTTACCTAAAATCGAAATGAGGGCATCCACTTAAAGCATTTCAATGGGCTTAAACAACTTGCCCTTTTACAGCAGATTTAGTTAAAAAAATGAACTAGTACATTTATGACCTAAATATGATTTCACGTACAATAAACAATACTAAAATTCATTAGTCACTTACTTTTCGCGCCATCAGTTGCACGCAGGTTCAAGCTTGACGCTTCGCTTTGGCTCGTTGATCGGATCATTGAATCAGTGAGTTGTTGACTCGAGAACAGCAGCGAGTGGATCAGTGCGACTCGCGAACAGGTTCAAGTCGAAAGAATCATCTCGCTCATGAATCGGTCATCAAGTGGCGATTTCTTCAGTTCGAAATAACAAGGAACGATATATTTTTATGAAATGTGGTCAAGTATCCCAATGCAGGGAAGTAAAAGTTTAGCCAAATTGAAATACTCTGATAATATACAGATAGGCCTATTTTACAAAGAAGTAGAACAACTAACGTTAGGCCAGGTTGTTACTGCTACTACCACTTACGTTAGTTAGTTAAACTAACAAATGCTTACAACATAGTACACTTATAAATATCAAGCTTTTTTATTTACCTTCCCGGCGAAGTTTCTTCTGGTTTGAATTTATTTGTGGATGTCACCGTTTTGTGTTGTAAAAAATGCGCTTTCTCGGGAGGATGATGATCATCTTTCTGGATTAGACGATATATTTGACAAAAATCGGTAAGGTTGAGGAAATTAAGAAAAAGCTAAAGTGCTGCGGATTTCTAAGCAAGCGATCGCCAGCTATATTTCTTCTTCTTCTTCTTCGTTGTTGTTTAACGGCGGTTGGCATCCAACATTAATGGTGCATTTCCGCCACCAGATATTTAGTAGCAGACTGTGACTAAAAGTTAACTGAAAAAAAAAACAAAAACTGACTGATTCACCACGTGCACAGTTGAGTACGCAGTAGCCTAATTAGTATAAGACATTAGCACATGAACATTTAAATCTAAATTATTTATTATTATTTAAAGTTAAAGTTGTATGATACATTGGAAAGAATACTCGTTTTTAAATCATCAAACCTTTATTACAGACTCAGGGTCCAATTTTTAAAACACATAACCAATAAAAAAACAAACAAACAAAAAAACACATATATACATTCATCAATACATTACAAAAATACAAAAGTACCAGTGTTTCCACAACTTAGACTGAGAACGTGTAGTGCTAAACCTTGATAGACCCATGATTATCTCATTTTTAGAAGCATTAAGTCGGCAGATAAATCTGAACATAAGATTCCGTAACACAGCTTTAAATGTTAACTCCCACACTTACAAACATTTCACTCGCACTAGCTATGCCATCTAGGTCTCCTTAATAAAATTCTCATTGCATCATTGTAAGCTACTTGAAGCCTCTGTAAACTAGATATTTTTATAACTTGTCCACAAATGGGCAGTATAAAGTGGTGTACAGTATGCTTTAAACAGTGATGTCTTTACTTTGTCTGAACAAGAACCAAACTTACGCAAAAGTATATTAGCCTGCATACACAACATGCAACGTTGCCGTTCAATGTGCTCATCATCTGTCATGTGCTCAGTTATAAAATGACCAAGATATTTTACTTTCGCAAAGACAGCAAGATCCTTATCAGACAATTTAAAAATTGGAAGATTTAAACTCTTGTCCTCCTTCGTTCTGCAAATCAACACAACATCTTACTAGCATATAAAATATCATGCTCAAGACCATAAACAGAACATATGGTTAACGGCTGTTGGAGACCAGCACTACTAGGGCTAAAAACCACAAGATCTCTCTTACGAGAGAACTCTTGTGTTGCGTAAGCTAGCTTACGCTACGGGAAAACCCCTCTTCTCGAGAAGATTGAAGCCAAAAATTATCCTTAATTTTTCTAAAATTTAAAACGCATTTGCTGCAGCGAGCAGACCTAGGCGAGGAAGCTCGCGCGCCTATTGGCTGCTCTGCGGCAACTGCTCCAACCTATGGGAAGGCAGCTGTGACGTATGTACCAATGAGGGCGCTCGCACCCTCTGAACGTCACTGCCCGCCAAAATCGAACAGCACTTCCGGAACACAGCTGTTCCGTCGAACAGCACTTCAGTGGGACGAGCCAACTGCACTGCAGAGACCTGAAGAAGCCGGCCTTCGACTCGCCGCCTTCAGCCACCGTCTCCTGCTGCACCATCCGGCGCACTACACATATCCTTTAAAGCTTCTGTGTGTGTCGCCGCTTTGTCACACACATTCATTCTAAAAGAGCAAGATAGCGGGCGTTGTTGCAAATGCCCTGCGATTCCTGCGGCTCGTGCCGAGCCCCCCTCACGGCTGGGGACCGACACATCTTATGTGTTTCCTGCCTGGGAAAGGACCACGCCGACCACACGCTCTCCAAAGGCGGCTGCCCGGAGTGCGATGATATGGCTCTACCGACCCTACGGGCTCGATTAGCCGTCTTCGGCAAGGATGCTTCACTTCCGCCTCCCTCTAACGGGCCGCGCCGTAAAAAGCGCCGTTCTCAGAGGCCGCCGGAACTTCTTCTACTCGCGAGCTCACGCTGGTTTGATCCCTGCGTGCCTCGCTGACTGACTCTCCCGTCTCCTTCACGGATGGACAGCGCCCGGTTGTTTCCCGTGCCGCTCCCATCATGTTTGGTGGACCTGACGTGACGACGCTGACGAAGACAGCTGCTCTCTCGTGAGGACTGGTCAGGGTCTATTCCGGACCCCGCCCCCTCTACTCAGGCGAGTTCCTGCGGAGTGAGAGCCAGTGTGGATGCAGAACTTCTCCGCCTGCTCACAAAGGCCGTGGCAGACCTCGGCCTCGAGTGGTCTCTTCCTGACGAGCCTGCACTCAACAGACTAGACGGCTGTTTTCTGCTGGGACGCCGCCCGGCCCCGCAGCAAAGGCCCGCTCCGTTTCTACCTGAACTTCACAAGGAGTTATCTAAATCCTGGAAGGCTCCGTTTTCTGCCAGGCTCAAAACTTCAGTTTCCTAGACGCTCTCCATTGTCGACGGCACTCAGGAAAAGGGTTACCAGCGTCTTCCCCCTATCGAGGAAGCTGTGTCTGCGCACCTTTGTCCGCCCTCCGCTGGATGGCAGTCTAAGGCCACTCACCCTTCTAAAGCCTGCCGAACAACGTCAGCTCTCATTGGTCGCGCCTACGCCACCGCCGGTCAAGCTGCATCAGCACTCCACACTATGGCCGTGCTTCAAGTTTTCCAAGCCAACCTTCTCCGTAATATGGATGAGGCTGGCCCGGACCCAGAGGCATTCAGAGATCTACGCAGCGCAACTGACTTAGCCCTGCGAGCGACGAAAACCACCGCACAGGCGATCGGCAGAAACATGGCGGCTCTCACTGGCGGCTCTCACTTGTGGTTGACGCTTACAGAGATGAAGGACGCGGATAGATCCTCCTTCTTGGATTCGCCGATTTCGCCATCCGGTCTGTTTGGCCCGTCTGTAAAAGGATTCGCGGAGCGCTTTAAGAAACAGCCGCCTGCTCAGAATTCAGGGCCGCCGCCTCCGCCGCCAGCTTCCCAGTGCTGCCCACATGCTGAAGCTTGCCAGCGTTCGCGCTCTTCGAGGCGCCACAGACCATCTCCCTCACGGGGACCCAAGCCCAAGATTGTGCTGAACCCTGAGCCTCCGAAACACTCCTGACCACAGAGGGAAGACGGCGACGGTTAATTCCCGCCGTGGCTGGACCACCGTCAAAGATCTTGCGCTCTCTTCTATCAGTTCCCGCATCAAAGGCGACTGGAGATGTCTATACTGCAGTTCTCGAGCCTGTTACACAACACGCACACCTGCATTCAAATGCCATTTTTACGGCGACCCAAAAAAATCTCAAAAAGAGCAAAATGTCTGTTTGTTATCCGGCTTACGCCAACTGTGTTTTATATGTAGGAATTGTGCCCACTATTCAGTGCTCACCCCTACTCATAAACACTGCCCGTTCAGTGTCACACACACACGCAGGGCCCCCATCAATAAAGCACTTCCCCGCTCCCACGGCAAGTGTATCATGTGTAAATCAGGCACACGTAATTCAATGTGCGCCTCCACACATAAGCGCTGCAAGTACAGTGTCACAAGCACAAGTCAAACAGGTCTCCGGGTCCCTAACACACAGCGACCTGAGCCTAGACACCATTCTACCCCTAGCCATCTGTGCAGAAGCATGGGAAATCATCCCGGAAGTATCAGAATGGGTGTTAAACATAATAAAGCGAGGCTACTCGCTGCAGTTCGCTCGAAGACCCCCGCGCTTTCGAGCCATGGTCGAAACCACGGTAAAAAGCGTAGTTGCACATCTACTTTGCGCTGAGATAGCAAAACTGCTGAGGAAAGGGGCTATAGAAACCGTTCCCTGACACAGAGCGAGTCGGGTTTTTACAGTCATTATTTTCTCGTTCCAAAGAAGGATGGTGGTCTCCCACCCATCCTAGACCTCAGGCATTTGAACAAAGCACTTATGAGGCGATCGTTCAAAATGCTCACGACCAGGCAGATCCTTGCGCAAATTCGCCCGGGGGACTGGTTTATATCAGTGGATCTGAAAGATGCGTATTTTCAGATACAAATAGTGCCCCGTCACAGGCCATTCTTGAGATTCGCCTTCGAGGGTCGAGCTTATCAGTACACTGTCCTTCCGTTCAGCCTGTCTTTAGCACCTCGTACATTCACGAAGTGCATGGACATGGTGCTCACTCCCCTGAGACAACAGGGCATGCAAATACTGAACTATTTCGATGACTGGCTAATTCTAGCTCAGTCAGAGACAGAACTGGTGACGCACAAAGCTTTGCTACTCAGCCATTTAGAAAACTTGGGTCTCAAAGTCAATTGAACCAAGAGTTCGTTGTTACCCAGCCAGAAAATCTCTTTTATGGGAACAGAAATAGACTCTGTGTCAATGAAAGCGTGGCTTACATCACAGCGCACGCTCTCCATACAGCACCTAGCAGCGTCATTCAAAGCTGGCAATGTCACTCCTCTCAAAACGTTTCAGAGGATTCTGGGCCGTATGGCCTCGGCAGTGTTTCGGCTGGGTCTGCTACAAATGCGCCCCCTACAGTACTGGCTGAAGTGCCGAGTCCCGTCTCGTGCGTGGACCTCGGGTCACTTTCGTCTCAGCATAACCCAGGGCTGCATCAAAGCCCTGGAACCCTGGAAGGCGGCCGACTGGTACCATTCAGGCGTCGACATAGGGACGGTCTCGAAGCTAAAAGTAGTCTCGACAGATGCTTCCAACCTCGGTTGGGGTGCCCTTTACGAGGGCAGGCCAACTTCCGGCCTTTGGTCAGGCCAGGAAAAGTGCCTACACATAAACTGTCTAGAGATGAGAGCGGTCGAGATAGCACTAGAGTTTTTTCTCCCATTCTTAAAGGGCCACCATGTCTTAGTCCGATCGGACAACATGTCAGTGGTCCTACAAACCGCCAGGGCGGTATCAGATCACGGAGCCTGTACACCTTGGCAAAACACCTTCTCGTGTGGGCTCAGCACAACCTGTGCTCGCTGAGAGCAGTGCACGTGCCAGGCATTCTGAACCTGGGGCCAGATATGCTATCCAGGGACAACGTTCCCCCAGGGGAATGGTCCCTTCACCCCCAGGTGGTTCAGTTGTTATGGAACACCTTCGGCAGAGCGTAGGTCGTCCTCTTCGCGTCACAAGAACACGCTCATTGCCTAACATACTTTACGAAGGGCAGGGACGCGCTGGCCCACGACTGGCCTAGCCACCTGCTCTATGCATTCCCTCCGATCTCGTTGTTACCACAGGATATCAAACGGATCAGGGAGAGCAAATGCTCTGTGCTCCTAGTAGCCCCGCTTTGGAGGAACCAAGTGTGGTTCCCGGAGCTGATGCAGCTACCGGGAACAGCCCCATGGCCGATTCCAGTGAGGAGGGACCTCCTCTCTCAGGCCAAAGGCACGCTCTGGCATCCCCATCCCGAGCTATGGGCCCTGCATGTATGGGCTATCAATGGGTACCTGTTAACCTCCTAGAGGGAGTGTTAAACACAATCACAGAGGCTAGGGCGCCCTCTACCAGGGGGCTGTATGCCTCCAAATGGTCAGTGTTCTCTAGCTGGTGCTCAGCACGGAACGTAGACGGAGGTAACGGAGGTTCTCTCCTTCCTTCAAGAGCTTCTGGACAAGGGTAGATCCCCCTCCACGCTCAAGGTAAACGTGTCGGCCATAGCAGCGTTTCTATTGCCAACGCATGGTCAGTCACTAGGGAAGAACAACCTGGTCGTCCGCTTCCTCAGAGGGGCTAGGAGGCTGAACCATCCTCGACCTCCTGCGGTTCCCGTCTGGGATTTTTCCATGGTCCTAGAGGCCATGAAAGGTGGCCCGTTTGAACCTTTACAGTCGGTGGACTTGAAATATCTCTTACTAAAAACCATATTCCTGATGGCCCTTGCCTCAGTCAAACGAGTGGGTGACCTGCATGCACTCTCTGTCAGCACTACATGTCTTGAGTTTGGGCCTAATGACACCAAAGTCATCCTCAAACCTAAGCATGGATATGTTCCTAAAGTGCTTGCCACTCCGTTCAGAGTGCAAGTTATTTCCCTGTCTGCTCTCCCTGTGTCTGACAGCGAGAGTGATGCGAATCTCCTCTGCCCTGTCAGGGCTCTGAGAATTTACGTGGAGCATTCTGCTGCTTTCAGACAATCAGAACAGCTCTTTGTTTCTTTTGGTGGTCGCGCTAAGGGGCTAGCTACCATGAAACAAAGCCTTTCACGATGGATAGTCAATGCTATTTCATTGGTTTATACATCCAAAGGCCTCTGTTGCCCCCTGGGCATCAGAGCTCACTCCACTAGAGGCATGGCCTCTTCCTGGGCTTGGTCCAGTGGGATTTCACTTCAGGATATTTGTATGGCGGCAGGCTGGGCCTCCCCGTCTACATTAATAAGTTTTTACAACCTAGAAATTCCCGCTTTACAGGCTAGACTGTTATCGGTTTAGCTGTGATATCTGCAGTTACCTGCCTGACCTAGGTCTGGCCTAACTGTGTTATAGTGTTTAAGCACTTCATTATGTATACTAGGGCCCAAACTGTGTTTGGTCCTCATACTGCTCGTTAGGCCCACTGTCGTTGGCCGAGATGTTAGCTTACTCGTCTTATGAGCCCTGGGCACTTGCCCTGGGACTTTTGACTGAGGAAGTTCTTAAGCATGCACGGCGTTTTACATTGGGTTCCCGTAGCGTAAGCTAGCTTACGCAACACGAGAGTACTCTTGTAAGAGAACGACTCGGTTACTCACGTAACCTCGGTTCTCTCTAGATGAGGGAACGAGTGTTGCGTAACCCTGCCGTGCTTGTGCTACGATCTGGTATCGCTTCAGTCGATGAAACCAAGGGCAACCTGGGCCGGTCTGGGTTTTATAACCATAAGCCACGCCCATTTTGGCGGGCCGTGACGTTCAGAGGGCGTGAGCCATTGGTGCATACGTCACAGCTGCCTCCCCATAGGTTGCCGCAGAGCAGCCAATAGGCGCGCGAGCTGCCTCGCCTAGGTCTGCACGCTGCAGCAAATGCGTTTTAAATTTTAGAAAAATTAAGGATAATTTTTGCCTTCAATTTTCTCGAGAAAAGGGGTTTTACCGTAGCGTAAGCTAGTTTACGCAACACTCGTTCCCTCATCTAGAGAGAACCGAGGTTACGTGAGTAACCGAGTCGTTTTACAGGCATTCAAGCATTTAGATAAGTCATCCATGTAAAGATTAAAATTACCTTGTTTAGATTAAAGATTTAAAGATTAAAGATTAAAAATACCTTAGGTATTAAAAATACCTAAATACCTTGGTTTATGGTTTGATGAAAAGTTATCATGTAAAAAAATATTAGTTAAATTCAATCAAAGTGTAAAAAGATCTTAAATTTAATGCGTGCAGTTAGTTACAATTGGGGAGCTAGTCGTAGTGCATTGGTGTGCATGTATCAAGCACTGATTCGCTCTTGCGTTGTATACGGGTCTGCAACCAAGTCTTTACTGAAAATTTTTTATATTATTCAATCCAGAGCACTAAGAATATGTTGTGGAGCAGTTAAAACATCCCCTGCAGATGCAATTGGGGTAAAAATGGGAGCGATGCCCTTAGATCTTAGAAGGGAAAAACTGGCAATGACATACTGGGTGAATCAACAATCAGTGAAAAATCATCTTACTCTGAAAATATTGGAGGAGTGCTGGGAATATTCATAATGATGAAGGAAATAGTTTTGGATGGAAGAGTAGAATGTGGGCAAAGAATTGTGGCATGGACAATAAAAGATCTTCTGTCCTAATGTACAAATTACTGATTCTCCACCATGGAAAGTCCCTGAACCGCTTGTTGACTTGAGCTTACTAGACAAGTCCAAAGAAGAATATATAGGAAACAACAGGCATGCTGTATTAAATAACAAATTGTATAAAATTTTTACAAATATTTTACAGATGGTTCTAAGGAACCTGTCAGTCAAAAGGTTGGAATATGTGTATATATTCCGGAATTTAAAATACAAATTAGTTTGAAGTTGCCTAATAAGTTATCTGTGTACACTGCAGAGTTAACAGCTATAATAATAGGACTACAGTGGGTTGAACAAGTCAGACCAAACAGAGTAGTAATATGCTCAGATTCTTCTTCTGCTTTAATTAGTATATTACATGCAAAATCAGACAGAGAAGATTTATTAATGGAAGTATATTTATCATTATACAGACTGAAAGAGGCTGGAATAGTGGGGTATTTTTGTTGGGTACCAGCACATGTTGGGATCTCTGGTAATGAGGTTGCTGATAAACTAGCAAAAAAAGCACTAGACAAGAGAGAGGTGGATGTTAAAGTACCTATAGGGAGTTCTCTGTGATGGCCCTGAGGAAAAAATATTATCCTTTAATATATCTTTTTGGTGTGGACTTAAATGATATATCAGACCCTGTATTTATCAAAATAGTAGGTCTGATTTCTTATGCATCTAAGAAATGTAATCTACTAAACTTGAAAAAAGAATACCCTCCAACATTTGAATTATTTAAGCATATCATAATCGACACTGTAAACATGGAATATTTAACATACAGTTTAAAAAACAAAACCCACATCTTAGAGACCTGGAGTATGGACCTAATATAAACCCTTTGACCCATGTCTTTGTAATTCACGATCCATTGTATTCATATTGACCATGTCCTATTATTTTATCTCAGTTTTAATTTTTTTATCACAAACTGGATTTGTTAATGTACAGTGAGGAAAATAAGTATTTGAACACCCTGCTATTTTGCAAGTTCTCCCACTTAGAAATCATGGAGGGGTCTGAAATTGTCATCGTAGGTGCATGTCCACTGTGAGAGACATAATCTAAAAAAAATTCCAGAAATCACAATGTATGATTTTTTAACTATTTATTTGTATGATACAGCTGCAAATAAGTATTTGAACGCCCGAGAAAATCAATGTTAATATTTGGTACAGTAGCCTTTGTTTGCAATTACAGAGGTCAAACGTTTCCTGTAGTTTTTCACCAGGTTTGTACACACTGCAGGAGGGATTTTGGCCCACTCCTCCACACAGATCTTCTCTAGATCAGTCAGGTTTCTGGGCTGTCGCTGAGAAACACGGAGTTTGAGCTCCCTCCAAAGATTCTCTATTGGGTTTAGGTCTGGAGACTGGCTAGGCCACACATACAGAGCCACTCCTTGGTTATCCTGGCTGTGTGCTTCGGGTCATTGTCATGTTGGAAGACCCAGCCTCGACCGATCTTCAATGCTCTAACTGAGGGAAGGAGGTTGTTCCCCAAAATCTCGCAATACATGGCCCCGGTCATCCTCTCCTTAATACAGTGCAGTCGCCCTGTCCCATGTGCAGAAAAACACCCCCAAAGCATGATGCTACCACCCCCATGCTTCACAGTAGGGATGGTGTTCTTGGGATGGTACTCATCATTCTTCTTCCTCCAAACACGTTTAGTGGAATTATGACCAAAAAGTTCTATTTTGGTCTCATCTGACCACATGACTTTCTCCCATGACTCCTCTGGATCATCCAAATGGTCATTGGCAAACTTAAGACGGGCCTTGACATGTGCTGGTTTAAGCAGGGGAACCTTCCGTGCCATGCATGATTCCAAACCATGACGTCTTAGTGTATTACCAACAGTAACCTTGGAAACGGTGGTCCCAGCTCTTTTCAGGTCATTGACCAGCTCCTCCCGTGTAGTTCTGGGCTGATTTCTCACCTTTCTTAGGATCATTGAGACCCCACGAGGTGAGATCTTGCATGGAGCCCCAGTCCGAGGGAGATTGACAGTCATGTTTAGCTTCTTCCATTTTCTAATGATTGCTCCAACAGTGGACCATTTTTCACCAAGCTGCTTGGCAATTTCCCCGTAGCCCTTTCCAGCCTTGTGGAGGTGTACAATTTTGTCTCTAGTGTCTTTGGACAGCTCTTTGGTCTTGGCCATGTTAGTAGTTGGATTCTTACTGATTGTATGGGGTGGACAGGTGTCTTTATGCAGCTAACGACCTCAAACAGGTGCATCTAATTTAGGATAATAAATGGAGTGGATGTGGACATTTTAAAGGCAGACTAACAGGTCTTTGAGGGTCAGAATTCTAGCTGATAGACAGGTGTTCAAATACTTATTTGCAGCTGTATCATACAAATAAATAGTTAAAAAATCTTATATTGTGATTTCTAGATTTTTTTTTTTTAGATTATGTCTCTCACAATGGACATGCACCTACGATGACAATTTCAGACCCCTCCATGATTTCCAAGTGGGAGAACTTGCAAAATAGCAGGGTGTTCAAATACTTATTTTCCTCACTGTATATGTTTTCATATATGTATACTCGGATGCTGCTTAATGTAGAGTAGTTCTCCTCTGGCTAACAAACAAACAGTGTATGATTATGATTCAGGCAGCATTGCAGGTCAGAAGTCAGATTGGATTGTAACATTTAGAATATTATCCAGTTCCATCTGGTTGAAGATCGGATTTGTTGAGGATCAGTGGCAATGGCTTTCGTGTTAATGAGGCGTACACAGGGGAGAGTCTAGTTGACACAATCTCTGCTGACACTTCAGGGATGCGTTGTGGTCATGTCTAGGCACAGGTCCTCCATCTGGATACAGCCCGGACTCGGCTGACTACATCATGCTCTGTGGTGTCACCGTTTGGTGTTGTAAAAAATGCTCTTTCTTTGGAGGATGATGATCATCTTTCTGGATTAGTTGATATATTTGACAAAAATCGGTAAGGTTGAGGAAATTAAGAAAAAGCTAAAGTGCTGCGGAGGCTGTGGGTATTTATTTATAAATAAAAAAAACAACAAAACAAAGTCACGCACACAGCGCTGCAGCAACAAAGTCCAATATAAACAGCGATCACGTCCTTGCGCTTCCCACACTCGGCATCATCAAAAACTCGCTAGACATTCTTTTTCAATGGTGCTGTATTTAGTCTCTCTCTTCGAGAGCTTGCGACTATTGTACAACACCAGCCGTTACTCTCCCTCTATCTCCTGGGACAGGATCACTCCCAGCCCCCTGTCCGACGCGTCAGTCTGCAACAAGAAAGGGAGAGAAAATGTGGAGGAGAGAATGTAATAGTGGGCCGCCACACAGAGCAGCCTTTACCTGGGTGAAGGCCTGCTGACACTGCTCCGTTCACTGGACCGGGTCTGGTGCTTCCTTTTTAGTGAGATCAGTCAGCGAGCTGGCGAGGTTCGAATAATTAGGCACAAACCTTCTATAATATCCTCGGGCAAGTTGCAACAGCTGCAGTCTTAACAATTTGTAGCCGCACCTGCCCGTGACCCAAGTAGAAGCCCAGATACCTGACCTCTATCCGCCCAATCGCACACTTCTTTGGGTCCAATCCGCGGCATTGGATACACGGCGAACTTCGACACAGCGTTAACTTTGCAGTAATCCACACAGAAACGAACCGAGCCGTCGGTTTTAGGCACTAAAACTATCGGGCTCGCCCAATTACTGTGGGACTCTTCCATTACCCCCATCTCGAGCATCGCCTCTAACTCAGACTGAACCACTTTCTTTTTGTGTTCAGGCAACCTATACGGCCGCTGCGAACCACCATGCCCGGCTCAGTCTCAACATGGTGCTGAATAAGATTAGTTCGACCGGGTAGGGGCGAGAACAAGTCGGCAAATTCTGACTGCAACCTGGCTACGTTAGTAATCTGGGACGGTGATAATCTGGGAAAGATAATCTCCTCCTGGGGCCAGTGCGAGTGACTGCTGTTTAATATTCGCCTCTGGCCTGAGATCCTCTTCCGCACTAATTACTGTCGCCAGCATCACTGACTCCGCCTCACTCCATTTTTTAAGGAGGTTGAGTGGTAAATTTGACGTGCCCTGTTCCTTTCCGTTCGAAGTACCTCATAATTGAGATCACCTACTCGCTGTGTGACCTCAAAGGGCCCTTGCCACTTTGCGAGTAATTTAGAACTCGACGTAGGGACCAATACAAGGACTTTATCTCCCGGTGAAAATTCTCTATGCTGGGTTCCCCTGTTGTATAACTGGGTCTGTCTGTCCTAAACCTGTAACATATTCTCCATTGAGAGCCGCCCCAAAGTGTGGAGTTTTGTTCTCAGGTCCAGGACATACTGAATTTCATTACGACTCTCCAAAGGTCCTTCCTCCACAGTCTCCTTTCGGACGTCCAGCACCCCGCGGGGCTGACGTCCATAAAGGAGCTCAAAGGGGAAAACCCCGTGGAGGCTTGCGGACAACAGGGGTTCCAACCATTTATCCCAATTTTTGGCGTCATCGTGAACGAATTTACAAATCATGGTCTTTAACGTGCGATTAAATCGTTCGACCAGTCCGTCTGTTTGTGGGTGATAGACGCTGGTACGAACCGATTTAATGCCCAACAACTCGTAAAGTTCACGTAATGTACGTGACATAAACGCCATGCCCTGGTCAGTGAGGATCTCTTTCGGTATCCCCACTCGGGAGATTAAACGAAACAGTGCATCCGCAAAAACTCGGTGCGGAGTTTGGTGCGGATGGTGGAGATGGCGGATGCGGAGAGCCCCTGCCTCAGGATATCGTGTTGCATAGTCCACTATCACTAATGCAAACCGATGTCCACGTGCGGATCGTTCTAATGGCCCGATGAGGTCCATCGCAATTCTTTCGAAGGGGACCTGCATTAAAGGAAGTGGATGCAATGGTGATTTTGGGGAGGCCGGCAGATTTACCAGCTGACATTCACGACAAGACACGCACCACCTGCGCACGTTCTCGTGAATGCCCGGCTAAAAGAAACAGGCCATGAGACGATTAAGTGTCATTATTTTCCTAAATGTCCGGCCATGGATTAGAATGAGCTGCCTGGAAAAGCATTTCCTGACGGCTGTTTGGTACTAATAATTGGGTTGTAATCTGCTTTGACTGAGTGTCTTGTGTCACTCGATACAACCTATCTTTAATAATCGCAAAATAGGGATAGGTGAGCGGACGGTCGGGTTGGAGAGACTGACCGTCGATGGTACGGACCTGTTCAAATGCATGTTTTAATGACTCATCCTAAGACTGCTCCAGGGAAAAATCATTGCGCTCCGAGATAATCTGTCTCTCAATTGCGCTCGGTTCCCCTGAATCCAGTCTCGAGGGTCCCGGTTCCGTCTCTCCCATCTGCACCGTCGCCTCGCTATCCTGTGCTTTCTGTACACAAGAGGCATCCACACATAAGCCCCTGATCAATTCACTAAAAGCTGGCCAATTTGTTCCCAAAATCAGCGGATGCCTGAGGTGCGGGTTAACTGCCACCTCTATCCTATGCTTTTGACCCCTAAATTGAATCACAGCTGACATTAAGGGATAATTCACTACGCTCCCGTGCACACACCTTACCCGAACCATGCGGCTCTTATTCAATGCCTTATTTTATTGAATATTGAAATATTCACCAAGGAACACTCAGGTAAGATGACGTAACATTAGAACAACCTTCTATCTATACTGTTTTGACTTTGCTCGCTGTTTTGCTATTATTCTCGTGCACTGACTCGTTCACTAAGCTGAACAGCTAATCAGAGTTCCCTCTCTCACTGATGGCCCGACGCCGATTCAACATGTAGAATCGGCCGAAAAAAAGCCGACGAGGACCAATTTCAGCCGACGGTGCGGAACACACTGAGAAAACTTAGTCGGCCGATGCACAAAAACTGCCCGATGGCCGACCGTCAGCTTGGTGTGTCCCGGGCTTAACTGTGAAAACTAATGCCTTGCTTCCTAATGATATCTCCCAAGGGTAGCATGTACAGAGTGAACAGCAATGGTCCTAGGACTGAGCCTTGTGGTACTACATAGCCTACTGAACTTGCGATCGAAATGACATCTCTTCGTTTACTACTACAAACTGACAGTTTGTATAATACACAGACCGTAGGGAGGATAAATTGTCAGGGAGAAAATAGAAAAGAAGAAATATTGCTGTCTAGATTAAGATGAGGACACACTTGGTTGAAATCAACACTGTCACTTATGGGTTTACATGAAAATGCGATGTGTGTGGTGTATTTGAAAATGCATGTCATGTGCTTTTCATATGTAGTAAATATAATATATATTGTGATACACTATTTAATCACTTTAAGAAAGGGGAGAATATAATGAAAAATATTTTAGGAAAAGGCTTATTGGACAGACAGCTGTACAGAGCACTAATGACAATTATATATGACACGGGTCTAGAGTCTATAATATAATATGTGTGGATGGATTACTTTTAGCATTAATCCCACCATAGGGGTTGAGTGTGGACGGAGGAGCTGAACACGCAGCGCCGGATGAAGCTCAATGAAGCCTCTGAGGGGGGTTAAATTTCAGACTCATCAACCATGTTAATTTGCACTTCAGTACAGTAGGTGGCGATAATGCTCCTAAGGAGTTAATCGCCATTAAAACAAGAAGAAGAAGAAGAAGACATAAGAAAGATGTCATGTTTTCAGAAAGATGGTCATCAGAAATTTTTGTATATCGAAAACATAACAACAACAATAAAATGAATTGCGGCATTAGCGAAAAAATCGTGCCATGACCTATTAGACGTTTAAATAAATATAAAATATCACTATTATTCTAATCAAATGCATCGCATGTCTCAGCTGTATCCTATATATAAAATTGAATTAAGCTCTAAAAAAAGGTTTGAAACAGGCTACTGGGATTGTGATTAAACCCATTTCATTTACAGGTACACAATTCAAATTTGTGGTAAGGCAGTTATAATATATAAGTTAATATTTTGTGTTTGTTTGGTAACATTACTTAAATTTACTCATAATGTTGCAAAAGTAAACTAATAATTTAATTGTAAGTTTCATGCTTCAACACTGAAAATTAATTTAGAGAATAAAGTTTGTTTGACACTATTCAGCAGAAGTTAAACAATTTTACAAAATGGTTCAAATGTATTACAGTTGTTAAAGTGACAGCAGCCAACATGACTGTTGCAGTAATTAATGTTAATCAAACAAGAAAAGACAAAGATAAAATCACTGTCATCACTGCTCTTGAATTAATAACTTTTGTAGTTTTAAATAAGGATTAGTCTATATTTAATGTATGCAGCAGTGTTATTTTACATTTGATTACTTAATATCTGTTGTAGGCTATTACTTATCTGAATACCACTGTTACCTGAAAAATACCACATAATACCACATCTTCCTGAAAAACCTAAAGCACTGTATATTTAATTTGTATTTTTGTTCTGTTGTATGTTTTGTTGGTTTTGTTTGTAATTAGTTTCTTTGTTCTTATTTTATCGCTGACTGTTTACTTGTCTTCTGGAACTGTTTTGAGAAATTTTTACTTGCATTAATTAATGTAGTATTATTTTTTTGCAGCATTACTGATGATAAAATGGCTACTCTGACATTTTAACAGTCCCAGATCAGAAGTAATCGACAAGAAATTGAATAATTGATTCAAATGGAGCTGGTTGCAGGAGACTGTCCATGTTGATTGCTTCTGTAAAATTGATACACCTGGCAAGGTTATTTGCACTCTCTGCAACAATACAATGAACTATGGCACAAGTGGAAAGAGATCACTACAAACACATAAAAGCATGGAAGATCCAAAAACAGAGCATGTGCATTGAGATCAGGGCCGGAGTGGGGCCACTTTTCAGCCCGGGAGTTTCAGGCCCAAGACCGGCCCACTTTTTCCATGGTGGAATTCCAAATTAGCACTTTTTTAAAATTGGATAAATGAAGCAACAGTTCAGCTCGTACTATTGTGTAGTTAGTATTAATACCATGGGTTAACAAATAATGTAAAGGTTAAATAATAATTCACTTAGACTTTATAAGAAGCATAAGAAGCAATTGCAACTTTTTCACACAATTCTGACGTTATATTTCGCAATTCTGACTTTATATTTCGCAATTCTGACTTTATAACACGCAATTGCTACTTTATATCACACAATTCTGACTTTATATCTTGCAGTTCTGGCTTTATAAGCAATTGCGACTTTATTTCACACAATTTTGACTTTATAATTTGCAATTCTGACTTTATAACACGTTTTATGATTTTATATCACACAATTCTGACTCTATATCTGGCAGTTCTGACTTTATAAGCAATTGCGACTTTATATCACACAATTCTGACTTTATATTTCGCAATTGTGACTTTATAACACGTTTTATGACTTTATATCACACAATTCTGACTCTATATCTTGCAGTTCTGACTTTATAAGCAATTGCGACTTTATTTCAGGCAGTTCTGATTTTATATCTTGCAATTCTGACTTTATAAGAAGCAATTGCGACTTTATATCACGCAATTCTGACTCTATATCTCACAATTCTTTATAACACGCAATTGCAACTTTATTTCAGGCAATTCTGACTTTAAATCTCACAATTCTGACTTTTTAACACGCAATTGCGACTTTATTTCAGGCAATTCTGACTTTCTATCTCGCAATTCTGAGAAAAAAAAGTCAGAATTGCGAGATGTAAACTCGAGATAAAAAGTCGCAATTATCTTTTAAAATGTTTTATTCTGTGGCGGAAACAAGGCTTCCATAGCCTACCTCCTGGCCTCTTCCTCCCATCCATCCTCCCTGACGCGTACCGTTACGGCCGGCCCAGCTATCAGTAGGCGCCGGCGGAGCCGCGGTAGCCTCCCTGAGAAAACGTTTTGAAAAGACGGGCTATGGACCCAACCATTTCTATAGGAGGGGAGGGGAGAACTCCCTCACATGGTACAACCCATGCTGAGTTGCGCGCTGTGGTGGCAGAATGCGGAACGTGTGTATCCTAATGTAACTAATGTGACATTGAAATGTAAAAAAAAAAAAAAAAAAAAAATCCTCGACCGGCCCAAAAGTGAAGCGGCCCACCGGGAATACTCCCGATTCTCCCGATTACCCACTCCGGGCCTGATTGAGATAACACCAGCTACTAATTCCATTGTGACAGCCCCACCAAGCGAGCTTAGCAGATCAATACCTCCTCTATGTGACAGTGTTGCACAGGATTAATTAAGTGTTTTTAGATCAGATCAGAACCTATTATAAATACTTCTAAATAGACAGAAATTCCATGTTTTAAAAGCAAGCAGTTGGCTACTTGGTTTTTTAACAGCATTGAAAAGTAGAAGTTAGTAGATGTAGATGGAAAATTGGCTAAACAATTCTTATTTCAGACTATACATGGTTTTTAAAATTATATTGGGGATTTCCTGGGAAAAAAGTTCCTGGGACAAATTGTTCCGGGTAATTTCGGTGGAAACGTGGCTTTTGTTTTTCAGGCACTGTTTATTGGCTTTATTGCAGAGCATTCTCTTCCTCTGTCAATTGCACCAGGAATCATCAAATTGGCCCAGGAGTTGGCTAAAGACCCCAAAGCCCTTGCCCAACTCTCTATGGACAGGACATCTGCTTCATACAAGCTCACACACAGTGTGAAAAAGACCATCCTAGATGACAAGGAATAAGATAAAGGAATAAGAAGCATTCCCTTCTCCCTCAACATTGACTACGCCACCAGTAATACCAACAAAAGGGTCCTGGGTGTCCTTGTCAGCTACTGGTCTCAGAAAATCGAGAAGATGGTCATTCAACATCTTCCAGCGTAAGAGCTCACAACCGTGACATCTGAGTCACTTTTTAATATACTAGATGACCTTTTTGAAAAAATTACTCTGCCATGGCATAATTTGTTGTCCATTCTCATGGACTCATGTGCTGTGATGAGGGGGTCTAAGAACGGACTGGAGACAAAGATCAGGGAGTGACGAGCACCACAACTCCTTGACATTGATGGAGACTCATGCCACCACATCCACAATGCCAGTAAGAAGTTCTGCAGTCAATTTGAGCACTGGGTTGAGGCTCTGCTGTCAGACCTACACATTGACCAAAAATGGTCAGTCAACATGAAAGAATATCTCAGAGAAATCTGTTGCATAATTGGAGTCCTTTTCTCTCGTCCAGAGTGCTAAATCCCCCACTGGTGGCTCCCAGTCAAGTCAAGTCACCTTTATTTATATAGCGCTTTTTACAAGACAGATTGTATCAAAGCAGCTTCACTGTCACATAACATGAAAATAATACAACAAAGTTTGTTTCTAGAAGAAAATTGCTTCATCATCCACCTTAAAGGGTTAGTTCACCCAGAAATGAAAATTCTGTCAGTAATTACTCACCCTCATGTTGTTCCAACCTTCGTTCATCTTCGGAACACAAATTAAGATATTTTTGATTAAATCTGAGCCCTGTCTCACTCCTCCATAGGCTGCTAGGTGACCGAAACTTGCTGGCCCAGAAAAGTTATTAAAGAGATCGTTAATATAGTCCAAGTGACTACAGTGGCTTAATCTTAAGTATATCATTGACGAGAATACTTTTTATGCGCAAAAACAAACAAAAATATCGACTTTATTCCACTATTCATTTCCTTCTCTCTGGGCCTCATAGTGTTTTTGCGCTGCGCGTCTGTGTTGCACGTCAACACGCATCACACACATGACCAGCTTCGGCCAATTTTGAGCCTACGTGGTGACGTGTAACACAGACGCGCTACGCAAAAACACTACGTGAACCAACTAGAGGCCCAGAGAGAAGGAAATGAATAGTGGAATAAAGTTGTTATTTTTGTTTGTTTTTGCGCACAAAAAGTATTCTCGTCGCTTGATATACTTAAGATTAAGCCACTGTAGTCACTTGAACTATATTAACGATCTCTTTAATAACTTTTCTGGGCCAGCAAGTTTCGGTCACCTAGCAGCCTATGGAGGAGTGAGACAGGGCTCAGATTTCATCAAAAATATCTTAATTTATGTTCCGAAGATGAACGAAGGTCTTACGCGGTTGGAACAACATGAGGGTGAGTAATTACTGACAGAATCTTCATTTTTGGGTGAACCAACCCTTTAAGTAAGGCAGATCAATAATATTGTTGAATATTAAATGTCCCCAACTAAGAAAGCCAAAAGCCAAGGCAACCGTGGCAAGGAACCAAAAATCCATCAGTGACAGAATGGAGGATAAAACCTTGGGAGAAACCAGGCTCAGTCGGGGCCAGTTCTCCTCTGGCCAATGAATGAACAGTGTATGATTATGATTCAGGCAGCATTACAGGTCAGAAGTCAGATTGGATCAGAACATTCAGAATATTTATCCAGTTCCATCTGGTTGGAAGTCGGAGTCATCATGCCGGTATGGAGACGAGTTTGTTGAGGATCAGTGTCAATAGCTGTCGTGACGATGAGGCCTTCACAGGGCCGATGAGGCTGGCACTTCAGGGATGCGTTGTGGATGGGTCCAGGTGCAGGTCCACATCTGATCTGGATACGGCCCAGATCCGGCTGACTTCAGTAAACCTCGGAATAAACAGAAAGGCTAACTTTAGCGTAGATGCCATTCTTCTTATGATGTAACAAGTACATCAGGTGTTATAGAAAGTGTCCCCGGTTCCGGCTGACCTAATCTATGCAGCCTGATAATCATAGGATAATATAGTAATAATCATAATAATCAAACTGATTTGAATAATAGAAATGTATAATGTTCTATATGAATGCCTAGTCTAGATTTACTGACAGAGTGTGTCTGCTTCCCAGACAATGTTAGGAAGACTGTTCCAAAGTTTAGACACCAAGTTCAGTCTTGGATGTCAGTGTGGGATGCTTTTGTTGTGTTTTATGATGGCTTCTTGAATAAAGAAGACAAAGATACATACAAGGATGTTGTTGATGCTGCTCTACAAAAGCAGGGAGTGCAGGATGCAGGCAGGAACTGGGCGAAGGAGCTGTGGCAGGAGCTGGGGTCCAGGTCCAAGAACTTTACAGATGAAGGGAGGAGGAGGAAGGCCAGAATTTGCAAGAAGGTGAGAGAAAACTTCACTATCCAGCTAGATTCATCATCAATCACCCCATCAAGATGGATCAGAAATCCTGGAGTAATATTTGATGACCAGCTGACTTTCACAGACCAAATTGCAAAAACAGCTTGATCATGCAGGTTTACATTGCACAACATCAGGAAGATCAAGCCTTTCCTAACTGAGCATGCAACACAACTTCTCGTCCAGGCCCTGGTCATTTCTGATTACTGCAATGCTCTTCTGGCTGGACTTCCATCGTGTGCAACTAAACCTCTACAAATGATTCAGAACGCTGCAGCTCGTCTTGTCTTCAACGAGCCCAAAAGGACCCACGTCACTCCTCTATTCATCTCTCTGCACTGGCTAGCACTCGCTGCTCACATCAAGTTCAAGGAATTGACGCTTGCTTACAGATCTATCACAGGCTCAGCACCCTCCTACTTTCACTCGCTCCTTCGAGTCTACATCCCTACCAGAAGCCTACGATCGGTCAATGAGTGACGGCTCATGGTACCATCACAGAGAGCCACAAAATCACTCTCCAGAACATTTTCATTCACGGTTCCATGCTGGTGGAATGCTGTCCCCACCCTCATCCGGAAAGCAGAATCCCTGACGACATTCAAAAGACAACTAAAAACTCATCTCTTCCGTGAGCACTTAACCTCATAATATATATATATATATATATATATATATATATATATATATATATATAATTATTTTTTTTTATTTTTTTTTTAATCCTCCCTTGTCTGGCTTATGCTACTCTGAGCAATGCCTGAACTTTGTATTTTGAGCACTTTTTGCATTGTTTTTTTGCCTCTTCGCAATGACTTGCTCAATTTAGTCCTCATTTGTAAGTCGCCTTGGATAAAGGCGTCTGCTAAATTACTAAATGTAAATGTAAATGTAAATGTAACTAGCGAGTGAATGGATGGAGACTACAGTGGTAGGGCGCATGATGTTCATGGGTGTCCAAAAATCCGACTTAAACGGGAAAGTCGAGGAGGCATGTTTAGGACAGGGACATAAAGCTCAATTCCTTGCCCTGGTGGAAGATTTTTGGTGCATGTTTGATTTGTCACTTGGGCCATATGTCAATGGCAGAGCACATGATGGACACCGGTAGTGTGAAGCCTGTAAATTTGCCACCTTACTGTACTTCCCCTGAGAAAAAGCAGATAATTGAAAGCCAGATAAAACAATTGCTGGAGGAAGGAATTATTGAGCCGTCATCAAGCCCGTGGGCTGCGCCGGTCGTGATCGTAAAGAAACCTTGTGGAGAACCCAGGTTCTGTGTTGATTACAGAGGTCTAAATCAGCTCACACTGAAAGATTCATATCCTCTACCCCGGGTGGATGAATCATTAGACTTTCTGTCCTGTGGGAAATTTATTACCACTCTGGATCTATCTCGAGGGTATTGGCAAGTGTCCGTTGAGGAAAATTCTAGACCAAAAACTACTTTTATATCTCACTGTGGCCTATTTCAGTTCAAAGTACTTTCCTTCAGGCTCAGCAATACCTGTTTCGTTGCACTGCATTTCTTTGACAGAGTAATGAAGTGGCAGGAAGCTACCCAATGGAAAAAGAAGGTTTACAGAGGAGCCTTGCTCTGTTGGAAGATCGTGGTGTGACTCTTGACTGGATTGTCCCGACTATCATCCTCAAATCCAGAAATTCCTAAGGGAACACAACATCACCCAATTTTATGTTTGGCACATAGAGAAAGGTATGTTACCTGACACATTGTATAAAACTTAATAACCTCTTTGTTTCACTTCTTGTAAAATTAAAAATACTGAAAATATGGAAGAGTCTATATCCACTATGCCAGTACAAATTCTCATGCTTAGTACTTTTTTTTTTTTACATTCCAATCTCTGGACATTACTCTGTAAGGGGGGTACAGTTGTCAGACCCAGGACCAGATATGATGAAAGAAGACCAGGAGTCGTGAAGTTCAATCATATAAGTAAAACTTTACTGAAGAATACTTTGCAGTTAAATTGGTAGAGCCAGCGTCAAAGTCTCACGAGGAGGTCGCAAGCTAACTCTACCTTACACAAAAATCGTACACCAATTATACCTTTTCCAAGGGCATGCATTCCATAAACATTCACTTCTGACTGGCTAAGAGAACATTAAGTCTAAACAGTAATCGGTAGCAGATAGATAAGTGGGCATATCGTCGTTAATCAGAACAGTTGTCGCCCAACTCCGAGATGTACGTCCGCAGTGACCTCTCCGGGTCTGAGAGTGGTGTCTTCCAATCCATAAATCGTACATCACAGAGTTCAGAACCTGCAAAGAATGTCAAACGCACACACAACACTAACAACAGTCCTCTTCAAGGCTAAAGAAGGCCTGAGTTCATTATCAGAAAAGCAGCACACCATAACAGACTGATAACACATTTCACTCCTTAGGAAAGCAGGAACGACATTAATCCTTTTTACTCCCTAGAGAGAACATTTGCAAGTTGAAAGACTGTAATAAAATATGGAAGTGGATGCGCAGCATTAAAAACCACATATATTACTGCGGCATTTTCAATCACTGGGCCTGAAAGAATGGCTTAATGGACCTCGATTCTAATCCATGTCCAGGACAAACATACACATGAGGACCCAAATTTTCCAGCTTGTCTACATGCTCAAAGGAAAAGCAGAGACAGGAGCAAATGTCTAACTGCCGGTATGATATCTGGAAAAGGTTTGAGCTAATTATCAACATGAATAAACAAAATGCAGGGACTATCATTCATAGTAAACCAACTGCAAGTACAGTTCATTTTTTTTGTGAGTCATAGAATCAAAACACATTATCCCATTTGTAGGAACTCAAGCTTTCCGCTTTTGTTGTTGCCGGAAAATCCGAACCACAAGCTGTAAAGGCCCCACCCTCTTCTGGAAAGGGGACGGGGAGCAGCAGCTCATTTGGATTTGAAGGGACACACACAAAAACGGCTTTTTGCTCACACAAATTGGACATGCTATAATAAATGATCCGTGGGGTATTTTGAGCTGAAATTTCACAGACACATTCTTGGTACACCAGAGACTTCTATTACATCTTAGGTCCCCTTTAAGGCTTTAATGCTGGCTTTCAGAACTACCACAGGGATGAGGAGGAGGGAGGGTCGAGCTAGCCTCGTTTTGTTTGACAATGAACGTCAACAAGAAGTGACTTCACCCAACATCGCTTAAAGCACCTTTAACCACCCCACACACTAAAACCAATGCAATTACACACACACACACACACACACACACACACACACACACACACACACACACACACACACACACACACACACACACACACACACACACAAATAAAAAAAAAATCTGCATTTCTTCTCTAGTTTGCTTACTTGTTGTATTTAAATGCAGCAGTATACATTCACAGGAGAATATAAAACGCAGGAGAGAAACAACCATTAACCCAAAGACAAGAAAGGACAACTGAGAACACAAACTGAGGGCTATAAATACACTGACCAACCAAGGGAGAAAACTATAAAAAGGTGTGCAACTAAATCAGTAACCATGGTAAGAAAGTGGGGAAACAGGAACAGAACACAGGAAAACAAGTTGATGCAAACCAAGAAGTCCAAGAAAACAGAACATAAACCTGAAATTACTCCCTTCATGTCTCAGTTTTCATCTCCTCTCCGCCTGCATGTGGCAACTCTCACTGATCGGTTTCATCCAGCCGATGTCGAACCCACCTGAGGTCTTGATGTGGGCAAAGCCAGAGATACCAGAGGAAAGCCAAAAAAAAAAAAAAAGCAAAAGAGAGCAAACTGACCAATCAGCAGATTAAAGCTTCCCCCACCATACTAAAGGTGTGACAAGCAGACCCTCGTTGTACACACATCTTGGCCTACAGGCCTGGATCACCTCTGTGCCTTTAAGAATAACAAATTATTTCTCTCTTTCTTTCTTTCTTTCTTTCTTTCTTTCTTATTCTAGTTTAATACAACACAGTTTACCCAAAGTGCTTTACAATTACAAACATCAATACATAAAGAAGAGGAAAATAAATATATATATATATGGGAGGCATGATTTGTAAAGACACACAGTGTCAGCTGAAAATGCATAGCAAAAATCAAACAATGAGAGCAAAAGAACCAGCATCAGAAACAGGATTGTGTTGAGGCACAGATCTCAGGAAGGCTACAAAAAACAAGAGTCCTAAGAGGCAAGTCAAGTCAAGTCACATTTATTTATATAGCGCTTTTTACAATACAGCTTAAGTAAGTTCAGTGATGTTTCATTTTTGTTGTAAAAAAGTTATTAATTTAGTTAATTTATATATACAGGTCCTTCTCAATAAATTAGCATATTGTGATAAAGTTCATTATTTTCCATAATGTAATGATAAAAATTAAACTTTCATATATTTTAGATTCATTGCACACCAACTGAAATATTTCAGGTCTTTTATTGTTTTAATACTGATGATTTTGGCATACAGCTCATGAAAACCCAAAATTCCTATCTCAATAAATTAGCATATCATGAAAAGGTTCTCTAAACGAGCTATTAACCTAATCATCTGAATCAACTAATTAACTCTAAACACCTGCAAAAGATTCCTGAGGCTTTTAAAAACTCCCAGCCTGGTTCATATCTCAAAACCGCAATCATGGGTAAGACTGCTGACCAGAAGGCCATCATTGACACCCTCAAGCAAGAGGGTAAGACACAGAAAGAAATTTCTGAACGAATAGGCTGTTCCCAGAGTGCTGTATCAAGGCACCTCAGTGGGAAGTCTGTGGGAAGGAAAAAGTGTGGCAAAAAACGCTGCACAACGAGAAGAGGTGACCGGACCCTGAGGAAGATTGTGGAGAAGGACCGATTCCAGACCTTGGGGGACCTGCGGAAGCAGTGGACTGAGTCTGGAGTAGAAACATCCAGAGCCACCGTGCACAGGCATGTGCAGGAAATGGGCTACAGGTGCCGCATTCCCCAGGTCAAGCCACTTTTGAACCAGAAACAGCGGCAGAAGCGCCTGACCTGGGCTACAGAGAAGCAGCACTGGACTTTTGGACAAATTTTGCATGTCATTCGGAAATCAAGGTGCCAGAGTCTGGAGGAAGACTGGGGAGAAGGAAATGCCAAAATGCCTGAAGTCCAGTGTCAAGTACCCACAGTCAGTGATGGTCTGGGGTGCCATGTCAGCTGCTGGTGTTGGTCCACTGTGTTTTATCAAGGGCAGGGTCAATGCAGCTAGCTATCAGGAGATTTTGGAGCACTTCATGCTTCCATCTGCTGAAAAGCTTTATGGAGATGAAGATTTCATTCTTCAGCACGACCTGGCACCTGCTCACAGTGCCAAAACCACTGGTAAATGGTTTACTGACCATGGTATTACTGTGCTCAATTGGCCTGCCAACTCTCCTGACCTGAACCCCATAGAGGATCTGTGGGATATTGTTAAGAGAAAGTTGAGAGACGCAAGACCCAACACTCTGGATGAGCTTAAGGCCGCTATCGAAGCATCCTGGGCCTCCATAACACCTCAGCAGTGCCACAGGCTGATTGCCTCCATGCCACGCCGCATTGAAGCAGTCATTTCTGCAAAAGGATTCCCGACCAAGTATTGAGTGCATAACTGAACATAATTATTTGAAGGTTGACTTTTTTTGTATTAAAAACACTTTTCTTTTATTGGTCGGATGAAATATGCTAATTTATTGAGACAGGAATTTTGGGTTTTCATGAGCTGTATGCCAAAATCATCAGTATTAAAACAATAAAAGACCTGAAATATTTCAGTTGGTGTGCAATGAATCTAAAATATATGAAAGTTTAATTTTTATCATTACATTATGGAAAATAATGAACTTTATCACAATATGCTAATTTATTGAGAAGTATATATACATCCGCTCTGGAGTAAACCGTGATGTCATCGTCCAGCTCAGTTCAGTTCTCATATAATGGTGTCAATGCAGGCAGATCAATAATACTGTTGAATATTAAATTAAATGTTAAATTTAATGTCCCCAATTAAGCAAGCCAAAAGCCAATGGCAACAAAGGCGAAAAAGGCGACAGTGGCAAGGAACCAAAACTCCATCAGTGACAGAATGGAGAAAAAAAGTTCTCCTCTGGCCAACGGAGGAACAGTGTATGATTATGATTCAGGCAGCGTTGCAGGTCAGAAGTCAGATTGGATGGGAACAATCAGAATATTATCCAGAGCATTAAGAGCACAGTGGCCTTTTTCTAATTCTTAAATGGAAGAAGTTTGGAAGAACCAGGGCCCTTTATAAAGCTGGTTGTCACTGTGGTTGACATCAAGAGATCATAAGTGGAAATGGGAGAAACTCACAGCAACAAGTGATGATAATAAAATCACTTCTTCACAGATCTAAGGTTTCTGGCAGAGTTGCCAGACTCAAGCCTCTCCTCAGTAAAGACACACGAACACCTGCTGGAAATCTGAAGAAAAAGCACCTAAAAGACCCTCAGACTGTGATAAACAAGATTCTCTGGTCTGATGAACCTCATGTCTGGAGGAAACCAGAGACTGCTCATCACCAACGCTGACAGTCACCAGATTACAGTATGTCACTTCTCAGACATTCCACGACCTGACAAAGGGCGATTCAACATGTTCAATCAACGAAAACCAGAGCCGAACAATGCAGACATACTGTAGGGGTAACACACTGATTCAACAAAACCAAAAAGTATCTGTTGCCTTCTGTGGGTGTAGTTTGAATTAAAACATTAAAAAAGAGACGTTTTGAACATTCAGAGATAATGTTTCCATAACTTAACGGGAAAATTAGCTAAATGTTTTTAACCTATTTTTGTTAGTTGGGATCAGGGCTATCGATAGAGGAGAAACCTGAAAATGTCTGTCCACTGACGGGATCTGTAGAGAAGAATGGCAGAAAATCCCCACATCCTATTCATATTATATTCATTTTTTTTTAACTAATCAGTTTGATCACTGAAAGAGGTTTTATTTGGTTCTTGTAAAGATTGAACCCAAGTGTGAAAATCCTTGAAAAGTATTTCCATTATCATTGCCATTGTCGTCAGAGTGTGGCCTCTTTTTGATTAAATGTATATCAAATAGCAACTGCAATTTATGACAAAACAGTCACAATATTTGGGGTGCCAAATCTTGCAGACATATAAATCAATAAAATAAAAACCTCTAATAAAATCGAAATAAAGTGCAAATATTGGTAACACTTTACAATAAGGTTTCATTAGTTAACATTAGTTAACATGAACTAAGAATTAACAATTCTTCTACGCCATTTATTAATCTTTGTTTATGTAAATTTCAACATTTACCAATAGCCTACATTATTAAAATCAAAAGTTGTATTTGTTAACATTAGTTATTGCACTGTGAACTAACATGAACAAACAGAACAGCTGTATTTTTATTATTAACTAATGTTAACAAAGATTAACAAATACAGCAACAAATGTATTGCTCACGATTTCATGTTAGTAAATACATTAACTAATGAAGCGTTAGCCTATAACCAAATTATTATTTTTTTTTAATTGAAAAATGTATTTACCTGCATGGCATAACCATTCCACAAGAGAACCATAAACATATGTTGTTAAATTATAGAAATGTTGACTTAAAGTCTCAGGAGTTGGCTACCTAAATAATTATGTGTTAAGGTAATTATGTACGTTTCGATACCGGACCAACTGGACCATTCTAGCCAGCCAAAACTTCACCCTTTGATCAATATTAATAAATAATAATAATGATAATAATAATAATTGTTATTATTATTGTTATTATTATTCACAGTTTTAAAATGTCCTTTGTTATGCTACTGCTAGTGCTACTGTAACGAAATGAAATGTGTATTAGCTTTACTAGTTGTCAGGTGGCGCTGTGCTCCGTAATCTCCTCATAGCAGCAGCGGCAGGATCCACGAAGAAGACTGAGTGAGTTCTTCCGGTTCTGTAATGAAGATGGCGACAGTTAGGTGCAGAAAGTAAATAAATAATAATACAACAATATTCCATTGTGCTAGAAACCGGCTTTTTGTTTAGACTCTGCGACGAAATGTCGACCCGAACGGCATATTTCTACGACCCAGACGTGGGGAATTTTCACTATGGTAAGATATGTATCTGTGTCTGTTAGCAGATGTGGCTAATCAATGAACACACTGCAAATGCTCACTGTTTACTTTTATAAGTGAGGTTTGATAGATTTGATCTTAAACTGGTATGCCAGAAAATCACGCTATATATGTATTGCACATTTGTGCACTCTACAGAGTAGGAACCAAAAGTCTGGAAAAAAAGCTTTTATTGTGCATTTCATTCATTTAATACAGCATTATAATTTGCATTAACAAGCGCATATGTCGTTGCAACAGTAAAGCTGACATTAAAAACCTGGTGATCCTGTTCAAATAATCTTGATCGGACAATATTCAAAAGTGTTCAAATATTCAAAACATCTTTGCGACATTAGTTCACAGTCACTGATAAATATAGTCATGGTGGACTTTTAGAAAAATGATATTAAGTTGAAATGCAGTTGTTCACATAAAGTAAGAAAGGTTGTATGTGATACTATTTGTGATTCATTGTTAAAGCCTGTTTTAAGCCTATAGTGTATTGTAGGACATGTATTATATTGTTTATAAGAGGAATGTAAGAATTAATAACTGTATGATCTTTATCACAGAATTTGACAACAGTAAATCAAATCCGGTCTCACTTTATATTAGGTGTTTTAACAACTATGTACTAACATTTGCCTGCGTGAAATTACAGCTGTAATTAATTTCTGTAATTACATCTATAATTGGGTGAAAATGGGTTTTCAAGCATCAATCTCTCTTTAAGTGTTATCTTTTTTTTTCTGCTCATTTGAATGTTGTTTACAGTTGTTCTGAGAAAAATAAATAATGTCTAACATACATTTTTTTCCCCACAGTTTACAGAAGACAGCCACTAAAATGTCATTCAGTTTAAATATAGTTTATTTACAAAAAAAATATTGTCAGGAATTTAGAAATACAATAATTTAAAGACATCACAAATACTAATTAATTGTATCACACTTTATTCTTTGCTAATATCCTTCAAACTACTAGGTTTTACCCATTTGTCAGCAGGAAGTTTAAGAGGGAATAAAAATCATGTAAAATCTAATTTAATTCAGTAGGTCCACATATTCTTAATTTATTATTTTACAAATGATTTAATAACTACGGCTGAGAATAAGTAAATTATTTAAACTTTACATAAATATCTCTGTTACACCGAATGATCATGGTTTGTTACTCTGAATGACGTTTTGTCAAAACTCGTATTGTCATTGTTTCCATTATTGTAATGTTTTTAGTATTAAGTCTGTACCATTAAATCAGGTCTAATAATATTCCTTAGAAGATTTTTTTTTGTACAAACTATTTGTTACACTGAATTGATGATGTCCCAGACTGTTGAATGATCAGTTTTGTTAACACTTTATTTTAAGATGACGTAGCTACATGTTACTACGTGTATTTACTATACTAATAATAGTAAATAATGCACAATTACGAGTAACTAACCATAACTCTATAAGAGAGTTCGGGTTAGTTACTCGTAATTATGCATAATTTACTATTATTACTAGTACATGTAGTACTGTAGTTAATTAATATTACTCAGTGCTTAGTACTCAGTAACTACGTCACCTTAAATTAAAGTGTAACCTCAGTTTTTTATAAATGGCTTCTTGATCCTGTTACTCTGAATAACCTCTGACAAACTGCGTATTCGGGACAAAAGTCTCCTGGTTATTTCAATACTTAAGAAAAACAATAAACGTAGTCCTTTTAATAAATCAGAGCCAACACTTGTTTGAGCATGCAAAGAAAACAAATACAGTGTTTTTTAAACTTGGTATTTTGTCTGTTTAATTAAAGATGTAATGGTAAAATCAAAGTTCGGACCGTTACACTAAATGACAATTTTGCAGTTTGGTACATTATTTTACCCATATTTTGACATTTTATTTTAACAAAAGTTATTTGAAACATGAAAGTAGACACTTTACTTGCATGTATTAGGTTAACAGTTATTTATTTTCATGTAAAGGACACCAAATAAGATGAGTGTAAGTACAAAGTGAAAGCATCCTAATAGGCAACACCATTGTGAATGAATGTGATATTTAGGGGCAGAACAGAAGGTGAACTACAGAAAGCACTTTTTTATTATTCTCATCTCTGTTTTTTGTGTGTTTTTTTTGCTCCAGGTGCAGGACACCCAATGAAGCCTCACCGCCTGTCCCTCACACACAGTCTTGTCCTGCATTATGGACTCTACAAGAAGATGATGGTATGATCAGTCTGTTCAGCACTTGTTTAGTCCAATCACATTTCTCTGATAAGAAGCGGTTCACATCAGATGCTCATGAGCAAAGCTGTCTCTCTGTACAGGTTTTCAAACCATACAAGGCATCCCAGCATGACATGTGCCGGTTCCACTCGGAAGATTACATCGACTTCCTGCAGAAGGTCAGTCCAAACAACATGCAGGGCTTCACCAAGAGTCTCAACGCCTTCAACGTAGGAGATGACTGGTGAGTTTTCCCATGTATATATGCCTTTAAAATCAACTATTTTAAAATCATTTCATTGTGAAAGTCTTTATAAAAATTTTGGCTTAAGATTTAAAAGTTTTAGGTTACGAACCAAATGTATTTTAATGAATGTGAAAGTAAGTAGCAACTCTGCTTGGTATAATATATAGGTCTTCTTTTTGTTTAATTAGATAAGACTTTTCTAATAGTTTGTCCTTTTTTGTTCTTAGTCCTGTCTTTCCAGGTCTGTTTGAGTTTTGTTCGAGATACACCGGAGCCTCCTTGCAAGGAGCGACTCAGTTAAACCACAAGGTCAGATGGTGGAAATGTTGCGCTTACACATGAATTGTACATTAGAAATCATCCTCCTTCTTTTTTTTACCTGGAATGTTTGGAAATGGATTTTTCCTTCTGACACACTACGTCAAATAAATAACTGTCTTAAAACCATTTATAACTGGTTTTAAAACCATTAAAACCAATAAATAACTGGCTTAAAAACATTTTTTGTGTGAAAATATTAAAGATAAAATTAAGACTTTTGCACTATATAAAAATATATTTTAAATCTATATAAATAATCATTTATAATTTTATTTCATTCCTTTTCTTAACTATGTTCTTAAAAAAAGGCTGAATTGTGAGGTTTATCATTTGATTAAACTTTGTTTTTGTCCACCCTGTATTATACGGTATTCATTTGATTTCTGCAGGCCTTAAAAAGGTTTTGATTTCAAAACTCTGCAAATTCCCTGTATTCGAAATCTAAAATATGTCAATAAAAAGAGTATTTTTATAACAAAACAAATAAAGACAGAAAAGAAAACATGATTCGTGGTACAGAGATTAGTACAGATCTTGAACTCTTTGAATTCCTGCATTGTTTTTGATGAAGACTAATTCATGTTGTTCATTGTATAGATATGTGACATTGCCATAAACTGGGCTGGAGGTTTACATCATGCAAAAAAGTTTGAGGTAAGCATCTGATTTCTCTTCACATCTTTCATACAAAGATGAAGGGGGGAGAAAAACATACAATTACCTGCACTTTGGAAGAACATCATGTGCGTATAAATGATTTTACATGATTTTATTTAATTTATTTTTTATTTATTTATCTATTTCCAGGCGTCTGGATTTTGCTACGTGAATGACATTGTCATCAGTATTCTTGAACTCCTGAAGTAAGTGAGAGATGGGCAGGAAGTGACATCACACCAAATAACGAGATGTCATCATACTCCTGATGTTTTGCATTTTAATTAGATTATTTTTCTGTTCACTTACACCCGCGATTAATTCTGATTTTAAAATGATTCTGAGATTATTTATGAAAGTATAAGGCAAACTTTTAATCTCTCTTTAGGTTTTTTTGGAATGAACTTAAATAGTCTTGCAGGTGTTCCAAATAAATTCATAAAAATACAGATATCCCATGTAGTTTCTCAAGTGTAATTTCTGCACTACTCGGAGTATCAAACGAAACTGCAACCTGTTTGTTTTGTAGCGAATAGGGCAGATATAATAACATCAGCTCAACCAGTGATATAAGTTTGAGGTTGAAGTGCCTGTGTGTTTTATTTATTTATTTATTTAATTTTTATTTATTTGAACAGGGACAATGTAAAATATACATTAACCTTAAAAAGGAGAGATGCATTTTACCAGGTTGTAGCACATGTGCTAATTTCCACCTGTAGTCCCTGGGCAGGCTGATGTCAACAAATAAAGTTAATAATACATTTATCCCAAAGCAGCATTAAAATGATCACACCCTTCATTCATTCCTCAGTATTTGACCAGTGCTAGTGCCTGAAACTTATTGCAATTATTTTTGGTGATGATAGTGGTGTGGAAATGACACACTTTTAATATGGCCTTGTAAAATCTGCACCCGTAATGATAGAATTAGCTAAATGCTTTATGAAATAGTTAATATGGAGTATAGCATGAACACGTGGGCTACAGCTCATCTCTACATATCTTTACTGTTTCTGTCTCTGATAGGTATCATCCACGTGTGCTCTACATTGACATTGATATTCATCATGGTGATGGTGTACAGGAAGCATTTTATCTCACAGACAGGGTCATGACTGTATCCTTCCACAAATATGGGAACTACTTTTTCCCAGGAACTGGTATGATGGTCTTACTTTCTGATAGAAGTCATCTATACAGTGTCGTGCTCATTGTTTTAGCCAGGGCTTAAAAACAGGGGAAGAAAATCAGTCGGTTCTCTCCGAGCAGAATCAGTATTTTAACGTTTCTGTCATTGAATTCCTAATTGAAATCCAAAACGATTTGCTTAGAATAAATACCCGGTGATAAAAAATAATAATAATGTTTTGCCTATACTTTATAGAAGAGCTGGAATGTTAAAATGTTAATATAATGACACATGCAAGTGTCTGAGTATACATAGTCATAATACTAATTTGTTTATTATTATTATTTTTTTATTTCCTTAATACCAGCGGTTCTACACTAACCTGCACTTTTGGCTGGTTTCAAAGCACACCATGCTGGATATAATCTGCCATTTATTTTCACTTTAATGTAATTGCTTCAACGGTATCGTCGGAAAAACTCCTGAGATCCAAAAGCTAATGCCAGCGACTTGTCTATGATGACTTTTCACTCACAGTTCATTCACGTCAGATGCGTCAACGTCACGTTTGCATAGGCCGTACTATTTGAATTCATGATTGGTTGACTGCCAAATTAAAATATTAAATAGAACGATAAAATCACGTTATTATATATAACCGGTTAATGGTCATTTCAAATAAGCATTTCTGTTCAGATTGATTAAACTTGATTGTTTTTGTTTATGTTCCTATTAAAATTTCGCTCGTCTCTGGTTTTTGTCTTCGTATCTTGAACCGGTTCAGAGCCCTGGTTTTAGCTGTTAATCACACACTCATATGGAAAGATGAATTCATGTAAACAGCTTAATCTTCACAAACACACAGACTGCGATTGAAACACTGTACTAATAATACACTGTTTTTGTTGTTGTGTGTGTTAAGGTGATATGTATGAGGTGGGAGCTGAGAGCGGTCGCTACTACTGCCTCAATGTCCCACTGAGAGACGGCATTGATGACCAGAGTGAGTTGGTTTATGCTCTAATATTCACATTTAAATCTTTATACAATTAAACGTACAGGTCTGAAAAGAGTAGTTTCACTCAGATCATGTAGTTGTAATAGCAAAGCCAAAGACTGCTGTTTTACTGGCTGATACATGGACAAAAATATCATATATTCAACCACCTTCACAGACTGAATAGAGAAACTGTGTTTTGGGCAGGTAGTAAAGAAAAAGCAGCCGTATGTGTGAAAACACACTAGTTTGTGGGTAAAATGGCTACCTAATATTGATTTCATGCAAACATAGAGCAAGAGGATTTATTTCTTTTGTATTCTCAGGCTATAGACAGCTGTTTCAGCCAGTCATCAAGCAGGTGGTGGACTTCTATCAGCCGACCTGTATCGTTCTTCAGGTGAGAGCACAATCTCTGTCAGTCATAATAGTGTGCTGTTGTGTTGGTTGCTCATCTCTCTCGTCTCGTCCGCAGTGTGGAGCAGATTCATTGGGATGTGATCGATTAGGATGCTTCAATCTCAGCATACGAGGCCATGGGTAAGAGACTCCATACCCGCACATCAAACTACACACAGTGTTTTGAAAGCTTGAACGTAAAACTACTTGATAATCTCATTTAAAACGCTTGTATTTGTAGAGAATGTGTGGAGTTTGTGAAGGGCTTCAAAATCCCGCTGCTTGTGCTGGGTGGAGGAGGCTACACGGTGCGAAACGTTGCTAGATGTTGGTGCGTTCATTATTTTATTATTCCATCTACATTTAGTATAAATCATCAAAAGAGAAAAAAGTTCATTTTAAAGGGGTCATACTTTCTCTGTATACTTCTATAGAGTATATTATTCTCTCTCTCTCTCTCTCTCTTTTTGCTGCTGCGTCTTTAAAATATTAAATGAGCAATAGTGCTTTCTGTTGCCAACACATAGGCAACTCGTTTGAAGAAATTTTTAATAAAGAGTTTTTTAGCAAAAATAAATTGTACACACCTGATATAGTTTTACCATAATTTTTTCTCGCCATAAAAAAAAAACGCAGAAGCTGGCATGGCGTTAAAAACAAACAAACAACCAAACACGCAGGCTCTGGGTTTGCTGTCAAGTCCAATAACATTTTGAACTTCCTGTTTAATATTAGCATGACTGAAAAGTCTGAATAACCAAAGTGAAAATTCATTGCCATTGGCATATACATTTTATTACTTTGCATCACTTGCCACTGTTACGGTACCTCTAGTTTGCTCATATTAAAGTCTTGACTCTGTCCCTCTTTAAACTACTAGAGAAGGGCAAAATTAGTCATTTAGAAGATTTCGTAATTAGAAAATTAGTCATTTTTAAGCAAAATCTTTACCATGATATCAGTAATTTTCAATCACAGTAAGGAGCACCGTCACAATATAGTAATTCTGCATGGAACCAGAGATGCTACTAATTAAAATGAAAGCCATACGCTATATTTCGCAATATCGTTGCTTAAATGACTGCAAATTTAATGTTGAAAATGTTAAACTCTCATCAGACAACCAGCTATGTTTCACTTAAGACAACTCAATTGTATCTTCATTGATCTTTTCTGAGAATTGTTTACTCTCACTTACAACAAAACCGACCATTATCTAAATCCCTTAATTACTTTTTAACTCTCAGGCGTGTGTCCGAGCATCAGACCAAATAGAACAATACTGACGAATATTTAGATCTCTTAATTAGTGCTGTCAATCCATAAAATAATTTTTTTCCCTCAATTTTAGCCATTAAATATATATAAAAAATGTACCTTTTATTTCACTTATTGCATGTGAAAAAAAGTGTTTTAAAAACAGCCCAGAGAGCAAACGTTTCAGCCATAGATTTCTCTGAAGAACGCCACGAGATGAAACGTCTGTTTTTAATTTTAACGTAACTGAAACGTTTGCTTTTTCTTTTTCATTTTGTTTGCTTTTTAGTTTTCATAGTACATAAAGGTTTTTCAATTAAAAAAATATGACCTCTTTAATCTCTTGTCTTGAGTATATGATATCTTTGCTGACTGACTGTTATCTTCTGATATTTTCATTAATGCATCATAGCTTTCATTTTTAGGACATTTGAAACATCCTTGCTAGTTGACGAGTCCATAAGTGATGAACTACCATATAGTGGTAAGACAGCAACGCTGAAGAAAAGATATCTAGAATTATTCCATGTTTCTGTTCTTCTGTTACATATTATCTAGTGGTTGTGTGAATTAGTGTCCTCTAGGTCAGGGGTTTGCAAACTTTTTGGGGCCCGGGATCCCTCGTTGGGTGGAAAATGAGTTCATAATCATAAGTTAATGTGGATGGGAGTAATGGACACAATATGCTTGTTTTATTGACACAAAAGGCCTCCATCTGTAAATATGGACGTTTTAATAATACAGCAACACCAGGTCAAACTTAAGTTGTTGAAAAAAAAACTTTGAAACATCAAAAATAATGCAAAATACCGGTAAATAAAACTTGTTTACAAACATTATTATATACAAGTATTTTATTCCCTCTCATGTTTATTTTATAAAATAAACATAAATTATAGTGGCATTCATTAAGGTTATTTTATTCATTAAATTCAGCCTAAACTAATTGATTTAAACTGAAACTGGCGTTGGACTCCTCTCTCATTCAGCACAAATACAAATGTTTCCATATTCACATGTATTTGGAGGCTAAACTATTATTTATCATGGCAATAATTAGGGCTGGGTATTGACACAAATTTCACGATTCAATTCGATTTCGATTCACAAGCTTGCGATCCGAAATCGGTTATTTTGGATATATATCAGGGACAGTACATGGAAAATTTTCTCAAGGGAAAAAAA
The DNA here is from genome assembly GCA_022828995.1 of Vimba vimba. Lineage (NCBI taxonomy): Eukaryota > Metazoa > Chordata > Actinopteri > Cypriniformes > Leuciscidae > Vimba > Vimba vimba. The sequence continues at coordinate 29,328,712 of CM040833.1, forward strand.
TCTCTATAATGCTGTGAACTATACATGGAGTCATTTGGTACAACATTACTATAATATTGAAGGTTAAAATGAACTGATTTCATGAAGTTTTTATTGTTTTTTTTTAACTGAAGGAAGTTTTTATTATAATAATAATACTAGCTTTACAATTACATAATTATATTTCTACTCCAGTTAGTTTTTTGAAATATTAACATTTAAATGATGGCTGTCATAAAGAAATGTATGGATTTATTCAAACATGCATTATTGAAGAACATTAAAAATTATAATGAATATGTTATATGGTTCATATATTTAGCAAAATGCTCCTTGAGAATTAATTTTTCCAGCTGACTATCGAGTTTATGGTCACTGAATATGTTTTTTCTGAGGTAAAGTGATGTTATGTGACATTGTTTACAAGCTGTCTTTCCGCATTTGAAACACTGGTTGAGCTTACATGAGACATATGGATTTTGATAAGTTGTACGGTATCTTTTAGCATACCTTCTGATGTTCATTAATGTTTGCTTGTTGCTATAACTGGTATTAAAGTTGAGGACAGCGACAGCGATCTGTCACGGCACATTAAACAGCGACAAAACGGTTTATTTTTTGAATTTTGTAATAAAATGGACATAATTTGAAATCTGAGACTTGTTTCATATCAAAAGTGTAAAAACACAAAGCTTTTTGCAATTTTTTTGGATGGGAGGCCCGCTTCATTCATCAACTGAAAACAGGATAGACTAATCGATTCTTGGGATTAAAGAATCGATATTGGTTCATAAAAATAAGAATCGATTAAAACGGAGAAATCATTATCTTTTACCCAGCCCTATAAATAATGCGCTGACAAAATTAAATTCACGCTGACAAATTGGCTGACTGGATTTTTAGTTTGATGATGAATAGTTGATGATTTGTATTTATTTATTTAAAAAAAAATTGTTTACGTATAGCAGCAGAAAACATATTTATGAGCATTCAGAGAGTAATTCAAAATCATTCATTATTCAAAACTGTAAAGGTATTTTGTAAATTTAAAAATATGTACATTCAAACTAACAGAACATTTTGCTTTTGTAAAATAAAGAAAACAAAAGGATGCACTTTCTGCCGTTTCAGGCTCTTGGTCTCCTTGGACTGTTTAAAGGAGCGTCACAAAAATGAACCGAAACTCCGCGTATACTTGAGAATTACATCTGTAAAAACCTTTAAGTGTCTACGTTTTCCTACATTAAACGCATTAAATAAATCACTATGGAATGTAAGTCGCAGCACGTTTCAGATGATAAAAAAACAACTTTTTTTCTGTAAATACGGTTTCACGCACCGCATGGCTATTGGCTATTGGCTATTGGTTGCGCACCCTGCTTTGAGAACCCCTGATCTAGGTTACGACGCACTGCTATAAAACTGCCCCATGTTACTTTTGTTTGTTGATGTTTGTAAAATATGTTCTCATCTCTGTATTTGTCCTCTGCACAGAATACTTTGAATATTTTGCTCCAGACTTCACACTTCACCCAGATGTCAGCACAAGGATAGAAAACCAAAACTCTAGACAAGTATGCATTATTTTCCTCATTTGTATGTGTCTACAAACATGTCTTTACAGGGTCCGAAGGTCTCAGACTCTTTAGAACCTGGAAATAAACAAGTTGAGGATCTTAATGTAAAACCAATAATAATGAAAGATCAATTAAACATGTTTTGGATTCAGATGCAGCACAAGATGATCTTTGGAAGAGACTGTACTGCTGTCAATAAAGCAAAAAACCAAACCAAATACTAAACTATTCTCAAATTCATGTGCATTTTTTAAATTAAACTTTGAATTTTTGTATTAAATGATAATGCATAACAGAAGCATTTCCGCAAGTTTACGTCTGAACTTTAGGTTTTTTACATAAATCTGGCATTTGAATATTTTCAAGGGCAGGCTCACCCAAATGGGGTTTGTAAATTAAAATGATAGTTTGTTTCTGATTTCATATGCAGAAATACTTGTATTTGTATTTGAAATACAAATGAGTATTTGTTTGAAACCTCAGGTGGTGCTTCAGGTGAACGTTTCATTGGTCTTCAGGAGAGCGTCTTCAGCGCTGTGGCCACTTACCAGTACTTTATTACCTCTTTTTGCAGTATTTGGAGCAGATTCGTCAAACTGTGTTCGAGAACTTGAAGATGTTGAATCATGCACCAAGTGTTCAGATCCATGACGTTCCCTCTGATTTGCTGAGTTATGAGCGGCCGGATGAGGCAGATCCCGATGAGAGAGGATCAGAAGAGAACTTCTCTAGGTGATTATAAGACTAACACTATTCTTCTGAAGTCTCCTGCTCACCAAGGCTGCATTATAGAAAGCAAGCTTATATTTATTTTTAAACCACTTTTTTTTTTTTTTTACTTGGGAAGAGAAATCAATATTTGGTGGAATAACCCTGATTTCCAATCCCAGCTTTCATGTGTTGGCATGTTCTCCATCAGTCGGTCACATTTGCTTTATGCCACTCCTGGTGAAAAACATCACGCAGTTTGTCTGTAATGGCTGGTGAAGCTCTTGATCGCGTTCCTGAGGTGTTCAGTGGTTCAGGTCTGGAGATTGTGTTGGCCATGACAGGGTCTCGATCTGGTGCTCCTCCAACATCAGCTTGATTGTCCTGGCTGTGTGGATTGGAGCTTTGTCCTGCGGGAAAAAACAATCCTTCCAGTTGGGGAACATTATCAGAGCAGAAGGAAGAATTTTTTTGACCGACTGATGGAGAACATGCCATGACGCATGAAAGCTTGGATTGGAAATCATGGTTATTCCACCAAATATTGATTTATGAACTAGTATTGTGTTGTTTAAACATGAATATAAACTTGCTTTCTTTGCATTTTTTTTTTTGATTTTCTGCAAATAAATGCTCTAAATGACAATGTTTTTACTTGAAATTTGGAAGAAATGTTGTCAGTAGTGAATAAAATAAAACTTTTAAAAAAATGTTTTACTCAAACACAGATATAAATAGTAAATCCAAAGAAACCTCTAATTTTGCATTGGTCTCTTAATTTTGACAACTGTCAGCTGCTTGACTGCATATTGAAAATCCTGACCATCCACGTCTGTTTCCTCACAGGCCTGAAGCTGCGAATGAATTTTATGATGGTGACCATGATAATGATAAAGAAAGTGATGTGGAGATCTGATGAAGAATGGACCTGACTTGGGTCTTTAGCTATGAAGATGTCCATTCCTTGCCATATCTATAGTACTTAACTGCATTGTGATGAGTGTGTGAAAGCCAATTCAAATTGTTTTTCTTCATACGCACTGTAACTGTAGTTTCCCTGTGTAGAACTTTTTATTGTCACAACAGTATTTCCTTTTTATCAAAGTTTAGCTATAAAAGGGAACTTCACACTGAGTCCTGTGTACGCCAGATACTGTGTTTGTATTGAAAAGGATCAGAAATCATGTGATGAATGAGTGTATATCCAAGTGCTTATGATTAACTGAATATTTTTGTCTTGGCTTTTTCATAATTTGTTTATAGAATGTTTCTGTAATAAATCTGTTGGAAAAGAGCCTTTCTAACTTCTTCAACGTCCATCTACTCAGTCTAACCTGAACAACTGCCCATAAGTGTGCTAGACCCTCCTCAATGACAGTAGTTCAGTTGATTATGCTGTTTTTGTATTGTATTATCTCATCATCGTTGCAGTTTTTTGACGTGATAGTCATAAAAAAGCACCTCAGAGATAAATGTATAGTATTCTCACAAAGAAGTTTACTCAAATGATCATGTCACATGTATAACACAAATTATATCTGTGTTCTGGACTGTAATCAATATATTTTACCATATCCTTTGTTCTAGTAGCAAAAATTTCCTTTTCAAAACATACAACATCATAGTGTAGGTCAGAGTGTATCAGTGACGACGCTGCACACATACTATATTCAGCTTCCACGGCTGAGAAACATTACATCAACAACACACATTACAGATGATAAAGAAATCAAGGCATTATTCTAATTTATGTAAAACTGAAACAAAAAAAATAATGAGATACATGTTTCCTTGTATGGGGGTTCATAAATATGTAACTTTACATGAAACTGGTCATCATCCATTTTTCTAACCAGGCAAACAGAACTAGTGTAGCAGTATGTGTTGGGATGAGGCTATTGATTCCACTGGAATAGTAAACTTTTTCCAATCATTCCTTGGGAAAACATCAGAGGCACTGGCTAAAGTGAATTTTACTGATTGAAGAACTACACTAACTGGGTCATTTACAGAGAAATATCCCGCATAATGTTTCCAGATGCCCATCTGCACGAGTCTACAGTTCCTCACTCTCGTACAGAGGGGCGGTGTGGCGAGGACGCGGCTCGGTGCTCAACCTGGAGAACTGGCTTACGATGGGAAACGATCTGGCAGGAGGGGTAGTCTTGTTCATTCGAGCTAGAGGAAAATAGGCATTGCTATTTAGGGCTGAGAGACAAAGCAATAAACTGGCAAATTCAGGTTAAAAGAAAATAATTCAATATTTGAGTAGATAACATGCTATTCAGTGATATCACTGTCCTGCGGTATGCATCTAAAAATATTTGAAACAACATTTTAATCATTTTAAACATGCAATCTTATGAGATCACATTAAAGGTGCAGTAAGCGATTTCTGAGAGGTGTTGTAAAAAAAATGAAATCAACACACTTTTTTGCTAGATGTCTGTTCTGTGTGTGTGTGCTGAAAAAAATATTGTGTTTGTACACAGACCTGGCTGTGTAAATAATAGGAGAAAAACCAGTGGCTTGGACCGAGTACCAAAACAATATTGTAGCCTATCAGCAGTAGGGGGTGTGTACACACGATGGGGGAGGAGAGAAAGTGAGCCAATCTGCAGTAGGGGCTCATGATGGAGGAGAGAAAGTGAGCCAATCTGCAGTAGGGGCTCATGATGGAGGAGAGAAAGTGAGCCAATCTGCAGTAGGGGCTCATGATGGAGGAGAGAAAGTGAGCCAATCAGCAGTAGGGGCTCATGATGGAGGAGAGAAAGTGAGCCAATCAGCAGTAGGGGCTCATGATGGAGGAGAGAAAGTGAGCCAATCAGCAGTAGGGGCTCATGATGGAGGAGAGAAAGTGAGCCAATCAGCAGTAGGGGCTCATGATGGAGGAGAGAAAGTGAGCCAATCAGCAGTAGGGGCTCATGATGGAGGAGAGAAAGTGAGCCAATCAGCAGTAGAGGGTGGAAGTGAAAGTCTTTGCATGTGGAGACTCTGGCTCTTTTTCGAGTTGACGCCTTGTTGGTCCGTGCACATAATTTATGTCAGTTTTTGTCATCAGGTGTGTTGTGGATGTCCACACACACCATCCGCATGCAGCCCAATTTTTGTGTTCTCGCGAATAGTGCGCTTACAACAGCACGTGCGAGTGACTTGAGCACTTGAAAACAAAGTCCACTAGATAGTGTCCACTAGATAAGAGCTGTGCGTGTAAACCTCACTCCCCTGATCTCAAGAGGCGCACCAGCAACTGACGCTAGAGGTTGCGGTCTTTAGAGCACCCGCCTCCCACGACAGAGTCCACAGTTCGAATCCCGCTCGGAGTGGTTGAGTAAGAACGGTTACACGCACACGCCTAACGCGTTTTTCGAGAGGCTGTTCACTGCAGAGCCAATGGGTGTCACTTGATGTCCAGCTCCCCCTTGCTGGACGTAATGGGTGGAGCTACATGGTCCCACCATTTTTTAACCCTACCCATAACCCTATCGCTAAACATAACTCCACCCATTAGATCCACAGAGGCAGAGCTGGACTAGGTCAAGCTCCAACCATTACATATTGAGAGGGGGACTGGATGTCATTTGGCTCTGCAGTGAACACCACACGTCTTTCCACACTCACGGCCAAAGAAGTTCACTTTTAAAAGGAGGGGAATGCAGAAAATGAAGTATACTCCGGCCTTTGTTGATCGCTGCTTGTGTTGCATAGCATGTTCGTTATTTCAGGGCCGGAGCAATGAAGGGAGGGGTGTGTTTCTTATGGGTAGGGGTATGTTTATTTGGGTGTCGATTTCAAATGAAGGTTTATGTAACAAAGTTCGGGAGGAGCACGGCCGAAGGTAATCAACCAATCAGCACAAGAGGATGCCGGTATAAATATAGCCTTCCCTCACGATGTCCCATGACAGTTTCACAGCATCCCGCCACCACCCCATCACCTCACTCTTGGCTGGTTTTCTATCCCAGTCAAGGAGGGGGAGCACTCGGTTCGGGCCAAATTTCCGCCGGACAGCACGCCAAATAAGCATAAATTTACTATATCTGATTTCATGTACGTGTTAACTCAATATCAAATATCATAGTGTTTCTCAGAAATCACTTACTGCGCCTTTAATTGAAAGACAACTTGGAATGTTTGTACTTTTATAAATTCATTTGTCAACAGGGCTATAATATAAAATGTGATTAAAAATGGAAAAGAAATGGTGACCATTTACAGCACCTTCCTACACAATTTACAAATGCTTATGCATTCATTTACTTTTTAACTTTATCAATAAAAAATGTTTTACAATGCCAATGCAAAGCGTCTAAGCAAAAGTTCAGAAAAAAGCTAAATAATACTCACTCACAAACTTTCGCACAAGTCTCAAGATAAAAAGGTAAATAGAGGACGTGCACTTACTGGCCACATCCAGCCTGGCATTGCATATGGACATTCCCGCTTCATTAATGGCGGATACAGTGTACCAGCCTGCGTCAGACTTTATCACCGGATCGATGATCAGGCACTGCTTTCCTGAACTGTCCTGAGAAAGACTGACATACCAAACATGCAAATGTCAACAGAGACTGCTTTATGAAGCTTTCATCTAAACTATCATTTACTGTACAGACAATTAGGCTAAATTCTCATGGAAGAATCTCTAACATTATGACCATGGGAATTTCTGCAATTAAAATCTATGGGAATATCTTTTAAAAGTTCAGAATCAGGTCATTGTCTTGATTTCTGTCTGATTTCAGTAAATGCTTTCTGAATATATATTTTTTGTGCACTAGACTGGAGGAAAATTCAAGAAAGGTCATAATTATATTACATAAAAGAAGTAATTTTGCTGCATATATTGAGTACCATTCAGTGTAGGTGAATGGAGATGGTCAGCTCTAAGACATTATTAACAGATTAAGCATTCAAAGACAGATGAGTGGATGTGAATGCAAATGAGATTTGAGAGGAGGAGGAGGAGGGGACGATTGTTAGTGAATACGGATTTAAATGTTGTCCTGTTCCTCACACAAAGCTTTAAACTTTAAAATACTGGGAACGTAGCACGTGAGTCAGATGGACTTAATTTATGGTGCTTTTGTTTTGTCTTTGTACAGTTAAATAACTTTATAAAATAGTGTTTGTGTTCACAATGTGAAAGAAAGTCATAGGTGTGTAATGACTCTTTTTCATTCTTTGTGTGAATGTTTTCTTTAAGCAGTTGTCCCAAAAGCACACAAAAATGGATCAAAAATAGTCATTTAAGTGTATAAAACTGTGTCAGACTGTAATGTGTAGTAGCTGAAAAAGGGTCTCAGAAAGAACAGTATTTAATCACAGTTCTCAGTAAATTAATCAACGGCCACACAAATGACAGGTGCAAATATTGTAGGAACAAATGAGGACATATTCAGAAACGAAGGAAACAGGAACTAAGGAAACATATGAACTAAGGAAAACAAAACAGAATGTCAAAATAAGTGTCCATAATGGTGACACAGACCTCATTCTCATAGGGTCAATCCGCAGCATTTCCTTGTCTTTCTTCCAGTACAGCTGAGGGGTTGGAGACGCAGTCACCTTACACTCAAACCTGACGCCGTCTCCCTCCAGAGCTCGAGAGTTCCTCATCTTCACCACAAACGTGGGAGGACACAACTGTTCGTGAGCTGAGGAGAGACAGTCAACAGTTACATGTATTTTCACAATCATCGTGTCATATAATGTCTGTGGAACGGTGGCCACTAATGTATTGTGTTGCATGTAATTATGTTGTATTAGGTAAGACAGCGGTTATTGTTTAATATGCAGGGTAGTTACCAATCCACAAATGCAGTGGAAAAACAAATCATGATCAAAATGATCAAACATTCCATCATCTGATAAAATGACTGGAAACTGTTTGCCTTGCAAAGTATTTTTTCCCCTTGTTTTTTCCACATTTTTCTTCTATAATGCTTTAAATGTATTTTTTTTTTTTTTTACATCAAACTATACTCTATAACCCATAATGACAAAGCAAAAATCTGATTTGTGATAACATTGCAAATTCAGTAAAAAATAAAATATTGCATAAGCATTCAAACCCTTTTCTGTGGCACTTGAAACATCACAACATGATTGGACATGATTTGGAAAGACTGTGTTTGCTATTTAATGAATCTATGATGTATGCATATTTATGTGAAATAAATAAAGAAATAAAAAAAATGACAACACAAGCACACTATTAGAGAAGATATAACTTTACTCTTAATGTTATACAGGTGAGAAAAGACGGCTCACCAATCACATCCAAGCGCACGGTGAAGTGGCTCTCTCCAGCACGGTTCTTTGCTACACATTCATAAACACCAGCATGATGAATGGTCACTATCTCAATAATGAAGGAGTGGACACTTTTCTCACACACCAGCATCTTATGGTAATCATCAGGTCGGATGGGTTTCCCATCCAGATACCAAGAAATATCTGGGGTTGGCAAACCAACAACCTGCAGGAAAAAAGAAGGAAAAGCTAAATGTTGGTGTACAAATGCTGCGTTCACACCATGTTGTAATGACCGTGGTCTCGAGATGACAATACGTAACGTTCTGTTCGGAGCCGTTCATGGTGCAAGTAGGAGATCTCAGAAAATTCTCATTTTACAAGCTGTAATTATAAACTCTATGAGGACGTGAACGCTTTTTTACAAGCTGAAATCACATGAAAATGACATTAATACACCTTAAGATTTTTTTTACAACTGAAGTTCTGTTAAAAAATGTTATTTTAAAAAAACTCTAGACTCTGTTAGACTTCACCTATCTTTGCATCTATCTGTGTTGCCATCAAAACTTTTCTAAAGACAGTCGGTTCCTCCTAAGAGATAGTCATATAATTCATTCAATCATTAATTTATCTTTCATAGGCCTATAATTTTTCTCAGCAGTCTGCCTTCCATCATGTTTTCACACAAAACCTATGCTGTGTGAAACTGTTGCTAACTTTGCTTATTGCTGAACGGTATTTACAGCGAGTTTTTCAAATCGCGATAATCAATATACGGTTTTAATGAGAATTAAAAAATGAAACCGAAATCGTCGGGAATTTTTATCATGGTTTATCGTCAAACCGGTAACTGGTTCATCCCTACCTTAAAATCAATCCTGCAGAATCGTCCCTCTTCAACAGTAAAATCTTGTGGCACTTGTATAAAACGAGGAGCAAAACACTTCTCTTGGGTGGTCTCTGTACTGTCCCCTCCAGAACGATTTCTTCTGGACCTGCACAAAAAATGGTGGAAATTTAGGGAGCCCCTAAAGGGACATGGAGAAAAATATGAGATGGGAGGGAAAAGAATAAGAATTTTGTGTTCCCCCGAGAAACTTTGGGTTTGCTCGCAAAACCTTTTCATTTACTCGAGAAACTTTGCATTCACTCGCAAAATGTTTTGAGCTCTTTGCTAGCGAACGCAAAGTTTCTCGAAGGAATGCAATACATTTGTGAGAGAAAGCAAAAGCATTGGCAAATAATTTTTCCAATAATTTTTTTCAATCCAACCGTCTCCATTGACTTTGTATTGCGTCAAGCTGCCTCCTTTATAACAAAAACAAACCAATGTCTAAAAGCTGCTTTGTGACAAGGTGCACACAAACAAGCTAAAAAACCCAGAACTAAGTTTTTATAAGCTGTCGACACCAAAAAACAAGTGTTTAAGGACACAAAAGTGGATACAGGCAATAAGACGTGAAGCATCAGCTGGAACGAATGGGTACATTGTGGGATCCTGACACTCAGAATGCCCTAAAAATACACTACGTGTGCAGTAAACATTTTGTCACTGGTAAGCCAAGTCAGTTTTATTTATTATATTTCTGTAAGCTAAGCTATCCCTGTTGCCAATTACGTTCCCCTCCAGTGGGCGTAGTTCTCAGAGTAATATGACACCTTGCGCCCCGTTGCAATTGCCTGTATCCACTTTTGTCAGAAAGTCAGAAATGACAAGGAGGCAGCTTCACGCAACACAAAGTCAATGGAGGTTGGACTGCCCCCCCCCCCCATGTGGGCGTGGCCTAAATACAAATAAATATAGGAGAACATTCACACATTGCAAAGTTAAGTTTATCTGGACAAACAACATTAGCATAGTAACACAGTCTGCACATGTCTCGGCTTGTGCCAGAAAAGTCATTCAGGTTACTCTTTGATCATTTTGATGGTCCCCATAAGACATTCTGCTGACTATAAGTAATGTTGCTCCTACATGTAAACTAACTCTCATTAGAGTATTAGTAGACTTTTAGATTAGGGTTAGTAAAATAAGTTGACATGATGTACTTGCAAAGTTACTTGTAGTAAGCAGAATGTCTTAAGGGGAGCATCAAAATAAATTTATAGCAGATATTAAGCAGACCGTCTACTGATAATCTAGTGAGAGTTAGTTGACTTATAGGTACTTCTAGTCAACAGAATGTCTAAAGGGAACCATAAAGTGTTACTGTCATTCAATATTTATTGCATTCACAAATGTCAGCCAGTATTCATTCAGGTGTCAGAACTGTTAGGTGTACATGCACTCATGAACTTCAGATACAAACTCCAAACTGATACTCCTAATGCAAAATGACATTTACCATATTCCTCCAGGGTGGTGATCTTCTGGAGACCCTGGCTGTTAGAATAGTGCATATAATAATATATTTTGAATAACATTAAACATAAGATAGACAGACAAACTAAGGGAATTGAGGCCTTATAGTGTATGTACACATGTGGTATTATAATAATAGCATCATGATGAACAGGATAGCTGAAGAGAACATGGATTGTACACATGCTATTTTTGGCCCACGGAGAGGCTGTTATCTATTTGCTCTGGCTTAGAAAATTCCTGCTTTAGACAACTAGAGTGATGGTAACAAATGGGAACAAAGTATAGCTGCATAAACTGCCACTCTTGAGTACCAGGTGTTTTAGCTTTGCTTGTGGCATTATTTAAGTATACTGTAAGATTAATAATGTAACATGGATTCTATATAAGATACAAGATCATGAGCACTGAGGATATAAAGCCATTGTCACTGCATAGCATTTCGTCTTTTGAAGGCACATGTCACAGTGTTGTTTGGATTGATCTGCTTGTCTTTAAGTCTTTACTGAGTCTTTGAGTCCTAGAATATTGCGTTGATTATTGGATTGAGTTTGGACTTAGTTCTATTTATGAATGTAATAAACTTTGCAAATGGTTCCAAAACTGACTCTTTACTGTGCGCATCCATCCACTCTCAGTCAATTGAGTATGAAAGCAGCGCAAATTATTGAACATGAAAAATGAAATAAACCCAGGCCTTTAAACTTTATACTTTGCCTCAATCCTGCCCACTTTAATCAGGTGATTGATCTGTTTTCCTGCTCTCCTTTCAATGAGGAAGCCAAAGTAGAGGTCAATCGGCCATCACCGAGAGAGGTTAAGTCACAATGACTACATGTTTACATGTGCACAAATAATGCAATTATTCTCAATAATCAGAGTAAGGACTTGATAGCAGTAAGATGTTTACATGACAGAGCAAACCTCTTCACTCTCGTATACATGCATTTTTCATTATTCTGATTATGCTAAGAATTGGAAGGTCCTTCAGGGTGTCGTGGAGGGGTGAGGTGTCCAACTCGCAACATCTAGCTATTTGTGTGCCTCAGGGCTCAGTGCTTGGACCACTTCTCTTCATCTACATGTCATCACTAGGATCTGTCATTCGCTGTCAAGTATGGCTGCCGTTGCATCATTCAGGTGGTGCTGCACATTGGTGGTGGTTGAGGAGATTCCCCCCCTTCTATGTAAAGCGCTTTGAGTGCCCCCTATAAAGCACTTTGAGTGCTGAGAAAAGCACTATATAAATGTAATGAATTATTACTATTATTATTATTATTCAGAAACATGGATTTTCCTATCACTGCTATGCTGTTGACACACAACTCTACCTCTCATTCCAACCAGAGGATCCGACGGTAGCTGATCGTATCTCAGCCTGCCTGACAGACATTTCTGGCTGTATGAAGGACCACCACCTTTCAACTAAACCTTGCAAAGACAGAGTTGCTTGTGGTCTCAGCCAACCCAACACTACATCACAACTTCTCCATTCAGCTAGGTTTATCAACCATAACTCCATACAGGACATCCAGGAACCCTGGAGTTGTGATTGATGGTCAGTTAAACTTCACAGACCACATTGCAAGAACTGCCCTGTCCTGCAGTTTTACCTTATACAACATTAGGAAGATCAGACCCTTCCTATTAGAGCATGCTTCACAACTTCTTGTCCAAGCGCTTGCTCTATCCAGACTGGACTATTGTATTGCTCTCCTGGCTGGTCTTCCAGCTTGCACTGTCAAACCTCTGCAACTGATCCAGAATGCTGCAGCTAGAGTGGTCTTTAACGAGTCGAAGAGAGACACACATCACACCTCTCCTTACAAAATTGCACTGGTTGCCAGTTGCTGCTCGCATCAAATTCAAGGCACTGACATTTGTCTACAGAACAACCACTGGCTCTGCACCCCTATAGCTAAACTCATAACTTCAGACCTACGTGCCATCCAGAAACTTGAGTCATTCCAAAGAGGCACAAAATCACTTTCACAAAATGAACTTTACCCAGACTGTTCCCTGCTGGTGGAGTGACCTGCCTAACTCAACCCGAGCTGAAGACATATCTTTTTCGTCATCACTTGTCTGATTAATCCCAACATTTACTATTCAATATCTTTTTTTTTGAACTCGCTACATGTACTGTGCTAGACTGACTGGGACTAGTCACAGTACTTGTACTGTATATTGTTGCCCTATTGTTGGTTCGATTGCTTCTATTGCTCTCCTCAGTTGTAAGTCGCCTTGGATAAAAGCGTCTGCTAAATGATTAAATGTATGTGTGGTCATTTTTACTGCCATTATTTGCATACCCCACAGCACCAATGATGCATACAGTAGTTATCTTACTGGTCAATGTTTTCATCAATTGCAAAGCACTTTTCTATGGACGTTTTGGATATTATTCAGAGCTGTGATGAACATAGCAATGCCCCTGTAACTGGAAATGTCTATGCTGTCGTCGCATTTTTCGCACAATCTCTGGGTGAAGATAAGGAGCAGGGACTGCGCAGCCAGTTGTGTTGACAGAGTTCAGCGATTCGGAGCAGAGGGAAAACTTCAGAATAATGTCACAGAGTTCACTCATGAAGATGTGAACAACACATGACATTCATGTGCGTCTGAGCACATGCGCGCCTTGGTCAGAGTGGTAATACAGCAATTAATTAAAATTGGCGTACGCCACTTAGTTTACTGCGATTATGGTTACTAGGATTACGAGCTTAATCGTAGTAGTTCGATTGGTGTATTTTGTTTACATGAGGTAAAGTTACAATATGATACATTTACATTATGAGTGTACATGTAAACATACTCAATAACATATATTGAAAGAAAAAAATAGCTGTAAAGTTGCGGGTCCATTCATAAAGAATTGATCAAATTAACTGAAAAGACTCTTGAAGACTTGAGGGAGTCTCTTCAGTTATATGATGTGGTTGTCAATCTCTTTCCTAATCCAACTGTCTGTGTATAAACACAGCACTAATGATACAAACATGATGCTGTGTGAATATAGCCATAGCCATAGAACAGTCATCTTGGATTGCACAGAGACTTAGTTTGGCAATTACATTAAACATCCAATAACTGAAAACGACAATACCTCTGCAGGCTGTGAGTTTTCAAGATCAAATACTGAGGCAGCACTATCTGCACCCAACAATCTTCTAGCCATCCGTTCCTCATAAGACATTTTCTGCTGTGGGGACAAAAATGCACTTATTCTTAGATTTTCAGTGCAGCACTTTTTTACCAATAGACAGATCAGAAACTCAGGAAAATCTTTAGGTACCTGACTGTTCCTTTGTTGAGGAACTTTGTTTCGTAGCTTCTTTTCAAGGTCTTGGATAAGAGCATCTTTTGAGCCCTGAATGTCTTCATCTGTGGCACGAGACGCTGGTCGGGAAACAGTCTTCTTCAAGATCGGCTTTGGCAAGCTATGAAAAAACAACACATGGGAAATTTGCATTGCTTAAAGTCTGCTCTTTTAAAGCTCTGAGATTTTAGTTATATTTCAAAGTATCAACTTTATCAAAATTTCTCAGATGTTTCTCTTAAAGCCCTTTAAGTAAAATAAAAACAAATTTTGACAGAGAGCTACAAATTGTATGTGGATTACATCATTTAGACAATTTGGTCTTGAAAGTTCTGGATGAGAATTGTTTGAATTTTGATGACATATCTTGGCATATCTGAGCACATTTTGAAATATAGTTCTACTTTCAAAAATCCTCAATGCAATTCAAATTTCAGAGAATTTCTGTGATAACACTTACATGTTGGGTGTGTAGGTAATCTGAGACACAGGTGGGGGCTGTTGAGGTGGAGCAGGTGCTTTCAGGGAATTTGGAGATATCCGAGGCTGGACAGTTGAAGGAGCGGGATTCAGTGACTGACTTAAAGGAGACAGGGGTTGTTCCTGGGCCTTTGGCGATGGGCTGTGTGATCGAGGGGAACGCCTGGGAGAGGCCGATTGAGGTATGGAAATGCATTTTGCCTGGGAGCTCGGCAGTGAAGGCAGGACAGATGATAGGAAAGCTGCTGGCGACAGATTCTCACTGTTCGGAGTAGCCCGTGCTTTAGGAATCAAAGTCATGCTGGAGCACATTGATGTGCGAGTGGCTGCAGGCGGAGTCGGGCTCACCGACGGCGCAGTGGTTGAAGCTGGGCAGCTGAGATTGTTCGGCTTGTTGATCTCATTGTCGGGTGTGTGATAACTGGGCAGGGACTGGATGAAATGACGAGGACGCTCATAATTAAAGGCGCTGGGGGGGTAAAGTGATGGCGAGAAGGTGGGCAGGTCAGCCACATTCATGGCACTGGCTCTGGGTTCCACTGGTTTACTCAGCTTGCTGGTGGAAAGGAATGGATGTGGAACACTGTTTTTAACCCCTGTCGGTGGAGGATCAAGTTTGATCATTGAGGAGAGCTGTGTAGCTTCAGTCACCTGACTGGCAGAACTCTGTTTGCCTTCTGTGTCTGCAGGAGACTCAACCTTTTCGATGACAGACTCCAGTACCCTGTTTGGAATTAAATATTTGACGGGTTACTCAGGAAAAAAAAAATGGACACACACATACTGATGATTTGCAGCCTAATTCAAACAAAAGTGACATGAGCGACATTAGACCATGGTATAGCAAAGTTTAGTATAGTTTAACTTTATGTAAATGAACAGTGTTGCCATGTGGGGATATTCACACATATGAAATTATTACTGAATTAATGTTACCATGGAATCAAAATGGACAATCCTTGTTTTTTTGTGGGACATGTATTTTTTATAATTATTATTTTATCTGTGCATATCATGATTTTTTTTTTTTAATTCATGTGCACTCATAATCTTTAATAAAAAAAAAGACTGGATGACCTGTCACTCACACGTGATCGATCAATAGCAAACCACAACCATCCAATCAATTCACCATGGAAAAAATGAAGCCCCGCCCTACATTTGTTCTTGTTCCAGCCATTTTACACAGATATACCTTACAATAGGGAAAAAAAGACGATCACAACTTCCATTTAATGCTGAGTTTAACCTAAACTACAAACAAAAATAAATATAATTTACATTATATAATCTTTTTTACCCTTGAATGAACATGACAGTGGTTCGTAACATTGTATTCTGCTGGTGCTGGTGTGTCCCTGTGAGGAAGCCATGTGGCTAAAAAAAGTGTTATGAGGCAGCGACTGACAGACATGGCAGGTGCAGTTCATTTACAGCTACACTGGCACTCAGTTACCCTGTTTGGAGGTCATTGTGAATAAGGGTCTAAGTGCACTAAATGACATTTACTAATAATTTAGAACAATGTATAAATGTGACATGGTGAAATCACTGCTCAATTTAAAAGCAGGTTTATATTCATATTATTTTATTTCCAAGGAAGGTTTAAATATATAATAATAATCAAGCAAAATATTTATTAAATAAAATAGACATTTTAACGTTAACAGCTGTACCATTCTGATCAACAATGAATGTGTTTCATCGTGGTTACTGTCCATAATGTTAATACATTCCAAAATGAATTTAATAATCAGCAAAGCAACTTGAATGTAACCATGAATTTGAGAATGTCTTAGTATCAGGCATGTCCCTTTTGCTTTATTGACAGCAGCACTCAAGCTGACATGAACCAGTCCTGATGATCATGTTATCCAGCATGATTTGAGAATATTCAAAAGAGCATCTTGGGTTAAAATTGAAAAACATTTGAGCATCTGTTCAAAGAAGTTTTGAGTCAGTCTCACAAATTTACTTGTTTTATTAGTGAAGAAAGAAGTGCAGAAATCTTAATAGAATCTAAAATGTTTCTTTGCTGTACAAATCAAACATTTTGATTGAGTTATTTTAATAATTTGCATGTTTACATACAAATTTTAGCCTTGTACATAATGACAAAAAAACTTTCTTTATCACAACACCAGAAGCAAATGCTTAACATAATATATTAAATACTTTCTAAACTAACAGTGCATCCTATATGACACAAACACACACAGCAATGAGTTAAAGGTCAAAAAGCTTCAGCGATGAAGTAATCATATTGTATGACCAACAGGGGTCAAACTTACAGTTTATAAAGCAAAGAAGATGTGTTATTTTATGTACTGAAAAAGGAAAGCAAAATAAGGACTGGTTATGCATTAAAAAGAATGATTACATTGACATTTTGGATAAATAAAGTTGTTAAAACAGATATATTGATTTTCTAGTCATTCTGACAGCAAGAAAGTGTAAAAGATTATAATTCAGATTAGAAATCTTGTGCTTACCTGCTCTTTGAAATGATTTTGCTAGCCAGTAAAGTTGGTTTGAAAGGTGAAGTGTGATTCTTTGGCATCTGTTCACTCAATGAGATACTGGTGGGCTGTTTATCTATAGAAAACTATGTGAGCAGCAGACATACGCCCCCTCCATTCCTGAGCAACCACCCATTCAACACACGGATAATACACACTGTGAACATAGAATACTGAGTAAATCTGCTCACTTGATTTATTCTTGTTGTGAAGTGTTAGGGTTAGCTGCAGTAATCCACGATACAACAGACTTTTACTGAACACCAGTAAAAACCAAGAACTACACGCTATAAAATGACGTTAACAATAGACGAGGAACTAAGGAAATCTCAGGGCTTAAATACACAAGGAGGCTAATCAACAGAACTAGAGAGGTGCAAAACATAATCAGTAACCATAGAAACAAACAAGTATCGGGACACAGGAAAACAGGAACAGAACCAAAACAAAACACAAAGAAACTAACATACTTGTAACATTATACCCCCTCCCGAAAGATGCGTACTCGGACTGTAACTAAATAGCAAAGTCCAACACAGATGGGCGCTCTGGAAGAGGACGTGGAGCTGGAGAGGGTTGTGACCAAGGAAGATGATGGAGGCAGGATCCAGATGATGACCAAGAGCACAGCCAGGATAAAGGACCACAGCGAAACCGATGGTGCCGGAGGACTGAGGCGCAGCCGGTGGGACCGAGGACCAAGGAGGAGCCAGATGGAGCCGAGGAGGTGGAGGGACGAGGCTCAGCCGAAGGCCCGGAAGCCCATGGTGTAGGGAGGGTGACGATTGACAAATGCAGAGCCGGAAGGACGAGGGAGCCCAGTGGAGGTGTGAGGACAACGGTCTCAGGTAGAGCCGATGGAGGTAGAAGCCAAGATGGAGCCGACTGTTTGACGGGCCGAGATGGAGTAACAGGCTTGGCAGAGACAGGGGGTCCACGTGCCAAGGCGGAGCTGGTCACAGGTAGACCCAAGGCGGATCCTCGCAGCAGAGTGGAGTAAACAGAGGAGAAGCTGAGGAACTGAAGAGAGCAGTGGCCCCATCAGAGACGCAGGAGATTTGTAGATGGGTGGGACCAGCAAAGACACAGAAGACTTGGAGCTAGGTGGGACCAGCATCAACAGGAGACTGAGGAATCATATTGTCCACTGAGGAATGAGGAATCCATCAATCATTAATAAAGAATCCTGGCACAGCTAACCCTCAGCAGCAGGAGTATGGTCGGGGCTCCACTCCATGCCCTCATACTCCACTAATATGTCCACCTCGACGGACGTTGGTGCACACACACCTGGTTAGCATCTCTGTGGGACATGGGTTCTGGGATGAAGATGACCTCAGTAGTCTCTGGCACGTTTTCGTCATGGAGTCTGCAGTCTACCAAGCTGCAGTGGGCTTAGGCTCTTGGTCTGTGGTGAGTGTGGCTGAAGTCTGGCTGGGATCTGGGTTTGGAGCAAGTGTGCTGCACAAGTCGTGAAAAGTGAGGCCAAAATGTTTTGATCGCCCCCAGGTGGCTTGGTCCAGTATAGGTCATAAACCTGCCCTCTCCATGTAATCTAATGGGATGTGAGACAAACTAAATCAAATTACACTTAAAATATATATATTTTTTTCAAAGATGGTTTCGGTCATTTTAGGTAGCTTTTTTATCACACTGATGTAAGTTCAAATGGCTGTTTTTTAAACTTTCCGGGATATATAAAGGAGGAGATTGGAGCTTTAACTTTAATTTCTACATTTCCCTAACTGTTTATTTCACACTGACCGATTCTGTGGGAATGTGGGCAGGGCCTTGATACCGCGGCTCCACTTCACGCTCACTACTGCTATGATGTCAGCGCCATATTGGGACATTGGCGACTTCACTTTTCTACAATGGAAGAGAGTAAAGTTGCGTTGGGCATCTTTTTAACGCAATTTTCCACCGGACAAAATTGCGATTGTTAACTCATGATTTCTGTTCTGTCTGTGCGCACCAATCTTGCACTTCTATCTACTCCACAACCAGACCACCTAGAGACTTCGGGTTTTCGGCATTATGTTAAGGAAGGTCTAATCTCGGGAACGAACAAAAAAAATCCAGGAAAAGATTTTGGATTTCCTGGAAATTCCAGAAAAAATTCAGTTTTTTGCAAATTTCTCGGCAACCATAATAGCTATCGAGTTGAAACAAATTGCAATCGATAGCTTCTAAAATTTCAAATAATATTAGAAAAAAAGAATTGATCAAAAATCTTTCAAAAGAAAGCTGAAACAGCGCACGGAGCTTAGAGCTTGTCTCCCCTACCTGATTTGCTTCAGATCTGACCTCTGAGAAATATGATTCGGCTGCACGGCTGTCAATCATCACACATGATTCAACGTGACCTCTTCTGCATGACGCATCCTGTGTACACTTCCTGATTCTGGACAGCCTTGACAAACAAAGCGAAAGTGACATTTCTTCCCCGAAACTAGTTCTAATAAATGCACAATTTAATTATGTGTGTTTTGGGTGTTATTTTCGTGAGATTTGGGGTATTTTTATATTTTCTCTTTCATTTACTATATCTTAGTGTTGTGATCCCATGACGTGAGAAAATTGCGCTAAAACACTCACTGAGTTTTTATTACTTGTTTTACAGTCTATGGTTTGGAGTGGGGCTGACATTGACCTCATCCATGAGGCAGATGGTGAATGGAGAGTCATTTTGCCCCAGCACCCACTCTTGGCACAGAGACGTCCAGGGGCACACGTGCCTTGATAGTGGGTGACGCATGCCAGATCTAAAACTGACTTTTAATGAACACCAGGGAAAACCAAGCACTACATGCTATAACATAAAGTTAACACTAGGCAAGGAACAAAGGAAAAGTCAGAGCTTAAATACACAAGGAGACTAATCAACAGAACTAGAGACAGGTGCGTAACATAATCAGTAACCATGGAAACAAACAAGGATTGAGAACACAGGCGAACAGAACAGAACCAAACCAAAACACAAAGAAACCAACATACTCGTGACATGAAGTCTGCTGTCTGTTAATGTTCGATGGTTGAAGGGTGAGTAGAATAATGTCATCTCATTGTACCGGTACCCAGTTTTTGATAATGCTTATTATTGCGTTCATAGAGCGAACCTTTCTCTGATTGTTTACAGTTTAATGGAAGTTGCATAATTTGTGAAAAGCGTCATGGAGTGTAGAAAAAAGGTGGATAACTCAAACAAATGAGTTAGTGACATTACAACTCCAGGTGAATAAATTTAACATATTTTTATCTCCTGCTACATTCTTTTCTCTAATTTAACTTGACTTTTGAACTTTTGACTTGAAATTTCTGAACTTTTGTCTATATTTCTGATCTCTAACACTGTTGTGGAACTTGTTACAACTTCTCTAATTATATTTAGGTATCCTTGCCATTAGAAAGTTTGAAAACCCCTGATATAGACAATATTACATTTCATTTTGATGGTGTTATGTTCTCTGTAGCCAACAACTGACCATACAAAAAACACACACGCACACACACACACACGCACGCACGCACGCACGCATGCACGCACACAAAATAAATCCAAAATATATGTCAAGAAACAGTGTGTAATATAAACTTAAACTTATCCTATATATTAATTAAATAAAAAAATAATCACTGTCAGGACAGATCATAAAACAAAATGCTAGCAAGAACTTTATATTTAAAAATCTGTTTGTGAAAAGTCACTGAGGGACTGATTTGAAAAGTTAGTAATAAAATTAACAAAAAAGGTCTATTATTTTGCATTTACACTAAAAGACTCGTTCTGAAGTCTGAACAAAAACTTTGCTGTTTTGAGCAGTGTTGAGCGGATTCTGACTAACTTAAGCACATCTGATTGGCCATTGTCAAATCTCATTTATTTGTGAAATCAAGAATGATTACCTCATAGCATAATTGCCTAAGTCATTTTTTTTTTAAATATGACTTAGGCAATTATGCTATGAGGCTAACGATATGTGAATTAACTTTCTTGTTTTTAATCTATACATAACTGTATCAACTATAGAGCAGAGACTGGAATCGTGGGGTGATTCTCAGGGAGCTCGCTGAGGAGGTTGAGAGTTATTAATCTCTCACACCCTTCAGAGACTCGCAAGAGTGAGCTACAAGATGAGGATGTGTTGTTACTAACATCCTCTGAAATCCTGTGTTACTAACATCCTCTGATCCAGCAGCGAGTGCTCTGTTGTGTACAAAAACAACCAGCCCAAGAGAGCAGGAGATGGCCGATGAGGGGGAAGAGGATATTCAACCCAAACCCTCACAGCCACCCTGCGTATGTTAAGCTGTTGAGTGTTATGGAACACGCTTCAACGAGGCTTCTGCTGTCGTTGGAGCGCGTGAGGGAAGAGACCGCTCGTGACAGACTTCACAAATGGTTTCTTTCCAGCCATAAAGCTCCAGCTCTCGTGAGCCTTCCATTCCTGCCGGATCTACACAAAGAGATCGAAGAACCCGTATTGAGCGGGCATTCATCACCATCAGTGAACTACGCTGATGTTGAGGGGATGCGCAAACACGGGTATGTGTCGATGCCCCAATTGACGAGATGTTTGCGAACTATTTCACGGCTGGAGAAGCATCGACACTAAGTGCCCCGGCCCTGCCTCTTAAGCCACTAAAACATGATAGCACGCTTAAATGGCAGGGAATACGCGGTGACGGGTCTGAACTCTGAACTTCAGTCACTTTATATTCGTGTGTCGGCCCTCATGGGGCCGCCTCGATTTCTGGCTTAGGCTTAGTAACGAGGAAATTGGTGGCGGTTTGCTAAGCATTCTTGCCTCAAGCCTCTCAGTATCTGAGTGTAGGTTCCTTAGAGCTAGAGCCCATCAGGATAATTTATTCCTGTAAATCTAGTTGTTCCTAGTACTGGCCTCCTCTTCCTACAAGAGTCGGATGCCTCCACAAGTGAGGCAAAATATATTAGAGACTCTGTTTAAAAAAACAGACAGGTTGTTGGCAAGACTAGGTCATTAAATTAGACCAGGTCAGCCTCCCTGGTGGCATGTGGGGTTGACTTCAGAAAGTGACTGGACGGGACTCCTTTGGACCCCCTGGTCATATTCCCTTAAAGGAACCCCCCAGTCGGGCTGTGGTATCCATGCCCTTGAGCTGGCTCTGGGTCAAGTCCTTCGTGTGAAAGCACAAAGTTACTTCCTCGCTTAGCATCAAGCTCAGACAGTGGCCATAGGGATTACTGTCACTGACAGCCTGTATGTGACCCGAAGGGGGAGTGTTTTTGGCATTTCAGTGAAACTGCCGTTTTTTGAAGTTTTTTGTGACAGCCATAATTTGGCATGTACTCCCCTCAGCATGGCAGCGTGGGCAGATCGTTCCCCATAGCGTTCTGACGCAGTGCGAGTTCCCTTTCGAAAGGGAATGTCTCAGGTTACGACTGTAACCTATGTTCCCTGAGAACAGGGAACGAGACACTGCGTCTTTCCGCCATGCCTCGGGGATGCCTGCTGAACAGTCCCTTCAGACGATAAGTTGTTGACATGTTCTCCAGGCTCCCCTTATATACTTCCGGGTCGCACTAGTGATGTTGTCATAGGCTGTCGCCGGCCAATAGGATTGCCGTGATTAGATAAGCATTTCAGACAGCGGTTCACGCGGAGGCGTTCCCCATAGCGTTCTGACGCAGTGTCTCGTTCCCTGTTCTCAGGGAACATAGGTTACATTCGTAACCTGAGACGTTTTCTAAGGACCCCCAAGCTTGTGCCAGGCTGCGGCCTTGTCTTTCCATTCACCAAAGATACTCTGACTACCACTGGTTCTCTCTCATCAAGACAACATCAACAAAGATCAACTGGAGCCTCAACAAATTGCATCAGGACAGTTTAATTCAAATGGGCGAGACATGCAAGTATCAAATTTAGTCTCATTATTTGATACATTAAGTATCCTTACATCTTTTTAAGAAGGGCATGTTAGAACTAAACTGATGGTTTGCTCAAGGCTGTTGATCTGCTGAATATCAAACAATGCTATAACTTATTGCTTTCCTGTATTCTGCTTCAGCTCTCTTTCCCTTGGTAAACTGTATGCATGTATGTGTGTGTAGAGTAGTTTAAATGTTTAGTCTAGTTAATAAAGTCTTGTTTATATCATGTCACACGTAAAGTTGTCCGTGTCTCAAACTCATTTACTGGAGTCCCTAATCATAGATTTTGACTACAGGCTCTGAATAGTACTGTACAGTAAGAAAGACATTTCCCATACCCCAGAAATGTACATTTCTTAGAATTAATAAACAATTAACACTGAGTGTTCACGGCACAAACAGGTTAATTGATTGAAATATTAATTTTCCTACATAAAGTTAATGTGATCAGTTAATTCTATTAACTGATCCAAATATTCATTTGGATAAATGTATATATTCAGCTAAATATTCAGCTAATTTGCTACACCTCAGATGCTGGAAAATATCCTACCGTGCTGCAGGGGTGGCAGTCTCTTCCTCAGAACTGTCAGGCCATTCTGGAGGAGGAATTAGTGTTTCTTGTAGTAACAAGGGATGCTCATCTTGCTCTAGTCCAGCTGAGCTTATAGAGGAAGGCTCATCCTCATCTCCCAAAACCTCCTCTAGGTCTTGAAAGAACACAATTATATTATTAAAGGATTAGTTCACTTCAAAATGAAAATTCTGTCGCCATTTACTCAAGTTGTTCCAAACCTGTATGAGTTTCTTTCTTCTGCTGAACACAAAGGAAGATATTTTGAAGAATGTGGGTAACCAAACAGTTGATGGGCTCCATTGACTTCCATAGTATTTTCTTTTCCCACTATGGAAGTCATTGGGGTCCATCAACTGTCTGGTTACTGACATTCTACAAAATATCTTCCTTTGTGTTCAGCAGAAGAAAGAAACTCATACAGGTTTGGAACAATTTGAGGGTGAGTAAATGATGAAAAGTGAACTATTTCTTTAAACATTGAATGTAGTATGTTTCTTCACTTGTCATTTTAGATAAATAGATCAATTATATACAGTGAGGAAAAGAAGTATTTGAACACCCTGCTATTGGGGTCTGAAATTGTCATCGTAGGTGCATGTCCACTGTGAGAGACATAATCTAAAAAAAAAAATCCAGAAATCACAATATATGATTTTTTAACTATTTATTTGTATGATACAGCTGCAAATAAGTATTTGAACACCTGTCTATCAGCTAGAATTCTGACCCTCAAAGACCGGTTAGTCTGCCTTTAAAATGTCCACCTCCACTCCATTTATTATCCTAAATTAGATGCACCTGTTTGAGGTCGTTAGCTGCATGAAGACACCTGTCCACCCCATACAATCAGTAAGAATCCAACTACTAACATGGCCAAGACCAAAGAGCTGTCCAAAGACACTAGAGACAAAATTGTACACCTCCACAAGGCTGGAAAGGGCTACGGGGAAATTGCCAAGCAGCTTGGTGAAAAAAGGTCCACTGTTGGAGCAATCATTAGAAAATGGAAGAAGCTAAACATGACTGTCAATCTCCCTTGGACTGGGGCTCCATGCAAGATCTCACCTCGTGGGGTCTCAATGATCCTAAGAAAGGTGAGAAATCAGCCCAGAACTACACGGGAGGAGCTGGTCAATGACCTGAAAAGAGCTGGGACCACCGTTTCCAAGGTTACTGTTGGTAATACACTAAGACGTCATGGTTTGAAATCATGCATGGCACGGAAGGTTCCCCTGCTTAAACCAGCACATGTCAAGGCCCGTCTTAAGTTTGCCAATGACCATTTGGATGATCCAGAGGAGTCATAGGAGAAAGTCATGTGGTCAGATGAGACCAAAATAGAACTTTTTGGTCATAATTCCACTAAACGTGTTTGGAGGAAGAAGAATGATGAGTACCATCCCAAGAACACCATCCCTACTGTGAAGCATGTGGATGGTAGCATCATGCTTTGGGGGGGGGTTTTCTGCACATGGGACAGGGCGACTGCACTGTATTAAGGAGAGGATGTCCGGGGCCATGTATTGCGAGATTTTGGGGAACAACCTCCTTCCCTCAGTTAGAGCATTGAAGATGGGTCGAGGCTGGGTCTTCCAACATGACAATGACCCGAAGCACACAGCCAGGATAACCAAGGAGTGGCTCTGTAAGAAGCATATCAAGGTTCTGACGTGGCCTAGCCAGTTTCCAGACCTAAACCCAATAGAGAATCTTTGCAGGGAGCTCAAACTCCGTGTTTCTCAGCGACAGCCCAGAAATCTGACTGATCTAGAGAAGATCTGTGTGGAGGAGTGGGCCAAAATCCCTCCTGCAGTGTGTGCAAACCTGGTGAAAAACTACAGGAAACGTTTGACCTCTGTAATTGCAAACAAAGGCCACTGTACCAAATATTAACATTGATTTTCTCAGGTGTTCAAATACTTATTTGCAGCTGTATCATACAAATAAATGGTTAAAAAATCATACATTGTGATTTCTGGATTTTTTTTTTAGATTATGTCTCTCACAGTGGACATGCACCTACGATGACAATTTCAGACCCCTCCATGATTTCTAAGTGGGAGAACTTGCAAAATAGCAGGGTGTTCAAATACTTATTTTCCTCACTGTACATATGGATCAGTAAAATAGATCAATTAATTCGTTATAATGTACTTCTGTAAAATAATAATATAATTATATATACATCATACATTCATTTAGATTTATGTGTAAGCATGCATTGAATCAAACAATCAAGTTACCTGTATATATTTCAAGCATGGCACTACATGTTGCTGTTCCAAACTGATTCGATGCTGTGCATTTAAATATTCCAGAATCTTCTGGATAAGCCTCTGTGATCACTAGGGTGCACAATTCCTCTGCAATAAAACAAACATATTCGTCAGGCTTTTAACTCTTGTTTGTTTATCTCTCAAAAGATGAATAAGTCCATCCCTTTATGCACTATCCATTTGAGAGATATGTCTACTCACCAGGAACAGAAGCTGAACTTGCCTCTGACAAGGACAAAAATAAAGTAAGAAACAATTTTAGTTTATTGACTTGTATGGAAGGTGATTTATACCTATATCTTTAAAGCAATAGTTCAAATGAAATTTCTTGAAAAATTAAACCTATAGTATATGCTGGTATTTTCCATCCTTTGTATTCAGGTTAAAAATAGTGCACAAATGCCAAAGTGGCACTGATACCAAAACATTTTTGAATAGTGAATACAAAAAAAAAAAAAAACACTAAAATTTTGGTCTTCACTCAAAGCTACCTTACTTGGAATATAGTACACAAGTCATATGGACTTTTATGGTGCATTTTTTTCTATTCTTTTTAGAGCTTCCCAGACATGGTCACTATGATTTGTTATTATATGAAAAGGGCTGTGTAAAGATTACTTTCATTGACCGCATTTTCATTTTGGGATGAGCTATTCCTTTAAACAACAGAGAACATGTCAAATAATGCTACATCTTCCACTCACTCTTTCTAAGAATACGGAAGTCTGCCGAATCAAGGATTTGCTCATTCTCTCTGAACCAGGAGATCTGCAGTGGAGGAGTTCCTCTGATCCTGCACTCCAGAACCACCAGCTGCCCCTTCACGGTGCTCACGTCATGGAGACGCTGTCAGGACACAACCACATCAGAGCTCACAGCGTCAAATCACAACCTGATACTGATCCAGTCAACTTCAGGTTTATGTTATTGTTTATTACCTTGACAAATGTTGGAGAAACTCCAGCATTTCCTGAACCATGATTTGTGTTCTGAACCTGAACCATGACAAAAACACAGATCAACAATCTGCTTAGGCTGGAAGTATGGTTATATTATATATATATAAAATATGCATAACACAATATCATATTTAGAGGCCCACTGAAGTGCCTTGAAATGCGCAGCTTTGTATGATGCGTTGACGTAATTTCCACTGAAACAGGAAGCTAAGGTGGGACATATTGAATGGCTCCTCCCCCTTTTCAAACAGCCAATAGCGTTTAGTTTACCTCACAGACTGCAAGTTGTACTTGAAAGCACGAACTTGACAGAAAGTGAATCCGAGCGCGTTGGATTCAATAGTAGAGGAATAAATTCTAGTCATTTCATTCTTAACCAACGTACAGTTGGAAAACGGAATAAAACTTGAGCATTTGAGCAACCGAACACACATCTCCAACCTGTATCGCTCCGTGAAGTGTCAACGGTCGCTTTGGCCAGGTGGTGTTTATAGCATAGGGGGCGGAGCTTTAGATTCTAGAGAGCGTTTGATTGGACAGAAGATGTGATGAGAAGCTGAAGTCGTGGTGACGTCATAAAAATCTGTGATCCATTTTAGCGGAAGTGAGAGACTTAAGTTTTGAATGCTTATATTTCCTAAATGCAAGCACACCAGCTTGCATCCTAATTGTAGCACACCAGCTTATTCATAACCTTAAGTCCAACATATTC
This sequence comes from Vimba vimba, assembly GCA_022828995.1. Taxonomy (NCBI): domain Eukaryota; kingdom Metazoa; phylum Chordata; class Actinopteri; order Cypriniformes; family Leuciscidae; genus Vimba; species Vimba vimba. The sequence continues at coordinate 29,356,349 of CM040833.1, forward strand.
ATACTAAAAGCTAAAAAACAAAAAAAACTTTTGCCTGTCCTGTCCTGTCCTGCTTTAACGGCTAATGTGGCCCACTACTCATTGTGCTTTGGTCGAGTAAAAATGGTGGACGCCAATGCATGTGAGACCGTCAGTGCTTTATCACTTATTAAAAATGTACACTTCTAAGTTTAATGCTTGAATGTGGAAACTGGTAAGAAAAAAGAAATCTATTGTAGTTTGCAAAACTCAGTTTAGTTCTAACCTGCTCCAACACACATACCTGTAGTTTTCAAATGAGGGCACATTTACACGATAACAATAACAATGCTTAAAACGGAGAAGTTTTTCCTTGAGTTATCCACGTACAGACAACACCATTGTCAAAACGATCATCATTCACATGGAACCGCGAAAATGATTAAAAGTGATGTATTCTGTAAACACTATAGACTGAACACGTAATAAGCATTTGCATGACGTCATCGTCTTCAGATATTCACGTTTTTGTTGTTTACATGGAAACCGTTTTCAAAAGTTTGCATTTTCAGGCACCCAAAACGCCATTGTCGCGTAAACGAATGGCAAAAACACATAAAAGGTTTTACGTTTTTAGTTGAAAACGGTGTTGTGTAAACAGCCCTTAAGACTGAAGGACTTGATTAGCTGGATCAGGTGTATTTGATTAGGGTTGACGCTAAAATCTGCAGGGCTGTGGCCCTCCAGGAACTGGCCGTTTACATGACATGTTTTTATTTTATTTTATGTGTTTTGGCCTTTCATTTACACGACAGCGGCATTTTGGAGGCCTGAAAACTTTTGAAAACGGGTTTCAAAGTGCACGTTTTTGGAACGATACCGTTATTGCCTCCATGTAAACTACAAAAACATGGATTTGTGGAAACGGTTACATAATGAGCATGTGTGTTCAGTTTATAGGCGCGTAGTTTTCCTGACAAAGTGACATCGCCAACTACTGGCCTGACAGCAGAATGCAGCTTTTGAATTGTTTTTGCAGATCCGTGTGAACGGAGATCGCTTTGACAACGTTTTCACCTGTACGTGAAAAACGCGATTTTTTTACATCGATATCCTGTAAACGACGTACCCTGAGTTTGTGTCTAAACGAGGACATTATCTGAGTTAATGTTAATGACGACAGGATGCATGTAACTATGCTACAAAATGGTTTGTGGTTTCAAGATAGTAGTAGTAGGATACGTCATAACATACTCTTCTGCTACAATTGAAATATGCAAATATGATATGATCTACAATTAAAACTTTTTCTTAATGAAAAGTATACATAATTTTACATCATTAAATAAAGCAGGCAAAGTTCCTTCATTCAAGTTCCTTCAACAACTCTGATTACCTATAAAAACCAGAAATTATTTGATCTATATTTATGTTCTTACCATTTGAGGACTGATGCAGAGAGGCTGTACTAAAGTGGAGTGTCTCTGCTGAAGCACTGTTGAGGAAGATGATGATGAAGAGGAGGAGGATGTTTCACGGGAACATGATGATATAGTTAGGGACATAGTTGATGTTTTTTTCGGAACCCTGAAGAGTTAGAAAATAGCGTTGTAAAGTTTATGACAAAACAAGTATGACATAATGGTTCTAAGACGTCCATAAGTATATAAACATTTAAAATGCACATATAACCATTAAAGCTTTAAGATGGAGAAATCTACAGAACTAATTGTTAAAGTCCTCCTTTAGTCAATAATTTTATCACTTAAAACTCATCTTTCATCACCAAAATTACATATTTAAATGTTTTTTTCCTGTGACAAAATTTCTTCATGCCTTAAAGTAGCTTTCTGTAACTCGACACCCTTGCTAGGATCTATGAATATGCTAATTACACCATCTCACAGATTCACTCGGTCAACTTACTGAGGTAAAAACGCTGCACAATGGGATCGCTCCTTACAGCGTCGGTAATTGATTAGCCTTTTGCTTTACTATGTTATAAAACAGCTAATAGTGTTTGCCAATGTTACATGAACCATGTTCCCGTTCGCCATCTCAGAGTCAGACCGCTGCCTCAGTATCCTAGAACAGCTCGGAACGGAGAAAGGTATATAGTTCATCATAACATCGTAATATACATCATACACCCGCTATATTGCTAAATCTACCTGATTTTTCATATCAACAGAAAAATATACCAGGATAGCCTGGCTTCTCTTGAGACTCCCCTGCGTTAATCATATGCTAAAGCCCGCTAGGAGGTACTTGATTGGTTACAAGGTAGTTTGTGACGTCAGAAACACCAGCGATTTCAAACGCGATTGATTTCAGCGATCACTGCAGTTTTAAGGAGAAAATGCTCAGAAATGTTATTGACTTAATTTGCACATGGTTTGTCTTCAAGCATATTTAAAAACACCAGACATATAAACAACATTAAAAACTTGATTTTCATCACAGGGGGACTTTAATCAAATTTATAATAAATGACATTGCATTGTGAGGAACTGCACATTTACGTGTCATTTCATACATGTGTACTATTACAGAAGTTCTGGTCTATAATTGAAACTGTGCTGGTCACTTTTTTCTCTCTCAAAACAATAAAAACAAACACCATAAAAGTATATGAATGTGGAATCACACAACTTGTGCACTATACAGTATTTCGGTTACACTTACAGTGTAATTATACATTTAAGTACTGATAAATATGAATTAACTACATGTACTTATTATAGGTTTATAGGATTAGGGTTTGATTTAGGGTTAGCGGCATGTAATTATGCATGTAACGTGTAACAAGGACACATTAAAATAAAATGTTACCAGTATTTTTAAGTCTTTAACAGTTGTTAAATGCAAGGGACACACTGAAACTACTTCTGGTGCTATGAAACCTTGATTACTTGTTCATTGTAACTGCATGGAAAAGGTAACCTGCACATTTTTTTATTTTTTTATTTTTAGTCCACAGAAGAAAGCAAGCCTGACAGGTTTTAAATGTGAGTAAATATAGACAGAGTTGACATTTTTTGGGTAAACTATTATCTTTAAAGAGCATGTTTTTATCTGTCTGTCTCTTACTGTGCCATGTTTCCAGTATCTCCAGCGCGTGTTGATGAGCCCAGTAGGAGACACTTGAAAATTCAAGAAAAGAGAAATACTGAGTTAAGCAGGGCATGAGGGGTTTATTATGTTTATTAGTATGCATACATTTGTTGAAAGGAATATTTTATCTTAATGCACAATTACAATTTGCACTAGTGGTGGAATTTGTAATGTTCTTGAGAAAGACTCACACGTCACCTTTAATACACATCCAATACACAAAAACCTGTGGCATAAAGTAGACCCTAAACAACAATACCAAGAAGGGTCATCCTGTAGTGTGGTGTAAAGTTGCAAATGAGCACGACTTAAAAATAAAAAAAATTCTTGTTTGAGAAAAATCTTTCTCTCTTTTCTGCACTCTCTGAATGTCTTCACACTTCTTCAAAGTATGCATAAGCAAGTTTGGTAAACAGATCATTGACTTTATCCTTTGCAATGCTCTGAGCCTAACCCCTTTACTGTCATTTCACTGGTACTCAATAGAGTGAAGCAACGAAACCTGAGCAGCTCCTGGGCTAATTTTGTTGTGCCTTCTGTGTGTTGCATTTAGAAACACATGGTGTAGGATAAATCTTTCACCCTGGTTTGGATTTGAAAGTGCCATCTCACTCAAAAATGCTTGTTGGTCTAAGTTAATAAAATTATGACACACATTTCCACACAATTGAATAGATTGATTTGAACTTAAACTTGAACTTAAATTTGAACTTGGGTGGTTGTACTGATATGTAAAATTAATCTTAATTCAATGAGATCACACCAATTCATTTGACGTATTCTGTGAGCATTATGGCTTATTGAGTACAGTATCTTTGTATTGTATGTATTCTATCGCCCTACTATCATGCTCTTTAAGATCACAAAACTCTGGGTTTCTGGTTGTACCTTTGATATCTAAGACCACTAAAGGAGGGAGAGCGTTTTCGCATTTGGCTCCTAAACTCTGGAATAGCCTTCCTGATAATGTCCAGGGCTCAGACTCGCTCTCCCAGTTTAAATCTAGATTAAAGACGCATCTCTTTAGCCAGTCATTCACATAATGCATCTCCTAACCCTGTACTCCGTTTATATCAAATCAAAAGCACATGATTATCTTTGCTTGAAATGTTATGAACAGCAGCTACTCTAATTTCTTTCCATTTGCTTTCTGTTTTATCTCGGGATGCCCATTCTTAGGTAACTAGAGAGTGTCAACACCAGTTTTTGATCTAGTCTCTTACAAAAACTTTATACGCCCAACACCTGTGAAGAGACGACTCCAACTCCTGAACAGACACCAATGAAAAATGTTCTATATTGTGATCAACATGTTCACAACTTAATATATGATGTTAACTGTGTGATTTGTATATGAACATTTCTGAAATACATTATTCACCTCTGATAACAGATCACTCTAAATTGTAATGTGGACTTATGCATTTTCTGTAAAGGTGCTTTAGACCGATATCTATTGTGAAAAGCGAAAAACAAATAAATGTGAATTGAATTGAACTGGATTGAATGTAGCCACTTTCAGCCTAAACATAAGCTTTATTCTTCAGCAAAATGGTAACCAAAAAATCACCAGAAACTCTTTTAAATGTCAAACATAACTGAACATTAAACATTAACAGGTCTTTCCCTTCACTCAAAACACATTAGCACTTAATTTAAAAATGTACACTCCTTATCCAGCCTTATGCAAAGCATACTGGGAACTAGAAATCCACTGCCCAGTTTCAGTCAATGCAATAAAAATGATTCATGCAGTCCCAATACTGCTTGTATTAAGGACTGCATGAAGTATTAAGGATTAAGTTAACTTAACATTTGACAAATTTTGTTTTATTTGGTGGAATAAAATTGAGTGCAAATGACAATTAAGTAAAAAATGTAAAAATTTGTGTTGCTTTAGCTCATTTTAGTTAAGTAAACTGAGCAAACAGCTAAAAAAGAGGATTTATTAAATAAATAATCAGAAAATGTATTCTCCATGTCAGTTTCAGGTGATACTAATAAGAATTATCTTGTAATAATTATCATTATTGTTTCCACAAATTACCTTGTGAATACGATTTTTATAGTGCCTTCATTCAAAAGTGAGGTACACCTTAAAAAATAAAAGGGTCCATTTACAATAAAAAGGATTTACAGTCTGGAGGGGGGATTCCTTAAGGAAATACATTCCATGGAAATTCCATAAAGAACTTTTTAGAGAAAGAACTAGTTATTTTGAAAATCGGACTGGTGCCTTAAATCACACGAAAACTAATATGCTGTTGGAGAACCTAAAATGAAACATCAAGAACTCCAAAGAACCAAATAGAAACTCCAGATCTCATACATAAAGATAAGAACAGGGTTCTGCAAAGTGCTGAAAAGATTCACTGAATTTTTTTTATGTCAATTGAAGTATCATGAAGGGATAATAAATAATATTAAATTAAATTACATTTCCTTTTGGTTGATCAAAAATATGTAGCCCTACATTAAAGACTGCTTTCTAATACACTTGTATTGTCTGCTTACTACTTTAACCAACTGGATTATTGTTTTGCAAATATTTCCTCACAAAATAATCTGGATAGCCTTTTGAATAGTGGAGTTTAAGCCCCTACAGATGTTTCAGTATCAGCGCTGAAGCCAGATATAGTTTTTGCACAACCATATAATGTCTGTCTGTCAAACATGAGCAAATCATCTTGGAGCAAATCACCATATATGTTTAATTACACAAATATCCATTCCATCAAAGCAACTTATTAGCCACCTCTCATGCTAAGAAAAAACATTTCTTTGCACGTGTCCCACCAGCGTACCTACTTCACAACCTGGAGCCTTACCAGTGTATCCTGTTAGCGTGGGCTAAATTCCAGTGGGTTGACAAAACCAAGGCTAAAGGATGTTAAAAGACAAAAACCCACCTTGTTGCCCTCTTACCCTCTCAAAGAGAGTACACAGCAAATCTTTCTTGCCCCCCTCTTTGAAAGGATGTCTTCTACACGGTAAAAGAAATGGAGACAGGCACTAGACTGGGCTATTGGTAAAGAGATTCAATAGCTTGACTGCAGGTTGTCTGGGTAGGTATAAGGTGCAGAGTAAAGTGAGGAAGTACGTGTAATCTCACGTTACAGTCTGTCCATCTGACATAGCTGACTCCACAGTAAACGGGTGAACCAAACACTTCGGTGTCAAATATAGATCACACTCATGCACTCGGCCTCAGGGATAGAAATAACATATGCAAGAAGCTCTTCTATTAATGATTGTCCAGCCCACTTCTACGGGGATTGTAAAGTTGATTACTTACCACTATCACCAATCATGAAAGAAAAATATAATATGATAATCAGAACCATCAAGCCCCATTATGATCCTCTTTTTAGCATTTAACGTGAATTCTTTGGGTGTATTCCAACCGTCCATACACCTGTACATCAGTTCACTCATTTTTCATTGTGCACAACCTTAGTACTACACAAGTTTTTAGTCTTCAATATTGTATGTATATATTCCTCTTATAATCCTACTGTTGCACCTGCACTGGGCTCATTTCACTATTTGCCCACTCTCCATGAACTGCAGATCATACACACCTGTTTCTCATCACTTGCTAATCAAGTACTGCACATATACTCACCACAAACTCTCTCCCTAAAGACTCACTTTTCCCTGGCACTCGCTTCCTCAATCTCCCTTGAGGTTATAATCTCCCGTCTTCTTCATTCCTCCTGCATCTTAATTGCATCACTGTTGGATGGATCTCTGATCAGGTTAAGCTCAAAAACCTGTTCACTACCTGTTTCTCACTACTGTCAATAGAGATCCTGCCTGGGTTCAGCCTCTTCCTTTGTGTGTTTACTCCTGTACAGACGATGAAACAACTCCAGAGGTCTGGAGAAGAGCTCTGTGAACTGTGCTATTTACAGTGAGAGAGGTTCAAAGGCGGCCGTTGTCACAGTCTTGCGACCAAAGATAGCCTGTGATAATTTTCTGACAGTTAAGAAATTTAGCATGATCGTCTCACAGTGTGTTTGCTGCTACGACCTACATCTTCTGACTAGCCAATACAAATGCTGCATGAAATGGCGTATTGATCAATACATCATGGCGCTAAAACTTAAAACTACTTATCTCAAACTCATTTGCAAAATTGACATGCCAAATTGGCCTCTTTTCCCCATGACCGCATCCATATTCTCCTCCACTTTCTCCTCTTTTTTTCAACGCATATATAAACCACAATTGCCGAAGTGTGATTAATCTTGCTCTATTTGTTTATCAATACCACATGCTGATGAAGTTTTATTCTTTATACTATCTTGCGTCATAGCCTACAATACAATAGGTATCATCATCGTAGAGTCTACATACATGTTGTACCCAAGTTTATTAGATCCATGTTGTACAGTGTGATTTCAGTCAGGACCACTTTTGAGAATAATACAATTTCTTGACAATTCTTGGATTTGGCGAAAGGCTTAGGCTACAAGGGGCTCAGCAGCCATAATAGACAGTTTGATATATATTTTTGAGGCATAAATCCCCCTACACAATAATGTAGTTCAAAGTCATTGAGTTGGGATTAACCCCTTAAAATCAACCTCAAGAGGGTAAGGAACGTGGTTCCCTGAGCTAGTCTTCAGAGTCTGATCATGCATGAATAGATGAACTGTAGAAGAAAGACTGTACTTAAATATGTAGGTTAACTCTGAAATATCATCAATCCCCCAAAAAACTAAGTGGTACATTAGGATGGATTAGCGAGTTGTGGGCAAATGTAGCATTGGAAAGCAGATGTCCATCGTCCCATTCTTTTGAGCATAGGAAAAGGGATGGTAGAAGATGCTGTTGTGGCTGCTCCGATGCGGAAGGAGTGCGCTGTGTAGAGGTTAGAGATTAGCGAGACCACAATATTGGCAAAGGAGATGTAGGTGATGTGTGCATCTTGTCATGATGTCTTGTCAACAGTGGCTCGTTGGAATGTGAATGAGTGCGGTAGTTCAGGTGTTGGACCATGGAAGAGAGGGGACAAAATTCAGAATTAGTATGAGATATGGATAGGAGTGTTAAAGGTAAACGTTTATCATTAATCGCTGGATTTTCCTTTTTAAGGCCATTCACGAGGAGGCTGATGGAGGGATCTTTGAGGAGGCTTTGCGTCTCAGGAACCAAGCATCTTAGATGGAATTGAATTCCTTATTCTAGTGCTTTAATGGATGAAGGCTGCAATTTTTTAGACTCAAAACAATGGACGATGAAGGCACATACTGTAGGGATTGTAACTGGAACAGTAGAAACTGCATGTGCAACACAGAATGAAGAATAGTAAGACCAGGCAAAATCACAGGTTTTAATGTGTGTTTTCCAGTCCTAATCTCACGAATTGATTAGCTGAGGAGATCAGGTGCTCTAGAGAGTCATTTAGTCGAGGACAGTTCGTCTGAAGGGAGGGCAGCAGAGGCTTGTTGGGGAAGCACCTGGGCATAACCATCTGAATTCCTGGAAATTTGATCAAAATAATGAGTCAGCAATTTTATTATCTAACCCTGGTAGGTGCACTGCTCGCATAGTGAAATTACCCAGTATTGATGACCAGGGAAGACGTCTGATGAGTGTATTACTGAAAGGAACAGAAGAGCGTCCTTTATTAATAATGTTCACAGTAGCTTTGTTATCACAAAACACCACGATTTGCTTTCTGCACCACCGTTTTCCCCAAATAATAGCTGCGACTCGACTACTATTAGAGTATAATTCTAGCAGTGGATTAGAGATCAGATGGCAACTTTATAATTTTGATTGGCCAGGAATGAGCAAACCACTGGTCCTAAAAAATTACTGACTGATTTTGAAAAGTCTAGATATAAATGAGCGACCCTGTGGAAGAATCCTCATAGCAAAATTAAGGTGCCCTAAGAGAGAGCTGCTCTCCTTTGGTGCCTGACGCATCGGTTATATCAGATTTACTTAATTAAGCATCTCTGTCGGCAGTTTTAATTAATTTCTTGAGTTCACTTGCGTTTGTGGCATCCGAGCGATTACAGTAGGCCCAAAAACCAGGCCTGAATACAATTACAGTTACCAGAACACCGACTACACCACCTTGGGAATTTCACCCCAGGAATTATGCCTAAAAGGCTACACAGGTTCGCCACCAAGGCAGCTATAAATAGGAGACACAGGCTTGTGTACAAAAGTACAAAATATGCTTTATTTCAATCAATTTAAAATAATCCAGTGCTTAACAACCGATTGGGGCACACACATACTCACACACACACACACACACACACGACCATCCACAGGGCTGCAACCTTACTTCAGGTTAATTAGGTGAAAGATCAATTCCGATTTGTGCCACACACACGCACACTTGTACTAATGTGAGATCTCATGCATACAGCAAAACACTGCAATCCGTGAGAAACACCACCACCGCACGTCACACGCCCTCGTCCCGAGTAAACCTGCAGCTCCTGGGGAATACACACGCACACACCAAACATAAATTAGTAACAAAATTAAATTTTGCAACCAAACAACCACATAAAAGAAAAACTTCAAATTAAATCTACTAAACCATTAATAATCATCAAATGACAAAAATAGAAAAAGAAATAAACAAATCTGAAAATGGTAAGACAGCTACAACCATCAAGCCAATTAAATCAAACCAATAATTCAATTACGTTGAAATTATAAGGTCAGCTGACTAATCAGCAAAATAAACAATACTCAATACATCCAAGATAAATGGGTTCTTTTCAAAATGAAAAGGACTCAACCACTGAGTTATAACACAAAAATAAGTGAATCACAAAAAAAAAAAACACAACATAAAACAAAATAAACAAATGCCCTTAAAGAAAAGAACTCAACCACGCAAACCAAAACAAAAAAGAAAAAAATAATATTCCACACGCCCCAATAGACGGGAGTACGCTCAAAGCGATCCTGATGGAAGACAGCACACTGGACGTGTGCTCCTCGTGGGAACAAAGCAGCGATACAGTCGTGAAAGCGAAGCCACGCTTTCTCCAGCAGGTCGTTGCGGATCTCTGACTAGTCAACACATTCAAACACTCGGTTTAAAAGGAATAATGATCCAGTGTACGTTCTTTTACCCTAACGCCCAGGCCGACAAGAGAAGGTAACACGCCAGCGCAAAAGGCAAGATTAGAGGGCATGCGCACATATGAGTATAAAACTCGCTTACGGAGTGACAAAGCCACACGGGAGGGGAACAGCAGATTGAAAGTGAAGCTACCTGAAATGCTTCACCCCAATCACAAACCCAGCCAGGAGAAGAAACAGCACCCCAGAGGGGAGTCGCTTACCTGAGCTACGAGTGTGGGACGGCGTCCATTACTGACGTCACACAAGCGTCTTAACTCTCATGTCACACGTTGATAGAAGAAGATGGCACAGCCTTTATTGTAGAAACAACTGTTTCTTCGAGGGCACACACTCTTTGGGTGGCTGTTGCCACAATAGCTGCAAACATGAATAAATTTGCAGTTAGAGCGATTACAAAATTTTTTTATTATAGCGAAAACAGAGGGGTGTAAAAACTGCCGGTTTCACCACCTGAGAGCTTTTGCCAACATCTGGCTTGGAAGTAGAGCCAGCCGAGATAGATACTTTAGGATGCAAGTAAGATGTGTGAGAAAATGAACTACATAGTGAACATGAAAGGGTTTGGTGATCAGTGAAGTGTCTGCTGATTAAAGCTAAATCGACAACTGACCAGTCCAGTCTCTGGTTGAAATGCTGAATATAAATGGCAGCTTTGGCAGAGAAAGACTTGTTATATTCGTAAAACAGCAAGCCACTAAGGTGCAGATGTCTATGCGACAGACTGAAGAGCATACGTTTGAATAGACTTAAATATTGTAGTTGATTAGAGTAGGTGGATTAACTGATCAGCTGAGCGTCTGCTGATGTTGTTTAGCGATCAGCGGACTGCCTGAACTATATGCTTGAATTCCAGTCGATCACTCAAGCTCTATTTGTAATGAAACCGCACAGTCTGTTGCAGGAATAAGGCAATAAAACTCAGACAAAGGGACAGAGGGAAGAGGGTCAGGGCAAAGATTGCCCATGGCAGATAGGGAAGACAACAAGAGCTTTGGTGGAGAATGGGGAGAAGTCAGAGGAATCAAAGACCGGGTTGGAGCTCTGGAGCAGGTGACCCAGGCTCAGCCAGAGGACTTGAAGACCAGAGCGGAGGCAGTGGAGTCCAGGGCAGAGCTGGTGGAAGAGGTGACCCCATAAAGATGAAGTTCTCAAGGTGAACGCATACCTTGACGCTAGGGGGTCAAACAACTAAAAATCAAGTCAGGAATCTCGGTGTGATTCTGGAGTCAGACCTTAGTTTCAGTAGTCATGTCAAAGCAATAACTAAATCTGCATACTATCTCATCAAAAATATTGCAAGAATTAGATGCTTTTTTTCCAGTCAAGAAAATATGAACACATCACACCAGTCCTCAGGTCTTTACACTGGCTCCCAGTTACACTTAGGATTGATTTTAAAGTATTATTACTAGTATATAAATCATCAAATGGCCTAGGACCTCAATACATTGCAGATATGCTCACTGAATATAAACCTAACAGATCACTCAGATGAGCTCTGTGCCACTGTTCGTCCAACTGTTTGTACTGTATTTTATTTCCTTTTTATTCTAAACTGTTCATATTTCTTTTGATTATTTTAATTACTTCTATGTAAAGCACTTTGAATTACCATTGTGTATGAAATGTGCTATATAAATAAACTTGCCTTGCCTTGCCCAGGTGGAACCAGAGGAACTGAAGACCAGAGCACCACAGGGAACCAGCAGGTGGACCCACAGGGATTTTCAGTGGATCAGGGGACCCTGCAGTGGATGGCTCTGCCTGAAGAGAAGCTGCAGTGGATACAGCTAGGAACACTGGGGTAGTCTTCGGGCCAGAGACTGACTCGGGGCAAAGCTTTCAATCCTGGATGAACCAGTTGGATTTTTAAGATAGATGGGACCGGTGAGGGATGAGGGTCAAATATCCTGGATGGAGGCTGGAGAGGTCTCAGGAATGGGCTCCAGGGCTGGAGTGAACTGGTTCTGGGGTAAGAGTGACTCTAGAGAAACTGGATTGGTGGGGTTAACTTAAGATCCTTTTTAGATTCATCCACCATGAAAGATGAACTGATCCAGGGTGCAATTTACCACGGAATCCATGAATAAATAGGTTTGTTTAAAATCTGTGTAAAGGCAATTCAGAGATTTGTTTCTGATGAATCAGAAAAAGAAAAGAAAATATTTCTTGTTTATGGTTTATCATTTGCTTATGTTTTTATCATTTAATCAAATGTCATAATCATATTTTAAGAAATCATTATTATCATGTTGATGTGTTTCTCATTACTATCATTTTGATGGTGTTTACCATTATTAAACATACATTATCATTTGAAATGTATGTTTAATACTTTTCTTTTATTAATCTTTATGCCTCAAATGTAGCTGATTGACTTAGAGTGAACTTTTGTACTTGCTGTTTAGATGAGGGCAAAAGTCTCAAAAAAGACACCAAAACATTGCTAATAAAATTTTGACACTCATTTGAAAGTATTGATAGTGTGCGGGTGCGGGTGTTTTTTTTTTTTTGTACATTTTTGACCTACCCTATTGGTCTTTTTCCCCACGCACCTATCACCTGCAGGTGTGCGATGGTGATTGCCAATCGATAGACAGACCACAAATGCTCTAATGTCTCAGAATAAAAGTGTTAATTTAATGTTATCTTAGCTAAACATCTTGCAGTGTACCGGCTAACACCTCAGAGTGTAAAAACATGAAAATGATATGTTTGTGTCTTTCAAAGAGAGATCACTCAGCCAACTATAATTATCTTTAGGCTAAGGACATTATAGGGTGTTTTAATTATATTTTACTTAGAAATATTAGAAGTGATTTTAACTGTTCATTTATGTTTCTTAATTAAACTTTTAATCCTGATTATGGATGAATTAATTTTACTCTTCATTTATTATTTGGATGTCTGCTGTTAAGTAAGAACATTTTACTTTATCATCTGACTGGATCTCCTCCCTGCATCAGTTTCTAAACACATTATAAATGTTAAAAATGTATTGCTGAAAACACTTTACAAAGACTGTGAACTATGTAGTACTGTGGAGTTAGACTGTTAAACAGTTTTTAACCATTTTTGTGTTCAGTATTTTTTGGGCGGGCATGAAATCATGGCTCGATGATGCACTGGAACCACTGAGTACGGCCCCTCCCCTAACACTATAATAACTAGAGCGCATTAGCATCAGTGGTTCGCCTACTCAATTTTGAGTTACTGTCATTACCGTTAGTTACAACAGCCTACAGTTTGCTAGCTAGTTATGCCTTTCGTCAGATAAGTGCATATTATCTGGTTGCGATCATTTACAAAAGTCAAGTCAAGTCACATTATTTATATAGCGCTTTTTACAATACAGAGTGTTTCAAAGCAGCTTTACAGAGATAACAGGAAAATAATGCAAAAAAGTTTGTTTCCAGAAGAAAACAGCATCACAGTTCAGCTTAAGTAAGTTCAGTGATGTTTCATTTTTGTTTTAAAAAAGTTATTAATTTAGTTATTTTATATATATCCACTCTGGAGTAAACCGTGATGTCATCGTCCAGCTCAGTTCAGTTCTTGTATAATAGTGTCAATGCAGGCAGATCAATATTTTTGTTGAATATTAAATTAAATGTTAAATTTAATGTCCCCAACTAAGCAAAAGAGCTCTGTCTTCCTAATTGAATCTCCTAAAATGATGATATCAAAGAAGAGGTGGATTCATTTTGTGAAGAGCCACCTTATGGAGAGCTGAGGATCACCACCAACTGCAGTGAACATTTTACACCGGATAGTTTTACAAACTTTCATCTGAGACAACTGGGATTCACTGAATCCATTGTTACTGGTATATGGGGCCGAACCTACTATCTCCCGCCCCGGCCTTGATCCTCCTGTCCTGCCAACAACTGGTGATGGGGCCGGACTGACTATCTATCTAGAGCAGAGAATACTACTTATTGTTTTTCAAGATTTTGATAACTTATTTTATTTACTTTTTTTTATTTTATTTTTTTTATCATTCAAATTTGGCTGGGTGGTTAACATATTTTTCTGTGGTGTGACAAACTCAGAACACATATTTAATATAGCTTTACATGGACTTTACAAGCTGTCCATAACGAATACCATGTTCAAGCATAAGGGTGTCCATCAGTGCACATGGCACCAGGACACCCTAGGCCGGAGGTCGATGATCGACTTTGTGGTCGTTTCATCCGACCTCCGGCCGTATGTCTTGGACACTCGGGTGAAGAGAGGGGCGGAGCTGTCAACTGATCACCACCTGGTGGTGAGTTGGATCCGATGGCAGGGGAGGAAGCTGGACAGACTCGGCAGACCCAAACGTACTGTGAGGGTCTGTTGGGAACGTTTGGCCGAATCTCCTGTCAGAGAGATCTTCAACTCCCACCTCCGGCAGAGCTTCGACCAGATCCCGAGGGAGTCTGGAGATATTGAGTCCGAGTGGACCATGTTCTCCACCTCCATTGTCAACGCGGCCACTCAGAGCTGTGGCGGTAAGGTCTCCGGTGCCTGTCGAGGCGGCAATCCCCGAACCCGGTGGTGGACACCGGAAGTAAGGGATGCCGTCAAGCTGAAGAAGGAGTCCTATCGGGCCTGGCTGGCTTGTGGGACTCCTGAGGCAGCTGATGGGTACCGACGGGCCAAGCGGTCTGCAGCCCGGGTGGTTGTGGAGGCAAAAACTCGGGCCTGGGAGGAGTTCGGTGAGGCCATGGAGAAGGACTTTCGGTCGGCCTCGAAGAGATTCTGGCAAACCGTCCGGCGCCTCAGGAGGGGGAAGCAGTGCCCTACCAACGCTGTTTACAGTAGCGGTGGGCAGCTGTTGACCTCGACTGGAGATATCACCGGACGGTGGAACGAATACTTCGAGGATCTCCTCAATCACGCCGCCACGTCTTCCAGTGAGGAAGCAGAGGCTGAGGGCTCGGAGGCGGACTCGTCCATCACCCAAGCTGAAGTCACCGAGGTAGTTGAGAAACTCCTCGGTGGCAAGGCACCGGGGGTGGATGAGATCCGCCCTGAGTACCTCAAGTCTCTGGATGTTGTGGGGCTGTCTTGGCTGACACGCCTCTGCAGCATCGCGTGGCGGTCGGGGACAGTGCCTTTGGACTGGCAGACCGGGGTGGTGGTCCCTCTTTTCAAGAAGGGGGACCGGAGGGTGTGCTCCAACTATAGGGGGATCACACTTCTCAGCCTCCCTGGGAAAGTCTATGCCAGGGTACTGGAGAGGAGAATCCGGCCGATAGCAGAACCTCGGATTCAGGAGGAACAGTGTGGTTTTCGTCCCGGTCGTGGAACACTGGACCAGCTCTATACCCTCTACAGGGTGCTGGAGGGTTCATGGGAGTTTGCCCAACCAATCCACATGTGCTTTGTGGATTTGGAGAAGGCATTCGACTGTGTCCCTCGCGGCATCTTGTGGAGGGTGCTCTGGGAGTATGGGGTTCGGGGCCCTTTGCTAAGGGCTATCCGGTCCCTGTACGACCGGAGCAGGAGCTTGGTTCGCATTGCCGGCAGTAAGTCAGACTTGTTCCCGGTGCATGTTGGACTCCGGCAGGGCTGCCCTTTGTCGCCGGTTCTGTTCATAATTTTTATGGACAGAATTTCTAGGCGCAGCCAGGGGCCGGAGGGGGTCAGGTTTGGGGACCACACGATTTCATCTCTGCTTTTTGCGGATGATGTTGTCGTGCTGGCCTCATCAAACCAGGACCTCCAGCATGCGCTGGGACGGTTTGCAGCCAAGTGTGAAGCGGCTGGGATGAGAATCAGCACCTCCAAATCCGAGGCCATGGTTCTCAGTCGGAAAAGGGTGGTTTGCCCGCTTCAGGTTGGTGGAGAGCTCCTGCCTCAAGTGGAGGAGTTCAAGTATCTTGGGGTCTTGTTCACGAGTGAGGGAAGGATGGAACGGGAGATTGACAGGCGGATCGGTGCAGCTTCTGCAGTTATGCGGTCCCTGTACCGGTCTGTCGTGGTGAAGAAGGAGCTGAGCCGCAAGGCGAAGCTCTCGATTTACCAGTCAATCTACGTTCCTACTCTCACCTATGGTCATGAGCTTTGGGTCATGACCGAAAGGACAAGATCCCGGATACAAGCGGCCGAAATGAGCTTTCTCCGTAGGGTGGCTGGGCGATCCCTTAGAGATAGGGTGAGAAGCTCGGTCACTCGGGAGGAGCTCAGAGTAGAGCCGCTGCTCCTCCACATCGAGAGGGGTCAGTTGAGGTGGCTCGGGCATCTTTTCCGGATGCCTCCTGGACGCCTTCCCGGGAAGGTGTTCCGGGCATGTCCCACCGGGAGGAGACCCCGGGGAAGACCTAGGACACGCTGGAGAGACTATGTCTCCTGGCTGGCCTGGGAACGCCTCGGTGTCCCCCCGGAAGAGCTGGAGGAAGTGTCTAGGGAGAGGGAAGTCTGGGCATCCCTGCTTAGACTGCTGCCCCCGCGACCCGGTCCCGGATAAGCGGTAGAAGATGGATGGATGGATGGACTTTACACCCACATGGTTCTGTTTTGCAGGCTGAGTTCTCTGGTTCTTATTCAAACGAGAATGGCATGGATCTCAATGAGTTTACATTTACATTTATGCATTTAGCAGACACTTTTATGCATACGTGGCTTACAAAAGAGGAACAAAAGCAATTAAACAAACAATATTTGTATTAAACAAAGCCAGGTTTATAGACAACTAAATTTGGAAGCAAGCAAGAGAAGAAGAGAAATGCAGAGATTAAACAGAAGTAACTCTGTGTGTGTGTGTGTGTGTGTGTGTGTGTGTGTGTGTGTGTGTGTGTGTGTGTGTGTGTGTGTGTGTGTGTGTGCAAATGCATAGGTTTAAAGGTATATTACTCACCCTCATGTCGTTCCAAACCCATAAAACTTTCGTTCATCTTTGGAACACAAATGAAGATCTTTTTGATGAAATCTGAGAGATTTCTGTCCATCCATTGACAGCAACGCAACTACCATTTTTTGCACTTCAAAAAGTTCATAAAGAGATTGTAAAACTAATCCATATAAATGAAGTGTTTAGTCCAAATATTCTGAAGAGACACGATCACTTTATATGATGAACAGATTGAATTTAGGTTTTTATTCACACATAAACATTGATCAACTCACACATCAGTTGTTGTAAACAGAAGCTCAAGCATGTTTGTTTGACGTGCAAGGTTTATTCTCATGTTTTACAAACGACATGTTGGTGAGTAACTAATGACAGAATTTACATTTTTTGGGGAACTATCCCTTTAAGGGTGTGGATTGATAAAGTGTTTAGCTGCTTCTTGAAAGATGTGATGTCGCAGATCGGGTGGAGGTTAGCAGCTCATTTGACCAGTGAGGGTGAAAGCTTTGGAGAGTTACTTTGTACCTTGTGAAGGAATCAGATCAGGATAAGTGTGAAGAAGTTTCTGTTTGGCTGATTGACGAGCAGATGTGCTGCTGCGTTCTGGATCATCTGCAGGGGCTTAGTCGCTCTGGCTAGAAAACCTGCCAGTAGAGCATTGCAGTAGTCCAGTTGGAAGCATCATTTGAGACCCTGGACCACAAAACCAGTCACATGGGTCAATTTTTGGAAATGGAGATTCATACATCATCTGAAAGCTGAATAAATAAGTTTTCCATTGATGTATTGTTTGTTAGGATAGGACCATATTATTTGGTTGAGATACAACTATTGAAAATCTGGAATCTGAGGGTGCAAAAACATCGAAACATTGAGAAAATCTCCTTTAAAGTTGTCCATTTATGTTTGCGATTGTGCTGCATTCACTCACAAAAATAAATGTTTTATATATTTACGGTAGGAAAAGTACAAAATATCTTCATGGAACATGATCTTTACTTAATATCCTCATGATTTTTTAAATCAATATCGATAATTTTGACCCATTCAATGTATTGTTGGCTATTGCCCAAATATAAACCTTATGACTGGTTTTATGATCCAGGGTCACATTTGGATAGCCTTGACCTAGTGTTTAAATGGTTGGCAAACGCTTCACTAACATTGAAGCTGGCAAAATGTGAAGTTGCGAAAGCAGTGGTCACTTATTTATGTAAGCAAATTGATCTGGTAAAACCAGTTGTTGAGTTTCCACACCTCAACTAAGAAGCATGAATTGCAACGTTTTCTGGGTATAGCTTGGTTACTACCATAGTTTTGCAAAAAGTGTGCTGCCATTGATGAGCCAGTCATCTACTGCTGGCTAAACTGTGACTCTACCTGCATGATTCAACCTGCTGAACATCATCTGATTCCACCGTGGCTTATTCTGATCTCCTGATATTCTGAATGCAAAATTTGGAATAATATCAGTCCACAAAAAGTCTGACTGAAATCTGAAATCATAATGTGTTCATTATTTTTGGCCATAGGAGAACTGTCATAACTATCAGAGGGTACAAGATGGCACTGTGGATAGTTGGTCCAGTCAGAACCGCACCCAGCAGAATGAGTATCCATGTTGGCATCGCTTCGTCAGCAGGGCCGGGATGTGCGGTCCTTCGCCTGGACTATGGCCAAGGGCCTGGAGTACCATGATGCGGCCCTTAAAGAGGCTTTCAGCCTCTATCTGGACGATCCCCTGCCTCAATAGGAGACTTTTAAACAGGATCTTGGACTTTTGGAACTACTATTACCTGCACCACCGCAAGGATTGGCAGATTTTTACACCTCCAGAGTCTGTCTGCACAGACCACCCTGCTCTCCCTCCCTCGTTGAGTCAAGTTCCTGATCCTCTTCTGACTCCAACGATAAAAGAAAGGTTGAGAAGGAAGAGGGCGGCCAAGACCGCTGCATCCGTCTCTGAGTTTGCCAAGTCAGCTCCAGTCATCCCAAAGCCACTCAAGTCAGCTCCTGTCATCCTAGAGTCCATCAAATTAGTTCCAGTCATCCCAAAGCCAGCTAGGTCAGTTCCAGTTGAGACCATTCCAGTCACCCCAGTCTTCCAGGACCGTTATTCCTGGGCCAGTCAAGTCAGTTCCAGTCACTCCAGAGTCTGCTAAGACAGTTCCAGTCACCCTAGAGTCTGCCAAGGCAGTTATCCCAGGGGCAGTCAAGTCAGTTCCAGTCACCCCAAAGTCTGCCGAGATAGTTATCCCTGGGCAAGTCAAGTCTGTTCCAGTCCAGGGGGGCCTGAGTCAGGAGCTCCCAAGTTCAGTGGTCCTTGAGGACCCGATTCTGATGGTCCCAAGTGTAGTGGTCCCGGAGGACCCGAGTTAGGATCCCCCAAGCCCAGTGTTCCCCTGTCCATTGGTACAGCAGGACCCAAGTCTGGTGGTCCCAGAGCTGCCTGCTCACACTGTCAAGGCCATGGAGGCCGTCCCAGAGCCACCAGTTCTCCCAGTTCCTGTAGCTCCAGAGGGCATTTCAGCAGCCTCCAAAGGGCTGAGTCAAGTCCAGTGTCTGTCACAGCAGCCCCGGAGGGTGTTTCAGCACCCCCTGAGAGCGCTCCTGAGTCAAGCCCAGTGTCTGTCACAGCAGCCCCGGAGGGCGTTCCTTAATCTGCCCCAGACATCAAGCCCAGTCATAAGTCCCTGCCAGTGGAGCGAACCCATGTTACCAGAAGGGCCACTAATAATATCCCCACCCCTCCCATCCCACCCTCTGTGTTACCTGACCCTTATGGATTCCTAAAGCCAGACCTTCCCTGGTCAGCCCCGAACCATTCCCCTAGACCGGTGTTTCTCAACTGGTGGGTCGCAAGACCGTTTTGAGTGGGTCGCGGAATGTGCAGTCAAAGAAACAACAACAAATGTAAAATTCTAAGTTCTTTGTATACAAGACCTGTGTGTGCAAGATGGGTGCAAGACCTTATTTATGGTCTGTGGACGATGTGTGCCGGGGTTTTTAAAATCAGTAATTTTGTTGGGAGAGAATTATGGGTATCCTGGTAGCAAAGGGGCGGAGTTATAACGCTCAAGCTCCAAGAACATGTTTGAGTTCGGGATTGATTCGACAAGCTTTCTATGAGGTTGGGCAGGATAATGAAGAGTGCAAGGACACTGAAAACATCTTCTGAGAGAGGTCCAATGCAAGCTATGCTGCCTTTTTCTTGACCCAGGCGTTCTCTCTAGGTTATTTCCAACAAAGCTGAAGCAGCACACAAAAGAAACATAAGCACATCTCCCTCTATCAACACGGTTGTGAGTCTCCTAACCCATAGAACCCAACGCTCCTTGCAGGTCAGTCGAAGGGTTACCTCTCTCATCAGCCCAACCTTTTACAACACAATATGGTGAACTTTAAGAGGCATTACGAGGTGGCCGAGTGGTTAAGGCGATGGACTGCTAATCCATTGTGCTCTGCATGCGTGGGTTCAAATCCCATCCTTGTCGTTTGATGTCTTTGGTTTTTCGAGAGCCAAGTGCGCCTGGCAAAGCCGTTCAAAGTACCTTGCTGCCGACTCTAACAACGTCATCCTTAAAATAGCTGCAGAAACACACCAGAGCCCAGCTTCGCCCAGACATGCAGGAGAGAGACGAGGTGGCCGAGTGGTTAAGGCGATGGACTGCTAATCCATTGTGCTCTGCACGCGTGGGTTCGAATCCCATCCTCGTCGTTTGATGTCTTTAGTGTTCAAGAGAGCCAAGCGCACCTGTCAAAGCCCTTTTCTGCCAACCATAACGTCATCATACTAAAAATAGCTGCGGAAAAATACCACTGGAAGGAGAGTGGCTGAGTGGTTAGGGTGATGGACTGCTCTGTACACATGGGTTTGAGTCCCATCTTTGGTGTTCAGTTTCACTGAGAGCCTAGTATACAGGTCAGTAGCTCAGGGTGAGCTTTAGCTGAATTACTTTTTAATTATAGCTGCAGAAAAAGCTCATGTTCATTTCTGAAAACATTGGATCAATACAAGAAGCCCGCTGGTGCATGGATATGACCATTAGAAATACAAAAACGCGTTCTAAAAGAAGGTCCAAATCCTGGCTACACCAGCCTTCTTCAAGCTCATGCTTTTGCCACCACAGCAAAAGCAGCACATAAAAGAAGCAAAAGCACAAGTCCTTTTTCCAACAAGTCACAAAGGCTGACTGTATTACAAGTCAACCCAGCAGGGTTTTGGGTAAAGTTTTCAATCAGCAAAGATCACGTATCGGATGAGCCTCATAGACTATGATATTGCCTCTGCGAAAGAATGCCAGCAAAGGTAGCGTCGTCTCCTGTGGTTTTATCTGGACATGGAACGACAGGGTGGTATCAATCTTTAAACTGCCATGTAATCAGCCTTTTGGCACTGACGGCTGCATGGTGTATCTACGAAACAGGCGAGAGATATGCACAAAAAGGTTAATTCATTGTTCTCTCTTCACTCAAAGAACAAAAAGTGAGCTGCTTTCGAAATTTTGTTGGGAGAGAATTATGGGTATCCTGGTAGCAAAGGGTGGAGTCATACAGCTCAAACTCCAAGAACGTTTGAGTTCGGGATCGATTCGACAAGCTTTCTACGAGGTTGGGTAGGATAATAAAGAGTGTAAGGACACTGCAAACATCTTCTGAGAGAGGTCCAATGCAAGCTATGCTGCCTTTTTCTTGACCCAGGCGTTCTCTCTAGGTTCTTTCCAACAAAGCAGAAGCAGCACACAAAAGAAACATAAGCACATCTCCCTCTATCAACACGGTTGTGAGTCTCCTAACCCATAGAACCCAACGCTCCTTGCAGGTCAGTCGAAGGGTTACCTCTCTCATCAGCCCAACCTTTTACAACACAATATGGTGAACTTTATCTCCGCGGTTGAACAGCATCAAAATACCACAGGTTAAGAGGTGTGACGTGGTGGTCGCCTCGTCACTCTCCTGCAAGTCTGGGCGAAGCTGGGTAAGGATGCTTTGGCAAATTTTGTCAGTTTTTTAGGAGGCGTTGTGACTTGTTGGAAAAAGGACTTGTGCTTTTGCTTCTTTTACGTGCTGCTTTCGCTGTGGTGGCGAAAGCATGAGCTTGAAGAAGGCTGGTGTAGCCATGATTTGGACCTTCCTTTAGAACGTGTTTTTGTATTTATAATGATCATATCCATGCTCCAGCGGGCTTCTTGTATTGATCCAATGTTTTCAGAAATGAACGTGAGCTTTTTCTGCAGCTATAATTAAAATGCAATTCAGCTAAAGCTCACCCTGAGCCGCTGACCTGTATACTAGGCTCTCTGTGAAACTGAACACCAAAGATGGGACTCAAACCCATGTGCATAGAGCACAACGGATTAGCAGTCCATCACCTTAACCACTCAGCCACTCTCCTTCCAGTGTTTTTTTTACATAGCTATTTTTAGTATGATGACATTATAGTTGGCAGCAAAGGGCTTTGCCAGGCGCGCTTGGCTCTCTTGAGCACTAAAGACACCAAACGACGAGGATGGGATTCGAACCCACGCGTGCAGAGCACAATGGATTAGCAGTCCATCGCCTTAACCACTCGGCCACCTCGTCACTCTCCCTCAAACAACCAAAGACATCAAACAACAAGGATGAGATATGAACCCACGCGTGCAGAGCACAGTGGAATAGCAGTCCATCGCCTTAACCACTCGACCAAGTGGTTAAGGCGATGGACTGCTAATCCATTGTGCTCTGCATGCGTGGGTTCGAATCCCATCCTCGTCGTTTGTTGTCTTTAGTGTTCAAGAGAGCCAAGCGCCCCTGCAAATCCCTTTGCTGCCAACCATAACGTCATCATACTAAAAATAGCTGCGGAAAAATACCACTGGAATACCACTGGAAGGAGAGTGGCTGAGTGGTTAAGGCGATGGACTGCTAATCTTTTGTGCTCTGCGCCCATGGGTTCAAGTCCCATCCTTGGTGTTAAGTTTCACAGAGAGCCTAGTATGCGGCTCAGGGTGAGCTTTAGCTGAATTGCATTTTAATTATAGGTGCAGAAAAAGCTCATGTTCATTTCTGAAAACATTGTTGAGGTCAGGATCAATACAAGAAGCCCCCTGGTGCATGGATATGACCATTAGAAATACAAAAACACGCTCTAAAGGAAGGTCCAAATCCTATCTACACCAGCCTTCTTCAAAACTCACGCTTTCACCATCACAGCGAAACAAAAGCACAAGTCATTTTTCCAACATGTCACAAAGCCTCCTAAGAGACCAACAAAAATTGCCAAGGTTGACTGTATTACAAGTCATCCCAGCGGGGTATTGGGTAAAGTTTTCAATCAGCAAAGATCACGTCTCAGATGAGCCTCATAGATTATGATATTGCCTCTGTGAAAAAATTCCAGCAAAGATAGCGTCGTCTCCTGTGCTTTTATCTGGACTTGGAACAACAGGGTGGTATCAATCTTTAAACTGCCATGTAATCAGCCTTTTGGCACTGACGGCTGCATGGTGTGTCTACGAAACAGGCAAGTGATATGCACAAAAAGGTTTATTCATTGTTCTCTCTTCACGCAAATAACAAAAAGTGAGCTGCTTTCGAAATTTTGTTGGGAGAGAATTATGGGTATCCTGGTAGCAAAGGGTGGAGTCATAAAGCTCAATCTCCAAGAACATGTTTGAGTTCGGGATCGATTCGACAAGCTTTCAACAAGGTTGGGTAGGATAATGAAGAGTGTAAGGACACTGCAAACATCTTCTGAGAGAGGTCCAATGTAAGCTATGCTGCCTTTTTCTTGACCCAGGCGTTCTCTCTAGGTTCTTTCAAACAAAGCAGAAGCAGCACACAAAAGAAACATAAGCACATCTCCCTCTATCTACACGGTTGTGAGTCTCCTAACCCATAGAACCCAACGCTCCTTGCAGGTCAGTCGAAGGGTTACCTCTCTCATCAGCCCAACCTTTTACAACACATTATGGTAAACTTTATCTCTGTCATTTCAATGAGAGCGGTTGAAAAGCACCAAAATACCACTTCCGACAGCTGAATAGGTGTGGTGAGGGGGCTGAGTGGTTAAGGTGATGTACTGTTAGTTCATTCGGCTTTGCACGTGTGGGTTCAAATCCCTTTCTCATTGTTTGATGATTTTAGTTTTTTGAGAGGGCCAAGTGCGCCTGGCAAAGCCGTTTAAAGTACCTTGCTGCCGACTCTAACGACATCATCCTTAAAAAAGCTGTAGAAACACACCAGAGCCCAGCTTCAGGCAGACGTGCAGGCAAGTGACAAGGTGACTGAGTGGTTAAAGCGATGGACTGCTAATCCATTGTGCTCTGTGCACATGGGTTTGAGTCCCATCCTTGGTGTTAAGTTTCACAGAGAGCCTAGTATGCAGGTCAACCACAAGGGTGCAGCTCATGGTGAGATTTAGCTGAATTGCATTTTAATTACAGCTGCAGAAAAATCTCATGCTCATTTCTGAAACCATTGCTGAGATCAGGATCAATACAAGAAGCCCCCTGGTGCATGGATATGACTATTAGAAATACTAAAACACATTCTAAAGGAAGGTCCAAATCCTGGCTACACCAGCCTTCTTCAAGCTCATGCTTTCGCCATCACAGTGAAAGCAGCACGTAAAAGAAACAAAAGCACAAGTCCTTTTTCCAACAAGTCACAAAGCCTCTTAAGAGACCGACAAAAATTGCCAAGGTTGACTGTATTACAAGTCATCCCAGCGGGGTATTGGGTAAAGTTTTCAATCAGCAAAGATCACTTCTCGGATGAGCCTCACAGACTATGATATTGCTTCTGCAAAAGAATGCAGCAAAGATAGCGTCGCCTCCCGTGCTTTTATCTGGACATGGAACGACAGGGTGGTATCAAGCTTTAAACTGCCATGTAATCAGCCTTTTGGCACTGACGGCTGCATGGTGTATCTACGAAACAGGCAAGTGATATGCACAAAAAGGTTTATTCATTGTTCTCTCTTCACTCAAATAACAAAAAGTGAGCTGCTTTCGAAATTTTGTTGGGAGAGAATTATGGGTATCCTGGTAGCAAAGGGTGGAGTCATACAGCTCAAACTCCAAGAACATGTTTGAGTTCGGGATCGATTCGACAAGCTTTCTACGAGGTTGGGTAGGATAATGAAGAGTGTAAGGACACTGCAAACATCTTCTGAGAGAGGTCCAATGCAAGCTATGCTGCCTTTTTCTTGACCCAGGCGTTCTCTCTAGGTTCTTTCCAACAAAGCAGAAGCAGCACACAAAAGAAACATAAGCACATCTCCCTCTATCAACACGGTTGTGAGTCTCCTAACCCATAGAACCCAACGCTCCTTGCAGGTCAGTCGAAGGGTTACCTCTCTCATTAGCCCAACCTTTTGGGAAGAGGCATGACGAGGTGGCTGAGTGGTTAAGGCGATGGACTGCTAATCCATTGTGCTCTGCACGCGTGTGTTTGAATCCCATCTTTGTCGTTTGATGTCTTTAGTGTTCAAGAGAGCCAGGCGCGCCTGGCAAAGCCCTTTGCTGCCAACTATAATGTCATCATACTAAAAATAGCTGTGAAAAAACACCATGGGCAGGAGAGTGGCTCAGTGGTTAAGGGGATGGAGTGCTAAACCATTTTACTCTGAACGCATGAGTTCGAGTCTCATCTTTGGTATTCAGTTTCACTGAGAGCCTAGTATACAGGGATGCTGCTCATGGTGAGCTTTAGCTGAATTGCATTTTAATTATACCTGCAGAAAAAGCTCATGTTCATTTCTGAAAACATTGTTGAGGTCAGGGAATGTAAAGCAGAGCGAAGAGCCATTCAACAGCTTTGTCCAGCACTACAGGCCCGTCCACCTGAACCTGAGCATTCAGCATGTCCCTCAGTCTCAAGGAGAGCAATACACAATACTGAGAGGTATATAAATAACACAAATATATCTCAAACAAACAAGTTAAAAGGACATCAGTTTTTCATATCACAGTAATTGCTGAACCTTTAATTACGACATTGAATTGCAATAAAAAAGGTAAGCAAACTTGAGTGCTCTCATCTAAATAAGAAGTTAACCCACTTTTTTCAAATAACAAAAAAAAAACATTGGACATTTAAAAACAATAAAACAATTCACAATAAAAATGAAAAGATGCATGATGCAAAAGTAAAAGAATACAACTAATAATAATAAATAAGAACATTTTCAACCAATATCTAGATATCTTTTATTGGCTGGCACGTTTTAGTCCAGATTAAAATGTGATAATAGACTAGTCTACTCATAAACAAATGTTAAAAAATGGCTTCTTTAAGTATTTGATATTGTTTGACAAACACCATAGCGAATGCAAACAAATGTGTAGGGCTGTTGTAAATACTCTGACCTCATTTATTCCTTTCGTTAGAATTGTGACACAAAAGAGTGTCCGAACAGAGGCAGAAAGATGATTGTGTTCAGGGGTCACATAGTATTTCTGCTTTTCCATGAGCGCCACCTGCTGTCAGAGACTGAATCTGCATTTCATTTCAGCTTCTAATATAGATGAAGTGTGAGAGAGTTGATATCTTTAAGTTCCCCCAGTGATAATGCTGGATGTAGAAGGTCAAGCTCTGAATGTTGTGTGGACCCAGTGTCATGAAGACATATGGTTCTGATGCCTGGACAGAAATAGAGGAGAGAAACTAAGAAGGAAATGAATTAGGCTAGATGGCTTTGCAAGGTGGCTAAACTTTGTCTCCTCGTAGAATTGTGTCACGTGTCATTCCCATACATTTATGCATATGATCAAATCAAGTGCAAAACACTGTCTGTACTGCAGGATAGCATGACTTTTCTGAGATTTTGTCTGAGGTTTCTTTAGAAACCTGCTGACACCTGATGTCTTCTAGTCATTTAGTCTGAAACAAACAAAATAAAATCTTATAAAAATCATAAAGGGCCTCAAAACAGTATCTATGTAATTTCCAGTTTTTTTTTTTTTTTTAATAATAGGCTAACCGAAAATAAGTGCTTAGTTTTGCTCCAATGAATGTGAAACTTGTCCAATATAGTAATGACAATGGTATTTTCAGTACATAATTATACAAACCAAACATATTAGCAAAATAGCAATTTGCAATTAACTATAATAAACTAATAATAATTGTTTTATCGCAGAGAACAATAACACTATCATAAAGTGGTATAACCATAAATAACAATTAAAAATATCACATACAAATTATAATAATAAAAAAAGAAAGGGCCAATACATTAAAATTTTACATGAAGAGCCCAAATTTACTTAAGAAAAAAATAAAATTAATAATAAAACAGATATTTTCAGACTTTTTTTTTTTTAGTGTATAAATAAAAATACCCAAATATAATGTTTGTCAGTTTGTGAGATGCCTGGCAGAATGTAATAATAATAATAAAATAATAATAATAATGGTATAGAAGTAATGAAAATGCTACATGATGTAATGACTACGAAAGATTGTGGTTTCTGGTTTGACCTTCAGGATTGCAGCTTTTGATGTCCACATATGTGCCTTGTGTATTTTGCTATTAAAAAAGTATTTAATCATATTTTTGGCTCAGATTAATATCATTTCGGACAACAATAGCATATAACACACACTGGATAATTGCATTAAGCAAAAGTGCTATTTTAGTTTAAAGCAGAATGTCGTATTCTGTTCAGGCGCTCCGTGGTCTGCTATGAGGTCCTTCTGATCGCCATGTGGTGTTGGATAATTCTAGAAGAACGTCAGTGAGACTTCATCACAAGCGTTACCGAAGAACAGGGCTTGAGAGTGACCCGTCAGAGCTCATTTATTTGACATTCAGTGGCTTTGCAAAGACCTGTTACTCGGCGTTCATTTATATTAGCTATTAAGTGCTCAAAGATGTTGTCTGCGGCGAGAACAGCAGCGAGAAACATGTCGTGCTCTCAGAAAACCTCCAGCAGTGTGTCTGGTCTCATCAAGAAGGTGAGTGAGTTCTTCACTACTACTGAGTGCCCTTAAAGTGTGCTGTCAGTCAGATTGATTTCTCAGTGTGTATTTGATTCAGTCTCTTTATATCGAGCCGACATGATTTTGATCTGGACTGTAGAAGTTTGCAGTGATGTAACGTTAGGTTTGGTAACAGGATCCGTTGACATTTGCCTGAAGTGATTAGTAATCAAGTGTTTGTAGACTTATTTATCATATAAAATCTGTTAAAGACATAAAACAGTGGGAAGGCAAGCTTTAAACTAATAATTTCCCCCTTGAATTAAGATAAACCCAAATGTTCATGTGATTCAACCACGTTCCAGCGTTATGTAAGTGATTTGTTTTAGAGACATGATGAATTATTATCCATTAAATCATCTAGACAGTTAAAAGTGTGTAAACAGCAGTGGAGGTCATTCATTTGGTGTCTGTGGAGTTGAGGAAGAGTGTGTTTGAATGACCTTCATGAAGTGTCCCTGAAGCATCCCACCTCGGGTTACGACATGAGCTTTCCTTCATCTGGCTGTTTCACTGATACATCACTTGTTGTTCATAATTAACACATACTGAGTGTTTGAAGTAATATTGCCTTAATGTGAAAGTGCTGTAATCCGCGTGATTCTCTTTGTTTCAACATGACCACATGGTCAGACCTGTCAAATTGAGTAATTCTGTATGTCTTTTGGTACTAACTGCTCTCTGTACAGCATCTCGTATAGTCATTTCCCTTCTATTTTGCATTATAGTTTTTATATTCTAGTGAATCTTCCATTTTTTTTTTTTGTGTCTCATCTTTGTTAGGCTTGTTGGAATGGATTGACTCAACAAACTCTCCAGACTTCAGCCAGACGTCAATATGCGTGAGTATCACATTAGCTGTTGTATCATAGATGTTGAAGGTCCCTGAACGAGTGTCTGAGCTGCCGGGTGCTTTTTCAGATCCGAGGCGATCCGGGGCGCTGTCATCGGGATTGATCTGGGAACCACAAACTCCTGCGTGGCTGTCATGGAGGGAAAACAAGCAAAGGTAAGCCAGAACGAATGCTCCTGGTTTCACAGACAAGGTTTAAGACGAGTGTCGGACTAAAATGCATGTTTGAGCTGTTTAAATTGAAAGAAACATTTCTTAAAATATGTCAGTGCCATTGTTTTGTCTCAAGATGCACCAGTAATGTGTTTTTTTTTTTTTAGTTTTAAGGCACGTTTATAAAAGCCACTTAAAGGCCCTAAGTGAACTAAGGTCAAATCCTGGCTTAATCTAAGCCCTGTTTGTGAAACCAGGCCATGATGTGTTAATTTAGTGGTTAAAGATTAGGGCTGGAAACCAAAAGGCTGTAGGTTCAACTATCACCATTGTGTCCATTCTTGAGATGTGGGACACACAAATTAACCTTCCTGTAGTTTTTAAAATGACGGCATTTCTGTTTTGAAATTAATTTGAGATGATCTCAACCCATAATAACTGAAGTACTTTTTTCTTTCTGATGCTGTTGGCCCATATTGATAGGCAAGGCAAGACTTGGTCACTGCCCCTGAACATGTTGAAAAGATTAATCCAGAATAATTCCCTAATACACAAACGTAAAAAAAAAAAAAAAAAGTTTAAATGGTTTTGTTCCTGGACTCAAGAATCAGTGATGTACTGAACTGTCATGTTACTTGCATGTCTTTGTTTAAAATGCACAAAATATGCACAAAGCTCAAGAAATAATTTGCATTGGGCAGTACAGCAGTGTTTTTGAATAAATATTTTAAGCATTTTATTGATTGAATGAATGCTTTACTGCCAGTATTATGGGGGTGGAAGAAAGATCCCAATGAATTAGGGTTTCTGCAAGTCTTAAAAAGGTCTTTAATTCATCCTTGCACAAATTAAGGGCAAATTTCCTGCAAGAAGTTACAGTAAAAGAGGCTCTCTTCAATTTATTCCTTTTTTTTTAATTTTGTTTGTACATTCATAAAACCTGCAGAAATCATGTGAATTACTATGAAATGCACATTTGAAATTATGTAAAGCCCCTATTGAGAACAAGATCAAATCTGAATGAATCTTCAGTGACGAGGATGGGTCAGTCACCTCTACTACTGTCTGCCTGAAACTGACATTGAATCAAAATGTTGTTGAACTAAAACGCATCACCGTAACAGGTCCTGGAAAACGCAGAGGGTGCGAGGACGACCCCGTCAGTCGTGGCCTTCACATCTGATGGAGAGCGGCTCGTGGGGATGCCGGCCAAACGTCAAGCTGTCACCAACCCCAACAACACTCTCTACGCCACTAAACGTCTAATTGGACGGCGCTATGATGACGCTGAAGTCCAGAAAGATTTGTAAGGCATTTTGATGTCCATACATGCACTCACACCAACATGTACATATACATACATATTTACATGTGTGTTATTATACTAGCAAACTTGTAATTAGGGCTGTCACGATTCCTCAAAGTTTGAGTGCTCGATTTATAAAACAAAAAAACAAAAACGATCCTTGATTGCAATTTACCCGTATCGATCAATTGCCAAACTTTCAGAAGTGTTGCGTTCCAAGGACGGGAATCCATGAACCGCATTATTACACCGTTTTCTAACTGCTGCACAACATATTAAAACTAAATGTTAGTCGGCTAGAAGAGGCTTAGTTGACCAAGTTTATTAGTCAATTAGTTGCAGAAAAAAAGAGGAAAGCTTGAAATGTCTACTTTTAAACAAACCAATCCAAAACGAAAAGAAAAACTTTTTTTGCTTATGTACTCTGCTTAAAATACTCTGTCAGCATCACTGACTCGGAAAACACTAGTTTATTAATAAATAATTAAAATGTCTCCTTGCTATTTTTCGGACTCCTTCATAATCATTACTTTTGCCGGTGCTTTGCGGTGCGGAATAGGCTCTTTAGTTCAAGACCTTTATTTTGTCCCCGAGGGGCAATTAGTTTTGCTGCAGTAGCAAAGAAGTTTACATGCAGTACATGTAGGGGTGGGAGATATTGACCAAAATGAATATCTCGATATTTTTTTCCAATATCTCGATATCGATATTCAGAAGATATTTTGCCATCCTTCAAAGAAACTTGTGCAAACTGGCAAAGAAGGTCCAGTTGGTATTTTCACTTGCTGCATTTGACCTATTATTGTAGGCTATAGAAAAAACAACAATAAAGGAGCTAACTAAACAGAATCTGAGGTAGCCCCTACTTTTTCCACTTACAAAAAAATAAATAAAAAAACGTAACTAGGCACCTCTTGGAACAGTGATTATTAAATCAAACAACAATATTGTTGATGATATATTCAAAGTAAAAAAAAATATTTTCAAAACGCTATAAATCCATCCATTTTTCCCCAAAACGCTATAAATCCATAATTTTTCCCAAAAATTGATGGTTTGTCTTTTTAAAAAAGTCTTTTGTCTTTTATTTTTCGTGTTTGCATTTATGAGGAAAAAAACACGTGACACGTGACAGTTCTCCATTATGGACGCGATGGCTCTGAAAGCGGCAGTAAAAGACTTTCAAACTTTCACAGAGACCTCAAAACAGAAAGCACAAAACCTTTCTTTAAAACGAATTTCGTTTTGTATTAATTGTATCTTAATTTTAATAATTTTTTCATTAACCAATATCCTGGATTTCATACATAAATATATATATATATATATATATATATATATATATATATATATATATATATATATATATATATATATATAGGCTAGCAATCACAACAAAGGTGCTTGAACTGGAGATTATATCATCATGAACCGAACCGTAGCCTCGCCTCACAGGCCTAAAAAATGTGAAATATATTTACAGAAAGCTGGTTCTAAACAAAACCATCCAAAACAAAATAAAACTATAATAAATGTGCATTTCTCCGGTGCATTCACTAGCCTACTGCGAAGATCGCGAGTCTATCGTCGACTTCATCTTTGCAGCCGACACAGAAATTAATAAACAATTAAAATATCTTATTGCAATATTTTACATATTCATAATCATTACTTTTGCTGGTTCTTTGAGGCAGCTTTTTAGGTTTATGGCGTTTTGGAAAAGAGCTCTTCACGTACAAACACCGTTTCACCAAGGCACAGCCCTTCAGCACAGAACAAAAAGAGAAAAAGCACGGACTTACTAATTACGAAACTTTGATATGGTTGAACTGGTGAAACAGTCACAAATTCCTCTGCAACTCAAACCTTCTCAGTACGAGTTATGAAGGAAGAGAACAGCATTACAGTGTTCAGCGCGTCCTCCTCTGATTGCTGATTCTTAAATCATTTTACAAAACGGTTTTGCGCATGTGCTTCTGCGCGCACTATTTCGAATTTACTTATGAATGTGCGTTTTTGACGGCACGGGACCATGGACTGAGCCACTCGGAGGTTGCTTCCGGGAATAGTACTGCCCTACAGTATTAAAAATCGCTACATATAATTGTTTAGAATGTTATAGTGTGCGTTATTTGTTTTCTCTTTAACTTCTTTCAGCTCTTTTCATGTTTGGGGGGTCGGATTGTACAAATTATGAAATATTCGATATCCCAATTTTGCATATCGTCCAGACAACAATTTGGATATTATCGTCTAAACGATATATCGCCCACCTCTAAGTACATGACAACAAAGCAACAACATCATTGGAAATAAAATACAAGATCAGACAAATGGATAAATGAATACCACAAACATTTAAAGTTTAAGTTCAGTATAGCTTATGTGCAGACGTTACCTCCTTTTTACAGAGTTAAGATAGCAGAGGGTACAAAGGAGAATTTATATCTTTATGGTTTAGTATTCTCCTCAGTACATATTTAAGTAATTAAATTAATATAAACCTACGATTAGTCGACTAATAGCTTAAGTGAACGACTACTAGTCAACTATAAAAATCTTTAGTCGAGGGCAGCCATAATTCACAGTAAATGCTGCTCTGCACAAACTCAGTTTCTGTTTGTTTGGGTTTCCAATAACATCTATTTTGGGAAGTCTGATGTGCTTTGTGTTTTATTGTGAGGTGTTGCACTGTTAACCGATTAATCGTCAAAATAATCGACAGATTACTCGATTACCAAAATATTTGAAATATAATGTACTGGGGATGTAAATTTTCAGAAATATTAATAATGGATTTTCATTAAATATTAACAATCAATTTATCGATTAATCGTTAACGCTAACATGAATGATTACATATATTGGCATGAACGGTACCAAACATATTTGGGAAAGAGCAGCGGGGTAGACGTATATGTTGCGCCGCATCTCGTTATTTTCTGTGCTTCTCGCTCACCGTGAGCGCTGTGGTTAACAGACACTGAGGACACACAGAAACTGTTCCTCACGTGAAGTGCACTGTTTCTCCTCCTGCTAAATCTGCTCATTTGAACACAAGCAGAAATGCTCAGACACACCGAGAGTGCTCATCTCTGACACTTCACACACAGCGCTCATTCAAACACACAGAGAAGAGCTCATTAGAAATAACATCACTGCAAATAAAGACGATGTCTTGTTTCATCGTGTACTTTAAAGTACAATCGTGGTGTTCATAATATTTACTTACAAGGAAATTTTCCAACACTCATCACGTTGAGCCCGCATTTTACTGTTTTGGAGTAAGCCAAGGTTGTGTGTTTGTGCAGCAGACATGAAATGCACTCTAGCTTCGGAGGATTTTATAGGCATTGTTTTTACCCTCTGCTCGCATGATCACTGAACGCATCTGTGCTGAAATTAATCTGAGCTTAATCGATTAAATCATTAATCTGGAATTAATCAATCAATTAATCATTAACATACTTGTGTAATTTTTGTTTTTCTTGCAAATAAGTGATAAACTTTGCTGTGATTGACAGGAAAAATGTGCCCTATAAGATCGTGCGTGCCTCTAACGGAGACGCCTGGCTGGAAGCCCACGGCAAACTGTACTCGCCCAGTCAGGCCGGAGCCTTCATCCTGATGAAGATGAAGGAGACCGCCGGTGAGTCCATCTGACTGAACAACAGCAGTTTAAGACCGAAATAATCAAAGCTCCAACAAACCACTGTTCCTCCTCTTCTTTCTCAGAGAGCTACTTGGGCCATGCGGCGAAGAACGCTGTTATTACAGTCCCAGCTTACTTCAACGACTCCCAGAGACAGGTGAACAGCGTTTCACCACACCTTCTGCTTTCTACACTCTACTAGATTGACTTAAAGGGATAGTTCACCCAGAAATGGAAATTATGCCATCTCTTTTTTTTCACCTTTATGTTGTTCCAAACCTGGATGAGTTTCTTTCTTCTGTTGAACACAAAAGAAGATATTCTGAAGAATGTCAGTAACCGAACAGTTTATGGGCCCCAGTGATTTCCGTAATATTTTTTCTCCATTCTGTTGAAGTCAATGGGGCCCATGAACTGTATGATTACTGACGTTCTTCAAAATATCTTATTTTGTGTTCAACAGAAGAAAGAAACTCATACAGGTTTGGAACAACTTGAGGGTGAGTGATGACAGTGCTTTTCACAATACATATTCATTGTTTCAAAGCATTTTACAGAAAATGCTTGTTTCAGTCTTAAGGTGATGATACACAGGGCAACTTTTTGAGCAATGTTGCTGGGCAATCTTGCCGAGCGATGGTTGCTTGAGCACTTTCCCATTGAAAATGGGTAATACATTTCTATCTGGATAATTTAGATGGGTCGTGGGCCCTGTGTCTCATATGGTTGCCCGTTGACGGCAACATTGCTCAAAGTTGCCCTGTGTATCATCACCTTTACATTTTAGAAAGCATTCTGTTATCGGCCACTGACCTGAGTGCTCATGTTGTGAACTGCTTTGGTTTGTCAGATGCATTGCTGTCTGTAAAATCTGGTGTGTTTGTAACAGGCGACCAAGGACGCGGGACAGATTGCAGGTTTGAATGTGCTGCGTGTGATCAATGAGCCGACTGCTGCTGCTCTAGCCTACGGACTGGACAAGACTCAAGACAAAGTGTAAGTATCAGATGCGCTTAATCATTTATTTTATCTTTATATACCAACATTTGTAGGGAGTACTCCATACCACTTATTCATGTCCAATACAGATTCAGATGCTGATGCCAATCCAATAATATATAAAAAAAAACAGTGCTTTAATTTTTCAGGTACAGCTGGTGTATTAAATGGTAGCAAGTAAGACATTCAGAAATGAAAATAAATTGTAAAAAATAAAGCACTGCATAGTCTTTAGTGTATAAATTAAATGTATAGCAATTCTTATTAAAACTACTAAAGTTCAGTGCTGGGTTGAAAATATAAATTTTTCAATTTTAATCTTCACATTTTGATGAACTGATATTGATTCTTAAATTTCAACAACCGATAGTTTGTAGGTTGATTTGTGAACAAACGTTATTTGTAGCGTACCTGCCATACAATAATTGCAAAAAGCTTTGTTACTTTTGATATGAAACAAAGTCTAAGCTTTCAAATTCTATCAGTTTTATGAAATTAAATCCTGTTTTGGCACTTTTTAATGTGTCGGGAGAGATCGCCGTAGCGCCTCAGTTAAAGCGGCACGTAAACCGATCGCTTCTCACTCTTTACTAGAGAGAGGAACTCTCTCAAAAATATGCAATAGAATTGAATTGACATGTTTTTTAATATTTAATGTATATTTGAATGAAAACAAGGGACTGTATGACAGCCTCCATATTAATGTTTTTCAAAAAGAAAATTGTGAGTACAAGTATAATTGTCATTAAAAAGTGATGACAACTACATTTGCTTTATTTAAATGTTGTTAATTTTAACCCTTAATATTACAGTAATGTACCAACTGGGAGTCCATGTATAGTTTGCATTAGTTCAGAAAGAGTTTATTTTTTTCTTGGGAAAATTGACATATTTTACCTGATGTATATCCAAATTAATCCGTTACAAATCTAATCACAAGCTTGTGAATCGAAATCAAATTGTGAATTTTGTGTCAGTGCCCAGTCCAACTAAAGTTATTCAGTCAAAAGCATGAAAATGAGTGATTTTCTCTCTCTTTTGTTGTTTGATTATCATTATTGCCACAGACAGCAGCAGGGTTATTAGGATTATTAATCAAATCTTTAATTGAGGTAGTTACTATAGGTGTGTATGCATAGGTATGTGTGTGTGTATTTATGCAGATATATATATAATAAATATATATATTTGTATTCATCTGCATGTTTTTGATATGGACAAATGTGTGTTCCTCGTGTTATTATGTGGTATATAATGTAGTTGTACAGTGTTGTCTGATGTATTTTTTTTTTTAATTATTATTATTTATGCCAGCATGAAAGATGAATTTCTGTCCAGGAAATCTGAACAGACAAAGTCAAAGACCGAATGCACGGATGCTTTATCTGGAGGCTTGTTACTAATGACTTCATTCAAAAGGAAACTATTTCTGTCCTTATTCCAGAATTGCTGTGTATGATCTTGGTGGCGGGACGTTTGATATCTCTGTCTTGGAGATCCAGAAGGGTGTTTTTGAGGTGAAATCCACCAATGGAGACACGTTCCTGGGCGGAGAGGATTTTGATCAGCACCTTCTCAGACATATAGTGAAGGAGTTCAAGAGAGAGGTGTGTGTCTGTGCGTGTGTTTGAGTAGTGTTGCACACATCTGGACATTTAAAGGTTGTTTAGCGATCACCTTTTTTTGCCCATACATTTACAAGTTAGTATGCTGTATTAAAATGTAACACACTAAATTTTTCAGACAATTTTCATTGTGTAAAATACAAAAATTAAATTAGAAACCGTTATGAATGGTGCCGTTTTACTATCTAAGATCATTGTGATGTAATGGCAACCAGTAAACGACCAGTGAGAAATCATCAGTATAGATGACGTCTTGGTGTTTTGTTGTAACTTGTAATGCAAACCACCGATTATTAGGCAACAGCATGAAGATGCAGTGCAGTTATTGAAGGTCAAACTGTAAACGCATGTAATTCTCTGTATATAAACTACTAACGTGCATACCAGTGGATCAGAAAACACCACAGAGTAGCATCAGGCTGAGTGAGGCGGAGAGCACACATGAGCACTTTCTCTTATCTCACCACACTGACTGCTGTGACAGAAACTACATCACATATAGTCTCGTTTGTATTCGCATCTGTTTAATTCAGTTTTACATTCATGTGCAGTATGTTTGTCCTCGCCATCTCTAACTGTACAGCAAGTCAGAAGAATTACCATACTTTACTCAATTATTGAACTGAATCAACAGCTGATTTCAACTGAATGACTGTTTACTATTGTCTAACATATATTCAAACGCACAAACTATAGAACCAATTCTAAATGCGCATGTGAACGCCATCAGCGTTTCTCACAGGTTCGCGTTTAAAGTCTGTGTAGAGAGAATGGTGTCGTCTTAGCGGCCCCTAATTTAATAACAAATGATCGTTGCAACGGAAGCGAATCAATCAAAACTAACTTTAGCTGGAAAATAACTTTAAAGAACCGCTATAAAGCCAAAACAATCTGTTACCATAAATTATACGCTTATCTCTGTAAAGCTGCTTTGAAACAATCTACATTGTTAAAAGCGCTATATAAATGATGTCTTTTCAGAGCTGCTTTCCAGCAGAATTGTATTCTCTCTGCATCGCTGAATCATTCTTTTCCTGTTATCACTGTAAAGCTGCTTTAGAAGCGATCTGTGTTGTATAAATGGGTCACTGTTTGCATTAGGAAAGTAGTACCTAATGCAGGATTTTCAGCATCCAGGTAAAGTGTTGTTGAGGAGAGTTTGGGCTGCTTGTTAATGTGTGTGTGTGTGTGTGTGTGTGTGTGGTCTCATTGCAGTCTGGAGTGGATCTGACGAAAGACAACATGGCTCTGCAGAGGGTGAGAGAGGCTGCGGAGAAAGCCAAGTGTGAACTGTCTTCCTCTCTGCAGGTGAGTGTGTGTGTGTGTGTGTGTGTGTGTGTGCGCTAAGAGTGGTCATGTGATCAAAGACCCAATAATCATTTAACCCAATAATCATACAGTGATTTATTCATTTTTGTCATTATTATTCAAATTATAACACATAAATCAATTAAAAAACATATTTCTATTGCAGGGATATA
Organism: Vimba vimba; assembly: GCA_022828995.1. NCBI lineage: Eukaryota > Metazoa > Chordata > Actinopteri > Cypriniformes > Leuciscidae > Vimba > Vimba vimba. The sequence continues at coordinate 29,394,424 of CM040833.1, forward strand.
ATTGTACTGTATATAAGAAGTTTATTTCATAGAATAACAATTCTAATATTTACTTTTTTTTTTGTCTTCATCTTTCTTTGAAATGATATGCCATAGAGCTTTTGTTTTGGCGTAAAACTGCAGGGAGAAGTTTTGTCTCTTTTGTTTGATTCATAAACTAGTCTCGATTAAAATTTGGACAGATGTTTTGTGCTGCAGTTCTCTGTAAGCTGTGCCTGTGTCGGCTTAATTTTATTCTAGTGAATGAGGAAAAAAATGCAGTGTTTGGATGAACTGCTATACAGATGTTGTTATAGGACTATATATTATTTATTTTTTTAAATTACTTTTTAATAGACTTTTTTGATAAAGAATGGCAGTTAACATAGCACTGCAAGAAAGTTTTCTCGTGTAACCTGTAAATGTGCTTCATATTTAGTAGCTTAGGGAATTGACTTGCATCAGGGCTCAAATAAAATAGAAATAGCACTTTAAAGTTGCAACTGCGTAATGTAAGCACTTTTTGTGTGTATGTTGCACAAGTCTGCTGTAAAAGATGTTTTTGCTCAGGTGGATGAATTGTCTGCCCAATAGAGAGATTTTAAAAAAACAGAGAACGTTGGTTGGCGTATGTTGCATTTTCGAATGCATGTTATAAGTGACCAAAACTGACAGCACTTTCAGTGATCGAGTGTGTGTGGAAACGAGTCGCTCCGAGACACTGGAAACACCTGATCAGCTCCGAAATGCCTAGCACATCAGACAAATATCTGATTAAATCACAACAAGCTATTTTGCATTTTTAAATCCATGCGTTGTTAGACTTAAATAGTTAACGGCTAAGGGTGTCCCACACACACGGCTAGATGATGCCGTGAGCTCATTCAGTGCGTTCTCAAGCAACTTGTACATGAAATAAATCTATTTGAAGAAGCTTTTGTAGATTTAGAAATTTAAGGCAATTTTGTGATGCTTGTCTGGACAGAAAATACAGGGAAAATTATAAATGTGGAAAAATCACATCCTTGTATGAGAAACAGACTGGAATTGAAATGGACAGTTCGCCCAAAAATGAAAATTGTCATTGTGTATTGACCCTCATTTTCGTTCCAAAACTGTGTTGCTTTCTTCTGTGGGAACTCGTACAGGTTTGGAACAACAGGATGGCAAGTAAATGATGACAGTTTTTCCATTTTTGGGTGAACTGTCCCTTTAAGTCTGTAATTACCAATAATCTTCCCTTCCACTAAAGCACTCAAATCAAAGTGTTTATTTTTGGTATTTTTGCATGGCTGTTGAACATGTCAAACTTAACACAACACATCTAAAGGTGCCAAGCATAATTTGAGTGCTGAGGGGAAGATGATTGGTGAATAGTCTGTATTTTTAGGAAACAGATTATTATGAAATTGGGAGAAGAACAGCTATTTCTGTTATTTCACCAAGCCATGCCAACATATTGGCAAGGCTGATTTATCAGTCCAACATGCATACATACATGCAAACATACATATTCATGCATTCATTCATTCATTCATTCATTCATAAATAACAAGCATGTTATGATACATTTGTGTGAGGTTTTTAATGAAGTCAGGTTGATTGTTAATGTTTCTGCACACAGACTGACATCAACCTGCCGTACCTGACGATGGACGCCTCTGGCCCGAAACACTTGAACATGAAGCTCACGCGCTCTCAGTTCGAAAGCATCGTGGCGGATCTCATCCGCAGGACGGTGGCTCCCTGCCAGAAGGCCATGCAAGATGCCGAAGTCTCCAAGAGTGACATCGGAGAAGTGCTGCTGGTCGGGGGAATGAGCCGAATGCCAAAGGTCAGAACTGAACCAGAACTGAACCGCTCTCCCGGGAAAGCCTCAAATGAAGCGGCTTCATTGCTATTATACACAGATAAAACGTTGTCAAAGTAATTCCCGTTCACATGGCTACACGGAGGCGATAAAAAATTCTGTATTATAAACTAAGGCCAGACAAGTCATTTGTTGGTCAATTTGTAAAGAAACTACACGATTGCACACATATATATTCATACGCTCATACCTATAGACTCGTAATACGCATGTACACGCCGTCAGCGTTTTCACAGGTTCACGTTTTTGAAGTTTGCGCAGAGATATAGATTTATAATTATTTTTTTTATTTTTTTGTTTTTTTCAAGGCTTGCACCTTGGAACCTGTTTCAAGGTTTGTGTTCTCGAGCCACCAGGCACTGTTGTTGTGCGGATGAGGACTTGCTGTTTTTGTTTGTTTTGGTTTTCATATTTGTATTTTTATAATTGAATTTTTGCCATGAAAATAGCCTTGAATGCTGACATGGCACTAAATAAAACAACCTGAATCTGAATCTGTGCAGATGAGCGGGCCGGAGCGCGTTAAGGGTTTTCTGTAAGAACGGTGTCGTGTTAGCGGCCCCTCAATTAATAACTAATGATCTTTGCAAAGAAAGTGAATCAATCAAAACTAACTTTAGCTGGTCAATAACTTTATAAAGCCTAAACAATCTCTATTACTTTACTTTCCTATTATCATTCTAAAGCCGCTTTAGAACAATCTACATTGTTAAAAGCGCTATATAAATGAAGCTGACTTGACGATTCGCTCTGTTCTCAGGTCCAGCAGACGGTGCAGGATCTGTTTGGTCGGGCTCCCAGTAAGTCCGTGAACCCAGATGAAGCCGTGGCTATCGGCGCTGCCATCCAGGGAGGAGTTCTGGCCGGGGACGTGACGGACGTGCTCTTGCTGGACGTGACTCCTCTGTCTCTCGGGATCGAGACTCTGGGAGGCGTCTTCACCAAACTCATCAACAGAAACACAACCATTCCTACCAAGAAAAGCCAGGTAGGTTCATAAACGGGATGGAAAAAGCGATAGTGTTTTGTGATTTGAAATTGACATTTTGTTATGTGCTTTGCTTATGTTTTTTCTTCCCACAAACAAAGTCTGTTTGTCAGAATTACAAGTACATGAATGCACTGTGTGTTTGTGTGTAACAGAGATTCACAGTGTTTTCACAGCGTCACTCAGTATCAGACGTGGCTTTCATTATCATTTTACTGAAACTGTCTCTGTCAATATAAAGATTTGAAGCTCTGATTCGATAGTTTGTCTTTCTGTGGCGTATTAAAATGAAGGTTTCACACAAAAATGAAAATTGTCATTTACCCATGACAGAATTCCAAACTCATGTCGTTCCAAATTCATAATTTTAATGAAACCTGGGAGATTTCTGTTCCTTCATTGAAAGTCTGTTCCACCAAAACTTTGCTATTCCTGTAATCAAAGCTGAATGTTCAGCATCATTACTCCAGTCTTCAGTGTCACATGATCCTTCAGAAATCATTTCTTATTATCAATGTTGAAAACAGTTTTAGCTGCTTATTTTTTTTTTGTGTGGAAATCATGATACACTCCTAAATAAAAGTATTGATTTCTTTTTCTTTTTTTCCCCCTTTTTTTTCTTACTTGCCCCCAAGCTTTTGAATGGCAAAGGCCCATTAAATGGAAAAGACATTTGTGACACTGAACCACAAAACCAGTCACAAGGGTAATTTTTTTTAAAAATTGAAATGCATATTTGAATTGAGAATAAAATAAGCTTTTCATTGATGTATGGTGTGTTAGGATATGACAATATTTGGTCGAGATACAACTATTAGAAAATCTGGGAATCTGAGGGTGCAAAAAAATCTAAACATTGAGAAAATCTCCTTTAAAGTTCTCCATTTATGTTCACGATTATGCAGCATTCACTCAAAAAAAAAGTTTTATATATTTACGGTTGGAAATTTACAAAATATCTTCATGGATCATGATCTTTACTTAATATCCTAATGATTTTTGGCATAAAATAAAAATCGATCATTTTTACCCATACAGTGTATTGTTGGCTATTGCCACAAATATACCCGTGCGACTTATGACTGGTTTTGTGATCCAGGGTCACATTTATGAAATTAATAAATGTATATGAAAAGTTCTATTTATAATTATTTATTATATTTATAATTTTCTATTCATCAAAAAAAAGAAATGTTTCCACAAATATATTAAAGGAGAAGTTCACTTTCAAAAAAACTTTTGCTGATAATTTACTCACCCCCATGTCATCCAAGATGTCCATGTCTTTCTTTCTTCAGTCGCAAAGAAATTAAGGTTTTTGATGAAAACATTCCAGGATTTCCCCCCATGTAATGGATTCTAATGGGACCCAAACGGTAGAAGGTCCAAATGACAGTTTCAGTGCAGCTTCAAAGGGCTTTAAACGATACCAGACGATGAATAAGGGTCTTATCTAGCGAAACGATCGGTCATTTCCAAAATAAATAAAAAAGTTTAAGTTTTATAAGCACAAATGTTCGCCTTGCTCTGTTCTGTGATGTGCGTTCGTGACGTCACGTAATACGCAATTACGTTGAAAAGGTCACGCTTGACGTGTTTACAAATGTGCGGAAGGAGGACCATATACACATTTTCAAATGTATTTGTGTCAGTTTATCGTTTAAAATGCCCATTTCGTGTGCGTATCCTGGGTGTTTTAATATTAAAAAGCCAAAAAGAACATTTTCTTCAGGACAGAAATTTTTCAAGCGTGACCTTTTCAACGTAATTGCGTATTACGTGACGTCACGAACGCGCATCACAGAACAGAGCAAGGCGAACATTTGTGCTTATAAAACTTAAACTTTTTTATTTATTTTGGAAATGACCGATCGTTTCGCTAGATAAGACCCTTATTCATCGTCTGGTATCGTTTAAAGCCCTTTGAAGCTGCAGTTAAACTGTCATTTGGACCTTCTACCGTTTGGGTCCCATTAGAATCCATTACATGGGGGGAAATCCTGGAATGTTTTCATCAAAAACCTTAATTTCTTTGCGACTGAAGAAAGAAAGACATGGACATCTTGGATGACATGGGGGTGAGTAAATTATCAGCAAAAGTTTTTTTGAAAGTGAACTTCTCCTTTAAGCAGCATAACTGTTTAACATTAAGTATAGTAAATGTTTCTTGAGCAGCAAATCATCATATTAGAATGATTGCTGAAGGATCATGTGACACTGAAGACTGGAGTAATGATGCTTAAAATTCAACTTTGATCACAGGAATAAATTACACTTTAAAATATATTATTATTGTTTTCAAAACTTTTGACTGGTAGTGTATCTAGGCAGAAAATGCTGTTTATTATGATCATATTGATAATACCAATAAGAAATATTGATTAAATGTAACTTTGTGAGAAGGAAAAAAAAAAAAAAAAAGTCAAAAGACATTTCTATATTAGGCAGTTTTATTATTATTATTATTATTATTATTTTTTTACTGTTTAAATTTTTGCATTAAACATTTTCAATGTTTCGTTTTTTTTTTTTTTTTTTTTTTTTTAATTTTTGAAGTTGTAATGACCAGTAGTGGAAATGAAGGTTACTCTAATTTAAATCAGCCATTTCAGGACCTAAAAGGAGGCCTATGATAAATCTTTTTTAAGCTATGTTTTGCTCAGCCCTATGTAAGGTATGAATCATGCATGTGTTGACGTTGGTGATCTGTCTCCTCTCAGGTGTTCTCTACAGCTGCTGATGGACAGACTCAAGTGGAGATCAAGGTTTGTCAGGGAGAGCGAGAGATGGCTGCAGACAACAAGATTCTGGGACAGTTCACCCTGGTATGTGCTCTGGGGCGAAATACTGAGATGCGGATTTACATTTCATATCCATTTACGGCTCAAATGTTGTATTTCTGTGTTCTGAACAGGTCGGCATCCCTCCTGCTCCTCGTGGCGTCCCACAGATTGAAGTCACCTTCGATATCGATGCTAACGGGATTGTGCACGTCTCCGCTAAAGACAAGGGGACCGGCCGAGAACAGCAGAGTAAGTCTAGACCAAAATCAGCTTCAAAGGAAAACCATTCTCAGTTGTTCATCAAAATATAATAACTTTCTTATGGAGGCTATTGGTTCAAGTTAACCAGTTCTCAAACAGCTGGTATTTACTCATTGTGTTACGCCACTGTTGTAGGTAATGTAGAAATAATAGTAAATAACAGTATTATTGAAACTTGTTTTTTTTTTTTGTTTTTTTTTATATATATGAAAGTCATTGGCAGTCCACTGCAACCTCACATTCAGATCAACTCTTTTCTAGCATGCAACGTCCACTTTCAATCGAGTCTGCTCAGTTTGAAAATCCTGTTTAACTCGAACACATCACATTACAGAAGTAAAACACAAAATCACATGTAGAATTTGAGTCTTAATGAAAAACATTAATCTTGCTTCTGCTTATTTTTTGCATGCGCTTCATTCAGTTGTCATCCAGTCGTCCGGTGGCCTCAGCAAAGACGACATAGAAAACATGATCAAGAATGCAGAGAAGTACGCAGAGGAGGACAGGAGGCGGAAGGTAGCGTCCGATTTTCAAATGCTTCAAAATCACAGTTCGTTTTCAACATGTTTGTCTTTATTTGAAACCGTTTTGAGCGTGGTCTTATTTGTGGCGCCTTAAAAGCTGTTGCAACATCTTTTGATTTCGATTAAAAGGATCGTGTGGAAGCGGTGAACATGGCCGAGGGGATCGTTCACGACACCGAGTCAAAGATGGAGGAGTTTAAGGATCAGCTGCCAGCCGATGAGGTCCGACACTTCTACCTCTGCTGCTACTTATTATCAGTCTGAAGTGCTGAAACTCCATTGTTCAGAGGCGTTGTATAAACGTTTTGTGATTATGTTCCTGCAGTGTAACAAACTGAAGGAAGAGATTGTTAATGTAAAAGAGCTTCTGTCACGGAAGGACGCGGAGACGGGAGAGAACATCAAGCAAGCAGCCACAAACCTGCAGCAAGCATCACTTAAACTCTTTGAGATGGCGTATAAGAAGGTACAGTCAATCACGTGACCCTTTACCTTTTTACTTTTATATTTTATGAAATAAAAAAAATTAGTTTTAAAAAAGAATAGCACACCATATTACAACTATAAGAGCACAGAGAAACAACATTGTTGGAGTCACTTTCAGAACAAGTTTTTCTGGCTGATGGACAGTAAAAACATTGACAGCCAATCAGAATCCGTCCTGCTTTAAACAGGGTTCCCGCGGGGTCTTAAAGTCTTAAAATGTCTTAAATTCTGAACTTTAAATTTAAGGCCTTAAAACGACTTAAAAACAGCCAGATTTTCATCCGCGGTCTTAAATTTTATTTAGTCAGGTCTAATGGTGCGTTCACACCGGACGCGAATAGCGCATCAGGCGCGAGTGATTTCAATGTTAAGTCAATGCAAAGACGCGTTACGCGGGTAAAAAATTCCTGCGGCGCGAATGAGGCGTTTAGCGCGGCGCGGTAGACGCGAATTCGCCTCATTCGCGCGTCAAGTTCGCGCGAATGACGCGAATTGAGCGTCTGGCGCGTTAAGCGCGTTACGCGCGAATGATTTTATTAGTGCTATTTGTGCATTCACGCGTTTGACGCGAATTCGCGTCTGCCGCCCGAGTTGAAAAATTTGAACTTCTGCGTCAATTCGCGCCGCGTTAACCAATCAGGAGCCTACTTGCATGCTGCTGTCACGTGGTGAAGTGACAGTTTATAATGTTATTTTATGTTTGGCCTCAATAAATTATTTTGTAATATGACTAAAATGCACAATAAAGCAAATAAAAACATAAAACTCGATTTCAATATATGAGAGATACTCATTTTGTATTGAATGCTATTTATTCCATATCTATTCTAGATTATATGAAACATTATTAATCTAATGTAAAGACAACAAACACAATTTAGTGTATAAAAACAAAAAATCACAGGACAGGTTTCACTTTTGAAGGCTGGCTCCATTTATTATCAAAACAAAAATAAATCACAGATTAGGTGCGGTCGAGGGTGAACCTCGCGCCGGGCTGTACAGCGCGGGCTCGTCAGGCAGCGACCACTCGAGGCCGAGGCTTATACGGCCTACGCGGTCCTCGTCAGCGTCCTCACCGTTAGGTCCACCAAACCTACCTCCTGGAACAAATTGTGAAACTCCTGAAACCCTCCGGAGGGTTTGGTGGACCCGAGTACAGCCACGATGTCCCCTACGCAGCTGTTTCTGCTCTCCAGAGCATATACGAGCGGTGATTCTCTCGATTAATGCTAATGCTAATGCTCGATAAACATCTAAAAAAAGATGGCCGCCAACAGGTTTCGAAACTTTCGCCTCTGACGCGCGTGACGCGCGTAAATTTCGCTTCAAACTTTTGATTTTACGCGCGTCAATTTCGCTCTTGACGCGCGAATGCACACAAAGTGGTCACGCGTATAACTAGACGCGCCAGGCGCGAATTTTGACGCAGATTCGCGTTTGGTGTGAACGCACAGTTAAGATTTTACCCTCGTTCATTTCCAGAAACGCGGGCCGCATTAAGTTATTACAAAGTAGCAAAAAAGTATCGAAGTCGCTTGCCAAGAGGCAGTTCACATATCGCGTCTTTTTCGCGCTCAAGTTAATTCAAATGTAGGCGCGCGGTAAGCGCACTTATAATTGAAGCGACGCGCTCGGTTTTTTTCCAGGCGCAGCAACATGAAAAAAGACATGAAGGATGCGGGTGCACCCAAACACTACGGGTGTTTTTCTCTTCTCCGTAAATAAATCTTGTAACAGAGCTACAGCAAGCGTTTTTCGGCGGTGGAAATCCATTAGCCACTAAAACTTTTGTCATTGTGGAGTTGCATAGCAACGACAGACGCCAAGGGAAAATCGGACCGAATTTTACTATTAATAATAAAAGATAAGCTAAAGTGTATTGTAAATGTCCCTAAATCATTTTTTATAAAAATAATGAGTCAAAAAAGATAAATTAAAGTCTGAAATATGTGAGGTTTATCTTTTTATAAAAACCTTTTTTGTCAACTTTATTTGAACTTGTACATGTTAGTATATAACATGTTGCAAGACACTTTTAAAATCTGGCTATCATTTTTAATCGTATTATTTTAATGTTTATGTTAGTGCGTATTGATGCTAATTTTATTTGTTATTTGCTGTTTTTCGACATAAAACTTGGTGAATTGATTTCATTGTGTAGTATTAGTACTTTTTGAACAGGATTCTGTGATAAGTGATATTTTTTGGCACTATAATAATTAAATGAAATGTTCATGCCATTTCATCTCTAGTTATGATCAACTATGATCAACTAAAATCAACTAATTATGTGTTTTTTACAGTAGGCCTATAATATGCAAAGTAAAATTTTCTATAAAAAAATATCTGATTCTGTTCTTTTCTCTGACACGCGTTGTTGGGTGTGGAAGGTTACTAATGTGATTGCTTTATCTGTAAATTAAGTTAATGCTTTTTCAATTACTGAATTCATTGAAACAAAATGAATTCTTTGATTTGAATATTTTTGGCAATGCGTCGTGTAGGTCTTAAATTTCAATCTTTATGGTCTTAAAATGTCTTAAAAAGGTCTTAAATTTGACTAACTGAAACCTGCAGGAACCCTGTTTAAAGAACTTGAGCATTTAAACCAGCAGAATACAAATCTGTAGCACGCTGTTATTATAAACATAATGATATTGTGCGTTGGTGTGGGCGCTAAATATTAGGTCTGTGACGGCTCTTTGTTAAAAAAAAAAAGGAACCAAACCATTATCCACCCACGGTTCGGCATGAATCTCTAATATGAGACAGACAGAGTTCCCCTATGAATCTGTCGATGGATACTCTCTAAGGGCCGTGTACTGTTAGTCTGTTGCTGACATCAGTGTCTTGTGTGTTGGTGTGTCGCAGTTTAGCATAGCAAGTGAAGGAGACCAATCTCCTGTCTGAGAACATTCTGGCTTCCCAATACGTGACAACAGCGCCGGTCCAAAAAACATGGACAACAGTCACTCTTTGTAAACTTTGTTCGATGCGAGTGCCATATGCTCAAGGCATCATGTCTGATATGACCAGTCTTCACAGCATCATCACCCGAGCGCAGGTGAGACCTAAACCCAACTGACAGTCAGTGCCAATTCAGACAGACTCAAAACAATGAAGAAAGCGCTGACAGGCTCAAACACAAGCACTGCCCAATGGCCCGGGCTTGACGCTCATCGTCACGAAAGTTTATCATTTGCATGCGTTTTTAAGCGTTTTTAAGTGCACACACACACACACACACACACACACACAGAAAGCCTGGTCTCAGACAGAGTGCGAATGCTAAATTGACTTCTTTCACTTTGTCTTTCGCTTGAACGAACAAATTCACACAAAATTGACAACATGTCAAAACCATACAGAAACCGTGATCCGAACCATGAATAATTTGAACTGTTACACCACTACTAAATATGGGATCACACTCTATATAATATGTACAAAAATAAGTACAGTGCTGATGTTGTGTTGTAAGACACTTTTGCTGGTATTGAGGAGGGATACGGGGAAGGTTGTCAACGGTGTAGCTATACATGTAATTACAGAAATTAATTACAGATGTAATTACATGCAGGTAATTTATAATGCATTGTATCAAATTATTAATTTAAATGTTAGTACGGTTAGTAGTCTTCTTAGTTAGACACCTAATGTAAAGGGTGACCAAATAAATAGTTATCTTTATAGTCATTGTTCTTTGTGTGAATGGGCCTTTACAGTTGTTATAATAATAAAGTACAGGGCTCCAGACTGCGACCGCCACGTGGTCCAACTGATAAGAACTGCCATGTCTGTTGCGTATCGAACGAAACCGCGCTACTGGTTTGAGCCTGTGCGGACCGTTTATCAGCTCGGAGCAATGATGAGGTTTACTCACAGGCCGATCTCTACACAGCGCTGGGGAATCCAGTGAGAAGCGTTAAAGTTCAGCACAGAATTCTCTGTTATAAACCATATCTGATCAAACAGCGCTGATGTGGAAACAGGAGAAACATTGTGCCATGAACAAACAAGATATAGAAGGCTTTTCAGTCCACAAATCACCAGTTTAGAAACGCTAACTGTAACTGGTATTGTGGCAGACATAGTCAGATGTTTTTACATTAATAGTAAAGTGCTTCACACTTTTTCCAGCACTTCAAAGCTCTAAATATTGTCCAATTTACATGTTATTTTTAATGTGATGACCAAAAAAAAAAAAAAAGGTTTTTACATGTTAAGTTAATTGTATCTGCATCTCAACTCCAGCTCAGTGCTTTACTGTCAAATGTACATTTCCAAGAAATAAACATGTAACACTATTAGTTACTGCACTTGCAAACAATCAAAGCAATAGTCATTTTATGATTAAATTAACTTAACAATTAAAAATCCCCCCTGAAGCGTATAGACTATTAATAGTGATTAATCTGGTAAAAACACAGCATGTATCATCATTCTCTGAACTTTACCTGAAAGTACCTTTATCTTTTTTACACCTGAGGTGTTTCCGGGTATGTCTGAAGTGTTTCCTCATCTCCTGAATGTGTGTGTGTTTGTCAGATGGCGTCAGAGAGAGAAGGCAGCAGCGGCTCGAGCTCAGGAGGAGACGCCGGAGAGAAGAAGGAGGGCCAGCAGTAAAGCCCGTGACCCTGGAGTTCACTGTGGGACTGAATGTGTTTCTCTGAGCAGCGTACGCAAGATCTTCTCACATATACTGTGTTTTTGACAGTCAACTCTACAAAACAATATTACCAATTCTCCTCATCCACCTCCCTTAATGTCTAGAAGCTCCGATTCATTTGTGTCTGCTGAAAATAATCTGCATCAATCTTGAAGCAAAATGTGCAATGAAGTGTTTGATTTGCCATGTTGGATTTAAAGGTCAGCCTGATGATAGATAGACATGCTCATCATAGACGTGAGCCTTCAGCCTTTAGACATGCATTCCAGCCACTGGGCGCAGTGTTTTGTGTTGTGACGTCTTTAAAGATGTATCTTTGTGTTCAGAATAATATTTTTCAAAAACATTGGTTCATGTTGGAGATAAACGAGGCTGAATGTGTGTCTGATCGGCTTTAGGATGTCTATATCAGCAATGAGTGTTTATAAAATCAGGACTTCAAGACATCAATGTTTTCTATTTAAATACAAGAATATCTGTTCTGTCCATCAGTTCTGCTTGGAAATTGCTGATTCGTATATTTCAAGCTTGAGCTGGTTAGTTTGGAGAGTATGAAACTATGAATGATGAAACTCAATAATAGAATAGCTGGTGTGGAATTGATTTTTCAATCTGTCATATCTTTTTCTTGATAAATTTGCTGATCACACCAGCAGGTTTATATAGAGCGCACAATATGACTCGGTCCTTCCGTGACGGATGCTATTCAAGAGGGATTGATGGACAGATCTGTGCTGATTTGTCAAGAGCTCGGTTAAAGATAGCCGAGGTGAATTGAATATCTAATCCACATTTTCCCGTGATTTGAGCAGTTTTTTCTTTATTTAAATCAGTGTTATGTGTTGCTGTTACGGACGATTGTGATTTACTTGAGGGAAGCCGAGCTCTGAACTGAGGGCTTGCGTTCTTCCTTTCTGTTTGTCGGTCTCGTAACAGCACGATGTAACACACACACACACAAGCCCGTCTACTCTATTATTCTACACATGACTTTCTGGTTCATTAAAGAAGAAGAATATGTAACCATAGAAGCTCTGTACAAAGGCTGATGTCTGTTGAAAATGTTAAATGTTTAAAATGATGATTTAATGGGTTTAAAGAAAGTAATATTCCAATGCAGTCTTTTATAATAAAACGTTGTGTTTGAACTCGTATTTGTGTGTTTTTCAGGTAAATTGTGGGCAGTCAGTCAAAATGAAGTGTTCCCACGGAAAAGAGTTTATCACTCCCTGAAAGAGTTTTGACACATAAGAGAAGCATTTTGACAGATCATGCTGGCCCCTGCAGTAGTTAACTTGTGTTACTTATGTTATGTTACTTAGTCGATACTGAAATCTTAAAATGGTTTATAGGTGATTCAATAAAATATTTTATTGAAAATTGACAAAGTGATCCACAAATACTTAAATGTAGCTCAGATCAATTAGGCTTCCAATCAGTCAGTTCAAAAAATAAATACAAAACCTGTCCTAATAAAAAGAAAGCAAGTTGAAAAAGATTTAATCCAATGTTTGGTGATAATATAACATGACGAGAGATTTATGATATTTTTTGTTGGCTGGTCATTTTTGACCCGGGGACACCACAAGTTTAAGAAGGTGTAATAATAATGCATTGACATTATTTCATTTTTTTTTTTTTTTTTCAAGTTAAATATATATTTAAAATATTTTTTGCTATGGTATTTAAATTTGTTCCAATAACCACTTGAAAAAATCTGATTTCATTTAAGTCATGGATATAAACTGTATGTCTTAAAGACTTAAGGAGAGATGAACATATTACTTTAGGGTGTGATCCTTTCTGCCATAGTGAAAGTGAAAATGTCCAGGAAAAGTCCTGGAACAAAAGAGTGGAACCTTGGTTATGTAATGAGTTTCTTCTCTTTCTTTTCTTTCTTTTTTTGTGGTGAAGCACATCAGTAATGTATTAGGGATTCATGGGTCAGACCACTTTAAATGTAATTTAAGATTCTATGAAAAGCCTGTGTTTTTAGAAATAGGACGATAAACACATAACTAATATAAGTATTATTTAAGATGACGTTTATGCAATGATTTGAAATGAAATTACACTATAGACTACAATATGAGTATATGGCAAAACACCACCATTAAATATATTTTTAAATGTGAAAACTATTTCTTGAAGTACTCCTAAGATTTTAAGTTAATATTTCAATGATTTAACAGCATTTTTCCATGTAATATAATCATTTTAACTCTAAAAAAAATAAAGACAAAAAATATATATTACTTTCATAATAATAAAATTGTATATATAGCACGTTTTAAGTACTTATGGAACACTTGTTTTCATTGTACATATCATTTAAGGGGTGACACGAGTATGCATAAGCATTAAAACTAAATAGATAAAATCTTTATTTACAGTTAAATAAATTGTACATTATTACTTGGCTCTCTTTAGTACTTCAATGTGATTGGCATGAATGCCTTTAGCCTGTGATTGTGTGGCATTTTTTTTAAGTGCGTATCAAAATATTTGACTGTTTGTATCGCTTTATTTGTCTGTGAATGATACATAGTTTTTCAACTACTCTATTAAAATCGTGTTGAAACCTTTTACAGTCTATGGTTGAAACTCTTGTGTAAGAAACTTCATGGAAGTGAGCTGTGGCCTCGTGGCTATTGCCGCATCACAGCTGTGCTGATATTCACAACACCAGCACTCGTGTTTGTGATGTTGATTAATATGAACATACTGTAGAAAAACTCATGTTTCAGTCTCCCATCCATTTAAACCTTAAACGAGCCTCAACACTCCATGATCCATGTGACCATTAATGATGCATTTGTCCAAGTCACGTGATTGGCTGATCAGTGTTCTAATGTAGCAGCTTCACATCAGCTGTGGCAACTAAATCAAAATTCAGACTCAGTTTTAAGAAGGGGCCAGAGGACTTTGTCCTGAAAAAAGTTTGAAGACTAATAATGATTTACAAATATTTTACCCATTAAGCTTCAAGTACACAAATTAAATCCGAGCTACTTTTCATAACAAGGGTTCAAGAGAATTAAACGAGTTCTTGGCTTTTATTTTGACACTGTGTTTCGCCGCAGCTTCCGTAAGATCACAGTGTGCGAGTTCACGCGAACGCGAGTTTGAACGCTATCGGACAGGCGCGCGAGGATCTCTGAGGCGGTGAGAACTTATTCAAAGTCATTTAATAAGTTGTGTTATCGTGTTAGTGCTTAAATGAAGACTCGTGTTAGTTCTGGTGTTTAGTTGCAGTGTAAAACATATGTTATGGATGTGAGAAAAATACAGGAAATACTTGTTGTCATTGGGCGCGCGCAGGAACTCCCATGTCAAATCTGATACTGAAGTGATTGAACTGCGTTCATACGCGTCAAAACTGCAACAGCCATCTTTATTATTATTTTTTATTTTTATTATTAATATTAATATTATTATTATTTTCATATTGAAAAGTGCGTTCGGGGCGTGATTGTTTTATATATATTGTCAAAGCGTCATTACACTAACGCACAGCAGTAAAACTAAAATAATAATACAAAAATGAAGATACCCGTAATAATGATAAGAACGGTTATTAAAATGTACAGTAAACTAATCATCATTATAAATAATATTATAGCGGGATAGTTGTTCTTTATCGTCGTGTGAAGTGTGGCTGTGTGTTGAGACAGTCACTGCTAACAGCAGCTAAGCAATGTCACAGTCTGTAGAAACTGTTTTCAAAATGAAGGAAGACTCACTTCTCTAGCATTAACACATCGTTAACAACATGTGCTGGTGTGTTAGTTTAAAAAAAACTTGAATATGAGACTTTTTAATTGACTTACTAACTTTTCAATAGCTAATCTAACGGTTAGCATTAGCCGCTTCCGCAATAACAGTGTGTCTGTCAGCTCTAGAGACCTGATGCCACTTTACTAACCTGAGAGTTTGAGTCCATTAATTAAGTTTGCTGGTTTCAAGGGGATTTAGTGATTGGTTTCTGATTCCCAGGCTCTTCCCAAAAAATCCTGAACTGAATGAAATGTGACAGGATTTCTGTTGGATTCATAATGTATTGTTTTTATTCAATCAAGATGCTTTCATATCAGTTTCAAATTATGCTAGCAGTGGAGATCCTGTAAACTTCTTCAGGATGTTTTGACTGTGATATGAAACACAAGGTCTATTCGTTTCTCTCAATATTGATCTCAATTCCTTGATTTCTATCAATTATTCATGATAAAGCATGATTAGGCCTACATGCACAAAAGTTAAAACTGAATTACAGATTTTTACAAAAATCTCATTTTGTTGTTTCCAGGTGATACCACAGTTACGTGGTTTATTCATATTGTAAAATAATAATAATTTAATGTGTTTTTTAATCCTTGTGCTGTACTGAAAATCCTTTACCTAATTTGGTGTTCCCGGTCAAAAAAGACAGGCCTTTTAAAAATTGCGTCTTCATCTCTCATTATGCTTTATTACCAAATATGTGATGCATTCCTTTCGTCAACTTGTTTTCTTTTCAGTTAGGACAGGTTTTGTATTTCTTTTTGGATCAGACTGATAGTAGGCCTCATTGATCTGAGCTCATGCACAGTTTTTGAGAACACAAAAGTTCTCACAAACTTATTCACCTAAATAAACTGAGGTGCATGAGCTCAGATCTGAGGCCTACTATCAGTCACATCTAAAAATAAATCTTCAAAACCTCTGCTAATTGAAAGAAAACAAGCTGATAAAAAGGTTGAATCCAGTATTTGGTAATAACAAAGCATAGCAAGATATTTTTGTTGTATACTGTGTTACGGTCAACATGACTGAAACACAACATGAGGCCAGCTGTCAGAAACATGTGTGCTTAATGTCTCTCTTTTTATGATGTTATTGCTGCTACCAAGTTGCCAGTCTTATTCAGCGCTCCAAAACATCATTCAATGTTAATTGATAATCACAATTACAATTTCAAGGGAATAATCGACAATTATGATTTTTGTCATAATCGTGCAGCCCTATTTTCACATTTTGTTATGCACAACCTGCTTCTCTGCCTTAAAGAGGTCATCGGATGCCCATTTTCCACAAGTTGGTATGATTCTTTAGGGTCTTCATGTAAAGTGTGTAACATACTTTCCTCAATGGGTGTGTAAAACAACACCCTTTTACCTCCTCAAAAACAGCTCTGTTCACAGGGACCCGTTTCGGTGCACGTCTCTTTAAATGATAATGAGCAGCTGCTCACCCATGAGGGGTGTCGACGCAAGACATGCAAAGTTTTGCCTTGGCGGACAGTATACATATGGCGGACGGGGAAATATGCTAATATGGGAAATATGCTAATGCTGGAAATATGCTAATACGGGACAGTCCGTCAGTGGTCGTGGGCGGAGCATGTTTTGAAAATCCAAACGGCTTGATTATTGAGAGTGTTTAGGCTTTTTGATTATAAAAAAGGAGCGAATGGATTTTCTTCATTGTATGGTGGGTTGTGTCCACACACTGCAAAGACACATTTATATGCAGATGCCATATAAAAGTGAATTGTGCATCTGATGACCCCTTTAACGCCTCCTCCTTGACTTGCTCGCAGGTGCCGCTGCCCGTGTGGACGCAGAATGCAGACCATTAAGTGTGTTGTGGTGGGAGACGGGGCGGTAGGCAAGACGTGCCTCCTCATTTCGTACACGACAAACGCCTTTCCCGAGGAGTACATCCCCACTGTGTTCGACAACTACAGTGCTCAGATGAGCGTGGACGGGCGTACGGTCAGCCTCAACCTCTGGGACACGGCGGGGCAGGAGGAGTACGACCGTCTGCGCACGCTCTCATACCCGCAAACCAACGTCTTCATCATTTGCTACTCCATCGGGAGCCCTTCGTCGTTCGCCAACGTTCGCCACAAGTGGCACCCGGAGGTGTCTCACCACTGTCCCAGCGTGCCCATCCTCCTGGTGGGCACCAAGAGGGATCTGCGCTCGGATACGGAGACGGTTAAGAAGCTGAAGGAGCAAGGGCTCGCTCCCACCACCAACCAGCAGGGCGGCGCTCTGGCCAAGCAGATCGGGGCCGTGAAGTACATGGAGTGCTCTGCGCTCCTGCAGGAGGGCGTGCGGGAGGTGTTCGTGGAGGCCGTTCGCGCAGTGCTCTACCCCACCACCAAAAAGAATAGCAAGAGGTGCGTGCTCTTATAGTCGGACATGAACTCATAAACACGCTGTGATCCTGGTGTTTGTATCCTCCTCTTCCCATCTCGGCCTCTTCTCTAGCTCTTAAAGGACTTCCTCTGGCTCACTGATTTTGAATTTCGCTGACACGTTCACTTCACATTCCTTGTAAATGCAGTCTGTTGCAGTCGCTTACCTATTGTTCTGAAGATTAATAACAGTTTATTGCCACTCAATGAAAGATACATGAGCATGTGTGTAGATCGAGACTGTGGCCTTATTACTCTCTTGACCCGCGCTGTCCTGTGCCTTCCGATAAATGTGCAATATGATGAAGACTGAATGAGGTCGACACATCAGACTTTACGTTTATAGTCCCTTTGCGGGAAGTATTTCCCAGCCAAATATTTGATGTGCCTTAGATATTTTTTAAAAATATATATATTTTTTATCCGTACCTGTTCAGTCATCACAAAAGCAATATTTTTGGACAGGTTGAAAAAAAGAAGAGAGGATTGTTTGGGTTGCGCTGGTGCGATGATGAATTTCATGTAGAAAACTGCAGGATATATTTTACTCCAAAATTACAATAATTTCCATAAAGAAATGAAACCTTTTTTTTTTTTTTTTAGAAGCATTCAGATTTTTATTAGATATCCTGAAGTCCTTTCCTGTAATGCAAGAATGAAACTCTTCCGGTCCACACACTCAAACTGATTTTTTTAAGATGGTACAACAAATACTGTAATGCTGTACATTTCCAGTTATATTTAACAAATGCAAAACTTCTTAGTGGTCCAAAAATTTTACTGCAAAAGATAATTTCTTATTTTTCTACTTGTGATTTTGGGATTAAATATGACCCTTAATGGTGTTTTTGAGATTAACCCATGATCCTGAGAATTGTGCCTTATGTGCCTGCTGCTAGACAAGTATTATATTAGTACTGTTGTCAAGATAGCAGCCCATATTTTCTTCAGCAGAGATCGTCAGTCAGGTTCCTCCGCATGCCGTACTGAGCCTTGAGTTCGATCTGCCACTTGATTTCTTAGTTTTCAGCCTGCCTCGCTATCTGACGCTTCACAGGAGTCGTCGTCGCTTGGTTTAGTCAACGCCTCATTCCTCAGACCCAGCGAACGGCTCGCTCTCGCTGCACTGTGTGACAAAAACACTGATTTATCTTCCAAGCCCAAAGACTGAGCAGCAGGCATGCGTGATCCGCCGGTCCACAGTACAAACACAACAAGCACTCAGAACTGATCATAAATGTTTCAATCAAAGATGTTTGTTTCGGGTTAGGCATTTTATTATTGTTATCAGCCATGGAGTTATTTTTATTTGAGGTTGCATGTTCAATAAGAGGCCAAAAGTTGTCTGTCATGTTACCGAACGACACTGGCCACTGTATTTCAATATCCTCCTCTCGCATACAGACTGTTTTCAGTGTTATTGTCATAAAAGTGTCTTTTCGTTCATCTCAGCACAGTTTCTAATAACGGTAGCAGGCAGTCGGTGAACTGCAGGCATTACGGCGTTATAATGTGTGAAAGACCGTTGCATGTGCTGATGTGTGATTTGCTTTAATAACTGGAAGCCGTGGTTAAACATTTTGCAAAACTGACATCATTGAATGACCGACTTTGTGGAAACCTGTGACTCACTTTTAAAAAGTTAGACAGCCAATGTTTTATAACTGATTTTTAAATTGCCTAGCATTTTTAAATTTTGAACTTTTTGCTTTTTCTTACTTGTCCGCCCAA
The DNA here is from genome assembly GCA_022828995.1 of Vimba vimba. NCBI lineage: Eukaryota > Metazoa > Chordata > Actinopteri > Cypriniformes > Leuciscidae > Vimba > Vimba vimba. The sequence goes on from CM040833.1 coordinate 29,413,902, forward strand.
CATGGCCAAAGAGTGCCTTTGGATACAAAGATTTTTAGTGGAATAACTGGACTTGTGTACGTTAACGTTTGAGTCGCACCTGACACGATTCTCTCGTTAAATCCAGGAGAGCGTCTCAACTAATCATTCCTTATTTTGATTTAAAGTGAGTGTTGCCGAACTCGATGTAAGCATCGCTGTGTTGTTGCCAAGATGAAATCTGTAAGGGAAATGCAAACCTTGCTCTCACTATTAGGTGTGGCGGCGTGTGCAGTGGTGAATGACGAGGAATTGTCTCTGTTTCATCATCTCAGCTCAGCATGCTGTCATGAGCTTCACGCTGCACACGGTCTGTGTGTCTCTGGTATGTGGTACTACATTTATACACTGGGAACTCAATTTTGTCAAAATTGCCTTTTTGTAACCAAAATAAATTTGTGTAAATGAACTAACCGTGAAATTATTTTAAATTATGCTGAATAAATTTTTACGTACAATTGACTTGCCTTTCTTTGAGATTCATTGTCTCGCCTGCTGTGATTCGTGCGCTCAGTGTTCTGGGTAATGCAGAGGCACACTTGGACACCCTTCCTGAGGCTGAGATCAGGGGTGTATTGCTGCTGACATGATAAAGTGCAGCACATTTTCTTACTTAAGACGGTTTCCGCTGCCGCCGCTGCTGTGTGCACAGGCCACAACAAAGAGCTGAAAGATATCAAGACGTGCTGCAAGCAACACAAATGCAAACTTTTACACAAGAACATGTGGCAGGCCAGAGTCAGTGGCATTGCTTTGTGGTTGCAACCTAAATGCTTCATATGTCAACATGATATAATTTTTCCTGTGATATTTTCACTCTTCAGCTGCAAAAAAAAAAAAAAAAGGGTGCTGTGTGTTTTTATTCATGTTTATTTTGAGAAATAGATTTAAATGTAAAATTATTACTTTTAAATGTAAAATTATTACTTTAATGTAGCATGTACTCATACAATGGAATTGCAATATTTTTTAACTCTAGTGCAGTTTTTAAATGCTGCATGTTTTATATTTTAACAAGTATTTTAATGGCATGGTTTCCACTAGATGGCACTGAAGCCATTACGCATTTTCAGAATGGAAAATTGTCTCACTACTACTGAATAAAGTCATAATTCATACCATTTTCTCTTCAATAAATGAATAAGATCTAAATAAGAATTTAATGCAGATTTAGCCTATACACAAAGCGTCCGTGTTCATGGTGTTGCTCCTGTTAAAGCACCATTTCTCTGTATTCAAAGGTGCATTATATTCATTTTATTAAATTGTATTTAAAATTATTTTATCACTATTGTTATATTTGTAGGAATAAGAAGCGTTGCCTCTCAAACATCATTCATCTTTAGTTTTGTAATTTTGTCTAAAAATTGATTACACATTAATTTGATATCCTTTTTATTTTGTTACATTGCAAGTTATAAGTTATTAATTTTGTTCTAAAGATGTAAAAAGATTTATTTATTTATTTATTTTTAAAGTGTTCATGCTGCCTTAAATTGTTACGTTTAGTCAACTTAAAATGTGAAGTAAGTGACAACTTGAATATTTGAGTTAGCCTATCTCAAGGTAAATCTGGGAAAGTTATTCTAACGCAAATATTGTAAGTTGTGAATTGTGATAATTAATTGCAACAATATTTTTTACAGTGTATAAATTCAGAATTGTTTTCACATTTTAAAAGGACTATGGGCCTACCAATTATTCTATAGTTATTTAATTGTTTGGGGAATTCTACAGGCCTTCATCAAACTTTTGAACACACAGCAGCTCATATTGCTTATAACAAAAAACAGATTAACAGGACTGACAAGCGTATTAGGTTGCTGTGTCTGTGAATGTGCCCTAATAACCGACCCTAGGTGTGTTCCAGTTTGTGTACTAGTATTACATGCGATTACTGTTTTCACATTAAAATTCCAAAAAGAAAAAGTGCCCTTTGAATTCCCGGATGACGCACTTAATTACTCGAAAAAACAAAGTGTGTAATGTTGGACACTTGACTTGACCTCAACTGACACACTGGAGGGGGAGGGGTCTTATCAGACTGCATAGTATAGTATCATTTGGCACACAGCTCTTGTAACTTTGACCTTTAACATCATTCTTTTAAGGTGGGGTCACGTGTATGAAATTTCATGGACAAAATCTAGTCATCCCAATAGGAATCTGTGCGAATGGGATTTTCACGTGAGGACGAAAAGTTGCCAACGCAGCACGTTGCAATCCATGTCGCTTGAGTCAAGTTAGTCACATGACAGAAAGCTGCTTGGTGTGAATGTGCGAGCTGTGCTTTATACATCACTATGCTTTTGACAATGGATTTTTTTGCATGCATAATGTCACTGAAATTTCACTAATGTGATGCACCTTTAAAATAAGTTATGCTTATATGTAAGTATGTGATGGTCATTGCAGTGCGTATAACATATATCCTGGCTTTAACACACAGTGATACTTCAGAATCTGAACTAAGTGAACCAACCGAGTTATAAAAGGACAGAAATGTGACACACTGCATGAGTGAGAGATGATTCTTCTTAAACACATCCACAGCATTTAGCCAGACATCTGTGAAGGCTGGGAATGGTTTCACAAGATTTCACCTCAAACTTGTTTCCGCATTAATATTTTGCAGTTGTCTGTTGTTTTCACATCACAGTCCAGACTGAAGGGTTGAGTCTCATCAGTGAATTTGTTTAGCCTGTGATCTAGTTGTGACTCAGACCAGACAGACAGCTGTCCTGAGAAATCTGAGTATCTGAATAAACTCTGTTCTCTTCCTTTCTGTAGCACTGTACACTGCAAGTGTGACACAACACACACGAAATTAAAAACAACAACAACAACAAACTAGAGCAGTTCCCATTATTATCAACTAATGTTTAAACTTAAATGTTCCCACTTCAGTCTGTCAACAGCAAATTACCGTACAACATTCCAGTTATAAGTGTGTAAAATTAAAAGTGAATGTGTTGCCAGTGTAACAGGTATGGAATGTTAACTATTATTGTCACACAAAGTTTCTGTTTCAGTTTCGTTTTCACACTGTCTGCCTATTTACCCATTTCCTGTGTTCCTTTGTTCCTGCCAGTCTTTTGTGACCATAAATGTTCATTAACAATCACACCTGTTAGTCTTTGAGTTCATTATAATTGTGTGTTTAAGTTCCTCTTCCCCTTCTGTTCATTGTCTGGTGTTGTTGTGTTTTAAACGCTGTGTCGTTTGTGTTTCTTTACTCTTGGATTACCAGAGTCATAGGTATTGGTTGATAAACAACGTTTCTATTTGAATTACGCCATCTATATTCTTCATCCTGGGGCAAAACTTAACAGAATACCGGACTACTAAAAGAAAATCAGAGGAACAACTCTAGGCCTTATAACAAGGAGGACGGCCACTGGAGGATTTTGTGGATGATTTGCTGGATCTGTGCATGGTTTTGGGACGAGTGCACTTTAAAGGTGCACTTCTGGAGCAGGCTTAATGATTGGGAACGACAACTGCTCATTATTTGAATACATCGAGTATGCACTGTGTGTGGCTGATTCTCCACTAGTTGTTAAGGAGGAAGCCACTAGTGGTATACTCGTCCCAACCCTGCCTGCCTAAAATCCTCCAGTGGACCTCATGGAGCTGAATCCAGGGGCGGGGGCGGGGGCGGGGGAAACAACTATCTCAGAAATTTAGAATTTGGACTGCAGTACCCAGTTCAACCGCTAGCTGTCAATCTCACATACTGCACCTTTAAGTCAGAGCCCACCACAGACTGGGAGCTCACGCCTGCCACAATGAACGAGCCAGAGCCTGAGACAAGGACAGAGCCTACCATCGCCCCAGAGCCCGAGCCCCAATGTGAGTCTGACCAGGTATGTGAGCCGGCACCACCGGGTATTGCCGTGGGACTTTTGGAGGAATACGAGGGAATGGAGGGAAACCCCGACCACAATTTTACACACTGTGTTTGTGTTTCTTTACTTAATAAACAATGTGTTATATTTCTTCATCCTGGGGCAAAACATAACAATAATAGCCTAAACGAATCATATTTAGAATTACACAAAATGTTCAAATGTATACCTGATGTGCTTGTCTGTGCGTGCATCTTCCCCTTTATTATTCTGACTGCACAAGTTCTGATAATTTCCTGTGCTTGCTCCTCCTCTTCCCTTTCTGCATTGTGTCTGTATGGGACAGGTAGGTTTATGTTAAGCTCTGATTAATCAAATTTTAGGCTGTGGTGCTGTGCCCATTTTGGATCATAAGATAATTGCTTCACTGATCATTATAGTTGCATGATGTCTGGCCTGCTTCGCCGGTCTTCTCTCTCGTTCTTCCTCATTGCCATCACTCGTTTCAGCTCCATGCTCATGCATATGGATGGCGTGTGTATGAGATGAACAGCTAGTGTGTATTTAACAGAGACATCCGTTATGCATCATAAAGAAACGGTAAAGATTTTCATTGATTTCTTATTTGGCTTTTTCTTCCAGAGTACTTTCGTTCCTCGTTGGTGCAAACTATAACCATCTCATACATAAAATAATTAAGTTACATTAAACAAAGCAATGTAGTGAATAGCCCATTATATGAATTTTTCATCAGGTTGTCACGGTTATGCTCTGTTTAGTTTAATTTCTTAGTTTGACTCTTAGTTTGTCTTTCTTCAGTTACCTGTTTCCTTTCTAGTTTCCCACTAGTCATACGTCTGTCGACCTGTTGGCTCCATCTTGAATCTTCCCTCCCTCGGCTCAACCAGATACCATTGTCCTCTACCAGGCTCCCTTGTCCCTCCAGCTCCACTTGGTCAGTCGTCACCCTGCCTGCGCCATGGACTTATGAGCCATCCGCTGCTATCCGTCTATCCACCTCTTCGGATTCAGTGGGCTCCACTTTCCCTCCTGCTCCGTCCTGGTCCTCAGTCACACCGGCTTCACCTCAGTCCTCAGTCCTCAGTCACACCGGCTTCACCTCAGTCCTCAGTCACACCGGCTTCACCTCAGTCCTCAGTCCTCAGTCACACCGGCTTCACCTCAGTCCTCAGGCACTCTGGCTCCACCTCAGTCCTCAGTCACACCGGCTTCACCTCAGTCCTCAGTCACACCGGCTTCACCTCAGTCCTCAGTCACACCGGCTTCACCTCAGTCCTCAGTCACACCGGCTTCACCTCAGTCCTCAGTCACACCGGCTTCACCTCAGTCCTCAGTCACACCGGCTTCACCTCAGTCCTCAGTCACACCGGCTACACCTCAGTCCTCAGTCACACCGGCTTCACCTCAGGCACTCTGGCTCCACCTCAGTCCTCAGTCACACCGGCTTCACCTCAGTCCTCAGTCACACCGGCTTCACCTCAGTCCTCAGTCACACTGGCTTCACCTCAGTCCTCAGTCACACCGGCTTCACCTCAGGCCTCAGGCACTCTGGCTCCACCTCAGTCCTCAGTCACACCGGCTTCACCTCAGTCCTCAGTCACACCGGCTCCACCTCAGTCCTCAGTCACACCGGCTCCACCTCAGTCCTCAGTCACACCGGCTTCACCTCAGTTCTCAGTCACACCGGCTTCACCTCAGTTCTCAGTCACACCGGCTTCACCTCAGTCCTCTGTCACACCGGCTTCACCTCAGTCCTCAGTCACACCGGCTTCACCTCAGTCCTCAGTCACACTGGCTTCACCTCAGTCCTCAGTCACACCGGCTTCACCTCAGTCCTCAGGCACTCTGGCTCCACCTCAGTCCTCAGTCACACCGGCTTCACCTCAGTCCTCAGTCACACTGGCTTCACCTCAGTCCTCAGTCACACCGGCTTCACCTCAGTCCTCAGTCACACCGGCTACACCTCAGTCCTCAGTCACACCGGCTTCACCTCAGTCCTCAGTCACACCGGCTTCACCTCAGGCCTCAGGCACTCTGGCTTCACCTCAGACACTTGTCACTGCGGCTCCGCCTTGGTCTCCAGAACCCTCGGTGTCACTCAGTTCCATCTGCTCTCCATCTGCACCCAGAATTCCACTTCCAACGGCTTCATCTACATCAGTCGTCCCCCGGGTGTCATCAGCCACCATGTCTCTACCATGTCCCTTAGCAGGCAGCTCCCTTATGTTCTCTGAGGTTGCAGCTGCCTCTCCCAGAGGATGGGTTAAGCAGGCAGCTCCTTTATGAGCCTTTAAATTAGAGCATTTTGCTGAGGCCTCCGGTCTCATGACATCAAGTGTGTCGGCTCTTTGAGGGCTTTGTGGAACAACTTTAAAGGCGATTTCAATGTTTAGATTTTATTTTGCACCCTCAGATTCCAGATTTTCAAATAGTTGCATATCAGCCAAAAATAATCCTATCCTAACAAACCATACATCAATGGAAAGCTTATTTATCCATATAAAATATGCATGTAAAAAAAAAAATTACCCATGAGACTGGTTTTGTGTGTCCAGGGTCACATATATCAAGTAAAATTCACAGCTCAGTTAAACTAAACAGCACTTTAAATTAGCTTACTAACTTTACCTTTTGTTAGCATTTGTTCTTTGCAACTTTGAACGATTTGAACGTCCTAACAGATGTGATAGTAACTGCACAGCTGATATTATCCGAGTGTGTTGTTCTGTTCACTTACCCTAATATTTTACTAATGTAATCATCATCTCTTTCAAATCAGGCTTCTCTTTTTTCAGTTGATTGTGAGAAGGATTTGCCTCAATTCTGATTCCCAGTCTCTTCCGTTTTTAATCATGTTATTGCATCATTTAACAATTTATTTAATGAGAAAGGGCGGATAAAAGATGCTTAGCAACATTACAACTGATTAGTCCACATCTGGAATCTCCTAAACCTCCAGTTCTTTCCTGTGGGATATTTGGTAAAAGGCACAGTAAACGGAGGGAACAGGGCTCAGCGATGTGTCAGTTAGCCCTTTAGCTAGCCCAGACATTAAAGAAATTATGATTTCATGCTGTATGAATGTTTCTTCTGGGTGTTAGCTGGGTGACTGGAAAGTGTTAAACTCATTTGCAAATTCACTGCTCTCTCAGCAAGGAACGGTACATTGCAATTTAGACTGACTGTTAACTTGCTGGGCCAGCAGTTAGCTTAAATATATTAGACCTCCTGCTAATTTAGTGCACAAGAGAGCAGCTGGAGAAGTCAGCTCACATTCCAGTCCACACTTTAACAATTCTTCCTTTGCTAAAGCAAGTACACTGTCATACTTAAACTGTATAGATGATTTTTTTGTCAATCAGCTGTGTAGACCTGATCACTCTTGATGGAAGAGCTTTTTACAACAAGCATGCAAACAAGATTGTACAGCATTGCATGTGGTTTTGTTGAGCAGACTTGTGTTACAGTGTTAGGGTACTATGGTGTTGCCTTTGCATGTCTTAACTTTTTCTTTCTGATTTTCTGTTTCCCTTCCATGAGTGTAGTTGACTTGAAAGAAAAACTGTAGAACTGTTGAAGACATTACATTGCACATCTTGTAACCATGAACATACATTTGCTGCTTTATAAAGAGTGGTTTGACACATTTTGAAACTTGCATATGCAACAGGCCAGCCAATAAGAGCTGTGCAACTGGCCTCGAAGAATAGCGACTGTCATTCTTGTTAGTGTGCACGCCTCCCGCTTGGAGCTGTGCCAGTAGAACTGGAGGGGTTACATTATTGCTGTGACTTGCATGGGAGTTTGGTTTAGGGGTTTGGTTTAGTTTAACAGAGGCCAGCTATAGTAAAGAGCTTTGCAGATAAACCTCAAAACCTCAAATTTAACTACTAGCAAAATGAGAGAGGAGAAAAACAAATTGTAATTGTGTCCAGTGTGAACAAAGCTTTGGATACCAACAGAGGGTGTGATTTCTTCATGTAAAGTGTCTAAAGACACCAATGAGACAGCAGAGATTGTACATTTCTGAGGGTTTTGAATGAATATGAGATGTTTATGAATTACTGCAAGGCCTCCTGCATATGCTGTGTGTCACCTGGTCAACTTGCTGTGCTGTTGTTGGCCTACGAAACTCAAGTCTAGTAGCTGATTTGGATTTGGAACAGGATAATAGAAAGTTGTTAAAGCTTTGAAGTCTAATGCAAACCCTAATGTCGGACTTGTTCAAAGGAATATTGTAGTTCAAATTCATGGGGCTCTTCACTCAACCCCTATAATCATTATTTTTGTTCAGTTGTAATGTGGGGGTCTACATGGTGTTTTGCAGTGCATACAGTCAGACGACAAATACAGTCTGTCACAGGCGATCCACACTACAATCCAGAAGGGGGCGTACACGTCACTGCAACGCTGTTTGCTAACTGCCACCATAGATATCATATATAAACGCTAGATGTCTCGTGTGCGCTGCTGGCCAATGGAGGTCGACGTCCGCACGTGGCGGCCATCTTGCCACAGTGTGCTCGCTCACTCGTAACATGGTGCATGTACTTTTAAATAACCATAACTTGCTCAATTTTCTACCGATTTTCAAACGGTTTGGTTTGTTATAAACGTCAGAGATGTAGTTATGACACTGCATACATACACTGCATACATATGAATAATTATAACATACATGTTCAAGCATTCGGAATTATAGCCACGTTAATAACGTTTGTAAGAAACCAAACCGTTTGTAAATCCGTCAAGATTTCAGCGAGATAAGAGGATTTGTGTGCATGCTGATCACTCACCTTAATTCACAGCTTCACTGTGACAAGATGGCCGAACGGTGATGCCGGAAGTGACTGCGCCATAAGACATCTAGCGTTTATATATGATATCTATGACTGCCACAACATGAAAAAGAGCAAAAGAAGAAGAGACTAACAACGCACCAACCCAAAACAAGAGTTCAGATGGGACACTACAAGAGCTTGCTTGTAGTCTATACGCTTAGTTGCGATTAATTTTTGTGACGCGCTCCACTAACTTCACAGAAATGTTTTGTTTTTATTGTGAGTGTATGTCACAGGTCGGGGTGGGCCAAGCCAGACTGCGCCCACCCCTAGACCACTATCACCCAGAGGAGCGTATCAAGGAGGAGGCAAGAGGCAGGAGTAAAAGGAATGGCAACTTTATTTTATATAAAAAAACAATTAAGAAATCCTAATCTAAAATTCCTTGTCCTCTTCTTCCCAGGGACCCGGAACAGCACCGCCACGGGTATGGACCGGCGAGTATCTCAGGTGAGTATCACAGGTGAGTAAGGATATCGAGGCTCACTTCCTTCACAGACTGGTGTCAGACTCCCAGTGGGAAAGCGTTGGACAGGTGCGTATCACAAGTGAGTAGAGGGAACGGGGATCACTTCCTTCACAGGTGAGGGTCAGACTTACGGTGGAAGGGCGTTCGACAGGTAAGTATCACAGGTGAGTAGAGGGATCACGGCTCACTTCCTCACAAACTGGTGCCAGACTCGCAGTGGGAGAGCAGTAGAAAGGTGAGTGTCACAGGTGAGTAGAGGGTTCAAGGTGCACTTCCTTTCCAGACGTGGGAGCGCAGTAGACAGGTGCGTATCACAGGTGAGTAGAGGGTTCAAGGTGCACTTCCCTTCCAGACTGGTGCCAGGCTCGCAGTGAGAGAGCAGTAGACAGGTGAGTATCACAGGTGAGTAGAAGGTTCAAAGTGCACTTCCTTTCCAGACTGGTGCCAGACTCACAGCGGGAGAGCAGTAGACAGGTGAGTATCACAGGTGAGTAGAGGGTTCAAGGTACACTTCCTTTCTAGACTGGTGCCAGACTCACCGTGGGAGCGCAGTAGACAAGTGCGTATCACAGGTGAGTAGAGGGTTCAAGGTACACTTCCTTTCCAAACTGGTGCCAGGCTCGCAGTGAGAGAGCAGTATACAGGTGAGTATCACAGGTGACAGAATCGACTTCAACAGCAATACACAGTTCTCACATGGGTTACAGGAGACGAATAACGTCACACCATGCAGGTAGGCTTAAAACTGCAGCAGACTCAAGTCGCAGGCTGAGCAGGTCTTCTCTAGGACAAACAGAATCCACTTCAACAGCAATACACAGTTCTCACGTGTGGTGCAGGGGACAGATAACTTCACACCATGCAGTTGGGCTTCAGGGCTGCAGCAGACTCAAAGTCTCAGACAGAGCAGAGCCTTCTCTAGAACAGACAGAATCAACTTCAACAGCAATACACAGCTCTCACGTGGGTTGCAGGGGACGGATAACTTCACACCATGCAGTTGGACTTCAGGGCTGCAGTAGACTCAAAGTCACAGACAGAGCAGAGTAAGGCAGACAAAATTAAGACTTCACACAGCAATACACAGTTCTCACGTGGGTTGCAGGGGACAGATAACTTCACACCATGCAGGTAGGCTTAGGACTGCAGCAGGCTCAAAGTCGCAGGCGGAGCGGGGCTTCTCTAGGACAGACAGAATCAACTTCAACAGCAGTACACAGCTCTCAAATGGGGTAAATGTTGTCTCGCAGAGGTTCTTCTTTCTAGACACCGCACGTAGATGTAAGCAATCTCACTCAGCTCTCACGGTAAATAGTAGACCCCCAGGACACATGGGCGGTTGCACAGCAATAAAATATTCTTCCACACACACACACTGCAATCCAACTCTAAGCATGCAATCGTGAGGGAAAACGTCAATTTAAACACTGCAGCTTCACTCTTCTAGTGCGCATAAGGCCAGCACTCACCCGCAAGTCCTGGTCTACCGTACTGATGATCGCCAGGGGCGGACAGAACACTCGAGAGATTTTTCCTCACGGTCACAGACGGACTTTACTTCGCTGAACTCCAATCGGGGAGAGGAGGTGAGAGATCGACAAAGAATCAATATTTCACTCGGTGAAAGGTGTACACATGCTCCAAACACTTCAATCCAATATCCAATTTAGTGGAGAACACATGCAATTATGAGATTCGGTTTGTTAACTACTTATCTCTCTCTTCTCCAGCTCAGTCAGCGCATTTCATTCCTCTGGGCCGTCCTTGCGTCCTCTCAAACAACGCTCCTCTTCCTTCAAGACAACCCCTCAACTGCAGTGCCCATAACCAATTTCCCACGAGAGAGAAACCACCAACGATCGGGGGGAGGACGATCCAGATCAACAGGGCAGAAGAACAACACAACACCACAGCATGGCACAGCACAAAAAACCCAGCCTTCTCCTCCTCGTGTGTTTTATCCTCTCAAAAAGCGGGAGTGGCCTCAATCAGACGCTCAGAGTGAAGTCCCTACACCTGTCGCCAATCTGCCGATTAGTTGTCATGACGACAAACACTCATACAGCTCTGGAGCTGTTTGTCACCCCGTGACATGTACACAAATAAAAAACACCCCTTTACAGTTTCGAATGATGTCTTACCCTTATCTGTATGACCATAAATTAAGGAGTATTTTAAGTTTTTTCCTCTGTTATAATGAGAATAAATGATGTATGATGATACACTATTATTGATACATTTGTTATTTTAACCTTATTTCTTTATATTTTTTGTTGATTTGGTGATACACTCTCTAGCACATGTTCTCAAGTGTAAAATAAGACATTTAAAAGGATACTCCACCGTATTTTCATATTAAACCATGTTATTCCCTTAACTAAGACGAGTTGATACGTACCTCTCTCGTCTCAGTGCGTGCACTAAATCGCTCTGTCTTGCGCGAAACTTTGTTAGCACTTAGCTTAGCCCAGTTCATTCAATATGGACTCGTGAAAAATCCCCCCGCTCCCTCTAGTGAAGATATTACTGCGCCCAAGTCAAAGTGCTCACAAGCACTTGCTATTGTATTCCGCCATACAATATAGTTATCCATTTTACACGCTTAGAAAAGCGCAACATTTTGTTTTGTGTCACCGTCCTAGGTCGAGTTACACTACTCGAGTAACTGTATTTAAATAGGGAAAACGTCAAGGTGTCTGGTTGCTTCTCTGCTTGGCCCATATTTAATGAACTGGGCTAAGCTAAGTGCTAACAAAGTTTCGCACAAGACAGAGCGATTTAGTGCACGCACTGAGACGAGAGAGGTATGTATCAACTTGTCTTAGTTAAGGGAATAACATAGTTTAATATGAAAATACGGTGGAGTATCCCTTTAAAAGCAACCACAAAATCTAAAATGCAGAGCATTACAGAGAGATATCGCTGGAAGATGCTTGCATGTCTATGGCTGTTTCCAAAATGGCATACTCTCTGAGTAGGTCCTTCTTTTGAATCCGCGACTGTTGAAAAGTGCATTCTATATAGTATGAATGTGTATATGAATGAAATCCAGACATACGGCATCCACCATGTTGTCAGAATCGCAGTCGTAGTGGTAGCTCATCCGGGTACTTTTCGCCCACTGTTTAAGGACTACTATGAATTCATTAAACGTGCTACTCTTTTCACATACTGTTTTTCACCTGCTACACAAGTAAGCATATTTGTATGCAGCCTTTGCCTGTCTGCCTCTATCATTTGCAAGCCTTTTGTTCTTGTTCTGACTGAGAGCAGCTGTTCTTCATTATGGTGATAAGCACTGCTGTTTTTTTCTTGCCTCAGCTGAGCACAGTGTGGGTCTGGAAGGGAGCAATTAGTTCGCCAGCACAAGTGTACCGTCCCCTGTGTGTGTCGCCAGCATGGGAGCTGATTGTGATGAACGCCGCTGAAGACCAGCGCCCAGTGTTCGCTCAGAAGGACTGCGGAAGAAGCCTGTTTTCTGAGCACTCGACCTCTTAGTCCAGAACACCAACAGACTATCAGGGGCCTAGAAAGTAATGGGACTTCTTAGTGAGGAAGTGGAGGCTAGGATATGACTGTCCTACGGTTTATTCCGGTTATTTGCCTTTTCATTAGTATGAGCTCAAGGAAGTCTATGGGGAGTTATTAACTAGTGGACATTCAGCAAATTAGAAAATTAACATTTATACATTTGGGAGATGTGCTTTCCTACCATGTTTATTCTATGCGAATTAGCCACTTCTAACAACTATCTTTTTCAAGACAAGTAAAATCTGTAATAAATTACAAAGGGGTTTTACTGTATTTTATGTTGTAGATTAAAACATGAAAATATCTAGAGCTTTTTTCAGGCTTTTAACTAAAACTAGACTTCTGTACGATCCCAGCAAGCAATTTTGCGTTTAAAAGACGTCTAATAGCCGTCCAAACACAGCCATGACGTCTAGGCTAAAACAAGGCAAAATTTGGGCTGTCAGTGAAAATTTAATAGACTTCTAGACCATACCCCAAGAATAGACTAGTCATCAATTATATAACAAAGAAATGAAATGAGTGAAGAAATGAAACCAAAAACCTTGCAATCACTGTTTACTTTGCTTACATGATGGAATGGCATATTCATAATAGCAGTTATTTTGGCAAGAAATGACATGTATCCAAATTCAAGGTTATTTTGTCTAGAAGTGGGTTACTCATAGCTGAACTATATCGAGCCTATAGTTAACCTAGACGGTGAAATGACAGCTATTGCTTTCTGGGATTGAACTGGACGTGCTAAAATGCTACTTTTTTACAGGTTTTGGCCTACAAAAATATGTCATCCCTACAGCATTTGACGCTCCCCTCAACATAATCACAATTGGTCACAGGTGTAAAGACTGTTTAAGGAAGCAGGTAAACCTGTGATTCCCATTGAAACCCCAGTGATTCTGACCCCATGCTTTCTGCCTTGTTTCACCCCAAAGTCCATGTTCATCCTCTTAATCTTATTAGTGCTATCCTGAAGCCATCACTAAGCCATGTCATCATGTTGAGAGTGCAAATTCCACTCCACTGCTCGATTTAAAACGTAAACCTATGAGACAGCTAAATTCTCTGGTTCTCTGGCCTGTCTGTGCACTTAAAGGGATACAGTAGGTCATTCAAAAATAATGTCATCGTTTACTCACCCTCATGCCCGTGATCCAAACCTTTATGACTTTCTTTTTGGTTCCCAACAATCTTCAAAATGAGGGTGAGTAAATTATGACTGCATTTTCCTTTTTGGGTGAAATATCGCTTTAAGTTTCACTTTAATTCACTCCAACCATTGCACTGAATAATAATCCAAATGGCGAAACAGATTACAGAACCTTCTACAGAGCTTAAAGTTAAATCCTCCATTAAGCCCTTTTTGCATATCATGGTTTTCATATGTTTTTAGGCTTAATGCAGATATTTGCCCACTGCAAATATTCTTTACATTTTTATAAATATTGTTTACGTCATTCTAACCAAACAGGTATATCAGAATCTCTTGTTTGTTCGTCTGTTTGTTTGTTTGTTTGTCTGTTTGTTGAGGCCAGTGTTCAGTGGAGTAGTGCTGGGGATGGAGAGAGTATATGTGACAGATGTCATGTGTTTAATGATTTATGCCATTTTATGAATTCTGACATATCATTCAGTCTTCTGCAGTGCTGCTTTACAACTAATTCTACTTCATTTCATAATTGACAAATTTTGCATCATGAACACTGTTACTGAACTGAGTAACCGGGTAATTGAGCTGAATAACGACACGGTTGTCTTCTGTGGAGTTGCTTTACAGCAGAATTTGAACTTGTCTCATATTTGATCATTTTTCAAGTTTGCATAATTGATTCTGATATTTTCCTGTTTATTGCTTTGAAACAATCTGTATTAAGCACTATAAAGGTGACTTGACTTGACTATTACATCCAGATGAGCCCAAGTAAAATCAAATATTTCCATGCTTGGGTCTTTTACCCCATCTAATGTGGTTTACTGTGATGTGCGTTCCAGAAGAAACAGTAACAAATTGCAATTATACAGATTTGCCCGAAGGACGTCAGAGAAATGTGTGTTTCCACATTGCATTTAAGTCTTTGTTTTTATTTAATAAAAGGTTTTATAATAAATTAAATTATATCAATTTTATTAAAAATACACACAACCACGTCCACATCACATGACCTTCTATGATGCCTTACTTTAAACACACACTCACCTCTGTAATGAACACAGATGTTAGTCCCGACCGAATCACAGACATGATAAGAATTGTAACTGAATTGAATTAACTGAACTGTAATTGAATTGTAATTGCTCACGTGGCTGGGATCATTAGTTTATTCTTGTTGTGCAGTGTGGAAAGTGCGGACCATATCACTGACTGCATGGCTTTGCCGTCTTGTGTGGTGTTGTCCGGTGGGAGTAGAGCATAATGGGATGCATTTAATAGTGCATGTGTAGTAAGACCTCAGCATCTGGGCAGCCATCCCAAACTTCACCAGACACTGACATGATAGAGCCTCTTTTGTGTCTTCTGAACATAATCTTAATTTATGACAGATTTCCTCTCACTTATGCAGTTTTGCACTGTTTCTTGGCCTTTGCGTGAATATGAACAGGCAGAAACTATATAGAATTAGGAAACCATTGCATTCTAACCTCTTAATATATTGCGTTCTCTCACAAAAATTGTGTGTTCTCTCGAAAAGCATTGAGAAACTTTGCATTCTCACAAAAGCTCTGACATTTAGTTTTTCCTTCCACCTCATATTATTTCCATCACAAAAGTTTTGCAAACAATGTTTCTCTGAAGTATGGATCCTTGTTTCCACCACAGAATAAAAAGTAAAAAAGGTAATTGCAACTTTTTATCTCAGAACTGCGTGATATAAAGTCGCAATTGCGAGTTATAAGTGATATAAAGTCGCAATTGATATAAATTAAAATATAATAATTAAAAATTAAAATAGAAATAGAATTGCGAGAAAAAAAGTCAGAATTGCAAGTTTATTTCTCGCAATTCTGACTTTATAACATGCAATTGCAACTTCATATCACTCAATACTGACTTTATATCTCGCAATGTTGAGATGAAAAGTCGCAATTATATTTTTAAATGTTTTAATCTGTGGAGGTAACAAGCTTCCATACTGGGGAGACTAATACTTTTGCAAGCAAATGAAAAAAAAAAAAAAAGAAATATTTAATGTTATTATTCCTCCCATCTAATTCTTTTTACCATCACCATCTCCCTCTAGTCTAGGAGCCGATCCATAAGTGTGGAATGACATGAGGGTGAGTATACGATGACAGAATTTTTTCACTTTTGTGTGAACTATCCCTTCAAGTCTCTTTCTGATTCATGATTATTTGATAAGTCGGGCCTCCCAAATGTATACAGGTCAGTGTATTAGCAGATGCAGAGGAATTTCATATGATTTAATCAATTGATGTCAATGCATACTAACGTGGTGATGAATTAGATTAATTTCTAGACAAGTAAAGTTATGATGTGTAAATGACTAGATAAGCTGTGTTTGTTTAATTCAGTGTTTTCTTGAAGGATCTGTCTCTAATTTTCCCCTCAGTGGACGAAACCCCGTCGCTCCACGAGATCTGCTGTCATCAGCCGAGACGACAGTAATTATACAGAAGGCTTTGCTCATGTTCTCCGTCACTAAAATAGATTCTGTAAGTGATCTACCCACGCAGCCACCAGAATAACACCTGAACAAATGTGTCCACACTGAAAGCAATTAATGCTGAATATACCTGCCTGTGGAAATGGCTTTAATGCTAAGTGTGCCAGCAGGTTCATTTTGATTTCAGAAATCTTAGCAGATGGAGGTTTTTATGGATATTTAAAGCTACTCAGGAATAGATTGCTTTGGGAAAGCTGAACACTGATTTACACCCACTAAGGTTATTGAAATGACTTGTTTTCCTTGTGTTGTTACTCGGGTTGAATCGCTCACAGTATTGTGTTTGTAAAGCTGAATGTCTGGCAGCAGTGAGAGGCAGATTTGCTTTGCCTTTAGCGTGTCCTGTCTAAAAATCTGCAGCAGCTGAGATCATTCACCAACAGGGTTGCAGGGGTTTTTGTGAACACTGTGTTTGACAAGTTTTAACCAAACCAATGCATCACCCGTGTATTTCTGCAATTCCATGAGTATGAGAGTGAATTTGCATTTTCATTCAGCCGTCTGCCGATTTTGTTCAGACCAATTATACACACTAGCAGTCAAATGTTTGGGAAAGAGGTCTCTTATGCAGTAAAACAGTAATATTGTAATACAGTAATATTGTGAAATATCTACACGGTCACAGACTTTGAGCACGCAAAATTTCTTCAGACACTGCAACGGTCGTAAAATGACATCAGGTCACGCTCTTTTTTTATGAACATGAATTCAACATGACAAATAGCAATACATTCAAAATGTAAAAATATACAATCTACCTGACTTTACTGTAAAAAATATCATTCTTTTTAATTCAGCCAAGAGTTGACGTATCGATCTTTACTGGTCACACGGCTTCACGTGATGCGAGTTCGCAGATCAGAGTTCTCCAAACATGAACTTTGGAACAAGGCGAAACGCGAAACTTTGGCATGCAAATGAATGGAAGTCAATGGAACGAAAAGTGTAGTGTGACCGCCCCTTTAGCTGAACCAAGAAATTCACGATGTTTTCTATGCCGGCTGATACAAAAATGTCTAAAACACTTTGTGGTCATCCAGTTTGATATGTTAAGAGGTTTTTCAGATTGTCTGTCACGGCATTCTCTCTGTATCTACAATTCTGTGAAGCCTTTAGCCACTGCCTACAACGCACTGGATCCTCACTGGAAACTGAAATTAAACTCCTGCTAAATGTCATGAATGTCATGAGGACATATCATGAAAATCTGACTTTTTCCGTGTTTAAGTGCTATCGGGTCCCCGGTGCATCTACCAACTGAGAAAACGTGAAAAGTGACAACCCAGTAACTTTGTTGTGGTGAGTCAAAAAATAAGCTGGTCAGATTTCACTCCCCTTCTGACGTAGGAAAGGGGATCTTATTATAATATTACCACTATGGGTTTTCACCCACGGCGCCGCCATTTAATTTTTTGGCAAGCTACAACAGTGTAACCAGTTCTAACGCAATGGCAAAAGTTCGAGCATGCAAACTGTTCTGTCGTTGCTGCACAGAAGAGCACTGAACATTATTTGACCAAAAAAAAAGTCACATCTGTCTTATAAAGATCTCAAGGAACTGTGTCAACGTGTGTAAAAGTTAAACATGACAGTACATGCAAGTCGATGGAAACTTCACAATAAATGTATCCACTAACATTTCAGAAAACGTCCAGGTGCGTCTAAAAGTTGAACCTCTTCCTGAGTC
Organism: Vimba vimba; assembly: GCA_022828995.1. Taxonomy (NCBI): domain Eukaryota; kingdom Metazoa; phylum Chordata; class Actinopteri; order Cypriniformes; family Leuciscidae; genus Vimba; species Vimba vimba. The sequence continues at coordinate 29,432,000 of CM040833.1, forward strand.
TCTCTGTAGGCTGCACTCCCTACTGGTGGTTATTTCTGAGATTTTGGATGAATGAAAATCACGTTTTTTATTGCCGAGTATCCAAAGCTCGCTATATGGGGAGGCTGACTGGAGCCAGTAGATATACGTCCCAGACAGTTTTACACCCCTGTTGTTCCTGATGTGTCCAGTAGGGGGAGAAGAATATACGGCGAAGTAATATCATTAAATCGACGCTCGAAACTTACACATTACAGTTTTTCTTGATTGTTTAAACACTATAACCAGGCTTTTGAACTAAAATTTCAAAAACATAACTGCCATTTATCAAAAAGCACACCCATTTCTCTAAACTATAAACACTATTTTTGTTTTGTTTTGACACATGAGTCAGATTTGTTGAACTGTCACTGCAAAACTTTACACACAAATCCCTTCATTTCTCATTGCCAACCCCATGTTGTCATTTAGAAAGCACTAGCATTCAATATTGTTCACTCAAGTCAGCACAGCTTCAGCTCAGTTAGCACACAATTACCCAAGTGGAAACACTAACACTGGAAACACTGAGTCCAAATTGATCACACACCAATCAGAACCTTCAATAGATAGACAAAAGGGCCAGAATTAATTCATTGGGTTTTGGAACAATGCATCCAGAAGGACATGAAGGAAGAGGTCGAGGGCACTGGAGTGGAAGAGGAGGAGGAGGAGGAAGGTGAAGGGCCAGGGCAAGGAGACAAGTCTCGGATGAAATTCCTTGATCATAAGATCCTTCCGGGAGAAAACCAGGTAGATGTACTTCAGACTGCTCTCTACTGTATTTTTAACAACTGTAATAAAAAGAAATGCATCAAATTGCCTCACATACAGATAGAGTTTTCTGAATGCTTCCATTTTGTAAATCAGTGTGTGTGGGCAGTGTACACATCGGTTCAGGTCCGTGGGCCCTCGACCAAGAGCAACTGTAAAATGTGTTACAGTTACAGTCAGTAACAGAGTCGATGAAATGGAAGAATCCTGCCAAATATTTCAGTTGATGCGTGCCAGCGGGGAACAGGCATGCAAGAGGATTTTACCCCTCTGTCTGGCTAGGGCCAAAATAGCCTGTGATGTGGACAAGATTTTCTGGCCTGACCCAGACGGGATGCCGGGATGCTGAGGCAGAATAATTTTGTGTGTGTGTGTGTGTGTTGTACTGTGTAGGACATGAATGAATAAAAATGTGACAATGTATCCATTGGTTGTGTCTTTTGTGTTCATCATGTGAAAATATGTTGGGGGGGATGTTGGAAATGTTTTTTTGAATTTATTGCACCAGTGTGTAAGACTATGTTGTAGTGTGTGTGTTTGTGAGGGCTTGTGTGTTATGTCTGAGGGCAAAGTTTGTTTTTTCAGCCAGAGTGAATGGATTTGAGTCTAGAGCTTCATTTTAAACTGAAAATAGGATGTTTGGGGAACTGGGTGAGACATTATAGATTTGTGTTTACTGTTTTGAGAATACGAGGCCTAGTTTCAAGAAATGTGTTTAAGCAATCGAGAAAAACTGTAATGACCTAGGCCTACTGTAGAATAGTTATCTTCACCGTAGGTTTTTATATACAGGATATGTTGTTGTGAATCTATATAAAGTTACATTTAGATATTAACCATATTTAGACTATTAGACATACCGTGTAATTATATGGATCCTCAATGAAATATGTATTGAACTATTCACTACTGGTCGTCATACAGCTACAAAACAGCGTCCTACATAGCATTTTATGAAGACAAACACAACTGATCCCTTTTCTAAAATTCCAAGGGCCATTTAGAAGAAAGAGACAATATTGTTGTTCACAAGAAAGTTATTTATTAACACCATTTATGAATTAGGATGACTCCCCTATGACTTGTCACTCTTCTTTAACTGTTTTTTTATCCTCCTGTCAAAGTGCTTTACATTTTTTAATAAAAAAAAAAAAAAAACAAATTAAAAAGGACATCCATGGTGAATTTGAACTCGTCACTGTGGGTGTGCTGTCCAGAACTGATGTCAGGTGAGTGTGGATTGCATCAATTTGCTCCTGATCTTCAATGTGCAACGGCACAGGCACTGACTTGGTGGAACACTTGGAAAAAGTGTCAAGCCACTTTGATTTCTTTTGGCCACTGATGATGGACTGTGCAGAGAAAATGGAAAATGACATTAAAAAACATGTCCATGTATGTGTAACGATATGCAGACTCAGAGAGTACAACGGGAGAACAGTTGAACAAGTTTATTGATGCAGCAGAGAGTGAGTCACAACAGGCAGGTATCAGGATGAAACAGAACAAAGAGCGATGATATGGAGGATGAGTGTAACAGTCCTTTCTTGAATATAGCTGAGTGGGGAATGAACAAAAGGAATGGATGATATGCACACACCTCAGTTGTCGATGAGTTGAAGGAAACGCATGAAGGAGTACGACTAGGGAGATAGAGTGGAGATCGTGGAACGCTGGAGAAGGTATAGGAATCTTTGGAAGAGGTGTTGACGATAGGTAAGTAGCGTTACAAGTGTCAATCTAGCATCTGCTTGGGAGAACAGACAATGTGTGTGACTGAGGTGTGTGCCTAAGTAGTCCATGGCTGATAAATAGCAGGTGCAGGTGATTAGTATTCGGGTGATTGGGAAGTGCATGCAGGTGAGGGCCAGGGAGGATGATGGGAAATGTAATGAGGAGGTGGTGGCTTAGCTGGTGACCATGACAGTATGTCTCTGTAAGTCGTTTATTTACTAGACAAGCTATTGGTTTGGAATGCAGTTTAAAAATAGAGATGGGTGTGTATAGTTTATACAAGTTTAGAGAGAGAGAAATTTTTCATTTCCTTCAGTAGCTAAAGCAAACACACACCTTTATGAGATGCAAGTTTAAGAGAACTGGGTAAAGACAGAGTATGATTAAACCCACATTAAGTGCACATAAATTTTAGTCCAGATCAGTAAGCTAAGAAAAAATGTATATTAAGATAGATAATTAGATCATCTCATTTATAAGAAACAACTCAAACCAAAATCTACATTCAAACCATATGGGACCAAAGTTTTTAATGTGGGTTTTATCATGTATGACGTCGGAAATAATACAATTATTTGAGTGGGTGTGCAGTTCAACTCTTTACTTGGAGAGAGAGATTTACATACATGCATACATATATGCCTATTATAAATGTGTCTTTTGTGTGTTCACATCATAGACTGTAAAACAACAACAACAACAACACAAAGTTCACATATTTCCAATATCTACTGTAATGTTGCCCCAGAAACCATGTGGAGTGTGTTTTAATGCAAGGAGTAAACAGGGTCTTACCAGAAGAGGCCATCTTGCAAGCTAAAGACAGACAACGAAAGAAAATTAAAAAGAAAATTAATTTTGAAAGTGAGTAGAGAAGACCAGGGGCAGCAAAACCTACACGTGGTTAGCTAAGTTTGAGCCAGACAGAACATCAACCTGTCCTGACCGTCAAGTACTTTTTTTGTCTCTCGAAATAAATTATAGACGCATCCATTGACATATAGAAATTAATTGATATCTACTCTTAGCTAATCGTTTATAAATAATAAATGTTGCATCATTCCCAAACAATAATAACTTTAGCAGATTATTTAACATACCTCAATGTGTGTGTCGCTAACTGTACAGCCTCCCCCTACTGGACGCATTAGGAACAACATGGGCGTAAAACTGCCTGGGCCGTGTATCTACTGGCTTCAGGTCTGCAGCCTCCCCCTACCTGAAGTTCAGAAGCTGCAGACCTGAAGCCAGTAGATACACGGCCCAGGAGCTTGTGTAAAGGATCGGCCCTCTTCTTAACAGAGGCGGGGAAAAGCAGCTCATTTGCATTTAAAGGGACACAAAAAGGGCACATTTGATAAGCTATAACAAATTATCTGGGAGGTATTTTGACTTAAAGTTTGTTAAGAAGTTTTTCCTACTAAAGCAAGGTGGTATTTGACTCTGGTAAGTGTATAGCAGACTGGTGGAAGTGGCCTTGGATGGCAACATACCCCGTGCATTATGGGTGTTCTCCTACCTATTTGGCAAATGGGAAGACGTTACAGCCTTATTTCTCCATTTTCACTAGTCAGGTTGCAGCGATTACAAAAAATGTTTCGCCTTTCTACCGTATAGGCAGCCAAGTTTAAGAAATCCCATTTTGCCAGTGGTGAAGTACCCTGTAGCAATGTTAAAGGTTCAGGGAAGAAGGAGACGGGAACCGGCAAACGTTTAACACACTTTAAATCCCAAAATAAACAAACAACAAAACAAAAGCAAAGGTGGCAGCCAATCACAGATGACTGCTGCACAAACATAAACAAAACTGGTCCTCTTTGGTCCTTCACATAGACTGTAAAAAAAGATGGACAACGCCCCATCGCTCTCTTCCATTGATGAGAACTGAAGCCGCCAGAGTCCCGATATGGCGCTGACATATTGGAACTTGAGTCTGCGCAGTAGCGATCTCGGGACCAGACCTGCGCAGTAGTGAGCAGGAAGTAAAGCCACAAAATCAACGCTCCACCCTCACTCTCGCAGAATGCACTCAGGGAGAGTGGATTCTGCACACTTTTTTAAAAATTGATTGCAATACGACAAGAGGCTTGTTAAAATAAAGTAAATACAATCTCCTCAGTCCTCCGAAGATCCCGAAAAAAATGTCCGTTGGTGCTTCAGTGACTACTTCGCTAAGAGAACCTGTCAATCACAGCTGTCAATCACGACTTTACACCACCGCATCACGTAACTAACTAAAAAACAACTTATTTTTGAAACGGACACTTGAACTTACATCAGCATGATAAAAACGACAGCAAATGAAAGAAACCACCTTTGGAAAAAAGATATTTGAAGTGTAATTTAATTGTTTAGTTGGTCTCACGTCCCGTTGAATAACACGGGGAGGCGGGGCTTATGACCTATACTAGGACCAGTCACCGGGGGGCGATCGAGATGTTTTGGCTTCACTTTTCAGGGCTTGTGTGGCACGCTTAGTCCTTCACTGTCGTCACTCCTGCTTTTATCCTCCCGGAGCTCCTCCATGCAGTTGATTTTGTGGCTGTATGTATAGTCAGACAATTGCATGTGTCAAAAGGATTTACAAGGATTTTGAACAGAGAATGTTGGACATTCATATATATAGTGTTTCTTGAGTAAAGTAAAATGCTGTACTTATTTAAACAAACAGTTCTTTATTTACCTTTGCATTGCAAACCAGCAAAGACGGTCCAAACTGTGTGCAGCACTTCATTCACCGTAGAGGCGGGTGGAGTTATGAGGTTTGACTGACAGTTTGAGGATCCAATGGAGTTACAAGGTTTAGTCACACGCTCTTTTTAATACTTTTCATTGGTTAAATATTTGCAAAACCCACAGACAGACGCGTAAGGGTGACCAATAGTAATGATTATGGGGAAAAAATTAAAGAAATATGGAGATACGAGTTTTCTGAACGATCTGTATGTTGATATGTTTAGTTAGATTACCTCTTTTTTACATAGACTGACTTGATCATGTATTAGGCTGAAATGTGAGGTTAATTATTTAATAAAGCTTCTTGTTATTGTTGAAATTATTTGTATTTTTTGAACAGTAAAGCTGTTTAAATGATCATTTTATGGTAATTTTCCAGTTAAGATGTTACCATAGGCATTAGAATTGTTTCAGAGGATTGTTGCTACCTAAAGGTATATGTAGGTCTTATATTAGAATTTTCTGAAACTATTTCAACTATAGTTTCAACTATTTTTTCAAGAAATCTTTAAAAGAAAAGTTGTGCAATGAATATCTTACGGTTTTGCCCAGCTGCGGCCACCCTCAATTTCTGTGGTGTTAAAAGCAGGGATGCTGCGACACCAGGGAAGTGTGTTTATTTGTGGAGGTTAGAGAGGTGAGGGCACTGCTGGGCTCAGAGGACTAATGAACGCAGCGTTTGCAGGAGGGTGTTAGTGAGTGGGCAGGAGGGTGGATTTAATTAGTACCCCCCTCAAGAGCTTGACCTTCTGTTCAAAGCCCTGGTGTGAGCCACATTTAGCTTCTTCCCAGGCAGAACCACTGTATTATTGATAGAGTGGAGAACAGTCCACAAAAGGAGGTGGTCTGGAAAAACAATGATCCAAACAAATCATAAGGCTCACCACAAGCGTTTAAAAATGCCTTTTCTTTATAAATCTTTAGATAAAAGCAAAGCCAAAACACTCGTCTGAAAAGCCACAGGAATTGTTTTCTGATGCACAAGTTTTGTCCTGAAGTAATTTTTCCCCCCTCGACACATTTGTCTGTCTAGCAAGAAACAAATGTAAGCTATAAACCTGGCAAGTGGGTGGACAAAGTGTTCTTGAGATGATCAATCTCAGTAGTGTTACACACCCACATAGAAAGCTAGAGGAAAAATCAGCCCACAGGAGCAGTCGGGACTCAACCTGATTCCAGGTGGACTAGACTTTCTTTAGACCACCTCGGCTGCAATATCTTTTTTTTTCATGTGTCAGGTGTAAACAAAATTTGAGCAGCAACAAGGCAAAAGTATTTGTCCAGAAATCATTGCTTGTTACTAAACAAATAATGATAAAATAATGCCAGATAGAAAGCTACAACTATCAAAAGTTTGAAATGTTAAACACTGAAATGCTTTCAATAGTTTTTATTTTTTAAATATTAATACGAATATTAATATTCAACTTTGTATTTCTGGTGAATCTCTGCAAAATACGTCAAGGTCACATTTCACAAGAAAATTAAAAGAAAAGTTATAGTTATAAGTAGTTTTTTATTTTTTATTTTTTACATACAAAATAGAAAGCCTATTTTCAGAACATTTAGAATTTTTTGACATTCGACAATTTGCAACATGTTTTCTAAATATTCATACTAGCACAATCTTCTCATGTTTCTTTTCCTTTATGTTCCCCAATGTTCTTCATCTTATAGTTTTCATTGTTCATTGTTAGTTATTTGCCACTATTTAACATGTGGACTCTGTACAGAGGTCCTTAGACCCTAAAATAGGATAAATGGTTTGTCTAGAAAGGACATTATACCATTTGCTTTAGTCAGGTATATACAATAATGAATAATGCCTGTGTATGTTCCTGTGCCTGTAAGCACTGGACCAACAGATCCTGAGAAAGTCAACCAGAATGCAGAGTTTGAGGAAAACATTCATTTCAGAACTCTTCTGTTATTTGCCCAAGGTTCCACAGCGAATGCCCCTCCTCACGCAATAAATCCACTCAATTTTTTATGGGCTTTTGCCATGATTTTTGGAATGACTTTCACAAGATGAAAAAATTCTGTTCGGTTAATGGAAACGCATCATTTCGCAATAGTTTTTATTCGACCTTTAGAAAATAACGCAAAAGTTTTGCACAAATCTGTAATGGAAACGTGGCTGGTGTGAACGGCACAAACCACGTGGAATCTGATCTTTTCATTTCTGATTTGGGCCACTTCCATATGTGGCCTAAAACCGATCCAGGTCAGATGTTTTGCAATGCGGCCTCAGTCTGAACAGTCATATTGGAATTCATGTGACTTTCATGTCACTCTAGAGCAACATTCGTCACAATTCTGTGCTCATGGGAGTCACTTCAAAGATTTTACATACCCAAAGTTATCAAGACAGGTGCAAAAGCTAGTCAGAGAAGGACAGTGATGTGTCAGAGCTCATAAGTAAATGACAGCTCTATATACAAGCAAAACACGAGGGCTTATATCATAAATGTTTAAAAACTCTGTCGCATCCTCTTTTTTTAAATTTATATTTCCTGTGCATAAAGTCGCCGGCTTCCGCAGCAGATCACACAATAAATAAACACGTAATCACTTACTTTAATGTCCTTCGTGTTAACTTCTGATGAGTGTGCTGCGTGACGTCCTTTTATCGTTCTGTGGCATTACTCGAGTCGAGTGGAAAGTAAATCACCACTAGTTTTATCCGACTACGCCACCCTGGTGGGGCGCCAGGGAAATAACCCCCAATAAGGACACACAGGTATTACCGTTTAGAAGGCAGAGAACTTGAGACGTGAGGGGCAGTACAAAAATACACTATTATAAAATCAATAAAATTCTCTCACTTTCAGGACTCTCCGGGCATGACAAACTTCTCCCGAGCCAGGCTTAGCGGGAACAGGGCAGGCCGGCTACTACTCCAGGGGTCGTCCAGACCCACCTCAAGTCACATCAAATCAGACACCACGCACCCACACCATAAGGAAATTTCGTCAGCACACAGTGAAGCGCACACAGCACACGGTGTAGCACACAAATCGAATGAAGCAGCTAGCCTTCCCGTTCCACACCAAGTCCTCAATGGCTCCTGGAGAGAGAAGAAAGGGACACAACACAAAAGAAATTACCAAAAACAAAACAATATTGCCAAAAACAAAACAAACAAAAACTAATACAATGTTGGCAAAAACAAACAACAAAGTTGCCAGAAAGCAAAACAAACAACAAAAAAATATATTGTCAAAAGCAAAAAAAAAAAAAAAAAAACGAATACAAGAAAAATATTAAAGCAAAACAGCAGCAGCGTCACATATAGCGGTGTCACATGTAGCGTCTTCAGTTAGGGCTTAGAGATAAAGATGTTCCATTCCCCATTTACCTTCAACAAAAAGGCACAAGTCAACTAAATGCACCAAACCCCAAATGTAAACGAGGGGGAGACGTACTTACGATTTAGGTAGAACCAAACGCAAAGCTGTATGGTTACTCACAACAGGTGCTGCGGCTCTGTTTACTGGCCAGCATCCACACGCTCCCGCTAACATGCTGTTACTGCTGAACGTGACATAATAAATACCCAAAACGCAAGCGATCAAGATTTAGATGAAAAAATAGACATACCTGAAGCAACTCCGCCACGACTTGCTACAATGCCATCACCACCAGCCCCTCTATAAGTAAACTATAAAATGGAGCACATTACTAAGGAAATCCACATCATTACACCGCCAGAGAGAGAGTGTCAACATACCTTAAAGAAACCGAGACCCGAGACCCGAGACAAAAAAAAATGCCCGGAAGGGAAGAACCCTGATTCAAAGGACCCGTACACCCATCAAAATAAGGGTCCTTAAATATGGTGGCTACCTCCACCTCATTGGTCTGTCAAAGCCCCACTTAACCAGAACCAATAAGAGGGCAACATCACTTATCCTGTCACAGTTCTTTTGCGCTTGCGGGTAAGTTCAGGACCATGATCTGTTTGACTGGAATCTGATATTAGCCACATTTAAAACAACAATGTGAACAGCAAAACAAAAAAATCGGATCTGAGCAATAAATCTTAATTGAGCACTAAGGCTCACAGTGTGAAAGTAGCCTATGGTCAACTGCTGATTATTCAGGCCAGTAGAAGTTTCTGAAACATGTAATTCACCAAAATACTTTTTTTTTTCTTTCTGAAAACCTACAGAATATGTGATCACATTACAGGCTTCTCTCAAACTGAATTGTCCATGTTCAGTTTTTTTTTCCTTTTATATGATTATAATAATTTAACCAAACTGTGGGGGGAAAACGCCTCGGTTACGACTGTAACCTCGGTTCCCTGAAGAGGGAACGAGCGTTGCGTCGAGAATGACGCTATGGGGAACGCTTTGCGTGATGACGTCTTGAAGCACATGTAAAATCAGTCCAATGGTGTGGCGGAACGTCAGAGGCGGGTGACGTCACGTACCAGGAAGCTATAAAAGCCGGCCTGAAACAGAAAACGAAAGCTTCGTATAGTCTGAAGTCGGGCTGACAGGCATGAAGGAGATATGGCAGGGCGACGCAACGCTCGTTCCCTCTTCAGGGAACCGAGGTTACAGTCGTAACCGAGGCGTTCCCTTTCAAGGGAACTCCCGTTGCGTCGAGAATGACGCTATGGGGAACGTCTATACCAACGCCTCCATAGCTACGAATGTCTGTCCTGTGTGTAATCTGGAGAGCAGCACTAGGAAGACAAAACATGAGACCCTGGAGCAGAGTCTAGATCCAGAGAGTAGAACCTGATGAAAGTGTGCGGTGAGGACCAGCCTGCCGCATCACAGACGTCCTGTAACGATACTCCTGATATAAGGGCCTTAGAGGCCGCCATACTCCTTGTAGAATGGGACCGGACAGCCATAGGAGAAGGCTGCCCAGCCGCCTCATAAGCAAGTGAGATAGCCTCGACCACCCACTTGCTCATCCTCTGCTTAGACACTGGACCTCCCTTGTTAGGAGACCCAAAGCACACAAATAATTGATCACTTTTACGCCACAGGGCAGCTCTGTGGACATACGCGTCTAACGCCCGCACAGGGCAAAGCAAATTATTAGCCTCCTGGTCCGCATTTTGAAAGGGAGGAGGACAGAAGGCCTGCAGAACAATAGGTCTGGCCACATTAGTGGGGACCTTGGGGATATAACCCGGTCTGGGATGTAGAAAAGCTTTCACCATACCCGGAGCAAACTCTAAGCATGACGGAGCAACCGACAATGCTTGAAGATCCCCAATTCTCTTGAGAGAAGAGATAGCCAGAAGAAAAAGAGCTTTCAAAGTTAGAAACTTCTCAGGAACCTCCTCAATGGGCTCAAAGGGGGCCAGGGACAGGCCTTGAAGTGCAATGGACAAGTCCCATGGTGGCACCCTAGAGCGAACTGCAGGCCTCAGCCTCCAGGTGCCACGAAGGAAACAAGATACCAGAGGGTCCTTCCCCACAGACATTCCACCCAAAGGAATGTGGTAAGCACCTATGGCCGCCACATAAACCTTTAAAGTGGACGGGGTCAGACCTGCAGTGAACCGGTCCTGCAGGAACTCCAGAACTGTACCAATTGGGCAGTTGACTGGATCCAACCGACGGTCACTACACCAAGAAGTGAAGACTCTCCACTTCAGGACATAAAGTTTCCTCGTGGAGGGAGCTCTGGACTGTAGAATGGTCTCCACAACCTCAGTTGAGAGACCTGACTCTATGAGCTGGGCCCCCTCAGAGGCCAGGCCCACAGGTTCCACAGTTCTGGGCGGGGGTGAAATATCGAGCCCTCCGCCTGGGACAGAAGGTCCCTCCTGACGGGTAGCTCCAGAGGAGGCCCGTCGAGGAGCGACACAAGATCGGGAAACCATACTCTGCCCGGCCAGCGCGGGGCTATAAGAAGCAGGCAAACCCGGTCCCTGCGAACTCTCTCCAGAACTACCGGGAGCAGAGCAACTGGGGGAAAAGCGTACAGACGTAGCCTCGGCCACGTCTGCACCATAGCATCCAGTCCCAGAGGAGCTGGATGCGTGAGGGAGAACCAAAGTGGACAGTGAGAACAGATCCACTTGAGCTTGGCCAAACTCCCTCCATATCAGCTCCACCACCTCGGGGTGGAGCCTCCATTCCCCGGGCCTCGGCCCCTGTCTCGACAGAGTGTCTGCTCCTATATTCTGGACCCCGGGGATGTAAGCTGCCCTGAGTGACAGTAACTTCCCCTGGGACCACAAGAGGATATGGCGTGCCAAGTTGGATAACGGGCGCGAGCGCAAACCCCCTTGGTGGTTGATATAGGTGACTACCGACGTGTTGTCCGTGTGTACTAACACATGGTGTCCCCTGAGATCTGTGATAAAGCTCCTCAGAGCCCGGAAGACAGCTAACATCTCTAGGCGATTGATATGCCAGGAACGATGATGGTCTTCCCACAGACCTTGAGATGAGCGACCCTCCAGGATCGCTCCCCAACCCGTGAGGGAAGCATCCGTCGTTAGCAGTTTGCGACGACAAGGAGCTCCCAACACTGGGCCCTGGGATAGGAACCAAGGTTTCTTCCACATAACCAGGGCACGTAAGCATCGCCGCGTGACCTTGATTGTGCGAAATGGGTTGCCCCTCGGGGAAAACCCCCTGGTCCTGAGCCACCACTGCAGGGGCCTCATGTGCAGTAGTCCAAAAGGTATCACATTGGAAGCTGCTGCCATGAGACCCAACAGTCTCTGGAACTGTTTGACAGTGAGTAGCTGGCCTAGCTTTACACTTTTCACAGCTGCAAGGATGGACTCTATACGTGGCGGTGACAGGCGCGCCTGCATCGACACTGAGTCCCAAACCACGCCTAAAAAAGTGGTCCTCTGGAGTGGAGAAAGCACACTCTTCTTGGCGTTCAGCCGTAACCCCAGCTCTTTCATGTGGGCGAGAACAACATCTCGATGTTGAACCGCCAACTGATGCGACTGAGCTAAAATCAACCAATCGTCGATGTAGTTCATGATGCGAATACCCTGGAGGCGCAGCGGCGCCAGAGCTGCATCCATGCATTTGGTGAAAGTGCGGGGTGATAAAGCTAGGCCGAATGGAAGAACACGATATTGGTATGCTTTGCCCCCGAAAGCAAACCTCAGGAACTTCCAATGACTCGGACGGATGGAAATATGGAAATATGCGTCCTTGAGATCTATCGTGACAAACCAGTCCTCGGACCTGATCTGTGGCACGATCTGTCTCAATGTTAACATTTTGAACTTGAGCTGCATGACTGAATCGTTCAGAACTCGAAGATCTAAAATGGGACGCAATCCCCCGTCCTTTTTCGGAACAATGAAGTACCGGCTGTAAAACCCGGTTTCCCTGTCGGAGGGAGGTACATATTCTATGGCCCCTTTCTCTAACAGAGTGTTCACTTCCTGTTCCATGACCAGAACCTGCTCGGGGCCCACCACTGTGGGCAGGACCCCCATAAACCGAGGTGGGCGTTTTTTGAATTATATCTGATACCCTTTTTCCACGGTCTGCAGGACCCAACGAGAAACATTTGACAGCAGCCTTCTTGGCGGTAATAACGGTCCGCAGATCCGCTTTACCCCTCGAGGACTGCTGGGTTTGAGCGCGCCCTCCGTGTCCCCGAGATTTTTGTGGGGGAGCACGGGAGGACACGCTCTGTTTCTGAGTGGCACGGTGCTCAGCGCTCTTTCTAGAGGAGTGAGGCTGCTCCCGCTCAGCAGCCTCATAGAAAGAACGGCGGGGGAGAAGTTTCTGGAGAGCAGCAGCTTGCTTAGCGGCTTCTTGTGATTTTGCTACCGCAACACTAACTGCATCACCAAACAGACCAACAGTGGAGACCGGAGCATCTAAGAGAACATGCTTTTCTTTATCCTTGATATCACTTAGATTGAGCCACAGATGCCTCTCAGTGGCCACCAGGGCTGCCATAGACCGCCCGATAGATTTAGCGGTCTCCTTGGTGGCCCTGAGAGACAAATCTGTGGCTCTGCGAAGTTCGGCCACAGTGTCAGGTCCAATTCCCCCGCCCTCCTCCAAATCCCCCAATAATTCAGCCTGATAGGCTTGTAAAATGGACATCGTATGCAGACACGCTGCAGCTTGACCAGCGGCTGCATACGATTTATGAACCAGGGAAGATGTTACTTTAACTGGCTTAGAGGGAAGTGTAGGAGCTTTGAGAGAAGATGCCGTTGCTGGAGAGAGATAGCCCGCAAGCGTCTCTTCCACCTTCGGCATCTCCCCATAACCATACTCTTTATATTTAAATATTGAGGAGTAGTGAGATGTTTGTGGTGTATAAACTCTGTGAGACACTGGTTTCGCCCACGATCTCGACACCTCGGTGTGGAGATCGGGGAAAAACGGCAGGCTCCTGCGCTGGGGCTGCGCACGAGATGGCAGGAAGCGTTCGTCGAGCTTACTTTTCGAACGAACGTCCTGCCTATCTTCTGGCCACTCAATAGACAGTCTGTCAACAGCTCTAGTAATGACATCGAGCAGTTCCTCAAACGCATGAGACTGAGGTGGCGAATCCTCAGACTCAGCTTCAATACTCACAACATCCAACTCCTCAGAGCTGGATAGTTGCAGTACTGGTACCTCTATCGGGGGGGAAGAAACCGCAGTGCGTGCTTCCACACCCTGATGAGAGGCACTGGATCTGTCAGAAGGAGGCTGAGATAAGGCAGAGCCCGTCTCAACATCCACTGACAGATCCATTTGCGAACCCCAGGTCTGAGATCGCCGCCGAGCCTCAGCCGCGGCGGGACCCGAGCCCTGGGGAACGTGGTCGGGATTGAACCGAGCCAAGCGGGATCGGAGTGTACGCAATGGAAGCGCACAGCAATGCACACAGTCACCACCCTCGAGTGCTGACTGGGCATGCTCCTCTCCCAAACAAACAACACAAAGAGTGTGAGTATCACTTCCCGTTATATAACGCGGGCAAGGATGAACACACACTCTAAACTGCTGCTTGCTCGCCATACTGAATATATATATATATAGACAGACAACACCAAATAACAAGGACAGATTTCAACACAGAGCGCGACTGAAGACTCAGAAAGCTTTCGTTTTCTGTTTCAGGCCGGCTTTTATAGCTTCCTGGTACGTGACGTCACCCGCCTCTGACGTTCCGCCACACCATTGGACTGATTTTACATGTGCTTCAAGACGTCATCACGCAAAGCGTTCCCCATAGCGTCATTCTCGACGCAACGGGAGTTCCCTTGAAAGGGAACTTTAAAGAAATGCAAGAGTAATAAGTGCAGAAATAAATGTAATGGGATGATGCATTTTTAAATGATTGCTATCATTTCATCAATATGGTTTGGATTTGAAGTCTGTGTTTGTATGCAGCAGAGGATTAGAGCCTGGACACAGTCATTTGCGCACGTGTGTGTGTGTGTGTTTAAGAGAGTAGCCACTCACTCCAGAAGATTGCAGAGATAATCCAGCATCTCTGATGGTCCTGCAAGAGATTTACACTCCAGCATACATGTCTATCCCCTTTTAAAAAATGATGTGTTCCATATGCCAGCACAACACCACAGTGAGCAGAGGAACATTATACCAGCTTGTGTCCAGTTGCAGCCCAGGGACAGTTTGTTTCTATTGGTAAAGATCTAGAAGGCTTCGAGAGGGTTCATACAAAGTACATAAAAGGATAGTTCACCCCAAAGAGATAGTTGCCCCAAAAATGAAAATTATCCCATTATTTACTCAACCCTTAAGCCATCCTACAGTAGGTGTATATGATTATGATCTTCTTTCAGGCAAACACAATTGGAGTTATATTAAAAAATATCCTGGCTCTTTCAAGCTTCATAGTGGTAGTGAATGGCGTTCCTGATGTCCAAAAAAGTGCATCCATCCATCATAAAAGTAATCCATACAACTGCAGAGGGTTAACAAAGGCCTTCTGAAGCAAAGCGATGGGTTTTTGTACGAAAAATATCCATATTTAAAACTTTATCAACTAAAATAACTAGCTAAAGTATTCGCAGAGCTTCACTTTTTCCACATTTTGTTGTTACAGCCTTATTCCAAAATGGATTAAATTCATTAGTTTCATTAGTTTTTACTTTGTTGAAGTACCTTTGGCACCACTTACAGCCTCAAGTCTTTATGTGTATGATTCTACAAGCTTGGCACACCTATTTTTGGGCAGTTTCTCCCATTCTTCTTTGCAGAACCTCTCAAGCTCCATCAGGTTGGATGGGGAGCGTCGGTGCACAGCCATTTTCAGATCTCTCCAGAGATGTTCGAGCGGGTTCAAGTCTGGGCTCGGGCTGGGCCACTCAAGGACATTCACAGAGTTGTCCCGTAGCCACTCCTTTGTTATCTTGGCTGTGTGCTTAGGGTCGTTGTCCTGTTGGAAGATGAACCGTCGCCCCAGTCTGAGGTCCAGAGCGTTCTGGAGCAGGTTTTCATCAAGGATGTTTCTGTGCATTGCTACATTCATCTTTCCCTCGATCCTGACTAGTCTCCCAGTTCCTGTCGCTGAAAAACACCCCCACAGTATGATGCTGCCACCACCATGCTTCACTGTAGGGATGGTATTGGCCAGGTGATGAGCAGTGCCTGGGTTCCTCCAGACATGACGCTTGTCATTCAGGCCAAAGAGTTCAATCTGTGTTTCATCAGGCCATATCATTTTGTTTCTCATGGTCTTGGAGTCCTTCAGGTGCATTTTGGCAAACTCCAGACGGGCTGTCATGTGCCTTTTACTGAGGATTGGCTTCCGACTGGCCACTCGACCATACAGGCCTGATTGGTGGAGTGCTGCAAAGATGGTTGTTCTTCTGGAAGGTTCTCCTCTCTCCACAGAGAAACGCTGGAGCGCTGTCAGGGTGACCATCGGGTTCTGGGTCACCTCCCTAACTAAGGCCCTTCTCCTCGATCGCTCAGTTTGACCGGGCGGCCAGCTCTAGGAAGAGTCCTGGTGCTTCCAAACTTCTATTTATGGAATTTACCACAGGTGGACTCCTATAAAGTTGTAGAAACATCAAGGATGATCAGTGGAAACAGAGGATGCACCTGAGCTCAATTTTGAGTGTCATGGCAAAGACTGTAAATACTTATGTAAATGTAATTTTTTCATTTTTGTATTTTTAAAAAATTTGCAAAGATTTCAAACAAACTTCTTTCATGTTGTCATTATGGGGTATTGTTTGTAGAATTTTGAGGAAAATAATGAATTTAATCCATTTTGGCTGTAACATAACAAAATGTGGAAAAAAGTGAAGCGCTGTGAAGACTTCCCGGATGCACTGTACATACAAAGTAGACAAAGTATACTTTCTTATTTTTAGTTTAAAACAAGTATACTAATAGCACAGTTGAAACTTCTTTCTCGTAAGGGTATTGTACAGGAAATAAGACAACATAACTCAGAAAACAAAGTGGAGTATACAAATGATGCTTCTTTGGTTTTCTAGGATGAGTAAAACAGCTCACCGGCCACTGCTAAATCTCTATCCTGCAGCATACAATAAAATACCTCTTTACAATAAGTCTTTTCAGAACGTAGAACCCACTCTACTGTTTATGCAGTTTAATGTGCTATTTTTGTGACCCTCTTAGGACTGCAGAATGCTTTTCAACTTGTGAATGTTCAGCTGCTGGTTTTACAGTATTCTCTTCCTTTACCTGTTATGCAGTCTCACTTATATTCATATACAGAGATACTATACAACTAATAGTGATATTAAACACATTATAGGGTTAATATTAAGAAATGTGCATTGTGCAATAAAGAAGTACTCCAAATACAGTTTAATTATAATATTTATATCAGTAAGTCTCAAGCGATATGTCAGTAAATATGTTAATGGATTTGTAGTATACTTATGCCTCGTTTCCACTGAGCAGTACGGTACGGTACAGTACGGAACGGTACGCATTTATTTGCGTTTCCACTATCAAAAGTTGTGAATGGTACCAAAATGCCGAACCGTACCGTACCACTTTTTAGGTACCCTTCCATTGGGGTACCTAGCACAGTGGAACGGTACTAAAAGGTGGAGCTAGACTCACTGCAGGACGTTGATTGGTTGACAGAGAATCGTCACTTGCAACATAAGAAGTGCCATTTTTTAATATACAGTTTAATATAATACTGTTACTGTATCACGAAATGTAATTTTAAGAGTTTTTCAGGCGAGAATGTAGTTGTTTAAAGCTCAAATCTGTGGTTTATTTATAAAGATGATTTTTTTTCCCCGGTTGTGAGATCCATGCGGTCAGCGGGGCTCGGCGCTCATGTTTCCCGGCTGGATGAGCCTTTCCTCGGCTAGTCTTCTGACGTTCGTCGCTGACTCCGACGGTAGTAGTTAAACATGAGATATAATTCGTCTTGTGTAGACCTAACGGGCGATCTGTGCTCTCGTGAATATATAATGAGTTCCCTGTCAATCGTTTTGGCTGAGGGCTAAGTTTAGTTTCATATTAACGTTATATGCTATTTGTATTTAACTTTACTTGTAATGTTAGACTAGAGCGCTGCATTTGGATATTTGACTGAATTGTTTGCTTTATTTCTTATTGTATAGCTTCTTGTACCTTTTACTTAAACTTTTATATAGGCTATTATTGATAAAACTGAAATTTTACAAAAAGAAATATGGTTTCTTGTCATTTTTTTATTACAAGATTATCACTGATGTTTATTGCAACATTTGTACAAACGCATATATTGCCTGGAATATGTTTAATTTTTTTTTTTTATTTAAATGAAAAGAGGTAACGTTAGGGTTGTGTTTTAAATTTCATTTTGTTAAATAGAATAAAGTATAACGAGCAGTGAATAATCAATATGCGTTGCGCATGAACCACATTGTGTCCCTATAATGTTTAATTTATTTAAATGAAAACGAAAAGAGGCAGAGTGGTGTTTTATAACATATTTCGTTTTATTGTTGCTTAAAATGTATATACAGAGTAAGTTAACAGAGATAACCGGAGTAGCAGAGCGAGCTGAGTGACGCCGTTTGTACCATTTGCATGTAGGAGTCGCACATGGCAAGTACAAACTTTGCGTACTTGATATTGAGAAAAGCCTAATGTCGGCGCTTGTCTTCCTGTGACAAACATGTCGAGGAGCAAGAACAAGATCTGCTGCATGTCATCCATTGTAGTTTACTATGTTCTTCTTTGCGCGAAAATGACGTCGATCGAAACACCACGCCTATCAAGTAAGGGTACTGTTGACAGTGGAAACGCTAGCCAGATCATGGTTAACAGACCCGAACCGTACCGTACTGTCCCGTACCGTACCGTACTGCTCAGTGGAAACGAGGCATTAAAGTCCCCCTGTAGTCAATAAAATGATAGCTTGAAAGTAACTCTACAGCTTTGCCTCATTTAGTATAAGCGGTTCTATGAATATGCAAATGAGCCCCGCCTCCATGCAAATGAGACTCACTCCAGCTCAGAGATCCACTCGTTGACGATCACACATTGACCTGATTGGTTACAAGGTAGTTTGTGACATCAGAAACACCAGCGATTTCAAACCGTGTTTTTGAGACTGTCACTGCAGTTTAAGGAGAAAATACTCAGCAATGCTGTTGACTTAAGAATTCACACGTTTTGTCTTAAAGCATATTAAAAACACCACATAGACATATAAACAACATTAAAAGCTTGATTTTCACCACAGGCGGACTTTACATAAATTAATTTAAACACAATTTTTTTCACTAGGGCACTGCAGTATAGGTCATCTGGGTATTCCATGTATATACAGAAAATGTGCATATTATACATGCATGCTACATTCTCCAGAAATGTGAGAATGTTATTTCAAACATAGACTGAAGCTTTGCTGTACCACTAGCTGGCACAAAGTCCTGCAGTCTCAAGCTGTGCAGAAAATGCTAATAGCCACCATAGCATCAATCCACAGTGTTTCAGCTTTGCTTTGGGGAATTTTAGACAAGACTGAATAAATGTATAATCCCCGACTGAGAGAGATGCTTTCAGCCAGATAGCCACATCTCCACAGCACTCAATCACTTTTATGGGCCTGTTCAGCCATATGTTATTTGTTATTGGTGTTATGAGGCACCCATAGCAGAGATGTTATGTGGACAGGACATTTATCTGCATTTGATTGTATGAACACAGAGCTCACTGGCAGTTTCCTTTGCCAATTGACCATATACAGTCCCTCATACCTGTTTCTGTTCAGTTTGATTACCCTCTCCATGTATTTAAGCCCTGTGTTTCCTTAGTTGCCTTGTCCGGTATCGTCTTAGAGTACGTGTAACACCTGCTTTGCAAAATTTGTGTGAATGACCCACGCTAACAGGGTCAGCTCAAGGCTTCAAAATGTGAATTAATTTCGATCACTCAGAAATTGTGATAAACCAGATCAGTGGGCCAATCAGAAGACACAGGAGTCGAAGGAGGCAGAGGTACACACACATAGACTTTTCCAGCCTCACTTTTTTATATGAAAATAATCAATGGGATGAAATAAACAAAGACAAAAAAAGCAGATATGAATCAACAATACCCCTTAAAGAAAATACATTGTACACAATTCAGTTGTGACTTAACTTAGTTACAAATTAAAACAATTACCCAAATTAAATACAATGTCAACAAAAGACAAATGTCAAAATTTTAATTCCTTTCTTTTTCCCTTTTAGCTAATTGGTTTCTGTTCTGAGTTTCCTCATAATTTAGAATTTGCTTTATTGGCATTTTTTTAAAAACCTTATTTAGTTGCACCTAATTAACAGGTTTTATTAGTTATTGACTAGTTTTGGATATATCTTGTTTCAGTTTATTTTGTGAAATGACCTTTTCCCAACAAAATATAAACCAACAAAATAAATGTAGAATACCTTTTCGTTACCACATTAATAATGAAAGAAAATATGTAGGAGATATATATCACCTCTTATCAGATCAAATAATTATTTTCAGTTTAAAGATTTCAGTCCTAACAGCAAAGAATTAAAATTTCCCCCCTTAAAGGACAAGTTCGGTATTTTACACTTAAAGCCCTGTTTTCAGATCGTTTCTGATGAAATAGAACGGTTAAGATTGAAATTTGGACACATGCTGCTGGCCCGAGAATTTTCGGTTTCTGTGGTAGCACCCCCCCCACCTCCACAATGGCTGCATAGGTGCACTGGAACAATCCGTCCTAAAACGCATTAAACTTTCGTTTACAAAGACGTGAAACTCACCGAGTGGTCAGGGGTGTTCACTGATATGCTCACACAAAAATCGCTGCAAAAGATGCTTTCCAACAGGTTTTATCATAGTTTTTGTCCAACTCCATTGACTTGTATTGGATGTGCTGTGAGGTACGGTATTACTCCGCTATCCGCTATAGTGTCTATTATTCAAGCTCTCAACGGAAGAATGTACGGGTGTGAGGCGTTTGGAAAAATAGGTCCACAGTTTTACAACGAATGGTAAAACACCCGTTGGAAAGCATCTTTTGCAGCGATTTTTGTGTGAGCATATCAGTGAACACCCCTGACCACTCGGTGAGTTTCACGTCTTTGTAAGCTAAAGTTTAATGCGTTTTAGGACAGATTGTTCCAGTGCACCTATGCAGCCATTGTGGAGGTGGGGGGGTGCTACCACAGAAACCGAAAATTCTCGGGCCAGCAGCATGTGTCCAAATTTCAATCTTAACCGTTCTATTTCATCAGAAATGATCTGTAAACAGGGCTTTAAGTGTAAAATACCGAACTTGTCCTTTAAGGCTGATTTATACTTCTGCGTTGGAACTATGCTGGAGCCTCTACGCTGTAGCCTGAGCATTGGTTTTCATTTATACTTCTGAGTCGTTGTTCGTATTGACGTGCAATTACTCATGCAAGAGGGAGCATGTGAACCTGCGGTAGGGGTAGACCAATCACAGCGCTTGCGGTCCGTGTAGAATTGACGCGTTGTTACATTTTTGGAGAGGTGCACGTCAGGGTACGCCGAAGGGTACGCGTGCTACACACAGCCTTCGACGTAGCTACGGCGTGAGTTTGACGCAGAAGTATAAATTGGACTTTAGTTCTTGGAAAGTGTCAGTTCCAAAAGGAAAAAAAATACCTCAATCCTTAAGTTCAAAAGAGAAGAACTCCTACAGATGAACGAACTGCAGGAATGATGCAAATCCAATGGAAAATGAGAAAAGTAGATCCAAGTTCGTTCTTTTTATGAGTGGCTCACCATATTTCCTTCACTCGTCACGCGACTCGATGTATCCACGCCAAAGAACGCAGTCCACAGTACGAAAATCCAACTTCAAAATACATCCATGCAAAAACTGGCTTGCACACAACAGGGCTATGTCTTTAGTGAATTCTCTTTACATTAGCATCATTCAGCAAATTTCTGAACAACAATTAACATTGTAATCACACATTACACATAGTGAAATGCATTGCTTTACTGTTTAGTCTCACATTAATACAGTACATAGACACAGTTAACCACATTTATCAAAATAAGCATTCAACTCACCGATTCCTCTGTAAATTAGGCTAACTGTTCTTGTTCATTTGTCTCTCTTCCAGGTTATGCCAGATGAACCATGATTAGCTTTGTTAGTGTTAGTTTGGCCTTAACCATTTACAGTCAACAGGAACTCTATGCAGGTAAATGTCTAAACAAAAACTTCTCTATCAGTGTAGTTTTAACATAAAACTGATTCTCAATGAAATTCTAGGTTTTCTTTCAGTTATTTCACAATTAATTCTCTAAATCACTCTTTCTCCTCTCTGTATTCTATCTCCGTTTTCCGATCTGCGTTGCTCACAGGGGGCGGACTCAGCGCTGCTGCATGGTTTCTCTGATTGGATGCCTAACATCTGCAGTGCTATTTCCAGTTCTTATTAGTTGCAATTTGCTGCAATAATTTGCATATTACTTATATGACTATATGATTTCATTCCTGCGATGCGGAAAACACGGATGGAATCGCGGAATCCAGGCATAAAAACGGAATTTACTGTATAACGCTGAATTTTTCAGATCTTGGATGAAAAGTAGGTCAGTAAACTTAAATAAAATCGTGATATACTGTAGATTAGTGTCTGTGAATATTAAACCGCATTAAAGACAGCATTCAATTTAAATAGGAATCATGCATGTTCTCTGTGTCTGTGTGAATGAACGCATGGTTTCAGACGCATGGTTTCATTTACCACACACACTGAGGCACGCATGATGCTCGCGATGTTTTCAGCCTATATGAGGACATAAATGCATGAACTTAATCTACACAGCCACTCTGAGAGTCACTTCAGCAGCATTTTAGCTTGATTTGAGAAAAACTATCATCATATCCAGGGCTGTAGAGTGCGGCCAATTTGTGCGCACATACGACCAAAATTTGTAAGAGTGCGACTAAAATTTTTCCTAGGTCGCACCGGTGCACCTAACGTCCTCGCATCCGCTGCCTCTCCACGAACAAAGCATTTGTTCTCCTTTGATAGAACTCACACTCATGGTTGGATCATATCGTGGTCTAAACCAATCAGAGACAGAGATGGGGCGGGTCTTTGCCTTTGATTGGCTGTGGTCCAGATATTCCTGTAGGCCTACACTGCTCCTTGCTGTGATTGAAATTGCGACCTGAGCACCAGAGAATCAGTTACGGCAATCAGCATCAGCAAAATAAACACAAGAAAACAGACAACGAACAATGAAAAGAAATAGACCCATTGAGAGTTTTTTCTTTAAGAAAAGTAGGCCTGTTCCCCCCAACACTCTCCCGGCCAATGCTCCGACAACAGCCCAGACATGGAGCTACTTCAGCCACCAGTCTCCCCAGTCCCTGGTAAGATGCCAAGCCCTGGTCCTTCGTCGGAGTTGGCATCCGACTCAGAGACGGAGGTAGAGCCTACCGAGCCTGAGCTAGAGACTCAAAATAAAAAGGGAAAAACATATACATTTCGTAAAGCCTGGTTAAACCAGTTTCCCTGGTTAAGGTTTAATAAGGTTTAATAAGATAGAGAACGTAATGCACTGCATTTATTGTAAAGAATGTGGCCAGAGCATGGCAGGGAACAGTGCATTTGTAAGCAGATCAACAGCGTTTCGAATCAAAACACTGAAAAAGCACAATATTAAAAAAAAAACACACTTAATGCCAAACGTGTGTGACTAAAGTGGCCCCACTCCCGGGCTGCATTTCAGTGGCAGACAGCAGCTATCAGGTCCTCTGAACAATCAGAGATGATAATAAAATTCAACGTCGCCTATAGCATCGCAAAAGAAGAGCTGCTATTCACTAAATTTAGATCGGAAATTATTCTGATGAAGGAAAATGGATTAGACGTGAACCCAACATACAGCAATGACGTTGCATGTGGCCAATTTATTGGGGTAATAGCCAACACATAAAAAAAAAAAAGAAGACGACTGTTGCCATCGCAAATTCCACATACATGTCATTTATGAACGACGGTGATGCAGACATTTCCACGAAGGAGTGTGTGATTGTCTACAGCCGGATCTTGAGGAGAGGGAGACCGGTCAATATACTAATTGGACACAGTGAAGTGGAGCATGGTCATGCACAAGGTAAGTGTAGCCTATGTTAAAGCCTACCCACAATATAGCATGATATATGAAACAGAAATCTTAAGAAATTTGTATAGGCCTAAAATATTATTAAAAAATCATTAAAAAAAATTTAAGTAAGCCTTGATCACATTAAAAGTATTGACCTGGCAAGCTATAGGCTAGTGACCTGCATTATATTTTTTCTTTGTTTATTAGGAATCTATGCCGCCACAAAGAAAGCATTTGCTGCGCTTGGGGATCAGTGTGGAGACTGGCTTGAAAAAACAGTTGCTCTGGGGGTTGATGGTGCTGCAGTTAATCTTGTTAGCGAAGGGTGAGTTATAGCCCTTTTACAAAAATACACAGGGGATTTCATCATACCCTTTCACTGTATGCCACACAGGTAGGCTTAAGACTTGTACCTGACATCCCAATGCACATTGTATGCTTTTGTGTATTTCCTTATAAAGAGGTATCTATATATAAATTAATTGAGATGTATCTTTACAGATTGGAATTGGCCATGTTGTCGGTCCAGAAGGACAATGCAATGATCCGTCAAGTGTATGATATGCTACATTTGGTGTGGAAGACCTATCATTTTAGTCCCAAATCAATGAGGGAGCTGAAGACCATTGTAGAGGACCTGGGAGTGGATGTGTTAGTCCCTGGTGGGGTTAAAGGAACACGATGGCTTCCACGTGTCTTCTGGTCTCTGGAGACCTTCCTCAGACACGGACAGAATGTCCATCAAGGCCAGTTTACTGCAGTCCACTGTCATATGGACCATTTGGCAGGGTCCTCTGCCAATGCAGATGTTGCAGGCCGAGTGACAAAGGTCAGGGGATTTCCACAAGGAATTCATTAAATTAGTGCCACTTTAACTTCAGTCATTTTTTCCCCAGAATTTAGTTTATCCATGTTGTATCTGAATAGTTGCTGTGGTTGTATGATACAAGTCAATAAATCTATAGAAGATGGCACTTTTGTGGCTTTTTGTCACTTTCTGGCTGATGTTTTTGCTAGAATAACCAAGTTTAGTCTCCTACTTCAGAAAAATGAGACCATCCTACCTCAAGTTAGGGAGATGAATGGGATATAATTTTAACTTATATTTGTTATTAGCTTCAACTGTATTTGTAAAAGTGCTTGATATGTCTAAACAGGCAGTTTGTGCTCTTGGAAATCTGCTGGTGACCACAGAGGTGAAGGCTGCAAGACCTAAGCCTGGCGGCAGACTGTCCCAGTTCCTGGCTGACCTTAGGCTGCAGAAGAGGCAGCAGGATGAGCAGGGTCACGGTGAAATGCCAGTCTACAAATTCCAGGTACATTTATTTTACGTTTTGTTTCTGATATAGGAAATACTCTAAAAAACAAAATATCTATAATATCGAACTCACAATGTGTGTTTATGCTTTATGTCACACACAGACAGTTACACTCAAAGGGGAAGTGTCTAAGCTGGCAGAAGATGGTACTGCTAACACTAAACTTCAAAGAGCAATGGAGGCAACAATCAAATCCACTGTCAAACATTTGAAAGCAACATTCTGTAGCCTCCTAGGCAAGTGCACTCTGTCTTATGAACACATTGATAGATCAGAAATTCTGTTACTCATTTATTAAGATGTCTTTATCCTTCCAATAGGAGAGGATGATGCCAAATCTGCCACAATCAAGGCTGTCAAATGCTTCAGCATCTTAAATTATGACAGCTGGCCTGAAGACCAAGAGGAGTTAGTGGACCATGGTGCTGATGACCATGCATTCCTTTTGGATCACTTCTCCCCTGTCCTCACAAGGTAGCATGGTGGACAAATACTCTGTATATGTGCTGGTATCCAGCAATCCTGTTAATTTAAACACTGATTGGCTGTTTAATCCATGTCAATTTCAGAAATGGTGTCAACACTGAGCTGGCAAAAGAAGAGTTTGTGGGCCTGAAGCTGTTAATCGCCAGGATGTTCAAGGACAAGACCTACCTCAGCCTTTGGGAGCTGATGTTAACCAGAGAGCCATACTGTTTAGAATACAAGGTTTTACTGTTTTCTTTTTTAATGACATTTTAATGACATTTAATGACATTTCGAACTGACTTTTACTTTTACGAACCAGGCAATTCAGCTGATTTTTAGAGCGTTTGGGGAGGCTCAGGTAGACCTGTTTGCCTCCTCAGAGACCTCCCACTGCCAGCTGTTTTACTCCCTGACTGAGGGAACACTCAGCACGGACACACTGGCACATAGCTGGCCCCGGGGCCCTCATAAATATGTGTTTTCCCCAGTGAGCCTACTTGCACAGACCCTGTGCAAAGTCAGGGAGGACGAGGAGCAGGTCCTTCTGGTGGCTCCCTATTGGCCCACCCGGACCTGGTTCCCAGAACTCATGCTCCTTGTGATAGTCCCTCCCTGGCCCATTCCTCTGAGGAAGGACCTTCTGACTCCTGACTTCTGCACCCGCGTCCGGACTTCTGGAAACTCCATGTGTGGTCCCTGGACGGGACACGGAGGTTCTAGCTGACTTACCCCCAGAGGTACTTAACACCATCACTTCAGCTCGGGCGCCGTCTACAAGACGTGCGTACGCCTTGAAGTGGAACCTGTGAGAGGACCCCCGAAGATGTTCGATAGGGTCCGTGCTTTCCTTCTCAGGTTCCTTGCCCCTGGAGGAGGCAGACCCAGCCCTGGCTTTGCTCTGTCCTATCCGCGCTCTGCAATTGTACGTAGACAGAACTCAAAGCCTCAGGACCTCAGACCAGCTCTTTGTCTGTTACGGAGGCCAGCAGAAGGGAAAGGCTGTCTCCAAGCAGAGGATGGCCAACTGGATAGTGGATGCCATCGTCTTGGCTTACCATGCACAAGGCGTGCCCTGCCCGCTCAGGTTGCATGCTCACTCCTCGCTAACAGATATCTGTAGAGTGCTGTAGAAATAGCTGTAGGCACCAGGCCTTTATCCGTTGAATCCTTGAGAACCAGGTCTAGGCTGGGTTCCATATGTGCGACCCTGCGGGATCCCATATGTGTGTTTTTCCACGGCTGCTCCTAAACGGAAGCCTGTGTCTTTCCCTTGGGCTAAGTCACTCAGTATTTCATATGCAGCACAACCTTCGGGTTAGTCCATATGGATATCTCCACATAACTTCTTCAGGGAAGAATGTGGATTCCGCAGTGTTCTCCTTCCTAACAGAAAGGGCACACTTTCCCAGTGTTATCCATATATCTCACTGTATGGGTTATCATGGAACAATAGTGACAGATATACTCTGTGTAAGCCCTCTCCTATCGTCCTTCTAGGCAAAAAGGGGCAAGAGGCTTGCACAGGGCACTGGATGGGGTCAGCAGTTGTGGCCCTTTGTTAGGGATTCCTATTTGTCGGTCGTGGCATCAAGAGACCAAATGAAGAGGAACGTCTCGGTTACATATGGTAACCCTCATTCCCTGAAGGAGGGAACAGAGACGCCACGTCCCGTCACCACATCTTCTGCGGCCTGATAGGGCAGCCAGCTCATCGGCTCGGCTCCTCAGAAAAAACTGAAGTGCAATGGCACCTTTTGCTCATTAGATACCCATGCTGTGTGACTGAGCAGCTGATGCAAATGATTGCACGCCAATGTGCATTGGCTCGTTTAGTTTCACTCGAAGTAGATTGGCCTCTCTAGCAAGATTCCTATTCGTCGGTCCCCGACACGGCGTCTATGTTCCCTCCTTCCAGAAAGAGGGTTACATACATAAATAATTTACTAAACTGTTTGCTGAAATAACTACAACATTAACAACAGCACTGAGATAAAAATAAATAATGTTGTTTATCTGTCAGTCAGATGCGCGTGAAAGTTGCGTTCATTACTGTAGCAACAGACTAGGCACGTTCTTTCCGAATTATGGCAGGTTATAATCAGCTAATGTGAATAATCAACCAATAAAAAGTTAGCGATTTCATCACTTCGAAATAACGACGAACAGATTGTTTTTCTGTAATAAAGTGTAGCAAAAAGTATTATCTCAATTTATTGAAGAAAATACCTAGTAAACACATTTACGTTGTTGCATTTCTACTATGGAAACGTCGCTGTCTACGTGCTTGCAACATTGTAACAACGTAGAATTGTAAGACACGGCAGGGCTTAGCAACGTTGTTGTGCGACATTCAGCAATCGACAATTGACGTTCTGACAATTACTTTTTTTTAATGCTAGATAGGCCTATAGATATCCCCCATTTAGCATGTTATGTTTTGAGGTTAATTTTTTATTTGTCAGATGTTAGATAATTATATACTTTTTAAATATTGTTTATCCTTATTATTATTTAATGGGCCTATCAGTAAATTAGCCTAATTATAATCAGCACCTGCAAGTGTACACTTTGAAGAGTAAAAATGACAGAAGTTTACGTCAATTCAACTTTATTAAAACTGCATATGGTAATCAAATTGCACTTCCAAAAGTCATAAATTTGTGAAAAAAATAAAAAAATAAAAAAATAAATAAACAAATAAACAAATATACAAATTTATTATAATAAATGTATGTATAAAAAAAAAAAAGAAGAAGCTAAGGCAGATCAGAACATTTAATGAACAAAACCGGGTTCTGTACATGGCAGACAGGGGAGCGTAGTCGAAAGCCCGGTAATAAAGGTCAGTAACTGGAATCAGTCCAGTGGAGCAAAGAAACAAATTACACTAAATAGCAGACAAATCAAAGGAAAAACTAAACAGGTGTGTGAGTGATTAGGCTACATTAGTCACATTAGAAAATAAAGTTGAAGGTTGTGTTTGAATAATTACGTATCTTATTTAGCTGAGGTAAATTAAATGCAATACTCACGTATCCTTGCTCGATGAAGAATGAGACAACACAATCAGCCCAACGGACGGTTGAAATTTAAAAGGCTGATTCGCGTTTCAGGGCAGTGACAAGTACATATGTCGTCCAGTGGTTGTCCAGACACCCTAGGCACAATCTTAAGCAATGGCCCTGAACGGTGGTTTAATGTCAACCTTGTGACAACGCTGTAACAACCTTCACAGCACAACGTAGTTATAGTAACCTTTTGGCCATGTTGTTAAAACATTGTGCTAACGTTCTGTGTTTGCTGGGTATACAGGGAGTACTAGCATGAGCAGACATGATAGCATAAATAGCAGACAAATCAAAGGAAAAAATAAACTGGTGAGGAAGCGGTTACAGACATTATTTTTTTTCTCTGTGTGTTTTAAAAAAAAGGAAAAATCCATTAACGTGCAACAAGTAAGCACGTAAGTCACTGTCTGTTCAAGAAGTGCTGAAATGTCAATTACTCATCATTAAAATAATTTTGGCTTCATTACGGCTTATAACTTTTGGCATTAAGTTAAAATATTTGTCATACCATATTGTAGGTTGTGTTTGAATACAACACTCGATAAAGAATAAGAGAACACAATGAGCCCAACGGGCGGTTGAAATTTAAAAGGCTGATTCGCGCTTCAGGGCACGTTGTATAGTGACGAGTACATATGTCGTCCAATGGTTGTTCAGACTCCTTAGACACAACCTTAAGCAATGGCCCTGAACGGTGGTTCAATGTCAACATTGTGACAAATGCTGTAACAACCTTCATCACACAACGTAGTTATAGCAACCTTTTAGCCATGTTGTTAAAACGTTGTTAGAAGGTTGGGTATGTTGTGCCAACATTCTGTGTTTGCTGGGTAAAGCTTCATATACACACACAGATAACACGGCAGACACATTAGCCTATTGCAGTATTATTTAATTAACATACAACTTCATGTCCAATAACACCTTCTGTAACTATAAGTGTGTCTTGTCATGTTACTGATAATGATACTACTGATATACATCATTTTCACTTCCTTTCTCATACTATGGTGATATGAAATATTCAAAATATCATAAATTATTTAGCCTAATTCATAATTAATTCCTCTACCTGAAGACCTGAACCTCCTGTTGTGGATAATCAACCAATTAATTTTTTGAAGTGTGGGGTCGTTCGTGCGTTAGCCCAAATACCATCTTAATTTACCAAAACAATCAATTCAGGGATATTGCGAGTTATAGGCTATTGTTTTCCCTTCTGTGCATTATAATGAAGGCTCTGTGAAACTGCACAGCTTTTCCAGTTTTTCAAATGACATACTCCTTCCTACACCAACTTTGAACACATTTTCTATCACGTACGCCTATGAAAAACGGCATAGCCAATCAGAGTAAGTGTGGGGCGGGGCGACACGTGAAACCCCGCCCCAGATGCAGCTCCGCCCCGATCTGCAGGCTGCAGCCAGGTCCTTCTCAAAAGTTTTACGTTTTTTTTTTGCCAGAATATATTTATTAAGTTTTATGCATACACAAACACAAGACAAACAACCACAATGCCTATCAGAAAAACATCTCTTTACAAAGCAACAATCTATAAATATTTATCACTTATCTTTAAAATAAAAATATAAAATAAAATACATGAATTATACAAATCAGGTGATACAAATTGTTGTACATAAGTGAACTGCAGTGTCTACACATCTCAATCATTGTCATCTGTTAGATCCAAATCTTTGACATAATCAATAAAAGTATTCCAGATATTCTCAAAAAGTCTCTGTTTGCCTTTTAACACATATGTAATCCTCTCTAGTGGCAGAGCAGACAGCATCTGCCGTAACCATAAAGTGCCTCTTGGTCTACATGTTTTTTTCCAAAATAAAGCTATACATCTTTTGGCGTTAAGCAGACTAAGGTCTATAAATGTTCGTTCATTTTTTGTATAGTTATGCTTCTCTGGATATAAGCCCAATAAAAACAATTTTGGTTCTAATATTATTTGTTTGGAAATAATATTTTGAATAATGTCTCTTACTTCTTCCCAAAAGAGTGTAATTTTTGTACAATGCCACATACAGTGAACCAGTGTTCCTCTACATTGTTCACACTTTGAACACACATCAGGAATGTTTCCATTATATCGACAAAGTTCCACTGGTGTCACATATGTTCGCATTAACCATTTAAATTGAATAACTTTAAGACGAGTATTTATTGATGTTGTGTGGGCTAACGTGCATGCATCCTGCCAGTCTTCCTCTGAAAGTTGCAATGACAAATCATCCTTCCAAGCTCTAAATCTATCATGAGAACTTTCATGAACGTAAGACATAATCAAATTATAAAACTGAGAAATAATGCCTTTCTTTTGACTATCTTTTAACAACAATTCTTCCAAGTCTGAAATGGTGGGTTTCGTTAATATATTGTTTTGACTTGCTCTTATAAAACTCCTGAGTTGGAGATATTTAAAGAAATGTTTTTTATCTAAATGAAATTTATCTTGTAATTCTTGAAAGGTCATAAGTATGTCAGATTCTGGCAAATACACATCCTGAACCATTCTCAGTCCCTTAGTTTTCCATAACTTAAATGTTGCGTCTGCCCTGCCTGGTGTAAAAAATTGGTTGCCCCATAATGGGCTAAATTGAGACAGAAAATGTGAATCTTTCAAAAGTGTCCTCACATCACTCCATACTTTTATCATGTTTTTAAGAATTGGATTTTTAATTTCTCTTAATAGTTTTCTTATTGTATTTGAGTATATATAAGAGGGAAGAGGTAAGTTTAATCCTTGTGATTCCATTTCTATCCAATGTGGTGAGTGATTAGTATAATAAAACATAATAGACCTTAGCTGCGCAGCCCAATAGTACAGCTTAAAATTAGGACATTTCAAACCTCCACGTTCATAAGGCAAGTACAGTAAAGACAAACGAAGTCTTGCCCTTTTATTATTCCAGAGAAAACGTATAAACATTTTTTTCATTTGTGAGAAGAAACCAAACGGGGGTGAAAGGGGAATATTCTGAAACAGATATAGTAGCTTTGGAAGAAAGTTCATTTTTAAAATATTAATTCTCCCAATTATAGATATTGGCAGCGGCATCCATCTATCAACTGAATTTTGTATTCCTGTTACTAAAAGATTATAATTTACCTCAACTATTTTTTCTAAACTTGGTAAAATCTGTATCCCCAAGTACTCAAATTGTGTCACAACATTAAACTGTATAACATCTGGGATTGGGTTTGTTCTTTCATGTTCATTTAACAATAAAATAGAAGACTTGGTTTTATTGAGCTTGTAACCTGAAATTTCACTAAATAACTGGATGATTTCCAGAATGATCCGTATTGATGTGTTTAGATTCGAAATAAATAAGATCACATCATCTGCGAACAGAGAAATCCTATGTTCAGTAGGTCCTACTGTAATTCCACTAAGTTGGGGATGTGAGCGTATTGCAATTGCAAATGGTTCTATTGCTAACGTGAATAATAAAGGTGAGAGCGGGCAGCCTTGTCGGCACCCGCGTTTTATTGCTATCGTTTGAGAAATATTTCTGTTAGTGATGATTTCAGCAGTTGGGCTATCATATAATATTTTTACCCATTTAATAAAATTGTTTCCACATCCAAATTTTTCTAATACCCGGAAAAGGTATGGCCATTCAACCCTATCAAAGGCCTTTTCGGCATCCAATGATAGAAGAGCTGTATTTGGCGCATCCTTTTTACAATAAATAATATTCAATAATCTCCGTACATTATGGAAGCCCTGCCTTCCCGTGACGAATCCATTTTGATCTTGATTTATTACATAAGGGAGAGTTTTTTGTAGTCGTTTTGCTAATAATTTAGAAATGATTTTTAAATCTGAATTCAAAAGACTAATGGGTCTTAGATTCTCACATTTATCTAAAGGTTTTCCTGGCTTAGGCAGGAGAGTAATCAAGGCTGTATTTAATGAAGGAGGAAGAAAATTCGATAGAAAGATTTCTTCAAGCATGTCCAATATAGGTACCAAAAGTTTATTCTTAAATTTCTTATACAGATCTATAGGAATGCCATCAGGCCCTGCTCTTTTTCCAGATTTCATGCTATCAATGGCTTGTCCAATTTCTTCTATTGTAAATTTTGAATTTAAATTAACTTTATCATCCTCCGAAATAGTGGGAATATCTATTTTATTTAGAAAGGTGTTTATATTGTCAAGTTTAATTGTTGCTTGTGCTTTATACAATTCTTCATAATAGCCCTTAAACGCATTATTAATTTCTATTGGATCCAACAGTGTCTGCCCATTTGATATTATTGATGTAATTGGCGATTTCGTTTCAAGCTGTTTTATTTGCCATGCCAACAATTTGCCAGCCCTATCACCTTGCTCGTAAAATGTCTGTTTCAAGCGTAGAAGACTTGAGGCAGCTCTAAAAGCAGACTGCTTATCATATTCAGCTCTCAATAATAATAATTCTTTCTCTAATTGTGAATTATTAATGTTTTTAGAATTATTTACTTTCGTTTGAAGGGCTCTTATCCTATTTTCCAACTTTAATCTAGTTTCCTGTGTCTTTTTTGATTTAGAACCTGTATAACTAATGATATGCCCTCTCAAGAAAGCCTTGAAAGCTTCCCATTTAACGCATGCAGTAGTTTGCGTAGTATTAATTTGAAAGTATTCATCTATCTGTTTTCCTAAATATTTTACCAAGTCTTCATCTTGTAACCATTTATGTTGGAAATGCCATCTGGGTGGATCTCTTAATAATTTATCATCCCTATAGGCCAAACAGCATGGTGCATGATCCGAGATCACAATATTATCATAAGAGCAGTCAGAAATTTTAGATTGCAATTCTGAAGAAACAAGAAAGAAATCTATTCTAGAGTACGTCTTAAAGGTACCCGAATGACAAGAATAAGCTCTAATATTCGGGTTTCTCTCTCTCCATATATCTAATAAATTTAAGTCTCTCATAAACCTATGGATTGTAGCCCTACAGTTGTTATGTGAATTATCAACCCCAGTTGATCTGTCTATTTCTGGGTTTAATGTACAATTAAAATCCCCGGCTATCATATGAAGTCCTGAAAGTGTTGAGAGAGTAAGAAATAGGTCATTATAAAAATTGCTATCATCAACATTAGGGCCATAAACATTTGTTATATTTAGCGTTTCTGATAACAAAGATCCTTGAAGTATTAGAAATCTTCCCCTTTTATCTTTAATAATATTTTTTATTTTAAATGGAACCGACTCATGAATTAGTGTCATAACCCCTCTAGCTTGAGATGTAAACGATGCTGCATACACAGTGCCCTTCCACCTCCTTCTCACCCTTATACTATCATCAATGAGATGAGTTTCTTGCAACAGTACAATTTTAGCATTCATTTCTTTCAGTTTATTCATAACCTGTTTTATCTTTTGAAGACGTTGCAAACCTCTGCAGTTCCATGAAATAAAATTAAGATTCACTTCTTGAGACAAAACTTAAAAATTAAATTTACCAGGTTGCTTTGCAATGTAAAACTATCCTTGTTTATAGGCATAACAGATTGGGATGTTAGAACAAACATCCAACACTCTGAACAAACATAACCCCCCTCTCCCCTCCCCCACTCAAGAGGGTATCCCCCCCCCTGCTGTTGGTCTCCCGTTATTGCTAAGACCGGTCCACACCAGTGAGGATCAGTCAAACCACTCTCTTGTTCCAACTTACTCCAATTACTACTGCTGCTGCTACACTCTAACAAGTATTAACTTATAACTCTTGCTCACTTCGATTAACACTCGGCTTGTTGTATGACAGTAACATCTTATTTGTCTCATAATAATGTGACCTCTTATGATCACTGTTGAATAGAAGTACACGGTCATGCTATATTATACACTTTTGTAAATATATAGCTTCAAACTGTAGTACATAATAATTACGTGTCAGTCATTAAGTGAAATAAGATAATAAAATAAATTGAAAATGGGCTTGTCATGGTTATTTGTGTCCTGCCTTCAACAAATCACATACCACATTAATTGGCTCTATCATCTTGTGTTCCTGTCTCTTCTTCATGCAAGTGTTCTTTGATTCTCCTGAGAAAAACGTGTGCCTCAGCAGGGGTTTTGAAAGAATGAGTCTTGCCCTTGTGAGTCACCAGCAGGGTCGCGGGATGAGACATTCCATGGCGAATACCCAGTTTACGTAGTTCCACGCGAACTGGGTCGAACTTCTTCCTCAGCTGGGCAATTCCCGTAGCCAAATCTGGGTAGAAACGAACCTGTTGGTCTTCGTAATAAACCTCCTTTTTCTCCCGTGCAGCGGTAAATACTGCCTGCTTGTTCTTATAGTTGTGAAACCTCATTATCACAGTCCTCGGGCGTGATGCGTTGTCGTTCTTTGGTCCAATTCTGTGTGCTCTTTCAAAAACAATAGAGGACCGTAGCCCCTCATTTTCCAACGCCTCGGGGATCCATTTCTCTAAAAAGGCACACATGTCCCCGCCCGCGCCTTCAGCGCCCTCTGGCAAATTCACAAGCCGTAGATTGTTTAAACGAGATCTGGCTTCTAAGTCCATAAGTTTATCCTCCATGGTTTTGTTCTTAGCTTGTAGCGTGTTGACTTTAGCTTGCAGGCTAGTTAGCTCGTCTTCCGCGGAGGAAATACGCTCCTCCGCATGGGACATGCGTTCACTGCAGTCACTAATCTCCTTTTTCACATCTTGTAGAGTTGCTGCCAAGCTATCAAGCCTAGAGGTGAACCCTGTTTCCATTGAGCCTAATTTTGCCAGTATTTGATCAGCTTTGGTGCCTGCTGGTTCATTTTCATTGTCAGTTTGTGTAGTCATGGCCTGGTTAGCCTTGGATGCTTCGTCACGAAGATTACAGTCAAACAGGCTCGGCTGTCTGGTTGTCCCACCTTTCCCCTTTTGTGACTTTACCGAGCTAGGCATCACACCTCAAAATCTTCTTCTATTTTTAACTGTAAATGAGCAGGAGAGCTTTTTTGCGAACTTAGCAGCGGAGCAGCAAAAAAACACGTCTTCCTACATGGCCGCCATAACCGGAAGTCAAGTTTTACGTTTTTAGTTAAAAACGGTGTCGGGTTAACAGACCCTCAGTTATCTAAAAAATAAATAAATAGGCGAAACAGGTGAAAAATATCCCATCCCACACAGATAAAATGTCACAGAGATTTGAGGGTGAGCTCTTTTGACATGGACCAGTAAACCCTATTAACTAGCCAGAACAAACCTTCTAAAGCATAGCAACATCCAGGCATCATGATGGTGGATTTTGCAAAAACAAGCACAATTAACATGAGCAAATATGGTTTTCTTTTTAATATATTTCCCTTTTTATGATGAAAAGAAGATCTTGATCTGCTCTTATTAGCTCTTAATGTTAATTAAGTAAAATATAGTGTATTTCATCTAGTTAAGGATTGTCTAATCAGATGCTTTGATTAACAATAATAGACTAATCATATATGTAGATTAGTTCAGACAGATCAGCAGTTCAGTTGACCCAGTACTGCATCAGGCTGCATCTTCAGCAGAGCATGAAAGTGGATGGTGTTATATTAGAGCTGATGTTGACAGTACATTAACACCTCTGGACAGTATCGTTTTATGCTACACTTCATCTGAGAGAAGAGTGCTCAAGCTTGTTATGAATAATCAGCTCATTAAAAAGCCATTTGGGGTTATAATGTCACAGGGTTGATCACCATAAACAATCCCAGGACTCACCCTTGGCAATAGCTCTTATTTTATAAGGAAAGCAACAAGCAATGTGTTTAAACCACTTAGAACAACATAGCACCCATTCAGTTGTAACAAAAACAAAAGTAACTGAAATCAAACAAAAGTAACTGAAATAGCTCAACACAACACAACACAACACAACACAACACAACACAACACAACACAATCTTTCAAGTGGTTTCCCTAAATTCTACTGAAAATGCAACCTTTAATTACTTAATGACAATAGACCAGGCAGCGTTTAGCTATGATTATTTATAATAATAATTTTGTATAATTTAGATATTGTTAATGTAATGGACTACTTGGATTAAGCTTTGTGATGCACTTCCGTTTTGAAATATAACAACTAATTTATTTTCAGTTATGTATATTTTCAATATACTGTAGTCATCGAGTTGACTAAAGGTCACCTACAATGAGTGTCCGCAAGAAGATTTAAAAAAAATGTGACAGGTTCAAAGACAGCAGAAGAGAGATTCTTATTATTACTGTGTAAAGAATTTTTAATCCAAAAGTTTTAATCCAACCCAAGCCGATCTGAGAAAGCAGTGGCTGTTAAACATACACGATTATTTCACCACAGGGTGCCATTGCTCAAGATCAGTAACCTACAAACATTTATTTGAATTAAATATTTTAATCAATATTCTGTGTCATTTTTCATTGTCAATCATTATACATGTGGTTGGAGCTAAATCTAATACTTCAAGTTACTGAGTTGTTTGGTCCGGGAGTAATTAGGTTGACTCACTTTCTTGCGCTTTGGTATTACGTTGTTTACTTCATCCATAAGAAAAGAGAAGACCATTCTTCCGTTGCATCACCACACACAGTTTATTGACTCCACAACACCACCATGCATAATGTCCAATTTTGATTTTTCTATATATTAAAGAGAAGTTTACATACGTTCACCGCTTTCGCCGTTGCGGTCAAAACCTTTTTGCCCTTCCGG
Source organism: Vimba vimba (assembly GCA_022828995.1). Classification (NCBI taxonomy): domain Eukaryota; kingdom Metazoa; phylum Chordata; class Actinopteri; order Cypriniformes; family Leuciscidae; genus Vimba; species Vimba vimba. Next base: position 29,469,336 of record CM040833.1, read on the forward strand.
GTCAACACACCTATCTACAGCATAAGGAAGGCCACCTATATACACTGATATCTATGTAATGTTCACAGCGCCACTCAATAGTCAAAATGAGAATAACTCATCACCCTTATAAACACATTTTGGCTCCTACACGTTTATGCCCAAAATACGTAATTAATATTTTAAAGTAGTTCCCTGTCATTCTCCTCTATGCTGTGTGCGTTACTCTTTAAGATTAATTAAATATTTAACATCGTTAAATTTATTTAGGGCACGGATGTACCGCACATTTATTCATTCAAATATTTAATCCTGCTAAACAAGCTTTCTTTTTTTTTGCTTTGAAAGTGAATATCGTTCAGATGTTGAGAAGGGGAGATCAAGAAACTAATATAATTTTTTTACAAGAACTGTATGTCTGTTGTCAATCATGTTTCATTGCAGGAGGCTTTCTTTTTCATAAAACAGGTTTTCTTCATGAGCTTACGAATGGACCGGGTAAAAGTGCTGCACCAACAAGCGTGTCAATAAATAACTCTTTGGGTTGAACTTACTCACTGTCTCTGAATCTAGTATTCCCTGACACTAAAAGGGTTGCTTATTAAAACATTTTTAAAATTAACAGTTTATTAGAGATTTTTAATTTAAAGAAATAATTCACTCCAACCATATGACTGATTTTCTTTTCAGAATTTTGAAAGAAACTTCTCACAGCTCTTTTCCATATAATGACAGTTCATAGTGATCGTGTCTGTAAAGATCCACATAACCAACAACATAAAATTAGTCTACACAACTAATTTGTAGGTGTGCTCAATTCACAAATAGTGTCTTCAGACGCATCACGTCAGGTGTGATGTTTTCGTATCCAAATGCGTTTGGTTCTACAAATGCAGAACTTAAATTTTTTGAAAATTCAGACTCTGTGTTATTGTTGTTGGGTGGATATCCATCACTGCATTGCGTCTGGTGTCCAGGAGTGTCCCTGCAGACTCAAGTGTTGTTCATGAGTTGAAAATGATGTATGAGCATTGCACAGTCTCAAAGTCCCCTCGCACCACTCACCCTGACACTGCACAAAGCTTCCTCCTACCGCCTGTCTCAGTAACAGCAGATGAGACAAGAGATGGCTTCTGCAATGCTCACTATAAACACAGAGCTCTAGTTAAAAGCTGAGTGTAATTTAAAAAATAAATAAATAATATTGCAAAAATAATAACTTTTTTTAAAAATCTTTCCTGAACACTGATAATTAGCATATTAACATTCTATTTATTTGTTCCCGTTTATTGAAAAAAAAAAAAAAAAAAAAAAAAACGTTTATTCTTTTCTGCATATCAACTCTGCTCTAGCATCAGGGCCAACACAAGCTCAATTGCTGCTCTGGGCAAAACACTTCACACTCACAATTAAACACAATCTTTGAGATTCAGGCTGGATGAAGGCTAAGGCAGACGGGATCGCAGCATCGGGTTCCTGTGAGGAGGTTGGTAACCAACAGAACATTAAAATTGTGACAAACCCGTAGACGCTACCGGCAGGGAATCATGCCCCAGGAATGCTAAATGCCCCAGGAAATGGACCCCACCACCACTCCACTAGGGAGGATAGTCCCAGTCAGTGTTTCACCCCCGGGGGCCCCGAACAGCTGAGAGAGGGCTTTGGGTTTGACATTTTAAAAGCTAAACCAGCCAAAAAAAGAGTGCCCAGCGGGCCTGACAAGAATTTACCCTCTTGGCCGAGCGAATATATTCAAGGATATTATGTATATTCATAAGAATATATTCTTATGGTCGGTCCATACCAAAAAGGGTTGTGCCGACCCCTCCAACCAGTGGCACCACTCCTCCAAAGCCAATCTGACTGCCAACAGCTCCCTGATCAGGAACTTTAGCCAGATTGCTGCTCTCACCTCCACCAAGCTGGAGTTCAGCTGGAATCCTCAGGCTCAGATGGCCTTTGATGAACTGAAGTCCCGTTTCATCTCTGCTCCTGTTCTCGCTATTCCAGATCCCAAATGGCAGTGTATTGCCGAGGTGGATGCTTCTGATGTCAGGGTACATCCCTGTGCCTACTTCTCCCATCGACTTAGCTCAGCAGAGCGTAACTACGACATTGGTAACAGGTAATAAATATAAATAAGTGGCAATATTAATATTGATTATGAACATGAGGGGGGGTCCCTTTTTCCCTTTCCATTCCAGAAAGTTTGCAGTTCCATCCTGATTTAAGGTCTACTGAGGTAATGCAAATGGCAATTTCTGTATTGGCAACATATTCTACTGATTATTTGGCCACTCTCCAACAACAAGATCTGGTTATCGGTGCATTTATGCAGTTTTGGTGTCGGAAGAGGGTCCCTGATGGCCTTGAACGGAGGGGTCTCCCCAAGCCTGTGCAAGAATTGATGCGACAATGGGATCGTTTGATTGACTTGGAAGGGCTCTTATATCGTAGGGTTCTCTGGTCTGATGGAGGGGAGCAACAATATCAGTTAGTTTTGACCGAAGCTCTGAGGTAAGAAGTCTTGCAGGAATTGCATCATGGCCATGGGCACCAGGGCGTTGAGAGGACGACCGAGTTGGTGCGACAGAGGTGCTATTGGCCCGGGATGTATAAACATGTAAAACAGTGGTGCTATCGCTGCCAGCGATGTACAATGACAAAACCCATGCAATCTGCAGCCCATGCCCCAATGGGACATCTTTGGCTTCTAAACTAAATCATATTTTGGCTATAGACTTTACACTCCTTGATTGTTCCAGGGATGGAAGGGAGAATGTCTTGATTATGACTGATGTTTTTTCTAAGTTTACACAAACGGTTTCTACTAGAGACCAACGGGCCCATACATTGGCTGGGATACTAGTTCGTGAATGGTTTTATAAGTTTGGTGTGCCGGCCCGTATTCACTCTGACCAAGATCGAAATTTTGAAAGTGCCTTGATTCGACAGCTGTGTGACCTTTATGGAGTTCAGAAGACCCACACTACCCCTTACCATCCACAAGGGAACGGACAATGCGAGCGATTCAACCGGACACTGCATGGACTTTTGCGAACCCTCCAGCCAGACCAGAAATATGATTGGCCCCTTTATCTACCACAGATTATTTTCTCATACAACACTACTATTCATCAGTCCACAGGTGAGTCTCCTCATTTTTTAATGTTCGGCCAAGAGCCCCATCTGCCTATTGATTCTCTTCTTGGTCAAGTTAAGGAAACACAAGTGGGGTCGGTAAACGATTGGGTGCAGGAGCATCAGCAGCGTCTGCAAGTAGCATTCGATGCAGCCAAGGAACGGCTGAAGGCTGCCGCACTCCTCCAAAAAGAGTGTCATGATCGACAAATGACCCTTGGAAGTTTTAGAGAGGGGGATTTGGTTTACCTGCGAGATTACAACATTCGTGAAAGAGCAAAAATTCAAGATGTTTGGGGGGGCCACCACCTACAAAGCAGTGGCGGCTGCTGGTCCTTCAAAGAGGGGAAGCTCATTTTCATTATTTCATTTATAAATAACATACATCATTATTTATTTTTTATATGTACACCCATACATGTTATTGTATAATTATTACACACACACACACACACACACACCGGTATATATATATATATATATATATATATATATATATATATGTGTGTGTGTGTGTGTGTGTGTGTGTGTGTGTGTGGGTGGGTGTGTCTGTCTGTGTGTGTGTGTGTAAACCGTTTTCTTAATTCATTTATAAATAATATATTTTATTATAGTTTTTGTTTATTTTTTTGGTTGCTGGTAAATAAATAAATAAATAGAAATCAGGTCGACAATATTAGCACTGTCTGTCGTGCAGTTTGCTAGCTGGCTAGTTCCCCCCTATGACGCTAGCCTAGCCTACTGTATGAATGAATGAATGAATGAATGAATGAATGAATGAATGAATGAATGAATGAATGAATGAACAAACAATCTAAAAAAAGATATTAAACTCGACAGAGGAAATGTGGGAATTAGGTTAAACTGAAACAAGGAACATGGTGTATAATTGTGTGAAATGTATGATGAAAATTGGCTAGCAATTTCGCCAAGCAAATATCAAGAAATAGGTTGCAGCAGTTTGTCTTTCGACTTGAAAAATCCGCTATGGGACTCTCTGAGCTCGAATAGCTTGAAGCTTCAGCGTCAGCGACTTTTTATAGTACTAAATCGCTGTCAATCAAAAGACCCTCCAATCATCACGCGGAAGCCTGGAGTCTGGGCCAGCCCACTCCTCATTCACCCCCAGAGACGCTGAGCGTCCGTGGGCGGGACATAATCGCAGCATTTATCCAATGACCGTCTAGTTTTGAAGCACTGAAAAAAGCAGCCCCATTGAAGTCAATGGATGCTGGGCTTCAACAGGGAAATGCACTGTGACGCTACGGGAATCTATGAGAATGAAATCAGCCGACCTGCTATTTGTAGCTGATTCTGAACGAACTCGTCTTCGAGATGAACGTGTTCTAACGCATTTTTTTGTCAATAAAATGTTAACACAATAATATAAATTGACCATTAATGTTTTGACATTATAGGGGAAGCCGAGCTTCCCTTGCAGTCTTAAAGAAATCCCCACGGCTACAAAGTGATTAAAGCTCCCAAGGATAATGGAGCAGTGTATTCGATTGTGCCCCTTCATGGCCCTGGTACTGTAAAACATGTGCACTACTGTCATCTTCGATCTGTCCCTTGTGACTTGCCCCCTGCCTCACAGGTCCCATTGGTTGAACCGGTTCCTCCAATGAGTGATGAAGAGTCGAATGGAGAGTGATGGTTCGTTCCTCAGGCGGAGGCCAATAGGTTGGGCACCACTGATAACTCTTCTTTAGATCCTCTCACAGAGCCGCAGGCAGGTTGAGGACCTAGGAAGCGATCCGGTGGAGGTCGGTGATGAGGCCCCTAGTACTAGTGGGTTCCAACCTAGACGGAGCATCCGGGAGACAGCAGGGAAGCATTCTAACGTCTACCATTTGTCAGTGGGAACAAGGACTAGGGCACATGGGGCTGAAGTCTCTCAAGTCCCTGGGTCTAGTAATATGGCGCTGGCCGTTTTTAGATCCTGGTTTTAGATGTTATTAGATGCTGCTGTTATTAGTCTACATAGGGGCTGCTTAAACTATAATGGTCAGTTTCCTGAGCATTCTTTTAGTTTGAGAATCAACTAATTTGATTTATTCTTTTTTTGTTGTTTTAGCGGATCACTGAGGGGTGCTGGTTGGAACGCGGGTGTGGTCCCTTTGGTGGATACCCTCCGTTGATGCTGCATGTACGCTGTGGTGTGCACATCTTTTCTCTTTGTGTGTGTGTGTGTATGTGGTGTGAGTGTTTGTATTTTTTTTTAGGAATGTTTACTGGTGAATTTTAGAGGGGAAACAGAGTGGGCTCATGCCAGTGGCCAGTCAGTCCTCCTTGAGTGTCCGCTAGTTTTTTTGGATTTGTTTTGTTTCTTGTAGCTGGTGTTCTCTCTTTTAAGATTACAGCTCCATGTGAGATTACCCAGATGAAGAATTAATTCTCATAATTGGGTGTGTCATTTTCTGTATAATGTCTGTTAATAACTTGTGAATTTTGTTATATCTGAGAAACACGTCTCAGTTCCTTCAGGCGGTAAGGTACTGGTACACATTGAATCGGTGTTTATAATTCAACTTAACTTTCCCTGAGAGATTCAGGGTGGCGTAGTCAGGCTACATTTGATTGGGCATATTAATTGCTCATTGAATCTGTTGGAGAACAAATAAAAGGGGGATCATTTGTTGATGGCTTAATGGAAGCCTTGATCTCCATATATATCGACTTTGCTCGGTATATATTTATACTTTGCTCGGTATATATTTAAATATATATATATTTTTTTTTTAAGTTCTTACAGGTTTTCCAAGATGGAACAAGAGAAGGGGCCAGTAAGGGATTTAGCACTGAAACAATTGTCTTAAACAGCATTCTCGTTGGTTAACATTTTTAGTGATAAGTTTGGAGAGGAATTTAGACAGCCTCTTTTACTGACTTTTGGTAACTGGTTAAGCATGCAGTTAAACATTCATATGAGACTTGAAGTTTGTCTCTTTTCCACTTTCGCTTTGCCTTACGGCACACTTGTCTAAGAGAGCGGGTGTTATCATTTCACCAAGGTTGAGTGATGCCCTTTCCCTTAGCTTTCCTGAGCTTAATGGGAGCAACAGTTCTACCAGAAAGACTCGGGAGATAAAGTGATGTAACAAAGCATATATTTATTGACAGCCCGGCAAGCATTGTAAAGTTCTTTGGCGTAGGCCCCGTCCATAGCTCGTAATCCGAGGGTAGCGGATCTGCATCTCCTGCCTGAAGACGAAGGCAGGGGCGCAGCCGACCCCCTTAGAAGGTATGGACAGGACCATCCTGGTGGTGGTGGGGAGGGTGGAGGTTGTTGTCGCGTCGGCATCTGCAAACTCAAACACGTGTAAGTACCTATCTTTTATACAGAAAGTATAAAGACGTGATTGGATAGAGATGAAGGTAATAAGTGACGTAGTGATTGAGTCTTCCTGGCAGAACTTAGCTAAAGCTTCCATAGTCTATAGAAATGGAACAGGATTTAGTAAAAACCTCCACCATCTCTTCAGTATTTAATTTGTCAAAGAAGACAGCATCCGCAAAGTTAGCTTGATAGTACTCTGAAAATATACTGGCAGTGGAAGGTTGAATTAAGCGAGAATAACTGAGAGCAAGTGAGAGCAGCAGCACAGCTTTTATAGCATTTGGAGATGAAAACTTAATTGAGCAGAGATTTAACAGATTTACAGACCATAACTCTGCGCCCACAAAAAAGCATGCAGCAGTACAGCTGCCAACCGACCAAAGTCGATCCCAGGCCACGGCAAGTCCGGTCTATCCAAACACAAGGCAACGAGTGCCGAGTCTCACCCGAGGTAAGCCGATGTTTTGATGAATGAAAGGCAGGCAGGTAGGCAGGCAGGCAGCAGAGAGCAAATGATCCCAGGCCGCTGCGAGTCCATCCAAACATAAGCAAGAAAGTGCTGAACCTTACCCAAGGTAAGCTGGAGTTTTAGTGGATGAAGGGCAGGCAGGTAGTTCAGGCGCTCTCCACAACTAGCAGCTGATCATTCAAATAGGATTTCTCTGAAATAGAATATAAATGCCACGTGAAACTAAAAAAAAGGGAGCAGCGGCAGTCAGACACACCAGCATACGCTCAAACCAAAACCAGTATTGGTTGCATTATCAACTGAATGTTAGGACGACCAGATACTAACAAAAGTCCAAGGGACATGCAAACAGGGAACACCAGGGAGACGAAAGACCATGACACAGAAACCAGAAATAGCACACAGAATTGCAGTGTGACACTAAACAAGATTTCGCAACTAGTGAAAGAACACAGGGATTAAAAAGGCAAACATAAACAAGATAATGACAAACAGGTGGCAGTAATCAGAACATGAGTCCAGGCAATGGATTACGGGAAATGTAGTTCATTAAGTGGTAAAGGAGGCTGAAGGAGTGCCCTCTGGTGGTTATCATGGGCACTCCAGCCTGCAGGTGTAACATGAATAATACATTTAAATGAATTTTAAGGACTGAACTCAGAGATGCCAATTCATACGTGAAAATGATTCTTTATGCTCCCTCCCAATCATTGTTTCACATTTTGAGCCTGATGAATCTTGGCTTTGTCATCCTGGAATATGGCCATGACGTGTCTTCCTACATGGTTGTTTAAGAAATTGAAAGCTACACACTCCATTAATTATGGCTAAAATAACTGTTCCCAAACATATAACGTGCAAGAAAAATAATAATCACAGCAATAATGATCCAGTCAAATACTCTTAATGGGTTATTTCACCCCAAAATTTAAAATATGTCATTAATTACTCACCCTTGTGTCGTTCCAAACCTGTAAGACCTTCGTTCATCTTCGGAACACAAATTAAGATATTTTTGATGAAATCTGAGACCTTATTCTGACCCCTCCACGGTCTTCAACACAACGACCACTTTCAAGGCCCAGAAAGGTAGTAAAGACTTCATTAAATCAGAACGCCGGCTCCTGCGTCAGCATCACACGCATGTGTCGTGTTGATCACGTGAACAACATAGGCCAATTGCCACAAATGAAATATCTTCATTTGTGTTCCGAAGATGAACGAAGGTCTTACAGGTTTGGAACGACATGAGGGTGAGTAATTAATGACAGAATTTTTATTTTGGGGTGAACTAACCCTTTAAGTATTCGCCTATTTAAATCCAGACAGAGTGTCACAGTTTGCAGGTTTGTGTCTTCATTCTGACTGTTTGTTGTGTGCTGTCATTGGTGTGATTGCCTATCAGTGTTGCCTAGCTACCAACTGCGCTGACGAGCTAATCAGATCAGCCGTACCTGCGGCTCGTCATGGGTCCCTATGTGAAGTCTTGTGTTTGCTGTGTTCGTTGTCAGATCGTTCTGGGTTTCATGTCTTGCCACCTTGTTTTCATCAGTATCTCTTAAGTTCCTGCTTGTGTGTCTGATTCCTGCTTGTGTTTGGATTACTTACCGTCTGGATTATCATCTCTTCATTAATCGGCAGACATCTCAGCCCATTTTAGTCCCCTTGCTGCCAAGGCCTGCTTCCATCCCTGCACTATTGCATCTTACCATCCTGTTTTCCCAGTTTCTCCTGCTTATTATTAATAAACTGTTATTGCATTTGTAACTGGATCTTGTGTTTATCTCTGACACAGAGACATTTTTTTTTCGTTGTTGTTTTTTAAAAATAAAAATCAACCCAAACAAACACACCCCTCTCTTCCTTGCTTTGCCCTGCTCCGAGTCGGTACCGAACACTGATCCCCCTGCATGTGAGGCGAGTGCACTAACAATGGCAATAAACACTGCATTGCCTAGCAGTTGTCAGCGCGACTCTAACTAGCTGGCCTCTGTTACACACGCAATCCAAGAGTTGATATCTGTTTATCAGAAGCACAACAAAATAATGCTTCACTAAAAATAAAGAGCTGATTATGAACGAATGACAAGAAATTAATGAACAGTACACAACAGTAATTACAAACAAGAGTTTGTTGTTAGTTTCCAACAGCACAGCAGCTCCAGGCAAACAATGACACTCAAACCCAGTGTTACTCACGTGTGGAGCCGAATCAAAGCAGCGTCCGTGTCTGTTTTCAGGCCTTCCTGCTTAACTCTCTCCAGCGCTGGCAAGCTTTTCTAATATTAACACGGGTCCTAAAGCTCTTTCCCAGTCATAACCTTTAATTTTCCAGTGATATTCTTCTGAGCTTTTTTCTTTTGTATTGTGTCTTATCTCTATTTCTGCAGTCTTTCTTCAAATCTCCCTCTTGCTCGTTCTCTCTCCTCCACCGCCATACGCCCCCTAATGCTGATTGGCTATACACTTTTGTTGTTTGTTTGTGTGCCGGTCCGACTAACTTCCAAACAGCGTTTTGGAAAAAACGCTTACCCCACCTTTAAGTTACAAGAATCCTCTCTGTGCGTACTCTCAATGAAATCCTGCAAGCACCTCTGATAGGACTGGCATGATTTGTTGAATTTACTTGTCTCAGAGAATGGGGGTTCTATAATCTAAAAAGTTGTGTGAATGCTAAATGTCAGTCTAATTACATTTGATCGGGAATATGTTCAGTATAATTTGCGGTTTAAAAAGATCTTGAGTTGATTCTGAGAACTGACACGTCTACTGTCGATGGGTGTTTAGGTCACTTTGATGCATTATTGATGCAGTCAGCAGGTAGCAAGGGACAAACGGGTGTGAATTGGCTACGATTAAAAATCCACTAATGCAAGAGTCCTGCTGCAGTTGGATTAATGGCCTAATTGCGGTCTTAAAAGCTCCATCAGACAGTACTGTGTCTACTCCTGCTGTGCCTCTCCAGCACAGCATATTGACAGTATTTCATAAGTCAAAGAGCTGTCTTTACCAGCTCATATATTCCCATATGTACACTACTGTGCAAAGATCTTAACACAACACAGTTAAAAGTACAGCCATTTCTTTGGGTAATATGTCTTTATTTGCTTGAAAAAGCTTTACTTGCTGGTGAATTTATGTTGCTACATAAACTGATTTGCAATCTATAGCCTACAAAAACTATCTGTAGACATTTTGTATCCATTGCATGTATATACATTACATTTATTAATTTTGAGAATACACAATTTCTAACCAAGCCCAGACAGCAACATAGTGTCGGCCCAGATCCGGGCCACATCTGGTACATGTGGATTCAGTGCGTACCAGATGTGCGCCAGATCTGGGCTGACGCTATGTTACTGTCTAGGGTAGTTCATACGCCTATCTGCAGATGTAAAAAATAAAACGAAAATAAATCATATCAGATCCTTTGCACCTTTAAAATAAAATTACAGCCAATGCAATGCCACTGAAAACCAAAGTTCCCCTTTATTTATATAGCGCTTTATGCAATATAGAATAGAGTTCTAATGCATGACAAAACAAATCACATTTAAAATAATTATTGAAGAAATGTTAAATGTTAGAAAATTGTATTATTTAAAAATGTATATATTTCCCTGGATCTGACAGGGTGGGCAAGCTGTCAATCTGTGTGTTTTGATTTTCTAGGTATTATCAACTGGCCAGAATTTTGAGACCCCAAAAACATGAAGGAACATAATGCAATAGTTTGCGTTTAAGTACTGAGCAGCTAAACCATTTAGAGCTTTCTAAGTAATTAACAGGATTTTGAAATTTATGCAGTGTTTAATAGGGACTAATATAGTCATACTTCCTGGTTCTAGTGAGAACTCTAACTTCTGCATGGTTGGTTTATTAAGCATGCAGGGCAACCACCTAGTAAAGCATTACAGTAATTTAGCCTTGAGGTCATGAACGCATGGATCAACTTTTCTTCATCTGACATTGAGAGCATGTCGTAATTGGAGGAGTAGAGGAACAGAGGCAGACCAGGGGGAGGGGTGAAGAGCCAGGCCTGTGAGGTGGAAGTGGGTTTGGAGACTGAGGCAGAGCAGGGAGCAGGAAGAAATCACTTTAAAGTGTCCTCAGTGATACTGTAACGTCTCTGTCACGGAGCAACCCTGTGATCATGAATGGACTGTATGCACGTACACCATATCAAACACACACACACACACACACACACACACACACACACACGTATATTGTCACAGCAATAACACAGTCTTTTTACTGACACCGATATCATGCATTATAAATCAGTAAAAAGGAAATAATATATACATATATATATTTACAATTTATATAAAACTTGTTCTATAATACAAGATGTTTTCAAAGCTTTTTTATTGGATGGGATTTTTTGAAGTGATGACAATAATAACTGTAAAACATAAGCAAATACTTTGCAGTTAGGTTTGAATTTAAGGTATCTTGCTTTGTGAATATGGTATTTACCCAACATACAAAAAAAGTTTATATCATCTAGCTTTTTATTTTCAGAGACCAGTGAAAAAGAACCTTAGCCTACTGACAGAAATATTACACAACTGATAAAATGCAAGAAATATGGAAGCTGAAATTTGAAGCCAAAATTGTTTAGTATAAGAACAGAAGTAGAATAATTGTAAAATAGATTCTTCATCCTCTTGGCAAAAAGAGCATAGTGGGGAAATATTACGGTAAAATGTACTCATTACAAGGGTAATAATGATGAATAATTTTTAAATGGACTTTTAAATTTGTTTGGCACTGTCCTTATGAAATGTGATATTTGGGAAAAGTGCAAACCATTTCCCATAAGCCTTAATAATCGAATTATTACTATTAGTGATAAAGTTTCTTAAAAAAATATTTGTACATTTAACATCCAGGATATTTACCCCTTGTATAAATAGATGAGGGACATTCATATTCAAATTATCATAGGATTTACAAGATTTCACCAAAAACAACAAATTAGAAGGGATAGTCTTTGTAAGCTTAATATAGTTCTTTTTTGATACATTTAAACCATTTAGTTCAATAACATCTTTATAAGAATATAAGTCTCCACTATTGTTTACGAAGTCTGAGACAAAAACAATGCCCTTATTAAACCAATCAGGAAAGAAAAAGGATTTACGGCTAATAGATAGATAGATAGATAGATGATATTGATTGTTTCATATTATATGAGGAGAAAAATTGTGTTTCAAGATCAGCTTCCATGACACAAGAGCTTGCTTATGAAAGTTTCATAGGTGGTCTTGTACATTTAAAATCGCAAGAAAGCAAAAAAAAAAAATTTAATTTCCACATCTTAAAAATTAAATTAGGAATCCAGAACCATACTGAGTTCCCCATTATACATTTTTTTTTCAACCAGTGTATTTTAAAAACCTGGTTCAAGGTAAAAAAAAAGTCTAAAACATTCAGACCTCCCTTTGAATACGGTTGAGTTAAAGATTTCCTGCTGACGTGTTCCCCTTTATTTTTCCATATAAGGGATATATGATAAACAAAGCGTGAAATTCCTTCAGCTTTAGCTGCCATATATTGTAAGGTCTCTTTGTAACCATTAGCTAAAAATATTTTTGGCAGAATCTAGTTTAGGATGGAAATTCAGAGAAATTCTCTCCTTGGCAGATTTACAAATATGAATACCAAGATATTTAACAACATTTTTTACTAACATTCCATCAATAGAGGTCACATCTGAGTTGTGTATAAACATTATTTCACTTTTTTTTTTTGTATTATTACAAGCCCCGAGGCTTTAGAAAAATTACTTAGGCCGCGGATTATTTAACTTACTTGACATTGATTCTTTAAAAAGATGCATGTATCATCAGCTAGTTGACTTATTAACCTTTCCTCTCCAGTATAAATTCCTTCAATAGCCGCACATTTCACCACAAATAGATTTAACAATTCTGCAGCCAGTAAAAACAAAAAAGGGGAGATGGGACACCCCTGCCCATACCTCTGTAAACATAAAATCTAGGAGAAGTACCATTGGCAAGAGAGACACAGCTGTTTGTATCATTAAATAAGGGTTTAACAACACCAATAAAATTAGGGCCAAACCCAAATTTATCTAAAGCTCTAAAAATAAAGTTATGTTCGACTGAGTCGAAAGTGTTATATCCCAAACTAGTTGTTTTTGTTTGCTATTTTGGCCTTGTCGGCTCCTGAGGTAAAATCCCATGGTATTATAAACCTGTTAAAACTCAAATATTTTTTCATTCACTTTTCCATAAAAGAAACCGCATTGTTGTTGTTATTTTTCATGTTAAGTCCTTTACCCTAGATGGGGCGTAACAAAAGCTTTAAAGAAATCTTAGAAAAGAATAAGGGCGTCATTACTAATCAAATCAGAATAATCTAGTAAATCAAAGATAAGGCAAATATTATTAGAAATATGCCGGTTTTTCATAAAACCTGACTGTTTCTTCAATATCCACCTTCCTTCTGATGAAGATAAGAAATCAATAACTGAACCACTGAAATTTCTACCAAACAAAACAGCGACACCAGCTGCACGGCGAGACACGATCAAATAAAATCTTATTACCCCATTGATTTTGCCAAAATTTCTCATCCTCCTTACATGAGTTTCTTGCTTGAATAGACATCCTGGTTAAAAGATTTACAAAAAAAATAAAACAGATTTTCTCTTAATTTATGTCTCTTATCCTCCGAACATTAAGCGAAAAACAGGAAATATTAAATTAAATAGTTAAGCTAAACAACCAGCTGAATTTGGAAAAAAGTAAAGAAATAAAAGAAAAGGAGCTTACTCAGAATACAAAATCATTCATGGTTTACTTTTTTTTAGATGTGACCCCTAGGGGGCGCTCCGACGCACACAATTTATAAACTAGAAAACCCAAACCGCGCCCCCCTTTAAACTATTTGACAGGTTGTATCCAATAAAGGAACAGAAATGGGACTGATGTAATCAAATATAATTTTATTAAACACTAGATAATAATATACTGATTGGCAATCAGAGCAAACAAATGTTCCCCATAGTTAACAGTGAACAATTCTACAATAAATAGATCACAGTGAATAAAAGTCTCATAATAAATGAATTACAGGATATAAAGTCTAACAATATCAAGACTACAGTGAATAAAGTCGAATAAATAGATACGGTTCACATACACACACTCCGACACTGCAAGAGACACTTCAAACCAAATCGGCCGTGCATACACTAACACAGCATTTCACACTTCACACTAAGTGAACATTGCAAAATACACACTGTCCCCAAAGGAGATATTGCACAATGCCCATAGGCTGAATATTGGAGTATGATGATTGCCAAACAGAGAAACAAAAACAAAAAAAACAAAACAAACAAAACATTTAGATTAGCAAGCTACCACTAGCACGCCATCAGCGTTCCTCACAGGTTCGCGTTTAAAGTCTATGTAGAGAGAATTGTGTCGTCTTAGCGGCCCCTAATTTAATAACAAATGATTGTTGCGACGGAAGCGAATCAATCATAACTAACCTTAGCTGGAAAATAACTTTACTAAAGAACCGCTATAAAGCCAAAACAATCTCTGTTACCATAAATTATACGTTTATCTCTGTGAAGCTGCTTTGAAACAGTCTACATTGTTAAAAGCGCTATATAAATGAAGATGACTTGACTTGACTAGCAGGACTCCATCCTAGGCCCACCTGGATCCAGGTCATCACAGAATGGTGGTAGCAGATCCCCAAGACACACACACAAACATCCAAAGAAATAAAATTAAAAACAGAATGATTAAACCCAGGAAAAACAGTGGCTAGTGACAGACGAAGGCAATCCTCATTTGTCTTTGAACACCAGCCTAGATGAATTAGAGCTATATGCCCCGTAACAATAAAGTTAAACGGTGTGGATGACTAATAGCTGTGCACTCTCCCCAGTGTTGCTTCCATTCATAGGCAATATCAAAGAAAGGAAACAATCAGCACTAAACATTACATGTTACGTCGGAAAGAAAAAGGGTTAATAAACTTATGTTGCTGCAAACCCGTATATAATCACTACTCACTATTATGTGAGCAAGTTTCTGTAGACTCGTAACTGCTGGTACCATTTACTGGTCACCATACACGCAGACGCCAGACCGAGCTACAAACAAACAAAGAAAGAGCCGTATTAAGCAGTTCTCAATGAGTTTAGTGTTAACGACAAATAGGCATAACCTTCCAAAAAGATTTGCATTCTCCCGTTTACACAGCCAATACACCAAGAGGCTCACTCTTCAACTCACACCGCATTAATGTTTTTCTGCTCATGTCTCACGACACATTTAAAGGGACACGTCACTTACGGCACCTGATCCAAATAATCAGTGCCAGTGAGCAGGCCTTAAAGGTACACTTCCCATCTCAACCACCCTACCCGCTACATAGAGAAAGAAAAACTATCAACAGAAATGGATTCATGCAAACAGAGCTGCATATTAAGGCTGTAATCAGCTTGTGGTTTACATTATGGATCACCTTTTAATTTATATTTAAATCCCAATCTGGTTACAAACTAATTACCTCAATATCTTTTTCCCCTCTACGTAAGCAAAGGCACCTCTAAAACCTGCCCCTTTTCCTTCGTCTCTTGCCTGTTTCACTAGTGGCCACAATTTGTTGCGTTCCTCCATGTTCAAAGACAAGTCCTCCAAAATCCTGTAGTTATTCCATCGTAGGTAGTCGGAAGACTTGGCATCTTTCCAGATTTTGTCTCTGATGCTGCGCGAGGTAAACTGGACGATAATACGACGAGAACGATCCATAGCTGTTTTCAGACCAAGTTTAAGTACAATGTCCACAGAATTAGCAAGAGATGAGGCAGATTTCGGTGAAGCATTTCCAAAGACATCCAGGATGATCTTCTTTACATTCTCATTGTTAGATTCAGGAATACCTGCAACGCACAAGTTCCATCTCCGTTTATATTCATCCAGTTCCAGACAAGACTGACAAAGGACTCTCCAGAGAAGCAACTCTTTTCGTAACGTCTTCGATTTCCTTGCCAAAGAATTCCATGGATGAGGAGAGGGTGCGAATAGAAGCAGTGTTCTCTTGAACGGACTTTTACACAGCCTCGCCCAAGACTCCCCTTGCCTATTTTTTCAATAGCTGCCAAGATAACATAATTTGGTACATTATCTTCGTTCACTGTTACTCGTGACTTCTTGGCCAATGGGCGTTTGTCAGGAGCATCAGGTAGTGGTATATCAAGAGTAGAAACTGAATCGAGAGGTTTCGCACAGGTGTACGTGTCCATCTCTTCTGTCTGTGAAGAGTGCTCACACATACCAAGACATCCTCCCACATGACTCCTGTTTTACGTTGGCTACCCGTTCATTTCTGTATGCAATACAAGGTGCTTCTCATCACATTCAAAGCCCTGTGCCTGGTTGCATAAAGCACCTTAAGTTTTTCCCTTAAGTATGATACTTAAGGGGCGATTTCCCCTTACCTAAGAGAATAACTTAAGGGTGTTGCATATAATCTCTTAAACGGTTCTCTTAGGTAAGGGAAACATTTAAGTGTTTCACGACAGCGATCCTGGATTCACGTTATAAAAGTCTGTTGTTGCCATAGATACGCAAAACACTAACACTAACACTTTCAGTTTCATCAAATAAACTAGGCTAGGATATCGGAATGGATAAAAAAAAACAAAAAAATAAAGCCTAATTGGACAGAGGAGGAGAAATGCATTCTTCTTGACGGATATGGTAAAAGAAAAAAAATTTTGACCGTTGTGTTTAAATGACGGGAAAACCCCCGCAACCCGGTGAACCACTCTGTTGACAGACGATTTATGCACGTGGAAAACATCTCCCACTACCGTCTGAAAACTCCCAGTTACAAAAAAATGCAGTGCTATAAGCAGTTGTAACACCGCAGGTAAAGAGTGGTTGCGATGTGTGACATGGTCAAGGTCGCCGTCTACTTTGTTAGCGATGTCAAATATTGCGCGTCGATCAAATCGGTATTCCTGCAACAATTTTTTATCTAAGATGGTCCAAAGGGTTCTCCCTATCCCTAAAAATTATTCTTGGCACATAATGATCTTCAGCTGGTTCCATAAATTCAGCCATGTCGTCTTATTTTTGTCCGCGTTACTCTTAAGGTTACGATTTCCAAACCTTAAGTTATACTTAGGGAAATGACCGTTAAGGGGTTTTATGCAACACTTGACGCTTTTTAAGGGATTACTTAAATGAAAAAACAGCGTTTAAGGGAAATTCTAAGTGTTTATGACGTTTCACTTAAAGAAACCCTTAAGTAACACTTAAGGGTTTTTTTCTGCAACACCCTTAGGTTTAAGGGGAACATAAGGGAGAACTTAAAGCAACACTATGTAACTTTTCGACCTTCATAATGTATTTCCAAAACCCTTGTGATGGTACATCGACTTACAATAGGTTGAATGACACGTCTGCCATAGCCTGACGGGGTCTGTATCGCTTTTACTGGCACTATGTAACTTCGGGGTTCGGGTAGTTACCCGAGCGCAAAAAGAACTACAAAATTCGACTGCTTTACGGCATACGTCACTTCCCCCATCACTTCCTCAAATTTGGACGCGAGAGGCCAACCAGCGTTTGTTTTCCGGCTTTCGTGCGTATGCTTTTGGGGCTGTTTACACCTGGCCACTTCATGCGTTTTCTCAATTCGGATAGCTATCCGATCGTGAAAAGACCAGGTGTAAATGCCCTCCGAAACGCATTCGAGACGGATTTGAAACCGATCGCTCAAAACCACTTCAGGAGGAGGTCTGGGCCGCACTCCAGACGAAACTGGACAAGTGTAAATGCATCTGGTTGTTGAAACCACATATGTAAATTGTACTCCTCCCAAAAATGCTAAAAAAAAATAAAAAAAAAATAAACGTGTTTTAGGCTATATGTAATGTGATAGCCAGATATGACGACGCTGAATCACCGCAGTTTCATTTATCAAGCCAACGTGCAAACTATCGCAAATCAAAGTGAAAGTAAGACGCTTAACACACAATCATCATAATTAAAAGTAAAGAAATGAAATGATCTTACCAGGGCTGTTGCCGCTCTCTCTTATTGCGGTCTTTGATTTTTAAAATTTAGCTGATGATCAATAAAATGCAGCTCGTATCTGTTGCTTTCGGTGACGTGCACTCCAATAAATATGCATATAGCACGGGAATTGAAGATCGGATTTAAATCCGTTTCGCAAAAACACATTTATGTGACCAGGTGTAAATGGAATCGTTTTGATAAATCAGATAGCTATCCGATCTGAGAAAATGCATGAAGTGGCCAGGTGTAAACAGCCCCATGGCCAAAGCAGCAACGGACAAAAAAAAAAAGGTCAGAAGTAAGCCTATGTCTAAACGGCGTGTCCAAGTTTGGTAGGGGCTACATTCTTGCAAGTAATGCATGATTAGACGGACAAAATCATATTTTAGGCTAACTAGCCTAATGACTGCAGGCTGCTAGTCATGTTTATTTATTTTTTCTGGTGAAAGTGTCTTGCCTCAGGCTATAATGCAAATCGATTTTTCAACTTTGCAGATTCATGGTAGCTTGATATTATAATGTTGACGATATATGGCTATTACCTCCCACACAAACATTGAATTGAATTAGAATTCTGTAAAACCTTAGCTAATAGGCTACTATAATGACGCTGGCTTGTAAATGTGAGCTACGCGATCTTTTGGCGCTTGAAAAAAATAAAACCCATGAAATTATATTCATTTGACATGCTGAAATACTGTACCTGGGTTGAAGACATTTCACACGCAACGCAGGCAGTCTACCCAAGACGTGAGAACTCCTTTTGCAGAGTTCGCGTAACGGCTTGTCAACAAATGCACGTGTTAACCATGTAACCATGACAGATTTTACGACAGTAGTAGAAGACAATACTGTTTCCCAACTGTAGGGGGAGCCCGAGAGCAAAAGTTACTTAGTGTTACTTTAAGGGAAAATTACACTTAAGGTGCTTTATGCAACCGGGCACTGACCTCATTCATATCTACACCCCTGCCCGCACTCTTAGGTCCTCTGAATCTAGGCCCGTATGTATAAAACTTCTAAGAAATGCTCTTAAGAATAGTTTTAAGCTTTGAATTAAGTGTAAAAAAAATCTTAGTAAAAAGTAGGACTTCTCTAAGAGTAGGAGACTTTTATAAAGAAGCTAAAAGCTTATACTTTCACTAAAGTCTAGGACTGATTCTTAAGTGCTGACTGAAGTGGGACTTAATTGTTGTGAACTAAGGCCTACAATGATGTCAACCCAAAATGGCCGCCCTCAACCACTGAATCACCCAATAGTGATTCTGCAAGGGATGGATCCATCCCTCAGGGAAGCTTGCAATCCTCATAAAAGTGGCTTTATTTTGCTGCAAGATTTGAAGATCAATTGGAAAGTCAATGAACTGCCAAACAGTAGTGGCCAAAGGTGAGGCAAAGGAAAATGTACAGATTCACCCTTTATTGAAATAGTATTAAAAATGTGTTTTTGTAAGCATATTGTGTAGTTGTGCTTGGAGTCAATTGTATATTTGTAGGCTAAAAACACAATGAAACATGCCAAACAGACACATTGTACAGACATATTTTTAAGCCAGGCTATCATACAAAGAAATTATGAACACACGAAAAAGCAAGAGGGGACAATGAAATATTAATAACTGACTATGTTGCAGACAATGTATGTTTTTTTTCTTCCTGTGAGCTTTTTACTTTTTTCTAAAACCTGTAGCTGTAGTTTGCCCTTTTTTGTCACTTAATATTCAACAATATTATTGATCTGCCTGCATTGACACCATTGTCTCAGAACTGAACTGAGCTGGACGATGACATCACTGTTTTCTCCAGAGCTGCTGTATAGAAAAAAGAAATAAATAGATAACTAATGATTTTTACATAAATGAATCAACACTGAACTTACTTAAGCTGGACAATGACACTATTTTCTTCTAGAGCTGCTGTACAGCCAAAACTAACTTTGTTGCGTTATTTTCCTGTAATCAATGTAAATCTGCTGTGAAACAATCTGTATTGTAAAAAGCGCTGTAGAAATATAGGTGACTTGTCTTGAAATAATTCTGGGTTTACCTGATTTCAAAGCCCACCTTAAAACATATCTTTTAACCTTATGTTTTTCTGATCCCTAGTCTCATGATCTGGTTCGTGTTATGTATGTTATGTTTCTCATAACATAATGTGTAATGTGTATATTTCTCTACACTCAGTGTACATTTATGCCCATCTTTATGTCTGCTGTCATGCCTATTGGACTTACTATTGTAAAGCGACCTTGAGTTTGTAGAAAAGTAGGCTACTATATAAAATAAACCAGCCTGATCTCACGAAAGTGCGTTTCTACAGCACAAATTGTATTTATCGTGCAATTTATACGCAAAAAAATAGTTTTTACGTGCATATGATACACAGTTTTCGCGTGCATATGATAAGCACTTTATGCCATGTAATACGCATGTACTCCACACCACTAATCCTACCCAAGGGGTTTACAGTGCATATCATATGCACGTAAAAACAATTTTTTTCCGTATAAATTGTGCGATAAATTCAATTTGTGCTATAGATATGCATTTTCATGAGATCATGTTGAATAAACGTATTATTATAATTATTATAACATGCAAAAGACACAATATTAAATGTTTCACATTTGTCACATGCAGTTTGTGTGTGGCTTGATGATGATTTTGAGGATGTAAGTTTTGAATGAAGTGTTGTTTTTTTTGCAAGATAAGTGTGAGGTTTTGCATGTTGTGTTTTGGGATATTGTGTGTACAGTTTAGAAAAGAAAAAAAACATAGTTTCAGAAATTGAGAGTAGGCAATTGAAAAAATGTTTGTATGTATGAACAAATACACAGTGAAACTATCATGACAATTCATAACTATTTAGTGTTTTTTTTTTGGTGTCCATTTTGTACATTCTTCACACTGCACTGTTAGTTTTAGGGGTGGAGACACATGATTTGAGGTATAATTGCACTGCAAACGGTGCAGGATGAGTTACACACTCAGGGTTAGAAGTTTGTTCAGATCTTGAGTCCTTAATATTAGCAATAGTAATGCTTGTCTTGAGAGTGTGTGACTGATATAGAGTGACAGAAATCAGGAGGAAAAAAAAGAGAGAGACGACTGAAATGATACTCACACCAGTGCTGAAAGATTTTAAAGTGATCCTGACTAGAGTCTGATGATTTATGCAGTGAAAGCGACAGAGAGTGAAAAAGAGGAGATTTAGGAGATTAAAGGAGCAGGACTGGATTATTTTGTGTTTTAATGATGCAAATGGAAATGTTAATGCTGTGGAAAGAGAGTAGAGTATCTCTCCACTCACTGACACAATTTTATGGTTTATTCTCCTGTATGAGGTCTTGGCTCTGTGAAACATTGATTTTTAGCATGCATGTGCACTTAGTGTGTGTACTTAGTGTGTTAAAGAAGTAAAAATGCACAGTTTCTGTTCATGCTATTGCACTGTTTATAATAGAGATAGAGTTCATCATTTGCTGTGAAAGTGTGTACATGCTATACGCTGATTTCACGCAGCCGCCATTTTGAAATCGAAAGTGAGGCTCCGGTGGGAAAAACCCTGGAAGTAAAGATAAACAACAATGCCTTTGGACTACCAACCTGAAGCTGCTGCTGCGATTTACACTTTTGGATGTTAATATCCAATATAGGATATGTGTATAGTTCATTCCTGCTTCTTTTTTTACTTTCTGAATTATATAATAATTATATTATATTTTATAAATGAATTTCACTGTATATAGTCTAAAGTATGAAAGAAATGTATGTACAGTTTTAGAATTGACACAACATCATTAAACACAACAATACGCCATCGCATTCACGACTCTCCTGTGATTAAAGGCGACACTTCCGGTTTTCTTCCCACCGGAGCCTCGCTTTCGATTTCAAAATAACGGCTGCGTGAAATCAGCGTATAGAGGGTGGTGATGAACAGTAAGTTTAAATCATTCAATTTTTTAAGTGTACAAGTGTTAATTCATTGTGATTGAGATTGAGTGAATATTAGCCGGTGTAATATTTGGAATGTATCAATGTTACTGTGAAATGTGACTTCTAATTTTAATTTTATGCATGTTTCATGTAACAAAAGCAGCATTATTTGATCTTCTGTGTTGACAAATCTGCTAATAATCTGTGTATTTGTTTTCCAGAATAAGAGACCACTATCGTTGTCTATGTTAGTTCAATTTCTGTAATTGACTTGTTAATGAAGTGACTGAGAACAGAAAGACAAGAGAGACTCAGTTTGATGTAAAAGAAAACATCTTTATTGATTTCAACCACTGTAACAAGCTTTCCTGTTTAAAATCCTAAAGATTTGCATAGTTAACGCTGGGCTGTTCCAAGTGCAGTCTGGAATAAACAAACCCCTTAAATAATTTAAATTCCTGTGTTCAGTGTTGTCACTAACACTCTCACATCGGGCCACATATATAAAATCTATTTTTACCCACAGCAATAATTCAACACGTTTAAGCAGGGAAGACACAAACAAATAGCACAGTACATCCCACATTAATGAATTAAATCATTACATAATTATCTCAATGAATAGCTACCTTGCACTAAGGATCCCCGCTCTTAGTTGCATTAACTACTGGTGCCCCGCTCGGCTACTAGGCTTCCCGTTTGAGACCAAGGAGGCTGAGAACGAGGAGGATAGCTCTGTTAAAGTGTGCCCTCGGTTACCAAGCTTCCTAAATTGCACGCAACAGTCAATAAACAGATGCTTACCGTTCCTGTTTACAGCTACGAACAGCAATACGTCGCCAGTGTGAATGAAAAGCTCTCGTTGCTCCAGCTCACAGCTGAGAACAAGGAGAGAGACGTTAATGTGTGACTTAACTACATCAGTTCAAGGCATCATACTTTGTGTATTAAATGCTGCCGATAATAGGCGCTTACCGTCCCTGATTTCGGCTGAGAACAAAGTATGAATGAACTACTCTCGTCCAACTTTTAACAAGCTGTGCTTGACGCGGAAGATGAGAATTCTGATTCCTGTGTGAATAACTTTTACCAGCTCGCACTTGGCGCACGCTATCAACCAAACAATTCATCAACCCTGCACGCTGCTTTTATCTACTTCCTAGTTCCAACCACACCCTATAGTACCTGCGTGGAAAACTAAGCAAAGGAGGTTAGCCTGCAACAGACTCCCTCTGTAGGAAGGGAGTAGGTATAGATAGCCTACATAGGCGTCTAGGTCTTAACAACAACACTTAATCCAGTCACATCCACCCCAGCTTTGAGAGCTCACCGTCCCGGTGAGGATATCCCCCGTTCTTGTTATACCCACAGTCTAAATGTTACTAACAAGGGAGCAGGGGTTGTAAATCTACCCTCAATTGAGTTAGTTTGGCCCACATTGCCACGGACATTTCTAGGCAGATGGAATGGGTTACTATGTTGACCTGCTGTAGCCCTTGCTGAGCGCCTTACTACAGTGTCGGGGTTTGAGGGGAAACCTTGCTCAATCTCCATTGTGGGGGTTATGTAGACATTAAGTCGTGTGTGGTCCTCCGTCCCATTGGACACGTTTGCCATCGGCCCAGGGGGGCTAGGTGGATTTAGGTGGTATTCAGGAGGCGCACCACTGTTATTCTCCATGTTAGTCAATGGTTCCATCAGCACATTCCCATCTTCAGAATCACTATCCTCTGCCGACCGCAACCTACTTATTCCCGACTTCTTTGGGTCTTGACTGTCCCGTATTCTGTGAAGTATTGTGGAGGGGTTCAGGTCTGCCCGTGCCTTAGTTGGAATAATTCAAAGCTCTAATCTATGAATGTTCTTTTCTGGCCCAGTCCCTTCCAGTGGGTGGATCTTGTACACTCTCCCATCCTGGTCCAAGGCCTCTTGTACTCGATACACTGTAGCATCCCAAAAGTCTTGAATCTTATGGCGGCCCAAAGGATGGCTGCTCCTGTGGACTAATGTGCCAGGGGCAAGTGGCTGGCTCGATGACGGGGTGACCTGCTGATTTCGACGCTCGGCTAATCGGTCCCGTGCATGTGTGTAGATTGCCCTGAGATTTTGCTGATGTTGTATCATCCAATTGTGAGGGTGCCCGGGGCCAATTTCAACTTCCAGAGGTCTGGACACAGTCAGGTTCCCTGGGAAAGTTCTCACCTGTTCACAGCTTTTGCCACGATGCGGCCACACTCTTGACAATAGTTCTCGATCTCTCGAGACATACCAGGCCAAAAACATCTTTCTCTAATGAGGCGGATTGTGCGTTCTAACCTTGATGTCCATGGTCATCATGAAGACCTCTCAAGACTTCCTGTTTTAGGCACTGCGGCAAGATGAGCTGAAACGTCTCTCTACTGTACCCTGGCAGCCGAATGCTGCGGTACAACACCCCATCCCAACAACGAATCCTTGGCCAATGCTTAAGCAGTTTCTGAGCCTCTGGAGGCAGTAGCATCCGTTCTGATTTTGTTGGAACTGCTCCTTGTTTCCAGAAATGGATGAATGGCCCAATAGCAGGATCCACCATCTGTAGAGCTTACAAGTCAGCCTTCTGTCGGATTGGTAAGGCACTGGGGCCGGTTTCACATAGATAGACTTTGACTATGGCTTAGATATAGTAGATAGTCAGACTTGAGATAGACATCTAAATCAGACCGTTGCACAAAGCACTTAAGACTCTGACTATCTTAAGTAGGACTACACTGCAATGCATTCTGGGTAAAATAAGACACTTTTCAAAACAAAAAACATGGCGGATCGAGTAAGCGCATTCAACCGCTCAGTGCAGTTTACCTCAACGGAAAATGTG
This sequence comes from Vimba vimba, assembly GCA_022828995.1. Classification (NCBI taxonomy): domain Eukaryota; kingdom Metazoa; phylum Chordata; class Actinopteri; order Cypriniformes; family Leuciscidae; genus Vimba; species Vimba vimba. The sequence continues at coordinate 29,494,144 of CM040833.1, forward strand.
TTTGTTGGAGGAGAGTATAGGCTAAATGACGGAGTATGTTTTTATGTTTCCACTGTTCGATCGCGCCCGTGCCTCTCTCTCTCTGAAACACACACACACACACACACACACACACACACACACACACACACACACACACACACACACACACACACACACACATTCCAGCATTCCAATCTTGATATCGCAGCCTATTATGCTGCGTTCACACCAAACGCGAATAGAGCGTCAAATCCGCGTCTATCGCGTCTAGTTCGACCCTTGAACATTTTGAATCCATTCGCGCGTCCAAAGCGAGCGTTTGAAGCGAAATAGACGGGCGTTCAGAGCTATACTCCACTATGACTCTACTGCCCTGTTGCGTGAGCGGTGTATTGCATTTCACGCATCGCCCTTGACGCTTGCGTATGCTTGCGTCCACTGTTTAGACTATGAAAGGGAGCGCGTCGATCGTTGCTCGCGTTGACTATGTAACGGCCCTAACAGTTACAAGGACATTTTATTTGGGAATGTAGTAACAAGAAGAAATGTTTAAATTATGAGCCATTTTCCCTTTTCTTTTGGCTGTTTGTAATGTAACTGATTGTTACTGCTGGTTGCCAAGGTAACATAGAGTCTTAAACCTAAGTTAGCCTGGGGGTAATGTGTCTAATTTTTTTGGTCTAAATTAAGTCAGTCTTTATTTTTGTGAAACAGTCTAACTTGCATTAGACTAGTCTATGAGCAAATTTTAGACTAGTCTAACACTATAGACCAGTCTAAAATAGCTTTGTGAAACCAGCCCCTGGTCTCTTGGCACAGGGTTTGGGTCTTACAGTCACTAACACTCGAGGGGACTGAGGGGTCCTCTAAGCCTGGGGCTACAGTAGCGATGGAAACGGGCTGGCAGCCAGGAAAGTGCATCCACATTTCTGTTCGCAGAGCCTGGGCGGTATCTGATTTAAAAGTCAAACATTGCTAGCTCTGCAAATAACTTAATGGGTTATTGTCGGTGAAAACCACAAACTTTGCACCTAGAAGATACTCCCTAAACTTGCTGTTTATGGCCCATTTAAGGGCTAGAAGCTCTAGCTTATGGGAGCTATAGTTGGACATGTTTCTCTCAGTCGGGCGCAAGCCTCTAATGGCAAAAGCAATGGGCTTCCTACGTCCATCTTGCTCTTGAGCTAGGACGGTGCCAAGCCCGGCATGAAAAAAAAACAAAAAAACAAAAATACCTATGTAACCAGCCTTAGAATCCTGTGCCGACTACGCCAGATGTAACATTATGAAACTATTCTTTATTAGCATTACCTAGTTCCCTTCAACAGGTATCTTAAAGGATTCAAAGAGAAGGAGAAAGAGACTGGTATACAAAAATAATCTCAGTTTATTATCACAAATGGTATGGTTAAAATGTTGAAGGTTGGCAAATAATACTGTCCAGAGGCACACAAATGGCCAACAGCAAGGCCTCCCCATCACACAGAAACACAGTGCATCAGACACCTCAATCTCAGTTAGCACAGCACCCCCAATAGGAAAACTCTGTACACAGCAAGCTCAAAACTGAATAGTACATGTGAAACCACACCAAATCTATGCTAGAGTTGTACACAAATTGTACAGACATAATTTTTAGCCAGGCTGTCAAACAAATGAACGAGGACATTGAAATATTAATAACTGACTATGCTGCAGACAATGTATGATTTTTTTTCTCCAGTGAGCTTTTTAGTTTTTTTTATAAAACCTGTAGCTGTAGTTTGCCCTTTTTTCAACAATATTATTGATCTGCCTGCATTGACACCATTGTCTGAGAACTGAACTGAACGATGACATCACTGTTTTCTCCAGAGCGGCTGTATAATGAACTAAATAGATAACTAATGATTTTTTTACAATGGAAATGAATCATCATCGAACATATACTTAAGCTGGACAATGACACTATTTTCACTATAGATCTGCTGTACAGCCAAAACTAACTTTTTTTGCATTATTTTCCTGCTATCACTGTAAAGCTGCTTTGAAACAATCTGTATTGTAAAAAGCGACTTGACTTGAATTTTGCCAGATAAATATCTTCACTAAGTTTATTTTTATATTTATGTATTTTTAATATTTGAAAATATGAGGGAGGAACAAAACACTATTTTCCTCATATTTTGATGGTTTAAGCAAACTTGTAGGGTTATTAACATTTTTTTTTTAAATAACTCCACACATCACTTTTGGCCATTACTGTATTTGGTGTGGTCAGTGCCACAATAGTGCTATTGAGACCCTGCTTACTGTGGACTGATGAGCTCAAGTCATCACCGGTGCACTGCTGCTTTTTTCCAGTCAGCAACAATGTAATTATTACTTTCCTTTAATTTCAGTACTATACAATTTCTTAAAGGGATAGTTCGCCCAAAAATGATATTTAAGCCATGATTTACTCACCCTCAAGCCGTTCGAGATGCATATGTCAATCTTTTTTCAGACGAACACATTTTCAGTTATTTTAGAAAATGTCTTAGATCTTTCAGTGGTTATGATGTGAATAAATGGGGTCCAGCTGATTCAAGTCGCAAATTGTGCATGCATCCTTCACAAAAATAATCCATCCTGCTCCAGGGGGATAAACGAAGGCCTTCTGAGGGTAATCCGTGCAGTTTTGTCGTAAAAATATACATTTTTAAAACTTTATAAACGAAAATAACTGGCTTCCGGTGGCGGTCGGCGCGCGTTCATGGAGATAGATGCTGGCATATGACGTAGGACGTGGCGTAGGAAGCGTCGTGACGTAGAACGAACGCAGAGTTTTGTTTTGCTCTGCTCTCTGGCTGCACTGTCACGCTCGTTCTACGTCACGACGCTTCTATCTCCATGAATGCGCGCCGACCGCCACCGGAAGCCAGTTATTTTCGTTTATAAAGTTTTAAATATGTATATTTTTACGACAAAACTGCACGGATTACCCTCAGAAGGCCTTCGTTTATCCCCCTGGAGCCGGATGGATTATTTTTGAGAAGGATGCATGCACATTTTCGAACGTGAATCAGCTGGACCCCATTGCTTCACATTATAACCACTGAAAGATCTAAGACATTTTCTAAAATAACTGAAAATGTGTTCGTCTGAAAAAAGATTGACATATGCATCTCGAACGGCTTGAGGGTGAGTAAATCATGGCTTAAATATCATTTTTGGGCGAACTATCCCTTTAAAGGTAAGTTACAAAAAGAATACCTTGATGATCAAACTTTTATTATTTGATCAACTCCGTCATCATTTAACTCCAATACATCATATTTTCGTTGAAAAGTACGTGGCCGTGTTCTCTCTGCTGCCATCTTGTTACTCCTAACTAGGTTTGGAGACCTCTTCAGCTCTCTTAAATAATTTAGGAGCTGAGACCTAGTCGTGACACTTAGGAACACTTTATGAATCACACTTATTCTTAAGTTTAGGAATAAGACTAAAATTAAGACTTAAGGCTAAAATTTTACTCTGACTGGCTTTATGCATACGGCCCCTGGGCCCGTATGTATAAAACTTCTAAGAAATGCTCTTAAGAATAGTCATAAGTCATATTAAAAATGTGTTAAAGTTTTTGTAAGCGTATTGTGTCGCTGTGCTTGGAGTCAATTGTTTATTTGTGAGAGCGCAATGAAACATTACAAATTGTACAGACATCATTTTTAGCCATGTCATACAAAGAAATTATGAACACATGAAAAAACAAGAGAGGACAATGAAATATTAATAAATGACTATGTTGCAGACTATGTATGATTTTTTTTTTCTCCTGTGAGCTTTTAGTTTTTCTAAAACCTGTAGCTGTAGTTTGCCCTTTTTTGTCACTTAATATTCAACAATATTATTGATCTGCCTGCACTGACACCATTGTCTCAGAACTGAACTGAGCTGGACGATGACATCATTTATCTATACAGCCGCTCTGGAGAAATCAGTGAACTAAATAGATAACTAATGATTTTTTTACATTGGAAATGAAAGCTTTAGCGCAAGTTCTGCCAGGAAGACTAAATTGTTACGTCACTTATTACCTTCTCATCTATCCAATCGTGTTCTAATACTTGTAGTATAAAAGATCGGTACTTACACATGGCTGAGTTTGCAGATGCTGAGTTTGCTTTCATTCACCTCCATTCTCCCCACCACCACCAGGATGGTGCCTTCCCATACTGTACCTCCCCGGGGGTCTCTCACTCTAAATCTAACCCTAACCCATACCTCCCGGGGGTTTCTCACTTTAACTCTAACCCAAACCCATACCTCCCCGGGGGTCTCTCACTCTAAATCTAACCCTAACCCATACATCCCGGGGGTTTCTCACTTTAACTCTAACCCAAACCCATACCTCCCCGGGGGTCTCTCACTCTAAATCTAACCCTAACCCATACATCCCGGGGGTTTCTCACTTTAACTCTAACCCTAACCCATACCTCCCCGGGGGTCTCTCACTCTAAATCTAACCCTAACCCATACATCCCGGGGGTTTCTCACTTTAACTCTAACCCTAACCCATACCTCCCCGGGGGTCTCTCACTCTAAATCTAACCCTAACCCATACCTCCCCGGGGGTTTCTCACTTTAACTCTAACCCTAACCCATACCTCCCCTGGGGTCTCTCACTCTAACCCTAACTGATTGAACCCTAACCCTAACCCTGACTGAGGGCCCCGAGTCATCACAGGTGCACTGCTGCATTTTTCCAGTCGCCAAAAATATAATTATTACTTTCATTTAATTTCATAGCTGTAAAATTTCTTAAAGGTAAGTTACAAAAAGAATACCTTGATGATTACACTTTTTTTATCGTTTGATCAACGTCATCATTTAACTCCAATACATCATATTTTCGTTGAAAAGTGCATGGCCTCTCTGCTGCCATCTTGTTACTCCTAACTAGGTTAGGAGACCTCTCCAGCTCTCTTAAATAATTTACGAGCTGAGACCAGGAACCTTTATGAATCACACTTGTTCTTAAGTTTAGGAATAAGAGTAAACTTTTGTCATTCTTAGAATTTTGACAGACTTGAGACTAAAATTTGACTCTGAGTGGCTTTATACATATGGCCCCTGTTGTTTGTTTCTTGGGGTGCGTCATGGTTGAAAGCCGCCCCTTCCTTTAATGGCTACAGACTATGGAGAATGTTGTGAGGTCTGTGACAGGTGTAAAACATCACAGATCATTAAATGAGCGGCCAATGGGCTATCGCTCCTACAGTATATAAGCCTGTTGTTTATGCCTCTTGGGGTCGAAACCGCCGCCCCTTCCTGTCGTTGCTATAGACAGTAGAGGTATGTGTTTTTAGCTGTGTATTCAGTGGTGTATTGGGCCATCAAGGCTGTGGTGTGCTGCTAACGTTCAGGTAAGCTTTAATGCGGTGCATTTGCAATGTTATGAGAAGTTAGGTTGGATTTAACGGGCTTCCCTCTGTGTGGCATTGCGTCATAATAGCCAGGTTGGAGCAGTAGCTGTTGTAGATTTATCAACTAAATGATCTACCATATGACTTCTGTGTGTGATTGTCCTTATTGAAATATAGGGTGAATACATTGCTTATTCCCTTCCTTTTGTTGTAGGATTTCATATGTCTTGTTAGCTGATGTTTTTAATAGAGGTTTGTCTTAAGGAGTCCTCGTTCCCTGTGTTAAGGCGAGGCTGAGTGAGAACAGCCACCCTGACACAACTCTTTCATCAACCCTCGCTCTTTGAGCCACGCTGTTGCTTTGGGGTCCGGTTATCATCTTGTCTAATGCTTAAGTGGGCTTTAAGTTCCTCTTTTTTGTTTGCTTTACTTTTATTATCTGTTGTGTGGCTTTTCTTTCTTTGAATATTGTGGATTGTTTTGTCTGGTATATTGTTTATTTAGTAAATGGATTTTGAATGTGTTTTTCTTTTATTACTTTGTCTTTCAAATGTATTTCATTTTGTTTTCTTTGTATCTTGCAGGAGCTGAGCATTCCCTGGAAGCAGGCTGGTTTGTTGCTGCACAAGCTTCACTTTAACATGGGTTATTATTGCAGTGTCTCTATTTCTGATCACCATTTGCAGTGAATTGTGGGTGTGATTCTGAATTTATCTATGTGCTGGGTGCAGCCATACTAGCCTGCTCTTCACAAAGGAAGCCTCAGTCTCTTCAGCAACGGTGACTATTTAATTTTGTTTTTATCATATGACCAAGACAACTTAAATATTATTAATATTGGTGAATATTAATATTTTATTTTTTTTAATTACTTTGTGTAGCAGGCATAGCTGCCTAGTTAATTTTGGTAACAACCTGAGTACTAACTGAATGGTAATCACCTAATTAGATCCAGGTGCGCTATAGGTGCGTGAGTGTGTATAAGGAAGGTTTCTGCGTTGTTGGGAAGCATGTTGACTGCTGCAAACTTTGACGCCATCTTTCCGAGCTGTTCCCACATGGGGATCTTTGAGCTGAGCCGCACAGCATTTGGGTATGTTACCATAGATAAAGAAATATTTAATTTGGGGCGAGCTGTTGGCTGTATGCGTTCTGTTTGTTTTAGTATGCATCCCGGGCTGTGTTTATCCATCGTGGTCTGACGTTGGAAGGGCTGATTTGCTAATAATCAGCTGAAGAGGCCAAGAGCTGGTAATATGTCTGCGTGATTACAGAGAGCTGATTGTGACTGTGACCTGGCTTCCCCTTCCTTTTTGGTCTTTATCTTCGTTGTTTCAAGCACCTTCTTTGTTGCGCATTGCCACGACGCTCCGTCTTGCCTCGCCTCATTTACGCCTGCTTGACCAGCCCACAAGTGAACTTGACGTCGGGAGAATGAGACCCGAGTATTTATCCGTGTGGCCGTTTGGCCACCTCCGCACTGTTTCAACTGGAAGACTGTGTTTGTGGGGTTCGTATGGTATAATTAGATCGTTGTGTGAATGAACTCATAAGTTGATGCGAGTTGTTTGAGTGCGTTCGTTTATTGTTGGAAGTGTGTGAGTGTGTTCTCGTGAGAAATAAGTATTGATGTTTGTGAGTTTGCGTGATCTTATGGAGTGAATCTTTTGTGTGTATATTAATGGATCAGGTGTAATGTGATTGCATCCGTTATTTTGTTGCTTTTGTATTTTGTTGATCAACTTTGTATTTTTCTTTTTCCCTTGTTTATTGATTTGATTTGTGACAATTTGATTGTATTTTTCTTTTCTTGTGTTTGATTTGTGACAATTTGATGTTAATTTGTTAGTTTTGTTGGACTGGCTAGGAAGGAGTGCTGACCACTCTAGGTCCAAGTTAATGGGTACCCTTGTTCACTGAGTGATTTGATTCCTCTAAATTTTCTGTCACCTGAATGCACGTGTGCTTGTGGTGAAGTGAGTACATTAGTGTACGTTTGAAGTGCGTAGTGAAGTGGAATTGGGTAGGTTTGTTATTTCTCCTTGCCATCTGATATGTTACCTTTGATTTTCTGATTGATTTTATTTTCCTTTAGTTTTGATTTTGAAGCCATATTAACCCCTTGTTTACTGAAGTGTGAGTGGAGCTTTTATTCTAGTCATAATAAAGTATTATTGTTATTTTTCTATATTCACGTCTATGCTCTATCTTTGTGGGAACGAACCTGTGTGTACTTACTGGACCATTATTTCCCTGGGTGAAATTCTCAGGGTGGTGTAGTCGGTGTTGTAATTATAATTGAGTCCAGAATAACGAAATCCACCCCTTTGGTGCTACATTCGCATTGTGCAAAATTATCACAAATTAGTATTGATGCTGTGGAATCCCCTATGGAAAAGTGAGGCAAAGGAACATTGTCATTCACCCTTTATTCAAATAGTATTAAAAATGATCCTCTATGGTGATAAGTTTATTGCTGGTCAATTATTTTATTTCTAATAAAGGATTGTCTGTTTAAACGGAAACTCTTGCCTCTAAGTGGAACATATTTGCGTGTCCTTGATTCTTTGGTTATTTCCCCGTTATTTTGGGGTGGCGTAGTCACTACTGAGCAAGCCACGTTTTGCTACATCTACATTAAATGAAGCTTCACCACACTGATACCCAAACCCCCCCCCCCGGGAAATGTAGCAAGATAAGCTACAGCAACATCCTGGTGTTAATTTAATCCAAGAATTAATGTAATCATTACTTTAAAAATATATAATCAGAGCTCTAGACTTTCGACATGCAAAATGTAAAAAAAAAATCAGATATAAGTTTCAATCCTAATTTACATTTTGCAATGAAGAGGGAGTGAATATGTGTCCACTGGAATTTCACAAGTTCACACTTACATTTAATAGAGTAAAGGTTATGTGTATTTGGCGTGCTCTCCGAGGGGAGGGCTCCGAGCTCAGGATTTGGCCCAAACAGAATAGATAGAAGTGAGGAGATATGGTGGTGGAGGGATGCTAAAAAACTGTCAAGGAACAGAAGTCTGCTGTATATATTTGACCCTGGACATTAGGTGATGGAGAAGTAAAACTGGGTAAAGAAGAGGGCCCATTGAGCTTGCCAGGGATCAGTCTTTTGGCATCTCTCAGACATTAACAGGCTTAAGGCGTGGGTTGCCTCAGGTGGCCAGGACAGAGACTTGAGCTTGTTCTTGAGGAGGGAGGTCAGAGGAGCTGTGATTTTGCTGTAATTTTGTATAAATTGTCGGTAAAACTTTGCAAACCTAAAGAAGTGCCAAAGTTCGATGGTGATGGGTTCTGGCCAGGCTTTGATGGCTTCCACCTTCCCCTTATCCGTCTTGATGCCCTCTGCACTGATTATGTAACCAAGAAACTGGGTGGAGCTCTGATGAAATGAACACTTCTTAGCCTTGAGGTAGAAATGGCATTCCCCTAGCTGAATGTGGTGGCAATATTGGGCCTCGTTACGGGATATACAGTAACAGAATGTCATCAATGTAGATCAGGATTAAATGTTGAAGGTACTTCTGGAACACCTCATTCATAAATCCCTGGAACACAGAAGGGGCACTGAGCAGGCCGTACAGCATGACTTGATATTCATAGTGGCCAGAAAGGGTCACAAAAGCACTCTTCTGTTTGTCCCCATTTCAGACCCGGATCAGGTTGTAGGCACTGTGTAGGGCAAGCTTGCTGAAAAGGGTTGCTCTAAGGGGAAAGGGGAAAAGGAAAGAGAGTATTGGAACTTGACTGCGGTTTTATTGAGTGATCGGTGGTCGATGCAGGGCAGCAAGCCTCCATCCTTCTTGACCACAAAGAAGCAGCTGGAAGCAGCTGGGGAAGTGGACGGTCTGATGTAGCACTGCTTGAGAGCCTTAGCCACTGTTCTGGGAGAGATAAGAGATATGTTTTACATCTGGCCACTGGTTCACCAGGAATCATGTCAATAGCACAGTCCCATGGTCTGTGTGATGGTAACTGAGAGGCTCATCTCGAACAGAAGACATCCTGAAAGTGGGCATAACATTCAGGAATATCCACTGATTGTTGATCTGGAGGACGTTCGATAGATGTTGAGTGTATCTTCAACACCGGTTGATGTAGAAGTTTTATCACAGGGAGGAATAAAAAGCAGGTAGAATGACAGGTGGAGGCCCCACTTCAGGATGTTGCCCGTACTCCAAGATATTACTAGATTGTGCCGGACAAGCCATGGGCATCCTAGGATTATGTCAGTTGTTGAGCACTTCAGAACCAGTAGCGTGATGGTTTCAACATGTTGACTGCTAACTAGAAGTTGCAAGGGTCCAACACAGTGCTTGATTATGTCTATCCCCAGTGGTTTTCCAATTATTGTTTGGATGAAGTATTCAGACAAGCAGGGTTCCTTTTGGACCTAGAGCCGAGATGAAATTGCTGCCTCACCCTGAGTCGAGGAGGGCAGTGACTGTGGATAATACATAGGCAGTAAGAGTTACAGTGGTAGTAAGTGGTTTACTATTAATAGAGGACAAAGAAACAACACTCACCACTGGTAATGGATTTTAGACGGGACATGAAGATTTGATGTGTCCCTCACCTCCCCAATAGAGGCAAAGATGCTGGGTCAGTCGGCAAAGTCATTCTGCTGGGGAGAGGTGAAATGCATCCACTTGCAAGCCCCATAGTAAGTAACCACATGACATTTACAGCTTAGGTGACTGGCTCAAAAGAAAGAAAGAAATTTTGAAGAAAAATTATGAGTTGAGTGTCAAATCATTTATATTGACTAATCTGTCTGAACAAATGGTCAGATTTCATCTCTTGCAAAAAGAAAATTGCGAACAGCCAGTCATAAATATCTGGGGCTGTATTGTCAAAATTCTAAGAATAATGTAATTTTACTCTTCTTCCAAGACTTAAGAATAAGTGTGATTTATAAAGTTTCCTAAGTGTTATGACTAGGTCTCAGCTCCTAAATTACATAAGAATGCTGGAGAGGTATCCTAACCTATTTAGGAGTAATTTACATTTTGGGTGAGCAAAACTTGTAGACTATAAGTAACAATGCACAGATTTGTCATCACACCATTTTATTTACATGATACATATGCAATCATTAAGTATTCATTAATCTTTTCTGTTTTAGCGTATAATATTCATTTAGAATTTCCAGCAACTTTATATGTATTTTGATTTGTTTTCTTTTTAGAGACTCAGTGTCATCCTCAAGGGCTGGCCCTGTGCAAACCTTGTGTCTTGTGAGGCTTCTACCCATTTGACAAAAACTCAGCTGCTGACCACACGGAAACAATCATTTAATAATATAGCTGCAAGCAGCAATACAGGGGCCAAGCCCTTAAACGCACCGCAAGCAGAACAAGTATGGCGCACAGCAAGCACATCAAGCACAGCCAGCACATCATGTACAGCAACACAGCAAGTACTGTAAGCACTGCAGCACAGCAAGCATTTAAGCACCAACAGCAGTGCGGAGCTGGAAGAACAAAACATCAGAAATGAAATGTACATGTAAATGTACAGCAAGTACTGTAAGCACAGCAGCGCAGCAAGCATTTAATAAATGTGAGCACTGGGTTAAAAAAAAAAAAGAGCTTTTTGATTAAAGTAGTGATCCTTCTGCATCAGCAGAAACACGACTGAAATGACCCACAATTATCTGCTTAGTACGTCTATTTCACAGCTGTGCCGAATTCATTTGAAAATGATGACAGCACAATTTTGTGATTGTGGGTGGGATTCCTGATCTAACCTTGGATTCAATTTCATCTTTCAATCTCAGTAACATACCATGTAAAGTTTTAAATGCAAAGTTCATTCATGTATTGGAGACTAGCCCTCATAGCTGGTAAAGTATACAGCAAGACTTGTGTCTCAGAATTTTCTCCTGTGGGGTTACAAATTTAAGAATCTGTATAAGATCTGCTGATCTCATGTCCTTACATAACATGAAAAACTAAGGTAGAGTACATTGAATTTCCAGCAAGAGATTCCTGCCAGTCCTGTTCTCTCTATTGTAAGTTAAATGAGTGAGATTACTGAGACTCTCACCCTTTGTCTTTAATGGCTCTTGGAGCCCCTGTCCCAGTCTTTGAATAGTTATGCTGATTGGATTAGGAATGGTAACACACTAGAGTCTAGGGTGGGTTCCTATAGCTGTATACTTCATTTGTATGCTTTGTTTAAGGTCGTCACCCAGGTGCTTTGTCTCCATTTCTAAGTCTCTACTGAGACATGAAAATGTTATTTTAATTTTTGTGCTGTAATCTAGCAAGTAACATTTTATTTGTCAGCTAAAAATGCATCACGCCAATTACTTACTGTAAACAAAAAGAAGCCAATTCAGGAATGAATGCTTAAAGATGGATCTAAGGTTGTGTTCACATTTGTGGTTCGGTTCTCTTGAAAGGTGGGTCTCGGTCCACTTGCTTGGCTGTTTGGCAGCGTTTACACTTATTAAAACCTTCAGATTAGTTTATTCCTCTCCATATTAGTTTATTGTTTTATTGAAGGGTGAGAATTCTGTTCTTGTAAAAATTCTTGTGTTCAGTCTTGTCAGGAAATCAAGTCAGCCTTATAATGGTATCAGCCAAAGGCACTAAAGACTGATGATGTGATGAGTGCTGAGATACTAAACTCCTTTTCAGTAAAAAGCTCAGAATTGTTAGTGGCATATGCTCCATAAGGGCAATAGGCATAAGTAAGGATGGCTTTGGATCGTTTTATTAATAATAAACATTGTATGGTAGTAATATTTGAGAAATGTTTGAGTTCATGTTGAGACATTAGAAGTGGTGCTCAGTGCGCAAAGTTATGAGAGTGTTAAAGTATATTCTCTAGAGAAAAAAAAAAAATTGAGAAAGAGGACAAAAATGTCTTCACTTCATGTTCATGCAACCTTATTTCTGCCTAGGAGAAACATTTGAGATAATTTTTCAAATAATTCCAGGGTCAGCCCCAAATTTAGACATTTAAGCCACAATCAAAAGGCAGAAATGTTATTGCATTATATATATATATTTATAAGTGGAGAAAAGTTTGTCCTCTTTGACCTAGCATTCACATAATACATTGTAGACTTCTATAATTCAATGTTAGGCTGCATAGATTAGGTCAGCCGGAACCGGGAACACTTCCCATAAATCCTGATGTACTCGTCTGCGCTAATTTTAGTGTCTGTGTTTATCCCGAGGTTTTCCCGCAGCCTGCCAGATCCAGGCCGTATCCAGATCTGACGAAGGACCTTCGCCTGGACCTGATGACAACGCAGTGCTGAAGTGCTAACTAGTCTCTCCCTATGGAGGATCCCGTTACCACTCTACAGATAAGGCGTTGTCGGGAAAATTCGTTTCGCGTTCCTACCCCGAAGTGACAAAATAAAATAAAATTCTTTATCAAAATTTATAAGGAAAGACAAGTACTTTGTTTAGGCTTGGCTTGTAGGGAATTCCAAACCTGCGCACATATATTCAAACGCACATAACTATAGAACCAATTCTAAATGCGCATGTGAACACCATCAGCGTTTCTCACAGGTTCGCGTTTAAAGTCTGTGTAGAGAGAATGGTGTCGTCTTAGCGGCCCCTAATTTAATAACAAATGATCGTTGCGACGGAAGCAAATCAATCAAAACTAACTTTAGCTGGAAAATAACTTTATTGAAGAACCGCTGTAAAGCCAAAGCAATCTCTGTTACCTTAAATTATACGCTTATCTCTGTAAAGCTGCTTTGAAACAATCTACATTGTTAAAAGCGCTATATAAATGAAGATGACTTGACTTGACTCAGATTTGTTTGGGTGAGCAGTGTTTCAAGAGTTCTACAGTATATAGAGTATAAAAGCGCTGGGGCATTTCATTGTTTTTATCACTCTGGCAATGTGGGCAGTGTTGAACTGAAGTGGAGCAGGACTACGATTATCTACACAAAGGGTCATACAGGTGTATCATCTGCAAAATCAGGATTGATTCAGTCCAGTTCTGGAATGCTAGAGTTGCTCACCCCATGTTAGAGGTTGAGACAGGCAGGTATGTAACTGGAAGCATTCGGTATCTGTTCTGATACTGTTTGTTTATTATATGATTAAAGTTCCTTCTTCCCTGAATAATAACCCTTGCTACAATATTAAACGTTAAAATTGTCTCTGGGCCTTTTTACACCTGGTCACTTCATGTGTTTTTACTGATCGGATATACTGATCTATCTGATTTGTTAAAACAGTTCCATTTACACTTGGCCACATAAATGTATCACCGCAAAACGTCTAGGTTACGACTGTAACCTCTGTTCCCGCCTCAGCGTGACTGATGGCTTAAGTACTGTATAATCACGGCAATCGTATTGGCCGGCTACAGCCATCACGTCACCGCTAGTGCGACCAGGAAGTATAAGAGGGCGCCTAGAGAACATGTCATCCACTTCTCGTCTGAAGGGACTGTCTGCAGGCAGCCCGGAGGCATTGCGACGAGACATAGTGTCTCATTCCCTGTTCTCAGGGAACAGAGGTTATAGTCGTAACCTACACGTTCCCTTTCCAAAGGGAACTCACACTGCATCGATGACGCTATTGGGGAACGATATACCAACGCCACCATGCTGAGGGGATGCATGCCAATCATGGCTGTGCTGCAAGAACAAACATATTTAACTCAGTTAAATCCCCCCTAGTAAGTAAGTAAGTAAGTAAAGTTTATTTGTATAGCACCTTTCACAGACAAGGAAGGGCCACAACACAGAAAGCATGGTCACCCCTTGTCTTAAGATGTGTTCTGGGAATAGTTAAAAGGTCTTGCCCTGAAGACCTCAGAGACCGACCAGGGGCATGTGCATGTAATAAATCCTGGATGTAAGAGGGTGCTTGACCATGCAAGGCTCTAAGTAATGACTGAAATTTTAAAATGCACTCTTAAACCAATAGGAAGCCAATGAAGGGCCTTAAGCACAGGAGTAATGTGCGACCTCCTGCTGGTCCTAGTCAAAAGCCTAGCAGCTGCATTCTGTATGACTTACAGTTGATCCAAAGAAGATTTGTTCAAACAAGTGTATAGAACATTCCAATAATCCAACTGTAAAGAAATAAAAGCATGAACAAGAATCTCAATCTCTCTTTTTTTTAAACCATAGATCTAATCTTAGCAATGTTCCTGAGATGGAAAAAACAGGAACGAACCACCGACTTTACATACATACAAAATCCCAAAGGCCTACCTAATCTTAGGGTTAATGTTGTCTGGGGCAATAATCATCACCTCAGTTTTATCTTTATTAAGTTGGAGAAAGTTGTCTGCCTAGAGACTAAACAATTCTGCAGAAGGGACAGTTTATCTAATCTATCTGGACTAAAAGATATATATAATTGAATGTCATCAGCATAACAATGATAAGATATTTGAAAACTACTAATAATCTCGACAAGAGGAAGCATATACAGAGTGAACAACAGAGGGCCGAGCACATGCCCTGTGGCACACCACAGGACAAAGGGACAGAGTCTGACATGTAAGATCCTATGTACACAGAAAAACTCCTGTCGGAAAGATAGGAGGAAAACCAATCCAGAGCTGATCCAGATATCCCCACAAGAGAGTTCATTCTACCAATAGTGCAGTGCAGAGTGCAGTGATCAACAGTATAAAATGCTGCACTGAGATCTAGCAAGACCAGCACAAAACATTCACCAGCATCAGCAGCCATCAAAATATAATTTGAGACCCTAAGGAGGGCAGTTTCAGTTGAATAGTTTTCACAAAAACTAGACTGAAAATTATCACAGATATTATGAGCCACATTGCCACAACCTTTTCTAAGATATTAGAGATAAAAGGCAGTTTTGAATTTGGCCTATAGTTGTTAAATGATGCTGCATCAAGATTACTATTTTTCAAGAGAAGTCTTTGTTGAGTAGCTATAAAGGGGTTTCTTGATGGTGCAATGCCTGTCGTGACAGCCATAAACTTGTCCACAAAATGACACTGAAAATGGCTGCAGTCATCATTAGAAAACACAGGGACAAGAGAAGTAGCAGGAGAAACAATGTTATTTATAGTCTCAAAAAGAGTGTTAGGATTCCTTTTGCAGGCAGATATCAGATTTTTGTAAAATAAGAGGCTCTAGCATCCTTGATCATCTCGTTAAGATATGTTAAAGGTCCCATGACATGGATTATTTTATTATTTTATGTTTCCTGGGGTGCCCTTATAATGTTAGTATGTTTTTAAGATCAAAAATTGTAATAATTTAGAAGTAAAAGCCATTTTTCCTAGCCTGATTTGAACACTCTGTTTGAAGGGGCGTGTCTGCTGAGAGACTTCAGTGTAAACGCCCACTGCTGTGATTGGCTGACATGCTTGCATATGAAATAGCAAGCATTACATGTGGAACTCTCTCAAATACTTTTACTATTACAGCTATTATACGTTTTTACTATTACAGCTATTGAGATTAACGAATCGTGAGAAGTTTTTTAAGTATTTAGATCTATTCCCATCACATAAAAGGTTGCAGTGACGAGCATTGAGCAGACGACAGCCTGTTGATCGTGTGAATGAAGATCTTATCATTGCAACACAGTTTCTCACTAATGGTTTCACCAATGCAAACATGAGGTAAGTACAGTAAGAGCTTCGTTGTGCAGCGTAACAGTGTCATTGATTTCATAATGAGTTTTGGCAAGTGTCCAGATAAACTCGCGCTGTGTGATTGACAGCTTGGGTGATTGGAAAGGGATTGTTCTTTGATCGCTTTCTGATATTTTAATCACAGTTTAAATAAGATTATTTTCATCCTACTAAGAGAAACGATGTGAAGTTGATATTTTAGTCACTTGCTTGATTTACTGATGCATAAACAGTATTGAACGATTTTGAGAGAAAGATTATCTGTCTGAACTTGAACAATTACACATCACAAATTCACATAACCCACTGGTTCTTCAGAGGCTCAGATGAAGGAACTAAAAAAATACTTTTGTGTTCATTTGTACATCCAAACACTGAGCAACTGCCATGCTTCGCTCGTTTGCAAGCCATGATGTCTCTCGAGGAAAAAACAATATCGCGCTCACGCAGCTCATTTTCTCATGGGCGGGCCAAATTCTCTTTGCGGGCAAAGAAGAGAAAGGGGAGGTAACCTTTCCCCTTATGACGACATAAGGGGAATATTCTAGATTCGCCCGTCTGAGCTTTCATTTTCTCACAAATACCCAGGACTTGGTTTACACCTATCAAAATGTCTAGCCACTGGGGGACCATAGGCAGGCTAGGGGAACTCATATTAATGTTAAAAAAACTCATAAAGTGAAATTTTCATGTTATGGGACCTTTAAGAGTTCTTTAAAATGCAGGCGGTGTACTTGGAGCTGAGTCGCTTTCCATAAATGCTCAGCCTTCCGACAGACACGTCTAAAGCTGGGGATGGCGTCATTTATCCACAGAGATGTATTAACAGTGGGAATTTGTCAAGTCTTAAAAGGAGCCACTCTATCAAGCTGCAATGTGCAATGTTGATTAAATGAATGAACAAAAGCGTCAATATCATTTGAAATAAGAACTGAGCTAGAGTCAAGAGCAGCTGAGAAGTTCTCAACAGCAAGCTGGATAATCATACGAGAGCAGGGCACTCGCTTAACAGGCAGAGGATCCTCATTACAAGCAAGATCAAATAAAATGCATTTGTGACCACTGACAAATACATCTTCAATGCAAATATTGCTAGTGTTTAGACCGTGAGAGAGAACTAGATCAAGCGTATGTCCCTCACTGTTCGTAGGACCAGAGACATGTTGAGTAAAGTTGAATGATACCAGAAGCAGAAGCAAAATTCTGAAGCAATGTTGCAGGCATCATCATCCATGTGTATATTAAAATCGCCGACAATAATCACTCTGTTAAGCTTAATAATGGATGATAAGAAGTCAGTAAACTCACTCAGAAAAGAGGCCGCTGGTCTAGGAGGGTGGTAAACTAAAATACAATAAAATGAATTTGAGCGACCAACTTTAGTCATCTGTAGTTCAAATGAAGCGTCCATACCTCCGCTCATTGACTGCCAAATAAAATGCTTTTTAAAAACCACAGCAAGTCCTCTACCACAGCCCACGAGTCTTGGTGTGCTGATAAAAGAACAATCCACAGGAAACGGCTCAATCAGATGACAGTACTCCATACTCCGTTGCCATGTCTCCGTCAGCAACATAAAATCCAGGTTTTTGGAAGTAAATAAGTCACTGAGCAGAAATAATTTGTTTGAAATTGAACGGGCATTTATCAAAGCCATCCTGAGCGGTGCAGAAACAACACCTGAAGCAGAGGGAGAGGCTTGCGGTAGCGACCTCAAGTGCACAGCGCACACACCGCACCCAGTGGTAGGGTTTCTCCAGGACAGAGGGACCAGAGCTCTAGGGACATCAGGGAAGACAGAACGAAGACATGACGGTCTGGAGCCACCGTCAAAGAGCCCCAGCTTCAGGAGCTTTTTAAGATGCACCTGCCTCTCTGCCCTTTTTCCTCGCCTTCTCTGCCGCTTCTATGTATGTCGTATTTGGCCTTCCACATAAAGGCTACGGGTGCAGACGGACATACGAACAGGGCTGAAAACGTACTCCAGGTACATATGGCGTTGCACTCCTCCATAGAGGAGTCCCTACTGAACTTCCTGCTCAGCTACTGTTCGGATGCTCTTGCTTACTGCTCTTGCTTTGCTCTATCGCTTTTATATTTTTATGTTTTTTCTCCTAATTTTAACTTCAGCAAATCAGCACAGTGCTCAAACGACAAAGCTTGGATTACTACAAAAAGCAGAATTATTTTATCTGACCAGCCTCCCACTGAAAGCCATGCCTACATACACAAGGATAAGAGAGAAAATGCCTCTTCTGGGTCAAGAATCTACTTGCTCACAAACTGCCACAGACATTACTTGCGGGACTACCAAACCAGACGGAAGACACAGCAGAGCTTCGTCATGGACATCCTCAGTATACAGCCGGTGAGTCCCATGAATCTAGTGCTCTTCGACAGGCCATACTGAGTGTAGAGATACAAGCCGTAACTGATCGACATACAAATCGATGGAACAAACAGGGAGAGAGATCCAAAGGCACTCAAGACATCAGATTGTCACGAGCATCATATATTGCCGCAGAAGCATCCTCTACCCCAGATACGGCTACGACAAGGATTGCAAACACTGGTTTCCTACCACTGCCTATACAGCTTGAGAACAGATTTGAAGTATTAATGAATGTGGGTGAGGAATCCCCAAACGTCATGAATGTGATCAAAGAAATATCAAATCAGCCAGTAGCTAACACTGATGCTAACCGGCGCTCAAGGTCGAGCAGACAGCGGCACTCAGCTCAGAGCACAGCCGAGCACAGGACTCTGATAATGGGTGACTCCATACTCAGAAACATTAGTAGCAGGACTACAACTACGTGCTGCCTTCCACAAGCAACAGTTTCTGATGTAAACAGGAAACTTAAGAACATTCTGATGAAACATAAGACTGCAAATCGACTTATCATTCATGTGGAGAAGAATGATATTCATAAAGAGCAGTCAGAACGCCTTAAGAAGGATTTCAATGAACTTTTTGAAACAATTAAAAAAGTGAAAGTTCAGACGTTCATCAGTGGACCACTCCCAGCAAGAGGAACAGGATGCTCTCAACTTCTGTTTAGTAATTGTCATCAGCTAGACGACGTTACTGGGGATGGCAAATAGTGGAGGCTCTGGTAGAATTTGTGCCATTAAAGGCTATCACAAGTCACAACAGCTTCTGTAGGGCTGCCAACTCTCAGTCATTCAGTGTGAGACTCACGCAATTGATCCTTTTCACACGCTCTCACGCCACACTTCCACACTTCTGGGTTCGAATCCACACTCGTATAGTTTTTTATTTTTATTTTACCGAATATGTTCATCAGTGGTTGTATATCAAGCAGGGCGTTTGTGTGCATTTTGTTTTGTAAGATTTCAACGAATAGAAAGTCTCCGCAACGGCGATAGATTGAAGCGCGCATCTGAGTGAAAACTGTGCGCGAGCCACAACACTGTATCCGCGCCACTGATAACAGCGGCAACGAGCACTCAGCTTGAACAACACATTTCAGCGCTAGAATGCATCTTAGTCAACAAACGAAAATGAATGTCCTGCTTAACCGGAGATGTTTTATTTATTTGTATTAGGTAACTTACATCCGTGCGCGAGATGTTTCAGCTTAGCTTTTATATGTGTATTTTATATTTTATTATGGTGTGCGTGTGCGCTGATGTTGACTGAAACCCCACGCTACTGTCCAGAACAGCACATCAGATCTAAATAATATAGTCCTTTATCCAACCAGGCTTCTGAAGATCACATTTAGGTGTAGTGGCGTGAGTATGTGTGTGTGTGTGTGTGTGTAGTGAGCAGTGTTCTCAGGAGTTGTAAGTGTGCATTGAAACGTAGTGAGATGGGAAGCATTTCATGTCTTTCCATCACTGCACTGTAAAAAATGAATCATGGGTCTTGTCATTTTCATTAAAAAAATTAAGGTGATAATTGAAAATATTGTGTATATTTTATTAAAAAAATTGTGGTTCAGTGTTGTATAGAAAATATTGAGAATATTTCACTAATAAAACCAATAGATTTTTTTTTATTTTATTTTTTATAAGGAAACATACACAGTTTGTGCGGATTTAATTAGAGACACCATTGTTAGTCCCCAGCATGCTTTGCACATGGCTGTGAATGAAGAGTAAATATTGAATTAAGTTTTATTGTTTTTGAGTAAAAAAGGAAACATCTGTTAATGTTTAATGCTCAGTTATGTTTGACATTTGAAAGACTTTCTATTACGGTATGTTGAATTTTGATCATTGCCATTGTGCAGAAGAGTAGGGCTCATGGTTAGGTTGTGAATAACTGCATGTATTAATATTCTGAAGCGTGTTGCTTTGTTCATTGAGCAATAACTATAATTCTAGAGCAGTAACATGTTTCTTTATGTGATAAGCAGCATACAGTCTTTTAATTATACAATATAACTCAAAGTCAAATACAAAAAGGTTACATAATTATGATAAAAATAATTCGTTACATTTATGCAGCACTTTTCTGGGTACTCAAAGTGTTATATCCATTCACTATCATTCACACACTTTTGAGCGTCATCTTAAAATAAAAAAGCACATTTCACTAAAAATATTAAATTCATTGTGTCATAGACTAAATAATTTAGGGGATTTTAAATGATTTATTCTGGCAGATTCCATGAAAGAAAGCCTTAACTAATCAAAAATGTATAATTAAATAGCAGTAAAATAAAAATGTACAGTGTAATAACACATGTTGACGTCTTTTGGCAACCAAACTTTCTGTGTCCCTTAATAACATGCAAGGGCTTCTGTATCCTCACTTTCTCCGATGCGATGCGAGCACCCGACTTAGCATCAGTGTACTTTCATTTTGTGTTGCAGCTGTGTAACCCTTTCATGTCAGTTGGCGGGTGCACAGGAGCAGATGGCAAAATAGAAAGCCTTGTGTGCATTTGACTGCCATTTACAGGAGCTGAAAGGGTGAAGTACCAGTTGCAGTTCTGCCATGTGGAGTGGCACGGTACACCTGCAAGATGTCAGTTACCACAGGTTTCCATGGCTGATGTTACCGGATGGCCATTTGAAGAGTGTGTCTAAGCAAACGGTTGAACCATGCAGCCGCAGTCGGTTGAAACACACAAGTCATTTTTTAACTCTGATAATAAGTGCAGTCTCTGTGCTGTGATGGGGCCTAAATCCTGACTGAAACTCCTCACACAAGCCATTTCTCAGCAGAAATTAACATACACTGTAGTTGGGACGTCACTATTCTAAGAGATCGGTCTATAATTAACCAGTTCGTTATTGATAAGAGGGTTTGATAACTGCCAGCTTGGACGTTTTTGGGACTTCTCCTAAAGAAAGTGAAAAGTTGATAATGTGGTTCTGAGATTACAGAAAACACTTCTTTCAGCAGCTTTGTGGGTAAAGGATCCAGCAAACATGCAGTTAGTTTTGATGTGTTATTAAATGTTGTTAGCTCTTCCTTTTCTCTTTAACTTTCTTCAAATGGAGAGGTGCAGCACTATTACATAATGATTTGAAGACTGTATTCATAGTTTCTTCAGAGCTTTTGGGAAAACAGACCATTTGCAATAGATCTGGAGCAATATTAATGAAGTTATTGTGTGATGGAGACACCTTGATGTTGTCCATCACTACTGAAACTAGCACTGAAACTCTGGCCTCAACTGTTAAAGAGGGGAGTTGGTACTGTTTTAGTACCTAGTAGTTCTAGTTGTTAGATGTTTTTTATTGATAATGTGTTTTATTTCTGCTCTTATATTTGCATATGTCGCACATCCGCTTTGATAAACATCTTTTTAGACGCCAACATCTGTCCTGTGCTTACATCTCGGTGCGATGAAATAATAGTTCTGTCCGGTATTGCTGTGCAGGTTCAGTGACCTTGGCTAACCGCAATATACAAAAAAATTTCTGCATCCGTTCTGACCCTAGTGAATAATAAATACACTAAAATGTATTTCAAATACTTTTTTTTTTTTTTGTGCTATTTTATGCTAAGTAAATTGGAACAACTCATTTTGTACTTAATGCACAATTTTGTACTTAATGCACATTAGTTATCCGGAAATAGTGCTGAGGTCCAACTAAAGATACTCTTAAGTATATTTGATTGTGCTGAAGTGGAACTATTGCAAGTATACTTTAGATACACTTTAAATATCTTGCATTTAAAGGCTAATATTATACAGAGGTCATACTATACTAATAGTGATATTAAGATGCATTGTGCAATAAAGAAGTACTCCAAATAAAGTTTCATTATAATATTTATATCAGTAAGTGTCAAGCAGTAAATATGTCAGTAACTATGTTAATGGGTTTGTAGTATACTTAGTATGAAACAAATGTATTTTAAATACATTTTGGTATTTTTTTTTTTTTTCACTAGGGGAGTCATTTCCAAATCAGATCACCGGGAGTGTTGTAATACGGGGTCAGTTGTAACACTGTCAGTTTGACAAGTCAGAAAAGAGCTGTGGTGATGTCATCAATATCATATACTGTGTGAGAAGAGCAACATTGCACATTTTATGACCAAAAAAATGATTTTAATGAAGGAATTTTTTTTTTTTTTTTTAATCAAGATTATTTTTTGCCTAGCAATCAAGATACAGTTATTTGATTTGCATAACCTAAAGTAGCCGTTTCTCAAGTTTAAATTGATGATGCTATAAATGTTAGCTATGTTAAGGCTGCTTGGGGTGCGGATAGTTGTAACAGTTCATTAAAAATGTTACAACCGACCCCTTATGATGATTCCAGTTATCAATCACATCCCCTGTTAAGACAAAATCATGTATTTTATTGTGCATTGAGGGATTTATGTGGTGAATATGTTTCCATCATAGTTTATGCGCAGGCCTTCTTATCGGATAAAAACAAACCTTCATCATTTTCGCCTTATTTCAATTTATGTGCATCTCTGCGTTTCTATCCAATGTTTTTTATGTGATATTCTAAAATTCATATAAAAATAGGTGGATGGGCAACATAGCTTGTGAATGAATGTGCCAGGAATACAGTACACACACACAGCAGTTGTTTTGTGCTAAATTTAAAGTCCTTAAAGAAATACAACACAGTGTTTTTTGTTCCTTTAAATTGTTCCCTTTATTCAAAACTGATTATTCTTGGAAAATTTAGATATTATGGATCTTATTTCAGCAAATTAGCTCTCATTGTTACATCTATCCCCAGCAAGTGTTACAAACTCACACCGGTAGTGGGGCAGGTTGTAACAGCAGAACTCTTTGTCTTTAACATTAACTCACATAATCTGTAATGTGTAGTACACATCCACATGAGTTTTATTTGTAGCAGACAAGTGGCTAGCGTGTATTACATTTTGAGAGATATACCTTAAACAACCACTGAGTTACTGATGCTCAAACAAAAGGTGTTACTTTCATCCCTGGTCCCCATATCTGATATCTGGACATCAGACCTGCGTCTAAACGCATATATCCGATTCCCCTTGGAATTCCAAGCCACCATAAGGCGAGTGCGAAACCTTTGCCCACAAAGATCGCTCTTTAATGCGGTATTATGAAGCAGACGTGCCTGTTTGCGCTCACACTAAAACTCTACTTTTTTAACTGAGGTGGAAACTTTATAGTTAAGAAATGGCACACACACAGAAACATTTAGGTGTGTAGAAAGTGGTTTTCAACCTCTGCCCTGTGAATTAAAAAAATAAAAATAAAACAGCTTTCCTATACATAATTGGCTATTTCTGAGCAATTAGGAGATAACTTTGTTGTTCTCTCTCTCTCTCTCTCTCTCTCTTTCTCTCTCTCTGCCATTTGTTGGTTGATTCCTATGAAATGTGTAATCATTTAAACATTTCTTGTGTACTGTTTGAGTATCCTGACACAGAATTCGTCAGAAATTACACACACCATCTTTAAGGTATTATTGCTTTATTTACTATTACAGAAATTTGCAGGAACTATAAATGACCAGTAAATGAATTGTCTTTTTTTTCCCATAATTTATTCATGATACAAGAATGTTTTCTCTCTACACAAATTATCATAGTTTATTATGTAAAAAAAAATGTTTAAAAATCTCAAACTATCAAAGGCTTGAAAAATAAACCAATGCATTTAAAAATCAACCCCAGTATAAAGGACATAAACCGTCATATATACATTTTCTTTTCATTTTCATTCAGGATGTCTTGATACTTTTTAAGCAACCCAGTTTTAAGGAAGATTTGTTAATTTAGTCTACATATTACTAAACTGCTAATAGACTCTGGACTTACACTGAAGACATTTAAATGCTTTGACATTGTGTTGTTTTCAGAAATCATTTTCATAATTGTAATTTCTGTTTGTTCCCCTTCTGAAAAGACAGGCGGTAAATCAGTATGAATCCCCATACCGGTTTTGCATGGTTTTGTAGCTGGTCAAGCTGATGTACCAGCAGAGCCAAGATGCTGACCAGCAAAACTAAGATGGTTTGACGTAAATCTAGTAGACCTCGCTATAGTGAAGCTAATGAAGCAGCCTGGTGGTACCAGCTTCCCATGCTGGGGATGAGGGTAGGGTTGCACCAAGTATTGGCAAGTTTTTCTACTTTAAGGGATAATTTTAAAATAAAATCGTTTACCCACCATCATGTCATTCCAAAAAAAAAAAAAACTTTTGAGTGTTGCCTAGTAGGTTATTAAGTAATTAGAAGTCGGTTGTTAATAACTTTTGTTTCACGTAATTAACTGTAAAAATAAAGTCTCCACTAAAATAAGTTGCTTAGGGCCAGATTTACTAAACAGGGCAAATTAGCGTGAGAACGCACTTCCAAAAAAACACAGATGGGAGTGGAAAGTTCTGCTCGTGATCTACTGACAATGAGCAAATTAAAGAACACAGACACAAGATAATTTCCATAATGACCAACACAATCTCCCAAGAGCAGTGCAAATTTCAAGACATGCTTTTTTGCTAGGCTAGATTATTGTAATGCTCTACTGGGTGGTTGCCCTGCACGCTTAATAAACAACCTACAGCTGGTCCAAAACGCAGCAGTTCGAGTTATTACCAGAACCAGGAAGTATGACCATTTTAGCCCGGTTCTGTCAAAACTGCACTGGCTCCCTATTAAACATCGCATAAATTTTAAAATATTGCTGATTACTTACAAAGCACTAAATGGTTCAGCGCCGCAGTACTTGAGCGAGCTCTTAACGCATTATAGTCCTTCACGTCTATTGCGATCTCAAAATTCCGGCCAGTTGATAATACCTAGAATAGCAAAATCGACTGCTGGCGGTAGATCCTTTTCCTATTTAGCACCAGAACTTTTGAACAGTCTTCCTAACATTGTCCGGGAAGCAGACACACTCTGTCAGTTCAAAGCTAGACTAAAAACACATCTCTTTGGCCTAGCATACACATAACACATTATAGACTTCTATAATTCAATGTTAGGCTGCATAGTTTAGGTCAGCCGGAACCGGTTGGTTTGTAGGGAAGGACTACATGCCTGCGCACATATATTCAAACGCGCATACCTATAGACTGAACTCGTAATACGCATGTGCACGCCATCGGCGTCCTCACTGGTTCGTGTTTTTGAAGTTTGCGCAGAAAGAACTTAAGAGTTTTCTGTTAAAACGGTGTCGTGTAAGTTAATAACTACTGATCGTTGCGACCAAAGTGAATCAATCAAAAATAACTTAAGCTGGACAATAACTTTATTCTAGAGCTGCTATAAAGCCAAAACAGTCTCTGTTACTTTAATTTCCTATTATCACTGTAAAGCCGCTTTAGAACAATCTACATTGTTAAAAGCACTATATAAATGAAGATGACTTGACTTGACTTTTGGGTGGTAAATAATGGCGCAAAAAAAACAGTCAATTGACGAGCGCAAACTCTCCTAACATAAATTTTGTGTCTGAAAGGAAACTACAAATGCATATGCAATAAGGTCAGCTGAAAAATAACTGTCCACACTTTTTCAGCGCTAATTTCTCACTGCCTGTCTTTAGTAAATCCTGACAGTAGTTTTTTAACGCCAAAAGAGGGTTTACGCTGGCGCAAGCTGTTAGTAAATCTGGCCCATTATCTTAAAATAACAAAAGTATTTTTATGTAACTAAGTTTCAGAAACTATATATAAAATGAAGAAGTAGCAATACATAAAGATTGATTCAAGAAAAACAATAAATGACATTTATTTGTTTAGATTGTGTGGGGTTTTTTTGGCATGCAAAACTGAGTGAACCACACAGAGGTGCAGTGCTGTTTAGATCAGGTTTGTGTTGAAGAGCCTCAAGTCATTTATTCACATTATATAACTTAGTGCTCCTTTACGCCACAACTAGGCAAGGTAACTTACACAGGCCTATGGTGCAGCTCGACCCAGAACCCAAAACAATGCTGGTGTTTTCAGCAGGGTGGTTTATCCATATTACTCATATTTTTTGAGCAGATCGCTCTGCCAGTGCCTCTTGCGGTCAGGGAAAATTTTTGGTATGCGGATTTTCCTGAAATCCTCGATGCATTTCTTCAGCTCGTCCTCCATCACCTTCTTCTCGTCTTCTTCTGGGTCTTTGCATATCGGTCCACCATTCTCTCTGGTAATGGAGGTGGTGGTGGAGGTCACGGTGTTGGTGACTGTGGGTCGGGGAAGTGTTTTCAGAGACAAAGTGGTGGGGCGTGCGGGACTGAGAGCGGGCAGTGGAGGGGGGCTCGGGTCCCGGGGCAGGACAGGGCTGTCCAGGGGTGGAAGGGGTGGGGGCAGGGGTGGAAGGGATTCTGAAAGAGATTCATTGTCCAGGTCAAGGGCATCATGTGTGACATCAAGGCTACAGACTTTAGATATATGTGGGTTATATATGATCTCCTCCACTGCTTCCTCAATATCTGGATCACTGAAGCAGGGCGACAGGGATGATTTGCCTCCTGTCAATAGAAAAAAAAAAAACTGGAATTAAATTATATTAATTACACATGTAAATGTATTTGATGATGAATGGAGCAGCAAATATACAGAAGCACTGAATAATGGCTTTGTGATTTTTTAAGAGTTATACAGTATAAATAATTATTTTATTTTTTTCAAAACAGAGAATACAAAAAGTAATTTATTATTATTTAGTTAAATGGAAGAGTAATCAAGAGAACAAAGTATAACAAAATATAAGATTATGCAACATTTCAGTTTATTTTTTTATTCACAACTATATTCAATTTAATTCAACAATTTTTTTTTAAAGATACTTTATTTTCAAATATCAGATGTTTATATGAAAAAAAAAATTGTATTTAAAAAAGTGGTTAAAAGAAGCTTTTTTAATTAAGTATTGGTTTTAAAATACTAAAGAATAGACAATAAATGTGCATTACACATTAAACATGAAATCTTTAAACATTTTCATCATCCGAATGCCATTGTGAATCATTAGCTTTAAAACATACAAACATATTTGTAATCATGCAATTGTCACGGTTAAGCGGCTGAAGAGAAACGCACGATGAAGAAGGATTCAATTCCAATAATCTTTAATCCAAAAGCATGAGGGGAACAGAATAGCACACTCTAACACAGGTGACATGAACATTAATACAGGACGAAGACCAGACTCAGACTGAAGGCTTGTATACAAAGCAAACAAGGGAGCAAACAAGATAATTAACTAGGTCATTGACAAGGCACAGGTGAATGGGATTGACTAATGAAACATATGAGGAAAAGTGGGTCAAACGGAAAACACAGAAGACAAATCCAAAAACAAAGGCAAAACATACATATCCCTGACAGCGATGTGATAAAAAAAAGTAAATGCATGTAAAAAGCAGACCACACCACAGATTTAAAGCGAACTGCACTCAAATCATTCCCTGACTTGTTCTAAGTGTGATTCGCTTTAGAGTCCAATGCGGAAATTCTCGCTGGTCTTTTGGACAGGATAAACATTTTATCCTCCCAGAGGTCCCTGTGCTTTTGATCTACTCCTGTGGAGGCCAGAGGGCCTTCATAGAGAATATTAAATTACATCCATTTTTTTCCTGTTTGCATTTTCAAAGCTTTGCCTCTGCTTTGAAAAGCATTTGGACACTTATGTGACAAAATGTCTGAAGGTCATTGCTTAAGATACAAAATATCAAAGCTAGTGTCATCTGTCCTCAAATACTCCTAGAGTTTTATCTGAACTTCTCTGAATCATTTTTGCAATCACTTTTAATCACCTGCAGCTGTTTTGGTGATTTTTAGTGGATGCATGAAGTCAGGTCTAGTATCCATTGGTTTACTGTAGTTCATTAACTGACATATCACTTTAACTACGAACACTGATGCTTCATAAAAACAATGTGCCATGATACTAGTCTCTATTATATTTATTGATTTTATCATTTTATCTTATATATTTTGTTCGCTTATAGTTATTACCTTTATTTATATAGTGCTTCATGCAATGCAGATTGTTTCAAAGCAGCTTGTGCTTATAACTTACAGTGATAAACAGGAAAATAATGATCAATGATGCAAACAGAATTCAATTCAAATCCATGTCAAACCCCAAATCACAGCCTTAGTTGATAGAAGTATCTGTAGTCCATCCTATAGAGACTATGTTTGTTCCCTGAATAGTGAGGTCAAACAATTAATCAACTATAGGATCTAGAAAAAATCTGATCATGATTAAACCAGAACATCACAAAATAAGTGAACAAAAACTATTTCTAAAGCTTAGTCTCTTAAACATTAGATCACTCACACCTGAATGAAATGATCACAGATAATAGTTTAGATGTACTCTGCCTTACTGAAACCTGGCTTAAACCAAATGACTATATCAGTCTTAGTCTACTCCACCAGGCTACTGTTATTAGCACGAGCCCTTTCTGATTGGTCATGGAGGTGGTGTTGCAACAATCTATAGAGATATTATTGTTACTCAGAAAACAGGACACAGGTTTAATTCATTTATGCTTGTGCTAAATGTTACACTTTTAGATATAAGAAAAAAATCACCGCTATCTCTTGCTTTGGCTACTGTGTATAGACCTCTAGGGCCCTATGCTGATTTCCTAAAAGACTTTCCAGATTTCCTCTCAAACCTATTTGTCAATGTCGATAATGTGCTGATTGTCATAGATTTTTAACATTCACATAGATAATGCAAATTATGCACTAGGAGTTGCATTTAAAGATTTTGGCACTATCTTCTCTAGTTCATTAGAAACTGTTGCACCCATCAAATTAAAAAAGTTTAGAGACAAAGGTACTCTGGTACATGGTAATGCTCTCAATAGAGAAACTCATAACCTAGAGCGCAAATGGAAACAAACTAAGTTAGAGGTCTTTAGATGGAAAGACAGTTTGTCCCACTATAAAAAGGCTCTAAAAGCCTCCAGGGCCAAGCATATCCGCAAAACTCATAGAAAATAACCAAAACAATCCAAGGTATTTATTTAGTCCAGTCGCTTAACAAATAAACAGACGCCACTTGAACTGATTATTCCAACACAGTTTAGCAATGATTTGAGAAAATCATCAGAAATACAATTGTCAATGTAAAACCTTTGACAGTGTTTTATGATTCAGCTTCTCAAGAACATCTGCAGTGCTTTACAACTACAGGGCAGAAAGAGCTAAATTAACTTATCATTGCATCTAAACCAACAACATTTTTATTAGATCAATAAACTACTGAAAGAGTTGTTACCTGTGGGAGAAGAGCCACTTCTCAACATTATTCACTCGTCTCAATTACAACCCCATTTCAAATCTACCATTTATGTCTAAAGAAAAAGTGGTGTCTGCTCAACTGTGCTTCTTCTTGCAAAAAAAGAAGAAAAAAAGAAGACGACATTTATTAAAATAAAATCAGTCAGGCCCCATTATAGCACAGACACTTTGATTACTTCTAGCTTCTGGCCAAGGCTGTTGCTCAACACTAGCTTTATTTGCTGCGTTCGACACTATAGATCATGACATACTCTATGATTGATTTCAAAATGACACTTCACAGACAGAAATTTTGATATTTAAATGGGGAATTATTCAAGTTAACATCAGTAAATTATGGAGTGCTGCAAGTGTCTGTTTTAGGCCCTCTGCTATTTTCAATATACATGTTGCCCCTTAATATAAAAAAAAAAAAAAAAAAAAAAACATGGAATTAATTTCAACTGTTATGCTGTTGATACTCAGTTAAATATTTTATCACGTCCAGATGAAATCTCTAAATTGTCCAAGTTGACAGAGTGTGTTAAAGATATAAAATATTGAATGACCAGTAATTTTCTTCTATTAAATTCAGATAAGACAGAGGTATTATTTATTGGACCAAAAACCTGTACACAGAATCTCTCAGAATACAATTTGCATTTAGAAGGGTGTACTGTTACTTAATCCTCTACAACAAAAGACCTGAGGCCCGTTGCATAAGCATAGCCATTATGTTAGGACAGTGTCTTAAGATCTAGTGTGACCCACTAGCAGTTAGTCAAGTGTCAGTCAGTCTTTTCGGTATCAAATTAGGCCAATGTACATTTTTATTAATTAAAAAAGTTATGAACAGTCCTGTTCATAACAGACTGTTTAACAGTCTTGAACAGTCTTGTTCATGAAAAAAAAAATGATGACTACGTTGTATGAGTAGACTACACAGTTTATGCAACTGGCCCCTAGGTGTTATATTAGACAGAAATATTTCATGTTACAAAAACAGCCTTCTTCCACCTCAGAAACATTGCTAAGCTATGGAACATGCTATCTGTTTCTGATGCAGAAAAGTTAGTTCATACATTCATGACCTCTAGACTAGATTACTGTAAAGCATTACTAGCTGGTTGTCCTGCATCCTCAATAAACAATTAGACCAAAATGCAGCTGCTAGAGTTCTTACTATGTGAAGAAAATATGATTATATACAGTAGCCCCAATTTTATCCTCTCTGGTTACCTATTAAGTTACGTATCAATTACAAAGTATTACTACTGACCTATAAGGCAGTAAATGGTTTAGCTCCTGTGTATTTAACTGATCTTCTATTGCCCTACAATCCATCATGCTCTTTAAAGTCACAAAACTCTGGACTTTTGGTAGTACCCAGGATATCTAAGACCACTAAAGGAGGGAGAGCATTTTCACATTTGGCTCCTAAACTCTGGAATAGCCTTCCTGATAATGTTTTGGGCTCAGACTCGCTCTCCCAGTTTAAATCTAGATTAATGACACATCTCTTTAGCCCAGGGTTCCTCAAACTCAGTCCTGGAGGGCCACTGTCCAGCACAGTTTAGCTCCAACCCTGATCAAACACACCTAGCTGTGAGTTTCTAGTGATCCTGAAGACATTGATTAGCTTGCTCAGGTGTGTTTGATCAGTGTTGGAGCTAAACTCTGCAGGACATCGGCCCTCCAGGACCGAGTTTGAGGAACCCTGCTTTAGCCAATCATTCACATAATGCATCTCATAATCTTGTACTCCAGTTATATCAGACCAAAAGCACATGACTGTCTATTGCTTGAAATGTTCTGAACAGCAGCTACACTATTATTTTACATTTGCTTTCTGTTTCTACCTTGGGATGCCCATAATTAGAGATTATGCCAACTCCAGTTTGGATCCAGACCCAACACCTGTGAAGAGATGACTCCAACTCCTGCCAGGACTTCAGATGACTCCAACTCTGAATCAACATGCACCAATGCTACATTTTCTATATATTGTAATTAAATCACAACTTGTAATAATTTGTTTAATGAGCTCATTGTTTTTGCCTAAATGAATACATGATGTTAGCTAACTAGATGATTTGTATCATCTTAGAACTGTACATTTCTGACATATGAACATTACTTTGGCAATGAAGACATTTTTGTAATGCATTATCTGTAAAGCTGCTTTGAAACAATGTGAATTGTTAAAAGTGCTATACAAATAAATGTAAACTGAATTGAATTGAATTCTGATGTAAAGCAGTTCTGAAAAGACAATAGTGGCATTATTCAGCTTGAGTCAGTTCAATATTGATTCAGTTCAGATCAATAACAGTGTTGATGTTGCAAAATTTGTTAAGTATGAAACAAAGTCGAATCAGCTATAAACCCAGACAGCAATACAGTGTTGGCCCAAATCCGGCCCACATCTGGTACGTGTTGAATCCAGTATCCAGTGTACCAGATGTTGCCCTGATCTGGGCCGACACTGTTTTGCTGTCTGGGAAGAAGCTCTGCAGAAAAAAGTGGTGTCATCATCCAGCTTTTGTTGACAAGTGTGCTTGAATAGTAACAATTTATTTCGATAGTCCACTTTAGACACTAACTATAAGTAACTCTGCAACTACATATCATCTAGCAGTCATCAGAGTTTTAGTAGACTGTCTGCTTAATATCTGTAACTCTACTGACGAATTTTGTAACTAACATAACAGTCTACTATAGTCTACTAATACTCTAATGAGAGATCGACATCAACCACCATCTGCCCCGTGTACAGGGAGCTGCTTGATGTAATGGCCAGTGCCATGGACAGGCTCAGTCTGGTCTGGGCGTGTGAGAAGCAGTGGCTGGATGAGCAATTACTCGTGGGCCCTCCCTCGTGCCCTTGCTGTTTCTCTCGGACCTTCACACTGACGTGGAAAGGTCCTGGAAGAATCCACACTCGGCACGCATTTTTCTCTTCTAACGTTCCAATTATTCAAATGTGGAGGGATTATGCGAGTATTTGTGTGCATGTGAGAATGCCCCTTGTAGAAGAGAAGCTAACTTGATATCTCTCGCAGAGTGTGATATCCTCAATAAGGGCTCCGGTCTTACCATCGAAGCTGTCAGATCACCTCTTGGCTCGTGGGTAAGGCTATGCAGCGGTGGGCCAGGCTTGTGGTGCCTTGCACACTATTGCTGTGTTGCAGACCAAGCAAACCTTAAAGATTGAAATCAGGTCCAGAGATTATCTCCTGAGGTGGTGGCTGACCTACGCAGTACCACAGATTTGGCTCTCCGTGCCACTAAACAGACGACCTCTGCCATCGGGTGCTCGATGACGTCAATGGTGGTCACGGAGAGGCACCTGTGGCTGAATCTGTCAGGGATCAATGAGCAGGAGAAAACCTGATACTGAAATGCCCTGATCTCGCCCTCTTGGCTTTTCAGCATCTCTGTTGAGACAGAAATATCTTGCAGAGGTTTGAGTCATCACACAAACCCTCCATGTCTTCTTCTTCTATATGGGTGAATTCAGGTTGATTGGGACACTTTTTGCCATTGAGATGACTGGAAAAAAGTGTCCCAATCAACCTGAATTCACCCCTACCTTTGAACCTTCTGAAACTCAGAGACAAGGTCAGAAGGCCAACGTAGCTGGTCATGCCCCCCTTCCTATGAGTAGGGGGCAGAAGCCCAACAGAAGTGCAGAAGTGAACAAGACCTCAGGGAATTGAGTACTCAGAGAGATTCAGAAAGAGGAAAACAGAATGACTACTTGTGATGTGATGATCATTTTATCACTTCCACTCCAGCATTGCAGCGGGGAGTGGTTAAATATATTACACTTCCTTGTCAAGCTTGTGGTAATTATATCAACCGTTGCAAATAATTGGCACAGGATTACAGCAGGTGTTTAAAAGAAAAGAAATGAAACCGCTCTCTGCTGCTTGTTTCTCCATCAGGTGCAATGCTGTAAATTTCATGAGAATAGAAAGGATAGTGTGCGCCCCCCGTCCCTGTGGATGGTTGCTGTATTGACTTGAAGCTTGCTGAATGAGAGTAGCTTTGGGCAAAGTTTTGCATGCCACACTCCCATTTACCACACTCTCCGATCATTCAGTTGGAGTTTAAAGTAAGGGAAATGCTTCCCTCTAAATAGGTTATCAGGGTATGAGCTGGGCAAATAAGAATTATGAGAACAGAACACTTTGCGTTCCATTCTTATTGCGTTTCATTCCCATGCTTTAGGGCATGCCTGCATGTCTCCTTCAAACAAAAGAGTTGATGATGATTGTCATCTGTCAGAGATTGCCATTTGTGTACACGTGCTCAGACACCGGTCACGCTGAGGGCATTCCCAGAGCGTCAACACCAGACTCAGCATCTCGTTCCCCTTCTTAGGGAACCGTGTTGCATACGCAACATAAGACGTTTTTCACTGGCATCCCTCTTCTCGAGTTCACACTTAGATCCAGGGGAGGGCAAATGAGAGTAAATGTGGTCCGAACCCAGAATACTTCCCCGTATCCTTGGCTGGGATAGAAACCAGCTAAGAATTAGGAGTCGTAGTTGCGAAGGGATGCAGAAAAAACTGTTGAGGAACAAAGGTGAGTAAGCTATATAGGCCTCCTCTCATGCTGATTGGGTAGATCATTTGAATGTGCTCCTCACAAACTTTGTTTATAAAGTAATTTAGGTATTGAAGACTAGTCCATCTTTTACTTAAGTACAGTTAAAATCAGATAGTCTAAAGCCTGGTTTCATAGACAGGCCTTAGAATAAGCCAGGATTAGGCCTTAGTTCAATTTGGGCATTTAAGTATTTTTATAAATGTGCCTTCGAATTTGTTTTTTACTGGTGTACATCTTGAGACAAAACAATGGCACTGACATATTTTAAGATTATGTCAGTGCAAGTTGCTTTCAGTTAAAACAGCTCAAACATTTTAGTCTCAAACTAGCTTAAGCCTTGTCTTTGAAATCAGGAGTAAGACTTTTACCCAATTGATATTGAATTGGTGACTTTTAACTTGTCATTTTGCCTCCTTATGGTATCTCTGTTTTTATTCAAGTATGGTTTTCAGATAATCTTTACACATCTGTGGCTGTGGTGCTGGACTTGCAATTAACTGGTTTGGGCAAAAAAAATATGGCATTCAGAAATAAAAAAGTGTGACATAAGTGTCCAATTAGATTTGGGGCAACTTTATGCCTGATATGTATCAAGGCAAAGTGATGGAGTGAGCACAGATCACATGTGTACAGGTGGAAAACAGCTGATCCAGGCTGGGTGATTTTTATATGTAAAAGAGGATACAGACAGGCATTGGGATTTGCTGGGAAGAGTTCCAAGACAAAATGCTGCCAAATCTTTGTGTCCCCTGATGTTTGTTTGTTTGTTATATCAGCGGCACAAAGTGTGAGAACACTCAGCTATGCACAACTTTGAGACAATGCCCTTGGCTTTCACTTGTGTTCAAGCTATGGCGTTATTTAATCTGCTTCTAATCACATACATAAACACCCTCATTCAGCCACAGGCTCATCGGCACTGGTACTGCTTACATAACTGAAAAACTACTGTCTCACAGAAAACCTGATAATTCCAGCTCTGGTTGCTTTCTGTCTGCTGTACAAATGAGTATGTGCAGAAATGAGTGTCCATAGAATGTGGGATGGTGTGTTTTTTGTGAGATTTCGAAGAGTGGGAGAGAAAATTTGTAAGCAGCTCATGTGCTTCTTTGAATCCCTTAATGGATGAATAAATATAGAGCCACTGCTTTCACTCAGCATCTTTTTTTTTTAAATACCACTTTTCAGAGTCACTTAATGGGCACATGTCTGGTGGGGGGTGGTAGTGTTGGTCATTGGTGTTTCAATGGTAGTGACATTATTTCTGGAAAGGGTAAAATGCAGCAATTTAGGAATCTTATGAAACATGCCTGGGTCCAACGGCTTAGACATGCGAGTTGGGGCACAACTTCTGTGCTCCAAAGGCATCGTTTTGCAAAGCAGGAGCAAGAAAACTGCTGTTCAAAGTGCACAGTTGAATGCAGCGGATGTGACTCAAAGTTGTAACCATGACCATTATGGACTTTATGGTCGTGTAAACTACAGTAACTCCTGTGCCCCAAGGTCAGTGTTGTGTGGAGCATGAGCAAAAAAATTATTGCCACAGAATGCAAAACTGATCTAGAATGTGGGGATGTGTAGAATCTCATGAGCAAGACAACTATCATTCAAAACACAGTTAATCAATTTCTGTCTGAAATGAGGAATGCGGCATAATTGACAAAGTGAAGAGAAAGGAAGATAAGCCAGGCCCAAAATGGCCCTAACTCAATATACAGTAAGGCACCAAATATGTGCCTGTAGTAGTCGCGGCACTGTGGTCGCCGATTCCATACAAGAAAGTATTGTGTCCAAAATTCACAGTTGAACTGTTGTTATCTGAAACATGGCACACGGTGGACCTGACAAAAGTAAAATCAGTCATCATGGAGTAACCAATCTCGTGAGCAGAATTGGTAATAATAATAATAATTTGTTATTTATATAGCGCATTTCTCAACACTCAAAGCGCTTTACAAATGGAAGGGGGGAATCTCCTCAACCACCACCAATGTACAGCACCACCTGGATGATGCGACGGCAGCCATATTGCGCCAGAACAACCACCACACAGCAGCTTACTGGTGGAGAGGAGACAATTACATTCTGAAGCCAATCAGAATATATGGGGATGATTAGGAGGCCATGATGATGCACAGAGGCAACTGGGCAAATTTGGCCAGCATGCCGGGGTTAAACCCTGACTCTCTTTCGAAGGACATCCTGGGATTTTTAATGACCACAGAGAGTCAGGACCTCGGTGTAACGTCTATTCTGAGGGACGGTGCTGTTTGACACTATAGTGTCCTCGTCACTATTAAGGGTGTCACGATTCTTCAAATCCTCGATTCGATTACATTTTCGATTCTAAAGTCACGGTTCGATTCGATTCTCGATTTAAAAAAAAAAAAAAAATTGAAAGCACAAGCTATGCCATTTTTAGACTTTTATGCAATATAATAATATCTGACCTTTGTTCGCAATGTACCACACACTACATTGTCAAATTTAAAACGTTTATTAACAACATAATGTAACAATAACTTATATCTTAAGTCAATTGGAAACTTAAACAATATAACCTATTACCTACTATAGTCCCGGGGCTCCCTGGACTCCTCAGAGCAGTCACAGGCGAATAGCACGGTGTTTTAAATTGGGTTCCCACAGCGTTTGCATCGCAGTACGAGAGAACGTTCTCGAGAGGGAACGTACTTGGTTACTTGCGTAACCTCGGTTCCCTTAGATAAGGGAACGAGTACTGCGTTGCCTTGCCGTGCTATTTCGCTCATATCAGGTACTTCGCTTGAGTCGATTTAAACCTAAAGTCCTTTGGCGAGTTTTCTCTGAATGTATACACTTCAGCCGCGTCCAAATTGGCGCGCTCGAGGTTGGCAGGGCGCCAAGCGCTCCCGTTGGACCGCACGCCACTGCTAACTTGCCATAGGTTCGTGCAGTTGCCGCAGCACAGGCAAACAGCTCGCTCATACGAGCTATGATGCTCTCGCTGTGCAGCTGCAATGCGTTTTAAAATAAAGGCTTCAATATTCTTGAGAAAATGAGTTTTACCTATTACAGGCAAGCCGAGCTGACGTGACATATGGGGCGTGGCAGCATCGACGATTCCATTTTTTTGATTCGATGATCGAGATTGAGCATTAATTTCGATCGATTTCGATTTAAAATCGAAATCGTGACACCCTTAGTCACTATACTGGGGCGTTAGGACCCACACAGCACAGGGTGAGCAGCGCCCCCTACTGGCCTCACTAACACCTCTTCCAGCATCAACACAGTTTACCCAGGAGTCTCGCATCCAGGTACTGACCAGGCTCAACCCTGCTCAGCTTCAGTGAGTCTTGGGCTACAGGGTGATATGGCTGCTGTAGCGTGAAATAGAATGTTATAAATCAGTCACTGCAAAATTACAGAGACGTATACAAGTTGAAAGTTTGAGAGCAAGAGCTGTGTGCTTTACAGGTGTGCACAGTCCACAGAGAGCAAGAGAGAAGTAGAGACAGTCTGCTCGCTCTTCATAACCTCAAGCTCAACATCGGATCCTTAAAACTCAGAACTAGAGCAATGGCGGATAGTTGATTGCCCTTCTTGCCTCGTAAAGAAGAAAAGCCCCCGGTGAAGCACATCAAAGTGCAGGTAGTTCAACCAATCCATTCAAGCACTGCTTGTGCATGCCGAACGCACAAGCATTACACACACTACCTTGCATGTCCTCACTCGCCAGGACAGAGATAAACACTTCCGAAAGCCACCATTTTCCACTAGTAGGAGAATAATAATTCTGAAACACAATGAATCCAATCTTTCAAAGCAAATAATACACAAGTAGATCTTATCAGAAGAAATCTGAGGAGTGATGCCATTAGAATGTCCTTTTTAAGGCACTGTGACTTCTAACCTAAGATGGCAGCATTAGTTAGCCTGGTTCTACCAGACTCTCGTACATTTCATTTGTACAGAGAGTCTGGCCTCTCTCCATTGAGAAACGTTTACTTCCTTGTAGGCGGGTTCTCTGTTAAAGTTCAAAACTATTGGATCTGCCCAGAGTCACTCAGGATCTGCCATAGCCAATCGCTAACGTGTGGTCGTCTGAATGATCAGAGGATTATGTTTAGAATAAGATGTCTGTCTTTTATAAAGTTTATAAAGCAACGAGAATACTTTTTGTGCGCAAAAACAAACAAAAATAACGACTTTATTCCACTATTCATTTCCTTCTCTCTGTGCCTCGAGTCTTGATAGAGCAGCGTGTCTGTGTGTTGTACGTCACACGTAGGCTCACCATTGGCCGACGCTAGTCATGTGTGTGATCACATCAACGTCATCGTTCTCAGCCACTCCCTCTGTTCGCTGATTGGTCCTACAAAAAATTGGTTTCTGGAAACCTAAGAATATACAGCAGTCCCAGACGTAGTACTGAAGGAAAATGAAATTGAGCGGAAGTGCGTAGGAGGGCGGAGCCAGGCTAAGCATTAGTACCAGCAGCCGAGGAATTGGTGTGTTTCTATTTAGGCTTCAGACAATCATCACCAGATGATCTTCACACCTAGTTCCCATCGTATCAGCTATTGATGCAGTGTCAAGTGAACCCATGAGAGCAAACTGCCTTTCGTTGTTGATTTGGTAAGGTCTATAAGCGGGTTTAAATATATTTTCCTCAACTCTTTTCCAGGCAGTCCATCTGTTGTCTGTGGCACATTTTTACAGCACTATCATCAGCTTGAATGTGTTATAAGAACACGGCTCGGTGTGTCTGTGTGTGCGCTTATGTATGTGTATGCACAGCATGTGAAAAAATGATCATCACAGTCATGCTCAGTTCAAGAAGTTATTTAATATTTAAAAGAATGCTCATTTCTAGACGCAGCAGCTGTAACATACTGTCAATTAACACAGAAAATGATTTGTCCCAAAGTTGTCTCAAGTGTCCCCCCTGTAATATTTGACCAATAAGCACAATGACACTGGAAAGGACAATGTAAAAAAAAAAAATCCACACAGCAATTTCTATACAATTCTATACACACAATTTTCTTTTACAAATTGCATGTGAATATAAATAATGCTTATTTTTAATATATTCAGTCAATATCACCACACCATTATTATTTCATCAAGAAACGCTATGGATGTATGAACGCAATGAATCAGTTTTCATGAAACTGTAAAAAACATTTAAACATTTTTATTATGTAGTAACCATTTTACAAACGCAATGAGGATCTTGAGGCTGTGCCGTATGTTGAATATAGTCATGCTGAAGGGTTCTGTCGCATCACGTGCCTAACAACACCTTATAGCTGACTTCCACAATATAGCATGACTCTTGCAACGTATGCAGTGAAATGCCATGCCCTGTCGACTGATTTTTTTTTTTTTTTTTTTTACAAACTGAGGGATGAGTCAGTTTTAGTCAGTAAACTCCTCAGCAAATATGAAAATAAATTAATTAATTGTGCAAATGATTACACACACCTTTTTCAAATTGATTTTTACAATAGCAATTCCATGA
Organism: Vimba vimba; assembly: GCA_022828995.1. NCBI lineage: Eukaryota > Metazoa > Chordata > Actinopteri > Cypriniformes > Leuciscidae > Vimba > Vimba vimba. Next base: position 29,533,939 of record CM040833.1, read on the forward strand.
ATGAAACAATGGAAAAACATTTCATAAAGACTTCCGTATGCAAACTGTAAACATTACTGACCGACAAGAAAAATAAAATCTGTGTCTTGAATAGTTGTTATCTTGCATTCACCCAGTGCTGGTTAAGAGCCTGCATGTGATCTGGCCTTGAGTGGGCTGTGAGATGCTTTTCAAAGAGACCGATGCATATCGTCTCTATGGTTACGGCTCATAATGGCTTTATGATGCAGTCACATCTCCCCCAGAGGGCACTTTAATGGCTTAATCTCAATATTTGTTCACCATATACAAATACAGTTGATCTCCTAACCTAAAAGCATATTTACCAACTCTACAAGGACTACCCTCCCTCCCCCCTTTATATCTATTTAAGATCATTTTAAATAGATATAATTTCTTCAATTAAACAAGATAGTTTTTTTCCATTTTAAATGGAGAGGGTCAACGTTTTCCACTATGAGGAGAATAAAAATGCTGAAACACAATGAATCCAATAATTCAAAGCAAATTATACACAAGCAGATCTTATTAGAAGAACAGTAACCTTCTCACGGGTGCCGCCATGTTGATATAACATTACTAGCCGTGTCAACTACAAAGTAGGAATAAAAGTACATTTTAAAAACACACAAGCAAACCAAACAATATAACAATGAATATCAATGGAAAATTGTTCAGGCACGCTGTTCCTGGATGAAAGAAACTGCAATGACCTACAGCTTCCAAACACAGACTGAGGATAAATAAACAAACTAACAAAACATATACCGCTTCTGATAGCCGAAGGCTGATAGGTTGAAGCTGAAAGCCTCTTGGGCAGTGCTTTAACACAAGTTTGAGAAAGAAATTTGTGTAATTAGTTTGAACAAGTATTGTTCAATGTTGCTACAGTGGGTCTCTCGGCTTAAGACTTTTTTTTTCTTTTTGATGGACAGTGCAGATAAAATAGAGGAAAACTGCGACACTATCGTTCCATCGCTGTACATGTTCCTCCATCTGTGCGATTCTCATCTCCGTTCCCTCAAGTGTTCCTGAACAATGCAGACGTAGGCTTTAATTAATCCCACAGTGTCAATATTTGTCTTTAGATTCTCTTTGAACTTCCTCCCAGAGTCTCTTGTTTATCTGCATTGACAGCTGCCTGTACCGTGACGGATCCTTAACGCATTACGCACACACCAGTCTCAATCTGACTCACGGTGAGTGTGTGAATGTAAGCAACAGAAATGAATCGATCTAAATAGAAAGATGAAAATAAACTGTAATCTAGCTAAAATCCTAAATTGGAAAGCATCCTTGTAAATCTTCTTGGGTCAGGCGACTGAGGATAGAGCTTCTTGAGATTATTGACTATTAGAGGGCAGATTAAAAGCTCAAGACTCCAGATGGTTGAGGTGATTCCTGTAAGAAATTATAGTTTACCCCGACTCAAATTCTACTCCGAAGTATATTTAAGAAGGAGCTCATCCCCAAATTGGCTTAATTATCATAGACAAGTCAAGTTATATTGTTTCTGCACCATTTGGGTTGATCACATCCTGAGCAAATGGTCATCAATTGTAGAATGGGAATGGATGTGAGACACAGAGAACCATCACAGACAATTGGGTGTTACAACTTCATTAAAGGATTAGTTCACTTCAGAATGAAAAAAAATCCTGATAATTTACTCAACCCCACATGTCTTTCTTTCTTCAGTTGAAAAGAAAATAAGGTTTTTGAGGAAAATAATCCAAGATTTTTCTCCATATAGTGGATTTATATCTAGCCAAATCATCTGTAATTTTCAAAAAAAAAAAAATAATAATAATAATTTATATATATAAACAAATTCTCGTCTTGCAAGTCCACAACTTCACACATTTCGTAATCACATTGAAAAGTCATGAGTGTTCCGGTAAAAAAAAAAGTAGGATAGGGTGAAAAACTTCATCTCATTTTCTCCTCCAACTTCAAAATCGTCCGACATCGTTGTTTTACCTTTTATTTCTATCTTTTCTTTTTGTAAATGGCGTTTGACTTAGTCTTTGCACGTTCACTTTGTAAACACTAGGTCGGTACTTCCGCCTACGTCATGTGACGCATCGCAGAGCTAGTGCAAGATGAGCATTTGTGGTTCAAAAGTATTTAAATGTTTGTTTGTTTTTTTAGAATAAGACCCTTATTCCTCGGCTGGGATAGTGTAGAGCCTTTGAAGCTGCATTGAAACTTCAATTTGGACCTTCAATTTCTTTTCTACTGAAGAAAGAAAGACTTGAATATCTTGGATTATGTGGAGGTGAGTAAATTATCAGGAAATTTTAATTCTGAACTGAACTAATCATTTAAAACACAGACCACAGCTGTTACAACAGGAGCAACTTCATTTACATTAGCAGTGGTAAACTGTAACAGGATAGAAGGTTTGAGATTTGGATGTTCTGGGTTCATTCTGACACCAGTGAACCCAAGGTGTACTTTGTCAATGCTATGCTGCAATAAACTTCTTTGAGATCTTCAACATCCTCATCATTTTTTCTTACATTCTCTACATACTAGCTTCTAGTGTGCTCAGGAGTAGAAGCAGTTTCAAATTCATTCAGTTTCCTTTCATAGATTCACTTGACTATGGGAACATCCTCCAGGTGTGATGATTGTCTGAAGCCTGTGTTATGGCTATTCATTGGCCGATGGCGTGAACGTGCACCCACTGAGGTGTTCCTCAACAGGACCTGTCCGTTCCATTACTGTACGTACACACCGCCGCCAACTTGAGCTTCCAAAGTTACCGGAAGTCATTCATTTTCAATGGAAGTTGGCTTCTCTCAGCTGCAAGGAGCGTCAAATCCATTGGCGTCGCGTTTTGGCCGTTTTGAGCGACCAGAGCGTCAGTCAGAAAGTTGAAAGTAGCTCAACTTTATGGTAATGAGCTATGACGCGGTTCAGCGGCAAGCAGCGGCAAAACGGCAGCAACCAATCGGAATATAGACGTCCTTCGCGCTGGCTGATTCCGGAGAAACATACGATGTAAACTTTCGTTCCTACCAAAACATTAGTTCCGAGAAAATGGAGGAGAAGCTGATCATCGCCGGTGCTGGGTTTCCTATCATTATCGGATTAATTGCACAGTTTAACCATCATAGAGTGAAAGTTTATCATTTGCATGTGTTTTTAAGTCCTGTCAGTTTAACAGGGCGCGCTTGACAGGGCATATATAAGAACGAGCAGAGAGAGAGAGAGAGAGCCCGCACTCACTATTAATAATAATAATAATAATAGCTAATTATTCTTTTTTTCCCGACCAAATGTGACCAAAACGGTTATAAAAATGCTGTCATTATAAAAGGTTTCTAGTGTCAATGTATTGCTTGTTTTTTCTGTTTACATTTCATTTTGTGACACTTCTCTTCTCCCATGATCGAACATATAACGCTGCTACGTCAGAGCGGCCAAAGCGTCAACAAGCTTCCCCGTACTTTTTGACAAGCGTCCTTGACTGGGCGGCCAGAGCTTCTTTGCAGCTCAAGTCAGCGATGGTGTGTACGTACAGTTACTCCTCAGATTTCTGTTCTTCAGGAAACGGTTTATCTGCCAATGCTTTTTGAAAAGCCTTGGGTTTATTAGTTCATTATTGGATGTTTGTAACCCACAGATGTTTCCTGCAACCCACATAGAGTAGCGTTTTGTTTTTCCTCGAAGTAGCCTCTCTGGCGCTAGAGGCCGTTCCCTATCCAGCTGTCTGCAGCGATCACGAGACAGCAGAAGAGCACTGAAGCAGTCCGGACTTCCCCTCAAAAACACTCAGGTCTGTGGACTCACTTTGCAGTGCAGTTACACTCTCGCAGGAATGTAGACCTGAGGTCAGCAACTAAGGTTTCCCATCCTATGGGTCCAGAGCGCCATTCCTGGTCAAATGGCCCAGAAATGGAGGACTGGCCCACTTTGGGGGATTGTGTCAAACTGCAGAAGCGTATTTGCCTTTCCTCCCTCTAGATTCTGTTTTGTCAGTCCCAGAGTCTTTAGAGTTTCGGGCAACAGCAGACTGTGTGTCTCGAAACTTCTCGTCATGCTCCATGCGATGATGCCTTCATAGTAGGGTACAACGGGGCTAAAGGCGCACCGGGGTAAACGGTGCCTTTATTTTTATATGAATTTATTTTCCTTTTATTTTCCTTTTCACTAGATGGCACAAAAACTTGTCGCAGTACTTTCCAAAACATCCGCTTTTCAAGATGCATGTGAAAATTTGGCTGATCCTTGACTCGATCAGGGACAGCAACGCAAAGTTGATTCTGCGCTAATTTGATCTAATATATATTGTTTTTTTAAAATGTTGTAGATTTAAAGGAGAAGTTCACTTTTGAAATGAAAATTCTGTCATCATATAATCACCCTCATGTTGTCTCAAACCTGTATGAATTTCTTTCTTCTGCTGAACAGAAATGAAGATATTTAGAAGAATATCAGTAACCAGGCAGTTTTTGGGTCCCATTGACTTCCATAGTATATTTTTATCCTACTATGGAAGTCAATGGGACCCAAAAACTGCCTGGTTACTGACATTCTTCTAAATATCTTCCTTTCTGTTCAGCAGAAGAAAGAAATTCATACAGGTTTGAAACAACATGAGGGTGATTATATGATGACAGAATTTTCATTTTAAAAGTGAACTTCTCCTTTAAGTAATAAATAAGAATCACTAAAATTATTGAATATATTTTGAGACAAAGGTCTTGTTTATGATTTTCAGTTTTGTCCAAGGTAATTAAAGCAACAGTTTTACAAACGGAAGAATATGTAAAAGTATGGTATGTGGGGTAAAAGACACCCCTGCTGTCGGGGCTAAAAAGCACAATAATTAACATGATAGTAAACAGCTGGCTGACTTTACCTTTGTTGACATGACATGGTTAGATTCAGATGGTAAATATAGAGATTATCACTATTTATAATAAAACCATCATATTTAAAAATATGATATTAATCATATTATAATAAAATATAATTTATTGTCACTACTGGAAATCTATATTAAATTATAATGGGATCTACTTCAATGTTTTCAGAATCTTTACTTTTTAATATAGTTTTGTTTCTGTATTTTAAAAATATATTTTGATATTAAAATATTTTAATGACAGTATATTTATTGAACAAAATTGAATTATTTTATTTATCAAAATAAACAGAAAATAGTACCAACTTTGCTGTTTGTGATTGTTTTGAACAATTATTAACTTAGACATGATAAAAAAACGAATTATTTTACCTATAAGAAGTGTTTCCCAACTCTGTTCCTGGAGGCCCCCAACACTGCACATTTTGCATGTCTCCTTTGTCTGACACACCCATTTCAGATCTTGGAGTCACTGCTAATGAGCTGATGACCTGAATCAGGTGTGTTTGATTGAGGACATGCAGAACGTGCAGTGTTGGGGGCCTCCAGGAACGTGGTTGGGAACCACTCACCCATAGTATTTGTAATAATGTGTGGGGTAGAAGGCCCACCTCATACATTCACAAGATTTTTTAAACAAAATAAACCACTTTTATGATTTATTTTCACACAAAATCTGTTTCTCCATCAATGTTCAATACAAACATAGATTTGCAATTTGCATTTTTCGTAAGGTGTGCCTTTAGCCCATTGTACCCTACAGGAGATGTGCCTCGTTTATGTCATTTCAGAAGTCTCCCTAAGACTGGGAGGGGTTTTCCTCGTTCAAGACGGTCTGTGACACATAAGCGTAGAACGATTTTGAATGCCTCATACGTAACAGGCTTTCTCTATTCTGCACGCCCTGTGCCCCAACCTACTGATAAGGTGTCTGTCGTGACCCTCCTGCAGCGACAGACTCTCCACATTGAAACACCTTAAGCCAAGAACTGGAGTTGTATCCATTGTAACAAGTTTTGGTTCTCAGATCTGTGTCTCTCTTAAAGGGGCAACCTTGGAGGATCCTAATCAGAGGTTGAGCACACTGTTGGTGGCTGTTAATGTGCATGTGGCGATGATTGTTTGTCTTATCTATAGTCAGGCAGCCAGGGTTCCTCATGTAATCGATATGTTTCACAGTTTTGTGTACGTTTCACCTCAAATTCTTTAAGATGCTGTTTTCAATGGTTTTGTGGTTTTTCAATGGTTTTCAATGAGTTCTAATCCACCCACATCCCTCTGCCCCCACAGGTCTTTTTTATTGTGTGTTACTTGGTTGTGAACTGTGATATTTTTGCATCATCATTATGAGTATGTGATAGCTGCAAATATTTACTACTGTATCTCAGGAGATGACACCTAAATCACTTTATTATTGAACTATTCGTCCAGACCTACACACTGCATGAGATCCAAAGAGTGTGAGGTTCTCTGAAAGCCATTTATTTGGAGACAAGCAACACAGACGAAGGCACTACTATGATAGTAATCCTCCTGTAACTGGGAACATGCAAATATTGCAAAACGCAAACTATACAGTACATCATCAAGTTAGGATTGATTTCACTTGTGAACCATACCAAAGTTCAGATGAACTGCACCCGAATCAAATAAGATACTATTGCATTGAAAAACAGGCATTTCAGTTTGAGTAGGATCTTATTGGATTCTTAGCTGACACTATTAGGATCCCTATGGATTGTCAGTTCTGATTTATAACAGAAATTGTTATTGCAATTTTTGCATTCCTTCAGGAATCTTGTTGCTCAGATCATCTGGTTTGAAAGAATTTGACGAGAAGTGTCTGTACTGGATTACTGCAAATCTGATCAGTTTGAGACAAATAGTTGAGATCTCCTTTGAAGGTTTGGGATCATTAGCCCCGTTTGCACTGAGTAGTTATAGGAACTAGCCACCGGGGTGGTTCCCCTAGGGCCATTTTCCTTGTTGCATTCGCACCGCCAGTAGAAACTCTGAAGTGATGAAAGCCACGTTTGTTGTTGTGACCTTTATTTTGACGACAGATCCTGAGCACACAGCGCTCCCATTCTCCGTCTTTAGTTTACGATCAGTTTAACAGTCCTTATTAGATAGAACTGTTACACACAGAAAGTAGACATTTTATTAAAAAGTATTAGCGTTTGCCGTGTGGTTGATGTCCAGTGTTGCTAGCTGAGCACAAATACATGTTTGGCTTGGTCCTCTCAAAATTGTGTTGGATTTTCTGCTTAGCGTAAAGGTTGAGAGGTCCATCTATCACTGTTTTCCATGTTCCTAGAGTTAGTTTGTGGAGTAAATATATAGGCTATAATATTTAAATGTTTTGCGTGTGCTCGACCAATCAGCCTACACTTACGTCACTGGTAGTTCCTATTGTTCTGGGTTAGACCCTACTCTGAAGTAATTAAGGGGCTGTTTACACAACACTGTTTTTTAACTAAAAGCGTTAAACTTTTTATGCGTTTTGGCTGTTCTTTTACACGACAACAGCGTTTTGGGTGCCTGAAAACACAAACTTTTGAAAACGGGTTTCAAAGTTCTAATTTTTGAAAACGGTCTCCATGTAAACCACAAAAACAAGAGTCTCTGAAAACGATGATGACATGCACATGCATATATGTTCAGTCTATAGTGTCTATAGCATTACCATCTAATGGCCTGGCAGCAGAATACATGGTTTTTAGTCATTTTCGTGGATCAGTGTAAATGGGGATCGTTTAGCAATGGTGTTGTCTGTACTCGGAAAAAATAAAGGAAAAACGTTTTAAGCATATCGTTGTCATGTAAATGTACCCTTAGATCCCCCAAAAGGCGTTCCTTGAATTAAAATCATTCCCAGTTCCAGCGGTCCCAACACACCTAAAAGCAGGTTCTTCCATGATTAGTTCTAGGAACTATGAAAAGGTTCGTCCGGTGCAAGGGACACTTTTTTCTCTGTGGAAAACTCAGACAAGTAGGAAACTTTTAAATTTGAACTCACTTCTGTCTTGAAGAAACAATTGCAACATTAAAGCATGGCCGTAACCATGTCTAGAACATTGGGGGGAATTCTTTTTTTGGGGGGAGGGGGGGGGAATTAGTCTTTATATTTCAATTAATTTAATAATTAAAGGATTTAAAAGGATTTAAGGGAATAAACAAAAAGAAATAGAAATGGTAAACAGCTCTATGTCTAATTGTAGTTATGAAATATTCTATTTAAACTATTTACAAATAATATTTTATTTTAAAAACTTGCACACATTCACTTTTATTCATATGTCTAATATCTCAAAAACTCAAAACATTTATTGTCTTGTCACATTAAGTTATGAATTACATAAATCATGTAAATGATTCATAAAGGCAACTCTTGATAAAGTTTTGAGTATATTACTGTCAGCTTTAAACATTTCTACCGTAAAACAGTTGTCAAATATTAAATGTTTAGCTATCTGTATCTTACCCCGCACTCTTTCAGTAGTAAAACTAAAGCGTTGCGTTGGAATTCGTTAAGCACCGCCTCCTTTGATTTGATTGGCTATCTCAATAATTTTGACATTTATGATACCGCTGAGGCAGAGCAGCCTAAAAATATGCCTTTAAAAACTTTTAAAACAGAAAAGTGTGTAACAGAGTGCAGCAGAACAGCATCAAGAATATCAAGTATTGGGGGGACAATTTGGCCATATCTAATTATTGATGGAGACTAGTCTATGATGGTTATGGCCCTGCATTAAAGTTTAGTAATTTTAGATTTTTCTTTTCTATGGGAACTCGCAAACAGCTAAAACAGAAGGGACACGCAGCAAAAGAAAAGCACAGAGAGAGTTTCTTCCTCTCTTTCTCAGGCTCAGCAGAGACGTTTCAAACCCCTCTCTGTCACTGCCTACTTTACTTAGTAAAGCTGCTCAGTTGAGGCACCATCACCCCCTCCACACACACACACACACACACACACACAGAGAGCTGTGCGCTTTCCTCTGAGGATGTGGATTATTTGGGTGAATCAAATGGAAAAGTCTAAAAATCGGTCATTGAAAAATCCCATTATGATCATTGGGGGATATATCCCCCTCAATGCCTATGATGATTGTGACTTTGGCTCACGGGAGTTCAAAGGCGGGCCGAATGGCTTAACAGCTGCGCCTGGACCATATAAATAACACAAGCACACAATGCAACAAATGATATCGCTGGCCAGAGTGAAGGATCGACAGTTACACTGCCATTTAATGCTTAGATGTCTTTTAAAACCCACTGTAATAACATACATCTACAACACACATAAAGTCGATATGAAATGGCATTTGCAGCCTATTTTACTTCCGCAGTTAGACATATTTCCAATTAAAACAGGGAAGTGATATGATTGTTTAAAGTCTGTGTTCCGTAACAGTATTTTTCTTCTTTGGAATTAAATGCAGTGATGATGAACAGTAAGGCCAGGAACGAGTATTAAGAAAGTCCATTTTCCAAATTGCTTACAGGGTCGTGGGGATGCTGGAGCCTGTCCCATGGCCAGATGGTGTTTCAGCTCCATCTGATTCAGCCTGTGCAGTGTCTAAGTATCATTACATTTATTAGCAGGATCTATGAGCGTTTGCAGCATGTGTTTGAGATGGTTGGCTTCGGTACTGAAATGTCAAAAATGTGACGATACCAGCATTTCCCTCTAGCATTTTGAGCGCTGTTGAACAGATTCTTAACCCTCTGGTGCTCTTCGCGTGACGGTCAAAAATGACAGAATTATTAAAATACTATATTTTAGTTTGATAATGTTTTTTTAATTTAATATTTTTAGGGGATTTTATGGTACTACATTATATTTACGCAGTAGTTGTAATCCATTTATTCACATTTTGAGCATAGACCTGAAAATTTTAATTTCCAACTTAAAACTGTCGTAAATCTTGAATCTTGACTTAAGTTTGATCTCTTTTTAAAGACGACACTTGGCAAATTATTGCTGAAGTGAAAAAAAGTTTTTAAAAAAGTGAACTTTTTGAACGCAGTACCAAAGGTTTTCACTAGATGAAATCCGTCTCCCATTCATTTCCAATGCGCTCATTTTTGACTGCGAGGAGCACAAGTGTGACCATTTTGTTTTAGGACCATTTAACCTTTTCGAATCATGTCCATGATTTTTGTGTGTTCACATAGCAAGTGCTGATTGGCCATTGTGTTCACGCGCTCAACATATACAGTATGTCTCTGATTGGCTACAATGATCAATGCTTCAAAAACATGTTGTCTTTGACACTCTTCATCGAGCGCTTACGCAGATACACACACGACTGTTTGAAAGCGGCGCCTATCAGCGGATATATTAGGGATCCGCTGATAGACGCCTGGTTTCAAACGGTCCCGTGTGTATCTGCGTAACTGCTCGGTGAAGAGTGTCAAAGATGTCATTGTTGATCATTGTAGCCAACCACAGACATATATGTTGAGCGTGTGAACACAACGGCCAATCAGAGATGTTTAAGAATCCGTTCAACAGCGACTCAAAATGCGAGAGGGAAATGCTGGTCACATTTTTTTTTAAATTTCAGTACCGACTTGGTACCAAAGTAAGTACTTTTCTCTATTTGGCTGTACTGAAGTGGGGTTTCAGGCCTTCTGAAACCTCACTTTCTCTCATCATATTCCAGCTCAGAGATGTTGATGTTTCAGACACCTGGACGATAGCTCTGGTGTCAGTGATCTCAGGTTATCTGTTTGAACTGTTGAATGGCTTCTATAATAACTGAGCTTTGAAGACGTGATGTTCCCTCTCTGGAGTGAACTGTGAGCTGCTCAGTGTTCCAGCACAATCTTAATTAGATAGATTAGACACAGCAACACAAAGGCTGGTTGGGTAATCTGCTTTGACTGAGCTGGTTAAAGGTTTGTCCTGGTTTTCATGCTTTGAAGTCTCGGCAGAGAGGACGCAAGAGCAAAATGAAAGTGAGAAACCGGGAGGAAGCATGATAACGGAGGGTTCAGCGGAGCAGAGACTTTGGGGGACGGAGATTTAATAATCTGATCTAATGCTTCCATTTTTCTTTACTTTCACTAAGCAAAGCAGATCTGCCAAATTCACCCTTCGAAAAATTGCTTCCAGGGTTTATGAGACGGAATAAACAAAATTTAATTCAGTGAATCTCATGCTGTTTCTGGCTGTTTTTACATGGGCTTAATCTTTTATGCTTGCAAATTGGTATTGAATATAGAAATTTCTCTGGTGAATAAGGCTCAGAAATTGAGACACGAAAGACTGCCTTATCTAAATACAGCATTCACTGTTGCTTTCATTTAAATTTGACTTCGTTTTATTGATGAAACTGGAAATGTGTTTGTACAGTATATCATTTTTGGCCTGTTTCTAATAATGTTGAAATACATTAAATACATACATTTGCTTTATATTTAGGACAAATATACTAGGTGAATAATTGTGTTTTATTCATGCTTTCATAAAGACACTTTGAGGTTAGCAAAAAAGACTACCAGGAAATTAAGATTGAGGGATTAATTTAATTTCTGATCTACATAAAATAAATTACGGGATGATATTTATTATCCCAAATGGCATCTCATAACTAAAAGCCCACTGTGAGATTTTGTGTTACAGTTTATAATTCAAGCCTGAGATTACAACGGATGTGCTTGTAGGAAATACCTGAAATTTAAAGCTCTAAAAAACACAAATCACACACACACACACAAAAACCTAATCTCACCTTGATGAATTAAAAATATAGGCTCTTGCTTAAATATCCAAACATCAATTACTGAATATAATTGATGATACATGTATTATCATTACATATGAATAAGATAAATTTCAAAAGACATTAAATTCATTAAACAACACTAATATTAGTATATGAAAAATTAGAAAGGTAAGCAACTGAAATGTTTGATTGATAATAAACAACAAAATACAGTATGGCTATGGTTCAACTGAACTGGAAACTTGACTTTTCTGAACTCGCGTCCTCTAACCGTACACAGATGAAACACTGAAAGCTTCTAACACAGCCAATACAGCCCTGATACTGTCAGGTGACGTTATACCGTTCAGCTCAATTAATGCCTACTTTATAACCTGCCTTCACAGTTCACTAGATGTATAATGCTAGTTAAAAATTAACATAGTGTGACACGTGAATATCCTCAAAGCAAAACACCTTTTTTCCCACTTGAAATATTTTGTATTACATCTTTTGGTCTCACAGTGACACTTGAATATCCACATGCAGTAACTGCATCTATTTGTAAAGAGGGCTTTATAACCTTTGGTTACACATTGTACTGACTCAAATAAGTATTAAGGGTAACACTTTATTTTACAGTGTCATATATGTTACATGTACTTACCATAGTATATTATGCTTAATTACATGCAACTGACCCTTTAACCAAACCCTAATACTACCCTTATAGCAAGTACATGTTGTTAATTAATATTACTCAGTACTTAAATACATAATTACACTGTAACAACGACACCTTAAAATAAAGTGTAACCGTATTAAGTAATGTTAATTAACCACATGTACTTAAAATAGAGTTACGGTTAGGGTTTGGTTTAGTTACTTGTAATTATGCATAATTTACTGTTATTACATGTAGCACATGTAGTAACTACGTCACCTTAAAATAAAGCCTTTTTAAAGCCTAGTGGATTCCCTCTCCGTTTGGCCTCAGGGTTACACATGATAATAATGACTTACAATTACATAATATCTAATTCTCATCAAAAAATGGCCATCAGCTCAAAAGCTTTATAATACGTCCAACAATTTGGCTGACAGAAGAGAAGCCCTTTCAAATGGCTCAAGCCTCCTAGATTAGCAGATCATTTCCGGACAAAATATGACAACAGTGCAACACTGTGTTTCTCACAAGCTGTGAAAGCAGAGAAAGGGGAAGGCAGTCTCTTGGTGAGGGGAAGATCAATGGGGTTCGAGAGACATTAAGGGCTCGGACGTGGGAAAGTCTGGTGAAGGTGGTGGGGTTTGAGATCTAGAAGCTTCTACGTGTATTGCAGGTGATCTCTGGTCTGGGAGGCAGGGAGGAGACGCAGGAACACGGGTGTAAGTTCACTCACGGTAGAATACATATTCGGTGTAGTTGGCCCAGATTTTGTCATCAGTCTGCTCATGGGCGAAGGCGCAGGTCCCTGTGGAGTTGCAGGCCACCATGTGGAAACCGGCGTCGGCTAACCTGTCAAACGCCTGCTCCAAGAAAGTAAACTTTAGGTAATAGCGCGACGTGTAGCGCTCTGGGGGGCGATCAGGGTCACGGCTTTCGTTCAACGTCTCCCCAAAAACCTCCTTGGCAAGAGAAGTCTTCCCGCACACCATAATGCGAGCCACTCGTCGAAACTTGGCGTCTGTTTGACTGTCCCGGCCGAGAGTGTAGGAGCCCCGATAGCCGATGGTGATGAACCCGGAGCACTTGCCGTCTCCGGCGCCGGACGCCAGGCCTGAACACGCAGCCGCCCCGAGGGAGGCGAGGTTTCGGGGGATCTCGGCGCTGGGCGAGGGATCCTCGGGGTCGCTCTGGCAGCCCTCGTCGCCCAGAGAGTTCTGCTTACTGATCTTCGGCGCCAACAGTTTAACCAGATCCGGGAGGTTGAAGAACTCGGCCTCCCGCTGAAGCCGTCCACGCTCCGGGAAATGATCCGGAAGGACGAGCTGCTGGTCCCGCATGTAGTCCAGAATGTAGCGAAACAGAAAGCCATCTCTGTCGACGAAAAAACGACCTTTGGTGTCACGAGCCAGGTTTTTGGTGCTCTTCTGGCTAAACATGTCCCACAGGAGGGAGTCTGGCACACTTGTTAAAGTCGAGTAGCGGGTTATATACACCTGACCTCCTACGTTCAGTTCGATAATTTCTGGAAAGGCCAGTTCCTCTACGGGAATGCCGGAGGCGTTGTCGGGTAAAGCCATATTTCAGAATACTAAGACGACACTTGGTGAAGGATTTAAAAAGTCTGTCGACCTGGAACTACAATTCACACTGTGTAGATAGTGGAGTAGGCTATTGTAAGGTCAGAGATATGTGACAAATACGTCTCCAGTTCACAATCACAGTTGCAAAACACAATTTATACATAATAATCCTTCAGAAAATGAGTTCAAAATTCATGTAAATTAGCATACATGGCTCAGAAAAGCTCACTGATGTTAAACACTGCCAAGCAAATGCACATAGTTTTCAGATGATGTTCCTTTCAATTATCCATGTCCATAATCGAAGGTTTTCCAAACGTCCAATTCACAGACACCTACCGTCAGTCACTGTTGAAAATGCCATCTAAAGGGCTGATTTTGCGTATTACATGTCCGTGGAAGAAATAGATGTGAATGATAAAGCGTTGTGATGATCCATTTCTCACAGGATGAGTGTAACGGAGCTGCACTCGCTCATCCTCGCACTCTGTGCTGCGCACTGCAAGCTGGACCATAATAATCCCGCGCTCTGGCCACGCCCCTATATTGTCACGTCATCGACGCTAACCCCGCCTCCGCGTCATCCGCAATCGTGTATGTAAATAATGCATACTACATGAGATGAAAACTCTTGCTGCTTTACCAGAAGTCTTTTCATTTGCAATTTCTGTTATCTCTTAAACGTATCAGTGCAAGAAATAATACATTTTAAGGCGTTTCATAATTGTGATTTATTTTTTTCTATGTTCATCATTATCACTTATCTTTAATAATAATGTTTTTTTCATATAATTTATTACATTATTTCTCTACTAATAACATTATTATTAGTGTTACTAATAATAGGAACGTTTTTCCTGCATTTTAATCATATATTTTCAGTACATTTTTTTTTTTTTAAATTACATTCGGATTAAGTTTAGAAAGTACCACACAATAATAAAATTTTATGAAACACTGACATCTAGTGGATAGAAAGCCCTGACCAGATGTTTCAGAATCACAATCTAAAAGTGCTTCATTACTCACATCTCACATATCTCTCTATTCACAAATATCTTACTATTGTTTTGTTCTAAATTAATTTACCATTTTGCAAAAAAAGAAGAAAAAAAGCCCGAAATGAGATGAAATCAACGTGACACGGCCTCTCTTCATTCAGAATCGAGATGCTCGGGCTTTAATCAATTGCACCCTGCGTTCAGTGTCAGCATTTCTCCAGTCTTTTGTTTCTGCACTGTAAACTGCAAAGAGTTCTTGGTGAAAGCTATTGAAGCTTGAAACTAACCTTGAACAGACTATTCTGTTCCACTGAATGAAAGCAAGTCGCAAGGGCATTTTGTGATTTATTTTCTATTTTATCAGAAAAGCTGAGGTGACTTTACACTTTGTGCCATGCAGGTGAAAAATGGATCCCATTCCTCTCCCTTTTCCATCATTGTCTGTAAAATAAGAAAAATTAGACTATAAAAGAATGAGCTAAAAGAATAAAACGATAGTCAACAAAACAAACGCAGAGGTTGAAACAGAAAGTGCACAAGCCGAGACGACTATATAGGCTTCGAATCTATTTACATTAACACATGTGACAAAACAAGCATTTCCAGATGTTAGATTAAGTTCATATAGTGCTGCAGACTAACTGTGAATACTTGTGATATCTGTGATTTGCTGTTCTTTCTTTTGCTTCGACATTATTGGGTTATTGTGGGGGACTGTCACTGAAACACTGAATGAATTAGTGATTGCAATCAATCACTCACAGTTTACAGAGGAGCTTGTTAAAATCACTGCAAGCATATTTTGATAAGAGCTCTTTTTAGTCTTTTTTATGTTTTAATATCTGTCGTCAAGTGTATGGACTGAGAAGGTCAACAAAGGGGGCGTCCTCAGCCCACATATCCTTCATGAGTTTCCCCACACACTCTCTCAGCAAGAGAGAGAGAGAGATCCATCACATTTACTCAAACCTGTATGAGTTTCTTCCTTCTGCTGAACACAAAAGAAGATATTTTGAAGAATGTCGGTTACCAAAAAGTTGATGGACCCCATTGACTTATTTTTTTTTCTTACTATGGAAGTCAATGGGTTTCATTTTTGTTTCAATGCTCAAACTTTCAAAGAAAAAAAAAAAAAGCAAAAGCAAAAGCAAAAGCAATGGAAAATAACTGCTTCACAACGTCATTATATGACATTAAAACCTTTAAATGGAGATGTTCTCTTATCCGTCACTCATGAAGACACACAGAATGTATTGAAACCACAAAGGAAATAAAACCCAACCCAGATGTATGGTGGCTCTCTTGAAGCTACACACAGGTTGCTATAGGGTCATTCGAGCCTGTGATTCTGTAGGGGAGGAAGTAGATGTCTGTGAAACATGGTCAGAAAGACGAAAGTATGTTCAACCACCTGCTTCTTCCGCTGAACATCTAACCGCGTTACAGAAATGTTGTTGGTAATGGAAAGAATAGCTGATTTGAATGCAATACTGCGCCTCTTTAAGAAAGCATGAAATACTTTATCCTCCTTCGTGGAAACAAATAAACATCATTTCTGTCTTTAAGCCAGCCAGGGATAAGCATAATGCAGCCAACTAGGCTTATCGCATTAACATCAAATTTGTGTGTGTGTGTTTTTTATTTATTTAAAGTTAATGATTGTGGACTGACCTATGTGTTTGAAAGGAAAGGGATTAGTGCAGCTTCTGTGAATAATGCAGTAGATTCTGCCTTATGTTTAGAGACAGACATAAGTAAGGCACAAGTAAACAAAGAATGCATATTTTTATACTGAAAATGTATATTTTTGAAAAGACATGCTAGGAGGAACTGTAATAAAGTTAATGAAGCAAAGGGGTTAAAGGTGTAGTCTAATGATTAATCGGATAACTAGGCCTACTATTTTGCTTGATAGAACAGTTCAGCTAAGGGTTGGATCATCATATAAAATAGATACATGGTAGGCTACAAGTAAATGTGTGCGGCCCAATATTTTTTAATATCATGATACATTGTTTACTAAACATTAAAATAGGCCTGAAGATCTCAAGCTGACCAGATGTGTCAAAAGGATATTTCCTAGTTCAGTGTTCAAAATACCATTGAAATCTCACTTTGCAAAGGCTCTAGGATGACTTTTTTATTTCTTTATTTTTGTTTTGTTTTCCTTCCGTACACTAACACTCCAGTCCTCCAGTCGGTGGCGATGATACAGTTCATCTGGTTTGTGAACCGCCATTAAACCCAAGGCGAAGCAGAAGAAGAGGGCGTGGCCAGCAGGTGACGTCACGCGCGCTCCGTCTGAGATCAACAATGTCCGAGAGGTAGTGGAGCCTCGCACTCAGGGATCGACATCGGATAGAAAATATCTCAGCAATCACACCCCTCTCTCTGTTTATTGGGATATACCACATTTCCTGTACGGTCTTTAAAAAAATAAACAAACAAAAAAGATGCCCAATATTAAAATTTTTAGCGGGAGCTCCCACCAGGATCTGTCCCAGAAGATCGCGGACCGCCTCGGACTGGATTTGGGGAAGGTGGTAACGAAAAAGTTTAGCAACCAAGAGACGTGGTGAGTTATTCCTGGAAATTATCTGGTTGACGTTATATGTTAGTTTATGATGTTGGAGTGCCGTTACTCGCGGGCTGCTGTGAGTTGTAGTTCACATAAAGACCACCAGCGGCCCACGTGGGTCTGAAAACACTACAATTCCCAGAATGCTGTGCGTCCGCATGCAAAGCGATGCATAATGCTTCAGTTTCAACGTACGTTTTGTGACTAATATTGCCATTAAATATTATTTAAACACTAAACGTCTGTTGAATGTACAATTATATTAGTATCAATTGAGCTTATGCACCTTGAGACCAAGAGCATCCAGTCATTCTGTGATTGCTTCGCTTATGCTCCCCACATGATCGATTTAATTACATTTCCCACGATGAGAGTCTGGTGGGTCACTTAAATGTTGTCACAAGGCCGTAATGTGCATTTATTCGTTCAATAGGGGAATAATTATTTGTCTGCTCTCTGACTCCATGTGAAATATCCCTGAGCGCGCTGTATTTACAGTCACTGCTTATCGGTTTGCTTTGAGAAACATTGATAACGAATGTTTTATTTAATAGCACGCCTTCGTGCTCCTGTGTACTTTTACAAAACACAATGTTTCAGTGATGGTTTCAAATGGTTATACAGTAGCTTAGATGTAAGACGATATTTAGTGATTAAATTACCTGATTCAGATTGCACACACGTTGCCCCACGGTTACATGGTCATATCAGTGTTTATCAATATTTTTTGGCAATGAAGCTTACGATATAGTCCAAACTTTTTGCTACACAGCGTTAAAGGTGTAGTTCACCCCAAAAAAAGAAAATTGACTTTTTATTAAATCATTTACTCACCCTCAAGTTGTTCCAAACCTGTAACGTTACGAGTTTCTTTCTTCTTTTGAACATAAAATATGTTTTAAAGAATATGACAAACAAAACAATTGATGTGCCCCATTAACTTCCATAGTATATATATATATATATATTTTTTTTTATTATGGAGTCATTTGTGTTCAGTACAAGAAAGAAAGTCAAACAGGTTTGGAACATGAGGGTGAGTAAATGATGACAGAATTTCCATTTTTTTGGACGAACATGAGCGATATGACCAAAATCCAACATGATACGAGTAATTTTATTTCATGATAACTAGCCTATATATCAGAATATAGTTATTTTTGCTTTAAATAAGGTTTTATAATATAATTTTTTGATAACCATTAAAATATAATAATTCTTGTCACCATTTTAAATATCATAAACTGCTTACTGAGGAAAAGTAAACTGATAAAGAAAGAACAAACTAAGTAACTATAAGCATATAGGAAAACAAACTACAATAGAAAAAAGACACAAATGAAATAGACCTACCAGAAAATGCATACATTTGAATTGTATAAAGTAATCAAATGTATTAACACTGCATAGTCAAAAAAAAAAAAAAAAAAAAGTTTATTCTTATTAAATTTACAAAAGTGATTCATTCAAGGGCAGTGAGATATTTTCTCTCTTTTTGTTGTTGTTTGATTAGCATTAATAATGACAGCAGGTAAATTAGGCTGCTGTCCCTTTAAGACCGACTGCACGGATCAAATACACTTGTGTGTTTTCTTTCTCCACTGTTTACGTTCACTTCAGACATAAATAACTGTGTTTACTTGCAAATGCATGGTCACTTTAATACACAAGTATGTGTGTTTAACTGTTAAACAGTTACTCAGATAGCACGTGCATATAGCGAAATCAGTTGTCTTTCGCTGCTTACTGCGCTTCAACAGTTTAAAATCACTGTTTTTTAACCGCAATACTTAAAAACGCATGCAAACGATAAGCCTTCATGACCACAGCAACGTCACATGAGCTAAAATCTACTGGAGGACAAATTTCAGCACTATATGAAACAAATGTTCTACTTGTAAGATAAGATAAGACAAAGTGGGACATCTAAATAGTGTAATGTTTTACAGTATAATGCACCCGTTGATTTGGGTCAGGTCTATAGGCAGAGGTGCTTTACTAACTGTGACCCGTTCCTCCTCGTGTGCAGTGTGGAGATCGGTGAGAGTGTCCGCGGGGAGGATGTCTACATCGTCCAGAGTGGCTGTGGCGAAATTAATGATAACCTTATGGAACTTCTGATAATGATAAACGCCTGCAAAATCGCATCAGCCTGCCGAGTCACAGCGGTCATCCCATGCTTCCCTTACGCCCGGCAAGACAAGAAGGATAAGGTGGGCTGAAAGTTAAATGCCATTATTTGGGATGTAATCTGTGGACATCTGTGTGCATGCTTGCTGAATGTTTTGTAGTTTGTTGGAAAGTAGGTTGCATACTTTAATGAATCAGTCAAGTGTCGTGAAATGATGTGTGATCTTCTCATTTGTCCTCTGCAGAGTCGGGCACCCATTTCTGCCAAGTTGGTGGCAAACATGCTGTCGGTCTCTGGTGCCGACCACATCATAACCATGGATCTGCATGCATCTCAGATACAGGTGGGTTTGATGGCGCTGAAAACCGTTCTGTGATAAAACAAACAAACTTAGTGTGTTGTAGATATAAAAATTGACAGGAAAAAAAGTGCTGATTATAGTGAACACACTTCCTTCTAGATTTTTGGTGTAGAGTGAGAATAAGGGCCAAATAAAGGTTAGTCTTTTTTTTGATAGTTTCCTTTAGACGTTCTACTAACCAGGGCTTGACATTAACACCCATCAACCGCCAAATGCGTGTGTGTTTCAGCAGTGTGTAACACAGTCACTCCTGCGAGCCACTTTGGCGGGTTGAATTATATATATAATGTTATTGTGTACATTTTTCTATTGTAGTCTTTTAAAAAGGCATCTGAAATAATAAACTAAGTGCAATGTAGTGTTGTCAAAAATATAGATTTTTCAATGCATCTCAACACTGAAATATCTGAAACGCTTCCAATACAAATTTTGGTTACACTTTATTTTAAGGTGTCATTGTTACAGTGTAATTATATATTTAAGTACTGAGTAATATTAATTAACTACATGTACACTTACTATAGGGTTAGGGTAGAATTAGGATTTGGTTGAGGGTTAGTTGCATGTAATTATGCATAATTTACTGTTATTACTATGGTAAGTACATGTAACATATGTAACAAGGACACTGTAAAATAAAGTGTTACCCAAATTCTTTTGCAGAATAGATACATGGTACCAGCTGCTCTTTCTCTGATTTCTCCGACAGCGAGTGAAACACAAACCCCGTCTCTCCTCACTCACTCGATTCATTTGCTCCGGATGAATATTGCTGGTGTTACAGGGTGCTTGGGAATGTACTGTGCATAATTTTACTTATTCCCGCTGGTTTTGTGCAGCACACCCAAAGTACAGCACATAAAGCACATAAAGCCTCTCAGTACTAAATGTAGTTGCGCTTAAACAGTCAAATACACACAAAATAATGTCAAAATACAAGTCTTGGTGAGCATTGATGTAAACACACAGTCAGTAGTTGCGTTTCCATTACAGATGTGCGCAAAACTTTTGCGATTTTGTTTTTTCTTTCTTCTAAATATCGATAAAAAACTATTGCGACAGCGTTTCCATTAACCGATGTTAAGCGACTAAAACGTTATTTTTTTCCTCTCGCGATAAGTCATTCCAAAAATCATGCCAATGGACGTTGGTAGGTTTATATATATCACAGCCGCCGCACTAGACATTATTATTATTATTATTAATGGAAAGAGACGTAGGCGTGTTATCCAAGCATTAATGGCAAGGAAGGACCCTTATACTGTGTATGAGGTGTTTCTCACTCATTTCTGCTTCGAGGTCTTGATTGTGGCATTTCTTTGAGGTTTAGAATCCAGTATTCCTGTAATTCTTTTGTCTTTTATGAATTTAAAGGGATAGTTCACTTTGAAATTAATTTTTGATATGTTTTAGCTTACCTCAAGGGCATCCAAGATGTAGGTGTCTTTGTTTCCACAGTAGTTTCAATTTTGATATTTTTAGGTCAAACCGTTCTTGTCTGTCAGTCATATAATGCAGGTCTATGGTCACTGTCTCAAAACACAAGCACAGAGTCCAAATTAAAACAATTCCCCATCGTCCAAATGAAACAATTCCCCATCATAAGTACACATTGATGGCCTAAGACACGAAACGAGCGGTTTGTGTGAGAAAACGAACAGTATTTATATCGTTGTTATCTCTAGAAAACAGCACACGTCCAAATGATCTGACGGCGCGGGCGGGTATAGATATATACACTAGACGTCGCCTTGGCTACGGTTTCGTTCCAATGAACTGCAGTAGCCGAGGCGACATCTATGTATATATCTATACCCGCCCGCGCCGTCAGATCATTTTGACATGTGCTGTTTTCAAGAGATAACAACGATATAAATACTGTTCGTTTTCTCACACAAACCGCTCGTTTCGTGTCTTAGGCCATCAATGTGTACTTATGATGGGGAATTGTTTCATTTGGACGATGGGGAATTGTTTTAATTTGGACTCTGTGCTTGTGTTTTGAGACAGTGACCATCGACCTACATTATATGACTGACAGTAAGTAAAAACTTTTTTGCGATAAATGGGAGTTTTTGCGAAATTGACGTGTTCCCATTGGGCGTATTTTCAATTCGCAATTTCAATTTGTGCAATTTAAAGGGTAATGGAAACGCACTTGTGATGCTTTAAGTGAACATAAACAGTTGAGAAAGAAAACGCATGTGTGACAACATAATGGATCTGTGCGTCAGGTCTTAAAGTGACAGATGCCTAATACACCTGCTGCCAAATTATGAGACAATATAAAAAAATTAAAAAAAATTCTCATGGAATTGATGTCAAAATTGTGGCCATGTCAAGCCCTGCTACTAACTATAAGTAACTTTGCAACTACATGTCAACTAACTCTCAGAGTATTAGTAGAGTGTTAGCTTGACATGTAGTAACAAAGTTACTTGTAGTTAGTAGCACGTCTGAGTGGACTATCAAAAAAACATTAACAAAAAATATAGTGATGCTATCCTTTCACCTACACATTATCTTCAGTGATCACTAATGACCAGAATGCATGAAGAGGTGTGGGAATCGACCTCAAAGATCTGAATTGGTTCTCCTCCTTTTTTTAGGGTTTTTTCGACATTCCAGTGGACAATTTATATGCAGAGCCGGCCGTTTTGAAATGGATTAAGGAAAACATCCCAGAATGGAAGAACTGCACTATTGTGTCACCTGATGCTGGAGGAGCCAAGAGGTCAGTCGGCCGTCTGAATTATGGCATGTTCGGTTTTGCTCTTAGCACGTGTAACTGCTGACCGAGCTGTTTCTCCATTGACAGGGTGACCTCCATTGCAGACAGGCTAAATGTTGACTTTGCCCTTATTCACAAAGAAAGGAAAAAGGCAAATGAGGTGGACCGCATGGTTCTGGTTGGAGATGTGAAAGACCGGGTGGCCATATTGGTTGATGATATGGCAGACACATGCGGTACCGTCTGCCACGCTGCTGATAAGTAAGAAACAAGCACAAATAATAATAAAACATGTTATTTATATAGCAGATGCTGTTCAGAATTTAAAAACATGGAGAGAAAAAAACAGTTAAAAGCAATATATTATTAAAAAATGAAAATAAGAAATAAGAAAACAACAACAACAACATGGCTGTTTCCAATGTTTTTAGTATTTATTGCATCATTTAGTTGTGTTTTTCTTGTGTAATTTAAGAGTTTAATGGAGTTTTTTTTCTTTCTTTCTGTATTAAGGTTAATATCAGCGGGTGCAGTCAAAGTATATGCCATCCTGACCCATGGCATCTTCTCTGGACCGGCCATTTCACGCATCAACAACGCTTGCTTTGAGGCTGTAGTCGTGACCAATACCATTCCTCAGGAGGAGAAGATGAAACACTGCCCCAAAATACAGGTTTGTCATGCCAGGAATCTTTGATTCAAATCGAAGCACTGAATTCAGTCTGTATTGAATCATCATAGCGTTTTTTTTTTTCTTTTTTTTTATTTCAAAATGGATAATTTAGTCCAAAAACAGCTAAATGTCTAAACAAAGGTGGAGATGAAAACAAAAAGGGTTTTTATTAGTTTTCCCTGTCATATAAAAAAAAAAAAAACTCTGAGCAAAAGCACAGATGCATTAAAAGTTTGAGTACCACGGGGATAACGAAGTTACCTGGGCCAAAATATTCATGTTTATTTATCAGCAAAACAGGCATTTTAAGTTATCCAGGGCACAGATCCAGGGCATCCGTGAAATATACAGTTTGTACTTCAGTATTTCTGTATCGCCGCTACGGACAGTCGGATCAACAGAGGGTTATTAACAGAATAACAGAGGGTTATTAACAGAACAACAGAGGGTTATTAAACAGAACAACAGAGGGTTATTAACAGAACAACAGAGGGTTATTAACAGAACAGATATTGTAAGAGTAGGTTTATCACTGAGAACTATATCATCATACTTTGTCTACTATTTAAACTGCATTGTGGCATAGAGGTGTAACGATTCACTCAAGTCACGATTCGATACTATCCGAATATTTTAAGCCAAAATAAAGAAGAGGTTTTTTTTTTATCATTTATTATTACATTTATTATTATTAAAATGATATTATTATTTATTATTATCAGGACCCACATATATTCCCTCACTGCATTTTTATACATTATATTCAGAATTATATATATAATAGTTTAATGCCACTGAAACTCTTCTCACGCAGTTCTCACGCTTTCAGTGCAGGCTGAAAATAACCGGATCCTGTTTTCAGAGTTGGCTTCTGTTTTAATGTACCCGAGTGTACCTAAAATAAAACGAGTTTAATATACAGGTCTGTGGCACTTAATTTCTTTTTATTAATTAACCACTTGTAAACTTATGTTCACTGTTCTTTTTTATAAATATAATATTTGTATTAAATCTGTATTCATTGAGTCGAATCGAAATCGAATTTAGAACCGAAATCGAATCGAATTGGAACATCTGAATCGATACCCAGCCCTAGTTATAAGTGACTCAAACTCACAGCGCTTTCAGACGGAGCAGTGTTTACTGAGCCGTACATCAATGACAAGCTGCGCATAAAAAAATAATCGCTAACCTTTGCAATTTCAAAATAGCGATAAGTCAACTCGATTTAAGTGTGATTACATGTAAATTGCGATTAATCGTGCAGCCCTAGTCATTATGGGAATGATCTGACTGCATCTGTGTAGGAAAGCTAATAATGGCTTTTGGGTGATAGATAAATACATATGGAAAAAAATCGATTTGTGGCCTTTGAGAATCGATTTTGAATCGACCACATATTAAAAAACGATTAATCGAAAAAAAAAAATTTTCCCCGAAATTATTTTTTTTTGTAAATTTCCCTGAAATAAAAAAAAAAGCCCTCTGGTGTTCAGATGGAGCAGTGTTTACTACCGATCAGCCGCTGCACTGACAAACTGCGCATAAAATAATCGCAGCCTTTGCCAAATCGCGTACGGTTTCAGTGCGATTAATTGTGCAGCCCTAATAATGACCAACACAATCTACCAGGCAGCGTCTGGTTTAAGACATGTTTTTCTGGGCGGTAAATAATGGCGCAAACACCAGTAAATTGACGAGCGCAAACCTTAGAAAATCACCTTGCGAGATTCATTTAAATTCTCTCCTCCCATAAATAAATAAGGTCAGCCGTAAAAATAACCCCGTCCACACATGCTCAGTGCTAACTTTACACTGCGTGTCTTCGGTAAATCCTGACAGTAGTTTTTTTAACACCAAAAGAGTAAATCTGTCCCAAAGACACTGTTCTCCAGTCCTCAAATACATAAAACATTAGTCTTTACACACAGTGTTCGGAATAAAGAAAACACTGAACTTATTCATAGACCACCTTTATTTACCCTGGCACTGCCCGTCTCTAATACAGTCTCTCTGTACGAGCTTTAATCACAAGCTCTTAGTGTAAAGTTTAATTCAAGCTCTGGTATATAGTATAGGCAAAAAATTATGTTATTAACCGGTATTTTTTCTTATCAAACTGTTTTCAGAACGGTAATGTTACAGCAGGAACGCATGAACAAATGTTAAAATACTGATTCTGCTCTGAGTGAACCCATTTCATTTTCTTTGTTTTTAAGGCGAGACACGGCAGGCAAAAACATCGTTTTTTTTTACTGGTCAATTTTGAGATTTTTGGATATTTGTCTTCAATAACATGTCTTCTTTCAGACTTGTGGTGAAAAAAAGTCTGAAATACACATTTAGGTCTTTATTTTACTACACTTTGTCTATTTGCGTCTGTAGATTTCTCATAAATTCAACAAAAGTTGGCGTTCTTAATCAACATGCTGCTCCACAACTGCTGTCTGCTCCCTGTCATCACACACACCGCTGGAAGCTCTCTCTCTCCTGTACAATGCTGTCGGATCCAAATATGGTCATTTCCTTTTTATCAGCAACCAATCGCGAAAGTAAAAGCGCTGAATGCGCAATCTCATTGGCTGATGATAAATCTTTAAAGCCCGTTTTCTCAAAATGACCTTTCTCTCATACTCCAAGTCCGAAATCTCCACTTCAGTAGCACTGATATACACCACACTTTCCAGTCTTGTACCTAGTTATATTATGAAGACATTTACAGAGGGATTTGTAAATATATTATTCCTAGCCTGATTTATATAACATTTTATTCCAAAAAACATGGCGAAAATATTTTTTTTTAAGGCTATTGACAGTATATTCTGATTTACTGGATAACAAAAGTAGATATCCATAAATCCCTCTGTCATTTTCCCCATCTAATATGTGAACACAATGAAAAAATAATTTTTACCCTGGCTTTATCCAATACTTAGATTATATGCAAATTAGCGCATATTTAATTAGATATTGTCTAATTTGCATGTTTAAACATTAAATTACAGAACACCTGTAATACATTTTTTTCTCATCTTAATGTAGATAATCAACTGGGAAAGTTTCATGGTAATATCTGCTAGTTAAAATTTTTACCCTATTCACCTGTAGTGTCTCGCCTTAAGCCCTGATTAATACCATATTATACCAACAAAACTGAAAATCATTAACAAGAGTTTTGAGTCATATGCATTGTAATTTTACCGATTCTTAGTTGCTACACATATATCTACAAAACAATTTTTTTTGTGCAATCTAGTGGTTTAAAAGGGAATCATGCACCTTTAGCTCCGTTGTACCCTATAAAACAGAAGAATTGTCATTTAAAATGTTTTAAAATACTTTCGAGATGCTATCATACAGATGTCCTGTCTTTAAGCTGTGACAGATGCGATATGATCTGATCTCTGCAGGTTATCGACATTTCCATGATCCTGGCCGAGGCCATCCGCAGGACCCACAACGGCGAGTCGGTCTCGTATCTCTTCAGTCACGTGCCGCTGTGACATCTCCAGCTCTCTGCGTTCATCATTCCCAAAGAGATCCCACCTGACGCCATGTGTTTCCAGAGCAAGACTTCAACGGTTCCCTCCTGAAAGTTAAACACGGGATGTTTTCATAGTCTGTTATACTTACAAAATCGCTGTTACAATCTGTGACTGAAAGTTAGACGTTAGCTTAATGGTGACAACAACCTCATTTATTTATTTGCATTCATTTCTATGCTTTGAGAAACGTTAAATCACATTATAAGTGGTCGAGAGAAGACTTTGACAGCCTTCTTCAAATGGACACGGTTTATTTTGAAATTCAAGATTTTGTTCACTATACAAAGGTGATTTTTAGCTTGTTCCTCTTGCAGGCTGGAGCTCAACAGTAGAGTCTGAAAGAATTGGCTGTTTTTATTTCATTTTCCTGATTTTATTTTGCAAGAATGTTTTTAATAACTCTTTTTATGAACATTTCTATGAACAATAAAAATCTTTTTGGTTACATTATTCCATTCTGTTTTCCCTCAGATTTGTTTCTACTGTGTGGTTGATTTCTCTGATGTCTTTATTTGAATTGGTTATCATATTTCAGAAAACTGGGCTAAATTGAAAGAGGTGCTGTGGTGACACATTTGCTCTGGTAAACTTTTACTTCAGATCGCTTATTTTGAATGCATTTGAATGTGTTTTAAATTAAATGCAAGCAAGCATTGCTTTTTGCTAATCTGTTTAATAATTCATTTATTATGAAACGGAATGTGCGCAGATTACAGGAAGTAAAACAAACCAAACCATTAAAAAAACGAACGAGTTGTACTGTTATGTTGACATGGAGGTTTGGCATGAATAAATTAACTGAAAAATATTTTGCGTAAATAGATTCTTAAAATATCGCGCCAGCTATTTCGAAGCTATCATTTAAAATATATATAATGATAGTCACTTGTGTTTATCAGTCAAAAATCAAAATACATTTTCAAGTAGGACAGGAAGCACGACATCATGCACACGTAAGGAGGAGCTCGAGGAGCGTCAAGTGCTTAGACAACGGAATTACATCTTTAGTCGTGGGAGAGATGATGTGCATCTGTCATATTGCAGATTGTAAAGTTGTTTTTCTTTTATTTCAGACGAGTCTCTTTAAATAACGCATGTATATTCTTAAAGTATCAGAGCATACATTCGCCCAGAAATCTTAGATTGGAGGTAGTATGTTTTTTTG
The DNA here is from genome assembly GCA_022828995.1 of Vimba vimba. NCBI lineage: Eukaryota > Metazoa > Chordata > Actinopteri > Cypriniformes > Leuciscidae > Vimba > Vimba vimba. The sequence continues at coordinate 29,561,963 of CM040833.1, forward strand.
GGGGGTTTTTTTCTACATTGTAATCCCTCCACATTTCCTCAAATTTTTTTTTTTTTCACTTTCAGTTCACTTGAAGTATCGCTGTATAGCGGTATATTTATTAGAAACAACACGCGACATCACAGTACGATTGAATATAAGATCACACGAATTCATCTGTTTTGTTGATCATTTTGCAGGAAACATTTAACTTAAAGAGACATTTTCAAAGGTAAGGAACATTAAATCATTAATACTGTCTGCAATAAAAGCTATTGCACATTTACTGCTATCCTCATTTGTATGTAGCTTTGAATAAAAGCTTAATTAATTAATGTAGGCTAATGAACATTAAGATATATTTCTGTTTTTTTTAATTATCACTATTAGCCTACAATTTTTTATATTAAACACAAAATTTAATGTATTAAACATAACAATACATTCGTTTTCGATATCATTAGAGTAGCCTAAATAAAAATAGTGTAACATTTAAGAATCTATAGCTAACCGATTTCACTGCAAACTGATTATATTGAACTGTATAATAAGCTAGAATGAATGTAGGCCTATATGCATTTTGTTTACTACTAGTCTACCTAATCTATTGAACCGTTTACACCCATTTTAATCAATGAGACCTAAAAGATTTTCTTATCACGTGACACCCTCTGGTGGACAACATTAGTATTATGGCCTTCATCTATCATTCCCACTGAAATTCATGAAACTGAAGAAATTCCTCCCTGAAATGTTCCTATAAATATATTTTTTTTCCAAATGTGCATTCTGAATAATTAATTAAATATATTTCTCCACTAATCTGCAGCAGTGCAGAGCTCGTCTTCTTAATAACAGTGTTTTCCTCTTACTGATCATTTCAAACCTATTGAGTTTAAATTTGTAAAGAATTTGACTGATAAAAAGGATTGCTTATTAATCCTGGTGCTCTTATTCCCGTCTTTTAAAATAGTTGAATGAATGTATGTACATCCCCCTGTAGTCAATCATCGAATACCTTAAAACTCATCTTTGATCACCAAAATTACATATTTAAATGATTTTTTCTTGAAAAAAAAAAAATATATATATCGTCATGCCTTGAAATAGCTTGAATGTAACTACACTCTTGCCTCATTTAAAAAAACATAAAGTTGCTTATTATAGCACAACCTTGTGGCTGGGTTGCACAAAATGTTGTACATACTCGTTTTCACATAGGCCTTTCAGATTTGAGGTTATTAGCCACTGAAATGTAATTGGCTGCTGATGGCCATGTTTTATGTAGCTAAATCAGTGATCTGAAACTCAATTCCTCAGGGTTCTCAAGTTTTATCAAAAGCTTGGAGTGAGATCACATGCGGTTAAGGGAGGAGCCCTAATGGAGCCCCTCCCCCGCCTGTCCCCGCCCCCCAATTTTACCCATTGTTCATAATTAACCAGCACAAATTGAAATTATAACAATTGGTAAATCTGATAAATGACAGAGCAATTCATCACATCAAATATACTATTTAATGTTATATTTCAAATTACAAATATACAAAAATATAACAAATTGCTCCAAACAGTTTGGAAAAACAAATCTTTTTGCATTTTGAATGTGTCTCGTTGAAATGGTATAATGATTTATTGTGTGGTGGGACATTGTGAACAAATGACATATTAGAGTATTAAGGTGTGTGTTTGTGTTTGTGTGTGTGTGTACACAAGAGCAGGGCTGGACTGGGACAAAAAATCGGCCCTGGCATTTTGGCCCAGACTGGCCCACTATATGATCATAAACACCACCCATCTTTGCACGCCCTTAAAGGAGAAGTTCACTTTTAAAATGAAAATTCTGTCATCATATACTCACCCTCATGTTGTTTCAAACCTGTATGAATTTCTTTCTTCTGCTGAACAGAAAGGAAGATATTTAGAAGATTATCAGTAACCAGACAGTTTTTGGGTCCCATTGACTTCCATAGTATTTTTTTTCCAACTATGGAAGTCATTGGGACCCAAAAACGGTCTGGTTACTGATAATCTTCTAAATATCTTCTTTTCTGTTCATCAGAAGAAAGAAATTCATACAGGTTTGAAACAACATGAGGGTGAGTATATGATGACAGAATTTTCATTTTAAAAGTGAACTTCTCCTTTAAATATATGCATACCATCTCCTATTCCTTAAAACCACTAATGCCATGTAATGAGTGAGTATAGGAACGAGTGAGGGGGGGGGGGGTTAGGGGCATGCCCCCCCGTAAGAAAATTTTGTGCATTTTAATGTTAAATTCATCAATCTGGTGCACTTTGAGAGTTCAAAATTAAAAGCTCCAAACCATATTCAGTGTGCCAATTAAACAAAGAAAAATTGAAACCTCTTTTAGTTACAGTGTCTATTTACATTACACCTACTACATAATAATGTTATAATATTAATCCAATGACAGCAATAGCCATATTTTGTAAAAACAAATGCACTAAAAAATAAAGGAAACTTTCATAATTAGATTTGTACCTATTTCTATACTTGAAAGAGATAAGCACATGATCTTTTATTTTGACGCAAACTGCATCAAGCTTTTATTTTGGTGGAAAACATGGTTTACAAACGCCTCATTAAATTTCTAGTGAATTGCGGTAATCGTCAACTATGCAGATGTGGAAATAATCTGTAACTGGGTTATGGGTTCCTACACTCATGACATAGCCTAAGTGTTTTGAAAGTAGTTCTGCTTACCGCGGACTCTACACTCTCTCATCTCTCTCCTGATCCTCCTCACTATCATCATCATCACAGGAGCTGATGACGGGCAGAAAACATACTGTATATTTTGACACAGTTTACAGTGTCTGCTTTAAGGGCCTGTTTCTATTGTTTCACGCTATTTCTCTGCACATTCCTTGCGTTTCTTCTCCATCTCGCTGACTATTTTGACAGATACACACTGACACTGCTGCACGCTCGCTTACTCGTTTAAAGTTGTGATTGGGCCAGCCCAGTGTCAATCAAGAAAAGAACCAATGGGCCGCTGATCTACGTGTTTCATGGGCTGGTCTGTCAGAAAAAAAAAAAAACTAACGCTGACTTTTTTTGACCAATGCATTACACCAGCACAAACCCAGCGCGTTCGCGCGATGTTGTTGGTTACCTAGTAACGAACGTACGGTGCGTGTGCGTGCACACTTTGTGTGCTTGCGCCTCGTACACAACGTTATAAAGCTTGCAGGACAACTTGGTTGGCATTGCCTTTTTAGCGTGAGAAATACATGGTGTGGCGTGTGAGCGTGTGAACTGGTTGAATTGCGTGTGTCTCACGGCCAATGCGTGAGACTTGAGAACCCTGATTCCTGGAGGGCCACAGCTCTGCACAGTTTAGCTCCAACCAGCTCCAACTCACACCTGCAAGGAAGTTTCTAGTAATCCTGAAGACTTGATTAGCTGGATCAGGTGTGTTTGATTAGGGTTGGAGCAAAACTGTGCAGAGCTGTGGCCCTCCAGGAATTGAGTTTGAGATCACTGAGCTAAATCATATTGGAGGATATGTTAGGACGTCTAGTCCAGCAAAGACGACCCATTTTCAGCTTCACCGATCATGTGGTTATGGTGTTTGTTACGCCTGCCTGTTTACCCCCTGCTGGCTCTGCTACACAGTGCAGACGTTAGTTGGGCAACAGGTGCATTCAATCCCTAATTAACTCACCATAGGTATTAGTATAAAGACCTGGGACTTGGAGTGAGAGGTCTCTCACTTCTCTCCCATTTTTTTTCTTTTGTATGTATGTATGTGTGAATATATATATATATATATATATATATATATATATATATATATAGGTCCTTCTCAATAAATTAGCATATTGTGATAAAGTTCATTATTTTCCATAATGTAATGATAAAAATTAAACTTTCATATATTTTAGATTCATTGCACACCAACTGAAATATTTCAGGTCTTTTATTGTTTTAATACTGATGATTTTGTCATACAGCTCATGAAAACCCCAAATTCCTGTCTCAATAAATTAGCATATTTCATCCGACCAATAAAAGAAAAGTGTTTTTAATACAAAAAAAAGTCAACCTTCAAATAATTATGTTCAGTTATGCACTCAATACTTGGTCGGGAATCCTTTTGCAGAAATGACTGCTTCAATGCGGCGTGGCATGGAGGCAATCAGCCTGTGGCACTGCTGAGGTGTTATGGAGGCCCAGGATGCTTCGATAGCGGCCTTAAGCTCATCCAGAGTGTTGGGTCTTGCGTCTCTCAACTTTCTCTTCACAATATCCCACAGATTCTCTATGGGGTTCAGGTCAGAAGAGTTGGCAGGCCAATTGAGCACAGTAATACCATGGTCAGTAAACCATTTACCAGTGGTTTTGGCACTGTGAGCAGGTGCCAGGTCGTGCTGAAAAATGAAATCTTCATCTCCATAAAGCTTTTCAGCAGATGGAAACATGAAGTGCTCCAAAATCTCCTGATAGCTAGCTGCATTGACCCTGCCCTTGATAAAACACAGTGGACCAACACCAGCAGCTGACATGGCACCCCAGACCATCACTGACTGTGGGTACTTGACACTGGACTTCAGGCATTTTGGCATTTCCTTCTCCCCAGTCTTCCTCCAGACTCTGGCACCTTGATTTCCGAATGACATGCAAAATTTGTCCAAAAGTCCAGTGCTGCTTCTCTGTAGCCCAGGTCAGGCGCTTCTGCCGCTGTTTCTGGTTCAAAAGTGGCTTGACCTGGGGAATGCGGCACCTGTAGCCCATTTCCTGCACACGCCTGTGCACGGTGGCTCTGGATGTTTCTACTCCAGACTCAGTCCACTGCTTCCGCAGGTCCCCCAAGGTCTGGAATCGGTCCTTCTCCACAATCTTCCTCAGGGTCCGGTCACCTCTTCTCGTTGTGCAGCGTTTTTTGCCACACTTTTTCCTTCCCACAGACTTCCCACTGAGGTGCCTTGATACAGCACTCTGGGAACAGCCTATTCGTTCAGAAATTTCTTTCTGTGTCTTACCCTCTTGCTTGAGGGTGTCAATGATGGCCTTCTGGTCAGCAGTCTTACCCATGATTGCGGTTTTGAGATATGAACCAGGCTGGGAGTTTTTAAAAGCCTCAGGAATCTTTTGCAGGTGTTTAGAGTTAATTAGTTGATTCAGATGATTAGGTTAATAGCTCGTTTAGAGAACCTTTTCATGATATGCTAATTTATTGAGATAGGAATTTTGGGTTTTCATGAGCTGTATGCCAAAATCATCAGTATTAAAACAATAAAAGACCTGAAATATTTCAGTTGGTGTGCAATGAATCTAAAATATATGAAAGTTTAATTTTTATCATTACATTATGGAAAATAATGAACTTTATCACAATATGCTAATTTATTGAGAAGGACCTGTATATACACAAAATAAGTTTGAAACAGCTGTTGTAGCCTATTGAGTATGACCGATTGTTGTTTACTGTGAGTAAATTAGCACTGCATTGAGTGGCTATACAGGGTTTTATATCCTATTATAATTGTGCATCGATTTATCGTTCTCGTTATAACACTGAATTTTTTGATTTGACTTTAAGGTCTGTGTGATTAATTTGAATAATAAAAGCAGGATTTTTGTCTTGGGCTTGTTAATTCACTTGATCTTTATGAGTTTCTAGTGTTATAGTGGGTTGAGCTAGGCTGTACGAAATGGTATGTCAATATGAGTACTACTGAATAATCATTTGGGCCTAGGCTGTTTTCTGGCACTTTCGTTTTTGGGGTTTTTTAATAGAATTATTTGGATTTATTGTGGTCAATTTATTAACTAATCTTCATTGTGTGAATTTAATGATAGTCCAAAATGACTTTCATTCAGGGATTGAATGTAGAACTTTCTGAGAAGTTTCTAGATAGGTGAACCAAAGAACAACTTTTAGAAATCGCAGAGAGTCATGCAATCCTTTTGACTGGCAATGATGAGAAGCGCAAGGAGGATTTGTTAAGGGCTGTTAAAAGCCAGTTGATAGCCAAGGGAATTCTGGTTGTCGGAGATGAAGCTGGTCTTGGTAAGATAGTGTATCCACTTGTTGAGAGAGATTTAATGTCCATAGAGAAACAAACACAGAGACTATCGTTTGAAGGTACTCAAGCATTAGAAGATAGGGAATGGGAAAAACGTTTTCAGTTAAAAAAATCAGGAGCGTGAACGTACACAATTTGAGTTGAGGAAGTTATAGTATACACATGAGAGTGAACCTGAACATAGGCAGTATGAGATGAGGAAGCTAGAACTTGAACTGGAAGTAAAAAAAGCTGAAGCTTCAAAATCCGTTCAGGTTGAGCTTTCTTCTTTTGATGTTGGTCGAAACATTAAGATGGTTCCCCCATTTTGTGAATGTGATGTGGACAAGTATTTTGCCCATTTTGAAAGAGTTGCTTCTTCTCTAAAATGGCCAGAAGAGGTCTGGACTCTACTTCTGCAGTGTGTTCTGACGGGGAAGGCTCAGTAAGTGTTTTCTTCTCTTTCTGAAGAAGAGAGTGTAGATTTTAAACAAGTCAAAACAGCTATTTTGAGAGCGTATGAGTTAGTACCAGAGGCTTATCGCCAACGTTATAAAAAACCTGAAAACAAAATTCGCTCGGGAAAAAGAGATTACGTTTACAAGGTAAAACGTATAAAGGCTTTTCAGTTGTAGAGCTCACTATAGGTGTAATTTTGATGCGTGTTGGTGCGGATCCTCAGAATGGCCTGTGGTCTGTGTGTTTCAAGTTTTGTTAAGTTTGGATGTTGCGATCAGGAGATATAGGTCAATTCCTGAAAAAGGTTTGCTAATATCTTTGCATGAATCAAATCGATGAATTAAAATTCTTTTGATAATGTTTTTTGCCGGCACTGTCTCTAGCTGTTGTGTGTAAATTTAAAACAGCCTAAACATTTGATAAATGTAAGTGAAACTGGAGATATACAAGTACATCTTTGACTTTGTAGGGCTGTGTGCACGTTTGGGACCAAGCTTGGGGTCTCTGTGATTTGGGTCCTGACCTCACAATCTTCCTCCGAGTCCAGACTTTTGTGACGTAACACTGCTGTGACTGTCGGGTTGAAGTTCACTTCAGTGCGGGATCGGCAAAAGTGTGCATCAAAGGCACATATTGACCTAAAAAAAAGGGGGCATTTGTGACCATTCTTCTGAAACCTAAAATGACACTTGGATACTTGGAGACTTGGATGACACCCTGCAGTCTTGTGGACTTAAAGGGATAGTTCACCCAAAAACACCTGTCATTAATTACTCATCCTCATGTCGTTCCAAACCTGAAAGACTTTCGTTCATCTTCAAAACAAATCTAAGAGATTTCTGCATAACACGAGAATGAACCTCATTGGTTCTCTCACGTCAAGCGAACATGCTTGAGCTTCAGTTTACCACAACTGATGTGTGCATTGATGAATGTTTATATGTGAATAAAAGCCTAAATTTCACAATTTCACTGAAAATGTGGACTAAACCGCTCGATTCAAATGGATTAATTTTACGATCTCTTTATGAACTTTTTGAAGCGTCAAAGTGGTAGTTGCGTTGCTGAAGGAATGGAGGGACAGAAATCTCTCAGATTTCATTAAAAAGATCTTAAAATATCTTCATTTGTGTTTTCGAAGATGAACGAAAGTCTTGCAGGTTTGCAACGACATGAGGGTGAGTAATTCACGACTTGTCCCAAATGGCACACTGACGCCTATAAAAAAAAATTTGGGACAAAATTTTTGTTAGTATAAACTAAACTGATGTTTCGTTTTTCTATAGTGTTTCAGCTCTCACTGGTAGTGGGGCAGATTGCAACAACCACACGGTTTGTGCTTAACGTTAATTTACAGGGCCCTATCTTGCACCCAGCGCAATTGACTTTGTACACCAAATGTATCATTCCTATTTCTCACCCGACGCACAGCGGACTTTTCCCTCCACAGACGCACTTCGGTAAATTAGGGAATGAACTTGCGCTCCCGGGGGCGGTTCAGCGAAAAGAGGAGGCGTGTTCCGGCGCAAACGTTCCCTGGTGCTATTTTGCAGTTCCAGAAAACAATTCCGTCACAGACCAGGAAAAACCTAGTCTAAAGTCAGTGGCGCATTATTCAGATGCTATTTTAAGGGCGCATGCTTGGCCATAATGTAGCGTGTGCACAACGCGCATACACTTTGCTTCTCTCATCTACACACAGACACAGCAGTTGCCATTTTTGCAAACCATACATAATTACAAGGAAAAATATTCCACACAAGGGAAATTATTGTGGTGTCTATGAAGATGTGAAAAAATAGGCATACATCTAGCTTACACATTTACCCAAATTATTATACGCCTGTTTAACCGAAGCTAATTTGGGTGGGTTTCTCCATCCCCAGTGTCACTTCTCTGTCTTTTACGGCCCTGACAAGAACGTCTCCTCGGCTGTGAACCGCTCCTGACGTGCGCCAAATCCGCCGTTATAATAGCAATCCGCCATGGAACAAGCGCGCCTGCTCTTAAAGGGAATGTGAGATGTCGCTCTGATTGGTTTATTTCACGTTACGCCCAAACCACACCTATGAGTAATGAAGCTACTTCAGACCAACCCATTTTAGATTTGAGATCCATCGAGATCCGCCCACAAAGTTACTTGCGTTTCGCGTTTGATACTTGCGTTTCAGATCGTTAAAATAGGGCCCACAGAGTTTAGGGATAAATTGTAGATTTCAAAATCCGATAAAGCAGATAAATGTGGGGAAATTATCTCAAAGTTTGAGATGAACGGCGAGTTACAGACAAACCACAACCCTACTATATAAAAGATTAATCTGTATTAAAGGTAACATACGGAAATATCGCTAAAAACTGAAATTAGAATGTATGAATTGTATACAATTGCAGCGTGACCAAATGTATGTCAGGGGTTGCTTTTTGTTCACTAGTCTACCAACAAACAAACAAAAAGTTGATAGGCCTACTGCTTTTTTTTACTTACTAAAAGTATTTCCTAATGTAATGTACCGTATATTGATGCAGTTTGACTCGTCACTTGCCCCAGCAGATCCGGAGATGGCAAGCAATTCGCATCGCAACCAGGACGATGTCCTCAAATCTGCCGACTCCACGGCCTGGTTTCGCAGCTACTTGCACGGAGGGACGTCTAGCCTGATCTCCACCATGACCACCCTCATCACATTCCCTCTGTACAAGACCGTCTTCCGCCAGCAGCTGCACAGCACTTTAGTGCGAGAAGCGGTGGCCCAGTTGTTCAAGGAGGGTCCAGTGAAGCTGTACCGTGGAGTGGCGCCACCTTTGCTGATGAGATCCCTTAACGGGACGCTTCTGTTCGGCCTCCAGGACACCTTCCTTCATCAGCTTCCCCTCTTCTCCACGACTCCTCTTCCCAGGAACGCTCTCCCTGCCCTGGCAGGCTTCGGCGCGGGTGTGGTGGAGGCCTTGCTCTTCACCCCACTTGAGCGCGTGCAGAACGTCCTGCAGAACAGCAGGAACGACAGTCGACTTCCCACCTTGAGAAGCATATTGCTCAAACTAGCTTCGAGACCGTTAGCATCCGGATACTACACAGCCTTTCTGCCTATACTCGTCCGTAATGCCTTAGGGAGCAGCCTGTATTTTGGCCTGAAGGACCCCATGTCTAACATCCTCAGGGATAATGGATGTTCTCCGGTTGCAGCTTCTTTCATGGCTGGTGTTTTAAACTCCGTGGTGATCAGTCTACCGCTGTACCCTCTTTCTGTTCTGGTGGCCAACATGCAAGCGCAAGCAGAAGAAGGAGAAAGAGGAGTGAGATCCAGCTGGAGGCGTCTCTGGGCGGCACGTCAGCACAGACTGTCTCTTCTGTATCGCGGAGGATTCTTGGTCATCCTTCGCTCCTGCGTCACCTGGGGAATCACTACGGCCATATACGACCAGCTGGAGAGGCACTCGAGGTGACGATCCCAAAGCCCAGAACATCTCAGGTTAACCGGCAATGCGGGTGTGCAGCGGTGTCATAAACTACACTATTAAGATTTTCAATGTTTTTAAAAGAAGTCTCTTCTACTCACCAAGGCTGCATTTATTTGATTAAAAAATACATTTATACAAATTACAAATACAAATGCTGTTCTTTTGAACTTTCTATTCATTAAAGAATCCTGAATTTTTTTTTTTCAAGATTGATAATAATAATGAATGTGTTTTGAGCATCAAATCCACATATTAGAAAGATCATGTGACACTGAAGACTGGAGTAATGATGCTGAAAATTCAGCTTTGATCACAGGAATAAATTACATTTTAAAATATATTAAAATAGAAAACAGTCATTTTAAATTGTAATAATATTTAACAATATTACTGTTTTTTTGTTTTGTTTTTGTTTTTATCAAATAAATGCAGCCTTGGTGAGCAGAAGAGACTTCTTTTAAAAACATTAAAAATCTTACAGATCCTGAACTCTTGACTGGTAGTGTGTGTGTGCTGTCATGTCTGCTGATTAAAGTATTGATTGATGCACAGATTGAAGCAAGAGTTGACGTGTGTACTGTATATCGGATGCAATGAAAAAACCTGTACAATTGTTCTCTTCTACTGAAATATGTAACAACCCAAAGGAAAATGCCTGTTAGTGACCACAGTATTACCCAAATGATCCTTCTTTACTTGAATATACCTCAAATGCTGTTTGTCCAGCACGAGCATGTGAAACTGTTCTATTGTTTTTAATAAATGATAATGATAAATATGGTATTTTATTGGAAGATATATCTGGGATATATATTCCCACTTTGTATGTAGCTCAAAAACTTTAATTTTGGTCTGTTGTCATTTCTATCATAATTTGGCTCTAATCCCATATGGGATCTTTTAAAGGGATAGATCAAAATCAAATTCTGTCATCATTTACTCAACCTCAAGTTGTTCCAAAAGATGAATTTCTTTCTTCTGCTGTAAACAAAAGAAGATATTTTGAAGAATATGGAAAACCAAACAGTTTATATGCCCCAGTGACTTTCATAGTATGGAGAAAGAAAGAAAATACAGGTTTGGAATAACTTGAGGGTGAGTAAATGATGACAGAATTTGATTTTGAACTATCCCTTTAAAGGATCCCATATGGGATTAGAGCCAAATTATGATAGGCCAATATCCTAATGGATAAAATACAGTACTTTACGTTTATCTTAAAGGGATAGTTGACCCAAAAATGAAAATATATATTAATTCAGACTATCCAGTGGGCTCTTAATTGATTTTATTTTAATTGAAAGAGCATTCTTGTTTGTTCCCCTTAGATTTGGTAAAAAAAATATATATATATATATGAATTTGTGTATTTTGCATCTGCACCTGAAGGTGTTAATGGCCACAAGATGGCGCTGCTGGTGCGTTCACTGCCTCTCTCTCTAGTATTTTATCTAGAGTGTTTATAAGTGTTTTATCCTATTATTCGCCATGGAAAAAAAAACATTTGAAAATATTATTGCGATTTTTTTTTTTTTTTTTTTATCTACCAATTCTTACAATGGCAGAATTGCGAGATATAAACTTTTGCGAAATATAAAATCAGAATTGCGAGATAACTTGCAATTGTGAGGGGAAAAACATCAGAATTTCGAGATAAAAAGTCGCAATTACCTTTTTTATTTTGTATTCAGTGGTGGAAAAAAGCTTCCATAGAAGTATTTTGATTCGAGGTGTCTCTTCTCTGGAAACACGTTCACTGTGTTTCAGTTTCACTCACTGTACAATCGATTTACCGTTACTTCACTGCGCTGCAGGATTATCCAATCAAAATGCAGAAACGCTGCAGATTTGTCCAATCAGAACACAGTAGTGAGAGATTGGGCCAATCAGAGCGAGCGGATTACACGCCTGCTGTTGCGCAACGGGATGTGATGGCTATTTAAACCAGTTTCCCACCTTGAGCCCTGCACAGAGATTCTGTTTGAGATATTTTGTGTACCACAGCTCCGAGGCCAGCGCCAGGTAAGGCTCTCGAATTATATCTTTATTTAATCTGAGAAAGAGACTCTGCGGTGTTATACCATATTATTATAGTTTTTCGCTTAACATCAGATATTATCACGGACGTACGTGTCTCTTTAAAAGTGTGCATGTACATTATACAATTGTAAACATGCGATTATGAGATAATATACGTTTACATTATATGTGCATTTAATATGTATAGTAATAATATGAAGGGATCTCACGTTTTAAAATTCAAGGAAGTGCAGCATATGCTTGTGTACGAGAATGCGTAGTGTGTGCGTGAGCACTTGCAGTTTAATTATTAAGCTTACTAGTTTGTAGTATCGAGCATTTTGCGGTGTAGAAGAGATGCGTATGCTTTTGCTTTGCGCAGTCTGTCATAAATTCTCATGGCGCATTAAAACCAGTTGCAGTAAAACGTCACTTGAACATTTTGCAGTGTTTGGAAGTGTTGCAAAATCCCTGAGACTAGACTTGGCGCCGAGTCAGATTGGGTGTGGTGAAGACATGAGGATTTTAACATGATCATTGGTTCATGCAGTGATCATGATGATCACACCTTCTTGTTCATTTACCATACGTTTGTGTGTGTGTATCTGCTATGAAAGTGTTCTGATGTTGTTAAAATAATACTGAGGATGTTGTATGTGTCATCTGCAAATAAGAACATTAAGAGGGAACATCGAAGTCTTCAACACACGAATAAAAGGCTTGTTTGGCTTAACCAATATGTTTTCAGGGTTACTGTGTTCATTGTGCATATCATAGGCTATATCTGTCTATTTTGGAGAGATCTGAATCTGATATTAAATTAAGACTAAAAAGTGAATATGGCCCTCAAAACGAAATTATTCAGTCATATTAGGTAATAGCTTGAATAAAGCCAGTTAATTTAGATAATTTTGCATTGTTTAGCAAAATATTTTTATGCCATGGAAAACCATTATGTAACAAATTACTTTAATGAGTCTACTTGAGTGATTTTGTAAAATCACTTCCTGGTGTTGTGCCTGTTGCTTTACCATTTTGCTGACCTTATCTGTTAAACATACATGCTTCAGCGCAGTTAGATTTTAATTGTTCTGCAAATGCACAAACACCATAAAAAAATCAATAATGTATTACTATTTGCCAGCCTGTTGCTAATAAGGGGTTGTGTAACCTGGGTTTTGTACACACACCTGAGGGGCGGGTGGGGCACGTCGACGTGTCCATACAAAGTCAGGAAAACTAACACCTTTGAGGAAATAGCTCTTGGGTAGTTAAAAATGGCACTTCTGCTTTTTAAAAATGTGGTTTAACCACAGTTTAGATGCCGTTATATGTCTTGCCAGCTATGTTTGGCAACAGCAAAAGAAACACAAATACTGTCCAAACACACATTTGGATTGACCAAAGCATTAGAATGTCAATAAGTCGAATAATTTGTGTAAAGAAAGTTTTGATTTGTGAACAGCTATTTTTAATGATTAATTAGGAAAAGATTAAGCAGACATGGCATGTAGAGACTGAAGCTGTCTAAAACGTATTCAATTGCTTGGATTCTCACAGACTCTCCAAAATGAGTGACAACAACCCCGTTAAAGAAGAAGTGCAGAAATTTGACAAGAGATGTCTAAAAAAGACAAACACAGCGGAGAAGAACACCCTGCCAACTCAAGAAGGTAAGCGGGTTTGGCAGCCTCGCCCTCATGATTCATTGTTCCAGATCACAGCTCACCCTTGCACAGTCTTGTGCCGATCCGACACGGCAAAGCAAACATTACTAGAATATACACATAGAGGAATTCTGCTGAGATAAGAGCTGAGCTGAAGAGTAAAAGATAGAAAGGCGTGGCAATTGAGGGACTCCAGTGATTACTATCCAGCAGCAAGATTTACAAAAGCTTGTTATGGACTTTAAGCTTCATTTTCATTCATTAATATTGATGTAACACCCCTACTCACAAGTATAAAATGTAACTGCATATGGCAAGGAATGAGAAGATAAGATCTTGGAAGTGCACACTTAAAGGGTTAGTTCACCTAAAAATGAAAATTCTGTCATTAATTACTCACCCTCATGTTGTCCCAAACCCGTAAGACTTTCGTTCAACTTGAATGAATAACTTCATCAACTAATAAAGTCAATTCAACGAGTCCATTGTCAGCTACGCAACTACCACTTTGACACTTCAAAAAGTTCATAAAGAGATAGTAAAACTAATTCACATGAATTGAGAGGTTAAAACATGATTGCTTTATATGATTAACAGATTGAATTTAGGCTTTCATTCACAACCGTACTTGCTTGACACTCGAAAACAAACGTGCTGTGTAACACAAGAATGAACCTCATTGGTTCTTGTGATGTTCAAACGTGATGCGTAACACGAGAATGAACCTCATTGGTTCTTGAGGAAGCTCAAACGTGATGCGTAACACGAGAATGAACCTCATTGGTTCTTGTGATGCTCAAACGTGATGCGTAACACGAGAATGAACCTCATTGGTTCTTGATGAAGCTCAGACGCGCTGCGTAACACGAGAATGAACCTCAGTGGTTCTTGTGATGCTCAAACGTGATGCGTAACACAAGAATGAACCTCATTGGTTCTTGATGAAGCTCAAATGTGCTGCGTAACACGAGAATGAACCTCATTGGTTCTTGTGATGCTCAAACGTGATGCGTAACACAAGAATGAACCTCATTGGTTCTTGATGAAGCTCAAACGTGATGCATAACACAAGAATGAACCTAATTGGTTCTTGAGGAAGCTCAAACGTGCTGCGTAACACGAGAATGAACCTCATTGGTTCTTGAGATGCTCAAACGTGATGCGTAACACAAGAATGAACCTCATTGGTTCTTGTGATGCTCAAACGTGATGCGTAACACAAGAATGAACCTCATTGGTTCTTGATGAAGCTCAAACGTGATGCGTAACACGAGAATGAACCTCATTGGTTCTTGTGATGCTCAAACGTGCTGCGTAACACGAGAATGAACCTCATTGGTTCTTGATGAAGCTCAAACGTGCTGCGTAACACGAGAATGAACCTCATTGGTTCTTGATGAAGCTCAAACGTGCTGCGTAACACGAGAATGAACCTCATTGG
This sequence comes from Vimba vimba, assembly GCA_022828995.1. Taxonomy (NCBI): domain Eukaryota; kingdom Metazoa; phylum Chordata; class Actinopteri; order Cypriniformes; family Leuciscidae; genus Vimba; species Vimba vimba. Next base: position 29,577,023 of record CM040833.1, read on the forward strand.
TTCTTGCTGAAGCTCAAACGTGATGCGTAACACGAGAATGAACCTCATTGGTTCTTGATGAAGCTCAAACGTGATGCGTAACACGAGAATGAACCTCATTGGTTCTTCCTGAAACACAAACGTGATGCGTAACACAAGAATGAACCTCATTGGTTCTTGATGAAGCTCAAACGTGATGCGTAACACGAGAATGAACCTCACTGGTTCTTCCTGAAACACAAACGTGATGCGTAACACAAGAATGAACCTCATTGGTTCTTGTGATGCTCAAACGTGCTGCGTAACACGAGAATGAACCTCATTGGTTCTTGCTGAAGCTCAAACGTGCTGCGTAACACGAGAATGAACCTCATTGGTTCTTGTGATGCTCAAACGTGCTGCGTAACACGAGAATGAACCACATTGGTTCTTACTGAAGCTCAAACGTGCTGCGTAACATGAGAATGAACCTCATTGGTTCTTGATGAAGCTCAAACGTGATGCGTAACACAAGAATGAACCTCATTGGTTCTTGAGGAAGCTCAAACGTGCTGCGTAACACGAGAATGAACCTCATTGGTTCTTGAGGAAGCTCAAACGTGCTGCGTAACACGAGAATGAACCTCATTGGTTCTTGAGGAAGCTCAAACGTGCTGCGTAACACAAGAATGAACCTCATTGGTTCTTGAGGAAGCTCAAACGTGCTGTGTAACACAAGAATGAACCTCATTGGTTCTTGTGATGCTCAAACATGCTGCGTAACACGAGAATGAACCTCATTGGTTCTTGTGATGCTCAAACGTGATGCGTAACACAAGAATGAACCTCAGTGGTTCTTGAGGAAGCTCAAACGTGCTGCGTAACACGAGAATGAACCTCATTGGTTCTTGTGATGCTCAAACGTGCTGCGTAACACAAGAATGAACCTCATTGGTTCTTGATGAAGCTCAAACGTGCTGCGTAACACGAGAATGAACCTCATTGGTTCTTGTGATGCTCAAACGTGATGCGTAACACGAGAATGAACCTCATTGGTTCTTGTGATGCTCAAACGTGCTGCGTAACGCGAGAATGAACCTCATTGGTTCTTGTGATGCTCAAACGTGATGCGCAACGCGAGAATGAACCTCATTGGTTCTTGTGATGCTCAAACGTGATGCGTAACACGAGAATGAACCTCATTGGTTCTTGTGATGCTCAAACGTGCTGCGTAACACAAGAATGAACCTCACTGGTTCTTGATGAAGCTCAAATGTGCTGCGTAACACGAGAATGAACCTCATTGGTTCTTGTGATGCTCAAACGTGATGCGTAACACAAGAATGAACCTCATTGGTTCTTGATGAAGCTCAAACGTGATGCATAACACGAGAATGAACCTAATTGGTTCTTGTGATGCTCAAACGTGATGCGTAACACAAGAATGAACCTCATTGGTTCTTGATGAAGCTCAAACGTGATGCGTAACACGAGAATGAACCTCATTGGTTCTTGATGAAGCTCAAACGTGATGCGTAACACGAGAATGAACCTCATTGGTTCTTGTGATGCTCAAACGTGCTGCGTAACACGAGAATGAACCTCATTGGTTCTTGATGAAGCTCAAACGTGATGCGTAACACGAGAATGAACCTCATTGGTTCTTGATGAAGCTCAAACGTGATGCGTAACACGAGAATGAACCTCATTGGTTCTTCCTGAAACACAAACGTGATGCGTAACACAAGAATGAACCTCATTGGTTCTTGATGAAGCTCAAACGTGATGCGTAACACGAGAATGAACCTCATTGGTTCTTGATGAAGCTCAAACGTGATGCGTAACACGAGAATGAACCTCATTGGTTCTTGATGAAGCTCAAACGTGCTGCGTAACACGAGAATGAACCTCATTGGTTCTTGAGGAAGCTCAAACGTGCTGCGTAACACGAGAATGAACCTCATTGGTTCTTGCTGAAGCTCAAACGTGCTGCGTAACACAAGAATGAACCTCATTGGTTCTTGCTGAAGCTCAAACGTGCTGCGTAACACGAGAATGAACCTCATTGGTTCTTGCTGAAGCTCAAACGTGATGCGTAACACAAGAATGAACCTCATTGGTTCTTGATGAAGCTCAAACGTGATGCGTAACACGAGAATGAACCTCATTGGTTCTTGATGAAGCTCAAACGTGCTGCGTAACACAAGAATGAACCTCAGTGGTTCTTGAGGAAGCTCAAACGTGCTGCGTAACACGAGAATGAACCTCATTGGTTCTTGTGATGCTCAAACGTGCTGCGTAACACGAGAATGAACCTCATTGGTTCTTGCTGAAGCTCAAACGTGCTGCGTAACACGAGAATGAACCTCATTGGTTCTTGATGAAGCTCAAACGTGATGCGTAACACAAGAATGAACCTCATTGGTTCTTGAGGAAGCTCAAACGTGCTGCGTAACACGAGAATGAACCTCATTGGTTCTTGAGGAAGCTCAAACGTGCTGCGTAACACAAGAATGAACCTCATTGGTTCTTGAGGAAGCTCAAACGTGCTGTGTAACACAAGAATGAACCTCATTGGTTCTTGTGATGCTCAAACGTGCTGCGTAACACAAGAATGAACCTCATTGGTTCTTGATGAAGCTCAAACGTGCTGCGTAACACGAGAATGAACCTCATTGGTTCTTGTGATGCTCAAACGTGATGCGTAACACAAGAATGAACCTCAGTGGTTCTTGAGGAAGCTCAAACGTGCTGCGTAACACGAGAATGAACCTCATTGGTTCTTGTGATGCTCAAACGTGCTGCGTAACACAAGAATGAACCTCATTGGTTCTTGATGAAGCTTTTGTTTTTATGTGCCTGAAGTTGTCCTTTGTTTTTCTCGTTCAGTGGAAGTAATTTAAGATAGGCTATGCTTCATTTACATCTCACTTTGCATTTACAGTTTACTCATAAAAAGAGAAAGAAATAAACAAGAAAATATCTCGCAGATCTGGATGCACTGGCATTGTAATGATGATTTAGTCATGTTGCTTTTATTTATATAATGCTTTATACAATAAAGGTTGTTTCAAAGCAGCATACAATGTGCTGGAGTACAAGTCATACAAGATGTCTTATGAATTAAAACAGCTCATTCAACTCATTCTGGGAGGAGCGTCCTGAGGAAACCCTGATCTATAACATTGTTTTTCAAAATGTGTTTGGTGGCCAGAATGAATCCTTACTACTTTTTTTTTTAAATACCACATGATAGGGAATATGTAGCATTTGTCGCTTGAATTTTGATTAGATACCGGGTTATGGCTCTCATATGTTTTATGCTACTTTTAAGGCCACTTTTCACACTCAACGATAACACAACACCATTTTCAACCAAACTGAAAACGTTTTGGCTGTGTTTTTACATGACAGCAGCATTTTGGGGGACCTGAAAATGCAAACTTTTGAAAACGGGTTTCAAATTTCTGTTTGGGTTTCTGTTCAGTCCAGAGATGGTTTTATTATTGGGAGATACAAGGGTCCGTGGATGTACCGTTGGAGAAAGCGTAACAGCTAATTTGGATCACGTGTGCCTTGATAACCAGTCACATTACAGCCTGGACGTCAATGAATTTCGTTTAGAGTTGTGTGACAGTCAATCACTGTTTGCAGATGCTATAGAAATGAATGAGAAGTGCAGTAAACTGAATTATACCTGTCGCGCAATTGTCAATGACTTCTCTCATAAAACAGTTTTTTTTTTTCGGTGTAAACTCTAAAAATAGATGTTTAAGATCACACATGTTGAAGATTTGCCAAAGGGCTGTCGATTCAATAAATGCTAACCTTTTCCTCACAAAAGCAGTTTATTCAGCGTAGTGAATCCTGTCCTTTATTGACATCCATTAAAACAAGTCCTCTTGTCTCTTTCCCTGCGTACCAGAACGTTAGCAGGAATTTCGTTTTTTTTTCTTCTTCAGTTCCAGGCTTGCCTTCAAGTAGCTATAGGGTAGTTTTTCTTTACAAAGTGACATTGCCACCTACTGGCCTGGCAGCAGAATACAGCGTCTTTTTCGCGGATCCGTGTGAACGGGGATAGTTTTGATAATGTTGCCGAAAAAACGCAAAGAAAAAACGTTTCTGTTTTTAGTACATTATTGTCGTACATTATTTGTACGTCGTTGTCGTGTAAACATACCCTGAGCCCACAGTGTTTAACCCTGGGTTATGAAGCTTGAGAAGGCCATCTGTTTCTCTTGTTATGTTCATTGTTGCACCTCTCTCATTTCATCTGTTCACAGATATTGAGCAAGAAAAGAAGGCTGGAGATGGGGCGAAATGAATCCTGCCACGGCTCTTCTCACATCCTCACGCTCCCCGTCCCGACCCCCGGACGTCTGCTCTACTCCTGCATATCAGATCATTTTTAAATTGATTGCCATGTTTAAAACGACGAGAATCATGTATTAATTGAACCTGTGGATATTTTCAATCTTTTTAACGTGTGTTATTTAGAGAGGAGATGATGAGGTGGGCTGTTAATGAGCACATATCTGTATCCGTCATTACCAACTAATGACTGCCCACATCAATCTGGTGCCATTCCGCATTCTTCAAATGACATGTGAGATGATATTTTTGTTTAATAAATAATGGTAAAAAGTTCTAAAATGTGTCCAATCGCTTTATGAAAATAATACTTAGTAATGGTCTCGAGAGAAAAATAATTTTATATATATATATATATATATTAGTGCTGAGCAACGATTAATCGCATCCAAAATACAAGTTTGTGTTTACATAATATATGTGTGTACTGTTTTTAATTATTTTGTATATATAAATACACACACATGCATGTATATATTTAAGGAAAAATTATTTATATATTAAATATTTATATATATATAATATAAATTATTTATAAATATATATAAATATATACAGTATATACATGCAAATATTTCTTAAATATATACAGTATATGCATATGTGTGTATTTATATATACATAATAATTCTACACGGTAGACACACATATGATGCATATATATATATATAGCTGCCCAATAATGCAGTTCACCACTTATTATATAGAGTTAAAAAAAACTTAAGATTCAAACCTAAGAGGTTGTGTTTGGATATTGGATGATGTCACCCTCTGTGTGGTTTCTACCGCGACCACGTCACTCTTATCTTGGTCACGAACCGCTTCCTCTACTCACATTACTCAATTCCTGTAAAGATCTACCTTTATAGATTCAGGAGGAGTCATGTAGGCGTATAATATTCTCTTCTTTTGATTATTATGCTCTCCCACGGCCCACTCTGTTCTGTCTTGACTGACTTTGTAAAGTCGGGATATCGCTATTACTAACTTTTTCAGACAGTAATTTCATGATACCTCAAAAGGATTCTTACTCTACAGCAATAAACAGACTGGGACAATACTATTCAGAGTTTTGAGGGCAGTCCTCATTCTCAATTTATTATTTCCAGAGGCTAAAGCTAAATACACCATGGGCCAAATACACAATTGCATTTTAAGGCTTGCCCTGTCTTTGTTCAATATATGATCTCTCTAACAAAAAGGTGTGTTGTTCTGAGGGTTGTGGTCAATGGCTTTTTTCATTCTCTCTCTCTCTCTCTCTCTCTCTCTCTCTCTCTCTCTCTCTCTCTCTCTCTCTCTCTCTCTCTCTCTCTCTCTCTCTCTCTCTCTCTCTCTCTCTCTCTCTCCAAAAGATCTTTCACAAACACACAAAGAGAGCTTAAAAAATGCCCCATTTTATAATCACTAATGACGAACAATATCTCTACATTTGCATACATGTTGCTTCTACTTTATTTGTTACATTACTTGTTGTTGCTTTTCCTGTTTGCGTCAATGGCATTAGCAATACACACATTTTTGTTTTTATTGAACATTTGATCAAATTTCTACCTTTCTAGACATTTAGCTACACACAACAGACACTGTAATCACCAATACTCATGGTTAGTGAACTCCTGCTTCATACTTATCCTGCACAATGTGTGCTAGTGACATGAATGATCACTCAAAACATGCGGCTTGATGAGGGGATGTCTGATATTGCTTTTCTTACTTTTAATTATATATTATTTTGACTTTTCTCTGATCAGACAGATGCATATTGCCCGCTGAACACTAAAATGATGTGGTAAGCAACTCGCACGAACAGGAAACACTCTAAATAGTTTGTCATGTGAAACTGAGGAGATCGCTAGAGATAAACAAAGCACATACAAATAAAGACAAGAAACGACAAGGGACAACTGAAACTCTGCTATAGATGTATCAGGGGAAACTAAACTAGACACAGGTGTGCAAATTATTGGTAACCATAGAAACTAACAGGGATATAATCAGTAACATAGAAAGCTAAAACTAAAACAGAAAATGATCAACATAAAAGTCCACATAACTAGTGATTGGCAAAAAAAAAAAAAAAAGAGGCTTTTTAAAACTTTTAATCTATTGAACCAGTTGCTACACAACATGATTCCTTGTTTCACTGTTTTTATTGAATGTGTAATCTATTAAATGCAATTAACTCATCATCTAATACCATTAAAATATGAAGGGTCTGTCTTATTATGCGTTATTCAAATTGTTTGGCTAATGGAGAGCTTGGTTAATCAGACCAATAAGAGACCAAGTAAAACTCTTCCTTTTTATTATACAAATGTGTGTTAAAAATGCAACTTTTGAAAAACCAGACACTGGCTCACGGGTTCGTATCTGAATGATTTGTTCACGATTCTCAAGTGTTATTCTTGAAGTTACTCACGATCTGCTTGAACGATTTGATCATGAACCAGATCTGATTCTCAAGCGTAACTCGCACGATCTGCTTGAAGTTGTCATCAATGAATAACTCCTTAAATTTAGGCCTGTTCTCCACACGAAGCTACCATAAAATTCTATGTTTTTTATGGTACTAATAAAGTGCTTTTTTGAAGCTTGAAAGATACAGTCCCTATTAATTGTAGCTGTATGGAAAAGAGTGACTAGTACAACATTTCTCCTTTTGTGTTTCATGCATGCCAGCAAGGCTACAGTTTTGAATGGTGTAAGGCTGTTAAATTTAAATTTTGGGGCAGGGACCGTTGCTTTATTTCTTTTGTTATCTTATTATAATGTACCACACCTTTGTGCAGTTGCGTAAAAGCCACTCGTGCCAAAGGGTGTGAGGGAGTGAATTCTCAGGGATAGAGCATGATAACTGTCTTTTACAGTACAGTCTAACACATTTTAGAACGAGTTATTGTCATTTGTAAATCTAGAATGAATTACAAAAAATGCAGGTTTTGGTTTATTAAGTATGGCAACATATTGCAGCATGCTTAGCAACTACATGTCAGCTAACTCATAGAGTATTAGTAGACTAATATCTGCTAACACTTTATTTTGATGCTCCTCAAACATACATTAACTAGTAACTAGACATTAACATACAGTAACTAAGTAACTTTGCAACCCCTGGCAAAAACTACCCAGATTTTTTACTTTATAATAAACAAATCACAGATATGATGACACAAAGAAGGTTTTAGTCAACAGCTTAACATTCTGACTTCATGAAACATTCCTCAAACAAATCCACTTGGATTGTCTTTTTCCAGACTATGTAGAGGGGAAAAAAGTATGGAATCACTTAATGTTGAGGAACAAATGATGGAATCATCAACAAAAAAAACACATTTAGTACATCCTTTTCTGCGTGGCTTTTGACAGCCTGGATTCTTGGAGGCTTGGACTTCACTAATAAAAAACAATATTCCCTCATCAAGCTAGTTCCAACTTTCCCAAACAGCGGTTGACAGATGCAGATCAGCTTTATGGACCAGTATTTTTCCACCGTAAATTTTCAATTGGATTGAGATCCGGACTGTTTGCTGGCCATGTCATTCAGCCGATGTACCTTTCCTGAAGAACAGCTTGAACACTTTTTGCTCTGTGACAAGATGCATTATCATCCTGAAAAATTATTTCATCATCACCTAACACATTTGGTAACATTTTACGGTTACACTTTATTTTAAGGTGTCATTGTTACAGTGTAATTATATGTAATATTAAGCAACTACATGTACTTACTAGGGTTAGGATTAGGATTTGGTTGAGGGTTAGTTGCATGTAATTATGCATAATTTATTGTTATTACTATGGTAAGTACATGTAACATGTAACAAGGACACTGTAAAATAAAGTGTTACCCACTTTACAATAAGGTTCATTCGTTAACTACCTTAATTAGCATGAACTGCACTTATACAACATTTATTAATCTTTGTTAATGTTAATTTCAACATTTACTAATACCTTATTACAATCTTGTAAACATTAGTTAATGCAATGTGAACTAACATGAACAAACAATGAATGACTGTATTTGTATTAACTAACGCTAACAAATATTAACAAATAATGTAACAAATGTATTGCTCATTGTTAGTTCATGTTAGTTAATACATTAACTAATGAACCTTATTGTAAAGTTTTAGCACATATTTTCTATTGATCCAAATTTGAATGTACACCTGTGCATTTACTGCAACCTCATATTATAAATGAGTTGGGAAATGTGATTTTCTTTATATGTTTCATTACAACAGCACCTGACAAAAGTTCCAGGATAATGCAGATTTGTGATTCGTCCCTGAATATCACTTCCATCCAATCACACATGATTGCTTCTCTTTATCCCACTGTAACCTTGTTTTCTTGTAATTGTTAGTACTCATTATTCATTTGGCTTTTCTATATGTAAATCCCATTTCATTCAGCTGGTTTCTTACTGGTCTGTCACAAACATTGGCTCCTGTTTCTGTCCATTTGTTTTTCATTTGTTTTGTTGTGCATTTTCTACTGTATTTGCTTTGAGATTTCTATCCTGACGCTTTCACGTCTTCCTCATGTTTTCCTTTATACCTCCCCATTTAGTTTATACTTGCACCAAATTTTAGACACAGCTGACTGGGAACAACCAACTTCTTTGGCCATAATCCGTGTTGAAATTCCTTGTTGGAGGAGTTTTGCAATCCTTTTCATTGTTTCAGCTAACAACTCTTTTGTTGTGGCCATATTTCCTTTCATTTAGACAAGTCAAACAACCTGTTAAGGTGTGTTAGCACTCTCTTTTAACTGTTGACTAATTAGCATTTTTAGACTTGTCCCAGTATTTGTTTCAAAATGGAAATTAAAAGATGATTCCATAATTTTTCCTCAACATTGAGTGAATCCATATACTTTTTACCTCTATGTGCTCTGGAAAAAGACATGCCAATTATAACAAAAAAAGAATTAAGTGGACTTGATTGAGGTATGTTTCATAAAGCCAGAATGTCTTTTCTGTCATATCTGTGATTTGTTTATTTGCTAAAAAGTAAAACAAATATGGATGAACATCCTCTAAGTGTGATGATTCCATCATTTTTGCCAATTTATTCTACTAACCCTAACCTAACAGTCTACTTATACTCTAAAGAGAGTTAGTTGACATGTAGTTGTAAAGTTAGTAAGTAGAGTGTCTAAAGGAGACTATTGAAATAAAGTGTAGCTTTTAAATGCATTTGAAGCGCCATAAGAACGCATTGGAAGAGTTGAAAGAGTGTGAAAGTTAACTTTGATAAATTAGTGAAGATGCTAGGCTTTCACTAACACAAGAATGTGTTTCACAGCACTCGGACGTGTGTGGTCATGTCTGAAGGGAACGTATTTGTGCGCTGATGTTTGTGTGACAGAGTGTATGCAGAGTTACATTTGATCACCAAACACAAAGAACATTACAAATATCATTATAAAAAGTGACCTAACTATTGAGAAATGTGTCCCAACGATTGTAAAAATAAATAAATAAATAACTGGGTAGAAACTGCAATAAAACTACATTGATCCAAATAGAGAGAGATACATATATATATACATATAATTTCATGAATAATGCCTATGATGTTTATTCTACTCTTTAATATTATAAATAAAAATGTTTTAAAAATAAGCCAATCGCCACTCCAAATTAATGCATACATCTCACTTTTCATGAAGTTGTTTCAACGAAATAGTTCTCAGAAAAATGGATAAAAAAAACTACTTTTCACATAATGAGTGTTACTGTTGTGTTCATTGATGTTTTCATTAAACTGTAGCCTATATATGTGTTAACATCTTAAAAACAGCATTTTAGGGCTTCATGACCCTTTAAGGGCCTACAACATTTCCTTAAATTTAACCAGTGTAGTGAAGCAGGACAGGAGAAATGTTCCCTCTATATAATTCCAGCAAGAAGCCATGGCAGCAGCGATTTGTATAATATGAAGGCGGGACAAAGATGATTGAGCCAAACCAAGGTATACAGTGAGTTACAGTAATCCAGCCTTGAGGAAACAAAAATATTAATCACTGTCTCCAAATCCTTTACTGATAAAAACGCTTTTAATTTTGCAATGGATCTGAGATGATAAAAGCCACTCTTCACCACTGAATTGAATTGTTTATTGAATTCACCGTTATCAAAAGCCACTCCCAAATTTCTAGCATGATCATGTGAATTCACAGATAAAGGACCCAGATTGTTTTTATCTGTTTAATAGATTCTGGTGGTCCAAAGACTACAATTTATGTTTTCGATTCATTCAGCATATGAAAGTTAGCTGCCAGCCAGCATCTTACCTCTGCAAGACAGTCCAACAAAGAGTGCATGTCAGCTGTGTATCGTCCACATAGAAATGATACACAATATTATGCTTCCGAAAAATTGAACCTAAAGGGAGCAAATACACCGAAAACAAAAGCGGGCCCAAAATTGATCCCTGAGGTACACCACAAGTTACCATAGAGGGAGAAAAATTCCCAAACTCAACTGAATTTTCTTTTTTCAAAAAATATATGATTAAAATCAGTTCAATGCGGTTCAACCAGTTCAACCCACTTACTTGACCGTTCAGGCAAAATGGTATGGTCAGTGGTGTCAAAAAAGCCACACTGAGATCCAGTAGGACCAGATTTGCAGAGTCAACCCACAGCAAACAAAAGATCATTCAGTGCCTTAAGCAACACTGACTCTGTACTGTGGTCCTACTGGATCTCAGTGTGGCTTTTTTGACACCATTGACCATACCATTTTGCCAGAACGGTTAAGTAAGTGGGTTGAACTGGTTGAACCGCATTGAACTGATTTTAATCGTATCTTTTTTGAAAAAAGAAAATTCGGTTGAGTTTGGGAATTTTTCTCCCTCTATGGTTCGGTCAATGGTGTCAAAAAAGACACACTGAGATCCAGTAGGACCAGATTTGCAGAGTCAACTAAATCCACAGCAAACAAAAGATCATTCAGTACCTGACTCTGTACTGTGGTGCTGTCTAAAACCAGTTTGATACTTGTCTAATGAATCATTGTCATTTAAAAACGCAGACAATTGATGGAAAACATCCTTTTCCAATAAGTTAGATAGAAATGGTAATATATCTAAAATTAATGGATCTAGACTGGTCTATTAATTTAAGGCTATTAAATAACAGTCCTAAACTAGTTTTTTTTTTTAATACAAATAAGTTAGCAAGTTGGTATGAGCCACCACAGTCAGCAAAAATATAGAAAATAACAAATTGTAAGGGAGTACCAGACTCAGAGACAGGCTTACCATCAAACCCAAACAGGTGTTTATTGAACAGATTCACAGATGAAGCAGGGGAGTAAAAACAAAGTCAGAGTTATTGATGACTGATGAATATTGAATAACAGTCCTTTCCTTTATACCAGGTAGCTTGGGATTTGATGATGATGTGAGTGGAGGAGACTGGAAAGCATACAGACGGTTGGGATTGGTGAGTAGGGGAGCGGGGAACAGGTGAGGAAACACAGGTGGGTATAACTGGAGAGTCTTAGGAGAACGCTGGAGGAATACGAGGAGATCTCAGGAGTGTGACTGGGAACCCACAGGAGACAACAGGTAGGCTAAGGAGTCTGTAATCCACATTGCAGAGCAGGCGATGAGTGACTGAGAAGTAAGTGCTGTGTTTGAGTGGGCTGATGATGGACAGGTGCAGGAGATTTGGATCTGGAGAGAGTGAGTGCTGGGTGTGTTTGACGGAGTGACAGAAAATGAAAATGAAGTGGTATTTGGGGTTAAGATTATGTAAACTACAGCTACACAATGCCAACATGAACTGTTATCGAAACATGTGACGCTGATTCTGATGAACATCATTCCTGCATGCAAATCCTTCCCAGCTAACACACGAAAATGTATTGGATACGTAATTTATTGGAAGTCTACCTTTTGGTAATTCCGTGACTTACTGACAACTTTGTATGACCTTGCATGCTTGTAATTTCATTCGCTCTTTATATATAAAGAAGAGATGGTGATATACAACACGCATGAAGAGTGCGCCCCGCGAGCACAGGATCCTCTGACGGGACAGGAAAGTTTGTTTTTCTGAGGTATGAGACTTTTTATTTCTTTACAAGTGAGCAGACACTTTCTCAGCTACGCTTAATTAAAATAAAATGACAATAAATTATAGGTAACACTGATATGTGAAATAGTGTATAAATCTAGTTGGAATTCCACTAGATCCACGAGACATAAACTATAATGTTTACACTAAATGTTTCAGAGATTAGGGTTTCAGGATTTTTTACTTTAAAGCAGCCCTTTCGATCACAGATAACATCACCCACATTCAGACATACAAAGTTCACTTTTTATCAGTCCTCTATGATGTCATCACACACGCACACACACACACACACCTCTAATAAAACTACACGTGTCTGATGGCATGTTTTTCCTCAGCTTGCTCAGTCTGGACCTGATCTCGATCACTCGTGCCTCTACATGTCAGTGCTTCACTGCTGTCTATTTCTCCAGCTTTCAGCATCAGTGATTTCACACAAACCCTGCAGGTCCATGATTGTGCAACGCTGTAATGAAAGAGAACTAATGCATATATAGTTCACTATAGCCTTTACTGTACTGTAACCTATTGCAAAGGAGATACTGGAAAAAGTCAGAGCATGCAGTTACCATCGCTCCAGTACTTAGACACACTTAAATGTCTGAATGCAAATTCATTAGATGTTAAATTTAAATAAAAACTAAAATGTTGTGCAATGTTTATATGTCTATGTGGTGTTTTTAATATTCTTTAAGACAAAACATGTGTAAATCCATGTCAACATCATTGCTGAGTATTTTCACTGCAGTGAAACAAAGACACTCAAAAACACGCTTTGAAATCGCTGGTGTTTCACAAACTACCTTGTAACCAATCAGATCAACGTGTGATCGTCAACGAGTGGATCTCTGAGCTAGTGAGTGAGTGGAGGCGGGGCTATTTTGCATATTCGAAGAACCATGTTTACTAAATGAGGCAAGAGTTTAGAGTTACATTCAAGCTATTTTAAGGCACAAAGATTTTATTTATTTTTTTTCGTTTAAATAATGTAATTTTGGTGATCAAAGGTGAGTTTTAAGGGATACAATTATTGACTACAGGGGGAGTTATTGCATAGTACCATTATGCATGTAGTCAGAGGGGTTTGAAACATATTGATATGAGTAAATATGCATTCAGCCAACAATACACACTTCAAGACACAGTAGCTGGGTAATTCTTCAACTATGGTACTCTTTGAGCTAGACAGTTTCAGAAAATAAAAACATTTCTACAAACAGTTTTTTAGTATCAGTTGGTTTCTCAATCTGTTTAGAAACCTTCCCTTAAGTTGGCTGTGATGATTTGTATTGAATAATATATATATTTTGCCATTTTTATCTGACAGTCCAAGAAAACGGTCATTTCCATCACATAACAAAACATGTGTTTTGAAGTGAAAATAATTAAATATATTCTGTTATAAATATATTTGATTAAATAGCACACACATCTCTGATCAAATTTGTAATTTATTTACTTTTCAGAAATGTAACTGTAATGATTTTACAGTGTTTACACTAAAAAACACCTAAAACTAGATCACTGGAACATTTCATTTACTTATCATAGCTCAAAATCATGTATTTCTCAAAGTGTACACATATCTTACCCCTAACTGCACAATTATCAACACCACTGAATATAGTTGTTTTGATTGTATGTTTTTTATATGTTTTACTTTAAAATATGTGTTGTGGTGGAAATGACATGGCGTGGCGGAAGAGACATAGATAGGCAACTTCCAATTAAAAACTATTTTTCTATTGCTCTATGTGGTGAACCAGAGCAAATCAATAAGCAACAGCATTAGTGAACAAAAACATATAATCAATATTTTTAAATGAAAAACAATCCAAAAAATGAAAAAAACAACAACAAAAAAACATGAATATGTGTTAAAAATCAGCAAATCGTTTCTTCACTGCTTTCTACATGCTGAACTAGAACAAACTAGTACAAACCCTTTATGTCATCATTGCCTTAATGTAACTTTAATATAACCAGTTGAATATAATGTTGAATAACAGATAAAATAGGCAATATTTTGAAATGAACACCTTGCTGCTTTTTCTTCAGGTATCTTTCTCTGTCCTTCTTGAGGGACTCTGCATATTTAAGTGGATCTGATTTTATTCTTTCTCTATATGATCTTGACCTCTGTGCTGTGGTATTGCTTGCCATCTTAAAGAAAGAGCCAAGACATCATGTCAAACTTACTTATCTATTGTTCTCTCAGTTACCAACAATATTGTAACAATAATAAATAATAAAATATTTCCTTACTACCTTAACTTAACCTTTTCATGCATGAATTATGATAACCTCAGTCAGGATTTTTTTTTCCTATGTGTTTTTATTGCTCTTAGGGCATGAAAAACAAGATTTTTTATTTTATTTATGTTTTTTTACACATTTTTCAAAGAGATTTTCAGATGTCCACTTGAGTGGACAGCATGCGTTTATAGTTTAAACTGAAGAGATACTGTATTAAACATACCGTAATACAATAATCAAACAGATAAAGTATGTGTATTTAACAAACTAATCAATAAAATTATATCAAATCATGTGAAAACTATAAAATATATACAAAAAATATAAATGTGAAATATTGCAAAGGCATTCTACGAGGTGGCTAATTCGTACGAATTCATACGACCTCAATCGTACCTCAATCGTACGAATTAGTACGATTTTTCCAAAATCATACATATTTTACAAATTGAATTATACGTATTCATACGAATGACCTACCCCTGACCCTGCCCCTAAACCTACCCATCACATGGGTTTAGACAAATTAGCCCCCTTTTTATCATTCGTACAAATTCTTACGAATTGGTCGTGAGATAGTGTTGGATGGACACATTTCTATCATAGCCCTCCTCTGAGTAAACCTAGCGATACGTTTTTATCAATCTCATCTGAAATGAGCAGTGTTGGGGGTAACGTATTACAAGTAACATGCATTACGTAATCAGATTTTGTTTAATGTTACAAGTAAAGTAATGTATTACAAGTAACATGCATTACGTAATCAGATTACTTTTTGATGTTACGAGTAAAGAAAAGCATTACAATAACGTGCATTACGAAATCAGATTACTTTTTGATCTAACAAGTAAAGTAATGCATTACAAGTCACATACATTATGTAATCACGTAACTTTTTTGATGTCAATGAAAAGTACATTCTAATAATACAAATATTTATTTACAGTCAAAAAAGTCACTGCAGATGAAGTATTTTCAAAAACAATATTCACAGTATAAGTATGACCTGTAGCTGAATAGCCATTGATGCATGAGGTCCACTACAGTGGACATGTGATTAATCAGATTTTTCTCCCAATCTAAAACCAAAACTTGGAAAATGTAACTGTGATATGACTCATTAGATATTGCTTGATGCTGCAATATATATTTTTTTACCTACAAGATTCTCCTAGGATAGAAGGAATGGATGGATATTCCAAAGCAACTTGGCATTTCTGACTGACCATTGGCCATCTTGGTTTGGAGGGGGAAAAAAAATCAAAACACAACTTCTTGCCACTTGGTTGCAATGTATAGGATGATGCCCTGGTGCATCATCCTACATTGCAACCAAGTGGCAAGAAGTTGTGTTTTGATTTTTTTTCCAATGAAGAGGATGATGTGCAATTAAGCCATCAAAACCCGTGCAAATTTAAGAAAATGCTTTTTTTAATAGCTGTCCACTGTAGTGACCACTATGCATGAAAGGGTTAATTAATTATATGTTTTTTTTATATATTAAAGTTTTAGTATTATAGCCCAAATAATTTGCTGTTTAGCACGAACAATGTCATTTCCACCACAACCTGTCTTTACCACCACAATGAACACCGTGGTGGAAATGACATTTCCCCCCTTTCTCTCTAAAATATCATGCTATGTTAGCCTGCTAATATTAGTTTTAGAGTTAGCATTAAATATACACAAATTACACATTATTAAATTAAATTTATCCAGTTATTTGTACGTCCATGTGAAATATGAGCCGTTTGGAAATGACGACTAATAAACATACTCTCAGTTTTAGTCATATTTACCTTGATTTTTCTTCTTTTCATTACCCCCTAAAGAGGTCACCCTTTCACCCAGCCACGTGGTCCACTGTGGAGCTTCTGTTGCTATGGTTACTAAGTATACAAACCTAAAACAATGATCCCAGGATTCTATTTTGTACAGTGTGGTGGAAATGACAGTGAACCCAAGGGACAAGGGTTCTACTTATGAAAAATATAGGAAAATGTGAATAAATATTGCAATATATAATTGAATTAGACATTATTTTATTTTGTACTTGAAATCTACATTATTTAAATATTTAATTTAGAATTAAGCGAGGTTGAAGGTACAAAGTCTGGCTTAGGGACAGAGGCAAAACAGTAAAAACCATGCATAAAAGGCCTCATATTATATAATAAAAAGAATGATTGAGCCATGATACATTTGTTATAAGTTCCCCTTGGGGTGAAGTAAGTGTGGCAAAAACAAAAAATGTTTTTTAGTTTTTATAATTTCATCCAGGGACAAGAAAAGTACCATAGTTAAAGAATCACCCTATAACTCAGTGACTTTCAGTGTGTTGACGCATTGAGCGTGAGACTCACGCAATTGACACTTTTCACACGCTCTCACGCCACACATCCATTTTCTCACGCACTGAAAAATTGCGGAGCAAAGAGGTACTTTTAATATTAAACTATTAATTCTCAGCTCTTAGATTCCGTCAATTTTATTACGAAATTCAGACAAAAATACGTTTGGCGCTTGTAAATGTGACGTGACAGATCGCTGAGCGCCTCAGTTCAAGTGCACGTGAACCGATCATCTGTTACTTTTTTATTTAAAGATGCAGTACAACTTACCGAAAGTATACATAATATCGACCAATTAGTGTTTTTCAACCACGGAAAGGGGTCAATATAACAGCAGGAGAACAATTATGTCACATAACATTACATTTACCTCAGGAAAGCCATTTAATGACCATAGCATGTTAATTGAATAGAAAAAATGGCTAGAGAGGAGATTTTGCTGAGCACTATATTACATATTTATTATATTTTTACTTATGTCATTAAATAATTGTTATTATAACAAAAACTGCATTATATTTAATTTAATTTGTTATTTTTAACCTTTAATAATACCAGAAGATTGGGCCCTCTATGTTTACAGCATTAGGTGAGATTATTTTTTTAAATAAAATTTAAAATAAACATGCATCCAAATGAGTCAATATTGAATCAAAATCGGAATCAAATCACAAGAATGGAATTAAAATCTTGAAATTTTTGTCAAGCAATAAAAACTCTATCCTACCAGTCATTGTACAATGTAAACATTGTAACATGTTGTCACTAAACTTCATAAAATTCTATTTAGTTACCAAATGTTTTGACAATCACAATTACAACCCCAACCCCCCCCCCCGCCCCGCCCCGCCAAAAAAAAAAAAAAAATCTCACTCCAAGCTAAACTCAAAAGTTGGCAGCACTGGTGTGTGTATATGTGTAATGAATGGCCAGAGGTGTAATTGAAGCGGTGTGTAATTGCAGCTTGGAAGTTAATTCAGATTTTGTGCTGGATGTCCTTTATAGATTTACACAATGCAAATATAAAGGCCTCTAAATTATCAACACGATCAAAACGTTGTTGAAAAACCTGTTGTTCACGATCTACTTCATGCCTTCTGTTGTCTGGTTGATATCTTTAGCAAATAAAAGCCTTTTAGTATAACAGTGAAAACACCTACCTTCAGCTCGTGCTTCACGTGTCTTTTTGCTGTGAAGTCTTCACTGATTTTTATAAAGTAAACGTAAGAATAATTTGCACATTGAAAGGAATATTTTAAGATGAAGATCATGTTCATATATGCGAGTATCAGATATATAATCCATCAGACTTTTGAGGAAGGTTTATTTGTTCCTCTCTCAATCATTGTATTGCATGTGTTTTAAAGTAAAGCTTTGATCATAAAACTAAGCATTTAAATATCATCTTACTAAGGCAGATAGAGTGACAACTGATGCATACAAATTGTCAAAATGTGGCTAAACAACTAGGACAATGCATGGTGTAGTGTCCCATAATGAAATTCATTGAACTTCTTTCTGTTAAAACATTTCCTGGTCCAGCATTACTTGCAAGATAACTGGCTAAGTGACAAAAACAACAACAACAACAACAACAACAACAACAACAACAACAACAACAACAACAACAACAACAACAACAACACTTTTGTTTGGAGTTTATTGTTGCATAATGGCTGTGCTGTTTCACATTCTTACAAAAGTAAGCACTAGGCAGTGTTCAGGAACTTGCACACTATATTTTATGTGAACCTACCAGCCCTACCAACAAAAACTTTCTCTCTTTTTTTTTTTTTTTTTTGCATTTTAATAAGAAGAAAACAATTTACATACAGGCTACATGTAACCACACATGTCAGGGGTAAACAAAAGGGAAAAAAACGAAGAAACCCGATTAACAAAGCTGCAGTGTACATTAGTATCGTGCCTCCACCTGCCGGACAGAGCCTGTTACTACAGTCAATGCACAAATACCACAAGCCTCCAGTAGGCGGAGCTACACTTCCATATATGGTCAGTCCCTTACTGCAGTGGGCGGGGCCTTTCATTTGATTGGTTCAGGGGATGTCAATCACCTCTGGTCGATAGCAAACGAGCTAACTAGCTCCACAGGCAAAATACTGTCTGAAACGTAACAGCGAAAAATCGGCGGGTTATTTATTTAAATGTATTTATTTATTTTTTATATATCGAAACGTTAGATCGGAAAATTGCAGAAACTGGGGCGAAAGGAGAGGTATGTTGATTATTGTGTCAGTAATAAGTTAATTGGAAACAGTAGCTCAGCTTACACGCTACTAGACACAAACATTAGCTTAACGCTGATGCAAATAACTACATCAATATTTCGGTGTTATTAAACACATACTCGTTAAAGATATAAGCATTGTTTAATCTCTACAGAATAATTCACGTTCTGTAAATTCTTTCATTAAGTGTATCCTTGTTAGTTTAAATAAACCTCATTTGTTTGCTGGTTTGTTTATTTGTTTTGCTAACTTGTGTGCCGTTGTTGTTGTTGTGAACATTTTATTAACATTATGTGTATATAGTATAATATAATGTCGCTCTATATGGCTTTATTAACCTTCTAGTTGAAAAAGCTAGCAAGTGTAACAGATCTAGATTTAACCTTACATTTCTTTACCATCTCTACAATAACATCTATAAACGTAATATGTGTTATGTTTACTATTAAATAATCATGTCATTTCATTTATAATGATAGTAATAATGGTAAAAATATAAAATAAAAACACTATTTAAAGGGATAGTTCATCCAAAAATCATTTACTCTCCTTCAAGTTGTTCCAAACATGTTCAAGTTTCTTTCCTCTGCTGAACACAAAAGAAGATATTTTGAAGAATATGACAAACCAAACACTTGATGGAGAATGTTTTTTTTGGAAACATGGAAATCAATGGGGTGCATCAACTGTTTGGTTTGACATATTCTTCAAAATATCTTTTTTTGTGTGTGTTCAGCAGAAGAAAGAAATTCGTACAAGTTTGGAACAACTTGATGGTTAGTAAATGACAAAATTGTAATTTTTCGTTGAACTATCCTTTTAAGTGAGCACAGGCTAACAAGTGTGTGTAAAATACATTCAAGTGTAAGTTTGTCAAACACACGAGAAGATAAAGCCCCTGTTAGCTGTTGCTGAATTGTTGTTTTTGGCTGTGATCAAACTGCAAACATAGAAGCGTCTGCAGATTAGTATCGGAAAATAAAACAAATAATGATATTAATAAATAATTTGTATTTTGTTTGAATTCTGTTAAATAAGTTGCAGTTGATTTTTGTATTTAATAATTATACTTGCTTTATTAACCAGCTAATATTTCTATTATTGCCTACTCTTAATAAAACATCTCAAAACGGTTTACAAACTGCCTAATACATGTATAAGTGTACATAAAAAAATTGAACGGTAGTAAAGAAATGAAGAAAATCCCTATTGAAGAAGCTTTGTGAAATGCAGTTTGATGAATTGTCTATAAAAAAAATGGATAATTTATCTTGGTTTATTTCGCTCTGTAGGAGAATGGTCGTCCCTGATGGTGGAAGTGTCATTCAGCCAGCCGATAATGGTGACGCCGACGGGACGATGTCCAGTTCTGAGCCCGAGTTCGGGCCGACCCTGACCGCAGAGGAGCTCGAGGAGGTCCGAAAGCTTCAGGAGCTGGTGCGACGCCTGGAGGTCCAGAATCAAGCCCTGCGCAACAGGGGCAGTAAACTAGCCAACAGCAACCTCACCACAGGGAGTAACATCAACAACCTGCACGAGGTCATGGACACGTCCCCCAGAGCAGAGGATGCTGGGAACTCGCTGTCTCCTCCGGCGGGCAGCAGCAGCAGTGAGGACATGTCTCCGCTGCCTGACGCCTGCAGGCCTGAGGATGAGGACGGGTTCTTGAGCTCACCGCGTGCTTCTGGCTCCAAACACACACTGGCACACTTCAGCGCTGGTGTGTGTCCAGAGGTCTGCGACTCAGAGGCGCTGGGAGCGGGGCACGCGGGAATGGACCAGTCCGCCCTGGACGAGGTGGATGTACTTGACTTGGAGACGTGTGCTCAGGCCGACGATGAAGACTGCTGGTGGGTTTATTGATCTTTCGGTAACACTTTATTTTACTGTGTCCTCCTTGTTACACATTATAGTAATGACTATAAATTTTGCACAATTACATGCATCCACTAACCCTAACCCTTATAGCAGGGGTGGCCAGTCCTGTTTTAGGAGATCTACCTACCGACAAAGTTCAGTTCCAACCCTGATCCAACAACACAATTATCAAGTGCTCATGATGATCTTAAAGGGATAGTTCACCTCAAGTCATCCTAGGTGTATATGACATTCTTCTTTCAGACGAATCCATCTGAGTTATATTAAACATGTCCTGGCTCTTCCAAGCTTGATAATGGCAGTGAATGGCTGTTTCTGTTTTGAAGTCCATAAAAGTGCATCCATCCATCATAAAAGATCTCCACACTAGGGCTGCACGATATTGAAAAAAACTGACATTGCGAATTTTTTTTCTGCGATATGAAGAAATACAGAATTTTTCACTAGATGTCTTGAATTGCTCAATAATAAAATAATTATTGGGGTGATTTTGTAGGTAACTGCATCTTCATAGAAAATAAATATAATAAAAAAATTATTAAAAAAGCTGAAAAATTACTTTTTGGGTTGTTTAATACACTGTTTGACTCACCATATTATTCACTCTTCTATCAATTCAGGCAAGTCAAGGATCTAAAATGTCATGATATTAATAATGCATGTCGCTTACTCTAAAATAAGGGATCCTGGAGTTTACAGGAGGCTAGATCTCTGTACAGGACAGGTTCAAACAGAGCTCTACACTTCATAATCACATTAGTGAGTGACAAAATAAGTAATTTAACATTTTATTCAACAATTACAAACCTCTGTTTGAAAATAGAAAAGTAGCAAACATCTTTTAAACAAAATTTTAAAAACAAAATTTATATAAATATATAAACAGCTATACATCACCAACCACAAATTGGTTTACAAAAATACAGCGTAAAATAAATATTTATTTTTATAAAACAAATAAATTGCAATAAGCTAAACTTGTGATAAATAACAATTAACTTAGAATAAATAAATGAAAATTTAGCAACAGTGGCAAAGTAAAACAAGTGGTGGTCATCATAGCTAACAAATAAAGATTAAATTAAACTTTTCAAAAACTGTATAAAAAAAAAATCTGATTTCTTTCTTTCTAAACATAGTGCCTAATAGATAAATAAATTAAATACAACATTAAGAAATTAAATAAAATATTTCTTTCTCACAACTGTTGCATAATATAGTAAATATTAGGGCTGTTTTCGACTAAGGATTTTCATAGTCGAATCTGATTCGTTAGATTTTGCCGTAGTCGACTGATAGTCGAACCTTTTTTTTTTTTTTTAGATAGCAGCTAGATTTTTTCCATTTCAAACAAAAGAGCTAAAAAAACTAAAAGAAAAACATGGTGTGTAACAAATACCTTTTATTCATTTAAAGCCAGATGAACAAAACATATCACACATATATCTTAACATTTCATAAACATGAGGAGCAATATGAGAGAGAAATTTGGTGATCGTTGTTTAGGTACATTAAACCACGTAAAGCTTTTTCACGCCCATGAGAACCGTGTGGAGTCAACTCACAGCCGCTCCGCTGCCCTGCTGAAAATGTGAAGCAGATTTTTGAATACATTTATATTTATTTACATTAGTAAGCTACAGGACATCGTCTTTCAAAACATGACCTGCGCGAAAGCGGAAAAAAAAAATTGTACCCAGCCCTTCTGAAAATGCGAATGCGTCTCTGTCCCCAGCACATTTCAAACCAAACTGACGCCCATGTATTCGACTATGAGGTTCATAGTCGAATCAGACCTCTCCGAATCGAATCGTCGAATCCTCGACTAGTAAATATAAATGTTCAAATATACCAATTTGCCTTTTAAGGATCTGTATGCAGACTTGAGACTTGTTTATCTATGTTGCCACTTGCACTGAAAAGCCTCTTTGAGGGGGAACTTATAGCAAGAATACATAGATATTTGTGGGCAAGCTTGGTGAGATGTGGAAAGCTTACTCTGTGTGTGTGTTCCACCATGCAAGTGGATCTTGCTCTGTGTCTATGGAAGGTGTTAGCAAGTAGTTGCTTAATTCTGCTTCCACAGCATCCTTGAAGGTCACAGAGGAATCACCCTTTGCTGCAACTCTGCTCTGTAAAACTTCCTAAGGACTTCTTGGCTTTTTTTTGCCTGGGACTTTCAGCAACCTCGGGCTCCACCTCAGTGCTGAAGCCTAATGTCTCCTCCTGGCCTTCCCTCATCTCTGATGCAACTCTGGCCTTCACTCTGGGCTTGATGTCTGCACTGATGAAGTCCATCTCGAACCGGGGGCCCGAACAAGAACCCACGTCAAGCTGCTCCTGAATAATGTCATCTTTATATTTCTCATTATTGTAGTACAACATCTCCTTCTTCAAGGTCTTGGTCAGGTCTGTGTCTTCCTCTTGCATTAGCAGCACTGAAGTGTTGAAAAGGTGAAGAACTGGCTTCACATAGGAGACACTGACATGGTCTTCTCCTGACACTGCATCTGTGATGTCCAGCGGTGGGCCAGTGTCTTGCTGACAGATTCCAGGACATCTGTATCTTGCCTGGTTGGAATCAGATGCCGTGCCTTCTTGTCCTCAGACAGTTCCTGAGTTAAAGCCTAACAAATTTAAATCAGTTTGCCTTTAACAATAAATGACTAACAAAACTAGCATTTATGAAACTGATTAAACTTAGGAAAATGTTATATTTCAAGTCAAGTCATGCATGGCATAGCAATTGTCTGTTGTAATGCAGACTAGACGTCTCTCATCCAGGCCCCAAGCAGCCAGTGCTTCTCTCATCCCCGTTGCGATGTTCTCACTTGTATGATCCTGCGGGAAAAATGCTGTTTGCAAACTGCGACTTTTCAGTTTGAAGTCGTCATTAATAAAGTGTATGGTCAGACTTATGTAGGGCTCCGTTGTTCGGCTGGACCACAAGTCTGTTGTTGCTGCATAATATTCCACATGACCGCTCGGTTTCAACTAGTGCCTTGTGTTTCTCATACAGCTCTGGGATGGCAACTTGAGAAAAGTAGGTTTGTGATGGTATTACATACCGCTTGTCAAGCGAGCGGATCATGCTTTTAAAACCCTCTTTGGTAACGGTGTTAACTGGTACCATGTCTTTCGCGAGGTGAAATGTTATCGCATCAGTGACATCTTTCTGCTTGGAACTCTTCTCATTTGGTGTAACACTGGCAAACGAATCCAAAATAGTTTTTTGCTTTGGACGGCAATCAGATCTGGCTTTGCACTCGTCACACAGGGCTTTGTGGTGCCGAAATTAATCGTGTTTCCGCGTGTTGTGGCAACAATTGCAAGGCACTCCCGACAAAATACCTGCTTCTGGTCAACATCATTCTTTCTGAAGCCAAAATATTTCCAGATAACTGATGATGCATTTCTTTTTGCAACCAAATTTTCCATTTTGGTGCTTTTTTTCCTGTTCCTCGTTCATTTCGCCATTCGCATGTGAGCCTGCACGTCAAAAACACGTGAACTCTGAACAATGTGAACCAACTCTGCTTTGTACATTTTTTTTTTTTTTCTTTTCTTAAATTGGAGTAAATTACCTTATATCAGGCAAATATGAGAATATAAGTTTTTTCTTTTGAATCAAACATAAATATAATATATGTTTTGCCTTACTACATCGTTTATCCTGCGATGTGACTATTGCACATGCGCACATCGCGCTGTCGATGCTGAAACGATATATCGTGCAGCCCTACTCCACACGGCTCCGGGGGGTTAATAAAGGCCTTCTGAAGCAATACGATGAGTTTGTGTAAGAAAAATATCCATATTTACAATTTTATGAAGTACAATAACTAGCTTCCAGGCCAAACGAACATACGGATTCCACTTAAGTCTAAAGCGCAACTTATGCGAGTAATGCGACGAACTGCTGATGTTTACGCTACGCCATGATGCACTACGCTTCCTCTGACCTCAAAAGTTGTGTACGTTGAGCTTTAGGTGTAAGTAGACTGTGTTTGGCCGGAAGCTAGAATTTTACTTTGTAACTAGGGCTGGGTTTCGATTCAAATTTCAAGAATCGATTCGATTCCGATTCTCAAGATCCTGAATCGATTATCATTATTCGATTCGATTCGATTCGATTCGATCCGATCCGATCTCATCCGATCTGCGGGAAGTGTTTTTGAAAAAAGCATTTTTTTCCAGCTGTTACCTGAATTACAGGACTGTAGTTATGCAACATATTGATACTATTATTATAGACATTCAACTGCAAATAAATGGAGTATTGATGGTTGTAAAGAACAATCCCCCTTCCAGAGTGATACAACTGCTTTCACAAACTTGCACTGGTGTAGACGACAGAGGATGCAGAGGTATATCAGCAGCAGTAGACCGATTATTTAGACGCGAACCTGATGTATTATTAAAAATGACATAAAGAATTAGGGCTGCACGATATTGGGAAAAAATGACATTGCGATATTTTATTTTTCTGCGATATATATTGCGATATGAAATCTAATCTAATTTTTTCTTACAAACAAAAATGGGGTGAGCAGACTTACATTCTCATTTTAAATGATTTAAACATCAGAGTATTATTTAAATTAGAGTACATTATTTGTTTGTAACTTTGGGATATGGTTTGAATTGTTAACATATTAACTAACATGAACTTACCATGAGCAATAGCCTACTTTTGTTACTATATTTATTAATCTTTGTTTATATTAGTTTATAAAAACACAGCTGTTCATTGTTTGGTAATGTTACTTCACAGTGCATTAAACTATGTTAACAAATACTGTACAACTTTTGATTTCAACAATGAAGGCTATAGCCTAAATGTTGAAATTAACAATGTTGTAGAAGTGCAGTTTAGTAATAGTAAATGTTAACTAATGTAGTTAAATAGTTTAATAAATAGAACATTATTGTAAAGTGTTACAGATTTTTTTATACACCAATTCAGACGTCTCGTGAGTTCAGTGTTGGACAGATCAGTTGTTTAAACCATTCATTAAATTGAATCGGTTCAAATGAATCATTAGTTCGCGAATCGGACGTGTACGGCACGCGTTGTGTAATTATCTTGGCAGTTTAGGATATCGCACAAGATTTGACAACACAGAAAACATTTCATCACTGGATAGTTTTTTTTTTTCGACACCATCGTGTCAATTTATTTTGATTAATATGCGCGAGGGAGAGAGAGCAAGACAGCGCTCGTGTTGTTTGAAGACGGTGAAGGTGAGCGCGCGCGCGGCCTTTTGTCAAGCTCGTTCTCTGCATTGCTTCTGAACCCGAAATGGTGCCAGCTCGCAGCTTTGAGCGTTTCTGGAGTTTTCAAAGCAACCGCTTGCTTAACGTTACTGACCGCCATGTTCATTGTTTTAATGTCCTTCCACCTCGCGTGCATGCGTGAATTCAATGACGCGGCAAGTTAAAGTTCACGGGGAAAATGTAGGCCTATCATTAAATCGATCCACTGAGTTACGGATCGATCTTTAGAAATTAATATGTAAATCGATTCAGAATCGGTGAATCGATTTTTTCAACACAGCCCTATTTGTAACGTGTTAAATATGAATATTTTTCTTACACAAACTCATCGCTTCGCTTCAGAAGACCTTTATTAACCCCACTGCCATTATCAAGCTTGGAAGAGCCAGGACATTTTTTTTAAATAACTGATTGTATTCGTCTGAAAGAAGAAAGTCATATACACCTTAGGAAGACTTGAGGGTGAGTAAATCATGGGGTGATTTTCGTTTTTGGGTGAACTATCCCTTTAATCACCTGATTCATTTGTCTGATGAGGGTTGGGCTAAACTTTGCAGGAAGGTAGATCTCCAGAAACAGGAGTAAGTACATGATTGGTGATTTAATGTTACTCAGTACTTAAATGTATAATTACACTGTAACAACGGCACCGTAAAATATAAAGTGTAATTGCTTGTATTATTATTATTATGTCATGTAGCACTGACTATATACTACACTTTTTCTATGGAAAATGTAGGAGTGTCAGTTGCTCGCTCATGCAAAACTCATCTCCACGATGCTAGGGTTGCTGGGTTGTCGTATGCTATGTTAGTATGTTAGCCAAGTGGCTCCTTACTGGATTAATTTAAAAGAGCCCTCCTTTAATGTACACCCAAAAATCATTAACTCACCCTTAAACCCATAAGACTTTTGGTTCATCTTCCAAACACAAAGTAAGATATTTTTATTAGCTATGTTAATCGTAATTTCCTCTATCATAAATGACTTGTGGCTCAGAGTGCACATACAAAACACAAACTCATTTGGGCCTCGATTCAATTCAAGTACTTGAATAAAATAAATAGTGGAAATCTGGAAGTGGCGCTTTCAGCAGACGAGAATCCATGAACCACGTTATTTGACCGTTTAATTTATTTAAACCATTTAAAAATCATAATATAGCAAAGTGCCATTGTGAAGGCATATAAAGTCTGATGCGCTTTGTGTTTCATAGTGAACTTTTGCGCTGTTATCATTTACATGCGTCTCAGCAGCTCGATTAACAAACTCCATCTCTGGGAGTTTTGGGTTGCTTATAACGTTCATTCGGGAATGCAACAAATGCCATTTCACCAGATTTGTAACGTAACACCAACGCCAACACAGGAGAATACATCAATATGTTTCTAAATATGCAAACTGTTGTTCATTGTGATTTCACAATTAAAGTTTAAACCCTCGTTGTAGCATTTCTGTTGTAAAGACGAGGCCAAATATCAAAGATTAAAGGTGCTGTATATAAGAATGACAGTGCAGTCCAAATTCAAAATCAACGAGCGCAATTGATGACGAAAACCGAGGCAACTTACAGACTGTAAGTTAATGAGTTGATTTATCCGCGTTTTAATTTGCTCTCGTTCATAGAGATTTTTAGATGGATACTGAGGCTTTTTAGGTTGTGTGGAATCTGCAGACTCTGACCAGTTTGTTTGCTCACTGGCAGTGGGCGGAGTCACACAGACCGAAACAAAACCCGACTGACAACATGAAACTGGCTGTAGAAGTGTTTTTCAGAGAAACGAGTATGTGAACTTGTTTCCTAAATATCTGCAAACATATTATGGTATTTTTATGCTTTAGTAGAGTAAAAAAGTAACATACAGCATAAGGAAATCGAAATCGATCGAAATTAGGCTAATGCTCAATCTCGATTATCGAATCAAAAAATGGAATCGTGATGCTGCCACGCCCATATGTCACGTCACCTTGGCTTGCCTGTAATGGGTTAAACTCCTTTTCTCGAGAATATTGAAGCCTTTATTTTAAAACGCATTGCAGCTGCACAGCGAGAGCATCATAGCTCGTCTGAGCGAGCTGATTGTCTGTGCTGCGGCAACTGCACGAACCTATGGCGAGTTAGCAGTGGCGTGCGGGTAAATGAGAGCACTTGGCGCCCTGCCAACCTCGAGCGCGCCAATTTGGACGCAGCTGGACTTTAAACTCACCATGGGATTTTAGGTTTAAATCGACTGAAGCGAAGTACCAGATATGAGCGAAATAGCACGGCAAGGCAACGCAGTACTCGTTCCCTTATCTCTAAGGGAACCGAGGTTACGCAAGTAACCAAGTACGTTCCCTTATGAGAACGTTCTCTCGTACTGCGTTGCAAACGCTGTGGGAACCCAATTTAAAACACCGTGCTATTCGCCTGTGACTACTCTGAGGAGTCCAGGGAGCCCCGGGACTATAATAGGTAATAGGTTATATTGTTTAAGTTTCCAATTGACTGAAGATATAAGTTATTGTTACATTATGTTGTTAATAAACGTTTTAAATTTGACAATGTAGTGTGTGGTACATACATTGCGAACAAAGGTCAGATATTATTATATTGCGTCTAAAAATGGCATAGCTTGTGCTTTCAAATTTTTTTTTTTAAATCGAGAATCGAATCGAACCGTGACTTTACAATCGAAAATGTAATCGAATCGAGGATTTGGAGAATCGTGACACCCTTAATACAGCTCCTTTAAGTGAACATTTGAATTAAATTTTGTTTGGCTGATATTAAACAAGGATTTGATCTGCTGTAAAGTGTAACAACAATCACCCTTGTCGGTGCCCTCTGCAGACATTTGTTATAATACGTAATGTGCAGAAGTTGATTGTTTATATTATGTATATGGCATTATGTATTTTAACAGTGTTGTTCAATAAAACCAGATGATTACTTGCTTTTAAAACTTTCTTTGAACCAATTATTTTTGATTAATTGATATTATATATGTATTTTAAGTTGCGCATCGAGGGATTTTTTTTCAGTAAAAGTAAAAGCATTTTTTTTAATGCCAAATCCCATAATATGCATAAAAATTATGTAGATGGAAACTAATGAAGCCTGAGAGGTTTCTGTCCCTCCGTTGAAAGTCCAGGTAACCTGAACTTAGAAGTTTTATAAGGAGATAAAACGACTGAGTTCCTGCTCCCGCTCAAGTTTCCCGCTCAAGTCGGTACTTTTTTGACAAGGGCATCACACTTTAAAACAAACCTCATTGGTTCTCATGCAATACTTTGAGTTTCTGTGTTCATCATATGTGATGTGTTATCTATGTGAATAAAAGCCTAAATTAAATCTGTTCATCATATAAAGCGATCAGATCTCCTCCCAAAACTTGGATTAAACTCTCAGATTTTCATTACGAATATTGTGATTTGTGTTTTGAAGATGACCCAAAGTCTTATGAGTTTGGACTGACATGAGTAAAGTCATTTAGTGTGAGATCTTGTGACTACTGTCATTCTGAATGTAACCGTGATGCATCGGTGAATGGCCATGATTTGAGAGGGGCTGAGAGAGTGGGATCTTCCTGTGTAAACACGGGACGTCCAGTGGCATCTCTAGAATCAAAGTGGAAGCCTGGCCTTGCCATGTTAGTGCTGGGGTCAGCTGTTCTTCTCTGTGGTTGAGCTGTTTTAAATCCACTTTGGATATTAGGGAAGGTCAGGCTGAAAGGTGCAGTGCCTTGGTGAAGTTTTGTTTAGCCCAATGAATACATTTTACTATTGATTGGCTACTTTTTTTTTTTTTTTTGTCCCAGTTTTAATTTTTAAAGGGATATTTCACCGCTGGAAAGATGAATGTGTATTTAAATTGGGTCGGCAGAAGATGTATTTTTGGTTCATGTGGATGAAAGACAACAACTCCCAGAATGCACTTGCTTCGCTGCCCTACGAGGCCACTCCCAAGCCACGCCTACCGGTTACAGAGGGCAGTATCGGAAGAAATGATACAACTAGGCTACTAGCTGGCTCGAAACTGAATTAACAGAGTTTTATGGTGAGATCCCCCATGGGCGGGTTGAACACATGCGGGACGAGCTCCTCCTACTGGCTGTAGTCTCTCGCCAAAAAAGCCTCCGATGACGCTAAATGTCGAGTTTTGCGTCATCTGAGGCTTTACTCCAGACACACAATACAGAAATCTCTCGTCTCAGGGGGACATGAGGGAGGGAAGCACGGTCATTCGAAAATACTACCGGGTTTCTAATGATACAAAGCTACAAAGTCGACATGAAATCAAAATTGACCTATTTACTTTGTTAGCGCATATTACTAGTCTTGTGGTGGACAATTAATCCATGCAAGTTAATACACAGAATAGAAATTGTTTGCCGTGGAAATCTTTAATCAAGATCTGAAAAGTTACTTCCGGTCTGGAATGGCGTTCCTTCTCTGATGACGTCAGTTTGACGGCTTGGCTTGGGTTGAAAACGCTTAACCACTGCCCTCAAACCGTCAGTCTGCTATGAGCAGAGATGGAGAGGAGGAGCGCTAAAGTGAAACCCTGCCCTCTGTTCAATATTCCATTTCACTTGGAAATACGTCACAACACTGGAGAAAAGTCGTCTGCAACTTCCGGTTCACAGGGACTTATGCTAATTGGTGAAATATCCCTTTAACTACATCATCAATGCGCATGACTCACTGGATAAGCAGTCGTTTATCAGCTGTGTGGTTTATTTATAGTGTAACCTTACATACAGCCCATAACTAAAAACAGGCTGCGTGTCAAGGATTACTGTGGTTAAGAGGTGGTTTTGCATTAGGGTTGGGCGATATGGACAAAAAAAAATCATATCTCGGTGTGTTTTGGCTGAATGGCAATGTACAGTAGCCTATATATCTAAAGCAGCATCTACTTTTTTCTACTTGGATAAAAATAGTTAAAAAAAATCAAATTATTTACAAAAAATATTTCACATAATTAAACTGACCAATGTTTTCATACAAACAGTGCTCATGCTGAAGGCTGTGAAATATAGTGAATGTAACCATGTAGGCTATGCCTTTTTTATGAAAAAAAAAAAGGTTCTAATCAGGTTGTAACAACAATCTTAGTCAGAATTACTGTGCTCTGTCTGTTTGGTGCACATTACGCTTGTTTACTGAAGTCTAGTTTATCAGAGACTCGCTTGCTTAAGGCTCGTCCACTCCACACAGCAAAATGGAAATATTTGCAAGACTTTCTAACATTTACAGATGGAGAATATACCTGTGAAATGTAAGTTATGCACTGAGAAAAACACGACATCTCAAACGCATTAAACGGCACAAGTAGTCAGAGCATCTGACGCAGAAAGGCCTTAGTATTTTTATTTGTTTATTTTTTATTTGACATGGAAATTACAATTACATTGGACGAACCATATGCATTTGCTTGGGTGTTTTAGCACACATGCTAATTTTCAATACCTGACCACGGGAGGCTATAAAGCATGACTCAGGTTTTAGGACACATTGGATTACGCACATTCCCTACAGCAACTCACTGCTTGTCCTCCGACATTTTTCAGATGCGCCCGTAGTATCAAACTACGGCATATCTATATAAACTGTATTGCCTCATCCTATAATGTTTATAGAAATACATTACGATATAGCGTACAAACTCGATAAACTGCCCAGTCCTATTTTGGATTCAAATGTGCGGGAAATGTTTCTAAAATAATATTTCTGAAAAAAAATTCTAAAATGAACCGCTAACACTAATGAAGCCGAAGTGTGATCTTGGGATACTCGCCAAGACGGGTATTCTGACAGAATTTTGTGTAAATTTGTCCTTTCAAATGCAAGAAGACCTGAAAGAGAATTCAATTTAGTATTCGGAGTGCTCACTCCTAATGTGTGTGTGCACAGAAAACCAAATTGAGTTCTCTTTCGCAACATCTTGTGCTTGACTGTTTAAACTGGCAAGGCGTAAGAACACGTGCAAATGATAAATGTTTGTGACCAAAAAAATAGTCTAGCCGTTTTAACAGTCTGTCACAGACTGCCGGACTTTGCCAATTGCTTTAGAGTTTTTTTTCGCGACTACCCAACTAATTAATATTTGGTCGACTAAGCTTCTTTTCATTGACGAACGTTTAGTTGACTTTTAGGGGGCAGCCCTAAAAAGATCGATTTTCATAAATGCATTTATTAGGCTAAAGGCTGTTCTGTTTAGTCCAGCTCTTGTATTTTATTCTGCATTGATTAGTTTAATTAATAGAGAATTCCTAAAAACAAAACAATAATAAGCAGCTAATCTCTCTAATGCAGCTTTAATTTTAAGCAGAATAATCCAGCCACTAATCCTCCGGTGGATTGGCATTGGCCAGCAATTATCCTCTCCGTATGAGCATATCTGGTGCTTGAGGCTAATAGAGCATTCCTTGGCACGTGGTAAGCAGCTTTCAGTGGATTTATGCTTCATGTGATACTGCTCATTCTAGACGGTGAAAAAAAGAGGATTGTTTTGACCTGGATGTGGACTGACAGTTTTCATAGGATCCATTATATAGCCTAATGCTGCAGTGTGTCATTTTGTTTGGCATGTTGTTAACATTGTCTCTCATATATCAGTTTAATGTGAAGTCAGTCATCTAAATATGTACCAGTAAATAATTCATAGGCAGTTGTTGTACTGTGTCTTTCAATATGCCTTCTAATGTTCATTCATGTTTATTTCCTGCTGTGACTAGTCGTAAATAGGAAGAGACGATTGGTGAACTTGCGTGACCGTTGTATTCCACATTAAAGAGCATCAAATCTACATCTATTATTAGAATTTCATTATGAATTTAAAATCTCAGACTTTTTCATATTAGGAGTAACAGCACAAAGCTTATTGTTATTACTGGATGGCATTGTGCGCTACTAATATTTGATTAAGTTTTGTTCACGCATTAACTGAAAACAGCACAGACTAAAAGATCTTAGTTCATCAAAATGAAGATTGATTAAAAGTGAGAAATCAATATTGTCAACCCAGCCCTAGCTTCCACACAGCTGACGTTAGTGGTTAACCAATGGATCGCCAAGGCAGATATTTAGCTTTTTTTTTTTTTTTTTAAATCGTCCGATAAGTTTTTATTTTTGGCCAATGTCTCGGAAGCAGTACATTTATTTTAAACACGCTGAGAACGTCAGTGTCGGGTTTCCCATTATTCATTAGTTTACTGTCTCTGTTTAACTGTTCTGTCTAATCAATGGTTGGACACAGCTGTTAAACAAAAAGTAAACTGTATATGAAAAATTATAGCATTTGCTTTTCTATTATTAGTAATAGAAGGCAAACGCACTATAATACTTTCTCATCCACCGTCTGCATTCAGCAGATGCGCATTTATATCACTTAAACAAGTGAATGTCTAAAAAAAAACAATTAATTTCACAAAACTTTCAACTCCAGCTGTGAGATTTTGTGAAGTGTGCATTTGTAAACTGCACATCAAATCGTAGGGATGCACCAATATAAAAATTTTGGCTGATGCTGATAATTCTTTTATATTAGAAAGCGATAACCAATAGATTGGCTGATAAATCTATATCCAAGTTTTTCTATAACTTTTGAGAGCCTGATTACAAAAAAAAGTCTCACCATTAAAATCCATGTCCCAAGCACACAATGATAATTTTATGCAGCCTATATGACAGACACATGTTGCACTTTACTGTATTTTCCTTTTTTGAAGTGATTCCAGTCATATTTCAAGCAATTCAAAACCATCATGGCGAACAGTGCGCATGAGAAGTGTCTCAGCCGAAGGAAGTAATCCATTATTTATCGGCTTTAATATATCGCCCACATTTTCTTATTGGACCGATAAACTTAAAAATGAACACATATTGGCCGATAGCGATATGGTGGCCGATATATCGTGCATCCCTAGCGTAACGGTTGGTTCATGCGAATCAAATGCAGAAGAGAGTTCAGCTGTCACTGGACAAGCATGAGCGACAAACTACAAACCCTTGATTTCAAACTCAAGGATGCTCATAGGTAACAGTTTAATCGACAGTAAGACTTGACTGATTAATACTATCAGACCTCTTGTATGTCAAAAGATCATGCAAAAGTTTATTGTCATCATGACCCCTTTAATTTAAATATGTCTTGTATATTTTAACTTCTGACAACCCTTTCAAATGAGTCAGGAGTCCAGACTCTGCTTTCAAATAGGATCAGGAATCTTACTGCCATTGTTAAATTCTTCCTCTCAAAAGGAAATGAATGTTTGTGTCTGTCTGGAGGGAGAATGAGCTTCATCAGAGCAGTATTTATCGGCATGTGCAGCATTTTGATGAGCTGCGTGCTCATGATGGATGGATTCTTCACCAGTGAACGACAAGCATCTGTTCCAGTAAACACTGTCAGTCCCACAGAAACGACTGTTTGATTTCCCATATATGTACATTTGAGCAACAATCATAACAGGAATCTCTGCTGTGCCGTCTTTATGGGATAGTAGGTTGAGTCAGTGTAAGACTTGGTGATGATTGTAAACAGTCTGATGGGTAAAGACATTTTTACATAATTTCTAAGTTCTCCCCCAAAACGAATTTTACTGGTTTAAAGCGGCAGTGGTTCATGTAGGTTGTCTACAAACCGGAAGGTTGGTGGTTCTATCCCTGGTTCCACCTGACCAAGTGTCGAGGTGTCCATGAGCAAGACGCCTAACCCCAGCTGCTCCCGACGAGCTGGATGGCGCCTTGCATGGCTGACACCGCCATCTATGTATGAATGGGTGAATGTGAGGCAATATGTAAAGCGCTTTGGTGGCCATGGGTCTGTTGAAAGCGCTATATAAATGCAGTCCATTTACCATTTGGTTTAATTTCATGGTTGATGTTTATAATTACTGTCCTGTTTTTCTCTCTTCAGGTTGTACGTGTCCCCAAAGAAGCATGTTGTGGCAGAACAGGGCCCTGAATCACCACTGAAATGGTGTAGAAAAGTTCTCGATCACCCCAGTCCAGAGACTGAAGTCGCCTGTCGGACGCTCATCAACCGACTAGACCAAAGTATGGAAACTTTTATGGTCATTTAACTAATGTTAACAAAGCAAAGGGGTTGTTGTACACAGAATAATCCAAATGATTCAGGAACTGATCACAAGTGGACGATGACCACTTGTCCACTTTTGACCACTTCCAGGTAGTCGAAAACGCATTCGACCGGATTGCTTTCGTAATGTAAACGCTCATGTGGTCGAATGTGTTCAAACAGCCACAAAAGACCGCCTACTGAGTCTGACCTAACATGTAATCATTATGGCAAGTGTGCTAGCCAGACGGGTTTAAACTTTGTCTACCCAAATTTGGTTTGAAGATGAAAAACATACCAAGCT
The DNA here is from genome assembly GCA_022828995.1 of Vimba vimba. NCBI lineage: Eukaryota > Metazoa > Chordata > Actinopteri > Cypriniformes > Leuciscidae > Vimba > Vimba vimba. The sequence continues at coordinate 29,612,828 of CM040833.1, forward strand.
CAATGTTCTCTCACTATTCCTGATTTCTAACACACACTCACAGCGTTCGGCTGGTCTTGCTGCTGTCAGAGCAGAAACAAAAGCTGCTGCTCTCCCTACGTTTTCACGTCGTCTCCGTGTGCGTTTTAGTAGTTATTTCGTCTATTAGATTTAAAGATCTGAAAAAGCCCATACGTTTACCCGCCCATAGACCCTCCCCTCGAAGAAATCAGGACACAAGTGGTTGAAAGTGGACAAAAGAGACGGATTAAAACACCAGGTGTAAATGGAAATGTGTCTCCCGCGTCTACCTGTGATCCCATTCTCCAAAACGCATTTTAATACCACATGTAAACGGGTCCACAGAGATACAACAATTATGACATTTTGATTAAACATTATGCAACATTTTTATAAAACATTAAACATTTTGCATGGTTGAATTGTTCACAATAAGATCTATAACATGCACAGGGCTCAACACTAAGGATTTTGTCTAGTGGCCCCGCCACAAACAAGTAAAAAAATAAAATAGTTAATGTTTTTGACTCCTGTAACCTAATAAATAAGTTTTTTACACTATTTTAAATACTAGTGAAATTTCACAATTCTTGTTTTCAATTTCGAAACCACAGCAAAAACTACTTGCCAAACTAATTTAAGTTCAAATTCAAGTTCAAATCACGATGGACAAAAATCCAGAACCGCCTTGTATATTTTTTTAAATATCAAAATAGGGGAGACAAGACTATCACAACTTCCATTTCATGCGGACTTTAATGCCACCATGTTAAATTCAATGAAGACCATTAAAATACACTACACTGTGTGCCAAAAAAGCTGTAGAATATAAATGTTATGTATGTATTTTTTTACACACCTGTCCGCAGTTTGAAAGCAGCAAGACAGTCTCTGAATTGTGAGTAATAGATTCATGAAAACGCAATCTAAATGTTAGCAGGTAAAAATGTCGATTGTTCTACAGGAATAAACACATAGTAACTAGTTAATGTATTTTTTCCCCTTGAAATCTAAGGGTCTCTTTTTAAATAATTCCATTAGTCACATTTCTAATAAGAATAACTTCTTGATTAAAGTGCATATTTATTAACGTTATTGCGCTTCTTTCTTTGTTGTGTCAGTTGCTCTGTCAAGTCTTTGAAGTTTAATGCTCACTGTTAACTGTTTTGTGAACTGACAAATGTAGTTTGTCATAGTTCACACAACACTGAAAATTCTGTCATCATTTACTCACCTTCATGTTGATCCAAACCTGTTTGACTTTCTTTGTATTCTGTGGAGCACAACATGTATTTTAAAGAGCGAGTGGATTTTGAAAAGTTAGTGTGGTCCAAAGCAACTCTGCACCCTGCTGATATTCATTTTATGGACATGTGGGTGAATAAATGATGATTTTTTTTGTATCTGGTTGTTAGACATGGTCATTCAATGATTTGATTTTTGTGTTTTGCAGCATCTAGATGGAAGAACGTGTACAGTAGCCCATCTCAGACAGCCGAGGCTGGCGTCTCAGCATCCTCTTCTGCTGGGTACCTCAAATCAACTAACAAAACACTACTAACCTCTGGCAGCTCAGGTATGGCATTAACCCACGCCTTACAGCCTCTCAGTCTCACCACAACACACACACACACACACACACACACACACACACACATAGACACACCTATGCAAGCGCTCAGTGGTGTGGGCAGAGCTGCTTCGACTTTGTTTGTGTTCAGTACACATAAAGCATATGACAAGGTCAGATATCACGCATGAGGTTTCTGGCTGGCAAATTCCTCTTAACTTAGTCTTCGGCTATGTGTGTTTTATAACCTGTTTGTTCTGCAGTGTGTGTGAAAGTCATGAGTAACTGCCTCTGCATGAGTTTCTGCTGTTTAATGAACCACATAAGCCAGAAATGATTTTAGTTGCTTTGCTGCAGGCATGTGACTCACTTGCAGTACTAGGGCCGCGCGATGTGGACCAAAAATCATATTTCAGTATTTTTTCGGCTGAATGGTGATAAATAATATCTCTGTATTTTCTATGGAGTGGCTAAATGTTTTATTTTTATGTGGCCCGCCTTTGGTAAATAAAGCTTGCAAAGCACTTTGTGTTCTGGTTGTGATGGTTTCACAGCTAGGGTTTCAGCAGCAACATGAAGTTTAACTCATTCTTCGTACTGTAGTTTATGCTAAAAAGAAACCTGTTTATGACATTCTCTACAGATTAAAAGGTTGTAATGCTCATCTGATATTTTAAATTGGAATAATCTCCAAATTAGGGCTCAAAACTAAGGATTTATTATATTGGCACAGTCGGCCCAGTGGTTCAAATTTTTACTTGCCCTAGTAAAATTTCCACTGGCCCCACGCCTCCAACACAAAAAAGTAATAAATAAATGAAAACAATAACTAGGCCTATTTTATTTTATTTTATTTTATTTTATTTTATTTTATTTTATTTTATTTTATTTTATTTTATTTTATTTTATTTTTACCCCTGAAACCTTAAATGAGGTTATGAAAGCAACAACTACTATTATTAAATATTATTAAAGACAAGTAAACACATAAAAAAAATAACAAATAATCAAATTATGAGAAACGGCTCAAATTATTACAATAGAACAAACATACAAATAAAATGAACACTGCTTTCCAGGTTGGTCTACCAGAAGTTTTCTGGTACAGAAATTAAATAAAGAAGGTCAATCAAATGTAAAATAACACTGTCAAGACTTTACTGTATAAATTAAATATAGATTAATCCTTATTTAAGTTACAAAAGTTATTCAGTCAAGAGCAGAGAGTGATTTCTATTATTTTTATTTTTTCGTTGTCCATTGTTGTTTGATTAACATTAAAAACACAGACAGCAGAAGTTTTAAGAGTGAATGCCCGGATCCAATATAGTGTTACACATGCATTTTATTTAACTGTTTACATTCACTTAAGACATAACCAACTATGCTTACAAGAAAACTGTTAATTTTTTGTTTAGATTTAGTTTTAGTCTTTTGACTAAAATGCCTTTTAGTTTTAGTCATATTTTAGTCATCTGAATTGTTTTAGATTTAGTCGACTAATAAGATAAGATTTTAGTTGACTAAAATCTGATGAGTTTAGTTCAATTGTAATGCATCAATTAAGCATTTCTCTAAAACATTTCTAAACTCATAATATACTCCTGGAGAAAACACATTAACCTGTTATATGAATGATATTAAGGTTTGAACAAGCAATACAGACACAGATAATATCTGCTGTGACTTAACATGTCTTTATCTTAAATAAAACCCCTTCTCAATAGAAACAATAACTTAGTCTGTTTTAAAATGAATGATATGGTGAATTCAGGTTGATTGGGACACATCTTTGCCATTGAGATGACCTGAGATAACCTGAATTCAGCCCTATGCAGTCTTTATAACAACTTGCAACATTCTTCAGTCTTTCTAGCAGACACATTTATTTGTATAAATTAAACAGAGATAAATCCTTATTAAAGCTATAAAAAGTTTATAGTTTATCTTTTGTTTTTCTTGTTTGATTGACATTAATGACAGCTGCAGGTTTATTAGACTGCTGTCACTTTAAAGCCGATTGCATGGATCCAATACACTGATACGGATCCAATGTTCTCCCAACTGTGTGTGTTTATGTGAATACTCGCCAAAACAGATATTTATACATAATTGTGTGTGTGTTTGTCCATTTAAGCGCAGAAACACGCGAAAGAGAGCTCAAATCTGCACTCGTGTGCTGTCTGAGAGGCGGCTTTCTGTGTGCGTACAGAAAACTGGACTGAATTGAGCTCTCTTTTTTATGTCGTCTTTTCAGATTTATCCATATGTCATGCAGTAAGTGTATGCCAACTAACTTGTGTCCCGCTGGGTAGATCAGCACGTTACAGATGAAATCTATCACTCAGGACATCAGTTCTGACTGGAGTCTGGATCTCTTCCCAAATCGTCCCTCCCTAACATTTTCGTCTTGTTTTTATTCATTTCGTCATAGTTTTGGTCATTCAAAACTTTGTTTGGTTATAGTCTCATTTTCTTATGTGAAAAAATGTTGTTGACTTAAATTATGACAAATTATTCATCAACTAAATGAACACGGCATAAGACGACGTGAAAGAGAGCTTATTTGTGCACCGTCTGAGATGCGGCTTTCTGTAATGTAATACGCACACACATGACGTCACCGTTTTTACAAGTTCATGATTTTGTAGCTTACACAGAGACAATAACAGTATATTTTCCAAAAAAATTAAACCCGTTTTCAAAAGTGTGCGTTTTTAGTCCCTCAAAACGCCGGTTTTGTGTAAATGAACAGCCAAAACACATAAAAAAAAATTGTTTTTAGTTGAAAATCATGTCTTGTAAACGGCCTCAGAGACTCACTCACTGTCAGGATGAAACTTTATGCAAAATAGAAAATACTCTAACATTACAGATAAGAGTATAACAGTCAAATGGCCTGGGGAAAACGCATCTCAAATGTGTTAAAGCTTAATATAGGCCTAAAGCTTTCTCATGTTTGCACTACTTGGTTCCTACACTTTTCCCACAGCAGTTCAGTTTTCCACAAATGTGTTATTCACATATTAAAAGTGTCGCAAATATTCTCTGTCCACAGCACGCAGATGCGATTAATCGATAATCAAATTCTCTGACGATTAGTTGTTGCAGCTCTAATATTGAGTGTTTTCTGTTGTTACCAGGTCACATGGGCGTCCACTCTGCGCTCAGCTCACAGTCCTCTATTGACAGTGAGTTAAGCACCTCGGATGACTCCATCTCCATGGGCTATAAGCTTCAGGATCTGACTGATGTTCAGATAATGGCTCGTCTGCAGGAGGAGAGTAAGTATGCGACACACTTCCAGACCCTGACTGGTTTTTACCTCGGCACAATGCACCACTTATTCATGAAAATGCAAATAAATGTAGGATATGAAAATGCTTTCTGTTCTTGTTGTTTGTTTTGAAACTCGTTGCTTCAACAGAATGATCTGATTATGGTTCAGGCAAATTGTAGACAGCTGTTATTTGTGTATCGAGAACACTTTTTAGAGATTAACTTGAGTCTCTTGTGTAACTATTACACAGTATTTGAAGGTGAAAGCACACACGTTTTATTATTTGACAAACCACAGGGGTTTGTAGTCTGCAGATGATTGGACAAAATATTGGTAAATTTGAAAAGGAAATCAAAACTGACCCGATTTACTTGCTACATAAATTAACTAAGTTCAGTTACTGGTATTATTTTAATTCCAGTTAACTTCCACAATCCCTTGCTATCTCAAATTCAAGCTTTGTTCAGTCTGGTATGGAATGGCCACTTTTCACCATCAGCAATTTTCTACGGACAAAATAAAACCCTACATAATATTGAATATGCATTTTCTGTCAGAAATGTCATTTCAAAAAGGCAGTTTCATGTTGAAATGTATACGGTAGAGCTCGGTCTCAAAGAGTCTTTCATTATAAACGGTGATTGCCAAAAACTATAAATCTCTGAGTGTGCTGAAGCCAACATACTATTAATAAATACTGTAACTTTTACAGCTTGCAAGCTACATTCACCAAACTCTGCATAGCACACTGATAGTCTGTGGCTGAATCTGAAATCGCCCCCATACCCTCAAATAGGGCGTTTGAGGGAACAGCCATTTGCAGTGGTGTCCGAAACCATAGTGCACGTTGAGTGCACTTATTCAATCCCACAATGCACTGCAATAACGAGTGTACAACTGATGTACGCTCAACGGCTGTCCGAATTCGCTCACTCGTTTTCGTTCACTCCTTCAAGTGACCAGTATTAGTGGACTAGCGTAGGGAATAGTCAATGAGGGTTTAGGAGGCGATTTCGGATTCAGCCTTTGTCTTTTTTAACTGATTACGCTTAAAATCCCATAGACTTCCATAGAAAATGCCTTTTTTCCGTAATACCTTTTAGAGTGTTCAGCCTGTGTTGATCTTGGCACTAAGAATATCAGCACTACAATAAAAAAGATCAATAGCAGTGTTGGTGTACAGTCACACAGACAGCTGCTTTCCATGTGTGCATGTGTCCTGTGAAGAGCGCTTGTGCCGAATAGTCAAATGCACTTCAAAATCGTTAGTACTATACCAACTTTAAAGTGTTGATTTTTGACTTTCAAGTTTTTGTTGTGATAATACTACTACTAATGTCATTCCATCAGCACCCTGAAGCTTTTTTTCTTCACCGTTACAGCCAGCGGCTTGTCTTTGTGTGTTTCAGGTCTCCGGCAGGACTACGCCTCTACCTCGGCCTCGCGCCGCAGCTCGTCGGCCTCCCTGCAGTCTCTGCGTCGAGGCACATACAGCGATCAGGAGTTCGACTCCTACAGTCTGGAGGATGAGGAGGACGAGTGCTGCTCTCTGCCTCAGCGTCTCCAGCGCTACTCGCCCTCGCCGCACAGCTCTCCTCGCTGCCTCTCTCCCAACACACTGGCGGAGTACAGCCGGCTCGCCGCCCCGCGCCCGCGCATGTCCCGCCGCTCCCTGCAGGGCTCGGGGTCCAAGAGCGAGGGTAGGACGTTTAGTGTTCAGCAGATTCAAAACAGCATTTTGAGGGATACACTACCAGTCACAAGTTTTGGATCGGTAAGATTTTTAATGTTTTTAAAAGAAGTCTCTTCTGCTCACCAAGGCTGCATTTATTTGATTTAAAAAACAGTAACAAACAGTAATATTGTTAAATATTATTACAATTTCAAATGACTGTTTTCTATTTTAATATATTTTAAAATGTAATTTATTCCTGTGATCAAAGCTGAATTTTCAGCATCATTACTCCAGTCTTCAGTGTCACATGATCCTTCAGAAATCATTCTAATATGATGATTTGATGCTCAAAACACATTCATTATTATTATTATTATTATTATTATTATTATTATTATTATTATTATCAATGTTGAAAACAATTGTGTAAATTTTTTTTTCCAGGATTCTTTGATGAATAGAAAGTTCAAAAGAACAGCATTTATCTGAAATAGAATCTTTTGTAACATTCTAAATGTTTTTTTTATTTATTTTTATCACTTTTTACTTTTGATCAATTTAATTCATCCTGGATGAATAAAAGTATTGATTTATTTTATTTCTTTCCCCAGAAAAATACAATAAAAATTCTTACTGACCACAAACTTTTGAACTGTAGTGTTTAATGCTACAAAAGCTTTCTATTTCAGATAAATGCTGTTCTTTTGAACTTTCTATTCATCAAAGAATCCTGAAATAAAAATGTAAAAAACTGTTTTCAACATTGATATTAATCAGAAATGTTTCTTGAGCATCAAATCATCATATTAGAATGATTTCTGAAGACACTGAAGACTGGAGTAATGATGCTGAAAATTGAGCTTTACCATCACAGGAATAAATTACACTTCCCTATATATCCACAAAGAAAACAGCTTTTTTTTTTTTTTTTTTTAAATCAAATAAATGGAGCCTTGGTGAGCAGAAGAGACTTCTTTTAAAAAAAAAACAAAAAAACAAATTAAAAATCTTACCAATCCAATACTTTTAACTGGAAGTGCACATGAGCCTGGTGTAAATTTGCTTGTAGAACAGAGTTGACTGATTTAACTGTTGTAGAAGGATACATTGTCATGAAAGGTGTCATGAGGAATTTTCAAATCTCTGTTTCTGGATGTTAGCTTATGAAGTTAGCAATGTTTTTGCACCAAAAAGCTCAAATATTTGCAAAAATCATAATTTTCCGAATGTTATGTTGTGTCAAGGCAAGGGTTTACAATAGCCATGTCAAGTAACCTTTTATTTATAGCACTTTATACAGAACAGCTTCACAGGAAAATAACAATCAATGATGCAAAAATTCTGCAGTAAAGCAGCTCTAAAGAAGACATTATTCAGATCTATTCAGTTCAAGTTCTGTTCTCATCTGATAGTGTAAGTGCAGTCAAATCAATAATATTACTGAATATTAAGCATCTTATAAACACCAACTTTGTAAGCCGAAGGCAACAGTAAGATAAACTACACCAGCACATATTTAACTTGAGTAAACTTTTGTATCTATGCACTGATTTTATTAACATAACTCTAACAATAATACTCTTGGTCTCTTAATAGCGCTAAAATCTGGCATAACGCTAATTACAAACACACTTAAAGATTATAAATAAATGTTCTGCCGTTGCCTCTGAGGACCAAATACTTGGCACTGCTGTAGCTTTCAGTACAAGATATTTAGGAAAAACTGGCTGCATGATAGACTGACATGAGTAGTTAAGAGCACACCTCCTTAACCTCGGATCATAGGACAACTGACTTTTTTAGATGTTGGTATTAGAAGTAAATTAAAGTCTAGGAGGCCATGTACATGAACTAAAAACTGAAAACTTTGTATGTGTTTGGCCATCCATTTACACAACAGCGGCATTTTGGGGGCCTGAAAATGCTAACTTTTGAAAACTAGTTTCAAATTGCGAGTTTTTAAAAACAATACAGTCATCATCTCCTTGTAAACAAGACCACAACTTTGTGAAAACGGTGACGTCATGCGTATTACTGAATAATACAGCATTTTTGTTTTCGTGGATCCATGTAAACGGGGATCGTTTTGACAACATTGTCATCTTTTCACGAAAAGCACAAAGGAAAAACTTTTCAGTTTTTAGTGCATCGTTGTCGTGTAAATGTAACCCTAAAAAATATTTATTGAATGTCCGCTGAAAAAACAACTAATTCGGAGTCCTTAAAATTCTATCATCAGGAACCTGAAACTATGTATGACCACCTATTTACACAGCGATCTTGTCTATTGGGTAACCCGTAACTTTGCGATGAGGTGGCGAAGTGAGAACTGAATAGATACTGTTATTCCTAAATACTAGAAGAACTAATGATGAAAGTAAAATGCGCAGCTGAAAGTCCCTGATCATTTCAGTCTGATCTTGACACCTTGAACGGCTCATTTCAGGGTTCACGAGTCTGTAACTGTGTAATGTCTAACTTTGCAAAGAGACTGTTATTGAAGGATGGGGAATATAAACAGTATTGGATCTGTCAGCAAAGCTGCAGCTCACAACAAAACACAGTTATTAATTTCAATAGGGGCTTTCGCACTGGAGGAACCTTTTCATAGTTCCTAGAGCTATTGGCGGAAGTACACGGATTTTGGCGCGTTCGCACCGCAGGAAATAGGAATGATTTTAGTTCTAGGAACTCCTTTTGGAGGGACTAATTTATCTCCTACTTCAGAGTCGGTCTAAACCAGCACTATAGGAACTACAGTGACATTAGTGTTCGCTGATTGGCCAAATGCACGCGAAACAACACCATTTTAAAAAAAAAGGTGTGTTTACACACAGATTATAGTCTATACATTTACTCTACAAACTAACAGTGATAGATGGACCTCTTAACCTCTACGCTGAGGAGAAAATCCAACTTGACTTTGAGGGGACCAAGCCAAACTTGATTATGTATTTCTGCTCAGCAACACTGGACATCAACCACACGGCATACGCTAATACCTTTTCATATACTGTCTACTTTCTATGTACAACAGTTCTATCTAATAACGTATTAGACAGGACTGTTAGACAGATCGTAAACTAGTGATCTAGCTCTGGCGTTCTCAGCGCCATCACAACAAGCGCGGCTTACGTCACTTCAGAGTTCCTACTGGCGGTGCGAATGCAACCCGGAAAACGTTCCTAGGGGAACATTAGTTCTCGTGGTGGCTAGTTCCTATAAGTAAGTTCCTAGCACTATCCGATGCGAAAGCCCCTAAAGTGATAAAGAGGTGTTGTGAGGTCTTAAAGGCTCTGACCCTTAGGATAAAAGGTTTTTATCCAGAGGGTTTATCATGAAAGTGGTCATGATAAACTAATATAAGTGGACATCAGGGAAAACACAGCATGGTTCAACTCCTTTAATATTATTGACTGGCTGATCAGCATTGCACCTGCATGTATTCCTTCTGCATCTCAAACAGCAAGATGTTCTCAATGGGCAGGTAGTGTGTTAAGCAGAGGCTGTGTGTGTGGTTTTCAGAGGAGCTCAGGCACAGCATGCCTAACCTGACCCCGCGCACCAGCCTGCACTCTCTGGAGGCAGTCAGAAACAGCCGCAGCATGGAGGCTAACTTACAGAGCTCAGGCAACCGCACGTCCCGTCTGCCCCACTCCCCGACAGGTTGGTACCCCGCTCCTCTGCTTCTCCTTCACCCTGATCCCTTTTCCTCAGGTACCGGCCGCTGTGTGGTGATGATGTGCCTCTAACCCACTCTTTCATAACAACCCCATAATCCCCATCACAGTGGTGAGGTGAATGGATGTTGAGTTGTACAGGTGTGTGTCTGGTTTCTGTACGATCACTCCTTGAATCTGAACCATTGTTGAACTAACAATGCACTATCGGTCCAGTTTCTCCCCCCCTCACCCATCATCCATTATTTCTGCTCTTAAAACCTGTTGCACCTGTAGTGGCACATCCTTTGATGTCCAGGGATGATGTATTGTTGTTGGCCCACCTGGAAGTTAGTATCAGCCTTGATCCCTTGACAAAAAACTATTTGTCATGAAAAAGTCCCGTGACCAACAAAGGTTTATGATTACATGTTTTGTCAATATGTTCATCTTCACAACTGAACACCACTTTTATGAAGCTTAAGCTGAACGTTGAACGTTGTCTATAGATTACCTACAACACAGTCACATGACTTAAACATCACCATCACTAAGCTTCCAACAATGCTTTAAGTCTTTATGTAAAAAAAACAAAACAAAACAAACATTTTCCCTAAAAGTTAGTCAGAATAGTTTGCTAGAGCGTGATTACAGCGAACTAGCGAGTGGATGAGTTTAGCTGTTAGGCTGATGAAGTTTAATGTCCCCGACAAGCTCTCTGGTCCCATTTAGCAGTTTAATAAAATCACGAGGGGTTTTACTGATGTATTTTATGCTTTAGAATAAAACTTGAATATATTGAGCTTGTGTTCACCACAGACCTTATTTCAGGCATGACTTCAGGACGATGGAACGGGAAGTGCTAAAATGCGAACTCGTTTCTGTGTTTTGGCCTATAAAATACGTCATCCCTGCAGCACTCTAGTACAGTTTTGCCACTACCCAGCTAGGTGCAGTTTAATTTCATCATCCAATTACTAAGAGTAATGTGACATGAATGTGGGTAGTTTCCAACTCATGTCCTTTGGGAGTTTGGTTTAGACCCAAACAACAAGGCCAAAAAACTGCCATTGCGATGTCATTTTACACACGATTTAGACCCTGCAGGGCTCCAGACTGTGACCAAATGGTCGCATTTTGTAACATTTTTTCCTGCTAGTGCGACAATTTTGTTAAAGTCCACATGAAATCAAAATTGACCATACTTACTTTGTTTGCCTAAATTGATCGTTTTGTGGTGAACAATTCATCCATGCAAGTCAATCCACACAAAAAAATTTTTTGGCTTCGTAATCTTTAATCAAAATCTGAAAATGCCCCTCCCCTCTGCGTTGGAGGACCTTCCCTGATGACGTAGGTTTGAGGACTTGGGTTGGGAAACGCTTAACCACTGCCCTCAAACCGTTAGTCTGCTATGAGCAGAGATGGAGAGGAGGAGCGCTAGAGTAAAACCCTGCCCTCTGTTCAATATTCCGTTTCACTGGGAAACACGTCACAACACTGGAGAAAAGTCGTTTGCAACTTCCGGTTCATGCGGACTTTAAGAGGTCACACTGGTGACGCCACCACGTTGCCCAACTGATAAGAACTGCCATTTCTTTTGCATATGAGAAACATCAAACGGCAAACCAATCGAAAGTGGCACGAATCCGCGCTAATTGTTTGAGGTGCGTGGACCGTTTATCAGCTCGGAGCAATAATACAGCGCAGCGTGAGCTTGAGCACGTTACACCATTACTACACAGCGCTGCGAGATTCAGTGAGAAGTGTTCAAATTCAGCCCAGAATTCTCTGTTATAAACCGTATCGGATCAAACAGAGCTGACGTGGAACCAAGAGAAACATTGTGCCATGAACAAACAAGTTATAGCTTTTCAGTCCACAAATCACCAACATTCACCATGGATTTAATGTTGCAACGTTAACTGAACTAATCATGGGATTGTGGCTGAAGTAGTCCAATGTTTTTTACATTATTCAGTTCAGGGTTCGTACAACCTTTTGAGGGTAAATTTCAAGCACTTTTCAAGGGCTTTCAAGTGCTTCACACTTTTTCCAACAATTCAAAGCTCTAAATATTATCCAATTTTAATGTGATGATTTATAAACTAAAAGTTTGAAGAGAAAGGAAAACTAACTCCTTTAAATAAAACTAGCACTATGTGGCAAACAAACACCTTTATTTTTTTTAAATACCACTATAAATTACCACTATAACCAGTAGATGGCAGCAGAAGATTACTTGTTGACTTAGCCATTTCCACTCCCTAATATATGGAAAAAAAGTAGGAAGTCACAAAGTCTCATGAAAAACAAAATCTTTTCTTAAAATTGTAACTGAATTACACAGAAAGCAAGTAAAGAGCACTTATTTTATAATCACTGAAGTTGTCTGTGTAATAAATACTATATTCTACTTTTATTAAATGTACCTTTTTTCTTTTATAGTATATTTATTACAGTATATTTAAATTTTCCCTATTAAAAAATAGGTTTTTGCATGTTACTGTTGTTAATAAAAGTACATTTTATTTGCAACTCAATTCAAGCTCAGTGTTTTACTGTCAAATTTCCAATAACCAAACATATAATATTATTAGTAACTGCACTTACTAATGTGAAACAAAAGTAATTTCATAATTAAATTAACTTCCAAAATCCCCGTCAGCGCTACCAAATCAGATCTATCTGCAGAACTGCTCTCAACTGTTAGTCTGGAGCCCTGGCCTGGTCTCTTCTCTACACACCCGGCCTAAAGACTCCATCTTGTGTTGAGTGTTTCATCCCTCTCTCTGGATATCCTGGGGCTATTCCTGTTACCATGAGTCCTAGCTTGATTTGGTGCACTCTTGTGTGTGTGGTAAACAAGATCTTTTACACACGCCAGTCTTTCCTGGAGGTCGCCCAAGGTTTTTGCCTTCAGTCACTCACTTTGAGACTGTTGTCTTGGACAGATGTCTTGCTTCATCATATGGCATCCAGCTTTCCTTGAGTATTTCGGCCCTACCAAGACATCTTCTGCTCAACGTTTCCCTCTGACTCCTGGTCCAGGGCCTCGTTTATGAAACACACATACAAATGGATCCTAAATTCCTAGGTTTTCATCAAAAGTGATGAGCAAATCAGGATTTAAAGGCATAGGTCCACTGAATTGCATGTATATTAAGTAATTAAACCAGTGATTAAAGCAATCCAACATTACTAGTTTATTAAAATGTGATGAATAGAGAATCATATCTAATTATTGTCCAATGCATCATGTCCAGTGCATTAATATTATAATATGTGCTAACGAGCCACATAATAACTGTTTTGTGATAATTGCATCACTGAAATGAATTCATTGTTTCTGAATTTCTTGGAATATCACACACACATGTTGGCCAGAAACCTGGCCACGTCTGCCATATGTTTTTCTGGCACACATATGTTTTCCAGGAGAGTGCTGTGATTTTCTTGCACGTTGATGATGAGCGCCGTACTTCATCTAAACTATGACGGCACATTTGTGAGCGACTGTATGTGTGGGAGTTAATGCACTCCTTCACATTGCGCATGGATTTAAGATGAACAGCGATTTATGAAGATTTTGTGTGTACAGGCATTTTAGAAGCTGTTGTACGTTCACATTAGGATCATTGAACATTGCATTTTCTGTCGAATTTGAACCACTGAATTTGTGGAAGCAAATTTGTAAAGTGAAATAAAATGGACCGGAAATTGCCTGTCGAATATAAGTAGGTTGTATTTTTAAACGGACCTAATATTTTGGAAGTGAAATCTGAAAAGTGAATATGGATAATTTAATTTTTAACAATGAAAATGAGTGTGGAATGTTTTGAATTGAAATATTCACAAATATACGACCATGTTGAATTTTAGCCTGTAAAAATGCAAGCCCTAAAAATACAATGCATTAAAATTAGTGCTGGGCAACGATTAATCACATCCAAACTAAAAGTTTGTGTTCACATAATGTGTGTGTGTGTACTGTGTGTATGTATATGTACGTGTGTATATATATATATATATATATATATATATATATATATATATATATATATATATATATATATGTATGTATGTATGTATGTATGTATATGTGTGTGTATACATGTATGTAATTTATATTATATATAAATATTTTATATATAAATAGCACATTTTTCTTAAATGTGTACGTGCGTGTGTGTGTATATACAAAATGATTATACACGGTACACACACATACATACATACATGCATACATGCATACATACATACATATATATATATATATATATATATATATAATATTGTAAACACAAACTTTTATATTGGATGCAATTAATCGTTGCCCAGCACTAATTAAAATGCAAGCATGGTTAATGCTATGCATATTTTTTCAATTAGTGCAATTCAACAAGATTTTTTGTATCAAAAACATTTGCCATAAATTTTCTTCCATAGTCCTCATACTTGGTGTTTCCTGCAAGTGTTTAGGATAGGGCCGGAACTCGATTAAAAAAATTAATCTAATTAATTAGAGGCTTTGTAATTAATTAATCGAAATTAATCGCATTTTAATCGCATATAAATTAGGGCTGTCAATCAATTAAAAATTATTGTGTTGAACATGTTATTGAAATAATGTTCAAATGGTGAGCATTGGAATAATTGTGCCTAGCAAATAATCAATACAATACAATTGAACATTATTAAATTATTGAACATTATTAAATTATACATTTAATATTAAACATTAAATTATAAACATTATTTACACTTGCTTTACAGGTTTTTAACATTAGCCTACTTCGAAAATGCTGCAATTTAAAGTTTGAGATGTTTTTCATCTGTTTTAGAAAGTATTTTTAGACTTGTTTATTTCAGAATAAAACTTGTTTTACAATCTTTTGCATGTGTTATATTTTTATTAAATGTGTTTAATTAAGCCATTGCTGCAAGTAATTTGACAGTTAACAATATTTTAGTGTACAGTTAATCACAAATTCAGTCAGCATTGTCATGACTCATTATCCCATGATGGACGGTGAAACAACGTCACGATATCAACGTTGATTCAATTTGCAGCAAAACCGAAGCATAATTCAACATTGGTTCAACGTCGACATACAATCTTTGTTCACCCATATTGAAAGAAGAGACGGTGAAACAACGTCACGAAATCAACAATGAAACAACGTAACGACATCAACAGTGAAACAACGTCACGATTTCAACGTTGATTCGTTTTGCACAATCGAAACATAATCCAACATTGATTCGACCTTGGTCCCTTACGTTCACCGGTGAATTAACGTTGAAATGCCGGCTGTTTTTTTTATAAGTAAATGTTCCAATCAATGATCCAGGCAGCGCCAGGGCGTTCTCTTCTCCCTCCTTCATTTTACAGTCGAATGGTGGCTAGAACGGCTCCAGGTTCAAAGGTCAATACGGAATGGATTAATCTGCGTTATTTTTTTTAACGCGTTATTTTTTCTCAGATTAATTAATCGAAATTAACGCGTTAATGTCCCGGCCCTAGTTTAGGATTTTCTTTTTTGTCAGTGTGAAAGTCTTTCTTACACGTTCTGTTAAATGTACTTTCTACTGGTTAAAATGCAGCATTGATAACATGGATGAGGAAATTACACGAGTGTGTGTGTGCTTGGGTGCTCTTGCAGGTGTATCATCTGCACGGATGAGGGGCGATGGCCAGTCCCCGCTCTACCTGCGGGCTCCCATGAAAGCTCTCGGGCCCGTGGGCTCTATGACCGGGGTTCGGCAGCATGCCAAAGGGCCTCCAGGGGCCCAGGGAGGGATGAGGAGGGTTCAGTCCCCGGGTCCCAGCAATGGTGCGGCGTACTCGGGCTCCAGGAGCGCTGCTGTAACCAGACAGACACCCGGAAGAGGCATGACCCCAACATCACCTTCTTCCAGAAGCAGACTTCCACAGACACCCAGGAGGTAACTCACAATCAGCCAAATACACTGTCGTTATTTGGAGTTGAGGTTATTTAGCTTATTTCCCTCTATAGCAGATCCCTGGGAATGACCAAACCCTGTGCTCCCTTCACTGATGAATCCTGGAAAGACGGTTGTTACTGAAGGCCTGAGAACTCCACCTGTCGTCCTCACAGTGAAATCCAACGCGGCACCACTGCCTAAAAACCAACACCGAGGCCCAAAACAAGAGTGTGAACGAATCCAGAGTCTCAATGATAAGAGCAACTGTGGAGGAACGGTGGATCTCACAGAGACTGCTACATTAATTGTAATATTTGCTCTTTTTTTTTTTTTTTTCAAAACATCAATGTGCTTTTAATTTCATGAGAATTGGTAGGTTTGAAAAACTGAGAGAACTTGAATAATGAAAAGGGTTTGTGTCTTGTAATACATGTAGTTTTTGTGAAACAACGTGTGGAATTTAATTCATAGATGATGTGGAATAACCTGCTGTTGATTTTGCATGTTTAATCTATTTTTTAGAAATGAAGGATATATGATTTCTCTGTGGGGGGGAAAAAAAGTGTGAGAATTTTTAACATTATGAAGGAATAGTTGTTTTCTGTAAAGCAAGAAATGTGTCTGTTTTGTGTCAACATGACATAACAGAGCAATATAGAAGAAAAGTGTTCTCAAAAATGTATCTTGAAGGAGAAGAAAATGTACATTTTTTTTAATTTTTATTGAGATCACATCAATGTGCCAAGGTACATTAATTACTACTGCAACACTGTTTCTTAATTCAGAGTGCTTACTACACTTTCACTCCATCTGGAGGTTTGAATCTGAATTTTGATGTCTGTGTAGTCTAGGTTTTAATATGCACTAAGCCAGTTAAATTGGAGATATCTGGGTATGCAATGATAATGGAGTGCCTCCGAAAATCAATAAATCAGTTTCAGCAATAAAACTAAATGAAGAGCAATTTTATTCATTCTGTAACACTAACACATTACAAACTCCATGTTTTAATGTAATCAAAACCAACCAAAATACATTTACAGTGTATGCGTTGCGTTGTGTTGTTTGAGCGTGCAAACGTACAGAGAGGAGGAGGACAGCACAAGTGTGTGAGAGAACAGATTTTTAATTCATTACACCATAACGCCACTTGCACCGTAACTTATTTAAGTAGATAGCGCAATGTTGTCGTATGAGGTGACGTAAAGTGTGCCGCGCGTTCGCTCTGCCCCACCCGTTGCTGTTGTCAACGAACATTCTTATTGGCTGAGGCTTAGAAACGAGCAATCTGATTGGCGGAGGCGACGAATCGAGGAGCGTGATTGGCTCAGGCCTCAGGCCTGGGAAAGAGCGTTCGAGGATCCTCAAATGTACAGGCCGCAGTAGTGCTACCGTTGGAAAATTAACTATAATAAATTACGACAATTTCGAGGGGATCGGAAACTCATCAACGCTCTGAAGGCAGTCGCGGAGTAGGTAAAGCGTTCTGGATTTGTGCAGTGTGTGTATGAAACGGTGGCCGTCGGCCCAGTCGGCCTGCGTGGGCCTGGTGTTGTGTTCAAGCGCGAGGAAGCGCCCAGCGCGCGCTCCTGCTAGCCGGACCCTGCGCAAAACTAGCGAAAATAACGGTCGTGCGTCTCACCTTTGACGCATTAATCAGTCATATATGAAGTAAATGCAGAAAATGCGTCTGGGTTGCACGTTTTTGTGATACTTCGGGTTGTGTTGTACTCAAATACATGTTGACATATTCGTTAGCTAATGCTATTAGCCGTTTAGCATGTGGTGTAATGGCGGAGGGCAAGATGGCGCAGTAACGCGGCTGCATTTTGCGCAAACTGTTAACTATGTATAGAACCGAATTCTCCTGGAATATTAAAGTGAATTTCGAAACGTTGTATTTTGTAAAGGTTTTTTTAACTGTACTGAGTTAATGCAACAATCCAAACTTTGTTTCGATTGAACTGTCACATGGACTAGTACGCTCAATTACCAAGCCCACTATGGCGAAGGCTCACCTCACGAGTGTATCAGAGTCACGTGACGGAATTAATATTAATGAGTCCACCTTTGTCATAGTGGGTTCAGATTACGCCATCATAACATAGATTGTACAAAAAAGAAAAAAAATATAATCACTGTCATGAGCGTAGCGCTGACAATGATTTCGCACTTTTTCAGACATGGCAATCTTTTAAAAATAAGGCGTTATACTTCTGGCACTCTTTTTAGGGACCATAAACATATAGCACTCAATTCCCCCCCCCCCCCACACACAAATAGAGATATGACGTCATGTTGGAAACCCCCTCACATAATTGTTATGCTTATCACATTGTAATTACTAATGAAGTCTAATGTAATATTAACCGCTTATGATTCATTTATTATAATCAACCACTTTCTTGATATCAAGTTAAATTATTATTTTCAGCATTTTATATCTAAAAATGTTAAGGTTGTTGTTATAATCTTAAAGAAATTACTGCAATGTGAACTTTCTGAATGATAAACACAGTTTATATGTTTATAAATCGTTTTATTTTGCTACTGTTCTTGAATTCTTTGTTCTTTGTTTTAGGATATTTTGTTTTCTCCACTTTTTATATTTGGAAACACAAACAAGAATTTGTCGTTATAAGTTATAAAAAAAATAAAAAAATAAAAATGTATTATATTATATAATTATGCATTTCATTTCATTCTCTTCTGTTTCTTTCAGACACTTTCCTCCCAGATGCCAGATTCACAGTTTTTCTTAATATTTGCGACACTTTTATGTGAAGGGAACCACTGTCAAATGTGAAGGTTTGTTAAATGGCAGTTTTCACTCACAGTGCTGCTTGCTTGTGATTTGAAAAGAAAACCTTTTTGAAAAATGAGTTGTTTAACGACTATTCATATGAATTCAGTGTGTTGGATTGAATTTTCTGTCATTTTGTGTGGGGCTGCCCCCTAATATTCGACGAGAAGAGGCTTAGTCAACCAGAATTGTATTAGTCGGTTAGTTGTAGAAACAGGGACAGAACCTTAACGGTGGGTCCTTGTTGTCCAAACGTTCGCATTTCATCCATCGACCTCAAATATATGGCTTACCATTTGAAACACTTAAGTATCAAAAGGCACGTCCACTATAGGCTACTTCAGAGATGACCAGTCAGCATCATCAACTTCATCTTTGCAGCCGACACTGACTCGGAAAACACTAGTTTATTAATAAATAACTCAAATGTCTCCTTGCTATTTTTTTTGACACATTCATTATCATTACTTTTGCCGGTGCTTTACGGCAAGCTTTATGTGTGCGCTCGAGTGCGGAATAGGCTATATTACGCCCCCCACCCCTAATATATATATTTAAGTAACTAAATTATTTTAAACATGTGATTAGTCAACTAATGGCTTAAATGAATGTCGACTAGAAAAATCTTTAGTTGGGGGCAGCCATAATTTCATGTGATTAATTTATATTTTCATCACCTTCCTCATATAGCAGTCCTTTTTTTTGTAATGTTTTCACTTTTACAGTATTGTGGAAAAATCCCAGATAATGGATCACGGTGGAGGGATCCTGGAGCTTCACAAGGATTTGAAAATGCCCCATACAATGATAATGCCAGATTTTGGTAAGGAACCGTAATTTAAATAATGAGTCAATTAATTGCCTGATGTTTGGCTTATTTTAGGTTATGACATTGACTGATCGTTTTATAGAGTTCTTACTGTAATTAAAGTCTTTCAACCTCATATGGTTTTTGGTTTGTATTTTGATGTATGTGAATAAATAGTGAGTGTTTACATCTAGAGCAATAACTATTTATTATTTTTTTTAGGAGAGTATATTTACTTATATACTTATATTTAGGATATTTATTTATTTATTATTATTCTTTTTTTTTTTTTTTTTTCATTTATATTTAATGATATATCCATTATAATGTTTTTTGGTGTCCCTACATAATTTATCTTTGGAATGCATGGTTACAATAATGTTCTTGTAGTATTGAAGTGTAGTATTTGTTTTTTTCTTATGCTGCTGTAATGTCTAAATTCCCCCTTATAAAGTTTTTTTTTTTTTTTTTTTTACATTTTAACTATAATAAATTGTTATTATAGTTAAAAAAAAAAAAAAAAAAAAAAACTTATAAAACTGCAAAGTTGTAATAATCGTTGTAATCCCCTGATAATGAAGTCCACACGAATAAAACAATAACCTCACAGGAATCACTCTTATGCCTTTCCAAACCCATAAGACTTTGCATTTTTGGGGTGAACTATCCCTTTAATGAAAAAACAAAAACAAATGAACAATATTTATGAACCCCCACTTTAAATACTTTGTCAGTTTTGCAAACATGTTTGTTGTGGTCAGTTGCAGGGATGGGTGGCATGGCCCACATCGACGGCGATCACATCGTGGTGTCGGTGCCGGAGGCCGTGATGATCTCGGACGAGGGCATCATGCTGGAGACTGACCTCGAAGCTGAAGTGGTGGAAGGGCCTGACATCTGTCACGAGGACGTCATCACCACCGAGGGAGTGATCCTGTCCGAGTCGATCCTGGGGGCCGAGGTGGCCATCCAAGAGGCTCTGGAGACGGAGCCTGATCAGGTGTTCGTGGCGGACCTCATGTCACCTCACGATCAGAGTCCGCTGGAGCACGACCTGGTGTCTGCAGAGGTCATGGTGTCGGACTCGGAGACGGTCATACAGTCACATGACACCATGCCGTCTGATGTCACTCTTAAAGTGGACGATGAGGAGGATGTGAAGAGCACTTCAGAGGACTACCTCATGATTTCCTGTGAGTTTGCTTTTACATGCCAGCTTGGATTGCAGTGCTGGGACAATAAATCGATGCATCGAGAAATGATTCTGGATTTATTTGAAGATTTTCCGAATGCATCGCGATTCTGAGCTTAGTTTTTAACCTCAGATGGCACTGCGGTGCTTTAGAAACAGCCGTACTCTGCTGGCTTCCAATGCCTTACACACACCACTTGAACCTTCTATAAAATAATCATTCATAAAGTTCGAAAAGGTTGAAGCGAAGTACAAGGGTGTTTGCAGTCGGCTGTTTACATTGATCTCATGTCATAAAAGCGTTCTGAAGTGCAAGTACATTCTCAGACTCAGCCGAACGCACGAGCGCTCTTCTTCGTGAGCATTTGTGTGCGGTTAAAAACTAGCCTAGAGCGCCATCTGCTGTTAAAAACTAAGCTCAGAATCGATTCGAGAGAGAATGGCGATGCATTTGGAAAACATTGGAATCGATCCACGAATCTCGATGCATCGTTTTATTCTTGTAATTCATCGTTGTTCTTCTTTGCAGTGGATGAGGTTGGGGAAAAGCTAGACATTGGAGACGCCTCTTTAAAGATCAGTGCAGATGTGGGCCAAGATGACGACGGCTCGAAAGAGGATGAGTTCAGCTCTGAGGTCATCAAAGTTTACATCTTTAAGGCCGATGGAGATGAAGATGTGGAAATTGGTAAGGAACACATTTCAGATATTTACCCCAAGCTGATTGCTACTACTCATACTCTCACTGTTATTGAGAGGCGTTGCCATATGGCAACAATTCATTTCTACTCATTTCCTTGTTATTCAGAAAACAATACAATATATTTCATTATGGGAATTAAAAGGGCAGGCCTTAAAGGGTTAATTCACCCATAAATGAAAATTAGCTCATGATTTACTAACCCTCAATGCATCCAAGGTGTATTCGTCTGAAAGAAGAATGTCATATACACATAGGATGGCTTGAGGGTGAGTAAATCATGAGCTAATTTTCATTTATGGGTGAACTATCCCTTTAAGGTAGCCAATGATGTTCTGTTTTTCTGTCACATGACATTTGAATGTCCCTCCAAAACTCTCTTTCCCACTGTCACCCTCACACGGAAGACACCTGTTCAAGTGCTCCAGAAATTGCTCAATTAACCTCATTTCTAAACATCACCGTTTTTTTTTTTTTTTGCTACATCTTTGATAAGTAAATTAGATATTTTTATTCACAAATCAACTTTGTCTTAGATAGTTTTACTGTAAATTGAGAAAATATCAATGTTTCCATATGGCAACGCTGTACCACAGTGGAATTGCAGTGATGTATTTCGATTATGTAATCGTGGCAACCGTAATCGCGATTGGAAATTTGATGAATTGTGTAGCCCTACTGTAGAGCAACCTCTTATGAGTAAATATCAAGGACATTTTGATTCTCCATTCATGCCCTGTAAGATGAATATGTTTGTATGGTGTTGTAGGCAGCACAGAGGTGGTAGCAGAAAGTGATTTCCCCAATGGGCACGCGGTGCTGGAGCCAGTGGTCTCAGGCCGGCTGCCCAGAGAGAAGATGGTCTACATGGCTGTGAAGGACGCCTGCCATGGAGACGAGGATATCAGTGAGTTCTGGCTCTTTTTAAGAAGAGTTAAGGTCCTTGCACACTGAGTCCGAAATCCTCATCCGAAATTTTCACGCGTTAAAGGAACACGCCGACTTTTTGTGACTTTAGCTTATTCACCGTATCCCCCAGAGTTAGATAAGTCCATACATACCCTTTTCATCTCCGTGCGTGCCGTAACTCTGTCTGACGCACACACCGCTAGCCTAGCTTAGCACAAAGACTGGAGGTAAACGGCTCCAGCTAGCATACTGCTCCCAATAAGTGACAAAATAAAACCAACATTTTCCTGTTTACATGTTGTGATTTGTATAGTCACAGCATGTACAAATAACAAGGTCACATGAGACACAGCCATCTTCTAACCGTATACATACTGGGAACTATATTCTCAGAAGGCGAAGCACTGCTACTTCTGCGGAGTGATTTACTCCAACTCTGAGCGAACTCTCTGCTCCTCACCATGGGGCTTCTCAAGTGCTGCGAGCAAATCACTCCGCACGGAGATGAAAAGGGTATGTGTGGACTTATCTAACTCTGGGGGATACGGTGAATAAGCTAAAGTCCCAAAAAGTTTACACACTGTCTCCGAAACTTTTGTCCGTCATAAAAAAATTAGGATCGGGTTAAATTTTCGTTAATATTCGTAGCGTGCATTTTGAGAGGTGTTTTGACAATTCACATCCACCGAATGAATACGAAAATGTCCGATTCAGTGTGCAAGGACCTTTACATGTGCCTACAGCATGTCAAAAACTGTGCTTATATTATACTCTGTCCTGACTGTAGACTGTTCGGAGATGACTGACCAGGTGTATATGGAGGTCATTGTTGGGGAGGAAGAGGCTGCTGGGATAGCAGAAGCGCAACTGGAGGACACACCAGTTAACAAGAGCTTTGTTCCTGCGGCCTGGGCAACTGCTTATGGTCCTTCACTTTTTTGTTGCAGGCAGAGATACAAATTGTTTTAAATTAATAGTCCACCCAAAAATGAAAATTCCGTCTGAATTCGGAACAGCACTACCATCCTACCCTGGTATTGTGACTATATTTAAGTCTTCTGAAGCCGTACGATAGCTCAGGGTCTCCAGAACATTTTTGTCAGCCGAATCCCCGATATTTGCACTAAGCCATATGGCGATTTCAGTTTTATTCCGATTAACTGTGCAGCCTTATTTATTTATTTATTTATTTATTTTTATTTAATTAATTATTGGCTTTTATTCAACTCACGCCTAAGGGCTCGCGAACCCTTGATTAGAAAACCCTGCGAAAACCGATGACAGAATTTTCATTTTTGGCTAACTGTTACCTTAAAACTTAACATTTATAAAAAACATTCTCCTTTCCTTTTAGTGCATTTATAGGGTGTAAATGTCCGATGCAAACACCTTACCAGTCATGGCTTTCCTACAGGAAGCAGTCTAGAAAGTAAGAACGGCGCAGGCACTCCCTACCTGCAGATCTCTGACAGCATCAGCTCAAGCCGAGCTCTCAAGCAAAAGATCAAGAAGAAGAGGAGAGGAGAGACACGCCAGTGCCAGACAGGTATGATCTTCTGCTAGTGCCACAAACTGTTTTTAAAGGGTCATGAAACCCCTAAAGACATTTTCATTTTCAAAACACATCAGTGTGCCCTCAACCCTTTGTTTTTCCCCCTCCGCTCATATTTTAATATTCATTTGTCTGTATAACGAGTGTGTTGTAGGTCTGTGTTTTATTGGTTGTTGTTGTCTTCCCTCTTCCCTTTATTGCCATTTTAAATGTTTTTTTTTTTTTTTTTATGAAGCCAGTGGTTATAAAAGTCCTAATATTTACGCACAAGTACTGAATTGAGTTCTTTTTTATTGCGCTTAAATGGTCAAATACACACAGAATTATGTCAAAATGCCCATCTTGGCGAGGATCCTAGTAAACACAGTTGGTTTTGTCTTAAGTGTAACGTAAACAGTTGAGTGTTTGTCAGTATAATAGGTCTGTGCATCCGGTCTGAAAGTAACGGCAGCCTAATAAACCTGCTGCTCTCTGTCTCATTAATAATAATAAAACAACAAAAGACAAACAGAAAATCACTCGCTGATTTTGACCGAAGGACCTTTGTAGCTTTAATAAGAATCAGTGTATTGAATTCACACAGCGATGACTAGTGTTTTATTTTTTGCTTTACATTTTGATCATTCAATTCTGTAATGTTTTTTCAGGTAGGTCTATCTAACAGTAAAGCACTCTGTTTCATTTGTGTCTTTGTTCTATTGTATTTATTTGTCCTTTGTTCTTACTGTTTACTTGTCTTCAATAAGCTTGAGAACTTTTTACTTAGGCTAATATTAGTTTTTGCTGTGATGCTGAAATTTGTATCAGTGGTATTGGTATTAATGTCATCTAAAATGTTGGCATTGTAACAACCTTATTTTCAGAACTATATTGTGATATTGTTATCGACTAGAAACTGAAGTGTGTTCATCTAACACAGAAACCAAAAATTGCAGTAAAATACTTGGAATTTAGGAGAAAAATGTAATGTTTTCCTTTCAAACGTATTAAAATAAATGTCAAAATGTGAGGTTCTGTTATATGTAGTTGACCCATATTTAGTAAAAAGTAACTGCAAGCATGTATGCAATATTGCTACGCTGGGTGTCTGAGCATTAGTGCCTGTTAACCTTCATGTAATTGAGCAATTATACCAAATAATGATAGACTGAACAATAAGCATCACCATTGGGACGTTGAGATGTTCTCGAGGGTGAACTTGACCTCTATACCGCGCTCATAAGTCCTTTCTAAAAAAGGATGTTGGTGTCAGTGTTTCAAAGGGGAAGTAGTCCTTCCTTTGTTTCGCCGCTAAAGTGCGCTACAGAAGTAAAATGTTGACCTGCCTATTTTCAGCATGTGCTCCTCTGTTTTAGCTGTAATCATTGGTCCTGATGGGCAGCCCCTGACCGTCTACCCCTGCCACATCTGCGGCAAGAAGTTCAAATCACGGGGTTTCCTCAAACGCCACATGAAGAATCACCCGGACCACATGTTCAAGAAGAAGTACCAGTGCACCGACTGTGACTTCACCACCAACAAGAAGGTGAGTTTCCACAACCATCTGGAAAGCCACAAGCTCATCATCAAGAACGAGAAGATCCCCGAGTACACGGAGTACACGCGGCGCTATCACGAGGCCAGCCCGCTCAGCTCCAACAAACTCATACTGCGTGACAAGGAGCCCAAGCTGCACAAGTGCAAGTACTGCGAGTACGAGACCGCCGAACAGGGACTCCTGAACCGCCATTTGCTGGCTGTGCACAGCAAAAACTTTGCACATGTGTGCGTGGAGTGTGCCAAGGGCTTCCGCCACCCTTCTGAGCTTAAGAAGCACATGCGGACCCACACGGGCGAGAAGCCCTACCACTGCCAGCACTGCGACTTCCGCTGTGCCGATCAGTCCAACTTAAAGACTCACATAAAGAGCAAACACGGGACTGAACTGCCCTTCAAGTGTGGCCACTGCCCACAGGCGTTCGCCGACGACAAGGAGCTCCAGAGGCACACTGAGATCTTCCAGGGTCATAAGACTCACCAGTGTCCGCACTGCGAGCACAAAAGCACCAATTCCAGTGACTTGAAGCGTCATGTCATCTCGGTGCACACGAAAGACTTTCCACACAAGTGTGATGTGTGCGAGAAGGGCTTTCACAGACCCTCCGAACTGAAAAAACACGCTGAAACGCACAAGGGGAACAAAGTACACCAGTGCCGGCACTGTGATTTTAAGACATCGGACCCTTTCACATTAAGCCGCCACATTTTGTCCGTTCACACCAAGGACTTGCCGTTTAAATGCAAGCGTTGCAAGCGCGGCTTTAGGCATCAGAACGAACTCAAAAAGCACATGAAGACTCACAGCGGTCGCAAGGTCTATCAATGCCAATATTGCGAGTACAACACTACGGACGCTTCAGGTTTCAAACGGCATGTCATATCCATCCACACTAAAGAGTATCCGCACAGGTGTGACTATTGCAAGAAGGGTTTCAGGCGACCGTCGGAAAAGAACCAACATATAATGCGACATCATAAAGAAACCCTACTATGATGCTCTTCCATCCCCAAAACAAGATCCGACGCTCTTCAGCTGCATATGTCATTTAGATGGCCTGTATTTAACAACCTTCTTATTTAATGTTCCGCTTATATGTAAAGAAACAAATCAAAATTGAGACGTGTAACAGTAAGTGGCTATCAATATGGTCTTGGTCAAAGTTTTCATGTTGCATCTCTCGCAGCCTTTGCTTTCCCTGGAATGGAAAAGTAAAGAAAACCGTCATTCAGGGTCTCAAATGCCTATATTTTTATATCCACTTTGCTGTAAGCAAATCACATCCTTTAATAAAGGGATAGTTCACCCAAAAATTAAAAATCTGTTGTCATTTACACACCCTCATGTTGTTCCAAACATGTATGACATCTTTTAAACTCTACAAAAGAACGTTTCACAGAACGTTCACGCTGTTGTCGCTCATTAACTGACAAGTGGCCGTCAAGCTTCAAAAAGGATGAAGAGTCACCATATAAGTGTCATAAATGTAGAGTTTGTGTGCCTGGTCACTGTATGCTTTCGTGTGTTTGTGTGTAAAAAGCAGCACAATGATGTTGTGTTTCATGAGAGAAAATGACATGGGTTTGGAATAACATGAGGGGAGTAAATAATGACAAAGTTTTCTTTGATGGGTGATTCCTGGTCAGAGCAATCATCACAGGCCGTAGTCAGGAGAAACGCCATATTGAATTTTACGCAGATGAAAGCGAGGCCAGACTTTAAGTCTTTACAATGGCATTCACTGTATAAAGATCCTAGATGGTGTCACTTTTAAAACTCGCAACTTTCAAAAAGGTTTTGTCTGCTGAAAGTCTTTGGGAAAGATGTTCCATCAGATGAACCATCGGTATGTTGTACTTCTATCCTTCACAGCCTTTATTTATAAAAACTAAAAATTAAATATGGCGCCACCCTGACTACGGTCTCACTTTCCTGTTTTTCTCTGAAGTCGTTAAATCATTAGATGTATTTTACCGACTGGTATGTCCAGGTTTTACTGTACCTTTTACCATTTTGTAACCATCATGATGTTAATTTGAGCAATTTCTTTTGTGGTATCTGAAATTGTACGATTCAAGCCAGTGCGTCTTTCCAGCGTTTCCTTACCGTTTGCTCTCTGCGATCCTAGTGTATTGAGCGCTCCTTCACGAATCAAGCGATTTGTTGTTGCTGTTAACTTTCTGAATACCACTACAAAAATTCAATGTTAATGTAAAATGAAACGTTAACAACATGGCGAACATGCACATACTGCCAATTATTTCGGATCTCCTGCGTCATGCCTTACATGTATTTCTTTTGCACTGAATTCAGTATGAATCGATTTGTGAATATTTTTAACAAGTTTCAGTTGTGCTATGATAGATGTATACATTAACAAATGCAAATTAAGAGCACCTTTTGCTTTTAAAATGTCCACTTCTGCGTTATTTATTTTTTTTAGTGGGTGGGCAAACGTAGACACATCATCCTAAACCAGAAGCCATCCAACTTCCCGCCAGTAAAAGACCTCAGCGATCAAAAGAGGCTTGTCTTGATATCTAGCTCTAATAATTGGCATAGCTATGGACTTGTAATATGACTGTAGTTAACATCAGCACCCAGCAACTGTAGGACTTCACAGCGAACCATACATGGTGGATTTCATTCATGGGTGGAGGTGGAGAAATGGTTGTACTTGTTAATCATGTTTTTATTGTCAGACTTCCTAATGTAACAGTCACTCCAATGTTGTCATGTAAAAGCCTACATTATAAGCTCTGTCATAAGGAGAAAAGGTGTTTTAAGACTTAATTAGTGAAAGTGGATGATTTAAAACAATTAGTTATGTTTCTTAAAATTACAAAACGCCACTTCTAAAGGTTCGTCGTCTGCACAGAAATATCACTAAAATTGCAGCATAAATGCATGTTGTAAATCTTGCTTCTTTATTCACAATTAAATTGGTTGTTTTATGTTAGAGGCAGTAAAACAGAACATTGTTTAATTGATCAAGAACTTACAAAGTAATCCGTTATTTGATCCTTGGGACCTTATTTGTGCGCGCAATTACATGATGTCATCAGACGCTTAGGTAGTGTTGTCAAAAGTACCAACTTTTAAAATATGAAATAAAAAAAATGTGTGGATACCAGCATTTAGCGTTTTGAGCGCTGTTGAACTTAAACACCTCTGATTGGCCATTGTGTTCATGCACTCAACATCTGTCTCTGATTGGCTACAATAATCAACACTTCCAAAACATGTTTTAAATAGACATCTTTGACGCTTTAGCCAATCAGAGACAGATATGTTGAGCGTGTGAACACAATGGCCAATCAGAGGTGTTTAAGAATCTGTTCAACAATGCTCAAAATGCTAAAGGGGAAATACTGGTATCGTCACTTATTTTAGATTTCAGTACCAACTTGGTACTGAAGTCGGTACTTTTGACAACTCTACTCTCAAGCTGTCATTCATGAATCACAAGGAGAACTCTGTGTGTGTGTGTGTGTGTGTGTGTGTGTGTGTGTGTGTGTGTGTGTGGTTTGTATAACCATTCTTGCATAAATTGATGCACTGAATAGATGCAGCAGTTTGCGAAATCGTTTTATGAGCGATTCACAAATTGTTTCTGCTCGTGTTTTGTGAATGAGGTCCGTTACTGTTGTGGCTTCTTGAATTATTCCAACCATAGTTCGAAACTCTCCTGTACAGGCAGTGGTTTGGCGGAAACCAAGTGGTGAAGTGTGTGCGAGCAGTCTAGATGTTGCTGTGTTTGTTACAGTTGTGGTTGGAGAGTAACATTCTTCATGAAAATAAAATTCATGCATTTAAATTATTTTCTTTTTGGTATCGGCGACAGGCGGACTACTGGTGAGGACGAATCAAAATAAATACTTTTCAAAAAGGATTCTTTTGCTTTCAGAAATGTTCACACTCAGGTATTTCCTTGACATTTAGCAAATAGCACTTTTCAGATGTAACCCAATTAACACAAGTCTGAATAATTCAATGGAAATCGTTTTAATCTGCTTATTATAAGTGTTGTATTATGCCATTAAAGTTAATCATAAATACTCTTCTGTCACTGTTCTATAACCTTACTATGTGTGTCTCATTCAGCTCCCTAGTTCAGTAGTCAGGGCTCATTTTAAGGGCTCTCAATCGCAGAATCCTTCATGTGGTTGAAATGTTTGCTCTCTAAAAGAGTCCCACAATTGATGCTCACTATGTTTCCTTAACAGAAATCCTGAAGCACGAAACAAATTAGCACTCGATCATCATGACATGCGATAGAAGATTTGAAAAGACAAACTGTTATTTAAGTATATGTCAGCATGAACACACATGGCTAGACAGGTAGTGAACTTAATCTAGTTAAAGTGTAATTGAAAATTTGCCGCTGCCTGTTGTTTAAAATTTCCAGTGGTTTTTGCAAAGCAAATATGTAGCCATGTCACCGTAAACAGTCATGTGTCCCGATGTTTACTGAGACGCAGTCCTTGACCACTGTTCGAATTCCTGTACGCCAGTGAACTTCAAGGGGATCTCAAGACGACTTAAAATCAAAACAAAATACATTTCCAGTTATTCCAGAATCTAAAATATTTTGGGTTGAAATATTGAGTAAAATGTGTTTAAGAATCCTTATCCAGTAAATTATGAACAACTAACTTGTCATGGAGCCTTTGAATATTAATGTGAAAAAGTCCAAAATGTTGAGGACCACTGAGGCACATGATAGGAAGCTGATTGAGTTGCAACTTTGAGTACTTTTTGTCTGATGCACTTCAACTGTTCTTAGCATCAGCCCTCAGTTCACAATGTGCCGAACTCTCCAGAATGCTTGACCATGAGTCGGTCTACTCCTGGTGTGTTAACTCTACAACAAGCATTTGATACAGTGAGTGTTCCTATTGTGTAAATAATACAGTACGTGTTGTTAAAATGTACCTTCATGTACTTCCACATGCACTGAGATGGTGATGGTATTCCAGAAAGCCGGTTATGTAACTTACGGCAAGCAGATTACCTCAACTTCCGGTTCCAAAACCTGAGGTAACTTTTAGGGCAAGTAGCCGTTAGTTCACTTCACAGGTGTTCAGCACATGATGAGGCTCCAGTGGGTGTGACAGATTCCACACAATATTATATTATACAGATATAAGGGCTGTCAATATATTGAAAATTTAATCGCAAGTTATGAAGTTAAGCATACACAATTTATCTTGTTTAATACGTTCATTTTGTCATCATTTGCTATATCCAGCAAAGTAAACCATAAGTTTGAAGGACAATTCTCACAAAACTTTATTTTCTGCAAGCTTTTTTCCAAGGTATGTTTAGGTGTCTCTCCAAAAACACTTGGAGACTCCAAAAAGACACTGAATAAGCAAAAGGAGTCCATATTGTCGATTTGCGCCATTCTAGATGCTCTCGACTGCTAAGATCATCACTGCCTGATGTAAATTACATTAATGGTGCAATTTTGCATGCTTCAGTCATTTATTTGTTTAAATGTTTTATCGCGTTAAGGATTTTGAGTTAATCGCACGATAATGCATTAACGTCAACAGCCCTAATAGATATATACATATATTTATTATAAAGCACTGTTATTATAACATAAAGCAATGTATATTTTACTCTTATTTATTGTATTCTAATCTCACGCATTCACACACTTTTTTTATATATATATATATTTATATATACAGTTGTGTTCAAAATAATAGCAGTCCAACATCACTAACCAGATCAATCACTATTTTTCGTAGAATTTATATTTCTACATGGCAAATAATTTACTAGTAGGTGTAGTAGAGTAATAGAAAAACAACAGACCCAACAGTCATGACATGTATGCTGCTAATTCTGTATAATTGAATCATTAATTGAAAGGGGTGTGTTCAAAATAATAGCAGTGTGGAGTTCAATTAGTAAGGTTAATCATTCTGTGAAAAAAATAGTGTCAATAAGTGGCCCTTATTTAAGGACGAAGGCAGTACTGGACTGGACATGGCGATTATAGTGCATTTCTCTCTAAAGATCTGAATAAAATGGGCAGTTCCAAACATTGTTCAGAAGAACAGCGTACTTTGATTAAAAAGTTGATTGGAGAGGGGAAAACTTATAAAGAAGTGCAGAAAATGATAGGCTGCTCAGCTAAAATGATATCAAATGCTTTAAAATGGCAACCAAAACCAGAAAGACGTGGAAGAAAACGGAAAACTACCATTCGAATGGATCGAAGAATAGCCAAAATGGCAAAGACTCAGCCAATGATCAGCTCCAGGATGATCAAAGAAGATCTCAAGTTACCCGTGAGTACTGCAACAATTAGAAGACGCCTATGTGAAGCCAAGCTATCGGCAAGAAGCCCCCGCAAAGTCCCATTGTTGAAAAAAAGACGTGCTAAAGAGGATACAATTTGCCAAAGAACACATTGACTGGCCTAAAGAGAAATGGCGCAATATTTTGTGGACTGATGGAAGCAAGATTGTTCTTTTTGGGTCTAGGGGCCGCAGACAGTTTGTCAGACGACCCCCAAACACTGAATTCAAGCCACAGTACACTGTGAAGACTGTGAACCTGAATCCAATAGAAAACCTGTGGGGTGACATCAAAAATGCTGTTTTTGAGGCAAAACCAAGAAATGCAGAGGAACTGTGGTCTGTAGTGCAATCGTCCTGGGCTGGAATACCTGTTCACAGGTGCCAGAAGTTGGTCGACTCCATGCAACACAGATGTGAAGCAGTTCTCAGAAACCGTGGTTATACAACTAAATATTAATTCAGTGATTCACAAGAAAGCTAAATCTTCAAGCATTTTTCAGTTTATACAGTAAATGTTTGACTTTGTAAAGAAAAATTCCCTTTTCTTCACTTTCTATAAAGTAATAACAAATTTGATCCATTTTTCTTCATGTTTTGATCTTGAATAGAATGTGCAGTGTTCCCAATGCATTTTTGTGTATTGAAATAAAAGTTATTATTAGGATTTTGAGCTTTACTCACTTTTTTAAACGCACTGCTATTATTTTGAACACAACTGTATATAATGTATTTCTATAATAAAAATACATACCTTTCAAGAAATGTGGAAGAAAAACGGTTAAACATAACAATAATCTTATACAGCCAAAGGCTACTACCTTTGCAATCTAAGACCCGTTTTCAATCAATCTTTATTTTACTTTTATAATTAGCATCAAACAATATCATTATACAATACAGTTCAAAGTAATAAAAAAAAGTTGTAGAGATAAGATTAAATGAAAGAAGTGTGGCATGCTTCTTAGCGTCTGACTCCTGGATTCGGCGTTCGGTTGAGAATGTCTGTGTGTGTTCACCGTTAACTCTGATCTTCACACTCCGGGTTAATGACTGAACTTACTCCAGACCTTCATACCTCGAGCAGAATAGAATAGAATAGAAAGACTTTAATAATCCCCAAGGGGAAATTGTGATGTCACAGCAGCAAAATTACAATACATACCAGACATATTACATATAACATACATTGACCTATACTGTATAAATGAGTAAACAAGCTTTGGGTTAACCAACTCAGAGTTCAGGGTATATGTGAAGGTAATTTAACCTTAACAAAGTAGCTAAATGACATCTATTAAGTGGCGCCCACTGAACTGTACTGGCCGAATAACAGAGTACCAATAAAATATTTGAGGTTATGAAATCTAATATAAAAGATATTACTATTAAAAGATTCCCTGTCACTATTGTTCCTTTATTACAAATAATTTGTAAACTATAATTTGTAGTTTAATGTTTATTGATTAATAGAAACAAAATCCTGCTGTTAAACTGCACTTAGACATTGTACTTTGTACATTGCACTGGTTGCAAAAAAAACGGTTCACATAATATTTCGATTTATGGTCAGCACCTTATACCAAATAAAATTATAGGAAAAGCCTTGAAGTCATTCCCGAAACTTAAAAATGAACAAAGCCAAGTGATACATCAAAATAAGACTTGTACACGTAAGCTTGGCCAATCTGATCTACCCGATGCTCGTTATTTTGACTTGAATAGCCATACAGATATTAAATTAACACCTGATTAAACCAGGTCTACTTTGGTGTTTTACGTCTGAATTACTGAATGACTTTATGGATTGTACAGACAGACCTTTTGCTATCAGTTGTTTTCTTCTGTTTTATTAAATACTGTGTTTAGTCAATTTATCGATCTCATATTTCCTGTACAACTGCTGTTGTTGTTCAAAGAAAATGCTGTCCTCCTGAAAATGAAGTTACTTTAAAAAGTCAGCAGCAGTAGTAGTGTAGTGTTCTCATATCACTGGGTCCAGCATGACTTGTGTAGCCATATGCCAGAAAGCTGAAGCTGAACCTGAACCAATGTGAAATGACTTCAAACTAACTACAGCAAACCACTGAAAATATATAGCTCAGGCTCAGAATGAAGGATGTCAATTCTTTGATTGAAATCCTTGTGT
The DNA here is from genome assembly GCA_022828995.1 of Vimba vimba. Taxonomy (NCBI): domain Eukaryota; kingdom Metazoa; phylum Chordata; class Actinopteri; order Cypriniformes; family Leuciscidae; genus Vimba; species Vimba vimba. Next base: position 29,646,925 of record CM040833.1, read on the forward strand.
TGTGTGAGGAGTGAGCAAACAACTCTACCATTTAAAGTCTACATGAAATAACCTTCAAAACACATTTTTTGTTATGTAATCTGAGTGGGTGTTTTATTCCAGAATGGAGCCGGTTCTGTTGTGTGGCGACTCTTGCTGTGCACGTTCTCGAGGTGCCATCATCAGCGAATCATGGTTTGGCTCCAGAATGGCTTGTCAAATCATACTTTTGGGAGATTTAGTCTCACAACTGACATTGAGAGGAAAGGGTACTCAAATAAATAGCTTACAGAAAACATTTTTTCCACAGCAGACAAATTAATTGCTTTTTTAAAATCAATCAACTCAATAAATTGTTTATAAATTGTAGTCTGCACATTGTTAAAACATTAATAGGCTATAGAGATACGAGATTTCAACTTGTAAAAAGCGTTCACGTCCTTGTAGAGCTTGAACTTGTAAGCTGGGATTGTTCTCAGAGCTCCAACTTATATCTCCTGACTGCTGCAGATTGCTGAGGACATGCTCAGATCCGAGTAAAACGTCATGTGTTGTCATCTTGAAAATATTGGTAATTACGACATGGTGTGAACGCAGCATAAGTACAAATACAGAGTTCTGCATTAATGTAGTTTACAAAGTATCATTGTTAAATTAGCTCATATGTAAAGAGTTTTATTTTTTATTTTATTTTTTTATCCTGTGTATCTTAACCCAAATTGATGTATTTTAACAAGGTGATCTCAAATATTTGTATGCATTTACATAAAATGTGGTTCTACCACATGTACATTTATTTACATTTGCATAGTCACAAAAACACAATATTGGTTCATTGACAGCATTTAAAGTGTAAATAATTTAGTTTCTGTATTTGGTTGCGTTGTGAGTATTTGCAGTGCGTTTCTATATTTGGTTGAGTTGTGAGTATTTGCAGTGCGTTTCTATATTTGGTTGCGTTGTGAGTATTTGTAGTGCGTTTCTGTATTTGGTTGTGTTGTGAGTATTTGCAGCGCGTTTCTGTATTTGGTTGCGTTGTGAATGCGTTGTGAGTATTTTCTGCACGTTTCTGTATTTGGTTGCGTTGTGAGTTATTTTTGCACGCTTCTGTATTTGGTTGCGTTGTGAGTATTTGTAGTGTGGTTCTGTATTTGGTTGCGTTGTGAGTATTTGCATTGCATTTCAATATTTGGTTGCATTATGAGTATTTGCAATGCGTTTCTATATTTGGTTGTGTTGTGAGTATTTGCAGTGCATTTCTGTATTTGGTTGCTTTGTGAATGCGTTGTGAGTATTTTCTGCACGTTTCTGTATTTGGTTGCGTTGTAAGTATTTTCTGCACGCTTCTGTATTTGGTTGCGTTGTGAGTATTTGTAGTGTGGTTCTGTATATGGTTGCGTTGTGAGTATTTGTAGTGTGGTTCTGTAATTGGTTGCGTTGTGAGTATTTGCAGTGCATTTCTGTATTTGGTTGTGTTGTGAGTATTTGCAGTGCATTTCTGTATTTGGTTGCGTTGTGAGTTTTTGTAGTGCGGTTCTGTATTTGGTTGCGTTGTGAGTATTTGTAGTGCGGTTCTGTATTTGGTTGCGTTGTGAGTATTTGCATTGCATTTCTGTATTTGGTTGCGTTGTGAGTATTTGCAGTGTGTTTCTGTATTGGTTAAGATATGAGTATTTGCAGTGTGTTTCTGTATTTGGTTGCGTTGTGAGTATTTGTAGTACGTTTCTGTATTTGGTTGCGTTGTGAGTATTTGCAGTGTGTTTCTGTATTCTGTATTCTGTATTTCGCATTTCATGGAAAGAGAGCTCGATTGCTTACAGAGAGGCTTTAAAAGCTGCTAGATCTGCTTATTTTTCAAACCTATTAGAAGAAAATAAACATAATCCTAGGTATTTATTTGAAACAGTGGCCAAACTAACGAAAAAGAAAGCTTCAAGCCCAGAAGTTTCCAAGCAGCACAGCAGTAATGACTTTATGAACTTCTTCACTTATAAGATTGATAATATCAGGGATAAAATTATAACTATGCAACCGTCTACTACAGTATCACATCAGGCAGTGCATTGTAGCCTCCCTGAGGAAAAATTTGATTCATTCGTTGCTATAGGAGAGGAAGAATTTATTAAACTCGTTAAATCATCTAAATCTACAACATGTATGTTAGACCCTATACCGACTAAGCTACTGAAAGAGATGCTTCCAGAGGTCATAGATCCTCTTCTTAATATCATTAATTCGTCTTTGTCTCTAGGATACGTACCAAAAAACTTTAAGCTGGCTATGATTAAACCGCTTGTTAAAAAAATGCAACTTGATCCTTCAGAATTAGTCAATTACAGGCCAATCTCGAATCTACCTTTTCTGTCAAAAATACTAGAAAAGGCAGTATCTTCACAACTATGTTCCTTTCTAGAAAGAAATGATATCTGCGAGGATTTCCAGTCCGGATTTAGACCATAGTACCGGTACCATAGTACCGAGACTGCTCTCATTAGAGTAACAAATGATTTGCTCTTATCATCCGATCGTGGTTGTGTCTCTCTATTAGTGTTACTCGATCTTAGTGCTGCGTTTGACACCATTGACCACAACATTCTTTTAAATAGACTAGAAAACTATGTTGGAATTAGTGGAATTGCACTAGCATGGTTTAAATCATACTTATCTGACCGTTATCAGTTTGTAGCAGTAAATGAAGAGACGTCTCATCGATCACAAGTTCAGTATGGCGTACCACAAGGCTCAGACCGCTGCTGTTCACTCTGTACATGCTACCCTTAGGAGATATCATTAGGAAACATGGAATTAGCTTCCACTGTTATGCCGACGATACTCAGCTCTATATTTCTTCAAAACCTAACGAAACTTACCAATTCACTAAATTAACAGAATGCATAGCTGATATAAAAAATTGGATGACTCGTAATTTCCTACTTCTAAATTCTGAAAAAACAGAGATTCTAATTATTGGACAAAAAACTTCCTCACGTAATAACCTAGAATACTGTCTAACACTTGATGGCTGCTCTGTTAAGTCTTCGTCGTCGGTTAGGAACCTGGGTGTGCTCTTTGATACCAATCTTTCATTTGAAAGTCACGTGTCTAGTATCTGTAAAACCGCATTTTTCCATCTTAAAAATATATCTAAATTACGCCATATGCTCTCATTGACAAATGCGGAACAATTAGTTCATGCGTTCATGACATCAAGGCTAGATTATTGTAATGCTCTACTGGGTGGTTGCCCTGCACGCTTAATAAACAAACTACAGCTAGTTCAAAACGCAGCAGCTCGAGTTCTTACCAGAACCAGGAAGTATGACCATATTAGCCCGGTTCTGTCAAAACTGCACTGGCTCCCTATTAAACATCGCATCAATTTTAAAATATTGCTGATTACTTACAAAGCACTAAATGGTTTAGCTCCGCAGTACTTGAGCGAGCTCTTAACGCATTATACTCCTTCACGTCTATTGCGATCTCAAAATTCCGGCCAGTTGATAATACGTAGAATATCAAAATCAACTGCTGGCGGTAGATCCTTTTCCTATTTAGCACCAAAACTTTGGAACAGCCTTCCTACCATTGTCCGGGAAGCAGACACACTCTGTCAGTTTAAATCTAGATTAAAGACATCTCTTTGACATAGCGTTCACATAATACATTATAGACTTCTATAATTCAATATTAGGCTGCAAAGATTAGGTCAGCTGGAACCGGGAACACTTCCCATAAATCCTGATGTACTTGTTACATCATTAGAAGAATGGCATCTACGCTAATTTTAGTGTCTTTGTTTATCCCAAGGTTTTCCCGCAGCCTGCCGGATCCAGGCCGTTTCCAGATCTGATGAAGGACCTTCGCCTGGACCCGATGTCAATGCAGTGCTGAAGTGCCAACTAGTCTCTCCCTATGGAGGATCCTTTTCCCACTCTACAGATAAAGCGTCGTCGGGAAAACTCAATTTGCGTATCTACTGAATTAATCTAAAGAATTAATAAAATAAAATAAAATTCTGAATCAAAACTGTAAGGAAACACCAGTAATTTGTTTAGGCTTGGTTTTTAGGGAATTCCAAACCTGCACACATCAACGCACATAACTATAGAACCCGTTCTTAATGCGCATCTGAACGCCATCAGTGTTTCTCACAGCTTCGCGTTTAAAGTCTGTGTAGAGAGAATGGTGTCATCTTAGCGGCCCCTAATTTAATAACAAATGATCGTTGCGACGGAAGCGAATCAATCAAAACTAACTTTAGCTGGAAAATAACTTTATTAAAGAACCGCTATAAAGCCAAAACAATCTTACGTTAAATTATACATTTATCTCTGTAAAGCTGCTTTGAGACAATCTACAGTGTTAAAAGCGCTATATAAATGAAGATGACTTGACTTGACTTGACTATTGGTTGAGTTATGAGTATTTGCAGTGCATTTCTGTATTTGGTTGAGTTGTGAGTACTTGCAGTACATTTCTGTATTTGGTTGTGTTGTGAGTATTTGCAGTGTGTTTCTGTATTGGTTGAGTTATGAGTATTTGCAGTGAATTTCTGGATTTGGTTGAGTTGTGAGTACTTGCAGTACATTTCTGTATTTGGTTGCGTTGTGAGTATTTGCAGTGTGTTTCTGTATTTGGTTGAGTTGTGAGAATTTGTAGTGCGTTTCTGTATTTGGTTGAGTTGTGAGTATTTGCAGCGCATTTCTGTATTTGGTTGCATTGTGAGTATTTGCAGTGTGTTTCTATATTTGGTTATGTTGTGAGTATTTGCAGTGCATTTCTGTATTTGGTTGCGTTGTGAGTATTTGTAGTGCGGTTCTGTATTTGGTTGCGTTGTGAGTATTTTCTGCACGCTTCTGTATTTGGTTGCGTTGTGAGTATTTACTAGCCTGGAAATCCAGACCTAAATCTAAAAGATTAATGGTCTGGCGTCGACTAATGAAAATCGGCCAGCTCGAGGGGCGGCACCAAGCATGCATTTGAAAAATCTCACTGCACGCAATTGGATAACACTACGACCAATCACAACAATAAACCCCATATCTTAGCTACCAGCGGAGCTAACTGGTAGATTAGACTCTTATCGTATCCGGTCGGCAAAACAGCAAAAACGTCCTTCTTGCAAAGGAACGATTCGAGCGGCGTCTTCTGTTCCTCTTTTAGATAAAAAGCCAAGTCTAACTTGTTCATTGTAGCGACCAAAGCGGTTTCAAACAACTGGTATTCATCCATAGCCATCTTGCAATGTTTACTAATGACTTCGCCGTCACAGCGCTGTCGTCATCTGTTTAACTCGTCCACCTATATCAGATAACCCGATGTGATTAGTGCAGCTCAGATCGAGGGGCATATTTAATGAGCATCATTACTCGACACCAGAGTAACTCGCTGAGCAAATTCAGCTTGTACTCTCGCGAGAACTCTGGATTACCAGGGTAAGTATTTACAGCAGGTTTTGTCAAACCTGATAAAAAAGTTTTCTTAATTTGCTGGTTATTTTTCTATTTGCATTTGTTTTCATTAGTTGCAGTGCAAGAGGCTAGACTAGAAGAGGCTTAGTCGACCAAAATTTTATTAGCTGGTTATTTTATTAGTCAAAAAAAAAAAAAAACCTTGCTGCAAAGTCACACAGTCCGCGAGGAACAGATCGTAAACGGCAGTATGTCGGGCAGGACAACCAAATGTTTGAATATCATCCATCGACCTCAAATATGGCTTATCATTTGAAACATTTAAGTAGAATCTTTACATGGCTGCTCACTCTAACGTTAACCTAGATAAATGTGTGCTATTATTAGGCGCATATCCAAGTGTTTGTGCGGAGTGTGGAAGCTGAAGTATAACACGCTTCATGTGTAAAACAACTTAAAATACTCCGTCATTTTTGGTCATACTGATAAGAGTAATACATCATTCGAAAAGGGTCTACTTAACCTCACAACAACAAGAAAACGCTGTGCCTTTGTCAAATAAAGGAACCAAACAGGATGCGCTTTCTACCGTCTTGGTCTCCGTGAACTGGAGGACATCACATAAATGAACCGAAACTCAGCATATAGGCTACTACCTCACAGACGTGGGAAATATATCTATAGAAAGCTTGAAATGTCTACTTTTAAATGAACCAATTCTAAACGAAAAGAAACTCTGCTTATGTGTTCTGTATGAAAGATATATTTCTCTGTATAGGCGCGTTCACTACTTCAGATATGACGAGTCAGCATCATCGACTTCATCTTTTCAGCCAACACTGACACAGAAAAACGAATTTAATAATAAATAATTCAAATGTCTCCTTGCTATTTTTTCCGACTCATTCATTATCATTACTCTTGCCAGTGCTTTGCGGCAAGTTTTATGTGTGCGCTTGAGTGCGGAATAGGCTATATTATGCCTTTATATTTTAAACGCTCATTATGGTTTAGTATAGCCTGACGTCGTCATACTCTAGTCAGAATATGAGTCTGATACTTCTCCATTGGGCTGTGATTATGGGGCGTGTTTCAACCGCACCAGGAAAGAAAATGCCTCTGTACTCAATTGGATAGACCTACAACCAATCAGAGCAACGGAGTAAGTGACGTATGTTGAGCGACGCATAGTTGAAGGACAGCAAAAACATCTTTCCGATTGACAAATGCCTTGATTGCGTTTCTCTGTTCCTCTTTTAAAATTAATGCGCTGTCGATATCTTCTATAACAGACGCGATGGCGGAATCTACACATCTCAATTCTCCAGCAGCAGCCATCTTTGTTGTAAACAAATTCAACCCAAGTGCTCTTTGGTGACGTGGATGATTACGTTACTGTTAATCATCTGCCCTGATAATTTGATTGGTCCAAACAGCTCTGGTTCGAGCATAGTTGCTCCACAACGGATCAAGTCCAGACCGAACTTCCTGACCTCAAATGTTGTGGGTGGGGCTAAGTTCGGCTGGCATCCAGGCTAGGTTTAGTATTCTCCTCAGTTTATATTTAAGTAATTAAATTATTATAAACATGCGATTAGTCGACTAGTGGCTTAAATGAACGACTAATAGTCGACTAGAAAAATCTTTAGTCGGGGTCAGCCCTACTATTCATAATATAATAACAATGTACAAACTACAATTTATAAACTATGAATTAACTATAATAGTTTGCAAATGATTAGTGCTTTGCTGCGGTATACTTTTTATAGTGTTACCGATAAGGGTGTAAGTCAATATCAATATGTGAATAATATTTTTTCACAGCGCACATTATGAACTCAACCAGTGGATTCATAGCCAAAACTATGCTGAAAATTTTACTTTTAATACTCTTTATTGCTTTAAACATGACCTTACACACAAAAAGACCACAGTGAAGCAAAAACACTGACAAGAACTCAAAGAACTGAATATGACCACATACAACAAAAATGAAGCATAGTGACAAATCTCATTTTGGCAATGCAACTTGTCTTTGACAGAAAATATGTTTAAAAAATAAAAACATGTATAAACATGATGATATTGTTTACCGTAATGTATTTTATAAAAATAAACAGGTTCCGTGCTTTATTATACTCTAAAATATAGTTACTATTAATTTGTCTCAGGTATATAATTCTATAAATCATAAGATACATGTTGTGATTTCTCTTTTCTAAAAAAATTATTTTGATAAATATATGCAATGTTAGGTATTCTCAAAAATGATTTTAAGCTTCACAAATATGTTCCTTACAATATTTTTTTGTTAAGTTGAGCATAGGATAATTATACTTTTATATGGAAATATTGTAAAACATTCTATCTGTACTATTGTTGACCGTTTAATGATACAAGTTCATCTAAATCTAGCATTAAACAGTCTTTCAGGTGCTGGCTTGACAGAGCCCACTTCATTTAAATTCTATTTTAAAGAAGGGATAACATGCAAGACACCAAAACAATGAAATGTTAATTTTTTAAACTTCAAAGTAGAGCCTTATATGGATTATAAGACCACAGTTTAACCATTTATGCTCTAGATTGGAAGAGGAGACAGAAAAGTTTTCAGACATAAGACAGCAGTTGGTTTTATTAAAATACATATAAAACTATTCTGTGTGGGTGGGTGTGTGGGTGGGTGAGGGTGGAGGGATCATGTTCTCAGGAGTGCACAATGAATGACATCACATGAAAATTAAAAAATAAAGTTTCCTACAATAAGACATTTCAAATTATGGGAGAGAAGAAAAACATTAAAGCAATATTCAAAAAAATATTGTGAAACATTGGTTATCTGTGTACTTATATAGGCTATATGTGAAAAAAAATGTTTTAATTTATACGCAAGCATTTGCTTAGTGATTGCAAAAAATTATGAGGCTATTAGGAACCCAGCCCACTCCCCCAATACAAAAAAATATGCCATGTTTTGTCTCTACATGTATGAGGTATGGAGCTGGATGACTATGTGGGTGTGAGAGTGAAAAATTATTTATTTATTTTCTGTGCATTAGAAAACAGGAGCGCCCTTTTTCATTTTGGTCATAGATCAACCATTGTATCCATTCAATTAATATTCTGGTGAATTTGAATTTGCTACATTGTCTACCCTGGGCAGGTGTTTCCTTCCTCTATCTTGTTAGTGGGCTCTTGTGTTCATAAATATTCATTAAAAAAGTGTCAATTCAGACCCTTGCAGAGATAGAAATCCAGACATTGTGAATATGATATTGGGAAAAGGGAGTATTTCATGTCACAACAAACAAAACTGAAAAGCAAGCACATTACCAAATTACCATTTCTCTCTCTATCTAATTTACAAAATCTGTTACCATTACTTTTTCTGTGATTTTATGTTTTTAGATTATGTAGCTATAATGTCTACAGTAATTGTAATTGCAATAATGCTAATATAATTTTTCCCATAATATATTATAGAAACCATTCTCAGGACACAAAATATCTAAGGCCCTATCCCCACCAGCCCTTCCCAAGGTCATTTTGTGATTTAGATATAGGAACAACTAAACATACAAAAACTAAGTCCATTTCACAGTACCCTTTCTCTAAGGACATGAGAGTGAACAGCCCTGTTGATCACCCATAATGCACAGGATCAGTTGTATTTTTTTTTTTCTTCAATTCTGTGCACATATAATGTCAAAGATACTTTGTGAGTACAAGTTGGCACAATCTTCATAAACATATAACAGTAGATAGTTATGCAGTTATGGAATTTAGCAGGCAGTGAAAATAAAGACGAGTAAAAATGTAAACCAATGAATGACCCGAAGAGATTACTGCCAGAGTGTTGAGCAGCTGTCTTTCCGGCCTGCCCCACAATCTCGTGTAAATGAGTCATTACTTGCTGGGCAAGGTTTTGATAGAGCGATTAAGAGAGCCCATGTTAGTGGATGTATGGAGCTGAGGACTTGTACTCTTATTAGGGAGGCTACTAGAATGTCCCATTGCCTCTTCAGCAGCCCGAAGAAGAAGGGTGTAGTTGACAGCTACCTCCTCTACCTTACGTAAAAGCTGTAGTTTTTGAGTTTCAGATCGTACACTCCTGACCAGCCGAATGAATGTATGAGTAAGGTTACACAGCACCTGGAAGCTAGCTGTGACGGCACTTAGCATTCGTGAGGGACTTTTCTCAACACTTGCCACTCGTCTACATGATGCCCTGAACTCTTTAAAACGGACTGCAAGTTCTTGCTTGTACTCTGCCAGTCTTGCAGGGGGGATACGAGGCTCCCCCTCTATTTGTGGACTAATGGCACACTGCCTTAAAATTGAGAGCAGCTCATTGGCATCAAGTTGTGCATTTAGGAATCCATCAGGTAGCGAGAATATTTTGCCCTGCAAGGATTGTACTCTTGCCAAGCTAGTTTCCAGGTTCCCGCAGGCCCTCAGATCAATCCTCTGTGTTTGTGGCTCCTCTTCTTCTTCCTCCTCCTCCTCCTCCTCCTCCTCCTCCTCTTCTTCCCCACTGCAATCCTCTGCATGAAGTACCTGAAGAGTTTTGCTGACTACTGGCATTGCCCTTGAATCTAGATGCATTCCAGGCAATACCTGCAAGGGGATGGAATAAGACAGTTCATCTTTTTCACTGCTCTCATCAGCAGCTTCACATTTGCGATAACAGAAGCAGAAAGAGCAACATTTTTCTCTGTCCTCAGTATCCTCACTTGGCAACCCTAGAACCTCAGCAGTACCTTCACGACTTTCCTGAATTAGCTCTTCTCCCTGAATAAAAAATATCCCTTTTTTCTTTGCATCCCCATCTTTAGTATGTATAGGCTCCACTGGAGTTGGAAGTCTAAGTCCAGTGGCCCTCACTCTTTCCATTTCTTTCTCAAGGCTCTTTGCTTTTGTAGTTTTAACCTCAGCATACAGGGGAGTGCTGTCATTATTATCAATCTCCCCTATACTATATCTTCTTTGTAGCTTTTTATATTGTGGCACACTCATGCATTCTGAATGGGTGGTGCAAGTAGGCAAGCATGATGTAGGTGTATCTCTAGGTTCCCTAGACTCAAGGCTTGTGGAGCGGATTCGAGTGGTTTTGATTTCCAAAGTTTGAGGTTTCCGTAATTCTCCTTGAGCATGTGGAGACTTCGGAATTGCTGGGGGTGTTTTAGAGATTGCCCTCTCTCTTCCTCTCTGATCAGTTGCAGAACCAACCGCTGTATCTGGGAGACGCATTCCACGGCACATTCTCTTACAGTCGCAGCTGCGTCGCTGTTCTCTTGAGATCCCAGGAACTTTCTGTACAGGACTTGTGCGCAGTTGGCAGGCACAAGGGGTAAATGATGGAACAGGAGAGGATCCCTGTGGAATGAACTCTCCTTGTGATGTTTTAGGTTTTAAAAGCTCCTCCAGGAACTCTAGCTCGTACTGCCTGACTTTTTGAAGCTGTGCACGACGCTCATCTGTCTCTCTGCGCAAACGTGCTGGGAAAGTGGCTGAAATTAAGTTCCTAAAACTCAGGAATGGAGTACGCTGGGATTTGGCTTTGTTGTTTGCCTGTTTCTTGTACTCGGCTCCTGGGATAGTTGCACCCTTTTCCACACAACCTAAGACGTGTGTCGGGTCTACCAGAACAGGCACACTTTTAGGGGTTTTCTGTGGTTCCACAGGGGCTTTACTCTGGGAGTTCTCTGCCTTTGCCTCTGACATCTCTTTATGTTCTGCTTTAACAGGCATAACTGGTGAGTACTTAGTTGGAGGCAGGGTGCTGGGCTTCACCAAGCTTGCATCAGATGTTTTCGTTGTGTTCTCTTTGTTGCTAGCTAACTGAAGTCCTTTGGCACGGAGACGCTCATCGTCTGTGGGAGACGAGTGAAACACTACCACTTTTGGGGCCTGTGGATCTTTTAGACGCACCTGTGGTCCAGGCTCTGGTCGTACTGGACATGTGCAGAACAAGTCAGAAGCTGGCAGAAGGCCCTTTGAACTTGAAGGCTTCGTGGTCTCACTTGAGGCATTCTCGGCATCTTGGCACATATTTGTTGAACAAATTTTTGCAGATGCAGTTCTATCCACAGGCAAGAGAACCGGTAAGGCTATACTGGTAGTTTCTAGGGTAACTGTACCAGAATCTTTTTCCTGGACACCTTCTGAGGTAATAGAGCTTGGTTTTTCTTTATCAGCAAGAGGCAATTGATCTGTGTTGACTTGGGGAGCACAAACTTGTTCTGATGCTTTTAGTTCTTCAGATGCCTGTTGTTCAGACTCTTCCAAACACTCTTTTACAGGGCCTTTTTCTGATTTTTCTATATCCTTCTCACTTTTTGTTTCATGGCTCTTCCCCTGCTCCACAGAGTTGTCAGAAGGACTAATTTCTTGACTGGGACAAACTTTCAAGGGCACAGTCTTACTTAAGATCACAGGCTTTGGTGGACACCCGCCACGGATCTGACTCATTGAAAAAGCCCCTCCCCCAATTGCTTGTGTTGTACAGCCAGGGATTGATAAGGGGAAGTCTCGTCGACTGAACAGTCGCTCTTTGTTGATGTGGTGGGCAAATAGATATGCCTGGTTCTGATGCTGCTTCATGGCAGACACCATCTCAGACACATCAGTTAGCTCTGATGAATTTGTCTCATGTCCAGAGTCTAGGGATGATTCAGGGGTTATGGCAGCAAGCACAATCAACCCTGTAAGGGAACAGAAACAAAACACAACCATGCTCGTAAGAAATCACTTAAGCTCTTGTCACTTCAGGTAAGCAAAATTACAGAGACAATATAATATTGTTCTAACAAAATTAAATATTAAACTAATCTAAAAATGTTGTTAATGTTGTTGTTTTGTTGTTGAGAAGTAGTTAACACTGCATTGATGCTTGTTTTGGGACGGTCTAGCTTCATATGTCAGGCTACTATAATTTGAAGATAATTTCAGGCTACTATAATTTGAAGATAATTTATCAAAATAAGTGAACAAACCACTAATTTTAAATGAATACTTCAAAAGTTTAATTTACTCATAGACATGGTAAAGAACCTGCACTTTTAATAGTACATATGTCCACCTGCTGTCTGTGGTGTCTGCTGGTGGTGGTGTGGGTAATCCTCCGATGCAGCTAGTGCTTCCAGTGCCTGGAGGGTGGATACTAATGCATCATCTAACTCCTGAGCATGGTCTTGAACTGTCCTAGTGGTCACATTATCAATCAGTGTTACAGGAACTTCCTCTTGACCCTCTGCCACAGCAGCAGAGGCTTTGATTCCTTTCCGCCCCTTTTTCGGGTCATCTTCGTCAGAGCTGTTATCACGAAACCCTGGGGGTGGAGCTGCTATTCCAGGAGGGGGAGGCTGCAACTTTCCTCCTCCATCATCCAGCTCTTCATCTTCCTCATTCCCAGGTAGTGGTAAGGCAATGAGATCAACAGCAGCTCCTTCACGAGAAGCACATGCATTTTTGCACTGCTGCAAAATGAGTCTTCCAGCCTCCCCAGTGTCCGAAATCAAACCTTCAGCTTGGAGTTTTGCCTTGCAGGAGTCACAGAAAAACCTCTGAGTAGGCTCCATTGTTTTCGCTCTGCTCCTGAAGCTTGAACTGTCACCAGTGGGACCATCTTGTTCAGCCACAGATTCAGTGCTCTTTAGAGTGGGGTCAGACTTTGTGCGTGAGCGACTCTGTACCTGTGAGATAAGGTTCTCATTAATGTCAAGCTCCTGCTCTGCTTGTATCTGAAGCTCCTGCATCTGTTGTTGCTCTTTTAAATGGATGTGACACAGGCCAAGGTGCTGAGATATGGGTGATGCTGATGTCTTCTGTGTTGCCTCTCTGGACGCCCCCTCTCTCTCTTCGCGACGACTCCCACTTAACACAGTGGCTCCGGAGCGGAATTGGGCATGGGAGCTTCTGGAATCTAAAGGACAGAACTGTCTGAGTGGTTGAACGAGTAGAAAACATGATGGATGTGAATGAGTCCAGATGACAAACGTGAATCTGTTGAGTTCTCAGAGATGGAAATAAAGCCTTGGGGATGTGATGGTATGCTGTGATCTTTCTCATTGGCAGACCACAGGAGACGCCAACATCCAATGCATGGTTTTGTGATACAATACAATATATACTGAACTTTCAGATATATGAATTTATCTAGATCAGAATTTCCGTCACACTCACATAAACTGACACAAGATGAGGATGGAGAGCTCAAGACGATGGAGAGGTCAAGCTGGAATTATGAATGATTGCCATGATAAATCCTTAAAATAATCAGAAATTCCTTTTGGAAGAAATCTGATGAATTCATGTCATGATTTATTGATTGATGTTTCTCACTATTAGAAACAACTTAATGGCCAGCATATATATTGGATGCCACCATGGGCATGTTCTCACCATTATTACATATATTTTGCTTTGAAATGTCCCAAGCTGCATATGTAACACAACATATTTTAGTTGCTCTTGTCATTGAAAGATGAAAGCAAAGCAAATGCACTTTCAGAAAATGATATGCAATGACTTTTTTTATATATCTTTTATATTTTTTAATGAAATTGCAACAATAACATTTTTAACATACCTGCCTTGATCATATAAGGCTGACCAGGTATCCTGCAGTAGATTGTCCTTTTAGGGTCCACAAATAGCTTGTAATAGCCAGAGATCAAACAGGCAAAGTTTGATGCATCTGGCCACTCCATTAACAAGACCAAGGGCTACAATAATTAGTATGGAAACAGATTTTAGTATAGTATTACATTTTAGAATGTTATATATTCCAATACTGTTTCTCTCTCTCTCACACACACACACTCACACACACACACACACAATTACCATAGGGTTAAAACTATAATATAAATTCATTCAGCTTTTTTAATTTCTGCATTTTGTTTTCCACACCTTTGCTTCCAGAATAACAACTTCAACACGGGCTACCCCGTGATGCTCTCTAAAGAGCTGGACTTTGGCCACACGGCTGAACTCAGCTAAAACAGTTGTTAGGTTGTTCTTCAGGTCAATTACATGACTGATACCGTGTCTCGGGCCAACCAACAATGTAGTGGCTGACTGCTTGTCATCCTTTCAATAGAAAAAGAAAATAATCAGAAATTGAATGAGAAGTTGTTGTTTTTTAAGCTATTGAGATATTAAAACATTTTTGTAAATCTTTAAAATCAGTGCAAAAATGTAAAGATTATTTGTATAGTCTTGATTATTGGTTGAGAAGCTATGTCAGATTCATGTTACCAAGCCAACTGTGTGAAACAAGAAGCCTCCAAATGGCGGGAGGTCATTCAAGACACGCATATACTGTAGTTTTCCTTGAAGAGAAGAAACCTGCATGGATGAAGAGAAAATAAAGCTGGTGAGTTGTGCAAGTGCACAGAGGGTGATATTCTAGCCAGCAGAGGGCAATGTTTCACAGCTATAAGGTGTGTGATGGCTATAAATGATCAGTATGTAGAAATTAATTGGACACAGCATATCTCTATTCCAATATTACACATTTCAGATATGCTCTTAGGTCATAAAATTCACACAAGTACAAAAAAAACCTACATTCTGCATTAGATGACATAAATGGTTTCTTTGTGACATGTTTCTTAAGTCACTATTTAAGATTTATTTGACCCAAATATTCTTAGTAACCAGATATACCTTGTTACCAGCTGGTGGAGGATGCTGATATGTCTTCAACAGCTGTGAGAGAGTCTTGCAGACGTTTTTCTCCTTGACGGTTGGCAACAGAGTCAAAGGAAGGAAAGGTTCCAAACCCCATTCTTTCCTAAAGAAAATTATGCAGGTTTAAAGCATACAACCAGCTACAAGACCTTATAGTACACTTTGATGGTTTTATCAGCGTCATCTGCCACTGCCACTGATGGATAACAGCATATTTTCGGTATAAAAGTATATGCTGCCTATGGTTACCACATGTGTGTTTCTTTGGAAAAAGAAGGCTAAAGTACTATTACTATTGAAGTATTATTCAAAATTCATGCATGTTTTAAGACTTACTCAACGTGCTTTAGAGAAATCTTCTGATTGGGTCTCGCCATGGACACAGTGATGTAGATGTGAAGGGCTGCCAACCTAAGTGTAACGTCGGACTTCCAATCCATTCCATATCGCTCTTTAATGACGTCATTGCGGCTCTGTGGGAATTCAGAACAAACAATAGATCAAAAGGCTTTATACTAATATCAGACTACCTATGTGAACATTCGTTTGACTCATGACTAAAGGACTCATGAATAAATCCACCTGTATGTAGAGGTACTCAAATGCTGCAGGGTCTCTCCTCAGTAAGTCAGCAGGGTCCTTTGGGAAGAAGCAAATGCGGAAAAGACACTTCATTCCTTGGAAGTAGGTCCTGTGAACTACCTGAAAATTTAGAAGAAAATCAGAATTCAGAATTTATTATAGAATTCACCTGTAAAATACAGCACTAACAAACAGTCCAGTACTAAATTGTCACATTCCATTCCTTATGCGAGTAAGGTTATGTGCTGCTGGCAGCCATATCAAATTTAATTCAACGTCACGTAATTTAGGTTTTCCCAGTTCTTAATAACAAAACAGTTGCACTGTATATTTCTATACGACGACATCCATAAGTCTGAGACCACACTGAAAATAAAATCCATGATTCAAAACCAGTGAATAAGGAACAATGGAATAACTTAATTTTACTGAAAAATGTATTTCTGTCACTATAATCAAATAAAAGAATTAGCAACTGAGCATTTGAATTGAGCAACAAGATGCTCTTTGGAATATTTTCAAATCATGCTGTGTAACATGGATCACTGGTATTTAATTACCATTAAATGCAAATTCATTTAAATTATTATTATTTTTTTTAACGTGCGTTGTTTGTTGCAACTCGCCATAGGAAGCTAGTGTACCTTGTACCACACATTTAAGGATTTCTCTTAAACCCTTTGAACTGTAGAGTGAAGGTAATGCATCAGTCATTGGTTTTTGGGTGGCATTTACTCACATGAGACAGTGGCTGGTTTTCCTGGAGCAGATGCAGCCTCTGATTCTGGGCCAGTCCACCGGACTCCAGCACCAAAGCAAAATGCTCAATGTAGCGTAGAGAAAGGCGATCCTGCAGCGATGATATTACATCCTGTGGCAAAAGGGAAAAGTAGTTTGATTGGTTGGTGTTATTAGCCCCTAAGGCTAAAATCATGAGTTCTGCTATATTACAATATCTCAGATATGCAATGCAAAGTAAATGTAGTGGAAAGCATTGGCATCAGCAGTGTGTAAACTACAGGAGGATGGGCTTGACATTTCCATCAGTGATAAAGCATTTAAACCAGCACTCTTAATCACTGTACCCCGCTCTGAGAATATCTGTCACTGGAGACAAATGTATGAGGGTTTCTACTGACTAGTGGCTTTACTTCTGAAAAGACTCCAAATATTTGATGAGGTTTCCATGTGACTAAAGCAAATGCTGTGCTTCAAATGCGTGCTTGTCTGGAGCGTACTGACCAGTGTGAAGTGATACATTATACTTAGTGTTTGATGATAGTAACTCTCGCAATGGGAGATAGACAGATTACAGTGTTGTGTACTGTCTGTCACCAGGATTGAGATAATCTGTTTGGTGATATTGACCAAAGGCTGAAGATATCACCCCGGGAAGGATTGTGAAAAATGTGAACCTCGCTGTGAAACCACAAATGTAGGAAAGGCAAAAAACTTACTAGGTTTAATGCCATTTAATCTGGTTTATTTACATCATTATCAGTACTTTGATATTGATAGTACCGGATATATAGTTTTCCTGTTTGGCTTGAACTTTCAAAAATGTATAGATCCTTCGATGCTGATGTAATTGTAAAAGTTGTGTTTTACATGTTTCAATTGATTATAGTCCCTGGAAAAATTGCAATTCACCTTTTTTTTTTTAATCTACAATCTAAATTATGTAGATTTAAAAGAAAATGTCAGATCTGCAAATGAAAAGTGCTGACATGTTTTTCCTCTTTTGTTTTCAGAATGAAATGTAATAATGTTGGCTAATGGATTTTCTAAACCAAGTCAAACCTTAAATGTGCAGGTGTCAGTTCGGTTATAGAATGCTGCGTTGCCATACTAACCATTAGCATCTGTTCTAGGGAGTCTTGTTTTGTGTGAAACATGACAGGGGATTGAAGATGTACATAAACATACAAATGCCTTCCATGCACAACAATGTATTTTCTTTGTTTGTGTTACCTGCCCAGGGACTATGGATGCAAATTAGCAATACTACAATCTAGCATGTTCATTAACATGCATTAAATAAACAAACAAAATTAAAATAATAAATTCATAGTGAATTCCCCCATTGTGTTTCTAGTAACAGGGAACAGTTTTCCCATGACACTCACCCTAACAGTGGTGCGGCTGTCAAATGTAAAGGATTTGATCTGTCCATTTTCCAGAAACACCTTCAACACATTTGGTATCAGAAGCAGAGACTCGTCTTTAAGCATTGTCTAAAAAAACAGAGGGGAGAAAGAAGGAAGAAGCAGCCAGTGAACATTGGATGAGATATTAAGGAAAGAATCTCCTAAGGATCTTCTAAGAGTCAAAGAAAGAATATAGAAACACATGAGAGGACTTAGACTGCTTTTATTTAAGGTTTTCCATTCAGTTAAAGTCTAAAACAATGGTTAAAGGGAAGATCTTTGTCTAACTCATATGCAATAATTTTTAATGAATTGGAAATATGACCAAAACTACTTAAGACATACACATTATGACTCATTAAGAATTAAGCATTAGTTGTATCACATCCATTCCATATCCAATACGAAACCATGTTCTATAAATGCAGATCAATTGGACTCAAACACTGAATTCAGTTGCAGTAGCAAAAAGAGGAAATCTTCAAGGCATCTACTTTCTATCCAATAAAAAGTTAAAGGTGCACTAAGTCATTTTTTGTATATGTTGAATTGGCTCATTCATTTTACTGGTTCAAAAGCCTACAGCCATGCTGTCATCGCCAAAACCAGAACCGACTCCAAATCATCGATCCTCATTAAACTGAAATGGTATGCTGTCTTTGAGTCACCAGATCCATGTGTCACTAAACTGAAATGTCTCGGGGCATTAATAGAAGTACATTGTACTGAGTTTGACCTCATGGCAGAGCCTTCAAAGTTTCCTGGAGAGGGTTCCTAATTCACATCAACTAACAGAGAGCCTCAAGGTTCAGTGCTTGGCGCCTTCCTCTTTAGAGTAGAAAAATCAGACCCTACATGGCTGAATACGCTGCACAGCTATTGTGCAGACTCTTGTCGTCTCAAGACTGGACTACTGCAGGGCTCTGTTGGCCAGTGATACAGAACACAGCAATGGGTCCGGTTTTTAAATCAACCCAAAAAGGTCCATGTCACATCCGTCCTAGTCTCACCGCTCCTTCTGTGGTGGAACAACCTTCCAGACTCCACATGAATGTTTGCTAAATGAATAAATATAAATCTTTCTGAACAACCAAAGACAACAACTTTAGATGTTATCTTGACAACTGTCGCCGAAGATGCAGTAAATTGTAAAAGCAAAGTTTTGGTGTGGCATTTAAGAAATATCCTATTTAGATGCATAACTGTCACCCATATTAATTTATCTTATGATGTAAAGTGCCAGATAACAATGAAGTCAAGTGAATGGTATTTTCTGATTTCTCTGCCTCTGATGTGACTATCATTTGAATCACATTTGCATACGACTTAGAAAAAGTGGGGGGAAATGACTTAGTGCACCTTGAAGTGAGTGAGAAACCTTGAAGGCAATTGTGTATGAAGAATGAGAGGTCATTAAGTTTAGTAGCATCCCGACACCTGCGTCATATTGATTTGTACCATGTTCCATGTTGTTGTGGGAGTACGTGAGGCATAAGGTTTACTTTCTATCAGCTGTCCACTGATCTTCCACTGAGTATCAATAACGATTTCATGTAATCAAATGCTGACATTCATGGGTGTATCAGACCTCATTCAAAGTTTCTATATAATCGATTCAGTACGTTTGGCAAGTGTTTTACCCAAAGGCTTTAGGCTTGCTTCTGGAAACGTGTAAAATGCTATCACACTTTAAACAACAAATACAGAATGGAAACAAATAAGCAAGCATCAATTTGACATGTCATTTGGGACCATGTTATGACATGTGGTGAAGTGAGCAGGTTGGCTAACTCTGTTTCATACATTCAGCACAATCCCAATCAATTGCTCGTTAGCTACGGCGTGAGATGATGTGATATGAATAATAAGTCCCACGTTGGCATTTGTCTTTAAGCCTAACCCCCTTAATAAAACGTTTACACTGCTTATGTACTCTGTGCTGACAGGCGAGTTTTAATGAAGAAAGCCCTGCTGGCCCCTGCTGATCACACAAGATGGATTGACATGATTAGAGGAGGCTCAGGTGAGGGTGGTTTGCTCTTTACCGATTTTGGCCCTCTAGGCCTGATCAGCAAGTTTCTTCTTCCAGGAGAGCTGCACACCCCTCCCATCGGTCCGCTTTATTAAATTGGTGCGACCAGCACCCAAGGGTGTAGTGTTGACTCTTCCTTGCTCACAAGGCAGATATCAAACTGTATGGGACATAATCCATGGACATTGACATTAACATGGGTGCTATCGACCCATGTTCACCAAGAGGAGATGGCAGCTGTAGTGCTAATGAAAAGCTACGAATGAATGAATGTCTAGTAACAACATTAAAGGTTATGGGGAGGCTGAGTCTTTCTCTAGATGCAATGCAACCTTATTCAATTTTCAGTTTAGTAGGCTGGAATTGTTAAAAGGAAGCTGACACTAATTTCCTCCACGTAACTCTGTTACCCTAAACATCTCAATCGGAACCAGAGGGAATTGACCTATCGGTGAGCCCCGCCCCCCTTAGTTACTGTTGCTACCTCGGACAAACAAACAGAGCTGCTAACTGTCTTACAATGACAGCCGTCAGTGTGAAAACTTTTTGATCAATTTTGGACACAGATGGACCACTTCTCGTCAAGGAGCATTCAAGCGGGACTCAAATATGCCATGGAGGGATATATAAAAGATTTTAAGATAAAATGTTGGATAAAACGATTCATTTGGAAGCGAGGGTTTACAGATCACAATGCAAGCGGGAGAAGCCTCATGTTACGGTCCTCACGGTCGCAGATGACAACATCCAGGATCAACACAGTTCATGTAGGGTAAGATTAAATTCATTTACATTTAATCAGTTTAATATAGAGAGGCACTGAATTGTAGACCTTCGTTTATGTGTTTTTGACCTATACTGTACATGACGTGAGAACAGTTAGCTATTTAGGTTTGTACGTTAGCATGGACTCACTAACTTCAATTGTAACTTAATAAGAGTATGACAACCAGAAAATGAACGTTTTCATCTTCATTGGGATTGGGTTTGAATCCTTAGGGAACCAGGTTACTGCGCCCACATCATTGATGCTATAAATAAACTGGGCTTCAGTCGTATTGCACAGATAATTGGTCCGTTCACACAAGTCTTATCACACTTTTGAAACATGCTGGTGAACGTGCGCATTCAATACATGAATACACATGCCGATCCTCTCAGGATACCTAGAATCAGTGTTACAAGTACCCCAGTCACATAGTTTTACCATTTTTGTAGCATAAACACCATCAAACCGATGAGAGCTTCGGATCTTCCAATGTTTCTCTATGGCGCTGAAACCTAAAGATGTCCGAGTTCCAGCCCCCGTGAAAATGATACTCAACTGCCATTGGCTCATCTGCGTTCGAGGGGATGGGCTTACCGATAGGTCAATTATTCAAAGCACCTGCTGTTAGAATTTTTATTCAATGTTGCATTTGTGTTCAAGTCAGTCTACTGTAAATTCAAAGAAATCTCAGCACGCAAACTAGGATGCATCTGTCAAAATCTGCCCGACTGACATCTTTGCAAATCTACCCTACGAATATGAAAAAGAGAAAAACTAGAGCCCTTTCATTCCAACCAAACCATGCGTAGCCAATTCCAAGCCCTGTGTTTTCATGTATGTACTTTAATATAGTCTTGAAGATGAAATCACAGAAGAAGTGAACTTTTTGAATTTATCCTTTTAGCTTTTCGAAATGGAGGACCACATCTAGATTAAGGAAGCACAATAGGAGAGGGATTTCCGCATTGCCCCTCAGGGTAATAAACCTGCAGTCTGATGAAATGAGATGAGATGTGGAGGGAATCGCACTTCAGTATTTAAACTCTGAAATGACAGCCATGTCACTCTCAAAAGGAGACACTAGGGATGGACACATTCACTTTGCCTTTGGAAATAATAACAATTATAATCATAAACAGACCATGAACAGTCATGTCACAAAATACCTTGAGACCGTTCGACAAACTCAATCCAGGTCTCATTTCAGCACATAAGGAAAGCTGTGTTAGCACAGATGTGACTGGGGTGTGATGTGAGCAAGAGGCAGCAGCACATACTGAGTCTGGGTCGCTGATGGACACTTGCTCAGAAAAGCGCACTTTGGGGGGATTGGTTCGCAGACGAGCTTTCTTGGCTGCACTTATGAAGGCAGACTTAGGTGACTAAGGAAAGACAAAGGGAGGGTGGGAAGAAAGAAAGAAATAGACAGGAAAACTGAAGTTATTTAGAGTTAAAAGCTTTAAACATAAAAAAATAGTCTTATATATTTACTTGAAAAGAGTTGTGTAAGATTTAAGATGTGTTTTCTGGTAATATATCCCCTTTGGAAAATAGTTTTTATTTTTTACACATTTTTGGAATGCTGAAAATGCAATTGCAATTGGGATAAGAAAAAAACAATTCAAGATATATTCTCTGCAAACATGTCTTAATCTTCTCAAGTAAAAAACAAAAACAAAAAACATGCGTACATAAGACATTTTTTACTGGAAAACAAGACAAAAATGAATACAATTATTTCTAGGACTGTATATTTGAAATCTTTGAATATATTTTGGTAATTCACACTAAAACCCATACTTCAGGCCTTCAGTGCAACAAACACATCATGTGTTGCTTTGGCCCCAAAAAAGCATTAGAAATGGCTTCACACAAGGGCAATTTTATCATTGATTAATTTGCATAGAATATCTAATGTGTTTACTTAATGTGCTGATTATTCAGTTTTAATATCATGGTCTGGTTGTACCACTGGAGCTGTATACACAAAGGATCAGTTTTTTCTTGTCAACAGCTGAGGATTTGATTCGGCTCCGCAAGCTCAGTAGCAAACAGGTCAAAGTTGAAATTGTTTAAACTTATAAACGCTGCTACAGCGCTCGACCTGCATGCAATGTGGCAGCATGGTTAATGCTGTGGCTTGGTACTTTGCTCCACTGAGCTCAAGGCATTGGGGAATGTTGACACAAATCATGTGGGCCTTAAAAGAGACATTTCACATTTTCACTGAGCTTTAGTCTCAATGCACTAATTATATAAGAATGTAACTTTGGCACAAAGCAAATGGTGTGTTTTTGTACACAAAGCTACACCTAAATTTTAAATTCCAGTAAAAATTTACAGACAATATTGAAATTGGCATAGTAGTTTGACAATGGCACTGAAAGGGACTGATTTAATGTAATTTTGATCGGAGAAGACATAATGTCCTTAACTACCTGTTGTGGTTGCAGCACAGTGAGAACAATCGAATCCTTGCACCGCCTGCAGAAGAAAAAGACATTTTGGCTAGTGAGCTGCAGAATGTAAAAAGAGTGTCTTATCTGAAATGAATTCTCTTATCTGATGGAGACACATGGAATAGAATTATATTAAGCACAGTCATGCGTCCAGACAAGGCCCTTCCCTCTGGTGACAGTAAAGGGTGTTACCTTACAAGGTCTATGACTTTCTCCCGGGGCGCGTCGCTCACGAGTTCCTGGTTGATGGCTAGGATCTGATCTCCGGGGTAAAGCTTGCCACTTGATGGTCCGTCTGTAAATGAGACGTGTTAGAAACTTGTGTTGTACTTAGTGCCTGATAGAGTTGATTAGTTAAAGTGCCCCTATTGTGCTTTTTTGAATATTATCTCTCATGTATTGTGTAATACTAGCTGTTTGTGAATGTAAAAGGTCTGCAAAGTTTTAAAGATCAAAGTGCACAACAAATAAAGTTATTGTTTCCCAAAAGAAAGAATCGATACTAAACTGCCGAAAATGAGTCATCAGCAATTCCAGTTTTACTTCCTGTTACATACCTATGGTACAATCAAACAAATCAGTCCGGTTGGCTGCCCGCGAATAACGTCTACATTGACCTGCCCTCAAACAATGTAGTTTGTAGTCCTCACTCAAAAGCTGAGGTCTGGAAGAGTTTGATTCTTGTTGTCAAACGTGTCGAAAAAAGATGCTGTTTTCAGCACTGTGAATCCACTTTACATGCACTTGAATTGATATGTTAAAACCGACGCTATTGTTTGTATCAAGGACACCTCGGGAGCTGAAATTCAGATATGGTATTAGACCAATCACAACAGACAGGGCCATCTGACCAATCAGAACAGTGTAAACCAATCACAACAGACTGGGCCATCTGACCAATCAGAACAGAGTAAACCAATCACAACAGACTGGGCCATCTGACCAATCAGAGCAGAGTAGACCAATCACAACAGACTGGGCCGTTTGACCAATCAGAGCAGAGTAGAGCAATCACAACAGACTGGGCCGTCTGACCAATCAGAGCAGAGTAGCTTTTGGTAAGGAGGTGTTTAGAGAGATCTTTGAATGAACCGTTTTCAGACTCTTTGAGAAATGAGGTGATGTGCAATGTACATTATGAGTAAAATTAAATTCAATCTTGGATGCATGTAAACCTAATGTAGGAGACTTCAAAACAAAATTAGGAACCTTTAAAATAGCATAATAAGGGCACCTTAACACCCCTGACATTCTCGTCTTCTGCTTCTCTTGTCCTAAAATTTATGTTGATATATCACAAAATCATATTAGTCACACTTCTTTCCTAAGGCAGTTGTAATAACCTACAGTGGATTTTCACAGTTATCTTATCAAGGCTTCAAACTGAAAAATAATCATACACCTCAAGTATCTGAATTCCCATTTGATTAAAGTCATCTAAAATCTGAACAGCTCAAAAGCCTTTAAAAAGAGATGAAGCTGATTGGCTGGCACAGCAGAACTAGGGGACAACAGACATCTGGCCCATAGAGACATGTCTTACCCGCTGAGACAGAGCGAACAACGACAGGCCGTTCGCTGCCGGCAATGAAACCAAAGCCGTGGCTTGGATGGCGTTGGATGCAGACCTGTCGAGCTGAGCCAGGAGTCAGGCTACCACTGTCCATGCCATCCTGACTGTCCTCTAACATCACAGAGCTGAGAAACAAGACAACAGAGTGCTCCAGTATCCATGAAGTGAATCTCATTTCTAGAGTGACACAAATGGTAAACATGCTTTTTATTGTCCAATATTTGCATAACTACCCCAGCACAAGGACCGGCAATTGCATTTATACAGAGTGTTTTCTCAGTATCTCACATAACAGCTGGTCAATAATAAAAACATCAATGCTTTGTGCCATTTTTTTGATTCAGTGTTGTGTAGATGAGGTCATTTCCTTGCTGCGTGTGTGGAGATAAGGTAATGCCTCTTTTATGATGCCCGTTGTTCTCATTTGACATAAGAGGATTATTAATGACTGCACCTGTCATATTCCTCTGTGTGCCCATCCTGGACCCGGGCCATCCCCTGAAAGGACAGAACCGGACTGGGTGAACCGCTTCAGGAGGCTGGCTCTGTTTTGTACACATTCACCTGGGAGGACAAAGATGAGAGAAGATGAGTTATAATTGATAAGAGTTCTTATCATGCATTTTTTTTTATGATTCATACATTTTTTCCCCCTTCAAATAGGCACCACAACACTCCATTTCACAAATAAATGTATTACAGTGTATCAAAACTGCTTCCACTTGCCTACCCATAACATGCATCTTTGACAATTATGCATAGATTCCTAAAACAAATCTAATACAAAATAAGGATGTTTGGTTTGTCTGTGTTTTAGTTTAGTTTTGGTTGCTACCCTGTATCCTCAATAAACATCAAATATTTGCCATCAAATAAATGTCCATTATTTCAAGTAACTTATAAGACATTCTTTCATATGCTATCACCTTCCTTTCAGGATTATGTTGAGTTTTTTTGTCTTCTCGTTCAGGTGTCTGTGTTTCTTGTTTCCATTCAGTTTTCCACGTACAGACTAAACGAAAACGACTAAAAACGCTGTATATTATTCATGCCAAGCCAGTAGTTGGCAATGTCACTTTGTAAAGAAAAACTACATGCCTATAGACACGTAATACACTTGCGCATATGACATAACCATTTTCACAAATTTGCGTTTTTGTAGTTCACACGGAGACAGTTGAAAACGGTGCTGTGTAAATGGCTCCTTAGTTTGTCATTAACTTTGTTGGTTTCTTTAGTTACTGATGAGTATCGTCGGTGTCTCGTTTAATTCCCTCGTTGACTTGTTTGTTTATTAAAAGTATCTTTAGTATTATCTCTGTGTCATGCATCTCATTCAGAGCACTGTGACACTTCCCCAATTCTGTAACTCCTTCTTGAAAAGATGGTGACTCCACTAACCGCTAGCCTCTCATAATAATTTGTCTCTCTAGCATAATACTTATTTGGATCCATTTGCTAATTTCAACATTTAGAGTGCAAAAAAGATGGATCCCTAGTTCATAAAAACTTGGGCAAAATGAAAAGCAGCATACTGATACTTCTTGATTATGATCATGATTCCTGTATTTTAGATCAGGACCAGAGCATGTATCAGTTCTCTGTCCTCGCTCTCACATCGCCAACATTCAGTCCTTTAAAACCAAGTCTGAAAAACCTGCTAGGAGTTCAAAAATAGTGATTTGATATTTTAAATTGTCATAATTAGGGCCGGGACATTAACGCGTTAATTTCGATTAATTAATCTGAGAAAAAATAACGCGTTAAAAAAAAATAACGCAGATTAATCCATTCCATATTGACCTTTGAACCTGGAGCCGTTATAGCCACCATTCGACTGTAAAATGAAGGAGGGAGACGAGAACGCGCTGGCGCTGCCTGGATCATTGATTGATTGGAACATTTACTTATAAAAAAAAACAGCCGGCATTTCAACGTTGATTCACCGGTGAACGTAAGGGACCAAGGTCGAATCAGTGTTGGATTATGTTTCGATTGTGCAAAACGAATCAACGTTGAAATCGTGACGTGGTTTCACCGTTGATGTCGTGACGTTGTTTCATTGTTGATTTTGTGACGTTGTTTCACCGTCTCTTCTTTCAATATGGGTGAATAAAGATTATATGTCGACGTTGAACCAATGTTGAATTATGCTTCGGTTTTGCAAATTGAATCAACGTTGATATCGTGACGTTGTTTCACCGTCTTACCTTTCATCATGGGATAATGAGTCATGACAATGCTGACTGAATTTGTGATTAACTGTACACTAAAATATTGTTAACTGTCAAATTACTTGCAGCAATGGCTTAATTAAACACATTTAATAAAAATATAACATGCTCAAGATTGTAAAACAAGTTTTATTCTGAAAAAACAAAAGTCTAAAAATACTTTCTAAAACAGATGAAAAACATCTCAAACTTTAAATTGCAGCATTTTCGAAGTAATGTTAAAAACCTGTAATAAAGCAAGTGTAAATAATGTTTATAATTTAATGTTTAATATTAAATGTATACTTTAATAATGTTCAATAATTTAATAATGTTCAATTGGATTGGATTGATTATTTGCTAGGCACAATTATTTCAATGCTCACCCTTAGAACATTTGAACATTATTTCAATAACATGTTCAACACAATTATTTTTAATTGATTGACAGCCCTAATTTATATGCGATTAAAATGCGATTAATTCGATTAATTAATTACAAAGCCTCTAATTAATTAGATTAATTTTTTTAATCGAGTCCCGGCCCTAGTCATAATCCAATAATTTTGGTCCAGTCTACATCACTAAATGCAACATTCAAATCTCTATGGTACACTTATTTTATATATTTAATTTAGCCAAAAAAGTGTTATCATTTAGTTATAATTAGTTGATGACTTTTTTCCACTCTCTCTCTGACCATTACAATTAAACAGGCTACATTAAATTATGATAAACTCACACAATGAATGGCTTTAATATGCAATGGGATATTGATACAAATTAACTGTGAGCAATTAACTCTTATTTCAAAGGATCAAAGACGTCTAGTATTTTAGACTTTCTAAATGATAAAATTCGAATTTTTCTGGAGGGGTAAATTATTATCCAATGAAACTAACCAACCAATTATAAAGCAGCCATTTCTGATAACATTTAATTAGCCGTTTAGCATAGAATCCACAGAATGTCATCGGTATGTAGGTTTCCAGAGTTTACACCAATTTGTACTGCAAAATTAATTACTTCTCTGTTTCATCCTCTGTATGTGTGCCATCTTAGTTAATAATACACATGTAACTGTTATGGTACATTGCTTGCAATGCATGAGTCTCTCTGTTAAAGTCATGGCTTATGTAAAATACTTGATTAGTAAACAATATTCAAAGCCCTTATGGACTACTCTAAGATACATTATGCAAAAAGCATTTAAATCTCTTAGAGCCAGTGTGAACCTGCACATCACTCAAGGCCACACAGATAGAGGCTTAAAAAAGAGATTCCTTAGAAAAGACTCCTTTTATTCTGTGCAGTGGATTTATTTAGAGAGTGAAAGAAAGAGACAAAGGAAGTAAAACATTGCAGGCCAGGCTGAGATTGCTGACGTCTGGCGGGGAATATGTCACAACAAAGTGACAATCTTCAGTCATCAAGTACCTCCCGGCAGTTTCTGAAGGTCACGACTACTTCGGCTTGTTTATTCACCCCAGACTCTTTCTAGCACTTTCTTCCCTCTGTATGTTTAAAACACTTTGGGCTGCTGTGGAAATCTGTATTTGAGGCAGCAGTAACCTTAACATCACCCAGCACGATGACTCATATGCTGGAGGGGAATTGCACTCAGGATGGGACGGGAAGTGTCACGAGGGCTTACTTTCCATCAGGTGAATGCCATGATACATGTGAATGCGTGTGAAGACCTCTGTCCAGTATGGATGGATGAGAGATGTGGACCATCGCCAAGAAGCATAGCATCCTCCGGTCATCATCAGCACAGTCCCAGCAATGATTCACTGGGCAATGAAGTCATGTTGAGCAAAGTTTACAACTTAACCACTAACACTAAAGTACTATGAACAATAGTATTAGTGATGCTTGCCTTTGTACTATCTGTATATACAATAAGTATGCATATTTTATTATTTCATGTATGGTACACTTATGCATAAAAATCGTATTTGACCTAGAAACTTGACAGAGTATAATGTTATTGCTCAGAGGTTACTAATTCATTTGTCTTCACTAGTTTAAACTGAGTGTCACAGTGCTGTGTTGTAAACGCACACGAATACGAAGATGAAGGGAAACAGGCATTCTTTAATAAATCCACAGGTATATCCACAAACAGAGAATAGCAATCCAACACATCTTAACCATAGACGAGAAGAGACAGCAAAGAACAGAAACAAAGGAACTTAAGTACACCGGGAAAGGAGGATAACCTAGCCTATTTAGTGTAGCCTATTAAATAAAGCCCTATATATATATACTATATTGCCAAAAGTATTGGGACACCCCTCCAAATCATTGAATTCAGGTGTTCCAATCACTTCCATGGCCACAGTTATATAAAATCAAGCACCTAGGCATTCAGACGCTTCTACAAAACATTTGTGAAAGAATGGGTCTCTCTCAGGAGCTTAGTAAATTCAAGCGTGGGACCGTGATAGGTTGCCACCTGTGCAATAAGTCCATTCGTGAAATTTCCTCACTACTAAATATTCCACAATCAACTGTTAGTGGTATTATAACAAAGTGGAAGCAATTGGAAACAACAACTCAGCCACAAAGTGGCACTGTAGGCCACGTATAATCACAGAGTGGGGTCAGCGCATGCTGAGGCGTCAACTTTCAATATCTACAGAACTTCGTGTGGCCTTCAGATTAGCTCAAGAACAGTGTGTAGAGCTTCATGGAATGGGTTTCCATGGCCGAGCAGCTTCAACCAAGCCTTACATCACCAAGTGCAATGCAAAGCGTCGGATGCAGAGGTGTAAAGCACACCGTCACTGGACTCTGGAGCAGTGGAGACGTTTTCTCTGGATTGACGAATCACGCTTCTCTGTCTGGCAATCCAATGGACGAGTCTGAGAACGGTACTTGCCTGACTGCATTGTGCCAAGTGTAAAGTTTGGTGGAGGGGGGATTATGGTGTGGGGTTGTTTTTCAGGGGTTGGGCTTGGCCCCTTCGTGAAAGGAATGCTTCTGCATACCAAGACATTTTGGACAATTTCATGCTCCCAACTTTGTGGGAACAGTTTGGGAAATCATGTTCCTGTTCCAACATAACTGCATACCAGTGCACGAAGCAAGGTCCATAAAGACATGGATGAGCGAGTTTGGTGTGGAGGAACTTGACTGGCCTGCACAGAGTCCTGACCTCAACCTGATAGAACAGCTTTGGGATGAATTAGAGTGGAGACTGCGAGCCAGACCTTCTCGTCCAACATCAGTGCCCGACCTCACAAATGAGCTTCAAGAAGAATGGTCAAAAATTCCCATAAACACAGTCCTAAACCTTGTGGAAAGCCTTCCCAGAAGAGTGAAAGCTGTTATAGCTGCAAAGGGTGGTCCAACTCCAGATTAAACCCTACGGATTAAGAATGGGATGTTCATGTGCATGTAAAGGCAGATGTCCCAAAACTTTTGGCATATAGTGTAGATGGTCCTTTCTGTTTCCTTTTGTGCAGTTTTTACAGACAAACACATCAACACCACTTTTTTCATTCCTGAAGTGAATGTTTTGCCTGTATGGTGATTAGACTCGCTGTTTTGCAGTGTGTGAGGCGTATAGCGCTTCATCCATAGTGTGTGCACACAGAGTGCATGAATACTCCTCTTGCGCTTGAACGGACAAATACACATAAAAGTATGTCAAAATAGCCGTCTTGGTGAGTATCATAGCAAACACAGTGGGTTAAATCGGCTCTTAATTTAATCTCATTTTTATAATGTAATATATATGTATTATCATATATAATTTTTTTATAAGTTTCTGTCCTATGGGATGGGCTATGGTAAGTTTCAAATTTAGGAAGCGCACAATTATATTATTATATTAATGCTAATGAATCAACATGGTTTATAAGGATACACAGATTAAATGGGCACAAGACTTTAAGGTTGAACCTTATTTTAAGGTGACGTTACATTGTACTTACTTAAGTACTGAGTAATATTAATTATAATGTACTTATTATAAAGTTACAGTTAGGTTTTGGTGTAGGGTTAGTTACTTGTAATCATGCATAATTTACTGTTATTACTATAGTAAGTACATGTATGTGTTACAGTCACCTTAAAATAAAGTGTTACCGACATTAAAAATAAATAAATAAATAAATAAATAAAGTATAGATTGACATATGTATTATAATTACCAGAGGTTGCAGACACTTGTTTGCTGACAGGTTTAGGTTGACTGATACAGTTTTCTGGTAAAAAATGGTAATTTGGAGAACATCAGTTCTAATTTGGTTATATAATACTGTAATAACATTGGTGAGACGACCCAAAAGAGCTGGTGTCATTATCTGTTAATCAAATCTATTCTTCTGCTACATGCACACACACAAGTCACAGATAGACAAAACAAGACAAAAGGACCAAGAAGAGAGGACACACATGCATACAAAACAATGTTACAGCATTGGGCCAACCTTTTCAGCAATGGAGACAGAGTAATACTGTCAAGAAATGCATCCCAAGGGCATGACTAGCTGAAGTGTTGCCATGGATACAGCAGAATTGAGCTGATGAAAAGTGAGGTGTCTGACCGCAACAAATGATGGCTCCACTCAACCCTGCCATCACTGAGACCACACACACACACACACACCATCTTCACCATTCTCATAGTCATCCTCCCAGTGTCTGCATGCCACTGCTGGGTTCAACAGATTTTGCATTCAGAGGGCCAAAAAAGTGTGAAGCGGTTCATGTCTTCCTGTGTCTATACATATGACAGGAAAACAATGTTTTGTCATTAAAACTGTCAGCAGAAACCTGGGGCCTCATTTATAAAATGTGCGTATGCATGCACAGATGTGAACTTATAGTGTGTGTACGCTAAATCCACACCGTCTTTGACATGAGAAAGTTCTCAGCGCCACATCAGCAGACGGTCTGAGCAGACGTATACACTTTTCCTTGTGGCAGAGAGTCGGAGAACTGCAGGAATTTGGAGGTCAAAGCAGTTCTTGCCACTAGCCATTTTCAACCCAGACAGCAACATAGTGTCGGCCCAGATTCGACCCACATCATGTACATGTGGATTCCACACGGCCCACGTGTGCTGTCTGGGAAGTAAAGCATTTGGACATTAACTGGTGATCTTTTTAATGACATTAATCAGGCGGCGTTTACAAGGCAGAGATCTGAAACCATTCAGCTGCACACAATTTCAAGATCAATTTTATAGATTTCACATCTGGAAGAAAGGTTGCATCTTTGGCCATTGCATCCCATCTTTTTGTTTTTCTATTTATAACACAATAATATTGACTATATGTATTGTGATCTGATATGATAATATGCTAATTAAATCTGCTTTAGAAATTATTGCAATGTTGCAAACATCCAGCCCCAAAACATTTTAAATGTAACAGGCTTAGCACAAAAACATGTTTTCCAGAGAATGTCATGAGTTAATTAATTAATTTTTGAATAATGTGTGTGCGTCTCCTTTTAATGAGCATTTGTGGTATGTTTCTCTTTAACATGGCATCTAATTTACCCATGCTGATGCAGTTTTAACCCAATAGAGGCCATGCTTACTACAAAAGGTCATGATTCAGCTGTCTAGAGGCAACATTTTAAGCCCATCTGCTACTTGGAATAGTCCCACTTCAAGTAGTATAACTGAATTATTCCCACTATCTACTATTTATCATTTTAAAATGGATTTTCAATAGGAGCTCAAGCAGAGCCCTAAGGCATGTCCCCACTTCTCTTTCAGTTTGTGAGTTTCAAAATGTGGCTGCAATGGCCGACAACCCGAATGTGAAACCAGTACCTTTGGGTGAATATTTAAACATTATGCAGTCATGCCCAGATTGCATCTCTGTGGCTCTGTAAGCGATCTATGAATTCTGCAATGCATTGTGAGCATGTGTTATTGAGCTTTCTTGTCCCCTCATCATAAGCATCAGTGCTTACAAAAACACAATAAGCATCTGCTGGCTTCATTAAGGTCCTGTGGCCCTCTCTGACTATTTGAAGGGATACTCCACTTTTTTTGGAAATAGGCTCATTTTACAACTCCCCCAGAGTTAAACAGTTGAGTTTTACTGTTTTCGAATCCATTCAGCCGAACTCCGGGTCTGGCGGTACCACTTTAAGCATAGCTTAGCATAGATCATTGAATCGGACAGGACCATTAGCATCTCTCTCAAAAAAATGACCAAAGAGTTTCGATATTTTTCCTATTTAAAACTTGACTCTTCTGTAGTTACATCGTATACTAAGACCAATGGAAAATGAAAAGTTGCGATTTTCTAGGCTGATATGGCTAGGAACTATACTCTCATTCCTGCGTAATAATCAAGAAACTTTGCTGCCGTACCATGAGTCCAGCAGGCGTAATGATATGACACAGCGCCTATATAATTATTATTAATTATAATTATTACTGTGTATTGGTAGGGCAAACTATTGCACATACTTCGAATTAGTAAACATACCCCGAACCGCAATATTACATTGCTATTGCATGCCATATTCTTTATGCACACATTAAAAATAAACTAAAAACTTGCTTCTGAATACTGAATATTGTTTTATACATCAGTATATCAACACAGTAACTGAACAGTGACTTCCCACTGGTCTTAGCAACATGAAAAACAAAACTGTTATTGATTTTTTTAAATAAATAATATATTTACATCCACGGACAGGTGGTGCAGCTGGTGGGACCGCGGAGTACGGCCCGAGGGAGACAGTGTGTAATACAGCTGTTTGTTAATGTCTGCAAAGTTTCAAAAATCAAAGTGCACAATAAATAAAGTTTTGAACTGCTGAAACGAGTCATCAGCAATTTCAGTCTTACTTCTTGTTAAAAATCTACGTAGGTTTGTAACACATCTGCAATAACATCTACTTTGACCCTCAAACACTGTAGTTCTAGCTGAGACCTGAAAAGTCTGCTTAATTTTGTTCATGTTGAGAAGATGCTGTTTTCTTTGCTGCAATAGCAAATCCACTTTGCTTGTACTTTTTAAAGGATGAGGACTCGTGCTGGAATTTACGCCATTATTACTGTTCGTATTACTGTGCATCAAGTGCCGAGGAAGATCCGGAGCTGAAATTCATTTCAGATATGGTATTCGGTGTTTGATTTCCAACACACGTACAGCGGTAGAACAGTCACGAAAGACTGGGCCGTCTGACCAATCAGAGCAGAGTTAGACCAATCACAGCAGACTGAGCCGTCTGACCAATCAGAGCAGAGTAGACCAATCACAGCAGACTGAGCCGTCTGACCAATCAGAACAGAGTAGACCAATCACAACAGACTGGGCCGTCTGACCAATAGGAGCAGAGTAGACCAATCACAACAGACTGGGCCATCTGACCATTCAGAGCAGAGTAGACCAATCATAGCAGACTGAGCCGTCTGACCAATCAGAACAGTGTAGACCAATCACAACAGACTGGGCCCTCTGACCAATCAGATCAAAGTAGACCAATCACAACAGACTGGGCCGTCTGACCAATCAGAGCAGAGTAGACCAATCACAACAGACTGGGCCGCCTGACCAATCAGAGCAGAGTAGTCCAATCACAACAGACTGAGCCGTCTGGCCAATCAGAGCAGAGTAGACCAATCACAACAGACTGGGCCGTCTGACCAATCAGAGCAGAGTAGACCAATCACAACAGACTGGGCCGTCTGACCAATCAGAGAAAGGTGGGATTTAGAGAGACTGAACTCTTTATTAAACTTCTTCAGACACTGAGAAAAGAGGTGATGTTACAATGCATATTATGAGAAAATTTGATTATTTATTAACCCTATTGTAGGAGACTCCAAAACAAAATGAGGAACCTTTAAAATAGCATAATAGGGACATAATATCTTTTTTTTTTTTTTTTAATTTTTACTTTTGATCTAGCTTCTGTACTCTTGGTTACTCTTAACTAGTGCAAGGTTCTAGTGTAATATATTACTTGTGATGTTCCTTGTGAGTGTAAGATAAAAGCTTTCGGTAAATTACTAAATTAAATGTTTATACCTGAGATTTGCCAATGGATTGCTCATTGGACATGCCTGTGATTGGTAATAATGTTCTAACCACTGCAATTGGTGTGTGTGTGTGTGTGTGTGTGTGTGTGTGTGTGTGTGTGTGTGTGTGTGTGTGTGTGTGTGTGTGTGTGGATAGAAACCTTTGACACAACTGTAGACCTAAATGGAATGATGTAATCAACACTTTTCATGATAAGTGAATAGTAATGTTGATTATTACAATTTTTATTATTTTGTTATTAATTGTGCTCTCCTAGTTAATTTTCTGGTCGATTTGCTGGCAGGTTATATAATTTGTGATTTGAGAGCGGTGAATGGTAGTTGTCTGCTACATTCATCTCAGATGCAGATTACATTACAACAAGGAAGGGTTGCTATTCATTTAACATGTATGCATTATTCGTTCATCAATGCTGCCCTACTGTGAACTTACTTCAGCTCAAAGCCTTACAGCTGTATTGCGACATTAAGAGACAGAAGTTTGGAAAGGCAACAAAAACAGTGATGTTCATCTTTAAAAGCAGCACGCTCACAGTAGCCTAAACTTACAGCTGCTTCCCAATACAGAAGATAAGTGCTTCCAGTGAGTCAACATGCTAATTAGTGTTTTGCTGGTGAATGTTACTGCAGGATGTAATTTTTAATAATGGTGGATGGTGAATAATGGAAATGATTTTAGGCTGGGCAAGAAATACACTCCATATTTTAGTTTAATGTAAACAAGCAGAGATAATGTGAAAGCTGATGTTTTTATCATGCAATTCAAATTTCACTACACATCACTCTTCACACATCTCTCTTGTATGATCGGATTAGTATCGGATGTGCTCAAAAATCAGATTTTGGACTGACAGTCTGACAAATGCTTTAAAGTCTCTAGTGACAAGCTGATGAATTAAGTGTGTTTGAGTAAGGAGACACAAAATGTGCCAAACTCAACCTCGGTTGGTCACCAAAACACTAAAGGACCCAACCAGAGACTCAGTGTATTTCCTACTCAAAGTAAATCAATCTCGGTCTAAAAGCAAGATTAAAATGTCTGCAGAGGTATTGTGTGTTACAGAGATATTGTATTTCATAAAGCAACAGAAAAGGAATAGTGAAAGATTTATCTCGGGGTCAAATGGATTGTAATGCTTAAAATAAATTGCTGGCAGCATCTGGGAACAACCCTGTCTCCTTTAAGCAGCGTACATGATGTAGAAGAATATTCACCAACCCCTGACAGAGCATCTTTCCAAGCGGAATAGAGAGATTAGAGGTTATACAGCCTCTTTTTATGAATATAACAGGATTTAAGGATTTTTTTTCTGGCACAATATATAAATAATGTCAGGCTATCCTATGTGTGCAAACCACACAGATCGTTTATTAAAGCTCAATACAATATTTATTTGAATAGATTAATTCTGGGCATGCAGTTTGAGGTCAAAGTACCAATAATAGGACAGTTATTACATGCTAAATGTCCACATTTCACCATTCAGGCAATTCACAAAGACTAAAAATAACACAAACACATTAAATATCATGTTGTATTCATATTGTTTTGTATTTTGGAAGTAAAACGGGTTATGAATGCAGTTCCATGTTTACTATGAAATTTAGTGAAGATTTGATCTTTATTCTAAAGAAAGCAGGCAAGATCTTTAGTGTTCCTTGTAGAGCTTAGTCAACATTTCTTCAAAACATAACCCTGAAATAAGACATTCAAACCAACATAACAAAACCACCCAGAAACACGGACTTGCTTTAGGCTGTGTTTTTCATCAATAACTTTACAATTTTAACAGCCCTGCTGATCAGACATTTATACACACTGGACATGAAAACTCTACTGCTCCATTCAACCACCATTATTAGTCCAACAAGGATGCTGTTTTGTAACCTATTTCATTTGGTTGTGTTCCAAAGGCCTAGTCAAGACGAATTAAGCAACTTATAGTGCAAAATCCAAACTAATGAAACAGACAATTAACAGTTAGATAGGCAATGACTTTCCAGACAACAAATGCTTCTCAAAACACATTAGCATGATGGACTATGCATTTGTCAAAGAGAATGAGGGTTTCATCTGGAACAAACAGACTAGATGTGGGCGGCAAGGGGAAATGAAGAATGAGACACTGTAAAGTGCTGAGGGTGGGTCGAGATGTGAGTGATGGATATTTGCACAGATCACATCAACACTGGCAGATGGAAAGTTTCTTTCAGCAAAAGCTCTCACACAGGGAGCCATTGGCCCTCATAATAATAAGGTAAGTTGCCGCCTATGACGATATGTGGGTTGAGAGTGATTTTGAAGCAGGTCTCTGGATGGGACATTTCTCTGTCACCCGTCAGAGGAGCTCCACAGGTTTCTCCTGTCAGTGTCTCTTGCTCGTGACTGGCATGCTTTGACTAAGAAAGGGAGAATACAGTTTACACACTGACTGAGCTATGAAGTGACAAAGTGAGTCAAAGTTGAAGTCATTAGTATAACAGAGTCCAGGCTTCAGTCTTCAGTCAAGCTTCAGGCTTCAGTCTGTTTTTTCCTTACTGACAGGAAACAATACAATGTGTGGACTGGGAAAACACACCTCACCTCAACTGGCTCCCTATCAATCTACTCTGCATAAATGACTGCACCTACAGCGATGCCTTGTTAAAAATTGTCTAGTTTGTAGATGAGACATCATGCTGAGTGCTCTCATAAGCAACAGTAATTAATCCATTTATGGTATGTTGATATATATTACCATCTTCAGAGATTTAGCTAAATTGTGAAAATCCTGGTATACAGCACTATTGACACTTCAGAGTGATGAAATGCATTAGTGAGAATATAAAGAGCGGATGTGCTTGATGTTAAAAAGAGATAAAAAGCGCAATATATCCTGAAAATGAACCTTCTGCGCACGGAATGCCTTTCTCGCGAATTTGGGACGTGCTCGATGTTAAAAGGTGTTATTAAGCACAATAAGCTTAATAACACCTGACTGAAACACAGCTGAAGCGCCTGCACAGAAAGCCACGTGTCTCGAATTCAGTTCTCTTTCACGTCTTATTGCGCGGGAATGGTCGAATTCACATGCAATTACATCAAAATGCCCATCGTGTGGAGTATTAATGTAAACACAGCTGGTTATGTCTCAAGAGAAAGTAAACAGTTGAGTTTAAGCCATATGTGTATCAGAATAAAGGATCTGTGCGTTTTTGGTCTTAAAGTGACAGCAGCCTAATAAACCTGCTGCTCTGTGTCATTAATGGCTTCCTTTTTCTTATTTTTGATAACAGAAATTAGATAAAATAACACAAAATAACTTTATTGTGATATCGTTATCATGAAATAAAATGTATAATATTGTGAAATAAGGATTTGATCATATCGCCCACCCATAAATCCGTCCATACGGAGGTTGATATGATGGATCATTCCTATTATCGTGTACATGTTAGTGTCCTCACTACATCTGGCATAATATATTGGATAAAATGTTAAACTCACACATTTTTAATTATGAAAATATTGTTAACTAATACTATGAAAATATTAGTTAAAGGTATTCAAAATAATTACTAAATATTCCAGGCAATTTTT
Source organism: Vimba vimba (assembly GCA_022828995.1). Lineage (NCBI taxonomy): Eukaryota > Metazoa > Chordata > Actinopteri > Cypriniformes > Leuciscidae > Vimba > Vimba vimba. The sequence continues at coordinate 29,685,392 of CM040833.1, forward strand.
AATTTACCTTTTGAATCAATCACTGTTTTCTTGGTAATATTGTTTTAATTGCTAATCATTTTATACTGTAGGTTTTTCCTGTCTCGACCCAGATTCCACTCCAAAATATATTTTAGAATAAGCTCACATCCTGAACAAATGGTAGTCAATTGTAGAATGGGAATGGGTGTGGGACACAGAGAACCTTCTCAGACAATGGGGTGTCACAACTTCATTAACATGCAGACCACAGCTGTTACAACAAGATCAACTTCATTTACATTAAGAGTGGTAAACTGTAACAGGATAAAAGGTTTACGGTTTGGATGTTCTGGGTTCATTCTGACGCCGGTGAACCCAAGGTGCTTCGTGTACCTTGCCACTGCAATGCTGTAATAAACTTCATTTTTGAGATCTTCGACATCCACATCATTTTTTCTTACAGTCCTCAATGCTTGACTTGAGAATAACATACTAACATATCCCTTTCCATCCTGTTAGCCAGTTGTAAAATCTTTTTAACAAGTGACTTTTGGTAGGTAAAAATAGAGCACACATTATTAAGTATTAACAATGGATTTGAGGTTTTCAAAACATTAAAAATGTTTAAAAGATTTCAAAATGATCTTAAATGTGACACCCTCATATAAACCATCAATTCCTCTTTATTTCCATCCTGTCATTCTGTTAAAATTATTGTCGTTGTAAAAGTAATCAAGTCACAATTAATCAATGGTAAACTTGACTAGAGCATATTTCTGAAAGTCTGGTTCAGTGCCGGTCCTCCCTGTATGCACAGTGCGCAAGTTGCGTTGGGCCCCCGAACCACCAGGGGTCCCCCTTGCTCTCAAGAATGATATGGGGCTGTGCTTTAGGTTCATGTTTGATTTTGGCTTCGAACGATTATGAAAACATGATGCCGCTTTCTGTTCCTTTGAAGCGGTGCTCTGTCACCTGTTCGTGACATCAAATCAGTCGAATCATGTAATGTCACGTGTAAAAGCGTATTAAGCTGTGAAAGACATGCTATTCAACAGACAGCTTTCTGCCCGTGCAATCCGAGATGGAGAGAAACACGGACAAGCTACTTTGGGCTTCAGGTGTGGCGCTTAAACGGACAAATGCATGCAAAAATATGTCAAAATGTGCGTCTTGGGGACTTTTCAACTTAAACGCATTCAGTTATGTCTTAAGTGAACATAAACAGCTGGGAAAGTAATCGAAAGCTTGTCAGTTTATTAGGTCTATGCATTTGGTCTTAAAGTGACAGCAGCCTAATAAACCTGCTGCTCTCATTTAATGTTACACAACAAATTAAAACAAGATAATTAGTTATATTATTAGTACTAGGCTAAATTGTTAATTCCATGCATATTCTTTTTTGGTTGTATTTGCCCTGTTTTTTTTTTTTTTGTTTGTTTTTTTCATTACTGAATGTTTCAACGCTCTGTTTGTTGACAGTGAAACTGCTCTGAAAGAACAGATTAAGGGGTTGGGTGTCATTTTGGGGGTTTTATGAATGCACTAACAGGGGCTCTTGGACAAAGTTTTGCTTAGGGCCCCTAGAAGTCTAGGACCGGCACTGGTCTGGTTATTATAAATACTAGCAAAACATTTATTTAATTTGATTTATTTATTTATTTATTTACAAAAGTCTCTTAGTTCAAGTCCTCTGAGGCTCATCGCTGTAGACTGTTGAGGGGAATGTGCATTTCAGCACAGGGCTTCAAATCCTGGTGGACTGCTTACATGGCTTGACTGTCGATGTGACATTTCTAGTGATTTATACAACTTTAGGTGGGAGGCAAACATTCACTCGGTTGCATAAGGTGCTCAGCAGAATATACACGTCTGCAAAGTCAACATTATTCAAAATTCTCTCTATTTACTGTCCTAATACACATTTCTAACCTTATTGTGCATGATTTATTCCAAACATTGTTTTGTACATTTTTCTTCAAAATATAATAACTTCCACCTCCACTAGCTTTCTTATTCACTGACATAGGGCCGCTTTTCCGCTTTTCTATACAATCAGCTATCTGATGGATGAAATCAATGCTCAATTGAATCAATGTTCTGTTGCACTCAGAAATAAGTCAGTTAAACAGCTAAAATGGATGTCATGTTGACTTAAAAATCTGATGCCTCAAGATTTGACGGCCAATTGCAAACTTCACTTCACTTGGTACCAGCTCCTCTGCTCTCTGTCTGGGAAGAGTGCAAGCAGTATTTATTAAAGAAACAAAATGTAAACTATACACTGGGGAAACAAAGCAAACACGGACTTGACAAACCAAGCGAAGACATCGACTGACACTGACTGAAACCTGGAGCTAGTTATACACAGAGGCACTAACAAGATAGCAGGGAATCAAGACACCTGGGGAAAAAGTAAATGGATTGTCAATGAAAAGACTACAAACTGACAAAGAAATGGAGAACAGAAAGGAAGTAACTTAAGAGTTCATAGACAAGAAAGGTAACATATAACACTCAGAAAGTAAAGGCCTGTTCACACCAAGAACAATAACTATGACGATAACTATATTAGGGTCCACACCAATGCACGATACCATTCTGTTTATTCTAAGCACGTGCTGCAGTTTTGTCTGTCACTTTAAATACTCAGAATGGATTCTGATTGGCTGTTAATGTTTTTATCATTCATCAGCTGGGAAAATTTGTTTTGAAAGTGATTCCAATGATATCGTTTCTCTGGATCTTTATTGTTATAGTTATGCTGTGGACTGCTATTTTTTTATATCAATGTTTATGGTGTGAACAGGCCTTAAGGAGGCAAGACCAAACCATTAAAACAAAAACAATGAGGCACAAAAGCAGGTTCTTTCTTCAGGCAGTGGCTTTCATCAATAACTGCTCAATAATAACAGGAAAACTGGACATGAAAACATTATTGCTTCCATTCAATCTATCCCCAACCCTAGACTAACTTTCACATGTGATTCTGACATCTACGGTTTACATAAGCAGGTACATTCTTAGGCAGCATGTTAACCATCATGGAATAAGTCTTATATTATCGATTTGATTTGAAACTCTCTACATAGGCAGTGACTTTGTTAGCATTCATTCAAGCAAGCCACACAAACATGAAGCGCTCACATGAAGCGTATGAGAGAGTTAATTAACACACATACAGCAGTTGTTCTAGCAGTCTGGCAATGTGGATTTTGTAACATTAGGTGAAAGAGTTCTTTATAAATAGATTGAACTATTTGTATCAATATTTTTAAGTATTAATATGCATATGTGTATTTAACATCAACATTTTCACTGAGCTCATCTTGAATGATACATGTAATGTCTATGATGTCTTGAAATGCTTTCAAAATAGGCAGCTCATTAGTTTTGGAATAGATCTATCGTCTTATTTTTTCATACAACATAAAGCCTATACAACAAATATTACGTTCTATACTGAATCTCTGTATACCTTGTATATTTATTGTGAAAATTTACATAACTCATTTTAATTCAGATCAAATTCAAGGTTGTAAGAAAGTGTTAACACTATTTTATAGTGCCTGTAAAATACACGTTACATGTACAGTACTTACCATAGTAATAACTATAAATTATGCATAATTACACTTAAACCTAACCCTAATCATATGTGATGATTTTTTGATCACCAAAATTACATATTTAAACGTTTTTTCCTTGAAAAACAATTTCTTCATGCCTTAAAATAGCTTGAATGTAACTCGACACCCTTGCCTCATTAGTATACGCGGTTCTATGAATATGCAAATGAGCCCCGCACTCACTCACTCAGCTCAGAGATCCACTGGTTGACGATCACACGTTGATCTGATTGGTTAAAAGGTAGTTTGTGACGTCAGAAACACCAGCGATTTCAAAGCGTGTTTTTGAGACTGTCTTTGGTTCACTGCAGTTTTGTATGGTGTTGATGAATTTGCACAAGGTTTGTCTTAAAGCATATTAAAAACACCACATAGACATATAAACAACATTAAAACCTTGTTTTTACCACAGGGGGACTTTAACAGCAGAGCAAGCACTATGTGCATGACAGGTGATCTACTCAAGCATCACTGCACATGAGCAATGCATTTGTCACACTGTATTCTTTATATAAGCATCTCCTTTGCATCTAATAGGTTATATCACAACTGAACGGTTTCCTTTTGGCTGGAGTCTTGGCCTGGTACAGGCAGCCTTACGGACTGTCTGACTTAATGTTGCACCAAGGGTGATGGATGTTCTTTTCAGCTGCCTTATCTGGCCGTGTGTTTTCTGCCCGTGTGTTGAGAATACCAAGTGCCTGGGCCGCCAGAGTGCAATTATCTGGCAGGCTGAGCAGGCTGGCTTGCAGGGGTTTCAGCCTCTTACGGTATGTACACACACACACACACACACACACACACGCTGACTCTAATGAATGTGAGGCGCAAGGCACTCTAACCCCGCCCCCTGAAAGAAGCACCGTCCCAGCATTTCATTACCGCATTTATCTCAGCAAACAGAAGTGTGGGGAAATCAAAATCACTTGATCTTTTGCAGAGAGCTGTCGAGGGCCAGAGATGCCTGAGCTAAAGTTTGAGAGCTATCTATCGACGTTCACCCCGCCAGTGTGTTTAAATTGTGCTAGATTGCTGATTATAGTTGCAGGAAATAAAAATGCATTAGTGTATATTCTGTTAAATGCTGTTTTTGTTGAATTACATCTCTTCACAAGGCATTCGCCATATGACAAAAATCTGGCAACAGAAGGTTGCTACTAACACAGAAACATAACTCACAATCTAAAGCTAACAGTCCAACTTCAATATTTCACTTTATATTCTTTTTTTCAGTTAAAGGGATACAAATTAATATCTTGACATCATTTATTTACCCTCATGTTGTTACAAACCTATATGACTTACTTTCTTTTTTGCAAAAAAGGTGTCCTTGTTACACGTTACATGTATTTACTATAGTAATATGTACAATTAGTAAATGAGTGAACAGTAAATTTTGCATATTTACAACAAACCCTAAGCCCACAGTACATTTTTTTTTCATAAACATTAATCAGTACTTGGTGTAATTACACTGTAACACGGACAGCTTAGTGCGGTCATCAGATGCCTACATCAGAATGGAACAGGAGCCTCAAGATTTAACAGTTTTATACATTGATCTGTTTTTACTTTGTCTTAAAAACATGGTGCTCATGGTGCGTGACACTGAAAAAAAAACAATAAGACATGATGCAACAGCCAACAATATCTGTCTGTATGTGTACATATACCAATAATTAAGATACAGCACAGAAGAACACAAGTCAACCTTTGACAGATTCAGTTGCACTGCAACTTCATTGCAAAAAGACTGCTCTGGACTCTAGATCAGTAGGCAGTTTCTGTGCCACAATAATGTAATGTAAACATTTTATAGTCATTACGCTTTTCTTACCAAGCTTGTAAGTCATGTTGGAGGTTGGAGTGTCAGACTGGTAACCAGAAGGTTGTGGGTCCGATTCACAATACCGGCAGGAAATGACTGAGGTGCCCTTGAGGGGTTTTCACTTATTTGTTGTGTCAGAAAACTCAAAACCTTTTGCAAGAATTAACTAAGGCGATTTCAGGAAGCACTCTTAGTTTTGTTCGCTTAAAATCTACAATGTAATTTGTTTATTACACACACTGCCAATGTAAAACTCTGCAGATTCACTTTATTTTAAAATGGTCTAATTCCAAAGTTTCCAAGTTTGCTAATCGTGTGTGTGTCGCTCCATGAGAGCAACCATACTTTGAAGTTGTGTTCTTGATGTTCTTTCTGTTTGTGTGATTCATTTATAATCATGTTTTCACGACTGAGAGATGAATGGGAATGTTTCATGCTTTCAAGGTTGTCAGACAAAGTCCGACTGAGCATTGAAACACACATAACTAAGTCTATTAATTAAACCTTGCTCATTTCAACCACCATCAACCTCTTGGTGGAGAGAAGACTGTAAAAGACAGTTTGGGGTATAGCAAACAAAACACAGTATTAAAAAGAATTGTTCTAAAAATTGTAATAAAATCTTATATCAGTCAAACTTGAACTGTTGAACTTGAAACCAGAAAGAATGTTAACATGTAGGTCTGTAGTCTGAGCTTTGCTTGCTTTCACTCGTTAAAAACATGAATGCGTTTACCCGACAAGACAAGAATATAGATAAAGATCTTGCAGACCCATACTGTATGTACTGTACTGTATAGTAGTAGTTCAGTTACCCCTCCATCATAGTTTAGACATTTTTACAAAGTACCCCAATGATTATTACATAAAGGTTTTCTGTATCTGCAAAATCTCTGTATGTTTCTCTAGGGCATATATACTACAGAAACACAGCAAGCTGCCAAGACAATCAGCGGCACATCAGCAATAGTGTGAAAGATAAAGAGGAAACTTAACCTAGTTAGGGCAGTGATTCTGGCGAATCAGAGCTTTGTGTGGGTGGCCATGTGAGTAATTTGTCAGAGCTGCCTATTATCAGCTACCTCTGTCATATATATAGATTGTTAGTACTAACACTTAATGATCTCCGATCAATACTGTAGGTGGTCTTGCCTATGGCTCTCACAGACACAAAAGGAAAAGATAAAGGAGTGAAAAGAGTGAATTTACATGTGCCCCTAAAGCGTGCTGTGAATGTGAGGGTGGTAGAAGCAAAATACAGCTGAAAAGTCATGAAAGAGGAGGCAGTGTTTCCACAATGCTGCACACACTATTTATGGCTGCTGGAAACAAGTTGAAATGGACAGAGTAAATAAAACCTACTTACTTTTTGGTCACGTCTGAGTAGAATCAGCTTGAAATGACTTGAAACATGACATGATTTATAACTGAGCTGGTTTTTAGTGAGGTTTTTAGAACCTGCTGTTTAGTAAAGATGTCCCGAAGGTCCAGGAAGGGAGCCATGTTTTTTTGCATGGTAACAATATGAGTTGCATTGTGTCACCACATCCAACATAATCCCCTGATTTCATGGAAGGAGGTTCGGATCATCAAATGGGACTCGTCATGTCTCTCCAATTGTTTAACTGGCAGCTCTTCACTCTCCGTTCAGACTGTTACGCTAAAGGACGAACCTGCTCTTCTTCCTACTCTTCCCATTGAATACTCCGGCCTCATCGAGGCTTTTAAAAAAAAACAGGGCATTGGAACTTCCTCCTCACCACTCACCACTGCTCCATTGAACTTTTACCAGGCGCTGCACCACCTAAGGGTTGAAATTTCCCCCTATGACAACCCGAATCTGAAACCATGAGGAACTACATCGAGGAGGAACTTTCAAAAGTGTTCATCAGAGCATCTACGTCACCTGCAGCCTCTGGCTTTTTCTTCGTTAAAAAAAAAGGACGGCGGTCTACGCCCTTGTATCGACTACCGCGGTCTCAACGACATCACCGTCAAGTTTCGATATCCATTGCCTCTGGTACCAGCTGCCCTAGAACAACTTCGCAATGCCAAATACTTTTCCAAACTAGACTTCCGCAACACCTATAATCTCATTCGCATCAGGGAGGCAACAGCCTTTTCTACCAGCACTGGGCACTATGAATATTTGGTTATGCCCTTCGGGCTTGCCAACAGTCCTTCCATATTTCAATCCTTCATCAATGACGTCTTTCGGGACATGCTTGACCGTTGGGTAATCGTTTACATCGATGACATTCTCATCTATTCCAACACCTATGAGGAACACATGGAACACTTAAGGACAGTATTACAACGACTCATTGATCACCAGTTATATGCCAAAGCAGAGAAGTGCGAATTTCACCAGACTACCATGTCATTTTTGGGCTAGATCATCAGTCAGGAGGGAGTCGCTATGGACGAGAAGAAAGTCAAAGCTGTTCTAGACTGGCCACAACCGGCAACCTTAAAGGAATTACAATGATTCTTGGGATTTGCCGTTTTCTACCGACGCTTTATCAGAAATTTCAGTTCGGTGGCTTCTCCCTTAACCTCTTTGTCTAAGAGAAATTCATCACATCTCACATGGTCAACTGCAGCTCAGGAGGCTTTCGCAGAACTTAAGTCACATTTCACATCTGCTCCCATCCTCCATCACCCTGATCCGGAACTCCCGTTCATAGTTGAGGTGGATGCTTTAAATACGGGCATTGGAGCCATCCTCTCACAGCGACAAGGTTCCCCACCCAAGCTCTATCCTTGCACTTATTATTCCCGCAAACTCAATCCAGCCGAACAGAACTATGACATCGGAAACCGGGAATTGTTGGCCATGAAATCAGCTATGGAGGAGTGGCATCATTGGCTGGAGGGGCCTAAACATCCTTTTGTGATTCTAACTGACCACAAGAATTTGGAATATTTGCAATCTGTCAAAAGACTGAATCCCAGACAGGCCAGGTGGGCTCTCTTCTTTACACGATTTGATTTCACCATTACATATCGTCCCAGTTCAAAGAACACTAAAGCAGACGCTTATCACGCCAAAACGACTGTTTAACTCCCATTAAGCCCAAGGAAACCCCCGATTCAGTGGGACATCATGACAGAGCTCACTCAAGCCAATTCACAAGAGACCCCCCCTCCTGAATGCCCTCCTGACAGAACTTTTGTACCTCAGGATCTCTGTAAGAAAGTGTTACAGCAAGTTCATTCCTCGCTCAACTCCGATCATCCTGGAATTTCTGCCACTTTTCACCTTCTTCAGAACAGCTTCTGGTGGCCAACCATGCGGGCTGACACAATAAAATATATTCACGAATGCATCACCTGTAACACAAGCAAGAATCCCAGACAATTACCATCATGCTTACTGCATCCAGTGCCAGTTCCTCACCGACCATGGTCCCATCTTGCCATAGACTTTATTACCGATTTCCCCAAATCCAATTGTAATCCTACAATACTCACTGTCATAGATCGTTTCTCCAAGGCCTGTCATTTAATTCCACTTCCCAAGCCGCCCACAGCATTTGAGACAGCTGAACTCATGTGCAACTTTGTGTTTCACTTCTATGGCCTCCCTGAGGACATTGTGTTGGATCGAGGCTCCCAATTCACATCTAGAGTATGGTCAGCATTCTTCCAACAACTCAATATCAACATTAGCCTCACTTCAGGATATCAACCTCAATCTAATGGTCAAACAGAACGTCTCAATCAGGAAATCACCTGGTTCCTCAGATCCTATTGTTATCAGAATCAAACAGATTGGAGTCGATACCTCATGTAGGCAGAGTATGCACAGAACTCATTTCAAAAGCCATCCACCGGACTAACTCCGTTCCAATGTGTAATGGGCTTCCAACCTCCTCTATTTCCATGGTCAGGGGAACCTACCGAGGTACCCTCTGTCAACGATTGGCTCCAGAGAAGCGAGGACATCTGGAATCAGGCTTACACACACTTGTTACATGCTGTCAGGAGACAAAAGTTGTAGGCTGATCGTCACCATCGCTCCAATCCTGAATATACTCCGGGTCAATGGGTCTGGCTATCCTTCGCCTCAGACTTCCATGCAAAAAACTCAGTCCCAGGTAAGTGGGTCCCTTCCAAATTATTAAAGGGCTCCTATTATGGATTTTTGAAAATTACATGTAGTGTGTAAACATAGCTCTAAGTGAATGAAAACATCTTGCAAAGTTTTAAATCTGAAAGTGCACCATATATAAAGTTATTGTCTTTCAAAAGTAAGAGTCGACTCTGAGTCAATGAAATGAATTGTTTTTCAAACGAGTCATAAGCCTCTACGTTGTGACGTCAAGACAAAACATTAGCATATTGCCCGCCCACTAATTGCGTGCACAAACACCAGGGAAAACTTGAACCTCAAACCGGCAGCTGATTCCTGTGGATACTGGATAGCATCATGTCGAGAAGATGCTGTGATCTACCATGTGAAGGTAAAGCCAGTTTTTTTTTTTACACTGCCCAGGGACAAGCATGTGAAGAATCAGTGGTTAAAATTCATCTTTACCATGATATCACAGCAGTATGATCCTAAACTTTTGCTGTGTTCCCTTTATTTCACTGACGACTGCTTCTCAAATCTCAGAGTTCAATGCAGGATTCGCAAACCGCTTGCTCTTGAAAGATGGTGTTCAAAATACTTAGTTTTGAGTTTTATATTTTATAGGTCTCCTGCTAACTGGCTAACTCACATTATCACTGTCTTCCTTAAAACTTCTGCTAATCAGTTTGTGGCCCACTATTACCTATAACTGTGTATATTAATGCAGATTGTCTGTCGTACTCAATACTTTGAGGAAAGATTAATCATGGAGCAAGATTTGTTTTACCAACGTTAATGTTACACCAGTCATTCACATCAGTCATTCACGCTAGAGCTCGCTAATGTATACATTGCACACATGCACTGTTATTGATACAGTATCCACATTTTTACCGTGTTCACATGTTGTTACAAAAATACTCTGTAAATAAATTAGTACAAGTAAAATAATTGGTTTGTTGATAGACATGCACTTATTCATGCTGATGGTGAGGAATTACAGTTGCAACATCTCATAATGTACCTCAAACTGAGTAGTGTATCACTGAGAAACGTCCTGCTCGAGTCGTCCTTGCAATGGAGGTTCGGGTTGAATAACTAGTTCTTCCAGTGTTTCATCATCGGACTCGCGCTAGCATTAATATGGTAGAATCAACTTTGTCTTTGTTCGTTACTGTCTTTAGTTTATTGTGTAGGAAGCCTCAGGACAGCTGACGTTGTAATGGCAATGGGCGTTATTGTTTTCGACGCGCGCGCTGTAGGCGTTAAATCAATCACAACAGACTGAGCTGTCTGGCCAATCAAAGCAGAGTAGCTCACGGAAAGGAGGGATTTAGAGAGATTAATTCATTTGACGAGTCATTTGAGAATCATTGAAAATGTGGTGATGTGCAAATGTATGTTATGAGGAAATTAAACAGTTTTTTGACCTTTGATGCATGTAAACCTGTTGTAGGATACTCCAAAACAACATTAGGAAACTTTAAAATAGCATAATAGGGGCACTTGAAACAAATTAAAGTGGAGGATCCAGTTTAATTTGCCATCCTAGGAGGCATTCCAGGTTCGAGATCTACTTGATTCCAGATGCCGGGGTAGGCTCCTCCAATATCTGGTGGATTGGGAGGGGTACGGACCAGAGGAGCGATCCTGGGTTAATGCAGAGGACATACTCAACCCCACACTCGTGACTGAATTCCATAGGAAAACACCTGGAGAAACCGGCCCCTCGATCTCGATTGACCCTGATTGTATGGCCAGGATTACAATAAAGCTGCAAATGGATCCTCACTTTGCTGAAGCCTCATTACACCACACCACTGCTCCACACAATGGGTTTCTTTTATAATTTTCTCTAGCTTAACTGGACATTGGTTAACATGGTTAACAAAATTATAAAGAAACACTAAAAAAAATCTAATTGATGAGAATTAAACGTGATTTATAAATGTAAAATGGAACCTGAATTTACATTAGCCTAAAAAATATCCTCCTTGTCTCATACGGTTTGCTTTTCCAATAAAAATAAAATAAAACTGGTGTAAATAAATGTGTAATAGTTGGGTTTTATGCTTCGCTTGTAGCCTGTTAATCACAATTTCTCTACTAAAACATTTTGATTAACTTTTAAAGGTGAACTAAGTAACTTTTTTACCTTAACCGAACAGCTTCGGAGTCATTGGAATATGGGCCGCCGGCCTCAGTGTCAGGAAATATCGCGTGATATCAGGTCTCGCGATGTAATGAATTGTTTTACGGCACTGCACACGTACACGTAGAAAAAGGTAGGCTAACGTTAGATATTGAGTTCTTCACACTTTCGTCATGCCTGAACCGGTAAAAGCTAGGAAAGGTTTGTCAGAGGACCAAAGAAAGAGGAAACGGCAGACTGACCGAGCAAGGAGTCAGACTCGAGTAAATATCATTCTTGTTGATGGACATCTTCAGAGGTTATCTGTGCCTGTTCGATGTCCAACGCTTTGTAATGCATTGTGTCAGGAGGAGAAATAGGGATAGCTCACAGATGAAGTTATTACAGAGGCAAGACAGACTCACGGAGGCGATTGGCATCTCACAACTTGCACTTTATTCCCCAATCGAACTCGTGTAACTGTTTGTCACCCGTTATACCGTTCACAGCTTTACTTGATAAACAAAAGTAGGATAAGAATGAGCATCAAACTGAAATAACCCGCATACATGGGGTGTTCGAGGTGCACATACAGTACAATACACTGAAAAAAATGATTCATTGACTAGTTGAATTTACTAAAAGAAATTATGTTAATTGGATCCACATAATTGATTTAAGCTACATTTAAACAAATGCATTACGTTGAACTAAGTTCAGCTTAATGCATTTGTTTAAATGTAGCTAAAATCAATTGTGTGGAACCACTTACGATACATTTTTTTAGTAAATTCAATGATTTCAGTAAATTCATTGAATTTACTAAATGTTTTTATCGTAAGTGGTTCCACACAATTGATTTTAGCTACATTTAAACAAATGCATTAAGCTGAACTTAGTTCAACGTAATGCATTTGTTTAAATGTAGCTAAAATGAATTATGTGGAACCAATTATCATAATTTTTTTTAGTAAATTCAACTAAGTCAATGAATCATTTTTTTCAGTGTACAGACTGCTGACAGTTCAACTTGGCCACGCGCAGCTCTTAAAGGGGCCACACCTTATTTCCACTCATTACAGCTTCCATCCTACTGAACAGGTACCGTATAGAGGTATAGAGGTACCGTATACTTGCCCGTTCCTGTTAGAGTTTAAAACATGGTTCTCCCTGCTCAGTGACATTCCCACTGAGAAGCCAGTTAAAAGTGCCCTGGCTATTAGTGATTATATTGTACGTCATGCACAGGCACGTGCCCCTTCAGATTTTTGAGCAAAAAGGATTTTGAATGCAACTATATATATATATATATATATATATATATATATATATATATATATATATATATATATATATATATATATATATATATATATAAAATAAAATAAAAATCTTCTTTTTTTATATAGTTTAATTTATATTCATTAAACTACACCATCTGGATACATAAACTCAAGGTGCAGACCGAAATTTCCTAAATGCATGCAGTCCGCTAGCTATCACATCATTCACAACATGGCACAAGCTGATTGGTCTCTGTGGCATCTACAGCCAATACCAGGTCTGCTTAACAAAACTAGCCCAAAACTAGTCCAATGACCCTATTCCAAATAACAAAACTCAAAATATGCCACTCCTCTACCTAATATACATATTTCACAGATACTTTTTGCTTTACACTCAATTTCAACTTGAAAATCACTATATAGTAGTAATCATTAACACAGTTTGATTTAAATGAGCTAACAGCAGGCCTTCTACTAGTGCACTCCCATCATCAAAACTCATCATCTAGCAGTTTTATCAGTAGGATAATGTAAAAAAATTGGTAAAATATTTCAGTACTGCATTTAAGTCCAATACCATTTATGCAATATGTCAAACCTTTTAACACGGAAAATCAACCCGTAGCAACAGTTAAAAGTAGTCCAGTTCAGTGGGAAAACCATAGACTTGGCAACCCTGACCATCACCAAGTCCTTGGTAGATATTTCAGAGAAAATTATTTTCTCTGATTGTATATGTTGATGATTTTGAGATGTGGAATCCATTTAGAAATTTTGAAAAATACCTGAACTGCCTGAATTGTGGTCTGCTTTTACATCAGTACATCTGGATATTCTGACAATGTCAACTGATGACATAAGAAGATTTGTATATGATGTCATTTTAAAGCAGGGGTGTCTAAACCTGCTCCTGGAGGGCCACTGGCAGAGTTGAGCTCTAACCATAATAAAACACCCCTGAATCAGCTAATCAAGGACTTCAGCAATAGAAATTCCAGGGAAGTCTGTTGGAGCTAAACTCTGAACGTTGGCCCTCCAGGACACCTCTGTTTTAGATCCTCTTTAGAAAGATGTTTGTATCTTGGAGCAGGAAGGGGTTTCAGTTCTGTAGCAGACAACCTTGCTACCCATGTAATTGGTGGTTTAGTTGAAAGCTTTAATGGGGATTATATTTGTCAGTTGTGCCTTGGCCACCATGCTAAAATTCCAGTAAAATGAAGTGAGATAAGATGCTTTTAAGATGCCACCAAGAACAAAGGAGGATTATATTCAGAGGGTGAAGGAAAACATTTTCACGTTACTACTGGTATATATCCCACGGACATAGCCAATGACTTATTTGAAGGTGTCATTCCTGTGGCGCTAGCACTGTGCCTCTCTGTTCCTGTGAAGTAGTATTTCACTTTAAGTGAACTCAATGAGTCAATTGCACATTGACCAACAATTGCTCATTCCCTTCAACTGGACAAATGAACAGCCCCCAGGCAATAACCCAAAATGTTGCCACACATTGAAGTGTAGGGTGTAATATGCATGAGAACTGGACCCTTATCAGACTTCTGCCAATTTTGATGGAGAGAAAGATACTTTTAAATGAACCTGCTTGTTAAATTTCTCTTGACTTTAAAATATATAGTTGAACTGGTCATGTCACCTGTCTACGCTGTAGAAAGTATTGGTTATCTTGACCCGAAGATATCAGAGCATCGGCATAGATTTCTTGACCTTTTCAGGCAAAGAAAAACATTATCCTCAGTTGATAGAGGGCCAGTTGTTAGACTGTGGACCATACTTTTTGAATATAAACACAGCTTTTTCAAGCATGTAGTGACAGATACTGCCAATTTCAAATTTTGTTGCTGTCCGTAGTTACAAGGCATCAACTAATGATGGCTTAAAACTTTAAAACTAGAAGAAATGATTGCATGCGAGTAATATTTTCAATATGATGTTGGAACTTCTACATGTATCAAATCAAACAAGTGTTCCATTAACCATTTAATTGTCTTACTGTGGAACAACATACAAAGTAAGGATGATTCTGACTTATGGTTGCACAGGTGGTTTACCTGACTTGCCAAAATTATGCATTGTAATTTTGACCAAAAGCATTCTTTTTATTGCTAAGATTTTAATGCTTGGTGTGATCTTATTGGGCCCTATTTTAACGATCTAAGGGCATGGTCTAAAGTGCTGGGCGCAAGTGCACTTAGGGCGTGTCCGAATGACGGGTTTAACGACGGGGAAAATGGTCGGTGCGCACGGCGCATGTCCTAAAAGTGTTGTCCGTAATCTCTTAATGAGTAATGGGTGTGTTTTGGGTGTAACGTGAAATAAACCAACCAGAGTCTCATCTCCCATTCCCTTTAAAAGCCAGTTGCGCTCGCGCCATGGCGGATTCGCTATTTACATGACGGAATCTGCAAGCGTAAAAACTTAACGCTTCTCCAGAGCGCAAATGGATCTGCTCGTGCGGGAAGTTAAAGCGCGCGAGCAGACCATCTACGGGACAAGCCGGATTCCACCATATCTTTATGTACACAATATTAATCTTTTACTTTAATATTTGGCTAGTTTGTTTGCTGTTGCGCGTCCCTGTGTGTGTAATAAGTAGAGTGTAATAAGCAGAGTGTATGCACGTTGTGGACCCTCCTATAGGCGCACATTACTAACCCGCTCTTTAAATAACAAAAAGAAATACTGCACCATTGACTTTAGACCAGGTTTCAGTTGGTCAATAGCGCAGTCTATTTCAGTTGCCTCAAAATAGCAACGCACCAACAATGCCCCTGAACACACCTCATTTTCAGACCAGCACACCCATGAGCATACACCCATTGCACCAGGTGTATGATAGGACCCATTGTCTTCAGTCAAGTATAGACGTGCACCTTGTTAGGCACCAGGCACTTGGTGACTGATTTCCTCTGACAGGTTATTGTTTAGGTTCGATTTTGAAGAAAAAAAAGGTAACACTTTATAATAACCGCATGCTATTAATCATTAGTTAAGCATTAGTAAACCGTCATTTATCATTTATAATTCATCATTTATAAAGCAATAATAGACATTAATAAGCAGTTTATAAATACAGCTATACATGCATTATTCTTGATTTATAAGCATATCTATAATATGTTTAATAATTAATAAAGTATGAAAATACAATTATCAATTTATCATTTCTAAATGAATTATTGCATTATTTACAAACCAGTTATCTAGGAGTTGTCAGTGGTTCATAAGAACACTTAAAAAGTGTAAGTAAATGATTAATAAATGTGCATCCATACATCGTATTATTCAGACGTATAGTAATATTACTTAGGGTGCTAATAAATGCTTTATTAACATGCATTTCTACTGTAATTCAGGGTTAATTCAGGTATTATAAAGCATTTAGTAGTGGTCAGTTAAATATTTTTGTGAGCTCATCTAAAGTGAGGACTATTTATGCCTTGTAAAGCATTTACAAAGGAGATTTCAAAGGAGATTTCAGGCTCAGTTAAATAATTATATGTTCTGTATCACTGTGTTGTGTTTGTTTCCTTTTTCTGTTTAGAAAATAACTCAGCCTTTAAATATCATTTGTAAATGCTTGTAAAAATCTGAGGGTGCAAAAAAAAAAAAATCGAAACATTGAGAAAAATCGCCTTTAAAGTTGTCCATTTATGTTCGCGATTGTGCTGCATTCACTCACAAAAATACATGTTTTATATATTTACGGTAGGAAATCTTCATGGAACATGATCTTTACTTAATATCTTAATGATTTCTGGCATAAAAGAAAAAACAATAATTTTGACCCATACAATGTATTGTTGGCTATTGCCACAAATATACCGATGCTACTTAGAGACTGGTTTTGTGATCCAGGGTCACATATGTCTAAATATTAATGATGTATGAATGTACATTTGAATAGTTAATAATCATTAACTACACTTACACTTTCTAAGTGATCTTATGAATCAATGACAACTCTTAAATAACTGGTTTGTAAATAATGCAACACTTCATTTAGACATGATAAATTGATCATTAATAAAATATGGAAATACAATTATTAAACACATTATAGATATGCTTATGAATCAAGAATAAAGCATTTCTATTTTAGTTGAGTCTATTAATGCGTTATAAATTATGAATTAACGGTTTACTAATGCTTAACTAATGATTAATAGCATGCAGTTATTATAAAGTGTTACCGAAAAAATAAATAAATCTGTAATGGTCTGCTGGGATGAACTGTTGCTTTGGGATGCACTTTATCATTCAATTCTGAATGGACCACAAACAAACACACTCAAACCTTAATCTTACAATTCAACCAATGCTGTAACATTAATATGTATAGCCAGAGGAAACCTTCCCCCTGGTGTAGCCTGGTTTCTCTGAAGTCTTTTCCCCCTTTCTTTCTATTATGCAGCATCAAATGGAGTGTTTTGTTCCTGGCCACAGTTGCATTTGACTCGCTCACTAGGGGACTAAAATGTTATGCTTTTTGTATTATGTATAAGTATGACTATCAATGAACTTTTCAGTTAAACTGTTAAAGTGTGGCTGGCTGTGATACAGATCAGCTAATATCAAGTAGGTTTGTCACTATACCAAACTGATATAAATTTAACAAAACCTTATTTTAATTAACTTCCATAACAGTGCAAATAAATTAACTAGATCCGTATATACAACTTTACCTGCATACATACTGTATTTGCTGTCAGAAGGTTTTGCATTTGTGATGTTTATTTCCACTCGATTGCATTCGTGTATTTAACCCTCTGGGCTTCTTCGCCCCGAAAACGGGCGAAAACTTGAACGTTTCGAATTGTTTAATTTTTTTTGCTTCATCGGATGGGGGTGAAACTTGGTGACTTTTGTTTTATTACCTAAATGAACACACAAAAAAATCAAGGAGATGATTCTGATATGTTAAAGGGTCGTAAAAAAAAAAGTCACACTTAGCTTCCTCCCGCCCGAAAACGGGCGACAAAGGAAATGAATGGGAAATACGAAAAAATAGGAAAACTCAGAGAAACTTTTGGTGGTACAAGCTACAGATCAGCCACTGTGCTGAAAAAAAGTGTACAGCAATGAAGGGGTGACACTCTAAAACATCAAGAGTGCAAATAAGACCCCCCCCACACACACACACACACCAACACACACCAACACACACACACACAGAGAGAAATGAACTGGTAAGACTGAAACAATTTTTATTATGATTTTGCATATCTTTCTAATTTGTCATGGAATAACTCAGGAAGGAAATAAGGTAGGAGGAAAAATCTTTTTTAGTGAAGTCCCCCTACATGTTAGCTGCATCTGGATAAAAAAAAAAAAAATTTTGGATAAAGGAATCAAAAGTTACAGCATTTGGAAAAGAGACAGCCTTTTTGTACAGTCTTTGACACCCCCTCATGGGCAATTTTTTCTCCATGAAGAATATCTTGTCATAAAAGCAATAGATTATGTTAATTTTGGGCTCATTTTAATTGTAATAATATGCTGTAAAAAATGAAGTGCCATTTTCAATTATCTGAGAATGTTTCATGAGCTGTATGATGTTTTTGACACATTGCAGTACATTATTTTATAGATTATGAAAAAAAAAGAAATTCTATTTATCAGCAAATAACTCAGCAATACTTAAGAGTTTTTCAAAGTGGATACATTCTCTGTAAAGTTCAGACTCTAAGCTTTCAAATGACATCAACTTTGTGTTAATCAAGGCAAAATTTTTGAAAAATATGGTAAAGAATATTTTCACAGCTAGGTGGCGCCTGCTGGCGGTACACTCGGTTTTAGAGGGATTACTCAGCACTCGTTTGGAGTTAATAAATGTAAAAGCTGAGATCCTAAGCTTTAAAATGATATATAATTTGTGTTGTTCCATTCAGTGGTTGCTTAGTAATAATTTGTTTTCTTTCCGAATGGGAATAAATCAAATAAATAAATAAAAAAGCTATAGGCCGCCTATAGGCGGTTATAGGACATGACACAAATTAATACATTTTGAAGCCACTAGATGGCGCTCTTCTCACTTGAATTTTTTTTTTTTAGGCCTGCACTCTATTTTGATGTGATATATATATATATATATATATATATATATATATATATATATATATATATATATATATATATATATATATATATATATATATATATATATTAATTCTAATGGAAAAAATAGCTCATAAAAATGATATAATTAATGCAAAGTATCATAAAAAATTCTAAAAATTCTAAATAATAATCAGAAAACATTATAGAACAAAAATATATTTGATTGGTTATCCTGGGAAAAAGTAAAGTAAAATTTTAAGGCTTCGCCCGTTTTCGGGCGGGAGGAAGCTAAGTGTGACTATTTTACGAAGAAGCCCAGAGGGTTAAAAACTTGTGTATTTCAGTAACTTTTGATTGGTCCAATTTATTTATTTTTCATATTACAACTATTTCATAATGCATATTGTATTGATCTTTATACTCAGCAGTCTTATTTTAGCAAGATCCTCACTTACCTCACAAGCAGGCAAAAGTGATATGTAGATGTATTTTCTGATTATTTATGAAGTCGTATGTTTGTTTTCTCTGTAACTGAATGCGTGACTGATGTGTGTTTTACATTCTATCTTTTTAATTCAGTTCTACAGTGTTGGTTTCTATGTTGATAAGCATTAAACATCTGTGTAAAGAAACTCAACCTTCGCGTTGTGAATAAGGACGGCATAGAAGAACACTTCACTGCGTTGGTGAAGGCCAAGAGAATCAGATGGTAAAGCTTCATAAAGAAGTCAGTCAGCAAGAGGCGCCACATGTTGGATAAGGGAAGAACAAAGTTTGAAAAGATCGTAATTGAATGACTGAAGCAGACAGTGGGGAAGTAAAGGCTGAACAAGCAAGCACTTTTAAAGTTAGTGGCTTGGAATCAGCGCAAGGTTTGTCAACTGCCGCTGAAGTTTCAGTTGCACTGGTATTTCAATCATGCTCATTCTAGAGATGAAGTGGACATTTTTATTTTATTGGGCTGCTTAGTTCACTTTAAAATGAAAAGTATCCCATGATTTACTCAACGTCTGAAAGATTGTATTCGTCTGAAAGAAGAAAGTCGTATACACCTACGCTTGAGGGTGAGTAAATCATGGGGTAATTTTCATTTTAAAGTGAACTCCTTTAAGAAACTATTAAGACTAAATAGATAAGCAAATGTGCTATATGTATTATTGAGAAAGACTAAAGTTTAAATATGTGTGTTATATTTCAGTATTTTGCATACTTTATAATTTGAAGTGTGTTGATATTCACATTATACAAGTTGTTTTCATACTTCTGCTAATTGGCAGTTCTATAGTTTATTTATTAAAATAAATATATATATATATATATATATATATATATATATATATATATATATATATATATATATATATATATATATATATATATATATATATATATATATATAATTTATTGAAATTGACATGCTAGGATTACATAAGGCCGCGTGTCCACCATAGTGTTTTTAGCCAGCTGAAAACGCAAGGCACTCTGCTGAAAATGCATAGATGTTAGCGCTTGAAGGCATTTTGACAGTGCAGCGGGGTTTTTTTTTAGTTGAGACGCTTTGCCTGCTATGATACAGAATATCCGCGGAAGTGTTACTAGTATCTCATTTCACAGATAGTTTGTTTCTACATTGTATCGACATTTTTATATAGAAACAATACAAAGTATTGTTGACGGTGTACAAGCAGAATGCGACGGTTGGTCGGTATGGTATTTGTCCCACCCCTCCTCCACCGTGATTGGATGGCTGGGTAAAAAGTGATAAGCCCTGCATTTTACCCAAAGTTGAACATTCTTCAACTCTAGGCGACCGTTAAAAAACGCAGACTACTCAGCGCTTCAGTGTGAAATAGACGCTTAGTGCCTTGTTACTTTAGTACTTTAGATTGCCCTTTTGATTGCCCTTTTGAATATCACATTATAGTGTAACACAGAATACAGTACTGTCCACTAAAGAAGATGACGATGCAGACCATACTGCACAAGAAGTTGACAATGCAGAGCCGGTCATCCCACCACAGCAGGCTGATATAGCTGAGCAAATTGAAGTGGCTCAATAACCTCAGGTGGGCGCAGATAATACACAGCTCCCTAAAAAGGTGAAATACTGCAAGATGCTAGACAAAATTATCTGAAAAGAAGCTTTGAGCAGAAGTAAACAAGATGGAAAAATCACATCAATGGTTTGAAAAGAGCCATTAAGAACAATGATGCAGAATTGATTTTCGGGGTTGTGAGCACCATTAATGCCACTCAGCCTGAGGTCAACCATATTTATGGTTATATCAGAAGCATCACAAGCCTTGAACCTAAAATCCGAAGGAAAAATTACACTTGCCATGCTGTTACTAGCACTACAAATGAAAAGGCTCAACTGTCTCTAAATGGAGATCCTGAGGACAGACTCAGTGTTTGAAGCCATCGTGTCCAGCATCATCTCAGCGACAGTAAGTCAAGGTCAACTTTTAAGACATCCAGTCAATCTTCCCATGATTCGCTGCAGAAAAGACAAGAAGCAGCGGCTGAAGTACTGGCTACACAAGAGATGCTAAAAATAAAATAAAAACACAACATCAATATGAGAGGACATTAGGAAACTTGAGGCAGAGGATGAAAGGTTAACAGCCAAGAGAGAAGCTCAAGAAAAGGAAATGGAAGCGGAGAATGCAAGAAAAAGGAAGTGGAACGACTGGAGGAACTAAAAAGGCACAAAGCATCAAAGGTGATGAGGGAAAACAGCATTCTGCCCCTCCCCTTCAACAAAAGCAAGAATGTTTTGTCTCTCAACCAAACATTCCTATTTCTCCCTTTATGCTCACTCAAGTCACTGCTCCTTTAAACCAACGCTCTTGTTCTCCTTGTGACTTACCCTAGCACTTTAGATTGCCCTTTTGAATATCACATTATAGTGTAACACAGAATTAACATGTCAGGCACAAGTGAAAATACAGTAGTCCACTAAAGAAGATAACAATGCAGACCCTACTGCAAAAAGTTTCCAATCACCCAAGCTCATATCTCTCAATCAGCTATGTTTGCTACTTCCAATGAAGCTTCTAATTAACTTGTGAAGGCATTTGCTGAAGCGATTACAGCCCATAGGATTCAAATTCCAGAACCTGCTGTTTTCTCAGGAGACCCTCTGAAGTATAATGAATGGAAGCTGTCATTCCAGACGTTAATTGATCACAAGAACTTGCCAGCCCAAGAAAAAATATTCTTTCCACACTAGTATGTAAGTGGTCTGGCCAAAAGAGCTATTGAAGGATATTTCCTGGTTAGAAATGGCTGCCTGGAATATACTTGATGACAGGTTTGGCAATCCGTTCATAGTTGGCAAGTCATAATCGCGACAAAATACAGTCATGGCACAATATTGCTAACAAAGACCTCTGGCAATTTGCAGATTTCCTGAGCAGTGTTGAATCAACCATGCCTTCTGCTCAAGGTTTAGAAGTTCTGAATAACTGTGTTGAAAATTAAAGGATATCAGTAAATTGCCAGAGTTGTTGAGTTCACGTTGGAATTGAACGACCAAGTTCCAAGATAAATGCAAAAGATTCCCTGATTTCAAATACTTGAACGAATGAATTTCTCAACAACGAAACTAGAATCGCATGCAATTCTATCCCATCACTGCAAGCAATAAAGCCAGCAGAGCAAGAAAGATTCAAGCAAACTGATCAAGATCAACTAAAGTTTCAACGGAATAGCAACTCAAGTGCCAAGACATTTACCACTAGTTCCAGTGAAAGGACTAGCATTATGTGTGTCTTTTGTAAGAGATATGGCCACACTCTTCCTAAGTGTTGCAAGATTTTGGAAAGTTTAAGAAAGATTGAAGTTTGTACAGTCGTTGAAGTTGTGCTTTGGCTGTCTTAAGACTGTTCATAACTCCAAAAGCTGCACCTCTAGGAGTGTGTGTGAGAAATGTGAAAAGCATCACCCAACGTTCCTACATCAAGATCATGAAAATAAATGCCCATGACAAGGAGGTAGAACCAATCAAGGATCTGCAGACAGAACAGCTAAATCAGAGAAAAAAAATACAAGAGTCCAAGCTTATGACTTCAAACAGTGGTTCGAGGAAAGAACAGCACTCATACTTCAATCAATCAGTCACAAAGTGAACAGCTACAAATAAAAGGCATTAAGTCTAAAGTGAAAATCAAACTTACAAACAACCTATACTAGAGACTACATACCCGTCAATAGATCTCATATACCCACTTGTGAAATCGCAAAGAACTGGCCTCATCTAGAACATCTGGCAGATGAAATGTCTTCTGAACTTGACTGTGAAGTAGATTTGCTAGTTGGCTATAACTCTCCTCAAGCCTTACTGCCCAGAGATGTTCTCAGTTGTAATGAAGATCAGCCATTTGCACAAAGATTTTTGTTGGGTTGGTGCATCATCGGATTCAACAACTACGACGGTGGCTATGAAGATAAATTCAGTGCAAGTCATAGGATTATCATGTGAAGCAAGTTCTACCAGCTGGTGAACCATCTCACAAGCTTAAGTATGAATGTAGATGTGGTGAATGTGGCCCATGTCCTTTATGAAAGTACAGTGGGTACTGTAGATATTGCACACATACAGTTTAAAGAAGTGGCACTGTGATGCTTTTTGGTCTGGTCAATGGACCCCTATTCTAAGCTTTCATCAGTCGTGTGTGTTGAGATTTGTCTACCTTGGTTATCTTTTTAAGAGTCAAAAAGGTGTTTTAAGAATTTCAAAATTAAAGATACTTTAATTGCAATTAATATCAAATGACATGTATTCTATTGTAACCTGAGGATTACGATCAGAGACTAGCCCCTTTTTCAGATTTCAACATCAGTATCACCACCACCATTCCTTTCCCGTGTTTATTAAAATAAACCTCTCAGCAGTTCAACTGGATACCCAAGACTTCCTAGGTGAATCACATTTCACATCAACTCCAGTTCTGACACTCCAGGCTCCAAACTGCCTTTTTTATTTCAAGTTCATGTCTCTTGAGTGACAAACTCCTGTCAACACACTCCTATATTCCAGTCCAGGAATGATTCAAATGTCAGACCTAGAAGAGAACATGCATGGTCCAACATAAAGTCTGTTAAACCCAGAACCTGACCAACCATTATCACAGGCACCTTCGGTCCTGTGGGAAAACTCTTGTGAACCATTGTTCCCTCTGTACATCAAGTTCCAGAACTTGTCTCCTTTTAAAAACAGAATACTTTATAAAAGGGGTCAACCTTAGTTCCTGGAGTGCCACCATTTTGCAGATTTTAGTTCCAAACACGCTCCGATACACTTGTCTGGTCTGGTGATAGGCAGTTATAAGTTTGGATGTTGATGTACATGCCCCACAAAGCCACCTACCAACTGACAAAGGCTTGCTCCACACTCGGGATACTATTACTTTTCTACTGGCTTACTTAACAGGCTTAGGGTGATGGACTTTGACAGTTTCCAGTACCACTGACTACATTACTGCCAAGTCGAAGTTTGTGAGGCCACAGGACAATGTGTCAAAGCTTGTTGTTATCTTCATTTGAGTATCTCAGGTAACTGTTGTGCTTTCTATTTTCCTCCCTCTACAGGACTGGCTCAAACCACCTGCAGATGTAAGAACACTCATGCGTTATAAACAGGGTAGAGATCACAGGAAGCTGTGACAGTGAACTTTTGAAACCAGTTACAGGGTGGAAGTATAGTGGTGCAGAAAAGACATTTCAACTGCATTGTACAGAAAAGGGGTAGGGTACAACGAACACAAGGGAGTTAACATACACCTTGGGTGCCTTTAGCCCTGTTGTACCCTACTGTATAGAAAAGTGACATACTGTAGGTTTTTCAACTTGTTTAAAACTGTAACCTGCTACCATATATTCGCTTCTCCAAGCTTCTATTACTACTTCTAAAGTGACACTTTTCACACAATATCTTTTTACAGAATATCAATGCCTACGTCTACATCACCGCGTCTTTGGCCCCGCCCACTGGAGCGTTATTGAATAGTGACATGAGAACGATAAAAGATCGACACAGGATCAATACCATTTCCTCCTAATGCTAGGAAAGTGGTTTTTTTTTTTTTCAACAATGTGAATGTCTCAGCAGTGCATTGTTAGTATTCAGTACATTTCACTGTGGATTATTTGGTAATTCAGTCGTAGTTTCGATGCAGGCTTTGCAAACAGACTTTTACGGTATGGATCTGCCAGCAACGCCACAATCATGTAAGTAACCATGTTTATTCCAATGCCTGATCTGTGATTTCTGATGTGTAATCAAGTTCAGACAGATAATCTTTCTCTCAAAATCGCTCAATACTGTTTATGCATCAGCAAATATAAAATAAAATAATCTTATTTAAACTGTGATTCAAATATATACAGAAAGCGGTCAAAGAACGATCCATTTTTCAATCGCCCAAGCTGTCAATCACGAGTTTATATGGACTCGATATGAAATCAATGATGCTGTTACACTGCACAACGAAGCTCTTACTGTATTTACATCATGTTTGCATTGTTATTTGGTGAAAGCATTTTTGAGTGCAGAAATTGCGTTGCAATGATTAGATCACCACATTCACGCGATCAACAGACTGTCTGTCATCTGCTCAATGCTCATCACTGCAACCTTTCATGTGATGGAATAGTTCTAAATACTTTTTAGTATTTCTCACGATTCGTTAATCTAGATAGCTGCAATAGCAAAAACGTAGTAAAAGTATTCGAGAGATTTCCACATGTAATGCTAGCTATTTCATATGCAAACATGTCAGCCAATCACAGCAGTGGGCATTTACACTGAATTCTCACAGCAGCCAATCACAGCAGTGGGCGTGTACACTTAAGTCTCACAGCAGCCAATCACAGCAGTGGGCGTGTACACTAAAGTCTCACAGCAACCAATCACAGCAGTGGGTGTTTACACTGAGGTCTTACAGCAGCCAATCACAGCAGTGGGCGTGTACACTAAAGTCTCACAGCAGACACGCCTCTTCAAACAGAGCATTCAAATCAGAGGCTAAAATCAGGGTAGGAAAAATGCCTTTTATTTCTAAATTCTGACAATTTTTGATGTTAAAAATCATACTAACATTATAAGGGCACCCCAGGAAACATTATAAAATAATAAAATAATCCAGTTCATGACCCCTTTAAGTAATCAGATGATAGGGCAGACTGGTAAGCAAGAACCTCTGTTATGACTTCTCCAAAAACCTATCAGAGACAAATAAGGAGAGGAGATTGTAAGTGTGGGTTATACATTTAAAGATACCCTTTAAATAAATGCATACAAATACTGGGTCAGACAAATCTGTTTTTCTCAAGAAAGATTGATTAGCGGGATGACTTGATTGCAACAGAGAGATGAACAAAGCGCGAAAAGGCTGTGAAAGCATTGCTAAAGATCTGGATATTCTTGAATCTACAGTAAAATACACTGTCTACAAATGCTGACAATGCTGGACTGTTGCTACTCTCCCTATGAGCAGACAGCCTGCAGAGATCACTAACTCCACAATCCTGAAAGAGATGAGAAAGAACCCAAGGATGACATCAAAAGACCTCCAGAAAACTCTACAAAATGCAGAAGTCTTGTTAATGTGTCTACCATCAGAAAAACACAGAAACAGAGTGGTGTTCATGAAAGAACAATTAGGAAACCACTGTTGAGTTTTTTTTTTTTTTTTTTTTACTTTTTGGTGAAAATGCCTTAAACTAAGTTTAGAGTTTAGTGTTGAGGAGAAAGTGACTGCACACCAACACAAAAACCTCATCTCAATTTTACAGGGTGGTTTAATGCATCACGGTTTAATGCTGCGTTGGACTGGATAATCATTGAAGGAACAATGAATTCAAAAGTGTATCAAGACATTTTACAGGAAAATATTAGGACTGCAGTTCATGGCTTGCTTTAGAAAGGCTGGGTGACAAGAAAACGTAACACAATTAAATGTAAATTAACTAAAGACTGTCCGAAAATTTCTTCAGTCTTGACCTCAGCCCAATTCAGATGCTGTGGCATAACCCAAAGATGAATGTACCATCAAAACAACCCTCAAATAAGGACATTCACAAACAGATTTGTGGGGAGAGATGGTCTAAAATTGGTCAAAAGTCTTATAAGCAGCCACAGAAAATGTTTAAGTTTTGGATCTACAATTGTTTGTTTGTAATTTAAATTAAGATCAGATCACATTCTATGAGTAATTAATACAGAAATACAGATATTTTTAAAGGGTCCATAAATTTATCCTTGCCACCGTAAATATGAATAATAAATGCATGGACTTGATTACACAAGCCCTGAGCAATTTTTGGAGTTCCAGGGCTTATTTATATATTTAAGTTTCTAAATGTAGAGTCATTTTTTAAAGTTCATAATTTTGTATTTCATTAAGATATAGATTTTAGGTCATAGGTCAGATGGTGGTAAACCTTATTTAAATGGACCTTAACATTATGAAATATTCACTTCCCTGCCATCAATTCTACACTGTAAAAAATGAATCACGAGTCTTGTAATTTGCATTAAACAAATGAAGGTGATAATTAAGTATATTTTATTAAGAAAATTGTGGTTCAGTGTTTTATTGAAAATATTGAGAACATTTCACTAATAAAACCAAGAGATACATTTTCCTATTTTTTTTTTTTTTTTTTTAAGGAAACATACACAGTTTTGAGGCTTGAATCGAGGAACTGATAAACTGATAAACCTGATAAAATTAAGGAAAAAAAAGGCTACCTATTTATTTTAAGAGAATTAGCTCAATTATGCGGTTTTATTTAGAGACACCATTGTTAGTTCCCAGCATGCTTTGCATATGGCTGGAAATGGAGAGTATATCTTGAAAAAAATGTGTTTTTGAGTAAAGGGAAACATCTGTTAATGTTAAATGTTCAGTTATGTTTGACACTTGAAAGAGTTTCTATTATGTTAAAGTTTTGGGTAACACTTTACAATACGGGTGCACTAATATGCATTAATTCATACTTAATTAATGCACAGATAATCATGAGTTAATGTATGACTTATGAAGAACTAAACCATTAATTGATTATTAATGCATCAACAACTAATAAAGAGTCTATGGGCCCTATTTTAACGATCTGAAACGCAAGTGTCAAAGCGCAAAGCGCAAGTAACTTTGTGGGCGGGTCTTGGCGCTGTTGCTATTTTCCCAGCGGGATAAATGACTCTTGCGCCAGGCGCAAATCTAAAAAGGGTTGGTCTGAAGTAGCTTCATTATTCATAGGTGTGGTTTGGGCGTAACGTGAAATAAACCAATCAGAGCGACATCTCACATTCCCTTTAAGAGCAGGCGCGCTTGTTCTAAAGCGGATTCCTATTATAACGGCGGATTTGCCAGGCGCGCGCCAGGAGCGGTTCACAGCCAAGGAGAGCAACGCTCTCGTCAGGGACGTTGGGGATGGAGAAACCCACCCAAATTAACTTCGGTTAAAAAGGCGTATGATAATTTGGGTAAATGTGTAAGCTAGATGTATGCTTTTATAATAAATTGTCTATATATCTATCTATCTATCTATCTATCTATCTATCTATCTATCTATCTATCTATCTATCTATCTATCTATCTATCTATCTATCTATCTATCTATCTATCTATCTATCTATCTATCTATCTATCTATCTATCTATCTATCGTAAAAATGTATGATTTGCAAAAATGAAAACTGCTTCTGTGTAGATGAGAGCATCAAAGTGTATGCGCGTTGTGCACACGCTACATTGATTATGGCCAAGCATGCGCCCTTAAACCAGCATATGAATAACATGCGCAACGCGCCACTGACTTTAAACAATTTTTTCCTGGTTAGTGGCGCAACTGTTTTCTAAACCTGCAAAATAGCATGAAGAAACTTTTGCGCCGGAACACGCCTCCTTTTTTGCGCTGAACCGCCCAGGGAGCGCAAGTTCATTCCCTAGTTTAGCGACGTGCTTCTGTGAAGGGAAAAACGCGCTTTGCGCGGGTGCAAAATAGGAATGATACATGCGTCGGTGTACAAAGTCAATTGCGCTGGGTGCAAGATAGGGCCCATAATGATTAATAGATTAAGTAATAAATTAATTGCTATTAATTAAATGTGTCATCATGTATTAATTCCTTAATAACATATTTTATTAACTAAAACAGTGTGAATGTCAAAACCAAAATGACATATTACTTGACAATTAGTTAATAGTCAAGTAGTCATAACATAATGATACCTTTTCAAATCATTAGCTAATGATTAATTAAAGCAGACAACTGGAAGTTGAATTGCATATCTTTGACCCATTGTGGTAATTAACACATTAATTTACACTATTAGTTAATAAAATACGTTATTAAGGAATTAATACACAATGACACATTTAATTAATAGCAATTCATTTATTACTTAATCTATTAATCATATAGATTCTTTATTAATTGCTGATGCAGTAATAATTCATTAATGGTTTAGTTCTTCAGGAGTCATATGTTAACTCATGATTATCTGTGCATTAGTTAAGTATGAATTAATGCATATTAGTGCACCCATATTGTAAAGTGTTACCAAGTTTTGATAGTTGCCATTGTCCAGAAGAGTAGGGCTTATGGTTAGGTTGTGAATAACTGCATGTTTTGACACTCTGAAGCACGTTGCTTAGTGCTTTGAGCAATAACTCTGCTAATGATATGCAGTGCTAGCAGCATACAGTTTTTTTTTAATATTATATAACTCAAAGTCAAATACGAACAGGTCATTAATTTCCATTCACTTGAATTCACACAATATTGAGTAAAAACTACTTAAAATAAATAGCACATTTCACTAAAAAATGTTAAATTCATTATGTCATAGACTAAATAAAATAGGGGATTGTACATGATTTATTTAGGTAGATTCCATGAAAGAAATCAAGCCTGAACTACTCAAAAATATTATGTGTAATATTATTACCATATTTTTTTAAAGTAAATAGCAGTAATTATTATTATTTTTTTTTTTACTACAGTGCATGTAAAAGTTTACAGGCATCCCACATAAAGTTGTAAGACTTATGCACTAACTACCGCAAGTGTGTATAGCAAATGCTGTTATGTGAATGACTCATACTGCTTGGTGGATCATAAATCATTTCTATTCAATCTTAAAGGTACACTGCACGTTATAGCATTGGTTGTCAGAGTTTAACGCAAGTGGCACAAAATCAATTAGTCTATTCAACATGCTTGAAATTATGCTTAGAGAAGGTCTATAAGAGAATATGGTGCAATGTGTTTTGAGCTTACATGGGAATGGTGTGATAAAACAAAAATGACAGCATTTATGACACATACAGTGGAGAAAATAATTATCTGATCCACGGATGATTTTGTAAGTTTGCCCACTAACAAAGAAATGAGGGTCTATTATTTTTGTGGTAGGTTTATTTTAACGGATAGAGACAGAATATCAAACAAAAAAAAATCCAGAAAAACACATTATATAAAGGTTATAAATTGATTAGCAATTGATGAAGAGTGAAACAAGTATTTGATCCCCAACCAACCAG
This sequence comes from Vimba vimba, assembly GCA_022828995.1. Taxonomy (NCBI): domain Eukaryota; kingdom Metazoa; phylum Chordata; class Actinopteri; order Cypriniformes; family Leuciscidae; genus Vimba; species Vimba vimba. The sequence goes on from CM040833.1 coordinate 29,715,931, forward strand.
CAAGAATTCTGCCTCCCACAAATTGGTTATGTGCCCATATGAAACACAGATTAGTCCTGTCACTTTAAGAAAGTACTCCTAATTTCAGCTCGTAATGTGTATAAAAGAAACCTGTCTACAGAATCTGTATCTTCCATTCAATCCTTTCCACCACCATGGGTAATACCAAAGAGCTGTCAAACGTCAGGGACCAGATTGTAGGCCTGCACAAGGCTGGAATGGGCTACAGGACCATCAGCAAGAAGCTTGGTGAAAAGGAGACAACTGTTGGTGCCATGATTCAGAAATGTAAGACATACAAAATAACCATCAATCGCCCTCGGTCTGGAGCTCCATGCAAGATCTGACTTCATGGGGTAAGGATGATCATGAGAAAGGTGAGGGATCAGCCCAGAACTACACGGGAGGAGCTTGTTAAAGGAGAAGTTCACTTTTAAAAAAACTTTTGCTGATAATTTACTCACCCCCATGTCATCCAAGATGTCCATGTCTTTCTTTCTTCAGTCGAAAAGAAATTAAGGTTTTTGATGAAAACATTCCAGGATTTCCCCCCATATTATGGAGTCCAATGGGACCCAAATGGTTCAAGGTCCAAATGACAGTTTCAGTGCAGCTTCAAAGGGCTTTAAACGATACCAGACGATGAATAAGGGTCTTATCTAGCGAAACGATCGGTCATTTCCAAAATAAATAAAAAAGTTTAAGTTTTATAAGCACAAATGTTCGCCTTGCTCTGTTCTGTGATGCGCGTTCGTGACGTCACGTAATACGCAATTACGTTGAAAAGGTTCTGCTTGAAAAATTTCTGTCCTGAAGAAAATGTTCTTTTTGGCTTTTTAATATTAAAACACCCAGGATACGCACACGAAATGGGCATTTTAAACGATAAACTGACACAAATACATTTGAAAATGTGTATATGGTCCTCCTTCCGCACATTTGTAAACACGTCAAGCGTGACCTTTTCAACGTAATTGCGTATTACGTGATGTCACGAACGCGCATCACAGAACAGAGCAAGGCGAACATTTGTGCTTATAAAACTTAAACTTTTTTATTTATTTTTGAAATGACCGATCGTTTCACTAGATAAGACCCTTATTCATCGTCTGGTATCGTTTAAAGCCCTTTGAAGCTGCACTGAAACTGTCATTTGGACCTTGAACCGTTTGGGTCCCAATGGACTCTATAATATGGGGGGAAATCCTGGAATGTTTTCATCAAAAACCTTAATTTCTTTTCGACTGAAGAAAGAAAGACATGGACATCTTGGATGACATGGGGGTGAGTAAATTATCAGCAAAAGTTTTTTCAAAAGTGAACTTCTCCTTTAATGATCTCAAGGCAGTTGGGACCACATTCACTTAGCAAACAATTGGTAACACACTATGCCGCAATGGACTGAAATCCTGCAGCGCCTGCAAGGTCCCCCTGCTCAAGAAGGCACATGCAGAAGCCCGTCTGAAGTTTGCCAATGAACATCTAATGATTCAGAGAAGGCTTGGGAGGAAATGCTGTGGTCAGTTGAGACCAAAATCGAGCTCTTTGGCATCAACTCAACTCGTCGTGTTTGGAGGGAGAGAAATGCTGACTATGACCCTAAGAACACCATCCCTACAGTCAAGCACGGAGGTGGAAACATTATGCTCTGGGGCTGTTTCTCTGCCAAGGGTGCAGGACGACTTCACTGTATTGAGGGGCTTTATTACTGTATTAAGTACAAAATTACTTTGATTTACTTACCCTCATGTTGTTCCAAACCTCTATGACTTTCTTCTGTGGAACAAAATATTTTGAGAAATGATTCAATAATGTTATGGGCATTTGCAGCAGACAGATGAGGAGGCAGATGAATAAAGAACCAACACAAAGATTAATACTAATCCAAACAGGGAGCTGTAAAAACACATTAAAGGCAAACGTGACCAGACAACTCAAAGGGAAACCACATGAACTTGTATACCAAAGATAATAAGGTGCACACACAGACACAGCTGAACAGAATAACTCAATAATCAAAATAACCATGACAACTAAATACTGGCGAGAACTAGGAACAAAGGACAACAGTAATTAATGAATGCAAACTAAAATTAAAACTGAACATAACTGTGACAAATAAATGTTAGAAGTTAACATGCTTACAAATATCTTCTTTTGTGTTCTGCAGAACACGTACAAATAAAAGCAACAGGTTTGTAATGACTTGAGGGTGAGTAAAGGATGACAGAATTTTCATTTTTATTTGAACTGTCCCTTTAAGGATATGGATATGGTATTGTTTAGGAAGGTTATATTACTGTCTTTGATTCTGTTGTCTCAACTCTCCTATCTCTGTCTCCATGAGTTGTTCATTAGTCAGTGACTGTAAAGATAATTAACGTCTTTGGTTGTGGAGAGTGTAAATTATGTTTATCAGCGAAGCTCCTGTTACTCTCGACTTCACCTCCCCTTCATTTGTTCGCCCCGCCTCACTAAAACTCAACACTCTACTGGAGCTCAAACACGCAGACTGCAACAGTCAGACAGGACCTTTAAACAGCAGAAGATGGGTTAAGTGAGCATTATGGGAATTCTCAGAGGAAGTTACCAGCCATATTCTTAAGTCTTTGTCTCAAAATTTGCACAAATTTGCAGTTTATTAAGAATAGATTTGCGATAACATTATGTTTGCATGATCATTATATCTTTTATATTTGCAGGGAATAGATCACATATGCTTGATAAGACATTTGATACATGCAATATTAATGCAAACTTTAGAGACATACACACAACAGTTAAAGCAATTTTAACTTAATTTGTTAAGTTAAATTAATTTGTGACATACAAATTATGTGACATACATTGTCGTTTTTATGGTGTGTTAATGTGCGTTTATGAAGTTATTGAGTTACTGGACTAGTTTCAGCAATTGCATGAGGTCAAAGGATTCTAAATGTACATACGTAAAAAGTGTACGTATGTAAAAAGATGTGCCCAACTGTTCAAAATGCATGTATGCTTTATGTAAGAATGGTAATGAGATCCCATTGGATTACTACATCATATATAAAAACAATTTTCTATGCAACAAAGAGCTATGGCCAAGGTTCATGTTTGTATGCAAATGTAAAACTGTAAAACTAAGGACTAGGAAGCTCAGAAATGCTCAATTCTGATTGTGCAAGCAGCCATTTGAATGCATGAGCAAGTATCCTCACCTCTAGAGGTGAACCAAAATATAGCTGCAAGCAGCGATGACAGGCCCAAGTACTGGTGCCACCGGCTTTAGGAAAACAGTGCATGGTGGGAAATATGCATTTAAGGGTGTATTCACACTTGGCATGTTTGGTTGGAATAAAACGAACTGGTGTGATTGCTCTATTAGTGTGGCACATTTAGTGTAAACGCTGCCATCCGAACCAAACAAGTGGACTGAGACCGCTGAAAATAGATCAGCCCACATGACCAAACATACAACAACAGTTTGATACAAACCATTCGAGACATCAAAAATCTGTTCGCAATTTAGCATCTTCAATGTCTTGGCATCGCGATTGGCCAATTTTATTAATGATCAGTAGAGTATTTGGTTTCACTTTATTTTGATGGTCCCTTTAACACATTCTGTTGTCTAGAAGTAACATTGCACCTACATGTCTACTAACTCTCATTAGAGTATTAGTAGAGTATTAGTAGACTGGTTGGGTTAGGGTTAGAATAAGTTGACATGTAGTTGCAAAGTTACTTATAGTCAGTAGAGTGTCTGTTGGAGGACCATCACAATAAAGAGTTATCAGATATTAAGCAGACAGTACACTAATACTCTAATGAGAGTTAGTTGACATGTAGTTGCAAAGTTACTTATAGTCAACAGAATGTTCAAAAGGGACCATCAAAATAAAGTGTTACCGAGTATTTAAATTTCATTGCAGGCATAAATTTCACAAAATCCAAAATGCAGACTTCCTGTTGGGAAATGAGTCTGTGCAAAAGTTGCTATACTCAATGAGATCCGAATATATTTGTGCATGATATATGCACAAAGTTTATTTGCTGCCCTCAAGGGGGCGCTGCAGATCCCTAATAACCAACAGGATTGTCTGGGTTTGATTGTATAAAGACAAAACAAATTCTTCTCACTGGCATCATTGCATTGGCACATTGGTAAATCCGTCCTTAATTTGAAAGACTACGGATATAGAAAGCCTGTATTTAAATCAATTTTAACTGCATACACAATGTTGAGTGTACAGCAATTTATAGTTTTAAAGCTTCTTTTCCAGATGCTCAGCATTTCTGATCGAATTTAATATCTGCAGAAATTAGCAGTAGACTGGCCAGAAAGGATGAATGGAACACATTTTATGAGCTTGGCTTAAGAACAGCAAGTTGTTAATTAAGAAATAACATGAGCGATCACCCCACACTCCCACCCCCACCCTCTCAACCCTGCACTGTTCTCCAGAAAAGCTCATTTCATGCTTCAGTGAATACCTCCATCTCAATGTCACTCGTTCTCATAGACGGTGAACATTACAAGTACACATACACAAATGCAATTGGCATTTATGTTTATGCACTGCTTTCTCAGGAAGACTTTGACATTAAAATGGTAATTCGGAAGAATTTTAAGGACCTCGCTTTGACCTACGTGCCCCTGGAATATTTTGTTTTGTGAACTCCTACCTGTTTCCCTCCTTCGATGATGCAGAAAGGTTGAAGGGGTTTCAGCTGTCTTAATCATGCTAGTTCTAAACGCTGAGGCTATTGTGAGCTAATAATACATTTAGATTGGAATATTTCATTTCAAGGGTTACCAATATTAAAAGAATAGTTACACCTAGAAATCATTATTTACTCACCTTCATATTGTTCTAAACACGTACGCTGTTATTTTTCAGTGAAATACAAAATGAGAAAAGCTTTACAAAGAGAATCTTCACAGCCTTTTCCATACAATGGCAGTTTTTTCCCCACTTGCTTTTCTCTCATGTAATGTAACACTATTCCGAACCTATTTTACCTCCATAATGAGATGCGCTTCCAAATGAAACAGGATATTAAACGCAGAAGTAGAGCATAGCTTGATTTTATCAATCAGGAGATTGTGAAAAGTGGTTGCTCAGCAGGCAAAGGATCTCCCGGAAGTCTGCGGCCTGCACGCTGCCATCTTTATCAAACCACAGCAAGTGGTTTGTAGATTTAGTTTAAAAACTGAAAGGAGAGTATTGCAGGGAGATAGGGGACACTCCTGAGATTATAATTAACATGTGGAATATGATCAAGGTCCTGTGACGCATTGATTTAATTGCTGGCATGTCTTAATATTCAGAAAATGACATTGTGTGGAAGTAGATCTGGTTAAATAGGGGGAAATGATTCAGTCACTTCCTACAGTGTACCTTTCTCTGCCCCACCATATTAAATTTGACTGCTGTCTTATCTTGTTCCTGATATCTGAGGTTATTTCACGCTAAATCCTCCCTTTACTAGTTGATAAAAACTAGATGCTGACCTCCACACTCCATGTCTCGATTTCTCATCCCAACACTCTCCAAATCACAAAATAAAATGGATCCGAACATGCCACTGTTACTGATTTACATCTACTGACAAACAGTATCTGTACTGACATGCAATTTTAATTTATCAAAGTTAATAAATATTTGGTTGAGCCACAGTATTGTAGCCTGTGCAGCCTGGTCTCGCTGTTTGTGTAGGTATTTGTACGTAACATTTGCATTTTCTGAATGTTTGGATAGATGCTGAAATGTACAATATGGGGTTCCACTTTATTTCGATAGTCCACTTTTGACATTCTACTAACTTTGGTTAACTAACATAAGTAACTACATGTCAACTTACTCTCATCATAGAGTATTAGTAGAGTGTAGTAGACTGTCAGAAGACTGTAAGGTTTACTTATAGTTAGTAGAATATCTGTTGGGGGACCAACAAAATAAAGTGTTAGCAGATATTAAGCTGACAGTCTGCTAATAATCTAATGACAGTTAATTGACATGTAGTTGCAAAGTTACTTATAATTAGTAGAATGTCTAAAGTGGACTATCGAAATAAAGTGTTTTCAAATATGGACGTATCGACCATCATATAAAAAATCCAAAACATTATTATGTATCCACAGCTGTGGAAACATGAAATATTTACAAATCCTTAGTATCAAAAATGTATCTGTATAGTTAACTTTTTATCATTTTATAGATATATTTTCGATTCCTCAACCCTATCCCCAAACCTAAACATAACCCCTTTCAAGAATATAATGAAAGTAACAGGCAGAAACATGTAGGGCCCTATTTTAACGATCTAAAGCACAGAGTGCAAGTGCACTTAGGGCGTGTCTGAATCCACTTTAGCTAGTTTGCAATAAACCAACCAGAGTCTCATCTCCCATTCCCTTTAAAAGCCAGTTGTGCTCGCACCATGGCGGATTCGCTATTTACATGATGGAATTTGCAAGCGGAAAACTGAACGATTCTCTAGCGAGGAAATGGATCTGCTCGAGCGTGAGGTTAAAGCATGCAAGCAGACCATCTACGGGACAAGCCAGATTCCACTATATCTTTATGTACACAATAATAATCTTTTACATTGTAATACTTTTTATTTTTAATATTTGGCATGTTTGTGTGCTGCTGTGTGTGTGTAATAAGCAGACCCGCCTATAGGCGCACATTAGTAACGCGCTCTTTAAATAACAAAAAAAATATTGCGCCATTGACTTTAGACCAGGATTCAGTTTCAGTTGCCTCAAAATAGCAACGCGTCATCAATGCTCCTGAACACACCTCGTTTTCAGACCAGCAGCCCATGGGCGAACATATGGACGCAAATGCATTTGCTATTTTAACAACGTGGCGCAGGACGTGAAAATGATAACTGCGTCGGGCTGAAACTAGCAATTTTGTTTATTCTAAACATCAAATATTTGAAGTCAACAGACACTACTGAAGATGTTGAAGATTGTTGAAAACCAGCTTGAATTTCCTCACAATTAAGCAATGATTTGGCACCAGAAGTCATGTTAGGCTATGTTATTTTTGTTTTTATGTACTTTTAACTTTTAGAATTTTATTAATAATATTATATAGTGAATAGCCACAAACAGTCACTATGCGAGCGTTTTTTCCAGAGGCCCTTATTTAACACGATCTCTGATTTCATCTCTCTGCATTTTGGTACAATAAATGACTCTTTTCATGACTGCCGCCACATAACCAACCATCCAGTTTCATAAAATTGTTTGGTGCGACATTATTCCAAATTTAGATCCTCAAGATGCATACCTCAATGCATTTCCCTCTATCTGAATAATAAGTTGACCTGTTGTCTGTCTGTGAATGTCATTATATGAATAACATCTACGCCAGCCTGTCAGTGTGAGGCCACAGGAACAGACTCTAGAAAGCAAACCATGTTTTTGTATGTCAATGAGCTGTCAGCCAGACAGTGAGACAGGTCAGAATCACAGCAGACAGCCTGCCCTCCCTGGGCAAGAGATCGACAGAGAGAGAGAGAGAGAGAGAGAGAGAGAGAGAGAGAGAGAGAGAGAGAGAGAGAGAGAGAGAGAGAGAGAGAAGAGAGAAGAGAGAAGAGAGAAGAGAGAAGAGAGAGAGAGAGAGAGAGAGAGAGGGGAAAACACATCTGACCACAACGCTTTGCTGCCTCTTTATGAGCTCAGGAGTGTGTTCTTTAAACCATTCACTCACACTTATGTTGTTGTACATCATACTCATAATAAGCCTTCTAAGTCTCCATCTCTAGATTGGATGATGATTGAAACATAAATAGCCACAGCATAAATAATGAATTCATTATCATGTATGGGTGAAACACAGTAATTAGTCTAGTTAGGCAAATCATCCACTGTGACAGATACATCTCATTAGCTTCTCGGGCGTTAGCGTACACTCTCAGCCGATGACACCTCAGACAATGTTTCTGAAGACAGACATTTGAAGATATCCAAATTAGCTCGTGCCAGCCTGTGATTGCCTGTCAAGGGTGACTTAAAGGGATAGTTCACCCCAAAATGAAAAATTCTGTCATTAATAACTTACCCTCATGTCATTCCAAACCCGCAATCCCTTCATTCATCTTCGGAACACAAATGAAGATCTTTTTAATTAAATCTGAGAGATTCTCCACTTCTCAAATACACAGAACCTTAAATGAACACTCCACCGTTTTTTGAAATAGGGCTTATTCACCGTCTTTCCTACATTTAGCGCCCAAGTAGCAGTTCTTCGCCTGTGCTTCACCCCAATATAGTCCCAAGTCAATATCTGCCTAGGAAATCGCCTAGTCTTAATCTGCATTGCTATCTGTACTCGTTGTGAATACGAAGGCCACAAGAAGTAATTGTTTTTTTTTTGTTTGTTTTTTAATCAATTTTACTCATGCCTGATGCCTGAATTCCTGAATGCCATGCCTGAATTCCATTCATTATGCTAAGCTAAGCTAGCGGTGGCGCTTCCAAACTAAAACAATGCATGCACTGAGACAAAAATGCATTTGCCCACCTATCTAAATGTGAATAAGCCCTATTTCAAAAAACGGTGGAGTGTTCCTTTAACCATTATATATGTTGTGTTTACTGAGTAAAGAAAAGGCTGTACTTATTCAAACAACCAGTTCTTTATTTAACCTTGCAAAAATGAGAACCTTCTTAGAGAACCTGTAATCAGTGCATTTTAAATTCTAAATTTGGCCACCTCTGAAATGGTTTAAACCACAGATAGGCTATTACCTGTGAAGTTCAAGTAAATATGCAATAAATCTGCGCACATTTAAGGATGTGCATTTTTATGTGAACCATTCAGTTGAATCAAAGTTTACCCACAATTTCTCTGTCGATCAGATGCGTGTGTAAGTTACGTTTGTTACTACAGCAAACCCCCCACAGTTGCATAGGGCCTCGCACACCAACTTTGCACAGGGCTTTTAGAGTCTGAAACTGGCCCAAATCAGATGCAAAAAACAAACAAAAACAAGATCTAATATATTTTATATATCTGTGCGACAGGATATTTCACCATAATCACTTCTTACAAGTTCTTGTATCTTGCCAAAATATATTGGATGTTGATTTTATAAAACAAAAAAATGCAAAATTGTCCAGAGGTTAACAACATTCATTCCTCTCATGTCTAATGTCTGCTTATTGTTTTAAACAATGGAGATCTTGATACAGTAGCTCTTCATATGACTGCCTATGTCTGAATGAACCAGCAGTATGTTCTATGGATCAGCAAGCAAAACCCAGGGGAGAACATGTGCCTCACCTCAAATATCAACTCAAGCACTCTCACTCTCTCAGGAAGGTTGGATGAAATGTCTTTGGGGAATAAACCACTAGATCATTTAAACTCTCTCGCTCTCTCTCTGGGCAACAATAGACTTTGATGGAGTTTGTGGAGTGATGCTTCAACGTCTCTGAATGTACAGTAGTGTCTATGTAGTAAACTCTCAATGGACCATCACTAGGTTACATGGCAGACACAAGCTGTGTCTCATTTCGAAGGCTGTGTCCTCCGGAGGTCGAAGCTTTAGAAACGAGACGCATTGACAGTCTCTGTCTGTATGGCTTACTGCGATTTCACCAAGTTGAATGTTTCAGGTTTATACAGCGCTTTTCACTATACACATAATTTCAAAGCAGCTTTACATATAAAATTACTATATTGTCATATGTATCATTTATGATAGAAAAGATACCCATCTCAAGGTACATTATTTTTTGTGTGTTATTATCGCCCATCTTTCTGTTAGAAAATCCATAATTCTTCAGTCCCAATTGTGGCAAGGAATGAAATCCATGCAGGCTACAATGGGGGAACAGTTTTACTCTATAGTACAGTACATACAGTACATGTCAACATTAGTTAGCAATGTTACTGGACTGTAAGAATTAAGTGTCCTTGAGGTACGTGAGGCTAAATGTGGAAGACTAAAGTGGCGTGCATACAATTTGTCACTGTTCCAGGAGAGACAAAGAGATTGTTGATCCAGGAACCCGTCCTACTTGGCAAAATCACGGTCTTTGCCTCCTACTACAAGTTGCTCGCCAGCGTCTCCAGCAAAAGCTAGTATTGTCTACCACTTTTCTGACAGTACTTATATGTAGGTGCTGTTTTTTGAGTATTGAATGGTGACAGAGCAAAAACAGTTTGTCATGATGGCATTTCAGAAAAGTGTTAAATCACCCAAAAAAATTCCACCAGTGGTCTCATGAATTTGGCATTTTAAGGTAAAATCACATTAAAAACATTTTTTTAAGGCTCCAGGTAATAGCCATGGACATAGTAAAGTAAAACAATAGCCTTAATCAAATCAATTCTACAGGCACAATATGGAACATTATGATTTTATGATTTTCTTTTCCTTATACTGTCTCTGGAGGAACAGCGTCTGTGTGAGAAAACACGGTACCCAGCATTTGTTTTTGTGCTAAGAACTACTGTCTCCGAGTGTTATGCCATTCATCTAAAATCTCTTTGAAAAGGTAAAGCTCTTCAGGGCATGAAAATTACATGGTGGAGGAGTTGTTTGTACCAAACAGCTTTCTTCTTAAGTCGATGATAAACAATTTGGTTGGAATTTAAAAGGGCATCTTAGAGACTTCAGACTTGTGTGCCCTCCAGAAGCTTGCGTTCTGCAGGTGAAATAGATAGCGTTATTGTACCATAAGCGTAAGCCTTTACTCTGTCAGTTCTTAATTTTGAGCAAAATGAAAACCCAACAGTGCAGTAATGCTCCTTGACATCATCGACATTCCATGTGGTGGTTTGACCTGAGCTATAAATAACACAAGATCATGAGTATCACTCAGTAAAGTTCAGATTAAACAGTCTTGCTTCTGCATAGCAAAGCATGCTAAATTCATGAGCTCTAATGTACTGCGTTCAATCACATACGTGACTCATTTCTGATGCACTCAGAGAATGAGGGCAGAGAGGAGGACGTGGAGTGGAACAGCTCAGATCTGTGGACTTTTTAGTAGACTTAATGATTTAGCTGAAGAATTTAATATAAAGCATGAAGAGATCTAGAGGCAGCAGAACAGGATGTTGGCAAAATTGAGTCTATTGTCAATAATTGTGCAAATCTTCACAAAGCTCTAGTTTTACACATCCCAGAAACATTCCCCTCATCTTTTTGTTTTAAAATGTGCTCATGAGGAATTTCTCTGCCTTATCAGACAGTACAATGCCTCCTCCATTAGTTAACACAATAACATGGCCCTATAAAACATGACGAAAATTACACTTATGAAATTGCTACATTTCAGGAACCATTCAGAAAGTTGATTTCATGTCTAATACAGGTTTTCTCAATCGATTTGACATTTCTCCAAACTGAGATTACTGCTCTCAAAACAATTAACTCTGTGATCTGGACACTTTGTAATTGTCCTAAACAGATTTTCATTGAAACGACACATTTTATCAAAATATTTAGTACGAAATTCTCCCATGTGTTTACAGCAGTTCACACAGCCAACCAAAATTGTAATATATCTGTTATATTATAACCAGTTCATTATGCAGTGAAGTTGAACTGTTTGGCTAAAGTAAGAGCGTGTTTAGTTGGCTGTGTTAATAGTTTTGAGAGCAGTGACCTGAGTTTGGAGAAATGTGTCAAATCAATTGAGGAAAAACTTTAATGCTTTTGGTTACACGCTATTTCAATAGTCCACTTTAGGCATGAAGTAACTTAGAAACTACATGTCAACTAACTCTCATTAGAGTATTAGTAGACTGTTAGGACAGGATTCGGGTTAGTAGAATAAGTTGACGTACTTGCAAAGTTACTTACTGTATAGTCAGTCTGTTGGGGAGCATCACAATAAAGACTTAGCAGGTATTAAACAGACAGTATACTAATACTTTACTGGGCTAATGCGGTCAAAGTGTTGCAACATACAGTAATATGCTTTGTTGTCTGAAATGCTTAGTTTTCAAAAACGGTTGTGATGCTAGTTAATACTGTATTGACAATCGTTTGCTCTAATAATGCTGTTGTTCTCATGGCATTGCGCCATAGTTTCTCGAAGGAAACCCTGGCTGTGATTTCATTAGTCTCTCTATGGTTCATGAACCAACTGGAAGTGCCAGCTAACTGTCTCTTTCACTCTAGATAATATCTGACTGAATATCACCCAAAGTTTATGAGAAGCATTTTTGAATATGATGTGAAATGTCTATGACTTACGATGTTTCTGGACAAGGTGCTGTGGATAGATGGTTTATTTTTCAGGGTCCGAGATCCTCAATACCTCTGCATAGGTAGAGAGAGCCACTGCAAAAATAAGAGAAATTTTTTTTTTTAAAAATGTGATTTTTTCTTTTTCTTTTAAATAACCACCTAGGTCACGTATTGTCACAATTTGGTCTTGTCTTGGTCACGTTTCCTGTCTTTGTCACGTTTCATGTCTTTGTCATGTTTCATGTCTGTCATGTGATCCCCTGTTCAAGTCATGTGATCCTGCCATGTGTTCCCTTGTCTGATGTGTCATGTTGTCATTGGTTCATTGGTTCATTGTTCACAGGTGTCCACATTAGTCTTGTGTGTATTTTAGCCCTCATGTTTGCCATGTGTCTTTGTCAAGTATTGTTTCCTATAGATCACTGTTTTTAAGTCTATGTTCATGTCTTGATTTTGAGTTTTTCATGCCACGCCATGTTTTTGTTTCATGTTTAATCTTGTTTGTAATAAACTGCACTTAGATTCTCTAATACTTGCCTTCAGTGGATCCTTATGTTACACATATATAATAGTAGTAGCATATGTCGTTTCTTTAATGTTTTAAGAGATGTCAATGTGAAGCTGATGGATGTAAATATCGACTCAACTTAGCAAGTCACATCAATCAGACCACAGAAATTGAATTTTTTCTAATTACATAAACTTGCTGAAGAACCCTCATGAGCCACTTATTGACATTGATGGAAAGTGACCTTTGATGAACATTTGGTTATGTAAACAATGTCTGAGAAGCAGTGCTGTATTGTGAATACAGTCACGGCTCAAAGATGTTGTTGAGAAAGGCGTGAAGTAGAAATATATATTTCATCACAGACACACATCTGCTTATCTCTCAGCATGAGAAAACTTTCCGGCTTTTAGTTTAAAGCAGAGCGATTTGAGGCACAGCACGAGTCTGCCTAAGGAGTATCATTAAACAGTATAACTCAATAAACATTCGATACTATACCTGAAACACAAAACTTTTAATTAATATGCAATTCGGCAACAGTGGGCTTCCATACACACGCACACACACAAAAGGGAAAATTATATCATACAAATTAGTTCGCCAGCTACTTTGCAGTTGTTAACTAATTTTTTTTTTGACAGAAATTTCCATCATTTATGAGACAACGCTTCCATTGATGTCATTGATGACATTTTCTGCTTGACGCGCATACACACACCAGCGCTCGCTCATTCAATGCAGTTTGTGAAGTTCAACGGAGACTCGCTTTCTGCAAAATGAAGATACTCGCGGAGTCGCGGGATTTTCTAACATTTACAGATTACGATATAACCGTAAAAAGCTATGTGCTGAAGCACATTAATCTACACGACACACATAAGCGCTGGTGTGTGTATGCACGTCAAGCTGACAGAACTCAGAAAGGGAGAGCAAACATTCTGACTAAAATATACTTTTTGCTATGTAACATATAGGTTTAAAATGCTACGTGTAACACAAGTAATTGCATTTTTGTGAGAGCAGTAAATGTAAAGAGACCATTTGGGGTATAAATTTAGCCTACTATAAAATAGGCCTACTATGTTCAAATGAGTGAATGCACCGCTTATCGGTTAAAGTCCACATGAAGTTTTTGACTTTTAGTATTAATGTTAACCTTGAGTTTATCTTTGTATGTATAAGCTAAGCTATGCTCCAAAACAATGACACAGCTCACATTTAGAAGATATATGCATTAAAAATGTACAGTCTCTCACTTCCGCCAATATGGATCAATGATTTTAAAGACATCACTCTGCATTTCAGCTTCTCATCAGATGTTCTGCTCTCTAGAATCTGAAGCCTCCTTCACCCTATAGGCCTACATTAAAAATAGATGCTAAAGCTGTGGCTGAAATCGACCACTTGTTCACACATTTACTATTTCATATATGGTGAATGGCACTAGGAGATATGAAACGATTCGGTCAGTGTAATTATGCTTTCCATTTTGGCGAATGAAGTCTGGTTTCGCATCATTGTCATGCTTTCCTTCGCATCGCGCACACAGTGCTTTCAGTCCGGTGACACGATAACACACACACAAAGCTTCAGTCCAGTAACACGATAACCGAGTGTGTCATATGTGCGAGTCGCAGACATCAAAACATTTCCAACCCATGTGAATTATACCCAGAATGTTGTATTTTAAAACGAAATATGTATTTAGTATTTAGACAGACTCAGCATTAGAAACAGCTCTGACGTGTGAAAGAGATAACACAGCAGTGCCATACACCAACACACAGTAAATTACACACTTCTCAAACTGCACATCCTCAACATGATGATGATCACTGTTTTGCTGTAGTAACAGTGCGATATTAAATCTAAAAGGGGAATATGTTAGACTTAAAAGGATGGTTCACGCTAAAATGAAAAATTAAGTCATTTACTCTAATGCCGTATGCCCTTCTTTCTTTTTTGTTTGGACTCTGTGTCTCGTCAGCATCTGCCTTAATCATTCATTTGTTGTCACAGACATAAATGTTGTTCAGCTGTGCACTCATCAATCACCACAATCACCATTATCATATATGTTCAGTTTTGTTTCAGTTTAGGGTCCAGTGTCGTCTATCTTGGATGTGTTGAATGCTGCTCTGTTTGTGTTGGATTTATTCAATATTACCTATTTGCCTTCACCTTCATCTTCGTGTGTTTATACAACCACCCCCGTGACAATGATAGGGTTTAGTGAAAAACAAACCCAAATTGAATGTATTATTTAATGAAATTCTTGACCTTGGCCAATGGTCTTCTCTGCATGGCTGCAACACATGAGCGTTCGTGAGTGAAATATGTGAATCAGCAGAAGATAGAATCGTGATTCATATGTGAATCGATTCCTCCCACCCCTAGTGCATCAGTAACATCAGAGCCCGTCTACGGAGAGCCTTGGCACTTCCTATTAGCCCCATTGTATCGATCTTGGTTGCAGTTCCATTAGAATTCCACTGGAGGTGATCGCGGGCGAGTGCAGACTGAATGGGAGTCTATGGGGCTAGACGGCTAAATGTGTCTCTTTCACCCGATTGCCGTTGAGAAATCTCAGATTTTATTGTAGGTTTTGCAAGTTCAACATGGGTTATAGGTCGAAAGTTGAATGAACGAGTACTTATTTCTTTTCGATTTCTTACAGGTTGAGTTGTTGTTGCCCATAACACGCTAGCATTCTGCTAATGACATCAGCATTCTGACGTCATTGACATTTTAAAAGACTTTTTAAACCAAATAAGTGACTCTAAAAAATCTAACACCCAGCAATGTGTAATTTCTTTGCATCTCCTTTCGAATACAACATTCAAATTACTAGCCAAAAAATTATATCCTGAGAAAAGTGGATTTTGAGGGTTTTTCGCCATAGACCTCCATTCATTCTGCACTCGCCTGCGAGCGCCCCCGCATGGACAGAGACGTGTTACTGCAGCCAGTCCAGAAACCGGAAGTAAGCAGAGAGTGCCAATTCTCTTCCTATTAGACATTCTCTGGTAACATGCTATCTGGGTGTAATTGGAAACATGCTGTTTCTACAGGAGTAAAACCAACAACTGATGATATAAGGACATGTAATGACATGGACCACTTCACTGGTTCAATTTGTGGATTTCTCTTGATTAAAACATTGCTGGTAACATTTGGGATAATGTAAGTACATAATTCACAAAATTCAATAAATTGTTCTAGTGATTTTAGGATATTTTAATGCAAAATTCTTACATATTGAGCCTTTAAATCTAAAAGAGCCAAAGCTATCTATGTATCAGCATCATGCTTGTTGCATTAAGCCATCCACTTGTTATTGGCGACAAGTCTGCGTTATTAGTACATCAGTCTGTCCGCTGTGGGGGAGCTGTTAAAGATATTTTGCCCAAGTAGTCAACGGACGCATTGGAGAAGGAAAGCCATTCCAGAAGGGAAGGAATCTTCATATTTTGATTAAGATTATTAAAAGACAACTTCCACTGATGAAAGGTTTACCACAAGACTAACAAACAAACAGGGTCAAACTGGATTTCATGCTGACCTCAATGTTATCAGCAATATGCTTGTTGCCTTAGACTTCTGATGGTTATTGGTAACATGTTGTGTCTTAACAGCTCATACACACCAAGCCTACATGCCAACTTGCCAACATGCCAATCAATTGGATCATGAGGGCTTGTTTCACAATGCTTGACAAGCTGGAGTATATTGTACTTTCAGCTTTTGGAGAA
The DNA here is from genome assembly GCA_022828995.1 of Vimba vimba. Classification (NCBI taxonomy): domain Eukaryota; kingdom Metazoa; phylum Chordata; class Actinopteri; order Cypriniformes; family Leuciscidae; genus Vimba; species Vimba vimba. The sequence goes on from CM040833.1 coordinate 29,732,407, forward strand.
TGATGACCACATTGTTTTTGAAGTGCGTTAAGTCATTCGCAAAGACTGTGGATGGCAGAGTAGGTGGAGGAGGCATGAGAAAGTTGAAAAGGCTCATGTGGGCTGATGATCGTAGTGATGATTCTAGAACCTTTTTTGTTTTGATATCTGAATAAGGTTTTCTGTCCTGTTACTATGAGTCTCTGGGATCCATGGGCTGATCTTTGGATCTGTGTTTGAGACTACAGAACAGAGGGCAAAAAAAAAAAAGCTTTTATGAGAATTTGTATTTTAGAGAACATACAGCAGCTTGACAGGAAAATAGTTGATAGGAAGTGTGATGAGAACTGAAGAGGTGAGGGAAGGGTGTGAAGCAGTCTGTAGTTTTCTTAAATGTAGGCTGAAGTAAATGGAAGCAGCCGACAGGAGTGTTAAAGTGATGTTGACTGACAGCATGTCCCAATGTCTTGGCCATTTAAGAGTGCAATGCACACAACAGGAATACACTGGGAAATAACTTGATGTGAAACAATTTTCACACAGAAATTGTTAGTAAATTTCACAAACAATCACAAAGGAACAGTAAGTGACACTGAATTAAACGTGACTTTTTTGAAGCAGAAATACTGAAAAAGTATTATTTTGTATTTTTTTTGGGTTACACTTTCGATGGTCCACTTTAGACATTCTACTAACTATAAGTAACTTTGCAACTACTTGTGAACTAACTCTCTTATTAGAGTGTCAGTAGGCAGTTAGGTTAGGGTTTGGGTTAGTAGAATAAGTTGACATGTACTTGCAGAGTTACTTTTAGTCTGTTGGTGGAGCATCACAAATAAAGAGTTAGCAGAACAGACAGTCAATACTAATGATTTAGAGTGATTTGAGAGTGTTTGATGAAAAGAGATGTGCACAGTATATAAAGCGAAGCATTAGTGATAACGGAGGTGTGATAGAAACAGAAGCCACACAAACAATGAGATACAGTACTGTGCAAAAGTCTTAGGCACGTTATTATTTTCACCAAAAAAAGTTTTGAGCCAGTTATTTATATCTTTTGCTGTAGTTTGTCAGTAGGAAATATCAGTTTACATTTCCAAACATTCATTTACATTTATGCATTTGGCAGACGCTTTTATCCAAAGTGACTTACGTTGCATTTCAAGGTTCACATTTACATTCTTATCAGTTCTTGCTTTCCCTGGGAAACCCATGACCTTGGTGTTGCAAGCGCCAACACTCTACTGTTTGAGCTACAGGAAAGCCCGTATTGCTTTTAGCCATTATAATCCAGTGAGATTTTTGTATGCAGAAAGAGTCTGACAACAGCCGGTATGATCTGAACTCACCATCATCAAGTCTGTCTGTGATTTACATGAAGAAACAGAAAAAACTGAGACAGACTAAATCCAGGAGAACTTCGGCAACGTATCCAAGACGTTTGAAGAAATCCGTAAATCTCCCTGGATTATTACAATTAATGGAAAAAGGAAAGTTTGGAAATGTAAACAGATATTTCCCACTGAAACACTACAGCAAAATATATAAATAACTGGCTTAAAACCATTTTTTGGTGAAAATACTAACGTGCCTAAGACTTTTGCGCAGTACTGTACATATTGGTGAAATAATCATAATGAAGAAATATATACTATTGTGCCAATTAACACTGTGCAGTGTAACTTACAGACATGAAACTATAAAATCTAAACTGACAAGCTTCAGACGCAATTACAATGAGGCGTTCCCAAAGCTTCATCAAATCAGACGTAGTTTGTTACAGTTGTAACCTGAGACATTCTTCTCGTTAATGATTTCAGGTTACCGTCCCGACACTGAGTGTTCCCACTTGTTTACCCTCTCCCGTCTTGTTTTCCAAGCAGGCCCTAAATGGCACTTGCGGTGTTGTGACCTTTACTTGCAGATGTCTGTGAATTTCATGAGACCATAGAGTGTCACAGTAGTGGTTTTGTTTCATCTTTGCAATTCCCTACTTTTCTTTCCTATTTTAACTAGTTCTGCATCACTACACCAGTCATTTCAGTAATACTTTTGAATTTACTTATCATCAAAGTATAAAATGGTATATCATTTTTAAAACTAGCAAATTCATTCATTAAGACATTTCTTACTGAGAGGAGTGACATAACATGTCGGGCACTCACACTCTAATGAGGGCCGCTTCTTTCATATCTTTCCTCTTATGTGACATTGCAAACTTCAAAGCTGCATTCTTCCCGCTTGAAATCAAACTGAGCTGAAGCGCAGCACTGATGCCATAGACGTATAAATTAATACAAGCGCAACAACAGTCCTGCTGCTCACAAATATGAAGCAGCTATTTCAAGTGTGTTGTTTTGGAGGGCCCTCAGATAACAGTGTGGTCATGTTAAGTGTTTTGACATGTTTAGTGTTTTTGACTTTAATGCTCCCAAGGCAATGGTGGACCCAGCACTTAGAACTTACTTTTGCGTTCATGTGCAATAAAATCTGAAACCTGAACAACAAAAGGATGAAGAGGTCATGTTTACTATCCATGAACAGTCTGATCTCCGAACCAGTGAAATGTGACAGAAATAACCTCCTCCTGCAAATGGAAAAAGTGCTCTTTCTTTCCACGTTCCACTCCTTGGGGTATTGTTGCAACCAGTCATAACATGTTTAAAATCACTTTCTTCGTCAAACCATGAAATAGTTCAGTCATGAAACTCTGGATGACGCAGTCTGCTTGGTAACACACCATTTATACATATAGCACGAGCTGATTGACCTCTGTATATTTTTCAGCTAGTGAGACTGCTTCCTCAACATTTAAATAGTCTGGTTCAGTGTTTGCTGGTAGTTCTGCAGCATCTGCACCATTAAACCAAATGTGTTGTTCTTCAGATGCCTGCCTACTGTATAAACCAGGTGTCCAAACTCGGCCCTGGAGGGCCACTGTCCTGCAGAGTTTACAACCAACTTGCCTCAACGCACCTGCCTGGAAATTTCTAGTATGCCTAGTAAGACCTTGATTAGCTGATTTAGGGGTGTTTAATTGGGGTAGGAGCTGAACTCTGCAGGACAGTGGCCTTCCAGGAGTAGGATTGGACACCCCTGGTAAACTATACATAACTTGCTCAGCGAGATTCTCTTTAAAATGTTGCTGTGCCATGTCTGTAGTTGACCTGACTGACAAAAAGGAAGAAGACTTTACACTAATATCTATAATAACATCTTCATGCTTTAACACTGAGAATGCAACGCTGAATTGCAACATTTCAGGACACAACAACATGCAAAAATGACTTATACAGTATAAACACTGACACTTTGTGTAATGTAGAAATAAAGTACATCTAGTTAAAATAACAAATACAATATATTAGCACATTTGAAAGTCAGTTACATCCTAAGTTTGCAGTCAGTGTGCAAGATAACAGTCTGTTGTTACATTTTTGTTCGGATGAAGTTAGATTTTTTTAAGCTAAACCAAACCATCTCAATCTCTGGATGTGTTAATGTCCGTTGAATATCTTCTTTCAAATGAACAGATGTGTTACACAAAGCAGCTTTACTTGGTTCAATCTTAAGTCTGGGGAACTTTTATTGTGCTTTTATAAGTTTTAGGGGTACTGAAATGTTAAATTTACCAGAATTTCTTTATTTTGTGCTTGTGCCCTGCCCATAGTTTATTGTCCTGGCTGTAATTAGTTTATTGAAAATGTCTTAAAAAATTATTTCATTTTTTTTCTTTTGTTATTTATTTATTTATTTATTTATTTATTTATTTATTTATTTATTTATTTAATGATGTATTTATTTTCTTCTTTTTTTAAACTCTTTTTTTCTTTTATTATTTATTTTAAAGGCAGTCGTGGCCCGAGAGTCAGACTGGTAACCTGAAGGCTGCAGGTGACACTGTCTGTGTGTGTGTTTGTTTGTGTGTGTGTGTGTGTGTGTGTGTGTGTGTGTGTGTGTGTGTGTGTGTGTGTGTGTTCACTACTCACTGCTCCTAATGTGTGTGCACTAACTTGGATGGGTTAAATACAGAGGACAAATTCTGGGTATGGGTTACCATACTTGGCCTTCACTTCACGTCACTTTTTTATAACAATGAATAACTGTCTCCAATACTCCAACTGCTGTCATTACCATCATGTCTCCCATTTTCTACCAAGTTTGCACAATACACGCAATCCACAGCGAAATTCAAGCCCTGTAACACCAACAATATTCATTCGGAGCAAATGAAACGAGAAAGTGCGGGAAGGAGGGTTTGTTTTTAACTCGGAGAGATGAGAGAGTGTGAAAGTGCAGCTGGTATCATGTATCTATTCTGCGGAAAATGAGTATTGGAATAATTTCAGATATTTCAGTGTCGAGTGGTTAGTAGGTGATACACTCGCGATGGGCGGTGATAATGTCAAGCCTTGTATATATATATATGTGTGTGTGTATATTAAAAGTTTTTTAAAAAGATACATCAGATAAAACAATTAGTACAGTAAAAACAAGAACAACTGACTGTTTACAGTGTGTAGTGCAATTACAAATGATGGAAAACATTCAGGAAGTGTTCAATATTTGCACGGCTCCACCAAAAAAGTTATTCTTCAGTCTTGTGTTAGAGAGTAAATTGTAACTCGTTGCAGAGCCCTCTGTTCCTCTCTTGTACAACTACCATACCAAGATGTGATGCAATATGTTAGTACACTCTCCACTGCACATCGATAAAAGCAAGGCAATCTTGCTTTCTTTAATCTCCTCAGAAAACAAATACGTTGTTGTGCTTTTTCAATGACAGTGTAGGTGTGTGTAGTCCAAGAAAAATCCTCTGTAATGTTCAACCCACAGAATTTAAAACAGGGGACCCTCTCCACAGCCACTCCATAAATTTCCCTTGTTTTCCTAAAATTCACCACTATCTCTTTTGTCCTCTTGGTGTTAATATACTGTATATATTATTTTATTTATTTATTTAATATATATATTTTATTTTTTTAAATAGATGAACTGAATAAGTTAAATTTCTTGAGACTTCAAGCAGAGGTGTCCCTTATTGAATAACTAAGGGACTGTTCGTTTTGTATTTAAGGGGCCACCGGAGGAGTTTTGAGATCTGTTGTCAAAAAAGACATGACCCTCCCTTCGCCAGCAATAAAGTTTTCTATGACCCTCCAAAATGATTGTGAAAAAAGGCATGACCCTCCCCGATAATTTATTGATTAGCCTACTTCTGTACTGGTTTGCGCTTGGCAAAGATGTTCAGATAGCCATTGTTTGTTTGTTTTTTAAACCATAAACTCTTGCTTTCTCATCTTACTAGGGCTGTAACGATAGACCAAACCTACGATTCGATTTTTGATTTTAGATTTGAAAAAAATCATGTTTTCGGTGCTGATGCGGTGTGACTCGTTCAACATGTGGGTGGCGTTGCGAATAAAGCATCTAAAAGCTGTCACAAAGAACCGGCAAAACTAATGATTATTAATATGTCAAATATAGCAAGGAGACATTTTAATTGTTTATTAATAAACAAGTGTTTTCTGTGTCGACTGCAAAGATGAAGTTGACGATGCGTCGCGATCTTCTCAGAACGCGCCAGAGAGAAATGCACATTTCATAAGCAGAAACAGTCTGTTTTCCTTCGTTATGAATTGTTCTGTTTAAAAGCAGACATTTAAAGCTTTCTATATATTTCTCAGGTCTGTGAGGCAATAGAATAGCCTACCTTACGCTGAGTTTCGGTTCATTTATGAGGCGAGTCCAGTTCACTCGCCCGCGCCTCCGTGTCATGATATTTTCTAGCCTATTTAGGCTACTTCTTATTTATTAAATCCAGATGAAACATTGATTAAAATTAAGATACAATTAATAAAAAAACGAAATTCACTTTAAAGAAAGGCTTTGTGCTTTCTGTTTGAGGTCTCTGTGAAATTTTTAAAGTCGCTTTCAGAGCAGTCATGTCCGTAATGGAGAACTGTCACCCCGTAACATTTTTTTTTATTTTTTTTTCACATAAATGCTAACACGAAAAATAAAATAATATATGTTATGTTCTGTGGAGGCCGATCTTTATTCATCCAGTGGGTATATATCTTTTGGTTTGCACAGTGTAATTTATAGAATTAGGCTACTAAAAAATATTTTGCCACCTAAAAGTTAAAGATTTTTTGTGTCACGACACATGTGTATTTCCCTCATATTAAATATAAAACGTATGTGTAGACTGATATTTTTCTAATGTCTTGACTCCTTTCAGACGTTTCAAAATATTGGTATTAAATGCATTTTCTGAGAATTTATATTTCAAGTTTTGACTGCAAATGTCACGTCCATAACACTGAGTTATTATAACGAATTTATCCTCAACTAGTTTTTGTGGTGTAGGTCTACGTATTTTATGTTAACTTAAATAATACTTATAGTAATTTAAAGATGTGGTAGCCCTACATCTTACACATCGTGGAAACAAAATAAGAATGTAAACTAAAATATGGTAGTATCGCGCTACAGCGCAACATTCTATCTGCTGCAGTTCTGGCTCCTCAGTCCCAATACTGTAAAACTCGACGTACGTTCACATCACATGTTAATGCAGCGGTAGAGTTACACTCACAGGAGGACACTGTGCACTTAACAAAAGTTAATTATTTGCTCGTGCTTTAAAGCTTTGCCGGGTAAACATTTCTTTGGCATTCTGTTCTTGATGCACTTTTTCTAAGCGCGAATTGAAGTGCGCGCGCACTGTCAAACAGCGCCGAACTGGATTTTTGTTGGGTCAGACCAAGCGTGCCGCACAAGCCCTGAAAAGTGAAGCCAAAACGTCTCGATCGCCCCCCAGTGACTGGTCCTAGTATAGGTCATAAGCCCCGCCTCCCCGTGTTATTCAACGGGACGTGAGACCAACTAAACAATTAAATTACACTTCAAATATCTTTTTTCCAAAGATGGTTTCTTTCATTTGCTGTCGTTTTTATCATGCTGATGTAAGTTCAAGTGTTTGTTTCAAAAATAAGTTGTTTTTTAGTTAGTTACGTGATGCGGTGGTGTAACGTCATGATTGACAGCTGTGATTGACAGGTTCTCGAGCGAAGTAGTCACTGAAGCACCAACGGACATTTTTTTCGGGATCTTCGGAGGACTGAGGAGATTGTATTTACTTTATTTTAACAAGCCTCTTGTCGTACTGCAATCATTTTTTAAAAAAGTGTGCAGAATCCACTCTCCCTAAGTGCATTCTGCGAGAGTGAGGGCGGAGCGTTGATTTCGCGGCTTTACGTCCTGCTCACTACGCAGGTCTGGTCCCGAGATCGCTACTGCGCAGACTCAAGTTCCAATATGTCAGCGCCATATCGGGACTCTGGCGGCTTCAGTTCTCATCAATGGAAGAGAGCGAAGGGGCGTTTTTTTTTACAGTCTATGGGTCAGACCCATCTGATATCGAAGGGGGGCTGATAACGCGAGATCAACATGGAGCTAAATGGAAAAAAATAGCACCAAACAAGCCACTTTGAAATGTTGCTGTTTTCATAAATAGAAAAGTTGGGTGACCCTCCCCCTAGACTAAAAAAAGTTGGATGACCCTCCCCTCAACAAAGAATAAAAAGACATGACCCTCCCCTATTTTCCTCCGGTGGCCCCTTCCATAAATACCGAACGGTCCCTAACCACATTTTACCCAAATTTCAGCACAATCTCTACAAAACTTTAGGACACAACATCTACTTTGTTTCTATCATAAAGTCAGGCCATGTACTCATTTCCTGAAAGTATGCCCTTATCTTTGACATCTATTGTTCTGTTGAGTTGTGATTGAGCTGATTAAACCGGAAGGCTGTGAGTCCCGTGAAGTCTGCAGTTATTGTCTGTTCTTTGGATGTGTCGGTGTAAAGATGCATTGGTCAGATGACGCATTGCTGATAAAGCCACAGGTCCATGATTCCTCCTTCAGAGAGGAGCTGTCGCACACATAAAATCTGAACAAGAGATTCTGTCAGAGCTCTGCAGATCTGGCCTGTCAAACAGGGTGAGCCACGGTTCCTGACTGTCCAGGCTATAAGGCTTCACATCACCAATCCTGCAAAATGTGTCGGATCCTTTTTCTGGCGAGCTCAAAGAATTTTATCAAAGGTGTTTTTTTTTTTTTTTTTCGATGTCTCTAAGAATAATTGGTTACCAGTGGATTTCTACATTTCTGGAATGTGGTGGAGTTAAACGTAATATATTATGCTTTAAGTTTCCCAAAATGAAAATAATTGTAAAGAGTTAACAGTCCAAAGTGATTTGTAATGAAGAATTTTCCCTTGACCCACAACCCAGAGAGACCAGAATGATTGAGCCACATCCCATTAACACATCAAAGACCGTTAGAAAATGAACAACATTTTGGGTCACTGCCACTTCAGTAACATGGTAAAAATACTTCGCTCATCAGTCTCTTCCACAGGGTCTTTGACCTATAGTCATGCTTTTTAATTATAGCTATCAATGAAAATGGACATTGGACAAACGTGACTTGATTGTGAATATGGTTGACATTCATTCTATAAGCAATTGTACTATAAAACCTTAGGCTACCATGTCCATTAATATAGAGGTGATGAGCTTAATTTCCCATTACAGGAAATGTTTCAAAGGTGCATCTGCTGCCTTCATGATTAGTGAATTGCATCTCTGCAAACCCTAAAAATAGAGATATACAGTATTAGAGATATTGTTTCTAAGAAGAAACAGAAATAAATTCATAGACAAGAAGCTCAAGTGATTTATGAGATAGAACACCACTGTGTCATTTTTTTAAAATGACTATTTACTATATATATATATATATATATATATATATTACATTTTCATTAAATTTCATTAAAGTGTTACAGCTCTGATTCAGTAGGCCGGTGTGACAATTTTATTTATGTATCCGGTGTGAACAAAGTAAATGTTCTTTGCTTCGAAAACAGATGGTTTATGGTATTTTATTGAGGTACTCTGAGTTTTTATTGCTACAGTTTTCATTTGTTTTTATTGGAACAGTAGTTTTTTTTTATTATTAAAGTCAACATGAAACAGTTCTTTCTTTGCTATATGTATTATACAGTGCAAATAACAGATAATATTTGTACCTCAGTGTATTGTAGTATATTATAAAATAGTATGCAATCATAGCATCATATTCAGTGTTAATGATTGTATTTATTAAAATCATAAATGGATGCTGCTTTTGTAAAATGTGTATTAGTTATCTAAAGACGCTTGATGAAGGCAATCTCACGGAAAAGTCTTTAATCAGAAACTAGGACTGAAACATGACAGGAAGTGCATATAAATTGTGGTATTTCTCATATGTGATATTATAATTATGTTATTTATAACATATATAACATTATATATACATATGTGGAAAATGATTATTTCTGAAATTCACATTCTGACCCTCTGTATGAAATGATCTGTTATTAAGGTGCGTCTCTCCATCACACTTAGGGCTGGGCGATAAAACGAAAACGATAATTATCGCGATATAATTTTCCTTGATAAAACAATATCAAGAGTTCGATAAATGTTCGATAACGTTTATGCACCAAAAGCTGAACGAAACTCACACCACACGGTCCATTTATCCGCTCGGCTCAAAGTTCAGACGCCAGCTCATCGATCTTGGTCACGCAACCATCCAACAACGCAGTGAGATCCAGTGAGAAGTGCTTGAATTCAGTGAAGAACACATACAGTGTGTCTCGGGGATTTAAGCTAGTTTAAACAATGCTGACAAACTGGAGAAACACTGTGCACAATGATACAGTCAAAAGGCTTTTCAGTCTACAAATTGCCATCATTAAACATGGATTTATATTAGAAACACGAACTGCATAATTACATAACCATAAAAGTTTGGTTTTTACAATTTTTACAGATGTTACTGTTTTTTTTTTTTTTTATGAACATAAATGTATATCTGCATCCCAACTCAAGCTACTACTACTGTCAACTCAAAGCTATACTGTCAAATGTGCATTTCTAAGAGACAAAACATGTAGTCTAATATTATTAATATTGCAGCCTATTATTAATAGTGCAGCCTGCACTGCAAACTGCGCTGAAGATGGCATCAAAGTCAGCAACACAAACCTGTTTCATGACTTGAAACAATATCACCCGTTAGAACATGCAGAAACTAAGAAATTATTTTCTCTGTAATAAGATATTTATTTTGTTAAGAAATGTTGTTTGTGGAAAAGTGTACAGAATTCAAAAATGTTTTGAATGTTCTACCTCAGATTTGTGAACTGTTCACCTGTATGGCAAGTGTTTGTCATGTTCTGACAATCAAGAGTAGTCTGCCTTTGAACTTGATATTTATCGTGATAATTATCGATATAGACTGATATATTTTTTTTTTATCATGATAATTTTTTTGGGCCATATTGCCCAGCCCTAATTACATTGTGCTTCGTTTACAAAGCAAAATGCTCCGAACAAACATAAAATCAAACGTCAGTGGGCGGGGCCTTTGGTGCGATGATGTATATCTATTCATCAATGTCTTGCTCTGGAGGCGAGGCATATGCAAATGTTTTTGCCCGTGTGACATCACAGATCCCACAATATCAAAATGAGCCATTTTCAGGGCTTGATTAAATAAATGCTTTGATTATAATGAGAATGATGTTTTAGGCTCTGAAACTTGCAGGATGTTTTAATGGTGCAAAGACCTCGTATATGTCAAAAGATCAAGGCAAATCGGATTTCTCATGTCATGATCCCTTTAAAGGAATTCACTACAGCTCTCAGAATAGCACGCCCAATGAACACTTGAGGAGTCAAAGTTGAAACCCGCTGAGGTTGCCTATTACACTTATGTTTTGCAACAGTAAGCTAACCTTATTTTAATGAGCACTTTTTATGAGCTCTTGGAGTTCCAAAAAGGTTCTCTATAAGGAGATAAAGACACTGAGATTAACTGTTTCGGTCTCATGCTATGAAAGCATTTACAACAGAGCGTCAGAGAGAATTTCAAATGCACACTGTCTTTGCACTCGCATCCACTCTGATCTCCGCCACATGAACTCAGTAATGCTTAACTCCTGCTGTGCTGTATTTTCTCAGAGCCATATAACCAGCCTGTGGCTTTCAGAGCCGCCTTGTAGAAACAGAATGAAAATTTAATGTAGAACAGAGGATGCAGAAGAAAACCAAATCTACTCAAATCCTTAGGCTGTACCACAGCCTTTGGTTTGGATTTTCTTCTAAAGGATCAGCCAGACATAATATTTCCATTCCCGAACCACCTGCTGAGGGCTCCATCACCTTCTCCGAGAGGAGAGGAACCATTAGCATCTGATTCAGACTTAACTTATGTCAATTCTGAAAAATGAAATCCAAGATCAAATAAAGAATAAAATCCTTAATAGTCAAAATAGTTTCTTCAAGCCTGCTGATTTGTCCAGTCTGTCTAGTCTATTAGTTCATATTGGGTTTCCATGTTTTATGGGGACTTTCCATATACAATGATTTAACTGTACAAACTGTATATTCTATGCCCTATGCCTGCCCATCACAGAAAACTTTCTGAATTTTTACATTTTCCATAATTATTCTTAAAAAAAAAAAAAAAAAAAAAATACAGTATGATTTATAAGCTTTTCATGGGGACCAAAGAATGTCACAATGTAGGGTTTACCAGGACCACACACACAAACACACACGGCTGCAAAGACTTTTGTGTTTATACTGATCTATGGTCACGCTTCTTGAGGAGCCGTTTCAAACACACCAACAGCTACAGACTGAAACGCTGTTGGCCAGCACAGTTCGGAGAAGAATTCACTTCAACATGATGCAGGAAAGACTGGTGTAAAACTAATATAATTAATGTCAAATCTATATTTATACTATATTTTTTCCTCAGATTGTGGTTCCTTTTTTTCACAGTATCCTACACACAAGACTGGGTCAACTCATCAAGTAACATTCAGAATGTTCTTCTAATATACTTTTTGTATCATTTTACCTACCCATTTATATATTTTATGTTACTAACCATATTGTTATGACTTTTATGTATTCATAGTTTCATCCTGGGAAGGCCCAGCTAAAATACTCAATAGCCGCTTTTCCACTGTCAGGCCAGTGCAAGCCAGGGCTAACAGTGTGCTGGGCGGGGCCAATAGCCTCGGACCTCGAGCCGCAAAGCCAAAATCAAGCTGTTTTCCACTGCTGGGACAGTAGCCCTGCAGCGCTACCCTAAAACACAACCTTAACATGCCTCCATAGAACAGCGTCACACAACCTCACCATTTGACCAGCATAGGGCTCACTGACTGATAACTATAGATCGCAAAATTAAAATGACAGAAGTAGATGTTTGGTCTTTATTTAAAGACTTTAAGACTCCATGCGTTGATATTTGACCAATGGTATACAATAAAAAAATTTTTTCCTTACAGTGATAGTAATTTATTAATTTGTGTCAGGAGTGCACATCAATCATTCTGAATCAAACTGGTATTTACCATTATCTCACATAAAAAAGAACACACACTTATTCAGTCACGCCTGCTTCCATTTGTGATCACAGGAATGTACAAAATTACTTTTATGTCCAAAAGCTTACACATTTAGAATATATTGATGAAATATCTTATGTTTATGTCACATTTCTTTAGAAAGAATGAGCATTTCTATTAATTTTATTTTCTACGAAATTATGCGATCTGAGGAGGTTTGAGCATTCTTTCCCATCTCATTATACTGCTATCCCATCAGCCAGATCAACAGAGGGAGCTCATGAGCAGAAAGCAGGAGTTATACTCCGGTTAACTCATAGCCCCTAAATGCCGATGCAGAAGACCAGTATCAACAAAGGCACAGGGAAGAGACAGATAAAACATGAAACCAAATAAATACACGATTATAATCATACATGATTTGGCTAAGTTCTTCAAGCAGTCTCTGATATTTTCCATAATCATATGTGTATTTATTATCGCAATGGTTAGCATAAGTAGCCTTTAGCATAGCATATACAGTCTATATATTTCTGATTTATAAGGTGATCAGAATCCCAATCGGATCGCAAAGTTTTGATCTGAAAATAGTTTAAAATGTTTAAAATGATATCAGGCTACCAGTTAGCAGCAGTGTTAACCCTCTCCTGACTCAAATAAACTCTGCCTTTGTTTATGACCATTCCTCAAGCCCCAGTTGGCCAGCTTTGGACCAAGGTCTTCGCTGGCCCCTGGCCCAGAGGAATATGAGCTGAGGCTCGATCAAGCCCTGGCACGCACTAGCATACCCGCTTTTGGCCCGACAGTGGAAACACGGCTAATCAAGGTTTTAGCAAAAAAAGGCAAAGAGAGACAACAAGTTTAGAAGTTTAGAAATTGATAAAACAATCGATGCTACTCTTTTTAAATAGGTATGCTGTTATTAGTATTTTCAGTGAGTATTTTTCAGTTGTAGACAGTAAAATGGTGGAAATCAGTTTAAGATGAGGCAGATTTTGATGTGGATGCGTGCAGGAGCTACTGGAATCTGCTGGGACATATCATTTCATGTGTTATTTAATGCTTTTGTTTGAAATATTTAACTGAAAATAAATTATGTATTTTTAAATATGTTATTTTCTGTTGAAAATGTTGTTTTCTGACTGTGTTTTATGTTTTAGATTCTATTCTTTTTCCCCAAATAAAGATAAACAATCAATTATTGGTGAAAAAATGTTTCATGGTGGGGCAACAAATGGCCATTACATGGAAGAATACCTCAGTAACACATCCAAATAGGTATCATTTCGGCAATATACGGACCCATGGTATTTCCCATATATCTGGTCAGTAATACTCCCAGATTCATCCAAAATTCTGTGGTGTATGCAGGAATGTACTGGTCCATATACACATCTTTTCATGCAGTGCAAATTATATATAATGCATGCTCATATTGTTGACATACACATAAACATGTACATATATATTCTTTCTAATGCCTGTCAACATGTTTCATATTATATATGAAAATATAAAACATAGATCTGTATGTAATTTAATAAGAAATCATATACATGTAGTTAGTTCTGGTCTTTGAATCTGATAGACTCAGAGCTTTGCGATATTCTACTAATATCTCTTGCACTACTATTACTGTTTTAATTAGATTTTATTCTGTTTTTATTTTGTTTTATTTATATGTTTTTTAATGTATTGTAATGATTATTATTGTATTTATTGTACACACCAAATGGAGAGTACTCCCAATTTCGTTGTATTGTAAAGTACAATGACAATAAAGGCATTCAATTCAATATCACACGAAAAAACGTTTTACAATTTGCTACACTCAAACGTTTTTTGAGCATTTCTCACAGCAAGCGTCAATGGCGGAGGAGCAAACACACTATAATTTTACTACATTGCTACATATACAGATACAGATATTGGCCTTACTGGACACCCCATGTCATAAATTAAAGTTCTGTATGAACAGCAACCCTCATTGACCGCTGGAAACCCCATTTAAAACCGAAGAAACCTCAAATGGAGAGTCTGCAATAAAAAAAGGGAAACGGAGAATCCCAAAATCACAACGAAACTTACTGCTCATATGGCATTTTTTTCTGATATATGTTTTAATGGACATTCTTCTTACTGTTAGGGGTCTTGGTACAGCAAGACAGATCTGTTCTGATATGGTGATCAGTGGTTACCATGAGGACTACTCAAACCAACAGATTCACCCAAATAGAAGAATGGCCGACGTAAAATAAATACTCTGCACGCATCATGCAGTTTTATGCATATATCAACTACAGATATAGTATAGTATAGTGTATAGTATAGTGTAGGGTATAGTTCCTTAGTGCAGATTTAAAAGAAATACTGTGCTGCAGGAAACCACACAAGAGTTCACACTTTTAAAGTTTCTTTAATGGGTTTTTAGTTAAATGCCAGAAATAGAGTCTGTGGTGAACACAAGCTCAAGATATTTTCATGTCAAGTCACCTTTGTTTTTAAAGCACTTTATTCAATAGAGATTCTATGACTTAAAATACATCAGTACTCCACTTGAAAAAAAAGTAGTTGCTAAACCGTGGCTAAATGGGACTCATTTTCCCTGATAACATTTCAGCAATCAATGGGTTTTCTATTAGCTGTTTAGAAATAGCTTGAAACCCATTGTTTGCAGCGGTTTACCAGACAGTGTGACAAATAGTGATGGAATACTTTGATAAGCCCTATTCGGATGGTAATTGTTTTTACCTCCGTAAAAATAAATTTGCATGGCACCTCAGTGATTAAAGTCATGCTTTTGGATGGCGATTTATTCACGGTGGAGGAGCGAGTTTTGTGATCCTACGAACCCGGGAACGCTCACATAGTCAGTCGCATGATTGTCAGAGCTAAATTTAATGTCATATGCTTGGAATAATGAGAATGAGTTCATATTTCATAATAGGAAAATAATATCCTAATTATAATTTGATTATTTAAATCTCCTGTTTAAAAATAGGAAGATAGACGCACTATAGTTCTGTCTTGTATTTTATTTCAAAATGATGGATGTCATTTTAAAAATGTGGAAATTAGCGGAAATAAGTTAATACAGCCTCTTATTTACATGAGGTAAGCATAAAGCTGCTTGATTTCAAATGTTACGTGCTTTTCTTCTCTTTCTCTTTTGAGCAGTGTTGAAATATTGTTCTTACAGTGCTCGGCAGAGGTCAAATAGGATCTAAACAGTGAATTTTTAATTGATCTCTTCTTGTAGATGTGGATTCGGACAGCAATTAAATGATCACACGACCTTGCTGTTTGCCAAAAATCAGTATGTCATTTGGCTGTCATTCTGGATTTGGATAAAATAAAGTCACTGACTAGAACCCATAATTGATGAAAATACCTTATGACTCCTTGAGAAACGAATAGGGCTTTTAGACAACACACAAAAGAGTGCTGGATGAGGTGGATATCAAATACATTGTAGAAACATAACTGGCAAATGGATCCACATCAGTATTAAAATATGGAACAGTTTGTGATGGGGGTCTGTGCATCAGTACTGATGAAAGGCGAGAAATGCCTTTGGTTAAAAGAGTTGAAATCTTAAAATACCTCTAAGTGACACATTACGTGTTTGGAACATCTGGAAGGAAAAGTGGAAGGTCAGATCTCAGTCCTTCACACACCTGCACCATCATCGAGTACAGGATGTCAATGATTGAGGTAATTACTCCGTCAAATGACTTGTCCCCAGGGTGCTTCTGCTGTGAATCATTTGTGGTGAATTTAACACAATCTCTTTCTGATTTACACCTCTGGCGTCCAGGAAAGCCAGTCTGATAGTTGATAACCAAAAGCTAATTAACTGCTGGGTTGCAGAAGGACCTTCGTTGTCTGCTTTCGTTCAATGAGCCGTGCGATTAGCCTTCCACCTCAGAGCGCAAAGCTGAACTATGGACCATTGAGGCCCATATTCAAAAGATCAGATTATTTGCATTTGCAAACATTTTAGTGAAGGGCACTCAAGGCCCGCCAATTAAATGTCCCTATATATACTTCCTGTCAACCCAGTTCAATTAGGCCCTCGATAAAGACAATTAAGTTGCCAGATTTCCACTAATTTGTACAGTTACAAATTTAAACATTCATAATTTTTTCTTGATTATTATGACGAGCATCTACACACACACATACGCCACAATAGTAAAATTTAGAAGCTTTAGAATACAATTCAAATGATTTTGCCAAACACTTAAAATACTGTGATTCCATTCAAACACACAGGTATCCAATATTAAAATATGTATGAGTTTAGTCTATTTAAACTTCTTTCATCTGTTTTGAAGAGCCTGAACCACACTGTCTGGTTTAATTATTGATGCAATGCTCAAACCTGTTTTGATAAATCAAACCACCCTTTAAGCTTGTCTTCAGGAAATCAAGCTCACAGACTGTTTGATTTGAGACAGCAATACTGACCCATTCAAGTGCTCATATGAACTAGTGCCATATTTAATTACAAAACCTTATCATTTGAGACAGCAATAATATCATATTCTGTAGCTGTGTTGTTTTTTTTTCTTCTTTTCTTCCATGTTTTATACATGAGGCACCTGGTCTTAATTTCTGTAAAATTATATAGAAAGAAGAATGAAAAAGAATGGGGTCAGAAAGCTCTCGGATTTCATCAAAAATACATTCATTTGTGTTCCGAAGAAGAACAAAGGTCTTACAGGTTTGGAACGACGTGAGGGTGTGAAGGACATTAAAATTACTAACATTTACTAACAATAAACTAACATTTATATTTCTTGCAGGATTAACATTTATGTGCTTTCGATACCTGAAATGTCCCCAAACACTTTGGTCAAAGTCAGTCAGTGTGTGTGTCTGAATCATGTCCGAATATAACAAAAGGGGAAATGAAACTAGACAGATGTTTAATATAAACTCATGACTTTTAGTAACAAAGTGAAGTAATTAAGAAATCAGGTCATGCTTCTACCAAGTAACAGAAGGATTTGCTGGATTACTAGTCCTCACAGCCAGCAGTGTTTCAGCTGCATATACTGTATGTCCATGTCATTTCATGGATTCCTGTATTTGTCCGTGTACGCCAAGTATCTTGTTTTTTCTGAAAATTTACTGTTCTGTGTAACTTGGCTCGGGTATTTTCCTTATGCATCTGGCAAACCTGAAAATACATGGCAGTTTATCACAGTCAGGAAATCATAAACTGAGTGAGTTTGGGATACGAAAAATAAATAAATAAATAAATAAATAAATAAATAATACAATTAGGGAGGTAACATTTTAAAATTACTCAGCAATCAGTTTAGCTCTATCACTTAAGCGGAATCAAATAATATTTTCATGCTAAGCTCATTATCCTCATCTCCTAGAGCAAGCTGCCTGCCTTGAAAGTTTTGATTAGTTGAGGGGCATAAATTATTATCGCATATCCTTAACAACTAGACAATTACAACCTCCAACATTAGCATGATACCTCTTTTATTTATTTATATATTTACTTCCGATTGTGCTCCAAAAATGCAGCATCCTGAATTTATTACAGCTCATCTGTAAAGCAATCTAAGTTTAGCTTAGAAAAGAGGGTTTCACTTTATTTTGATGGTCCCTTTAACACGTTCTGTTTGACTTCTTTTGACACTGAAAATTTTCAGCTGGCATATATCATGTTATTTTTTATTATTTTTATTAATGCACTCGGTTTGCAAACATTAGTAAGATGACAAAATTTCATCATGTCAAATCATAGATTTATTTATATGCAAAAGCCTCCAAGTGCCATCTGAAATTTTCTTCTAGAATGATCATTTTTATCAAGCTTGTATATTTAAGTTCAGTAATTTCACTTAAATGGCAATGAAAATTACCTATTAATTGTCATTTAAGTGAAATTACTGAACTTAAATATACGACCTTGTTAAAAATGATCATTCTAGATGAAAATTTCAGATGGCACTTAGAGGCTTTTGCATCTGAACTCTTCATTATAGTTCTCCTAAACATGAAAATCCTGTCATCATTAACTTAACCTCATGCCATTCCAAACCTATGGAAAATGTGGGATGAAAGCATGTAGGGCCTTTCAAGCTCCAAAAAGAACACAAATGCACTAAAATGTTGCATCATAGTATCATATACTGTAAGTAGTCCATACAACTCCAGTGTTGCATTTCAAAATCTTCTGGTGTCATTTTGATAGCTTGGTTACTTGCTGAAATCCTGTCATCCACTGCTGTCAAATCTAATTAGCATTCTGCACTTGTCCAAATTCAAATGTGTCACATCATAAATCAAAAGACATTAGTTGTCATCATTGTCATAACTAAAGCAACACATCCTGACGCCATATTTAAATATACGTAAACACAAATGAGATTTTCTGTTTCATGACTTAAAATTCTGGTCTGTCCTTCAGACAATGTTACAGCATTGCTTCGGATCACTTGCAACATAGGCTATGATTAAAAAAAAAAAAAAAAAAAAAACTAAAGTACAAAACAGTATTTCTATTTAGGGGTGAAATGTTCCTTTAAATGCATGAAAACAATAGACAGGTTTCCATCCAAGGATTTTTTGCAAAAAACGGTTTATCACATCAAAATATTTACCGATATAGCGGATGGAAATGCCAATTATCAAATTTTTTTTTTTGCAAATGCAGACACAATATTTTTCCATTTAACTTCAGCATGTAAATTCTATATCGATACTTCAAATGTCGCGAAAAACTAGTTTCAAGTTTTTGTCGAGAAAAAGGGCTTTATTTAAAAAAAATAAAATAATTAGGGGCAGTTCACTCAGAACGTGTTTTTCCATTCCACTGCTAAAAGATTGTTGCTATATTACCGAACATTTCGCTGTACCAATCTTTTTTTATGAATCTTATAATTTTGCATATAGGACAAATGAGCTGCCCTGTGGCCAAACCCATGGGCTTCATCACATAAAGGCAGTTGTATAACGTCCTGTTAGTCAAGCTGTCCCACTTCGCCATGATCTTCTGATTTCCTAATGTAGTAATAGGCCTATTATTAGTTAAAATAGTAAGCAGTAAATTGGCGAATTTCAATTGTCTCATTACTCTTTGCATTTTACAATTATTTGAGATATGAAAGTATGAAAGATACAATATAATTAGTGATATCCGCAAAATTATGTATGGAAACGATTCAAGGGCAGATTTTTTGTAGTGATACTACAAAACATATGCGATAATGCAGGGTTTTGTTTAGGGATGACATCATTACGCACACCATTTTATCGGTAAATGGATTCACAATCTTTTTAAACACATATTCACTTTGTCGAGAACAAAAAGTGGAAAAAGTGGATGGAAACTTGGCTATTCTTGTCATGTCTGTTAGGAATAGTCTTTATCGTGTCTCCTTGGAAAAACTCGAATTCATGGCATAGCTGTAAAACATTTGCTCACTTTGCTAGTAGCACTGCTTTCTCTGAAACAATGGAGGTTGGTGTTCAGAGGCAGTGCAGGGGAGGAGAACTTTAACACTCAGCTGAAATCTCAATAAAACCGTGAAGGTCAAAGCTCTCATTTAGTGGCACTATTTCCCCTTCACACATTAGCAGAATCTCTTCTCGCATATAATTAAAAGCTGCATCAATAGTTTTTTTTTTCTCCGTTACAATTAAATAGATGTTGCCAATCATTTTTACAGATGCATTTTTTTTCAATAGCAGATTGCAATTTCATGGATTTATTCAGGTGTATTATTTTTCACGACGCGACAAAAATCATTTATCTTTGCAAGCTATCGAAATACATTAATTATCTGTGCCACCGATTTTAGTATCTCATTGTGTCCGGGAGCTCACACAGGTATTGTTTTCATGCAGCTTTAGGCTGTCCATTTTATTTAAACTGACAAGTTATCTGCGATTACTGAGGTGAGGCACCATTTCTTAAAGTGCTTTGACAGAACCAGCAGCTATTCCTGACAGCAAGCCAGTCAACTGCAAAAGCCCGTTCCTCCCGGAGAAAGTATGTGAGGCTGAGATAGAGTGCAAACACACTCATAAATGCAGAGCTAGAAAGCCATTTTAGCTGGAGTGTGGCAGGCTGCAAAAAGCCCACTTCATGTAATGCAAACTCACTGAAACAGCACAGCCCTGCAGCATTCAGACTAATCAATAAATTAAACAACACCTCCATCATCATCACACTTCTATGTCCTACTAGGTCTTTAGTCAGGTTCTGTGCCTCATAGCCTTTAACCACAGGGCTGCACAGAATAAAAAATATTTTTGAATAGCTTTTTAAATGCTACGGAAAGAGAAGGCACTTAAACTCAAACTAGAGTAAGTGCGAGTAAGTGGTTAAAAGGAAAGTCGTTTCAAACGTTATTACAGTACATTAACTTTTCTCTCTAGAATGTCAATTTTGATTTCATGTTGACTTAAAAAAAAATCCACTCTTATGCAATTAAACAGAAACTTCTTTTGTATTCTATGTAAATCTCAAATGATGCTTTAAAGGTAATTTTTCGCCACTAGAGGTTGTTTATTCAAAAAAAAGCCATAGCTTGATGACACCTTGATTTGGTGGAATCATGGGAGTTGTTGTCTTCACCTCTACAGCTGGTGGAGAATACAACGGGACTCAGGCAGAAATCATATTGTCACAGTGGTGTTTGGGCTAGTTAGATCGGACCAAAAGCTTGAAGAGTGGAAGAGGAGAACATGGGTGTTCTCCGCATCCTCGCAAATCCTGCAAATCGACTGGTGACCTGTTTCCAGGACAGCTGCCAGATCGAAGAATATGATGAAAAGTTCCTGGAGATTTCTCATGAGGTAAACTGGGCAGATGATGTCTAAAGACTGTTCTGGTACAGACTAGATGATCATCTGCACCAGCAATCTCCAGCAGCTGTGATCCCAGGCACTTTCTCCCAAGTTCGGAGTGTGAGCTTCTTCACGTCAGGCCTGCCGAGCCTGAGCATCTTCACGTCATGCCTGCCGAGCCTGAGCTTCTTCACATCATGCCTGCCGTGCCTGTGTCTTCAGACAAGATGGCTGGCACCAATCCTGAGCTTAGTCCCAAGATGGCCGCCGCCATTCCTGAGCCTCGTCCTGTCATGGCTGCCGCCATTCCAGAGCCTCGTCCTAAGATGGCCGCCGCCGTTCCAAAGCCTCGTCCCGTCATGGCCGCCGCCATTCCAGAGCCTCGTCCCGCCGAGGAAACCCTTCCTGAGTCTCGTCCTGTCATGGCCACCTCCATTCCAGAGCCTCGTCCCAAGATGCCCCTACTCCTGAGTCTGTTCCTGAATTAACACCCAACCTCCCTCTCCCGCCTCCTCTCATCATCCAGCCATCATCCTCATCTCCTCTGCCTCCTGTCAGTCCCGTCACTCACCCTCAAGACACCAGTGGAATGGTGGGCTCACTCAGGGGCTTCCAGTCCTCAGCGCCATCATGGACAGTGGATGCCCTGGATCCGACTCCAACCACCGTGTCCAGGATTCATCATCGGCCCATCAGTCCACTGGCTCACCCTTGACTCCTACCTCCTTCATCTCCGCAGTGGCCCATCAGTTCACCAGTACCGCCAGGCTCGCTCGTCCCCCCGGATCTGCCTAAGTCACTCGTCGACCTACCCTCACCTCTGGACTGCACTACTCTGTCTACGCCCCATCCCTTCGTCCCTCCGGCTCCATTGGACTGCTCACTCCCTTCTGCTCCTCCTTGGTCCTCAGTCTCTCTGTCTCTACCACGCCCTTCTGTGTCCCCGTCTACACCTCAGTTGCCCAAGCCAGCAGCTTCCCTGTGTCCCTGTGAACCCTCTGCTCCACCATGACCCAGCGAACTTCCGTCTCCTCCCTGTCATCCTCCCCAATCTATTCCACCTCTGTCCGTCATCGCCCTAAAACCTCCTGCCTTTCAGCCTCCATGGTTCCTCCCTCCATCGGCTCCACCATGGATCATCATCCTTCCCTCTGGACATATCACCCCTCTACCAAGCCCTTCTTCTCCTGATATTCTGCCTGCCTTCTCCAGCCCTTCGCCCACTCCTGTTGCTAGCCCTCCACCTGCTCCTCTTCCTCCTCCCAAACCCAGCCCACCTCCCCACCTTCATCTCTCTCGTTACGGCGCGAGGACGTGCCTTGCGGGGAGGGGCGTTCTGTCACAGTGGTGTTTGGGCTAGTTTGTTTTCATTTGGACTTGTCTGCTTGTATTCACATATCACGTGTCATCATCAGTTCAGCTGTATCACCTGTGTTTAGTCAATCATTGTCATCTGTCTCACCTGTGTTCCGTTAATTAGTGTTTGCATTTAAGTTCCGTCTGTTCAGTCAGTCTTTATCCGATCTCCATTGTATTTAGTGTGTGTTTCTGCCTGTTCTGCTGTCCTGTATATTACTCCCATTAAACCTTTGTGTTGGAAAAGATACCTTCATCTTCTTCTCTCTTCCTGCAACCACCCATGACACATTCATGGATGACCGGTAATGTATTAAAGATTTATTAACGTTACAAAAGCCGTTGGAGCGGAACGAGGCCGCTGGAGCGTTTGCTAATGAGAGACAAGCACAACACATGGCTCGAGAGCAGTGGAGCTTTTATTATGCAGCTTTTATTTATTACGCCGCTTCTGCTTCTTCTGTTCATGCGTATGTGGGGTAATGCAGCGCTGTTTTATTATATTAGATACATTTGAGTGTGTTGAATGTTGTTATAATGCTACTCTGTGCGTTCGCTCGGCGGCTACTATATGAGGCACTTGTTACACACTGCAGTGAGTAAGATCGATATTAGGCATGGTAAATATGGTACTCGCAGTTAATTTAAGAAAACGAGATTTAAACAAAGACTAACTGTGTTGAGCTATATAACGATTAGTTTTCTGTCAATGATTGTATCCAAACAGTTGCTCACCTGTCTAATAGAACACATAATATATTAAAGCGTCTTTGGTGTTTCTATGGTTTCTGCAAAATAAAACCGCTGAAATCAAGTGTAACGCGGGTATGATGTCACTGATAGGCGACGCACGGAAACAGTCCTGGTTAAAACTGCTTATCCCTATGGATTTAAACATTCTTAGAAACATTTGGGATAATGTAAGTACACAAATCAACAAAATATATAGAATAACATTGTTCTATTGGTTTTTGGATATTTTGAATAAAAAAATCTTACATAGTGTGCCTTTAATGTCAAATGTATTACATGTATGTATTCATTTGTGAACCTATATATTTTGAAACTACATGCAGTCGTACTGGACCCCCTCCCTCAGTCCAGGTTTTAATGAAGTGAAGTGACGTGAAGGTTAAGTATGGTAACCCCTACTCTGAATTTGTCCTCTACATTTAACTATCCAAGTTACTGCTCACACGGTAGCACTTTATTTTACAGTCATGTTCCCCATGTACATACTGTGTACGTATTGTAGCAATTACAATAACTGGGTTAAAAAGTGGTACTAACCCTGAACCTACCCCTAAACCTAACCATAACCCATTTAGTTACCTTATATTACCAGACTCAGTACTTTCTTGGGTATGTACACTGTTAGTACACTGTAATTACATGTACTGTAAAATAAAGCGTAACCGCACATATCCATATTGCAAACCGTGGAGACACACACACCCGGAGAAGTGTGACTTAAGTGTCCACTCCAAACACCTTTTTGGGGGGGTTAGTGTATTTCTGGACTGCAGTAGAACATGGGTCTCTCTCAATGTGGTTTCAAGACAAATATGTGAAATATTTAAATGAATTTCTTGTTTGAATCATTTAGAAACACAAGGATTTTGAATATAATCATCATCATCATCATCATCATCATCATCATCATCATCATCATGTTTCCATTGCACACACTGTCAGACTCATAAAACACTGATGTTCAGTGAAAAGAGAAACAAGTCCATGACTGCCAGCACATTGCATTTCCCATTCTGTCTATGATCATAAATGTAAAACGCACCACATCTCCATCTATCGCTTTGATTAAAGTTCAGTAACACTATGCAAAATGGCGTCCTCTCTGACTTGTATAGCTGCAAATTAAAGGAGGCTGTTGGTTGCTGTAGTGAAGAGGAAGGGAGGGTTTTTCCCCTGCTCTATTTGCCTCCTCAGCATTTCTCTTTAACGTCACACTTCACATTTTGTGCCTCTCCTGTGAGGCTGTAAAATCTGTAAAGGTTATATTGGCTGTAATCAACATGGCCTAGTGGATTCAATATAAGCTCTATCAACCACACAGCTGGACATTTATAATGAATAATTAATAATACAATTTGTACTAATTTTAAAAAGACAGAAGATAGTGAAGAACTGCAGGGGAAATTGTCACACACTATAATAATAATAATAATAATAATAATAATAATATATACATATACATATATACATTATATATATATATATATATATATATATATATATATATATATATATATATATATATATATATAGAGAGAGAGAGAGAGAGAGAGAGAGAGAGAGAGAGAGAGAGAGAGAGAGGTATAAAAAGTATTTGTTCAGTATCCAGAGTTTCCTTCTGGTCTGAATTTTTGAAGCTTTAAAAAATGTATATATATAAAGGTTGTTGATTGTGGCCTGTGGAATGTTGGTCCACTCCTCTTCAATGGCTGTGCGAAGTTGCTGGATCTGGAAAACAATGTTGTATACGCCGATCTAGAGCATCCCAAACACATTCATTTATGCCGACTGCAGGAATGTCCAACAGAGCTGTTGCCCGTGAATTTAATGTTCATTTTTCTACCATAAGCCGTCTCCAAAGGCATTTTAGAGAATTTGGCAGTACTGTACATCCAACCGGCCTCACAACTGCAGACCATGTGTAACCACACCAGCCCAGGACCTCCACATCCAGCATCTTCACCTTCAAGATCGTCTGAGACCAGCCACCCAGACAGCTGCTGCAACAATCGGTTTGCATAACCAAAGAATTTCTGCACAAACTGTCAGAAACCGTCTCAGGGAAGCTCATCTGCATGCTCGTCGTCCTCATCGGGGTCTCGACCTGACTGCAGTTCGTCGTAGTAACCGACTTGAGTGGGCAAATGCTCACATTCGATGGCGTCTGGCACTTTGGAGAGGTGTTCTCTTCACGGATCAATCACGGTTTTCACTGCACAGGGCAGAAGGCAGACAGCGTATATGGCGTCGTGTGGGTGAGCGGTTTGCTGATGTCAACATTGTGGATCAAGTGGCCCATGGTGGCGGTGGGGTTATGGTATGGGCAGGCGTATGTTATGGACAACAAACACAGGTGCATTTTATTGATGGCATTTTGAATGCACAGAAATACCGTGACGAGATCCAGAGGCCCATTGTTGTGCCACTCATCCACGGCCATCACCTCATGTTGCAGCATGATAATGCACAGCCCCATGTTGCAAGGATCTGTACACAATTCCTGGAAGCTGAAAACATCCCAGTTCTTGCATGGCCAGCATACTCACCGGACATGTCACCCATTGAGCATGTTTGGGATGCTCTGGATGGGCTTATACGACAGCGTGCTCCAGGTCCTGCCAATATCCAACAACTTCGCACAGCCATTGAAGAGGAGTGGACCAACGTTCCACAGGCCACAATCAACAACCTTTTTTTTTTCTGCACATTTTAGAGTGGCTTTTTATTGTGGCCAGCCTAAGGCAAACCTGTTCAATAATCATGCTGTCTAATCAACATCTTGATATGCCACACCTGTGAGATGGATGGATTATCTCTGCAAAGGAGAAGTGCTCACTATCACAGCTTTAGACAGATTTGTGAACGATATTTGAGAGAAATAGGCTTTTTGTGTACAATCTTAGATCTTTGAGTTCAGCTCATGAAAAATGGGGGCAAAAACAAAAGTGTTGCGTTTATAATTTTGTTTAGTGCAGAATGATTGGGGTTATTATGTAAGGGAATGAATCTACATATAAAATAATAAACAAAATACAAGCAAATATAAATACAATAGAACAAAGATACAACTGAAATAAACAGTATTCAGAAACAGAAATTGAATAATCAAATGTAAAATAACAGTCTTCACTGTAAAAAATTAAATGTAATTAATCTGTTAAAGCTACAAAAGGGATCTTCTCTTTGTCGTGCGCGTTGGGTGCGCAAGACACCATTTCGCTTGGCGGTGTGCACAGCCTTTCTTTTAACAGCGCGTGCGGCTCCGCATCCGAAGATGCACGACTTCGAGCCGAATCTGGCCGAGCATGTACGTCTCACCACACCGGCACTCAGTTTGTGCGTCTTAAATTAGTTGCTTACATTTACAAAATGAGCCTGAAGCAGACATAAGCCTTTTAAATAAAAATAAGATCCATGTTTTATAAAATGTCCACGAAACTTAATGAAATGTTTAGAAAATATTTAAGAGATCGTTAATTTAGTTGTATAGCCTATATACATGTTTTTATATCCACATATTTTGTTCTAATATCTCAAGTAATAATCGCAGGGTTTACTGGATTTTACACAATTCTTTTTGTAGTGAGAAATTGGTGGTGATGTACTACAATAAACATTGTCACGTGTGGACCTTTCTTCTTCTCACCATTGATTCCTGATGGTTAAGAGGACAATTACTTGTGTCGCCCCCTGTCGTTTCACAGAGTAGTACAACGGCGAGCGCGTTGAGTATAAACGCCTCGTCCATTTGGCGAGGTGCAAGTGCAGTCTGCGGAGACTCGCACTGCGGAGCCAGGCGAAAGTATAAACAAGGCTTAATAGTTCGAGAGTCAGACTGGTAACACGAAGGTTGTGGGTTCGATTCTCAATACTGGCAGGAAATGACTGAGGTGCCCTTGAGCAAGACACCAAACCCCCAATCTCTCCATGGGCGCCTTAACAAAAGTGTGTGTTCACTACTCACTGCTCCTAATGTGTGTGCACTAACTTGGATGGGTTAAATGCAGAGGACAGTATGAGTTACTTGCTTTCACATGTCACTTTCACTTTTTTCTCTTTACTAATTAGATTTATTATTAAAGACCATTTTGTTTATCTCTTGCATCATTGTGCAATCTTTACAACCTGGCCGTGACAAGCACAGTGTATATTTTGGAGCTACAATGTCAGTGTAGGAATATTTCACTTGAATCTCTATCGTAATTGAAGCAGTCAGTGTGGACCCACTTTGCACAAATCCATTCCTTCCCAATTGTGAAAATATGTTTGTTGCATTACAGAAATATGGTATCTTCCTCAGTCTTTTTGGAAGCATTTCTGCTTTTTTGTATAATACTTTCACTTACTGAAAACTGTTGATGTAACTGAAAATCATCTTTTGTCTTACAAAATGATTTTGCAACAGTTTCAAATTTTGGGCCAATTTTACAATGAGCACTTTAGATCAAATTCCCAACATTGTGTTTTTTTGTTCTTGCACACAATGTTTCAAAGCATTTTAGTGATAAACACTGCTGCTGTGATGGTTTCCATGTCAGGATCTCTGTTTTGTCCCTTTTTTGTGAGCACATGAGTTGTTTTTGTTTTCAGTTTTTAATTATGCAGTTTCACCTGTTCCCAGTTGTTATATTTACTCTATTTGTTCCTCTGTTTGTTGCAGACCATCATACCCTGTTTCTAAGCTTATTCAGTATTCTTTGCCAGTTCTGTTTCCCTGAACACCTGGTACATTTGCTTTAATCACTGCCTGCTCTTTAACATTTGTGCCAGCCTGTTGATTTTGGATTTGTCTTCTTACTACTGCATTTGGATTACTTTGACCCTTTGTCCTTTGATCCCTTGACAACTTCCTTAAACATCTTGTGCTCTGCTTCTGTGATAAATTCTGAGGACAATTTGGCAGTGGCCTAAAACCTTTTTCCATTTGTAGTTTATTTAAGGTACAGTGAAATGATGGGTTTTAAAGAGCTTGAAAATGGCTTAAAATCTCTTTTCAAACTTGCAATCAATAACAGCATTATTGAGGGTTTCAGGAAGCTCTTTTTATCTTGACATTATGGTACGATGTACTTCAGTGATTATAACCAAACATACAGTATCAGTTTATCGAGTTGTATAAAACACATGGCTGTCAGGGTTATGTTAAGTTTGGTCTGTGTTTCTGTAGGACTTTGAAGACAGCCCTGTCTTATATGGAAAATATTTTATGCATTTTGGTCGTTCATTTATACAACTGCTTTTTGGGGGCCTGAAAAAGCAAACATTTGAAAACGGGATTCAGAGTGCAAACTTTAAAAAAAACGATAGCGTTATCGTCTCCATGTAAACAACTGTGAATTTGTGAAATGGTGACATCATGTGCATGCGTATTACGTGTTCAGTCTATAGGCATGTAATGATGTAGTAATAAACATAGATAAATAAATGTACGTTCCAAAAATTATTTTTATATTGTAGAATAAAACATGAAAGTATCTTGAGCTTATGTTCAACACAGACTTTGTTTCATGCATTTAACCAAAAACCCTATTGAATAGGACACAATGGAATGGGAAGTGCTAAAATGCGGTTTCTACAGCACTTCGTACAGCTGGATCTGCTCGAACTGACGACAGCCGGCAAATGAGGGGGCAGTGCTAACAAGGATGCTAAAGACAACAGCATGTAGTGTAAATCACCAGTGCACCTCTTGAAGTCAGGGGAGTGAGCTTTACTGCACAGCCCTTACGCCAAGAAGTCCCTTATCTTGACAATGATCGAATGTCTGGCGCATATATCTGAAAACGTCTGCACTGCCTAGCAAGTGGCAACAGTCTAGTAACATCTCAGAACACCTTAGAAACCAGATCAGTTCTCATACAACAGCGTCAGTACAGTCAAATCAACAATATTGACGAATATTAAGTGTCATCAACTAAGCAAGCCAGAGGAGGGGAAAAAAAAAACTATTGGAGAAACCAGACTCAGTTGAGGAGACAGTTCACCTGTGGCCAGGACAGTCGGTCCGACGAAGCTAAAGGCGCATTTGACTTTATTCTCTTTTAAACCACTAGATGGCACAAAAATTCAGCTCAGCATTTTTCTTAACAACCGCTTTTGAGGATGCTTGTGGAAACCTGGCTGATCCTTGACACGATCGCGGACAGCAACGCAAAGTTGATTCTGATTCTAATTTGATCTAATATTTAATATTTAAAAAATGTTGTAGATTTATTTAACAAATGAGAATCAATAAAATTATTGACTATATTTTGAGACACAGGTCTTGTTCATGTTTTTCAGTTTTGTTCAAGGTAATTAAAGCAATGGTTTTCAAGTCAAGTCACCTTTATCTATATAGCACTTTTTACAATACAGATTGTTTCAAAGCAGCTTTACAGTGATAACAGGAAAATAATGCAACAAAAGTATGTTTCTGCTGTACAGCAGATCTAGAAGAAAATAGTGTCATAGTCTAGCTCGAGTAAGTTCAGTGATGGTTGTAAAAAAGTTATTTATCTATACAGCCGCTCTGGAGAAAACCGTGATGTCATCGTCCAGCTCAGTTCAGTTCTCGTATAATGGTGTCAATGCAGGCAGATCAATTATATGAAGAATATGTAAAATTATGGTAGGCTATTTGGGAATAAAGGCGCAATAATTAGCATGATAATAAACAGCTGGCTGACTTTTCCATTTGTTGACATGATATGGTTAGATTCAGATGGTAAATTTCATATCAATTTGGGTGTCCATCTTATAATGAAACCATCATGTTAAAAAATATGATATTAATCATATCATATAATAAAATATCGTGATTATTTGTTACTACTGTAAAACTATATTAAATTATTGTGGGATATATCAAATTTTTACTTTTCTTTTTTAATAATTTTGTTTCTGTATTTTTAAAATGAACATATTTTAATGACAGTAGATTTATTGAACAAAAATGTATTCTATTTATCAAAAAAAAAAAAAAAAAAAAAAAATTGTACAAACGTTTCTAAAGTGATTGTTTTGAACAAGTATTAACTTAGACATTATTATTTGCAACAATAATAATTGGAGCATTATTAAGTCTTATTATTAAGACATTATTTACCCCACACTATTTACGCCACCTCATACATCTAAGATTTCATAAGATATGTAAACGCATGAGCAGAACTGTAATTTCCTATTTTTTTACTGTGAAGCAGCTTTGAAACAATCTGTATTGTATAAAACGCTAAATAAATAAAGGTGACTTGACGTATTTGTTGCTTTTCTCTCCATTTCTCATTGCTGATGACGAACATTTGGTAGCTGGCAATATTTCATCGCAACCACCTGGCGCCTAGCAGACTTGATGACGTATCAAGGGAAGGAAGTCCACATCAGGGGGGAGACACCAGCAGATTCTAGGGCTGAGAGGCGTGAGAAGAAAGATTAAACCTGCATCTGAAGTTTCAGCCGCACAAAAAACAACCTCTTCACAACCAGATGTTGCATCCATCCAGTCACACAGGGCTTTGAAATGAAGGAGGCCATTAGCAATTCAAAACAAACAAGTTAAGAGCACAGGAATTCTGATGCACGTCAAACAGTGATGTGCCAAACTAAATATAGCATTCGAAGTGATGTAACAAACTGCTTTTGTTTATTTAGAAAGTGCAATTATGATTTTTTTTTTAAATTTTTTTTTAAAAATATTCTCAGTTAATGACTTTGCACTTGATAGAGATGCAATTTTTATGATATCTTCTGGAAGAGACTGATTATTTTTGACTGAACAGAGCATCTACATCCCATGGGACCACACGTCTCCCTGGCATAGATAAACGATATTTCATGATAAAGGGTAAAAACATATGCCCTTGTGATAGTAACTGCTAACCCCCTCCTCCACCTCTCCCAATCACATTTCCATTGCATCAATTCCACTATGGTATAACAGCTGTGGCTATTTAGGGTAAGAGCTCACAGGGAGAAGATGCCAGTGCACTGAGTTATTGAAATATTTGTCCGTGCTGGATTTACCACCAAAACTTCACACGCAAGGCAATTCACATGGAGAAAAGCAGCTATGATAAATGTGTACTCTTTACTATACAACCATCCAGGTTTTTTTTCCCTCTTATCTAAAAGAAAGGATGTTCTCTTTGAATCTAGGCAACTTCTCTTCTACTTCGGCTCAGCTACAATGTGGTGTCCCTCAAGGGTCAGTCTCAGGACCCTTGTTAATTTCACTGTACATGCTTTCCCTGAGCTTTATTTTTCAGAAATACAGCATATCTTATTGTTATGCTGACAATTCACAATTGTATTTCCCAGTGAGAGTAGACAGGAATCGTTCATATGAGCAGGCCCTAATTGCTTCAAAGATATTAAACATTGGCTGGCAAAAAAAAAATCCTCATTGTGCATTGTTCTGCCCCAAACTACGTTATCCCATCTACAGCTTGTCCAAAACGCAGCAGCCTTTTTCTGTGATAGGTCCTAAATTATGGAATAGTCTCCTTTTCCATGTGAGGTCACCTTCATTGCTAGCCATTTTTAAATCTTTTTTTTATTTATTTTTGAATAGATTAAGGGATAGGTTTTGAAGCTGATAAAATAAATGATGTTGTATTTAAATGTATTAATTTATTGTATTGAGTTTTATATTTGTATTGGTCTGCAAAGCACTTTGGGTCAACTTCTGTTGTTTTTAAATGTGCTATAGAAATAAAGGTTGACTTGACTTGACTAGTCAGTGTGTAATAAATTATACACCATTATTAGTGATTATTATTAGGATGGATTGCCTTCATACTAGATGTAAACCATACGCCGAAATTACATAAACCCAACTCAGACCACCTTTTCTAGGTGCGGTGTGCTGGGAAAGGTTTGGGTTAATTAACCGCGAGTTTGGCTAAAATACCACCCTGATGTTTCCACAATAACAGCAAAGGACAGAAGACAGACAACATACTAATCAATCTTTGTGCCAAGGTTGATTTAAATGGTCATGTCTAACTTCAAACATCTAATCAATTAAATGGGAAACGTAAACATGCTTAGAACTTCACAGAGTATCCTAGAATTTGGAATTTAATTTAGAAAATTCAATTAATACGGCACATTTGCATGACATTTATGTGTAAATGGGAGTGTTTTTGAACTTTTTGCACTTGCATAAACACACTAATCTTGTAAGTGACATACCTGTATAGTCACACAATTTTGAGATTCCCATTTAGGCAATCCAATCAAAAGTGGTCGCAGGAGATGCATTTGAGGCGCATGTTAGCAGGTGCAAATAACAGTTTGTTTCAGCTGACCACATGTGACCGAATCACCCTAGACAGGGTGTTTGCCAGGTATAAACAGGGCCAGAGCTCATTCAGATAAATATTTTAATTCTACTCTTCTCTTTAGCCGTTGCATCTTTAGTGCAGTTCACAAGAGGTGTGCCCCTGCAGCACTTGGATTAATTACACAGTGAGGGACCAGCATAATGTTCTCATATTGCATAAATCTAGCATTAATTACAGGCTATACATTTTTTAGGCTTCGATCAGTGGAGCTACTCTGTCGACTTGCTAATGAAACCATGGAGTGGGTGTTCTGAAATGGTTCCCCGAGCACCTCACACCACTAATTCATTACCAGCACCATCAGTCCAGCATTACTGAATTCAGTGCAATCTGTATGTGATGCAGTTAGAGGCGACACATTGAGAAAGAAGGTCTTTATAGCAGCAAGAAATCTTTGAAAAGACACTCAGTTCGACAGAATCTGAAGGCTGAGCTCAAAGCTTGAATTTGCTGAAAGCTGTTAGGATGCCTAATTGGATCAAAATTCTTGATCCAATTAATAAATCATTCAGTGCTTCTTGAATGCTATGTATCAATGCTGGCAGACAGCAAATGTCAGTGATGTGTTCATTTAGCATGGGGAATATGGCAAACACATGGTTCAGATGGCTCAGATGGCAATATTTGGATTGTTTGGTGAAGCTAATCTTTTGCAGATATTTGCAAACAAATCTGCTAGGCCTTGTGATGTCTTTGGTGTAAATCATCGAGTAACTTTGTAAGCTCCAATATTCATGCAAAACCCATGCTAATAAAATAACAGAGCTTCCTTGATTTATTTTATTGTTGTATTGTCTTATTTCTATTATTTATGCATGTTGTTCTTTTCTCTGAATGCACACATGTATTTCTCTTCTGTAAACACTTTTTAAAAGGTGCTATATAAATAAAGCTTTACTTGCTTACTTTAAAAGCAAAAAGCAGTGATATATATATATATATATATATATATATATATATACTCACCTAAAGGATTATTAGGAACACCATACTAATACTGTGTTTGACCCCCTTTCGCCTTCAGAACTGCCTTAATTCTTAATTCTGCCTTAACTGCCTTAATTAATTCTCTTGGCCCATATTGATAGGATAGCATCTTGCAGTTGATGGAGATTTGTGGGATACACATCCAGGGCACGAAGCTCCCGTTCCACCACATCCCAAAGATGCTCTATTGGGTTGAGATCTGGTGACTGTGGGGGCCATTTTAGTACAGTGAACTCATTGTCATGTTCAAGAAACCAATTTGAAATGATTCGAGCTTTGTTACATGGTGCATTATCCTGCTAGAAGTAATCATCAGAGGATGGGTACATGGTGGTCATAAAGGGATGGACATGGTCAGAAACAATGCTCAGGTAGGCCGTGGCATTTAAACGATACCCAATTGGCACTAAGGGGCCTAAAGTGTGCCAAGAAAACATCCCCCACACCATTACACCACCACCACCACCAGCCTGCACAGTGGTAACAAGGCATGATGGATCCATGTTCTCATTCTGTTTACGCCAAATTCTGACTCTACCATCTGAATGTCTCAACAGAAATCGAGACTCATCAGACCAGGCAACATTTTTCCAGTCTTCAACTGTCCAATTTTGATGAGCTTGTGCAAATTGTAGCCTCTTTTTCCTATTTGTAGTGGAGATGAGTGGTACCCGGTGGGGTCTTCTGCTGTTGTAGCCCATCCGCCTCAAGGTTGTGCATGTTGTGGCTTCACAAATGCTTTGCTGCATACCTCGGTTGTAACGAGTGGTTATTTCAGTCAAAGTTGCTCTTCTATCAGCTTGAATCAGTCGGCCCATTCTCCTCTGACCTCTAGCATCAACAAGGCATTTTCGCCCACAGGACTGCCGCATACTGGATGTTTTTCCCTTTTCACACCATTCTTTGTAAACCCTAGAAATGGTTGTGCGTGAAAATCCCAGTAACTGAGCAGATTGTGAAATACTCAGACCGGCCCGTCTGGCACCAACAACCATGCCACGCTCAAAATTGCTTAAATCACCTTTCTTTCCCATTCTGACATTCAGTTTGGAGTTCAGGAGATTGTCTTGACCAGGACCACACCCCTAAATGCATTGAAGCAACTGTCATGTGATTGGTTGATTAGATAATTGCATTAATGAGAAATTGAACAGGTGTTCCTAATAATCCTTTAGGTGAGTGTATATATATATATATATATATATATATATATATATATATATATATATATATATATATATATATATATATATATATATATATATATATATATATAATTTAGCCATTACCTGAATTGGGGTTTCCCAAACCCGACCAGGGGTCACCAAATCTCTTTTAGAGATCAGCAAGTTTACTTGATTTATAAAGTGCCCCCATTGTCTCTTTTAAAGGTTCCTAATTTTGTTTTGAAGGCCTCCTACAGTAGGTTATATGCATCATAAAATATGCATTATAACAGCATACATTGCAGCATCACCTCTTTTCTCACAGTGTCTGAAACGTTTTGATAAAGGATTCTGTCTCTCTAAACCCCTCATTTCTAAAACCTATCCTGCTCCGATTGGTCAGATGGCCCAGTCTGTTGTGATTGGTCGACTGCTTACAGTGCGTGTCGGAAACTAAACATCTATTACCATATCTTAATTTCATCTCTGAGGGATTCCTCAACACTTGTGTCATTAAATGAATTCAAGGCAATTTTAAATGAGTTGGTGTTTGGTTTATCTGAATGTAATTGTTTTGACTGATCTTTTATGAGATGACTGTGATGTAAAATAAATTTATGTCATGTCTTTTGTAAAGTCTTATTTTTACAAAATTATTTGTGCTGCCTGTCTTGCAAAAGAGATTCCTAAAATCTGTAGAGTTTTTCCCTGGTGAAATAAAGGTCTTCATCCTTTGGAAATGCATGCAAAGTGGATTTGTTTTGGCAGTGCAGAAAACAGCATCTTATTGTCATGTCGACAACACAAACCAAACTCTTCCAGGCTTCAGCTATAACTACAGTGTTTGGGGGCAGGTCAAAGTAGACGTTGTTCACGGGCATCCAATGAAGACCATAGGCTGGCGTTATGCAAATTTGTTACAAACCTATGTTACAAACCTACCAGATTCATGGAGGAATTCAGACTGGAATTACTGATGACTCGTTTTAGGCAGTTCAGAATCGCTTCTATCTTTTAAGAGCCAGTAACTCAATTTCTGTCATGATAACTCTCAGAGTGTTTGGCATGGCAATGGGTATGACAATGTTGATATTTGGTCTTAGCAGAATAGATCTGCTACGCTTCTGCTGCTGCAGATTAAGTACAGGACTTGCTACACACTGTTAACCCTTGCTGTAAAAAATGGCCAAATTCTGACAATCATACCATTTTCCATAACAACAGTAATATACCGTAGAAAACAAAAACAGCCTACAGGAATATACTGTAAAATGAATAGTGCTCAAAATCGACACTCAGAGGCTGTTTTCCCAATCACACCCTATATCCTCAATCACTATTCCCTACATTAGTTCACTAATATAGTCCACTTGACAGAGTGAATGAAAAGAAGTGAGTGAATTGAGACACTGATGAACACCTGATAAGCAGAATCATTGAAGGACAGAGAAACAAGAACAGAAAAAAGAGAAACACAAGAATAATGAACTGACTTCCAGCCACCGAGTGTGAAACCAGTTTAACATTATTTCTTTCACACATGTACAAAAGTTCTTGTTGAGAATTAACAGATATTTAGTTGGTGATATTTTATTGAAAATAATAAAGTTTGTAGTCACCATGATGGAGATCAGTATTTGCTTTGGTCTCTTGACCCTTGGCTTTATAATGTTAGTTTTTCTCTGGCTGCTTTAACTCTGAGTTTATAAAACACATTTGTTATGGCAAGAAAAAGCCAAGAGGAAGTTGATCAGATGTTTTAGGCTGTTGAGATGATACCATAATCGTCCTGGACATGTCTGATTCTCTGATCATAACCTGTATTTAAGCTTTGAATTTGTGGGTATTTAATATTTATCATATATCTGTTAATCTACAACATGAAATCTGTAATCAGTTATTCTGAAGGATATTGAAATCACATAGTGCATTAAAACATTTTGAACTTCTGTTTGACTCAGACACACACAGACACCAACAATCAGCATATGAATCTCAACAATGGTGACAATAAAAAGTTTCATGTCGCAATGCATGCTGGGTTCCAGGATAGTATAAAACTCCCAGCATGCACTGCTGCATGAATAAAAAAACATTGTTGAGATTCACATGCTAATTTTTGATATCTCTGTGTTTCTACAATACAGTGTAGCTCTGTTTCTTTGGTTGTGCATGATGTGTTAAAAAAATTCATCACTGTAACTCATTGCTGTAGTTTAACAGTGGTGCTAATGTAACACTTTTGATACATGATTAAACTCTGAATGAGATTAGTGAATGAACAGGCTAAATGATGATTTGGCATCACAATCAATATAACTGCAATCATTCACTAATCATGTGTGTATACACATGTGTGATCTGCAAAAACACAGTTTAAGCAGCAAGAGAGAAACTAATGTTATTAAGTCAAGAGTCCAGAACCCATCTAAAGCAAACACTGATCTCTATAATGGTAACTTCAAAACAAACATTTTCTGTAGATGTATGACAGAAATAAAGTCATACTGGTTAATAATACGTGTAATAATGTGTAATGGCTGGAAGTCAGTTGTAGTTATTATGATTCTCTATTTTCTGTTCTTGTGTTCCACTTTCCTTCAGTGATTCTGTTTGTTAACAGCAGGTGTTCATCACTAATGCTCAACAATCACTTACATATTCCCTTAATTATCTCACTGCAACACTGCGTCAATGTTACTCTTTTACTCTTTGTAGTGTGGATTTTCCTGTGGGGTTGAAAGGGTTAATAGTGTAAGATAAAAAGACACACCCACAAAATGTATTTTAACAGTAATAAACTGTAAGTTATAAAACAGGTATATACTGGCAACACTGTTGCCAGTAGTTTACTGTAAACATTTTTTTTTTTGGGGTCACCATTGTGCTGAAGAGTAGAGCCTGTGCTTCAGTCCAGGAGAAGATCTATAGACATTGATTATATTCTGCATGTTGCTTTGTTTAACAGGCAGTGACTGTATATTTGTGGTCCAGTGGAAATCTTTTTATGTTCAATAGTTTTTTTTAGTGGTCTCAAATGCAATAAGTTCACAGTAATACTTTGCTCACATTATTTATGCATTATAAATTTTTGTTAATACATTTAAATGACAGTTGGTCAATTTAAGGCAGTCGGTTCTGCAAGTGAAATGAGTCAACTCGAGTTTTAATTTAGTGCATTTTTACAGTAACATACTGTAGATTACAGTAAAGAACTGTACAATTAACAGTAAATTACTGGCAACAATGTTGCCAGTATTTTACTGTAAAAAAAACAGGTAAGGTCTAACAGTGCAGCCAATTCACACACGACACACTGCTGTGAGCAAGTAAGACATGCTGTTGCTGTGCAATATAGTGTACATGAATTACCTGTAGCAGATCTATACAGGTGGAGCTGGGGAAGGTGGTTTCTGTAAGCGTGCTGTAAACTTCTATGCTAATGCTACCCAGTATTCGAAGGTTGAGCATGCAAGCTCATTGGCTACTGATACAGCAGGAACCAATCAGTTGTGCCCTATAGAGAATGATGTGATTGAAAGCAGGATCAGCCTGCACCATCTAGGACAGGGGTGTCAAACTCAGTTCCTGGAGGGCCACAACCCTGCAGAGTTTAGCTCCAACACTAATTAAACACACCTGATCAGCTAATCAAGGTCTTCAGGATTACTAGAAACTTCCAGGCAGGTGTTTTTGGAGCTGGCTGGAGCTAAACTCTGCAGGGTTGTGGCCCTCCAGGAACTGAGTTTGACACCCCTCATCTAGGACATTATCATACAAATGCATTTGCGTCCATCTTGTCCGCTCATAGGCTGCTGGTGTGTTCAGGGGGATTGATGGCACATTGCTATTTTGAGGCAACTGAAACCTGGTCTAAAGTCAATGGCGCAATATTTTTTTGTTATTTAAAGAGTTAGTAATGTGCGCCTATAGGCGGGTTCACAACGAGCGTACACTCTGCTTATTATACACACATCAGCACACAAACATGCCAAATATTACAAATAAAAGTATTACAATGTAAAAGATTATTATTGTGTACATAAAGATACAGCGGAATCTGGCTTGTCCCGTAGATGGTCTGCTTGTGTGCTTTAAAGAGATGGTTCGGAGTAAAATCAACCTAGGTTCCTTTGCACCATGACCTCGAGTCAATATATAATATATTGGATATACTGGCTTTCTGCCAGGACTTTTATGTGCTTTTCCCTAATCACTGAAGTGACCTCGACGTGCGGGTTAGCGGTAGCATTAGCCATCAGGCAAGTGTTCTCCTGATGTACTTACAAACTTTCCAATGCCTCGTTTTATGAGTACAGAACCTATTAGACAATAAGATAAGACAACTTGCCACAGTAACATCCAACTTGCATTTGTACATCTTATGTACTTTACTTTGTAATCAAATATATCAATATTAATTTAGTAGTTGTTAGTTAATCTTGCTGATCTTTTTGTTAATAAAATTATTACAGTTGTGTCTTCCTTGTGTTGATAATACAGCTCTACAAGTAAACGATATCTCACAAATCCTAGTCCCTTGTCCAAACTCCCTCCAATTTACATCATTTTTATGTATTCACCAATCTTGCGTGACTTTACAGTATTTTCATATTAAGGTGAAACTTCTTAACAGATGCCCGTAATAAAACGAGGAAGGAGTCTGACACTCTTACACTAAATGAAGTGTGAGCAAAACCCACAATATAAATTTGGTGCCACCTATGAGACCCACTGCATTCTGTCTGTCTGTCTGTCTATCTGTAGATTATGGGATGGGTAAGAGAAGTTCTATTATCTGTATTGCTTTTTGTGATTCCAGCATCTCATTTGAATTATTTCGACTTCATAATACTGGATTGTCAAAAACGAGTCCCCTGAGAAAAAGATTGGGAAAGATTGATGGCATAGAAACACATTTGTTTAAATTCACTGAATAGTTACTCCACTTTAGCACACAGTTTGGAAGCATACATACATACACATACCACTCACAGTCCAACATAACCAGGCTCCAAATGGCATCATTTTCTTTCTTTTACTTTTTTTACTTGGAAAACATGCCTTTTTTTCTTTTATTGAATGTACCACATTTGCAAAGGTTAGCATGATTTGACTTGCCTGTAAAGTTGGTGGTAAATGGAGGCATATTGAAGGAAGCTTATGTATATTTTATAGTGATTGTGGCAGCAGTAACTAGCACTTGTTTTACTGCATTCAACACTTTTTGTGGGCATGTTTGCTGCATTACCTAATTAGCATAATTCCTTTAGTGAATCATGAGCAAATACACAACAGTATCATGGTGCAATTCATTTGTTTTGAATTCTAACCATAGACACAGAGCACAATACAAAGCACAGTACGTGTTCATACTGCATGTACTGCAGATATTCAAAAGAAGATTAATCTCCAAACTTAGCCTCAATCACCCCGGTAAAGCTTTCGTCGCCCCTAAAAATTCAAACAAACTCCACTTTTGCACCTGCCCACCATTATCATTTAATCTTTCTCAGCTCTGGTGCAGGATTTAGACTCTGAGTGCTTTGAAGGGACAAAGATGAGATGAATATGGAGCGCTTCCTGAACCAATAAGCACAGTGCTATTGTTGCATGCACAATTAGATCAAGAGAAGCCATGGGAGGCGGCATTGAATTCATAGGGTAATGGTTTTTGTTTAGCACCGCTCTCTATAAGCTGCATTCATCTATCACTGATAGCAGTGGTCTCTGGATGTACAGAGTTCCGGGACAAGACCAGCCTTTCAGTCAGTGTGTTTTTGACCTAACGACCTGCAATTTATCCAAAAAGCAAGCATGTTTAATATACGACACCTAATTACATTCACAGCAGATTGCCAATTAATCTCTGCCCCCGGTGAACCCCAAGGCTTAACACAAGAGCCATTTCACAGATGAAAATCACTCGCAATTATTTGTATCTTGACCACAGAAGAAATTATATTCTCTTTATGCTTTTCTTGGAGAGTTTCAACTGTAATGGCTGTCCCTGAGATTTTATCCCAAACTGCATTGTGGTACACAGTAAATTGTAATGTGTTTTTTAATAATTTTGTTGCAGGTCTCAGCCACATTATTCTCATATTAAAGTTTTTGAAAGCTCAAAAATATGCAGTTAATTAACTATAAATGAAAACATGCCCTTTCAAACACCTCCTAAATTTTACTGTACCAGGAAACCTCTTATGCATTTAGCTCTCAGTTTTACAAGCAAGTAGCATCTCCTAATCCTCCCAAATATGGAAGTTAAAATATAAAACATGGCAGCTAGTCCATCTGTCCGGTTTTAGGTTGGACTGTCTGGTTTTGAAAGACCATGTCCACGTACTGGCGCAGCCTTGAGCCGGATGCTCATTTGTTCTCCTTTTATACGTTTACCAGTGTAAATAAAGAATAAACATAAATAATTTTGTATTTCACCATTTTAATTATGTATTTCACCATTTTCATGATTCATTGAACTTAGAGTTCAAATCAGTTGATATTTCACTGGTTTTGCCATCCTTCTGTTAAACTGTCTTACAAATGAATTAGGTTTAATAGATGTCAGCTGTTAAATTTAAGTACACAATTAGATAATAACAATTTAAGTCAACCAATTACCAAGCAATGCTTAATTTTGTTCAGTCTGTGGTGTAAAAAGTTTGCATTAGCATTAGAAAAAACACATTCAAGCAAAACATGGTCAGGTCAAAGTGTCTGAATAATTTTTGGTCCCAAATCCTTTTTCAATTTTATTGGTAGTCACTGTATGAAGAATTTTTGGGTACAATATGTCACAGTTTAGGGCCTACTTTATTTTTCTATCCTCACTTACACAAATTAAAAGTGTCCTGCACCCATTAGTAAAAAAAAAATATATCAAACAGTATATCTGGTGTCTGATTAATTATTGGTTTGACTACCAAAAAAATAAAAAATAAAAAATATATATAAATATATATATATATATATACCAGAACGTTCTAAATGACACATAAATTAAAATGTCATACAGTCTTGTCACAAGTTACCTCACTGTCAAATAGTTTGAACTTTAGTAACTGCTGTTACAGAATTAAATTAATCATAAATAACATAACATTTATTTTTCTTGCAGGATTAACATTTAAATGCTTTTGAAAAATAAATGTCCCTAGCACTTAAGTTAGTGTGTCTGGGAATTAAAAGCGGAAATGAAAATAGACAGCTATAACCTCATGACCCAACAACAAGCTGAAGTATCAAGGAATCCAAATTTGCTTTTACCTAGTAACAGAGAATTAGACATATATGAGGAACCAAATCATGTTGGAGAAACATTATCATGTCACCTTTGCCATGCTCCTATTCTATAAAAAGTGTTGCACTCTTTATGTCGGGGAGATTCTCTCTGAAATTCAATTCAAATGCATTGCCTGGAGTGTGTCTGGTTCCTGCTGTGCAGCAGGTTTAGTGGAACACTAGAGATCTCATTCCCAAGTGATAGTGTTCATCAGGGACGAGACGTTGTCCGACTTGAAGCAGGTGTCGAAGTGGAGACGCCTTGTAGAGTATAAATTTGTAGGTGTCGAAGTGGACAAGCCCTGTTTAGCTTAAGGCAGGTCCATAGGGGAATTTCTACCACACTGCCAACAGTTTGAATCAACTGTGAGATATTAAGATGACTTTATGTTGTTCCTATGAGGCTATTCTATCATCACTGTTCACTTTCATGAAGAAACTAATTTTATTTTGATGACATTGAGCATCAGCAACAAAAAACAACTGCATCCCCAATGTGAATGCGTGATCTATAACAGTATTTTCTGGAAACGTTTGAGTTGAACCAATTCTTCTTATTGTCACCATGCAGTGCAAAATGTGGCATCACAATTGCAGGTAGTTGTAGGAATTTATCAGGTCAGTGTGTTGCTATGTGGTTGCTAGAGGATTCCCGAAAGTCAAAAACAGCTCACCTCTAATGATGTTACGGTCAGAGTGGTTCAGGTGCCTCTTTCCACTGCTTAAAGTCCCCCTGTAGTCAATAATTGCATCCCTTTAAACTCATCTTTGATCACCAAAATTACATATCTAAAAGTTTTTTGCCTTTTCAATAGCTTGAATGTAATTCTACACCCTTGCCCCATTTAGAATATGTTCTATGAACATGCAAATGAGCCCCGCCTCCACTCACTCGTTGACAAGGTAGTTTGTGACGTCAGAAACACAAGCGATTTCAAAACGCGTTTTTGAGCCTGTCTTTGTTTCACTGCAGTTTTAAGGCGCCCTATTTTAACGGTCTGAAACGCAAGTATCAAGCGCGAAACACAAGTAACTTTGTGGGCGGGTCTGGGGCGCTGTTGCTATTATACCGG
Organism: Vimba vimba; assembly: GCA_022828995.1. Classification (NCBI taxonomy): domain Eukaryota; kingdom Metazoa; phylum Chordata; class Actinopteri; order Cypriniformes; family Leuciscidae; genus Vimba; species Vimba vimba. The sequence goes on from CM040833.1 coordinate 29,775,639, forward strand.
CGGGATAAATGACTCTTGTGCCCGACGCAAATCTAAAAGGGGTTGGTCTGAAGTAGCTTCATTATTCATAGGTGTGGTTTGGGCGTAACGTGAAATAAACCAATCAGAGCGTCATCTCACATTCCCTTTAAGAGCAGGCACGCTTGTTCTAAAGCGGATTCCTATTATAACGGCGGATTTGCCAGACGCGATTCACAGCCGAGGAGACCGACGTTCTCGTCAGGGCCGTAAAACACAGAGAAGTGACGTTGGGGATGGAGAAACACACACAAATTAGCTTCGGTTAAACAGGCGTATGATAATTTGGTTAAATGTATAAGCTAGATGTATGCTTTTATAATAATCTATCTATCTATCTATCTATCTATCTATCTATCTATCTATCTATCTATCTATCTATCTATCTATCTATCTATCTATCTATCCATCTATCTATCAATCATAATAATGTATGATTTGCAAAAATGAAAACTGCTGCTTCTGTGTAGATGAGAGAATCAAAGTGTATGCGCATTGTGCACACGCTACATTGATTATGGCCAAGCATGCGCCCTTAAAATAGCATATGAATAACATGCGCAACGCGCCACTGACTTTAAACTAGGTTTTTTTGGCCAGTGGCGGAATTGTTTTCTAAACCTGTAAAATAGCATGAGGGAACGTTTGCACCGGAACACGCCTCCTCTTTGCGCTGAACCGCCCCCGCGAGCGCAAGTGTATTTCTTAGTTAACCGACGTGCGTCTGTGGAGGGAAAAGTCCGCTGTGCGCGGGTGCAAAATAGGAATGATACATGCGTCGGTGTACAAAGTCAATTGCGCTGGGTGCAAGATAGGGCCCAAGGAGAAAATACTCAGCAATGTTAAAAACACCACTTTGACATATGAACAACATTTAAAAGCTTAAATTTCACCACAGGGGGACTTAGATAAGTAATAGCTCACTATTAAAGACCATGTCCACCTACTGGCACAGCCTTGAGCTGGATGTTCATTTGTCCTCCTTTTATACCTTTACCAATGTAAATAAATAAATAAATAAATATGTTAAAGTTGATATTAAGTGATACACATTTAGACACAAAATTGTCGATATTGACTGTTTTTGCTGCATTTCACCAACGAAAATAGTTCCAAACAAACTAAAGCCACAGAAGAAATGTTGCATCTTTGATCAACACAGTGGTGTTTTGTTGAATGAAAGCTGAATGATTCAGCTTTTTTGAATGAATCAGGAGAGTGAATCAATAAATCATTGACCTATTCATAAAGACAGTGGCTGCATCCAAAATCAATCGTAGAAAAGTAAAAGCTCACTATTCCAGATGTTGCACAATATAAAGTGTCACTCATGCTCTCGTAGCACAAATGTTGCAAGATGAGTTAAATGTCAAAATCCACATTTATGGTTAGAAGTTTCCCCAAATGATTAACTTAAGTATGAGCAATAGTAACAGTGAAGAAAACCTTCAGATTTTGGAACATTTTTAAGCACCTCCTAGACTCATTAAACCCACTGACTTCCACTTAACACTTAATTAGTACTATGTTAATTAGTGGTTAATTACTCAGTAAATAATTAGCGATGTAAGATGGTTCTGTTTGTGAGCGTTAACTCCACACTAGTGATTTCATCTTAATGACCTCAGTCCCTCACCTCATTATTCACTGCTCCAGCTATTAAAGTTTGGTCAATGCAATATCCCTCGTCTCACAGGCTTAAACACAGTCCTGATACCAGTTTCATCATTACTATTCATTTGAGTGGAACTTGGAGCTTAACCAAACTTATGACCCTTATATCCCTATAGTGTATGGGACGAGTTTCACAAGTTTACATCATTTAGTGAGGAGTCGTCCTATGGGGAAGTGAAAGGATTCTGGAATAATTGTCACTGGAATGAAAAAAATCAGCCATTTAAATACTATCTGATTGGCAGGAATACATGAACATGCTGTGAACATGATTTTATTTTTAAGCATATAAACCTTTCAAGACACATTGCATACTGAAGAGATATTGACCAATCAGAGAAGCCACTGTTACCATGGAAATGAGAACTGCAGCAGAGGAGCTCAGCAGCGACCAGCCAATCTCACAAAGTATTGTGAATGACATAATCCAGTCATTCTCCCAACACTCTTTAAACTGCTTATATACTTACAGGGTAACACTTTAGAATACTGTTCCTTCATTAATGAATAATTACACAGGAACAAACGAGTAACGCATTATTAACATTCTAGTAACTACTATTAACTAACAATAAACTCTGATTAACAAATTAGTAGTAAAATGTAATGGTAACCCACTAGTAATGACTCAAGTATTACTACATCATTTTAAGGAACTACTAATTATTTGGATCAGTATTTTAAAGTGAAAAACATGATAACTACCTAATATTGACTGAAGTCAGTGTAAGCTTTTGAGATTTTTGTAAGATTTTGAATATCAATTCCTTCCAATGGATTTGGTAACACTTTAGTCATTACTAGTGTGTTATCATGTTTTTCACTTTAGAATACTGATCCAAATAATTAGTAGTTCCTTTAGAAAGATGTAGTACCACTTGAGTCATTACTATCAAAAACCTTACAAAAGCCTTAAAACTTACAATGACTTCAGTCAATATTAGGTATTTATCATGTTTTTCGCTTTAGAATACTGATCCAAATTATTAGTAGTTCCTTTAGAAGGATGTACTGTAGTAACACTTGATTAATTACTAATGAGTTACCATTACCTTATTATATATTATGCATTATTAATATTAATTATGAACCTGTATATAGTAGTTCTTAGTAGTCTTCAGTGAGGTATGAAAAATAGTAGTTACTGATTAGCTAATAGTGAACTACCACATTCGACTGAACGCTATGACTTACTAATTCGTTAATCAGAGTTTCTTGTTAGTTAATAGTAGTTACTACAATGTTAATAGTGCATTACTCATTTGTTCCTGTGTAGTTATTCATTAATGAAGGAACAGTATTCTAAAGTGTTACCACTTACAGATATGTCAATATTTTGCAATTAAGAAATGTAAAATCAATTATTATAATCAAGAGTTGATTGAACTGTCGTTGTTGATTTGATTACTCATTCCCAGTGCTTCATAGGACGAGTAATTCACAATTTTTTTTTACAATCACTTAACTAGTACTTTTGGAACTTTGATGTGAGTTTTAAAAAATCTAAACCGATGATTTCATATCAGAGCTGGTTCAAGGATTGGACCTCTTTATTGAAGGTTGTTGTTTTTTTTTTTTTTTTGATCCCTTTAGGGAGAAAATGAATGGGAATGATACTTCTGGATCCGAGGCCCCTGAAGGCTCTATTTGACTCTGTGCATTTGTGCTCAGCAGCTGTGCCAGAGTGATAATCATCCCAAGGGAATAGTTTCAACGGTGGCCCAGTAGTGCACAACTTAGTGCACATTTAAAAAGCAAACATACGTTCACAACAGAAAAGCTCCCGACCACTAGAGGGCTCTCGGTAAAGTAAAGTTAGTTTCCGTGCCACTCTTCTATAGAGTCGGGAGTCTTACAAAGATATCAATACCACTATTAGTTTTAACAGTATGCAACCATTGTATATCAACATGAAATATTAATTCAAATTCACCTACGTGCAATATTCACTCAAAACAGCTCGATGTAGAAAAGATCTTACATCAAAACTGTAAACAATCCATTCCCTCAACTCATTATCTGGACTCCTATTCTATAGATTTCTAGGTAAACATGCAAGACGGACATCTTGACCATTTCACTCGCGTCTCGCATTTTTCGAACGCTGAGAAGTTAAACTTAAAAAAACTTTTTTTCTTTTTTTTTCATTCCACTGCATCTCGTGTTTTCAAATGCAAAAAAAAGTGTGATTAGCGCTTCGGATCTTTGTATTAAACTATGCCTAAATACAGTACATGATGCTGTTTTGTTCATAATTGTCTATGCAATTTACGAAATTATATTTGATTTATAAACGTTAATCTTAAACGTGATGCACTTTTTTGTTGTACGTGATGTTATTTCATTGCTTTGAATATATAGTTTATTATGTTACATTTGTATTTTGCTCATTGCTCCCTAACTGAAATGATGCCTTTTAAATTAGTATATAATTTGAATATTAGTTCTATTTAAGTACAAAATTCAAATTTAGTCTTTCAGCCATTTTGACAGCCCTAATTACCTCATTGCTATTTTTTTCTTTATTAACAATATCAAATAGAATTAAAATATACAAATATTTAGTGTTATTGAATATTTGGCCTGGATTATTCCAAATGGTTACATACTAAATTATCACATAATTACTTTGGCTGACAGGAACGGTTAAACATACAAACAAAGTATACAGCACAAAAGCCATGGCTAGAGAAAACAAGCATTAGTGTAATTATTCGTTCATGAGTAACCTGAGAGAGTGAGTCAACATAAGTAAACTCAGAGATAGAGTGAAGTATAGCTTGGTCTCTCTTACTGTACATCCATGGAAGAACTGCAGTATTTGCACACATCGGAAAATGGATGAAACAGGTGATTTTCTAAAGAAATGTTCTTTGGAAATATTTGAAGACAACACTGACTGTTATGTCGTACATGTATGTATGTTTGTGGCAGTTTAATGTGGAAAAGTTTGAACTTATTCGAATTGTCATTATCTGTCATTATCATTTCATTATGTAATTCAATGACATTTAAAAACACTTTACACAGACCTTTGGTGATCCTAATCCTGATGTGTCTGATTCTTTCCTGCTTTAAAAGCTTTTCTATGTGGGTTGTAAAGACACAAATAAGCACTCTCATTTTCCCAGCTAATGTCAGCTCTCGCACATAATGTGAGTCATGCTTCAAAGTTTTAATTTAAGGCTGTAATGTAGCTAACAGTCTTTAAGGTTTCAAGACATGAAACATTGATTGTTCTCTGAGGGGTCTGGCTGGAATGGATTTTTTTTTCTTTCTTTCCCCAAAGAAGTTTCTCTCAAATTAAGCTATTAAATATTCGTATTCACTATTTAAAAGGTCTAAAGGTAACAACACGTCTAATATATTGTTATTTATCCTTAAATTTCAGTCTATGCTCAAAACGATTTACGAAGACTTGAAACAATCCTGGTAATCACATGGACAATTTTTATTGATCTTTTTCTGGTCATAAAGAAAAAAATATATATTTTTGTGTTCCATGAAAAAAAATTCACATATGGTTTTGGATTGACATTAGCATGAAAATTTGTTTGTATGGTTCTTGTAGGCCATCAATTTGGAAATTACCATGAAGGTGTAATATTTAATATGTAAACAATATTATTGTCCAGCTCTAATCTTCTAAATGTGACTATAAGGCATGAAGATATTAAGATATCATAAACATTTACATCATGATTTTCACTGCTGCTAATTAAAACACTGTGTTTTGTAAAAAAGAAAAAAAAGAAAAAAATGCAATACACGTAAAATGACTTGATTTAAAGGTAAAAAGGCAATTTGCCATAGTGCTTATTCCAACTGAAAGAGCATAATCCTACACTTTTCATATACTGTAGTAAAGAAGAGTGTCCTTTCATCTGAAAACATCCCAGAGCGCTGGGCCAATATGGACTGTATCTTGACAGATGCCACTGACAGATGGCAGACCTGATTCACACATGTGGACTCTTAAAGGCATAGTTCACCCCAAAAAAATATATTAATAATAATAATAATAATAATAATAATATATATATATATATATATATATATATATATATATATATATATATATATATATATATATATATATATATATATATATATATATTATTCACCCCCAAACCTGAATTAATTTCTTTCATCACACAAAAGAGGAATGCTCTTTTCCATGCAATTACAATGAATAGGGACTGAGCATCATAAAAGTAGTCAATTTGTGCACTATATTCCTATAAGGGCCTATTTACACTTGTCACTTAATGCATTTTTACTGATCAGATAGCTATCTGATTTGTTAAAACTGTTTCATTTACACTTGACCACATAATTGTGTCTCCACAAAACGAATATAGATCCCATCTTCAATTCCCATCCTTGATGCTATATTTAATGTAGAGTTCATGTTAGCAACAGATGCGCTGCAATTTATTAACCATCAGCTTAGTCTTTACCATTTTGGGAGGAATAAAATTTACATTCAACAGCCATTTGCATTTACATGTACCAGTTTTGTCTGGAATGCGTCTTAGACCACCTTCTGAATTGGTTTGAGTGATCGATATAAAGGCGTCCTTTACCGCTGGCAAAATGGGCTTTCAATAAAACTTTGCTGCCTATACAGTAGAAAGATGAAAAAATGAAATCAGTGCTACCTGAAAAGAGAAAACAGAGAAAAAGGCTGTTGTCCTTGTGATGGATTTTTTTTAACTAATCATAACTCTGAAGATTGTGTCAAAATCAGATGCTGGCAATCTCATGACATATTTAGTAATCAACTGAATGTAGGGCTGAGCAAATATGGGCAGAACTCTTTACTGCCCTAGTACTTCAAAAAGCCTTTTAAAGGTACACATGTGAATTAAACGTGGCACAATGGCCTTCATAATCACAGTATGCTAATGCCTATCTAGTGCAAGGGATTTCATCAATATGCTGATTGAGGACTGTTGGCACACTCCAGGCACAGGATGGTTCTGTCGGGAGAGACAGAGTCATTTGCACCTCAATAGACGCGTTTCCACTGTAGGGCCAGTGCGAGCCAGGACTTTAAACGGGCCGTGCCGGGCTAAAAGCTTCGGGCCTGTAGCACCGGACCCAAAATCTGCTGCGTTTCCACTGTCGGGCCAGAAGCTCCACAGCGCTTCACTAAAACCTGCCCGTAACACGCCTCTCGGGAACAACGTCACTCAAACCCATCATTTCACCAACAAATGGAGGTTTTATCAGAAAACTAATCAGAAAGAAATCACTGGAAACAGCATGATCGCAAAACAAACACCGTTTGCTGGCATATTTGTAGTTTACTTGAATATTTTAAACCCAAGCATCGATTGTTTTACCACAGATTTACAATAAAAAGTGATACATTGATCATAATGAATCAATTTGTGTCAAAATTGCACATTAGTCACACAGAAGTGGTTTACTGTTAGGTCTACTTCACAAAAGAAAGAGGACAGACTTAGCCTACTTATTCAGTCGAGACTGTTTCTGTTTATTTGGTAGTTACAGGACATATTTACATCACATTTAGAAAGAATGATAATTTATATTAATATGCCACCAAAAATACGACCTGAGGAGCTTTAGCACTCCCGAAAAAAAAGTTGCTTTATTTTATGATAGTCTAGTATTGTTTTGTCTTGTGTTCTCCTTGTCTTGTGTGGACTTTTAGCTTGTTTGTCTGTGTATTTAGACCTCTGTGTTTCAGTTGTTGTTTGTTGGTGGGTGTAGCTTGTAGCTGTTTCCTGTTCCTGTCCTGAGTTCCTGGTTCTGTTGTTTTCCCTGGATTACCTGTTTGTTTCATTAAAGTAGTGTTTGCATGTGGATTCTCTCTCTGCTTCGTCCTTGCCTCATCGTTACAGAACGACAGACCAAAAATGAATCCAGCAGCATTAAAGGGGAATCTCCAGCCAAGTAGGCGGCTACGCCTGATTCTTATTCCCACGTCCACGTCTGCCGAGCCGGAGCTTCTTCACGTCAGGCCTGCCAAGTCTGAGTCTCTTCACGTCATGCCTGCCAAGCCTGAGTCACCTCACGTCAGGCCTGCCGATCCAGAGACTGTTCACGTCACGCTTGCCGAGCCAGAGACTGTTCACGTCACGCTTGCCGAGCCAGAGACTGTTCATGTCACGCCTGCTGATCCAGAGACGCTTCAAGTCACGTCCACCGATCCAGAGACTGCTCCCATCACGCCCACTGATCCAGAGACTGTTTTCGTCACGTCCGCCGATCCAGAGGCTGTTAACGTCACGTCTGCCGAGCCTGAGTTTCTTCACGTCAGCCCTGCCGAGCCTGAGTTATCTTTTTTAGCTTGTTTTCCTGTGTATTTAAACCTCTGTGCTTCAGTTGTTGTTTGTCGGTGTAGCTTGTAGCTGTTTCATGTTCCTTGTTCCTGTCCTGAGTTCCTTGTTCTGTTGTTTCCCCTGGATTACCTGTTTGTTTCATTAAAGTAGTGCTTGCATGTGGATTCTCTCTCTGCTTTGTCCTTGCCTCATCGTTACAGGTATAAAGAGTAGGCTACTGACAGATAAAATTAAAACATGATTGTGATAGCCATTATGATTTGTCTGATTTCTTCAAGCGTTCATATTTACTATGGTAATGGTTAGTGTGCATAGTCTTTTGCATCGCGTATAAATATTTCTATCTTATACAGTGATCAGAATCCACATCGGATCACAAACAGAAGGCATTCAAACATGTACAGTAAGTGAGTTCTAAGGTAAATTATTTTAAAAGTCTTTAATGCTGACAGAATCGTCCAGTGCTGCCATCTCCAGAATCGGACTCGTAAACTCTGTCTCTGTTCGTAACCACTCCTCTAGCCCGAGCTGGCCTGCTTTGGACCAGGGTATTCAGCAGGCCATAAAACCCTGGCCGTTGGCCCAGAGGAAGCCCCGGAAGTGAAAGTGGAAATGCGACTTGCCCTGACATACCATTTGCTTCACAGGACATACACTTTCAACTACATACTGTTTATTTACTAGTGTGTTCTAATATGTAACTATGCCATGTTTGGTATCATCTGACAGCTTATAAACTGAAATAAATGGTGGTGAACTTAATAGAGATATTAAATTATCCTAATGTACAATCTAGGTACAATTGGTTAAACATGTATTGAGGAGAATATGTTAATGTTCTTCTCCCCCTTTTGATCACAACCCATTTGCCTCATCTTTTGGTTTCCTGACGGTCGGTTTCGGTGTTGGTATTCCACTCATGTTTAACAATGCTTTTCTCAGGGTATAAGAAGGAAAGGTAACTGTTGATCTAGGAGAGGGGCTTTAACACTCCCGCACACCGGTGCGTAACCTCATACTACAAGAAAGGCTTTTACGGCCTCTTCTGCACAACAGTGCATTATTTGTTACAACTTAGTTTTCTATACAGTATGTTGTTCCATTCTACTGTCTGTATATTTAAACATGTAACTTAATAAATAACTTTGCCTGCTTTAAAGGCTTTGAGAATCTTTCCTTTTCTCACTGATTATGTTGAAAGCTAAAGTGATTATAACTTTTGTTATCTAAATGTTCAGGTTAAATCCTACGTTTTCCTATCAGTTCTAAGAAAGACCTTTACCTTTAAAGAATAAGAGGTTAAAGAATAACAACAACTTTAAAGGAGTCAGATTAATTATATGGGAGACAGATAAATATTTAAATTATACACGTCATCCTTCAACTGCCTTTTGTTCCGATTATTGGTTAAAAAATAGCAGCGTAAGCTTCCAGCCTTACATGAACATCTAGCCTTTTCCATTTTTTTAAAGATTTGAGATCTAAGTTTGCTTCTACAGAAGGGTTTGCATATGAAGAACCAATCAAATTGTAGGGAAATTATGTAATGTTTCATGTCATTTTTGCCAGTTTGTTGTGCAGGTGAGGTGGCATTACCTGCTCTGGCTTTCCAGCCTGTCGCACCTCCTCCGGTGCCATTGGGACAGCTGCAGGGTCATCAGCTGGACACCGCCGTTCATAGATGTTTCGCCCCCATGACCAGTACATCTCCAGGCGGGGGGGCCGGTGGCATGCTGGGGACGTCTCCCCACCACCCCCTGCAGCTGCCTTCACTGGGGTGATGATCCCCACCCCATTTCTTTCCTCCTCAACCAAAGCCAGTAGCTCCCTTTCTCTGCTTCCTCTCCCAGCACCCCCGTGGCTTTCCTCAGCCTTGAGCCTGTTACGCCCACTCCGTGTAGCAGCTGGACTGCTGCTTTGCCCACGAAGCCTCGACAGCCAATCTCCACAGGGTGAACAGTTGCTTTCCAGCCAGCATCTTTACACTCTGCTGCTAACTCGGCGTACTTCTGGCGCTTCCTTTCGTGGGCTGCTGCCATATTCTCCTCCCAGGGGATGGTTAACTCGATGAGGAGGGCTCGCTTCGCCGCTGTAGACCACATGACTATGTCTGGTTGGAGAGCAGTAGTCATGATCTCTTTTGGAAAGACCAGCTGTTTCCTAAGATCTGCCAGCATCTGCCACTCTTTACCAGGTGCGAGCATGTTGCCCTTCTTCTCAGGAAATAGATGTATACCACCGGGCTTTACAAACCCTGTCAGGGCATGCTCTTTTGTTGCCGTCACCATACCACAGTGTGAGGTTCCTAGGGCATGGAAGGGTGTCGTAGGTCGCCCTCAACAGGAAAATGAGCCTGGATTGAGGCGTCCTCCAGATATCCGCCCAGGTAATACGCCTGTTTATGGTAGCATCCCATCTCGTCCAGGCTCCTTGCGCGCCCTGGGATATTGCCTTCAGATGGAAACGCTCCTTCTCCAGTCTGGTGATTTCGTCCACCACCATGATCTTCTGCTGTCTCTTGGTGGCTTTGGACCAGAATTGCTGCGCTGCTCCCCAGCCCAGGCCAGCACGACTGGTCTGGACGGCCCCCATCACTTCTCTGTGTTGCAGACTGGCGATGGCGCGCTCCACCTCTGTTTGCGCCTTCCATTTGCGGCCTGTGCGGATGGGAATGTTTGCACTCCTTATGAGCGGGTCCGCTGAGTTCTTTAGTTCCAGCACAAGGCGAGCCTTTTCCTGCTTATATCCGAGGCTGATGGATTTGATCGGGAGCTCCAGCATGCTCCGACCGAAGAGCCCTGCATCTGAAATGCATCGGGGCAAGCCTAGCCACTTACGGATGTAGTTGTTGGCTAGGCTATCCATTCTGCTGATTTCACAGACCTTAAGGGGCCACAGGATACGTTGGTACAGGATGTGCTGGTAGCACCACACCTTGTGCTTCCCGGGCAGTTGACTCTGCTCAATCTTTGCCAGACCTTCTGCGAGTTGCTGTTTGGCTATCTTTCCCATCTGCCTGTCTGACAAGTCTGCCGTGTACAGCCTCCCCAGGCTTCGCAGTGGTTTTTCGTCCAGCCGTGGAATGGGCTCCCCTCCTGCGACAAAGCTGTCCTGGACCTGCATTACACCTTTCCTTATCGGCAGGCTTCTTGATTTTTCCGCCTTGACCTTCATCCTCGCCCAAGTGAGAAGTTCATCAAAGCGCCTGAGGAGCCTGTTTGTACAAGGAGCCGTTTGAAGGATGCTTGTCACATCGTCCATGTAGCTCCTCAGGGGTGGTAGCCTCACGCCCGATGGTAATTTGATACCTCCAACTACCTGCCTGGCCCCTATGAGGATTACCTCGAAAGCCATCACAAACAGGATGGGGGAGATGGCACACCCCATCGCAATGCCACGTTCTAACTGCTGCCATCCTGTCGTGTAGCCCTCTAGTGTGAAACACATGCGCAGGTTGCTGAAATATCTGGCAATGATGTTCTTTATACAACCCGGGACATGGAAGAACTCCAAGGCGAACTCAATCAGCCTGTGTGGAACTGAGCCATATGCGTTGGCCAGGTCCAACCAAACCACATGCACATCACTCTTCTCTCTCCTGGCGCACTGGATCTGCTCCCAAATCAGCGAAGAGTGCTCAATGCATCCTTGAAAGCCGGGAATTCCAGCCTTTTGGCAGCCTGTGTCGATGTACCCATTTGCCATGAGAAAGTTGGTCATTCTCTTTGCCAGAACGGAGAAGAAAACCTTCCCCTCTACGTTCAACAAGGCAATGCTTCTGAACTGGCTGATGGTCTGGGAGTTCTGCTCCTTGGGAATAAATACGCCGACAGCTTGCTGCCACTCTGCTGGGACTTGCTGCTTCCTCCAAGCTGTTTTCATTAGCTTCCATAGTGCCTTTACTACCTGCGGGCAATTCTTGTAGAGCTTGTAGGGAAGCCCATTTGGCCCTGGGGCTGATGCTGACCTTGCCTTCCTGATTACCTCCTCCACTTCTCGCAACTTAGATGGAGAACTGTCGAAAGGTAAAATTGGGGGGGCTGGCCGCGGTACATACCCTGGAGAACCAAGGTGTGATGTTCGTTTGCTGTCACTGTACTGGCTCTTGATGTGCTGTTCCAGCTCCTCCTTACTGACGTTCAGCTTTCCGCTTCTCTTTTCGTCCAACAACTGCCGGGCATACTTGAAGGGATCTCTAAAAAAGTTGGTTCTCTCTTTCTCCCATCTCTTCCTCCTCCTCCTAATCCTCTCCACTCTCCTCAGCCTGGCGAGGTTTTGTCTGACCTCGTCCCACAGGACCTTCAGGCCTTCCTTCTCCTGAGATGCAGCCTTTCTCCAGTTCCGACGGAGCTGGCGCCTTGCTTTAATGAGCTGTCCGATCTCTCTCTCTCTTCTTCCTTTGGCTGGGGCTGTGGGCTCTTTTTTACTGACCTCGCCAAACCTCTCTCTGCATACCTCGAAGATGATGTCCCCAATGATGTTCAGTTTGCTTTCGATGCTCCCTCTCAACGCCAGCTCCAACAGTTGGCTCAAGTCAGCATCCAGACTCTGCCACGCCACCCGGTCATTCGCTTTTGGCCACTTGATCTTTCCGCGCCTACCTGGCTGCTTCGTTACTGGCTTTATCAGGTGTGCCTCTGGTGGGCTGGTGTCCTCGTAAACGCAGGGTACTTTCTCCATCATGGGGTTTCCTTCAGCCACATCAGGAGACTCAGCACCATTGGGTCCTGCAGCACTGTGGTTGCACTCCCGGCTTCTGGACCCTGTCGTCTGACCTGCTTCCTGAGCAGTGCGAGGTTGCTGGTCTGTCTGCTTCACACACTTCATCTTCCCTTGATGGATACGCAGTCCCCTGCTTGACGTCACCTTCTCCCATCCACATGCACACTTCCGGAGGATTTTCTCGTTGTCGTTATTCGATCCTCCTATTCTATAAAAACTGTTGTATTATTTTTGCTGGTGGGATTCTCTCTGAAATTTGTCTGAGATCCTCCGGCTGTGATTAAAGTTTATTCGAAGGCATTGTCTGAAGTCTGTTGGTTATTATTGCTGCACAGCAAGTTAGTTAGTGGAACAAGTTATTTAGCAAAACACTAGAGATCTTACTTCTATTCCCAAGTGATAGTGTGGCGCGGGTTAAGAACACTAGAGACCTTATTCCCAAGTGATAGTGTTCGAACGGAACAAGACGTCGTTCGACTCTTTGTGAGACTTTTAGGCGGGGTTAGACTGCGGTCAGGTAACTATAATTCTTAGGCATTTTATGCGGTCATAAAATACATGATTCATAAAATACAAAAATTTATACATTTTTCTGATATTGTGAAAAAATATAATTACAGTTACAATACAAGTCAACTCCTCTTTTCACTCTAGGAACATTTTAATGTAAAGCGATTTCAGACACCCCTATTGTGGACCGTACCATTTTTAACCATCGTGGCTAGAAGCAACGGAGATAGAGAACGACTTCAACTTCTCAAGCAAGTGTCAACGTTGAATGACAAAACGCTAGTTTCATAAAGTATCATTCTTTTCAACATTCCTTATTTGTATATTCAAAAATATTTAAAATAATCTAATTTAATACAGTTATAATTTTTCAATGTAAATTATTTAATTTTATTGGTAACAGCCTAGTGTCTAATTATTTTAATTTAATATATTTATCAAATTTAAGAATTTGAAATGAAAGATGGAGCATACATTTAATAAAATTAGGGGAAAATGCCCTTTATAAAGGTACAAAAAATTATTCTGAGTGTTTTCAAACAGTGATTGCCCCCGGAACCCCCGGAACCCCCGGAACCCCCTAGAGATACCAAGCTCCACCAACAAAAAAATGTGGGAAACACATTAGGCTATATGATGATCTACAAAAAAAAAAAACACATTTAATTATCTTATTATTAAAATACGTTATTATGATTTTACCACCTCTGCCTCATTTTGAGCCAGGAAAAACTCTGAAATAGGCAATAGGTTTCTTGTAAAGGTATTACTTTTACGAGTAATTAGAATGGTATTTCAGTGCACTTAACTTCTAACTTTTGGGAGTTGATCAAAACAGTTCTCTTTTGGATATATAATAACAATGAGATATTCTGTAGCCTACTGATTATCAGTTTGTCGCATGTTTAGACCTTGTATGTGTGTTGCACAACACATGTTGCACTTGGTGATCACAGTGGGGATTGATATGGTAGTGGACCATGATGGTCATAGAAGAAGTGAAGGAGCAGTACCCCCCAATTATGGTGGGGTAATTCACACTCTGCATACAGGTAAGAAAGCTGTTGCCATAGTGATACATTTTTACCATAATGCTGTTTGAAAAGTAGACAGTACAATACAATTTTCAGTGATGAACCTACTCTTACAATAACTGTTCTGTTAATAACCATCTGTTCATAGGGGGGGATAAAGTAGTATAATCAGTAGTTCCCTTTCGTACAGTCACAACGAGTTACGATCTATGGAACCTACATGTGTGGCTTCTGGACAGGATGAGGCAGATTTGAGTACCCTACCACCTCCGGTGATGGCTACCATAATTTCCACTAGAGCCTTGTCCACGAGACACGCGTATGCGTTGAAGTGGAACCTCTTCGTAATGTCATGCTTTCCTTCCTGCAAGATGGGTTGGAGCGAAGGCTGTCTCCCTCCACCCTCAAAATGTATGTTGCCGCTATCGCCACACATCGCAATGCAGTTGAAGGTAAGTCTGTGGGGAAGCATGACCTGGTCATCATGTTGCTTAGAGGAACGAGGAGACTAAATCCTCCTCACTCTCCTCTTGTACCCTCTTGGGACCTCGCAGTGGTGCTATCTGCCCTGCAGAGAGCTCCCTTTGAGCCTAAGTTCCTGTCATGAAGACAGTGCTCCTGACCGCTTTGGCCTCCATCAAGAGGGTAGGGGACCTGCAGGCATTTTCGGTTGACGAAGCGTGCCTGGAATTTGGGCCGGCCAACTCTCACGTGATCCTGAGATCCCAGCCTGGATACATGCCCAAGATTCCCACCACTCCGTTCAGAGATCAGGTGGTGAACCTGCAAGCGCTGCCCTCAGAGGAGGCAGACCCAGCCTTGACACTGCTCTGTCCAGTACGCGCTCTCCGTGCTTACGTAGACAGAATGCAGTGTTTCAGGACCTCAGACCAGCTCTTTGTCTGTTATGGTGGGAAGCTGAAGGGAAAGGCTCTCTCCAAGCAAAGGTTGTCTCACTGGATAGTGGACGCCATTGTCTTGGTTTTCCAGATGCAGGGCCGACCATGCCCCCTTGGTGTGAAAGATCACTCCACTAGGAGTGTGGCTTCCTCTTGGGCTCTAGCGCATGGCGCCTTTCTGACAGACATCTGCAGAGCTGCAGGCTGAGCGACACCCAGCACATTCGAAAGATTCTATAATCTCTGAATGGAGCCAGTGTCCTCTGTACTCGCCACCAGTGGCTGGTAATAGGACCCGCTCAGTGCCATCGCTTGCTGCGCCATTTCACTCCATGGACTGGATGCGTGCGCTATTTCACTCAGATGAGTTCTTCCTCCAAGACCCTGAGTTCCTCCTATACTGATAATGCCGTCACCAGAGTGCTGTCCAGTTGCTCAGCCCTCGTGATTGGCTAGGTGTTCCATGTGCATGGTTCCACCGTTGGGTGACCCCCACATGTGTTTTTCCAAGGTTAGTCTCCTTCGAGCTTGTGTTTTCCCTCTCTCTCGAGGTTGAAACATTCCACCCTGTGGGTTGGATACCTCTGAGTCTTCCATATGCATCCCGTACTTGGGCATATGTGTATTCTAAGTCCTCCCCTACAAAACGTGGCGAGGCATTGTGTTACATGTTCCTCCTGGGATATGTTACTCAGTGTACCTTGGTATTCTTGCGTTAAGCCTAGCCCTTCGTCCTTGCTATTCTCATGACATGGAGCTCAGTCTTGTGCAGGGCACTGGAAGACAGCCGATGTGGCATGATTATACAGGGACCCCCAATTTCGTCAGTCACTGACATAACTCGTAGTGACCGTACGAAAGGGAACGTTTCGGTTACGAATGTAACCCTCATTCCCTGAGTAGGGAACGGAGACGTTACGTCCCTCTGCCACAACCGCTGTACCACTGGAATAGCCTGGAGTTCAGTCTCAGCTCCTCAGCGAGGAAACATAATGCAAGATTGCCAGCGCTCCTTTTATATGTACGCGGTAGGGCGGAGTCGCAGCATGCAAATTCTGCAGACCCAAGGCATTTTCAAAACTCGAAGGTGATAGGCTTCTAAGCGAAACCCCCAATTTCTTCAGTCACTGACGTAACGTCTCCGTTCCCTACTCAGGGAACGAGGGTTACATACGTAACCGAGACGTTTTAATTAAACTACTTGAAGCATGGAGCTGTCAAAAGTTGCTGACAAATAAACATGAATTTCTTGGTCCAGATAACATGGAGAACGAATTAACATTGTTCATTTACATACAGGCCTACTATCGACATTGTAGCAATACAAAGCGGGATGAAAATCTGCAAAGTGACCAGGTGTAAAGCAGGCCCTAAATCTCTGAAGTCAGAAGAAGCTTTGTGAGAGACAGACCAAAATTTCTCTATTTGTTTGTCAGAGAAGCATCAATGTCTAATTCCTAAATGAATCATTGTTCAGTAAATATGTTTATCCCCAATTCACAAAGCCAGCCTGGATGATTTGTTGACAAATCACAAATTGAACTCAATGATCCAGTCACAGCAAACTGAAGGCAAAGTTTATCTTTTAAAAATAAAATTTAAATTTCAGTCTGCTTTTCAAAAAAAAACAAAAAAACAAAAAAAAACTATCATACAATTCCAGAAGACTATTGTGTTTTTGATGACTGTTGATTGCAACTATGGAAATTCTTTTGTCTTTCACAGAAACAAGAAAGTAATTTGGGTTGGAATGACATGAGTGAGTAAATGACATAATTTTCCCTTCGGAGAGAACTAGTCTGAAAATAAACTGCGCTGTAGAAATGATGCAATTGGACATCCTAAGCAAACAGCACATAAAGCACCCAAATAAATGGAAATGCATGCAGGCAGCTAGCATGAACTCCAATACCATTATGCATGCTTTATACAATGTCATGCAATGCCTTCCCCAGTGGTCCAGGGAATTCTGTGCCCTCCCAACACAAACACAAAATGGCAGCGCTGGAAAAGGTTGGTACAATCAATCAAGTCAGTTCTCGTCAGCCTCACCGCACGCCACACACATCTGATTTTCCATCTCCAAAATGGAGGTGCTGCAGAAATCTTGAGTATTTATGAGCAGATGTCTGGTTTCGATGGCAAGCATCAGGTATACGACTGAATGTTATTGCTTCATCTTATTCGCGCAAACCTATCATTCATTTCCCTCACATCGGTGATCTCATGCTGCCTCCAGTATGAACTCAACGTATAGCTGAGATGCATTGTGCTCACGTACCTAGTGTCTGTTTTAGGGTTGTAATTTGCTAAATGTCATTACTCTAATTGCTGTACTCAGTGAAATGAAGGGCCAGCAGAAAATGGCGCTTGCATACTCTGAGCTGAGCGTTTGGTCTTTGACTGTGAGCCCACTGGAATACATGAACTTTATCAGCACTTCTGTTTTTAGCACCAGAGCTCACAGTGATACAGTTTACTCAACCACAAACTGTATTTTTGAACAACACGCATCCACTGAGCAGATTCAAGTTAAACAATGTAGAACTGTCCAACGTGATCTCATGATGCATAGGCCTATGTATTTCACATCAAATGTGGTTCTACTACACATGTACTGTATATTTACTTATGTATGCATAGACACTGAAAATAAAAGGTAAAGTATATACATTTGAACAACTTAATAGATATATACATTTACAAAGCCTTATCAATATGAAATTCATGGAATTAATCATTGATACTGCTGTATTCATGATCGTTGATATTACATTTTCCGTCACATTTGTTTACTGTCGTTGACTCATTGACTCCAAATTTTCAAATCTTGCATTTGTCGTCTCATGAAACATTGCCAGAGAGGTCAGAAAAAAAATACTGGCTACACTTTATTTTGAAAGTCCACTTTAGACATTCTACTAACTATAACTTTGCAACTACTTGTCAACTAACTCTCATTCATTTGCAACTTTATGTCAACTAACTCTTTTAAGGGCGGTTTCCCGGAGAGAGATTAAGCCTAGTCCTAGACTAGGCTAAAATGACCCTTTAAACCAGATTAACAGAAAATCTGTTTTCTCTGTCATGGCTTTAAATAGTCCTAGATTTAGTCCACACACACACACACACATATATATATGCATACATTAATATATCATTTAAACATTTAATTTTGTTTTAACACCATTGTATTGGGTTTCTAGTTCAAATGTGATTGGTTCATGTTAAACTGACTTGAAATGGTCACTCTTTGACTTCACTTGATGTTTTCATTTTGAAATATGTTTAAATCTAGTAACCCAGTCATAAAGGACTTTCACTTCCCATCATGCTTTGCACAGGGCTGAATTGGGAGAGTAAATTCTGAAATGTTTTATAATTTTTTTTAGAAAGATGAGAAAACGGAGAGACTTGTTAAAGGTACAATATGCAAGATTTTCTGCCGCTAGAGGGCGCTACATTACAAACAACAACAACAACAACGGCGTAGCTTGATGACGATGTGAAGGAGCGTGGAATGATGGGAACTGTCGTTTTCAACTCCACCGTGGATGTAAATCGAAAAATCATGTTCATGGATGAGGTAAAGTTCTATTTTTATAAATGTCGCGTTTAATGACATGCTTGTATTTCATTAAAATGAATTAACCGCAAGAAAAGTAAGGTTTATGTGGCAAGGGGGGCGTGATCTAGCGAAGTCTGACGGGAGAGAGGATCGGGAGACAGGTGCGCCGTAAGTGGGTCAAGTGCAAATGACAAACACCTGTGTCTTGTTTCAGTGATTGGCATGGCGAGATCGCATATAAGGGACGGGGAAACCTCATTCATGGAGAGAGACACGCAGAGATCTGTGGGCTGAGAGCGCGAGGACACGATCGCTGTTACATTGGACTTTGCTGCTACAGCGCTGTGTGCACGACTTTTTGTTGTTGTTTTTCTTTCATTTCTAAATAAATACGCCCACAGCTCCGCAAGCGACCCTGTCCTCTTCCTTCCTTGAATTTGAATTTTGTTACAGTTTAATTAAATTGGTTATCATAGATGTTACTGTATTTGTCGAATTCATTGTTGTGATAGCGCTGCACATTTTTATGTTCTAAACAATTGTTGTAAAAGTACAATCGAACATACCCACATAATTTGCCAAAATACTGATTAATATTTATGTATAACACATGCTATATGTGACGAAGTTCAGGTGTTATGGGAAGAAGGAGGCAGGAACTGGCGAACATTCATGACACATTTTAATGATAAAAATAAAACAAATACAAAACGAAAGTAAAAGACAGCAGCCCCTCACGGACGACTGCTGTCACAATAAAACAAAACACAACACAAGTTCAGGCCTGTCCTCTCTCGCTCTTCACTGTCGTTGCTCTTCCTTTATGCTTCCGCTCCTCTGTGAGAGATACGAGACCGGTGCGTCGCGCAGGTGTCGTCTATCAGTAATCACGCCACCGGCCTCGTGCCGCTCTCTCCCAGCCCTCGGCCTCGTCCTGCTCGCCACACTATATTTATTTACATGGCCATAAACACCAGACGTGATAAACAATGTCAATAAACTAAACACAAACCTAAAGCAATAATACCCGTACGTTGACGTTTATGGGACTTAATCGGCTGCAATCGGTAAAGAATAATTGTGTTCCATAACGACTGCACGAAACAAGCTAACATTTGTTGCTTGATAGACGCTACAACTACAACTTCCGCATTTGTCCAGGACTCCACGCAGTACGAGCGGAAACTGAGGGTAACGCGGATATGACGCCATTGACTGGCGACTCCCAGCTCACCCCTGCTCACACGCCCCGTTTTCTTGGTTAAAATCGCAATTTCCTTTAAAAATTTTTGAAACATTTGGGATATTGTAAGTAATCCACTTAACAAAATATATAACACTGGCCTTGTGATTTTGGGATATTTTAATGCAAAAATCTTACATATTGTACCTTTAATGTTTAATGTTCTATTATGTTGGTATTTACAAGTTTCTGTTATGTAAGTATTTTTGGGGGGTTACCATTGTGGTGAAGTGTTGATCCTGTGGTTGGATCAAGGACCTGCCATCAAGAATTCTGTTTGTATTAATAACAAAGCTTTCACTATGGTAGCACTCAAGTTGAAAACAGTATTGTTTCTAGACTGCCAACACTGAAAACCACATGTATTAATAAAAGTTATAATAATTTGTGATGTAAAGTTATAGTAAGTTTCACAGGAATGAACAAGAAGCATTAATTATAGAGTTATTTGAATAATTCATTTTAAATGAAAACCATTCATTAATGAACACCATTGATTCTAGTTGTACATCGTTAATTTTAAATTAGATTTAAAATATTATATGTTTTGTGTGTGTGTGTGTGTGTGTGTGTGTGTGTGTGTGTGTGTGTGTGTGTGTGTGTATACCTAAACAATCCTGCAAGCACTTCATGTTTCCTTTACTCAGATTGCACAAAACTAGTGATATTATTTTGGCTGTTTTAGGGACTGAAAAATGCAAATGCAGTTCCCACTGTTCTGATGAAATAAAATAAACCTGCAATAAAGAGTTTACTATATATAAGATCATTTGGGATGCTCAAACACATGTTTTGATTGAATTGTTGCACTTTTCAGGGAAATCCATCTTCCATGGAGTGCTCTCTGCATATTATGCTAAATCACTTTATGCAGCTTCTGGTTTTTTGTTTGTTTGTCTGTTTGTTTTTTGCAAATGTGTCTTGAAAATGTTTTTGTACGTCTGTTTCTGAAGTGTTCAAGTCTTACATGTAGAGCAGACAGAAGAGAAGCAGACATTGCAAGCAAGACAAGAAAAAAAAATATATCCATTAAATTCTGTTGAAATATTAAATGAATATATCTGTATGGGTTTTTTTTCTGCATATCTCTTTTCCATTTTTATTTTATAAAAACCTTATGAAAGATTTAGATAATATTGGATTGTACCGCAGTAAAAGGCAAGGTGGGACTGAATCGTCCTGTTGGCCCTTTCAAACCTTTCAACTGGATATGTGTCTTTTCCAGGTTCACTCTTCGGGAAACAAGAAATCTTCATTTAATTCAATGAATTAAAGTGAATAACAATGATTGAGTTTGTTTTTAATATATATATATATATTAATTTTGATAGACTTAAAAGTGAACATAAAATGTAAATGGAAAGACGCCTAAAATTGTCCATGACTTGTATATATAAGTGCATATTTAAAAATAAAAACATTTAATAATAATTAGCAAAATGCAGTTTTTCTTTTCTTTTTTAGACGCAACATAGCATAATGCACCACAGGATGTCAACTTCCCAAGCGTATTTCATAAACTTATTACAAGTTATAAATGTAATAAAGATTTTCAAAATCAAACAAACAAAATTAATTAAATTAAATAAAACTTAATAACAAGTAACTTTTGTATAAAGAATGTCAAATGAGTCTGCACATCTAAAACACAAAGTAGGATTTTTTTTTTTTTTTTTTTTCACATTTCACACATTTGTTTTTTGTTTTTTAAATTACAACTAAGCACAAAGTTTCAACTAGTTGTTCACTGTGGTCACTGATGATGATTCAATATATCATCTGTCAAAATCTGAGCTCTGTCAAAATCACCATCCGCCTGTTACATGTTTTGCTTGGTTGTAATACATAAAACATGACATATACCTTTTTTGTTTTAACTCTTATATTATCACTAGTACTCTCAGACATTTGGAGCCCTCTGTACTTACAATTAGCAAGTGTCTTGTAGATTGAAGACACACTTTCATGGTTTATGGGGACTTTCCATAGACATAAGGATTTTTATACCGTTCAAACTGTATATTCTATTCCCAAAACCTACCCATCACAGAAAACGTTCTGCATTTTTACATTTTCAAAAAAAAAGCTGTCTTCCTCATGAGGACTACAAATGTCCCCACAAAGACAAGGATTTCAGATAGTGCCATCTTTGTGGGGACATTTTGTCCCCAAAAGTAGGGTTTACCAGGAACACACACACGCACGCACGCACGCACGCACGCACGCACGCACACACACACACACACACACACACACACACACACACACACACACACACACACACTGTAAAACCACACATATTCACATGGCTGTGGAAGTGAATCATGCAAATACAGTATCTCAAGCTGAGAGTGACAGTGATTGAAAAGAACTCAAGCAGTGTTAATTAATTGTCTAATCAGCATTATACCTCTTGCTGTTATTTTTACACATCTTCAAGCAATGCAATTTGCAATCCATTTCCTTCTAGAATCCTGCATTTTTGCATGAGTGTCTACCATTCTGCATTCGAGTACGCACTTAGCACTGCTAAGATGTCTGTGACGTAGAGCAGAATCTATTAACAGATTTACTGAAACAAAACAGTGTTCAGTATCCAACACGAGTACATTTAAAATCAAAGTAAAAAAAAACAAAAAAAAACGGTTCCAACAACCATCACAAAAAAGGTGCTAAACATGCGGTCTGTAATATTTACACTACACAGTACAACTTGAACGGATCCTGCTCCTTTGGGACCACATTCAAATAAAAATGCCCTCTCCTGCCTCAGCACGCTCCTGGCATTTTGTTTGCCTATATATTGGCTGTATTTTAAACTCAGAATTCAAGTTAAGAATTTTCAGTTTATTCTCCGAAAAACAATAATTTGTGTATATATAATCTTATACTCACATATCAGATGAAAATCAGACTAACTCATCGCCCTTATTCCTCAGTCATAATATACATAAAAATATAACCTGTCCTTGTTTATCTTGAGGCAAGTATAATATAAGAATGTATATATATATATAAATATATATATATATATACACTTGTCATATATATACAGTTGTGGTCAGAATTCCCAAATCCCAACATGGATCTGGGAATCTGCAGGATCTGGAGAGATTCTGTATGGAGGAATGGTCTCTGATCTATTGTCAGGTGTTCTCCAAACTCATCAGGCATTATAGAAGAAAACTCAGATCTGTTATCTTGGCAAAAGGAGGTTGCAAAAAGTATTTAATAAAAGGGTGCCAATAATTGTGGCCAATGTGTTTTGGAGAGAAAACATTTATTTCATAATGTGATTTCCCCCCACTTTCAATTATTTTACTTCAATGAAAGGTTCGATTTTTGCAAAAAAAATAAATAAATAAAAAAAATAAAAAAATTAAATGAAAGATCAAAAGGATAAACAATGCAGATTTATTTTTTACAGCCATTTTTGATCATATTTACCAGGGGTGCCATTAATTCTGACCACAACTGTATGTATATATTTTTATTATAAATGAAAAAGAAAAATGTTAACAAATGTTAACAAATACTGCACACTGCATCTTTTTCGTCCAACTCTGAAACTCAGGGCTTAAAGAAAATCCTGACTTTCCCACTCTTAATTATAACTTTGTGATGACATTTGCATTCGACTTGTAAATTATTTCTTTCCTCAAATGTCTTGAATACACAATGAATCCTGATGCTGGTGTATTAAACACCGCACTGCACATTTTGGATGTCTTCAGCTCTTGAAGTCTCTACCAATAAGTGTGTGATATAAATCAGATGCGTTAAATCGGAGATGCATCCAAAATGTGAAGTGCAGGGGAATGAGAATCACTGCTTTGATCTGTCTTATCAGTAAAAACATACTTCCTTACATCACTGATTATGCATCTATAGCTCCCATGCTACTGTCATCTTTGAGCAATGTTCCAAAAATTTCCTTTATATATGTAACAATAACAAATTGTTACATTGAATTTGTATGTTTCTCACCCAAGGATTTTTATTTGCACCTAGTAGGGTTAATTTAATATGTGTTCCTTCTTGGATATTCAACAAACAATGTACCAACCAACACAGGCCTGCCCAATAAAACATACAGTCAAACCAGATATCATTTTTTATATTTTTTTACTAGTGGGTGCAGGACACTATAGTTAATTTGTGTAAGTGAGGATAGCAAAATAAAGTAAACTGTGACATATTATACCCAACAATTCTTCATACTGTGGGTTACCAGTAAAATTGTTACAAATTTGGGACCAAAAATGATTCATACACTTTGACCAGACCATGTTTTGCTTAAGTGTTTTTTCTTTCATTGCTAATGCGACCTTTTTACACCACAGACTCAACAAAATGAAGCATTGCTTGGTAACTGGTTGACCTAAATTGGTATTATCTTATTGTGTAGTTAAATTTAACAGTGGACATCTATTAAACCTAATTCATCTGTGAGACAGTCTAACAGGAGGCTGGACAAAACCAGTGAAATATCAACTGATCTGATAACTCTGAGTTCTTGTCATATTTTATTACCATTTTCTAAACTATAGCGAATAAACTGTGACAATGTTGAAGGTGTCTGAATAAATTTTGGTTTGACTGTATATTCAGCAGAAAATAGTGTAGGGTTGTTGATCCTAGATTATGTTTATAAACAATATTTCCGTTAGAGTAACCGATGAATCATGCACAGTGAGACAACGGACATTTGTAAAAAACAAAAAACAAAAAAAAAACCCTGTAAATACAATCAAGTTTGGTGTTGTCTTTAATCTAGCGTGTGAATGAGCTCATCCAGTTGCAGATATTCCAGTGCTGTATTTTTAGCAGTAAGAGTTTGGGAGTGTTGATGTGGCAGTGCTGTGAGTGGCTGCTCTTTGACCACAGTAAGAGCTGTTCTGTTCCTGCTCTGAGTAGGTGGACTCTCATCCACAGTTCCCTCTCTTTCTCTCAGTCTATGCACAGTATCTTTGTTTGCAGCTATCGTGCTTTGAGTTACAAAAGGTTTCCATGGGAACTAAATGGAGATCACTCAAAAAAAAAAAAAAAAAAAGTAGTTGAGACTTTGCATACACTGTGATGTGGTGGTAGCCAGAGGCTTTGCTTTGCCATTAATTGAGTTTGTAGATGACTGGCACATACATAATGATCCAACCAAAACCAGCAGCTTTGGATAATTCCCTGACCTGCTATGGAAGCTTGTTTCCGCCACAGAATAAAAAATAAAAAGGCGATTGCGACTTTTTATTTCACAATTCTGTCTTTTTTTCTTGCAATTGCGAGTTTACACCAGAATTGCGTGATATAACGTCGTAATTGCAAGATATAAACTCGAATTTCTGACTTTTTTCCCTTAGAATTGTGAGTTATAAAGTCAGAATTGTGAGATATAAACTCGCAATTCTGAAAAAAAAAAAAAAATCAGTCTTTTTTCCTCAGAATTGGACTTTATAACTCTCAAGTTTATATCTCACAATTCTGAAAAAAAAAAAAAAGGTCAGAATTCCGAGATAAAAAAAAAGTCACAATTATCTTTCAAAATGTTTTATTTTGTGGCAGAAACAAGCTTCTATAGACCTGCTGATTATAACTGAACACAAATTCGGACACCGATCTCTTTCACCAAAAATGTTACTTTGCGTTTAAACATAATACATGAACAAGACTCAAAAAGTGCCTTTGGAAAGTGATCATGTGAATAACATGAAATCCAAAAACATATTCACATTACATCTCATTACTGTAATGTGAAAAAAAAAAAAAAAAAAAAAAAATGTCATCCCGCACTGTACACTATAATGGAAAATAGTACAAAAGCTGTCATTGCGCTGAAATCCTTTTAAAAGGTTTTAATATGTACCATTTAGATACTAATATGTACACCTTTGGTACCAAGATGTACCTTTGAGGTACTTATATGCACTCTTTAGTTACAAAGGTGTACCTTTTGAAAGGGTATTGCCCCAGTGACAGCTTTTGTAATTTTTTTCACTGAGAGTGTAGTGATTAGGCCTAGTGATTTGGGGGCAGTCATGGTCTGGGGTTAGGGTCTGGGGGCGATCGAAACATTTGGCTTCACTTCACTTGTTAGAGAGTCAGACTGGTAACCCAAAGATTGCCGGTTCCATTCTCAATACCGGTAGGAAATGACTGAGGTGCCCTTCAGAAAGACACCAAACCCCCAATCTCTCCCCGGGCGCCGCAGTGAATGGCTGCCCACTGCTCCGGGTGTATGTGTGTGTCCACATTTTGCAGTGTGTGTGTGTGTGTTCAGTACTCACTGCTCCTAATGTGTGTGCACTAATTTGTATGGGTTGAATGCAGAAGACAAGTATAGGTTTACCATTTTCAGCCTTCAGGTGTTACTTTCATTTTTCACTTTCAGGATAAGACAAAAACCCGGTTTGAAATCGGGATTCATGATGTACTCGCTCATTATATAAATTGTTCTTTTGAACAAAAAAAGTTACATAATATAACTTTAACTGTCATTAAAAAAAAAAAAAAAAAAAGGAATACTTAATGGTCCTAAAAATAGGCTTCATTTTCTTTGTGCGAAATATAACGCATGGGTTCGTTTTAAGTCTTATTAGCAGTGATGGCATGAAGTCTAATGGCGAGGCAATGTCACAAATCCTGAAAAACCACATAATTTTTATTGCTAATCTCAAATGCCATCGAGTGTAATTGGTGAGTGTTCACCAGAGTGGGTGTGCTTTGTATAACAGCTCTCTGTGTGTCACTGCACTGCAGCTCTCAGCTGCGTCTACTGCATTTGCATTAACTTCAGTCTGCAATCAACATTATATGACACACCAACCTATTGATATGCCGGTTCCATTCTGTTTAGTTATGCATGCTATACTCTGTCAAGAAAATTATTTTTTTCCCCCTAAAATGTTAGCTTTGACCTTTTTTAAGGTGGATCACATCTTCCTGATTTAAGCTAGATTTTAAACAGTATTACAATATTTTTGTATGTACTTTACAGTGTTGTAGCTAGTACTCGAGACCTGACTCAATCCCAAGTCCTATTCAAGTCTGAGTCCAAGAACAAATTTTCACTGGGGAGCATGTGGACCCGGCTTGACCATAAAACTTTGTTTTATGGTCTGTGCAGACTTGTGCATATTGTCCACTCTATGTTATTGTGTCTCTGGATCGGAGCACACTGTGTGTGCACTGCGAAGATTCCTTTGACACTGATACAAAACCACCCAGCAAGCAATAGTCGTCATTTCACCTTCTAGGTTAACTATAGACCCCATATAGTCTGGCTATGTGTAACCCACTTCTAGCCAAAATAAACTTGAATTTGGTTACATGACATTTTTGCCAAAATAACTTGATGAGATGTATGATATTCCATAATGTAAGTAAAATCAGCAGTGATTACAAGGTGTTTGGTTTAATTTCTTTGACATGTTCTATGCATAGCCTGTGCATCTATCCTTGGGATATCTTTAGACGTCTATTACATTTTGACTGACAGCCCAAATTTTGCCTTGTTTTAGCCTAGACGTCAGGGCCATGTTTGGACAGCTATTAACGCAAAATTGCTTGCTGGGCAAAAACACAGGATGCGGCTTCTTTCCGCAGAAGAAAGAAGTCTTGACCTCTAATTAGCTGGTCTTGACTACAACACTGGTACTTCATATGATACCATCTAAATTAGCTTTTTATCTAAATCAAATAAATTATTTAATATTGCAGAAGAAGCATTGGGTTACAATAATTAAAGTAGTTTTAATGGGACTGAAAAAGTCAAATAAAAGATTTTCACCAAAGTCAAATTGGATAATTCAATTCTATATTCAAAGACATGTCTTATAGTCACCAAAGGCCTGTTTGTCTTAAACATCCCCGTTGATCTATTATCATCTGTCCTTTGACTTCTTCAACACCTACAGCTGAAAAGCTTGAGTCATGTTTCTAATTTTAACCCAGCATCTGACCTCCCTTGTGTCATGCAGAACCCAATAAAGACTCAGAACGTGTCCAGACTGCCAAGCCAGCGGGACCCTTCTTCTGAAGGAGTCAAATGCAGTCTTACAGTCATCCTGTCAACATGAAACGTGAGTAAGGACTAATGTACAATCATTAATGCAACATAAACCCTGACAAGTGATCTGAGGCCTTATAAGATTCAAGCTGACAAAACCAGACAAATGCCACCAGATTTAAGAGGTACCACTAATCTCAAACTAAACTCCCTCTGTCAAATCAGGACTTGATCCTGAGTTTAGGAATAGTTCATCAGAGTGCACAGTGAAGCATTACGTTCGCAAGACAATACGATCCCCTGCTGGTCAAAGTCAGTGCAGTATATTTCTGGGCTAATAATGAAGAGATAATTATGAGGAATATGACAAATTAAAACATATTTACATAGCAACAGGAAACACACTGCTGCCTGGAAAGCTTGAGAGGAATACAGAAAAGGGGAAAAAAGTAAAGCATAAAATCTACAAAAATATCAGTTAGTGAAAAAGAATGAATCTAGGTTTCACAACATGAAAATATAGGCTTATTAAACTAAACAAAAACTTTTGTTAATTTACTAAATTATTTGTAATTACTTTATTAGATGTTAAACCAGGATGAAACACACACACACACATTGAATTTCCACCAGCATAATGATTTTTATACTGTAAAAACGGTATATTCTATCTCTTAACCCTCTACCCATCACAGAAAACTTTTTGCATTTTTACATTTTCAAAAAAAATAACTTAGTATGATTTACAAGCTGTTTTCCTCATGGGGACCAAAAAAAGTCCCCACAAGGACAAGGATTTCAGATATTGCCAGGATGAATATGTCCATTTTTTTCTTATTTTGTTTTAATATCATATTTTAAACAAAAGATACATGTTTTCCGAAAGACAAATTGAACAATTTACCTTGATCTTCAAATTTAAAAAGATTTCAAAAAACTACCATGGTTGTTTGGTATTGTCTAAAGTATTGCAGAGTACTATTTAAATGTCAGGGTACATGACAATGGCAATCATTCAGTACCATGGTATATATCAAACTGCCATGCTATTATCACTGGATCCCATAATTGTACCTTCATACTGTCATCGTACATTTTCCACCTACTATCTGTGCCCTTAAAGTCAGTGACATGGCCATACTGTTCAGCAGTGTGATGTACAGTATGTTGCGCTCAACAATGGCGGACACCTAATCTCTACCAGACCCAATCACCTCTAAATGCAACATTTCTATGCAGGTTTAATCTTGGAAATGCACTATGGTGCTTCCTCACACTGTCATAAACTTTTATCGAGTTGTGCTATAACTGAAAAGCGACAGATTGCACTGGCTTGGAGTCCACATTTACATGCATATGAGCTGCTGTGTCCGACTCGGGATCAATGGCCAACCATTGCGTTAACAAGACACTGAAGATCATATAACTGTGTAGTCCTCAGGAGACCATATGACACGTTTAATCATTTCAAATTAGATTGCATTTGACATGTGAGTAAACGTGGACCAGAACAGCAAGCCTGAGAGCAAATTAGTCATTGAATATAGAGGACATGATGGTGCAGTTTTCAAAGCTGTTAAGTCCCCAATCAAATCCCACATTTATTGGCTAAAGTAAAGGAAAAAGAAGGCTGAAATCACTTAGTCATACCTTCCTATCCATTCTCAAAGTGCACAAAATTTAATTTCCACTCTTCACTAAACACATAATTAATCTATGCCAGGCAATAACATTTTCCCTACAATAAAATACAGAAGCACATCCGGTTACAGACAAAGATTTCCTGAAGGATTGCCAGAAATGCATCTTTAAAAATCAAGCATCATTATTATTCACAATGATGCAAGGAAAAAAAAAAAAAAAACATGCAAATGTAAACACAGCTGATTTTGTGTACTGGATATGGTTATTTAGCTCATTAGCACAGATTGCCTGCATTGAAATTGTGAACTGAGGTAAAATATGCACATGTGTAAATCTTACTAAACCTGCAGCTGAGAGACCCTACAGCCCCACCACAAGGGTTTCACAGAGCCATTGCAAATTAAGCATTTCCTCAGTCAATAGTGCATTTAATGCTCGCTAGCTGAATATTCCAGTTCTGTAAAAATGCAAAGCAAGCTCAAGTGAAAGGTTGAGTCCACTTGTCAAAGCCACCAGATGATGTTGTTGTTAACATTCAGATTTCATTGACGAGCTACATGAGTTTTAATTAAGATTATGCAAGAAGATGACTGTGGCTCGCATCACTGTTCAGTTGAGAATAAAGTAGATATGATTGCTTGAGGCATAGTTCCTTTTTTCATTTTACTGTCTGCTTTGCCACACACATACAGAATTTTAATGAGGATCTTTCCCAGCGTCTCCAAGGCATGAGTTTTGCTTCTCTTACACGCATCTTTTTTGTATTTCCAAACTTCGTTCGAACCACGCTCTCGCTCAAACATGCCAATCTCACAACGTTATATACAGTTTCTCCGAGAACGAGAAACAAACAAGAACGTCAGCTCGCAGAGCCCTTCCTCCCCTACGGAGGATTTTATTGATCCTTAAATCTGATGAATTAGATGGCAGGTTGGACCTTACCTATGTCTGAAGGAGCGTTTGCATGCAGCAGCCGGTTTCAGCCCGACCAGTCATGCCCTCCTATTTGGGCAGCTTGAGTGCTTGCTGGCAGCTGCACAGGTGGAGGTTCACAGAGAGCTCTTTCCCATTCACCCAGGTCATTGCAGCTGGCCCCGGTGTCTTCTCGAGCAGACAGGGGGATGGGCGGCAGCTCGGACCTCTCACATCTCTGGCGGATCCCTGCCGTGTGCGTTTGCTCTTAGTGACTGCTGGATGGAACTTTCCCTGGTATTCTCCACCTTGCAGGGGTTGCATGCATTTCCCTTCCTTTTGTGAGATCCGGCGAGTGTGACTGAGATGCAGGGAGGTATAGAGCATAAACACAGGAGAGGAGAGAGAAAGGGAGGCAGAGAGAGAGAGAGAGTGAGAGAGAGAGAGGGAGGGTGCAGGAGAGATATGCTTCGTTTATTGGCATAAATCAGGAAGGGAGAGAAGAGGGGGGTCTGTGGAGAGACTACAGAACATGTCAGTCTAGTCCACATTAGAACATGTGTGTGCACATCCCAAGAGATGCTCTCTGGACATATGTGATTATGGGTAATGTTGCTTTGATAACACTGCATGCTGGGTTTCCCTGTCTGTCCTTGTGCCGTGACACTGCTTGTACTAATAAAACGCATAAACGTGCCAAGACTGGACGATCAATCACGTACACGGGCACACACACAGGGAATGCACTGAGGCAAAGAGGCTGTATGTGTCTCCCGGGAGAAAATTTACATTAAATACTTCCGCAGGGAATATGGTATTGATGTGATCTATCCTGCGTGCTGCTCTTTGAAAACCTTCTGGGAGAGCACAGAAGGAACACTAGGTTGTAAATCAAATAACCCAGCAAAGTAGCATCTTTAAATACTTAAGCCCGTGCAGGATAGTGGAGTGAAGATACTTTCTGAGCGAGGCGATCTGGTGTTTCCTATTTGGCTGGGACCTTGAAGCCAACATGAAAAGAAATTTGCAAGCCATTTTACTTCCGAAATGTGACATTTTTATGAGTCAAACAGGTACTGAATGAGGCGGCGACTGATTTTTATACATCAGGATTTGATTGGATTGTTAATAGCAGTCAGTTATGGAGGTTTACAACTCTCCAGAAACACTTCCAGCAACCACTTTTGATGCAGCTTTTTGACTGGGACATGGAAGCTTGAAGGTCAAGTTCAGCCTCAGTGGCACTTCAGTGTATCTCAGTGTTGACGTATGTTTTTCCAAATCACTTGTAATAAGCTTATAACCCAATTTTGCCGTGTCTGTAGCACATTTTTTGCTAAATGGTATTAAGTTGCTTATTGCACATTTTGCGTCAGTTTCAAAGTGAAATGTTTAGAGAATGGTGCTAAAAGTTTCATTTTCTCCTAAACAGAAGAGCATGACTATGGCAAAAAAAAAAAAAAAGTATGTTGGTTAATGCACTTATTGTGGTAGTCTGGTAGTTATTACATGTTTGTAATTTCACCATTTTAAACTATGAAATATTGTTTATTAATAAAATGTAAGTTATTACTTTATATTTCTTTTGAATAACATGCACCAATGAATCGGAATAAGACCATAAATTTGTTTTAAGACAAAAATGTTCATGTTTCAAACAGTAAAAACCACTGCAAGGGTGCGACACTCAAGGCTCAAATGATTGCGTATGCAGAAGAAATGATAAAGCATGAGACATTTACAGAGAGCATGTGGCAGGATACAAAGAAGCTTGCCCAACTTTCCTTTCCCTTGTCAACATGTTGAATTGAAGGTTCTGCATCAGTTGTTTTAATTTGGCTTTTCAGACTTGACTAATGATGGTTGTTACCTTCTAAACGTGACTTGATGTAAAAAATAATCTTCTTTCCAAGGACAGTACTGCTTATCATTCCATTTAGTCATTGAAATGCTAGTGACAAACATAATTTTAAATCATTGTACATGGTCATTGCACACCTGAAATTAACTTGATAGAGGACCTTGAATACAGTGATAATGAATTAGTGAAAGTTTAACAATTATTTGTTCTCTCATCAGAGCTTCATTAGGCAGCATTCTCCACTAGTTGTAAGGATTTTGATATTGATCATTATATATTCATGAAATGACACAGACTGAATACAAACTTGCTAGGCTAGGGCTCCAACTAACTTTTCATTAGACACAAACTAAAGAACTCGCCACTTTCTTCTTCATCTGAGAGTTGGCATGGATAGGAACATGATATCATACTCAAATATTAGTCCCATATGCTGCCAAATTGACATGTATTCTCGCTTTTGTTTTTTGTTGCCATGTCAAACAATTGTCTCATGCAATTGTCTCAATTGTCAAAACAACACCTCATGTCAGCTCAAAAGCCAGTAGTCAGGATATGTGAACTACTGGGTATTTGTTACCAGGTCAAGAGTCAAAATACTCTCTGTAGCTTTGAATCAGTAGGGTCAAGTAGGTGAAAAAATTCAATAAATTTACCAGGCTTTTTTTGTTTAAACTGGCCATTTATTTTACAAAAAAAAAAAAAACAGGCAGTTACTACTAATTGTAACATCACCAGCTGGAGTGCCCTTGAGAGCCACCAGAGGGCACTCCACACCAGACTATTGTCACTCTCACAAACTACATTTCCCAGAACTCACTGCCCGGACTCATCATCACTGATTGCATTCACCTGTATCTCATTACCTTGTTAGTATTAACAAGTAACTCATTTGATAGCTCAAAAATGTAATAATTTTTTTTGTTAACATTGGACATGAATTAGCCAGTAAAGTTCCTGCTTGTAATGGTAATCCACTAGATTTTATTATAAGGAATTATCCTTCTATTTCTTTTTTTCAGCCTCCTGATATTCAAGAAATAAGTGATATTATTGATGAAATGAAAACATCTTCAACCGGCCATGATAACATTTCTTCATTCCTTGTCAAACAGATCAAGCAGTTTATTTTGCAGCCACTGGTTTTCATTTTTTCACTTTCTCTGAAAACAGGAGTTGTACCAGAGGATTTAAAAGTTGCCAAAGTTATTCCCCTGTTTAAAGCAGATGACCCTTGTTGCCATCCATCCATCCATCCATCTTCTTCCGCTTATCCGGGGCCGGGTCGCGGGGGCAGCAGTCTAAGCAGAGATCCCCAGACTTCCCTCTCCCTAGACACTTCCTCCAGCTCTTATGGGGGGACACTGAGGCGTTCCCAGGCCAGCCGGGAGACATAGTCTCTCCAGCGTGTCCTAGGTCTTCCCCGGGGTCTCCTCCCAGTGGGACGCGCCCGGAACACCTTCCCGGGAAGGCGTCCAGGAGGCATCCGGAACAGATGCCCGAGCCACCTCAGCTGACCCCTCTCGATGTGGAGGAGCAGCGGCTCTACTCTGAGCTCCTCCCGAGTAACCAAGCTTCTCACCCTATCTCTAAGGGATCGCCCAGCCACCCTGCGGAGAAAGCTAATTTCGGCCGCCTGTATCCGGGATCTTGTCCTTTCAGTCATGACCCAAAGCTCATGACCATAGGTGAGAGTAGGAACGTAGATTGACCGGTAAATCGAGAGCTTCGCCTTGCGGCTCAGCTCTTTCTTCACCACGACAGACCGGTACATCTACCGCATTACTGCAGAAGCTGCACTGATCCGTCTGTCAATCTCCCGTTCCATCCTTCCCTCACTCGTGAACAAAACCCCAAGATACTTAAACTCCTCCACTTGAGGCAGGAACTCTCCACCAACCTGAAGTGGGCAAGCCACCCTTTTCCGACTGAGGACCATGGCCTCGGATTTGGAGGTGCTGATTCTCATCCCAGCCGCTTCACACTCGGCTGCAAACCGTCCCAGTGCATGCTGAAGGTCCTGGCTTGATGAGGCCAACACGACAACATCATCCGCAAAGAGCAGAGACGAAATCGTGTTGTCACCAAACCTGACACCCTCCGGCCCCTGGCTGCGCCTAGAAATTCTGTCCATAAAAATCATGAACAGAACCGGCGACAAAGGGCAGCCCTGCCGGAGTCCAACACGCACCGGGAACAAGTCTGACTTACTGCTGGCAATACGAACCAGGCTCCTGCTTCGGTTGTACAGGGACCGGATAGCCCTTAGCAAAGGGCCCCGGACCCCATACTCCCGGAGCACCCTCCACAGGCCGCCGCGAGGGACACAGTCAAATGCCTTCTCCAAATCCACAAAGCACATGTGGACTGGTTGGGCAAACTCCCATGAACCCTCCAGCACCCTGTAGAGGGTAAAGCGCTGGTCCAGTGTTCCACGGCCTGGACGAAAACCACACTGTTCCTCCTGAATCCGAGGTTCTACTATCGGCCAGATTCTCCTCTCCAGTACCCTGGCATAGACTTTCCCAGGGAGGCTGAGAAGTGTGATCCCCCTGTAGTTGGAACACACCCTCCGGTCCCCCTTCTTAAAAAGAGGGACCACCACCCCGGTCTGCCATCCCAGAGGCACTGTCCCCGACTGCCACGCGATGCTGCAGAGGCGTGTCAGCCAAGACAGCCCCACAACATCCAGAGACTTGAGGTACTCAGGGCGGATCTCATCCACCCCCGGTGCCTTGCCACCGAGGAGTTTCTTGACTACCTCGGTGACTTCAGCTTGGGTGATGGACGAGTCCACCTCTGAGCCCTAAGCCTCTGCTTCCTCAATGGAAGACGTGACAGCGGGATTGAGGAGATCCTCGAAGTATTCCTTCCACCGTCCAACGACATCCCCAGTTGAGGTCAACAGCTCCCCACCTCTACTGTAAACAGCGTTGGTAGGGCACTGCTTCCCTCTCCTGAGGCGCCGACGGTTTGCCAGAATCTCTTCGAGGCCAGCCGATAGTCCTTCTCCATGGCCTCACCGAACTCCTCCCAGGCCCGAGTTTTTGCCTCCACAACCACCCGGGCTGCAGTCCGCTTGGCCTGCCGGTACCTGTCAGTTGCTTCAGGGGTCCCACAAGCCAACCAGGCCCGATAGGACTCCTTCTTCAGCTTGACGGCATCCCTTACTTCCGGTGTCCACCACCGGGTTCGGGGATTGCCGTCTCGACAGGCACCGGAGACCTTACGGCCACAGCTCCGAGCGGCCGCTTCGACAATGGAGGTGGAGAACATGGTCCACTCGGACTCAATATCTCCAGCCTCCCTCGGGATCCGGTCGAAGCTCCGCCGGAGGTGGGAGTTGAAGATCTCTCTGACAGGAGACTCGGCCAAACGTTCCCAGCAGACCCTTACATTACGCTTGGGTCTGCCGAGTCTGTCCAGCTTCCTCCCCCGCCATCGGATCCAACTCACCACCAGGTGGTGATCAGTTGACAGCTCCGCCCCTCTCTTCACCCGAATGTCCAAGACATACGGCCGGAGGTCAGATGAAACGACCACAAAGTCGATCATCGACCTACGGCCTAGGGTGTCCTGGTGCCACGTGTACTGATGGACACCCTTATGCTTGAACATGGTGTTCGTTATGGACAAGCTGTAACTAGCACAGAAGTCCAATAACTGAACACCACTCGGGTTCAGATCAGGGGGGCCGTTCCTCCCAATCACGCCCCTCCAGGTGTCACTGTCGTTGCCCACGTGGGCGTTGAAGTCCCCCAGTAAAACGACGGAGTCCCCAGTCGGAGCACTTTCCAGCACCCCTCCCAGAGACTCCAAGAAGGCCGGGTACTCTGCACTGCCGTTTGGCCCGTAGGCACAAATGACAGTGAGAGACCTATCCCTGACCCGAAGGTCGCAGGTAAGCGACCCTCTCGTTCACCGGGGTAAACTCCAACACATGGCAGCTGAGCTGGGGGGCTATAAGCAAACCCACACCAGCCCGCCGCCTCTCACCATGGGCAACTCCAGAGTGGTGAAGAGTCCATCCTCTATCGAGGAGTGTGGTTCCAGAGCCCAAGCTGTGCGTAGAGGTGATCCCGACTATCGCTAGTCGGAACCTCTCAACCTCACGCACAATCTCAGGCTCCTTCCCCGCCAGCGAGGTGACGTTCCACGTCCCTAGAGCTAGTTTCCGTGTCCAGGGATCGGGCTGTCGAGGCCCCCGCCTTCGACTGCCGCCCGATTCTTTAAGCACCGTCCCCTTACGGTCCCTCCTGTAGGTGGTGAGCCCACGGGAAGGCGGCCCCACGTCGCTCCTTCGGGCTGAGCCCGGCCGGACCCCGTGGGGGAGGCCCGGCCACCAGGCGCTCGCATACGAGCCCCAACCCCAGGCCTGGCTCCAGGGTGGGGCCCCGGCTGCGCCATACCGGGCGACGTCACGGTCCTTGGAATAAATTTCTTCATAAGGGGGTTCTGAACCGCTCTTAGTCTGACCCGTCGCCTAGGACCTGTTTGCCTTGGGAGACCCTACCAGGGGCATATAGCCCTGGACAACATAGCTCCTAGGGTCATTCGGGTACTCAAACTCCTCCACCAATAATTGCTTCAATAATTATATGACCCTTGTTGCTTCAATAATTATAGACCTAAATCCATATTGCCTTGTTTTTCAAAAAAATATTAGAAAAAGTCATATATAAAAGGATCTTATTCCATCTTGATTCTAATTTAATTCTTTATAAACATCAGTATGGCTTCAGGAAAAGTCATTCCACATCTATGGCCTTGCTTTATTTGATTGACAAAGTTTCCTCTGCATTAGAAAATAATGAATTTACCTGTAGTATATTCGTTGACTTCTCAAAAGCTTTTGATACAGTCAACCATCATATTCTATTGAAAAACTTGCAAAAATATGGTTTTCTTGATGTTACGCTTGAATGGTTAAAAAATTATATTTCAAACAGACAACAGTTTGTTTGTATTAATGGATGCTATTCCAACAAAGCCATACTACTTTGTGGGGTCCCACAGGGGTCCATTCTTGGACCATTATTATTTCTTATTTATATTAATGATTTATCAAATGTGTCAAATATTCTTTTCCCAATAATGTTTGCAGATGACACAACTTTAGTTTATTCTCATTCAAATTTAAATTTTCTGATTAAAAATGTAAATACTGGTTTAACTGCATATGCTACATGGTTCAGATTAAATAAGTTTTAGCTGAATACAAAAAAAAATCTAATTATATCATTTTTAGTGGAAAAAAAATCATATTCCTAGGACATCTCAAAAGTCAAAATGGAGACTGTGAAGATATCCCAAGTTTCAACAACAAGATTCCTCGGAATTTTTGTTGATGAGAACTTGAATTGGAAAACACAAATTGACTGGGTTAGCAAGAAAATAAATAAATCTATTGGTATAATTAGGAGGATTAGCAATCTTTTTACTACAAATTGTCTTCTTACACTCTATTACATTTTAATTTATCCATATCTTTCATATTGTAATATAGTTTGGGCAAGCACTTTTCCTTCTACACTTCATAGAATTTTGGTTCTTCAGAAACGTTTTGTCAGGATTGCAACCCGATCTGAGTCACATTCTTCATCTGTGCCTATATTTCAGAATCTTCAGATACTTACTGTGTATGATATTAATATCACTCAAATATGTGTTTTTATTTATAAGGTATATTTTAATTATGAAAATATCCCAGAGCACTTTAAGACTTATTTTAAATTTAACTCACAGGTTCACTCTTATTCAACTCGTCAATCAGATTTAGGGGTATCAAATTATGGAACAGCAATAAACTGTTAGACTCCCACTTAGCAATAAACTCCTCATTAAAATGTTATAAAAGATATTTAAAAGCCCATTTAACTGCTGTTCTAAATTTTTAATATAGAAATTATTTTATTTCATATTTTTTGTTTATTATTTCTATTACTGTAATCGTCATTAAAATTTGTTGATGTTATGTGTATGTATACATGTATGTGCATGTGTGTTTTGCGTATGTGTTATGGATTTATGTATTTCACTAGTTTGTTGTTACTTTTGTGTAGTAAAATGTTTTTGTTTTTTATGTTTTTTGTTTTGATTTTATTGTAATTATGTCTATAGGTGGAGGCGTTAAATAAGCCCAGTTGGGTGTTTTTGCCTCTTCCTGCACATCATTAAATTGATAATATTTGTCTTATTTTTGTTTATATATTTTATGTTTTGTTATTATTATTTTTGTCATTTTGTAATTTTAAGGTGCAAATATAAATAAACAAACAAAAGTATCAGTCTATTTATTCCATGTTCACTCATTCACTCACTGTGAAGTTTTGTTTGTGTCACACTGCATTTCTGAGCATTCTCCCTGGTTTCATGTCTCTTGGGTTTTTTGGATTTCTTGCCCTGTTCCCTGGATTACTCTTTCACCCTAGCTGGAGTCTTAAACAGTATATTGTCAATGCTCTTTTGCTGGCTGGTTCACCTCTCACTTTGGGTTTTGCAGAGGAGCCCTGCAAACCGACAGTATCCCCTCAGCCAGAACGTCATGTCAGCCCTGCCGAGCCTGAGCTTCACGTCACGTCTGCCGATCCAGAGACTGTTCACACCACGTCCGCCGAGCCAGTGTTTCCGGACAGGATGGCCACCACGTCGCCTGAGCCCTCAGCAGAGATGGCCGCTGCCACGCCTGTTCCTGAGCCGGTGTCTGTTCCTGTTCCATCATCACTGATTGCATTCACCTGTATCTCATTACCTTGTTAGTATCAGCCTATTTATTCCATGTTCAAGTTTGTTTGTCACACTGCATTTCTGAGCATTCTCCCTGGTTTCATGTCTCTTGGTTTTTTAGATTTCTTGCCCTGTTCCCTGGATTACTCTTTTGCCTCTGACCCCTGCCTCGTTTGTTTGTTTGTACAGACTGCCTGCCTGTGTTTGACCTATTGCCTGTTCTTTGGATTACGCCTTAAATAAAGCTGCATTTGGATCTTAACCTTCGTGTCTCGGAGCAGTTTGTGACACTAATAGACCTACAACCTGGGATAAATCTAATTTTGCTTTGTATGATAAAACTTATGATTGCAACTACAATTTAAGAGCTCCAGTTTTATGGTTTGTATGTAGGTCTGCACAATAAAAAAAATAAAATAAAACTATCATATTGTCTCAGGCCACATTTGACACTATTTTTATGGAACCCATTTAATATGACTATATTATAATCACTTTTTAAAAATAAATACAGTAATTATTATTTTTAGTAGTAGTAGCTATTATTATTAAATTATAAAAAGAAATCAATGAAAAAAGAGTATTTAATAATAATAATTGCAATACTAAAATGTCTTTGCATAAGTGTTCATTTTGACAGCAAATTTTTATTTAGTTTTAGTCATAAAAAAAGCCATTTAGTTTAGTCATCTGAATGTTTTAGTTTTAGTCTAGTTTTAGTTGAATAAGTCTACAATAAATGTAATCGTCCCTCCCCAACATTTTCATGTCATACTTATTCGTTGACAAGGGTCATTCGAATTTTTTTGTTATAGTTTTTGTCATCACAAACTAGTTTTTATTTAGTTATCTCATTTTCGTCATTAGAAAATTCTTGTTGCTGAAAAATATGACAAATTATTTGTCAATGAAATTAACAGTGTTTAGCATTCAAATGTTAAACCATTTTATTTTGGTGAAAAACATTGAAAACACCTGATTTGTTCACGCGAGTAAAGGAACATAGTACCTCTGAAACATGTAGTGTGTCAGACTTTATATTTATATCATTAATTCAATTAATGTTACTATCAGGTTTAAGTTCTGTTTTTATGGACTTTCAGTTTGTTTTGTATTGTTCCCTACACTGAAAAAAATTATTCCTTGAATTTAATAAAAAAAAAATATGGTAAGTGGTTGCACACAACTGATTTTAGCTACATTTAAACAAATGCATTAAATTGAACTAAAATTAAGTTCAACTTAATGCATTTGTTTAAATGTAGCTAAAATCAATTGTGTGCAACCACTTACCATACATTTTTTTATTCAGTGTAGTATTCAGTTCCTGTTTTCCCACTCTTTTTAGTTTCCTTGGTTACTCATTACTCCCTAGTTTGTTTATATGATTACCAATTGAGCTGTGCACCTGTGCCTTGTTCAGTTAATCATTAGTCCTGATACTCTCATCTGCATCCTCGGAGCACCGCGATATGATCGAAAAGGGCACTTTTGATTTCACGATTAAAGGGGCAGGGGCTCAAGACACACCCCCTCCACCTCCATTTCAATTTTTTTCAAAATGTTTTGCAACAATGGTGCCACAGGTTGCAGATCCCTGCCATAGCCTATCACAGCCTGGTACCTGTCTTGAAATGCTTAGAGACACAGGTTGAGGGTCCAAATGTAGCTAATAAACTAACCAATGTTATGGGAAACATCTTGAATTGGCTTTCCTCTGCCTCAATTACGCTGAATGTAAATAAAACAGTAGCAATATATTTTACTAAAACTCAAAAACTGCAGTCCTCCTTCCCATGCATTTATGCAAATCAGAGTAAAATAAAAGTAGTGGAGGAATTTAAATATTTAGGCCTTATTTTGGATTCAACCTTTACTTTTAAAAAACATGTTAAGAAAATCTGCTGCACGCTAAAATACAGTTTGTCTGTTTTTAGACATATCAGGAATACACTGACTCATGATGCTGCAAAAATTTACTTGGAGGCAATGATAATACCTCATATTAATTATTGTATTTCTTGTTGGTCACAGACGAGTGAAACAGCAATAAAACCTCTAAAATCTTTATATAATCAAGCTGTTAAAGTGTTAGACAAAAAGCCACTGAGATACCATCACTGTCTGATTCTTGGAAAATACAGCATGTTAAACTTTGATAATATAATTGTGTATGCCAATGTGCAACTAGTTTTAAAAATTTTGAATAATATTGCACCTCCACCCCTGAAAACATTTGTCCAGCTTTGTTCTGAGCAGATGACTAGGAGCTCCAGGTCCACGAGTCGCAATGGCAGACTGCCTAAACGTGGCTCGGCTTTTGCACAGACAGCCTTCTCATTTAAAGGCATCAAAGAATGGAACAAACTCCCACAGAGTCTGAAACTTTCCTTAGACCTAAAGGACTTCTCTCGCAATACAAGGAAAGCGTTATTGGAAACCCAGTCGTGTCAGCATAGATAACTGTGTATGTATATATGATTTTTAGTGATGTTGTATTGTAGTAAATTTGGTATGATTATATTAGGACTGGTGGCTGTAATGGGTGTATGGTTGATTGAATGAATTAATAGTTGCATTTAAGTGGTCAAATACATTTTATATTGTATATTTTGTATTGTAATTCACCTGCTCAGGGACTGCAGATGGAAACTAGCTTAGGCTAAATCTGGTGCAAGGCATCTTTAATTAATGTTTTTTGCACATTGAACAATCCAGATAACGTGGCAGAAAACTCAGGCAAACAGGAAAATCCAGAAGACTAGACAGA
Source organism: Vimba vimba (assembly GCA_022828995.1). Lineage (NCBI taxonomy): Eukaryota > Metazoa > Chordata > Actinopteri > Cypriniformes > Leuciscidae > Vimba > Vimba vimba. Next base: position 29,817,536 of record CM040833.1, read on the forward strand.
AGATCAAAAACCATTATACAGGAAACCAGAGAGAGCGCTCAGAAATGCAGTGTGACACTTGCAAGACTTTGCAAAGAATGAGTGAAAATACAGGGCTTTAGGCAGAGTTTAACAAGATAATGAGACACAGCTGAATGTAATCACAACATAATGAGTCCAGGCAATGAGCTCTGGGCTAGCTCATCATGAACTTAATTTCCCATGAGTCGGGAGGAGCGCTACCCTAGTGGAGATTATGGGCACTCCATCTGGCGAATATGTGACAAATCCAGGAGGGAGGCGGTGTGGAGGCAGGCCAGGTCCATAGAGTGGAGGCAAGACTAGACTGAGGTGGATCGGGAAACCAAGGTGGAGCAGGCAGAGCAGGTGGCCAGGGCAGAGCTGATGGGACTGATGATCCCCATGGCGGAGTAGAAAACAACCACAGCAGGGCAAAAGGGGCTGGTGACCACCACTGCGGAGCTGGTGTGACTGAAGACCACCCAGGCGTTGCTGAGGACCACCACAGCTGATCAGGCGGAACTGGAAGAGAGAGCATAGAGAAGATAGGGTTGGATTCTAGGGCCGTGTCAAAACAGACGGAGAGTTCAGTAATGATCTCCTTGGCCATAACAAGGCAGGCAGGGCTTTCCGGATTGACCTCAGTGGTCATGACGGGACAGATTGAGAGTTAATAGGTGACCTCCATGGTCATTTCTGAGCAAACAGGAAGTTCAGGGCCGACATCCGTGGTCGTATCTGGGCAAACAGGAAGTTCTGGGATAACCTCCATGGTCATATCAGGGCCGATTGAGAATACAGGGATAAGATCAAAAACTATGACACAGGAAACAAGAGAGAGCGCTCAGAAATGCAGTGTGACACTTACAAAGAATTCTCTTCGCAAAGAATTCTTCATATTGACTTTTAATGGCCTTTGGCAAACTTTTTAACAACTTTTTAGTGTGCATTATCGCCACCTTCTGAAATGGAGTGTGGATTAGAATAGCCTACATTACCCGCTACAAATAACTAAATAAATTAAATAACTAAATAAAATTAATAATAATAATACATTATTTGCAAAGGATGAATAAAAATACAGGGCTTATATAGGCAGAGTTTAACAAGACAATGAGACACAGCTGAACGTAATCACAAAATAATGACATAATTAATCCAGGCAATGAGTTATGGGAAATGAAGTTCATGATGAGCAAGCCCAGGAGTTGGGAGGCCTGTGCCCCTTTTCTCATCTACCTGCTCACTGCCTTTTCATTTCACTTGTAGGCGCCACCTGAACTAGCACATCACCTCTGTCCTCTACACTGCTCCTTTTCCCAAGCTTCAGCGGAAAATACCAAATTGTGCAGCCAGAAAGCCAGATGTGGTACGTTTTAGAATCTCTGATGAAGGTGTCAGAGCTCTGGAAGACATCCTGCAATATTCCAGTGCCAAAGTTGTGATGTTACAGCAGGGTTACAAACCAGTTGCTCTCTCCCATCATGTGGACCTTTAAAAGGCTTTATTTATATTGTTCCAACTCTTGGTCACAGCCCATCTGGATGTTCTGCAGTTTGCATTCCAGGTGTGTATAAGACCCCGATCTGTATGCTCCACAGGGCATTCACCCATCTGGATACCACTGACCACTGTCAGGCATGTGTTATATGTTTTTTCCAGCACCTTCAAATCCATTCAGCTATTGCCACTTGGGTGCAATCTCATGGCAATGCATGCTGATGCCACCACTGTGTGCCTGTAACTATGGAAACAGATGGACAATTGCCTGATACCTGGGACCTCTGGTGGGGGAAATGTGAATCTCTGTTAATATTTGTTAAATTTCCTACCTCTGCAAGTGACTGATTAAATAATTGATTGATTGGTTTAGTCACTTTTCACTATATCACGAGCAAATACTAGCTGCATCAGAGCTTTGCGTCAAGGACTTCCTTTCTATTGTCATGGGAATAGTGCTAAAAATAGCCTGCTGATCACAGCCAGTCAAAGCTCACAGAGCAGATAGCCATGATATGTAACAGAAACATAAGTTGTAAAGTCTACAGTCAGATTGGAGGTCCTGAGATCATAAACAGTATCACAGTGTCTGGTTTAAACACATTATGTACACATGCAGAAAGCAATATTGTTCATATTCCAAAGCTGGAAATTTAGTGCTGTTTTTTTTTTTATGTTGCACCCTACTCCAAAACTGAGGTCAGAAAACATTGCCGTATGAGTGTTGAAATGTGTGGCTTTAGTAAACTGAGACCACCGCAACTGATCTGTTTGACAGGTCACATGACTTCACAGTGTGAGGATAAGTGTGTGATCATTCTCTTTCTCAAAATCTTGTAAATGATGATGCTGTTAGAATAATGGTAATTGGCAGAATTATAAGAATACATTTATTAACACTTATGGCATAAATAAATCATTTAAATATTAAATACTTATAAGTATTTTCCAGACAAAATTATAATAATTAGTTTTGCTACTATAAATGACAATATTGAAATAACAATAAAACAATGAGCCATTCATTTAATTTTGGAAAGAACATGATTGTGTTGTAATAATGTTATATATATATATATATATATATATATATATATATATATATATATATATATATGCCTTTATATTTTAAGACGGGGGCTCTTCACAAGAGGATCATCATATTTGGCAGTCCTTTTCATTAAAAAGTTTGAAAATAAATGGTATTAGGCTTAGGATAGTACATATTACAGTATGTATTACAGTGCAATACATTTTAAAGCTAAAATCAATGCATATGCATGCACATTTAAAGTCATTCAGTCATATTTGCTTTTAACGGAACTTGCTGGAACTTCACCAAATATTACCAATGAATCCCAAAATCCAGCATTTCCTCCTTAACAAATTAACAATTTGTAAATCAAAGAAAACATTTGATAAAGGTCCTGGTATTTTACATGACATATCCCAACATGCCACAGACTAACTTTCATCCCTAATGCATTAATTTCTCAGATGTTCCAGAGCTTGCCATGCCTCCTTTCATGAAGCACATCTCTTTGGGGGTAGTCAAGGAGAAATTAGACAAAACGAAAAATCAGCTTTTCTTTTACACTGCTCATGTGATGTCGATGTATTTCTATTAGCATTGGATTTTACCCCAGTGGCTAATTGTTCACATTGTCAGATTTTTGACTGTTGTTATTCTTTTATGAACAAACGGAACACCCAAAACCCATTGTTTATGTTTATAATGAAACGGCTGCCCTTGCAGGATGCCTGCGCATGGACACTTTATCAGTGCTTTGCATGCTGATTTTGAACCAGCACTGTTTCTGTTATCAGGACAGACATCTGGCTAAAGCATTCAGCCAATCTCTTGAGAAACATGTGGAGATAACTGTCCTAACTGATGAAAACTTGCATATGAAAATGTTTGGTCAAGCTGATTGTTGATTCTTGTGCCTAGATGCAAACTGATTGACAATCTTTTTTTTTTTTTTTTTTTCAGCTTTAATCCATCAAAGGCTCAGACATGGAATACTGCATAAACGCTGTACTAAAATATACTGTGTTTGCACAGAATTTGGAGGTAACAATGTAAAATATCCATATATTTATCATTACACTCTCAAAAATAATGGGGCAGTACCCTTCTAGAAGGTATAAATATGTGCCATTTTGGTACTAATATGCCCCCTTTTGGGGTAAATGATGTGCAAATCTGTATCTTTTGAAAGGGTACCATCCCAATGACAGTAGTTGTACCATGTTTTGTGTGATTTTATAGGCTCACCTAGTTTGTCAGCACAATGAAGATAATACAAGTGGATAAAGTTGAATTATTTAAATTAAAATGTTTTTAGTAGGCTCATTAAGAACAAAAGTGGTTCTAATAAGATAACTTAAACTAATTTATGGATTATAATTGAAAATAAATGATAAAATGTTATTTTGGATCAAGAATCTTGAGCATATTGATTCATATTTAAATTAAACCATTTAATGTACCGTTTTAAAAGTATTTCTAAACACAACTCTATAAATCCATCACTGATGCTTTTAAATAAAAATAAAAAAGCTTCATATTAGATTGCATTTGATTAATTTATCTCTCAGTTTTAAAATGTATATCAATGCCAGTTTCATCATCATATTCTAGAAAAGTTTTTGGAGGGCTACTCAAACAACATGCAAATTCTATTGTAACTATCAGAGAGTCGCAACAACTGATCTAGAATATCCCAGTTTGTAAAAATAAATGACAGTAAAACATGCATTTGATGTGTAACAAATAATTTATCTCATGCTTTCAGTTTTTGACTTCTGTTAGCAAGTGGGCTTTTTAGGATCACATCCTTCAATACGTTTACTTAGATACATTTCACCAGACCCCTTCCTTACTTATGATTTCAAACCACAGAAAATGATAAAATGGATAGGTGGTTTGTTGATAGTGTTGTTCAATTTGCGATCAAATCGTTTCTTTGAATCATTTCTTTTTAATGAACTGGTCAAATGGATTCGCAAAATAGTCTGAACGAGTCACAAATCTGATTCAAAAGAGAAGTGCCTCAGATGGGTTTCCACAGGAACATCTAAACAAAAGAGACTGACAATGTATGCTGAAAATGGGTCTTTGGCTTAAAAATAGCAAAATGCTGATTAGGTTATGTGATAGAAGTCACCCTCTATTGGGAAGAATTGTTTATATTTGTGAAAATCAAAAACATCTGCTGAATATTTCCATTGTTCCAAGATGCCATGTGTTTAATATAATGTTCTTGCAAGCTGTGAATCCATTATGGCCAGATGCAGTCATAAAAACGTCAAAAAACTATTTTTTCCTGAGTAAATAAACTGCACAGGTAACATTCAAAGGTAATATGGTATGTGTACATACATAGGCCTAAAAAAACAGTATTTACACAGTATAACAGTATAAAAACAGTATAAAAACATGCTAGCAGCCAAACATAATGTAGACATTGCTTATATGTAATATATTATATTATTGTTGAGGCAGAGGCATGCTAGCAGGTTTTCTCTTCATTGAAAGGCCAAGAGGCCATGCATTATCCAGAGCACTTCAGTGGTGAGCGACTGTAAATTCAGTCTGACGTAACAGTATCAAACAGTTCTTTCTAAGCCCCCAGGAGGAACTGAAAAACTAAAAATTATATTTCTCCATTTGTCTATCTTGTCTGTTATGGTTACTATGATGACTTCATGTGGAGAACGAAACAAAAAGAACCAAATTGTGCTGTTGAGCTTTCTTTCTTTCTTTCTTTCTTTCTTTATTTCTTTCTTTCTTTCTTTCTTGCTTTCTTTCTTTCTTTCTTACTAGTATTTTCTAGTGCAGTTTTATATTGTTTTTCACAATATTTCCTGAACCCTTGGGGGCTCTGTATAGTTCTACCAGAAAGACTCGGGAGAATAGATATTGTAACAATCATGCATTTATTAGTGACCCAGCAAGCAATATATGCGATAAAGTATTAGGCGTAGGCCCCGTCCGTAACTCGCAATCCGAGGGTACGGATTCAGCATTTCCTGCCTGAAGATGAAGGCAGGGGCGCAGCCGACCCCCAAAAATTGGTGGAAGAATAATTCCACTGGAACGGAGCCCACCCCCAATGACGGAAAAGAAGATACACCTGCCGGCCGTCTATCGTGTAGTACCTAAAATATAGAAAGGAAAAATAAAAAGAGTTAGCAAGCAGCAAGATAGATATGGAACGCATCAATTCTCGTAGGTTGATAGCTTATTATAGAGTTCCATTTATATCGTCGAGGGAACGGTAAATCTATAAAATATAATGTGAGGGTATACATATATGCAGGATACTTTCCTGCTGCTGTAATTACACAATACATTTATGCGTTTGCTGACACTTGAACAAGCTTTTTATTTTATTTTAGAAGACGCATAGAAGAGGCCACGCTGAGCCACACATAGACTAGGCCACGCTGAGCCACACATAGACTAGGCCACGCTGAGCCACACATGACTAGGCCACGCTGAGCCACACATAGACTAGGCCATGCTGAGCCACACATAGACTAGGCCATGCTGAGCCACACATGATTAGGCCACGCTGAGCCACACATAGACGAGGCCACGCTGAGCCACACATAGACAAGGCCACGCTGAGCCACACATGACTAGGCCACGCTGAGCCACACGTAGGCCACTCTGAGCCACATATGACTAGGCCACACTGAGCCACACATAGACAAGGCCATGCTGAGCCACACATGATTAGGCCACGCTGAGCCACACATGACTAGGCCACGCTGAGCCACACATAGACTAGGCCACGCTGAGCCACACATAGACTAGGCCACACTGAGCCACACATAGACTAGGCCACGCTGAGCCACACATAGACTAGGCCACGCTGAGCCACACATGACTAGGCCACGCTGAGCCACACGTAGGCCACGCTGAGCCACATATGACTAGGCCACACTGAGCCACACATAGACTAGGCCACGCTGAGCCACACATAGACGAGGCCACGCTGAGCCACACATAGACTAGGCCACGCTGAGCCACACATGACTAGGCCACGCTGAGCCACACATAGACTAGGCCACACTGAGCCACACATAGACTAGGCCACGCTGAGCCACACATGACTAGGCCACGCTGAGCCACACATAGACTAGGCCACACTGAGCCACACATAGACTAGGCCACGCTGAGCCACACATAGACGAGGCCACGCTGAGCCACACATGACTAGGCCACGCTGAGCCACACATGACTAGGCCACGCTGAGCCACACATAGACGAGGCCACGCTGAGCCACACATGACTAGGCCACGCTAAGCCACACATGATTAGGCCACGCTGAGCCACACATGACTAGGCCACGCTGAGCCACACATAGACTAGGCCACGCTGAGCCACACATAGACTAGGCCACACTGAGCCACACATAGACTAGGCCACGCTGAGCCACACATAGACTAGGCCACGCTGAGCCACACATGACTAGGCCACGCTGAGCCACACATAGACGAGGCCACGCTGAGCCACACATGACTAGGCCACGCTAAGCCACACATGATTAGGCCACGCTGAGCCACACATGACTAGGCCACGCTGAGCCACACATAGACTAGGCCACGCTGAGCCACACATAGACTAGGCCACACTGAGCCACACATAGACTAGGCCACGCTGAGCCACACATAGACTAGGCCACGCTGAGCCACACATGACTAGGCCACGCTGAGCCACACATAGACTAGGCCACGCTGAGCCACACATAGACTAGGCCACGCTGAGCCACACATGACTAGGCCATGCTGAGCCACACGTAGGCCACGCTGAACCACATATGACTAGGCCACACTGAGCCACACATAGACTAGGCCACGCTGAGCCACACATAGACGAGGCCACGCTGAGCCACACATGACTAGGCCACGCTGAGCCACACATGACTAGGCCATGCTGAGCCACACATGACTAGGCCACGCTGAGCCACACGTAGACGAGGCCACGCTGAGCCACACATGACTAGGCCACGCTGAGCCACACATGACTAGGCCACGCTGAGCCACACGTAGACGAGGCTGGCAGAGCCACAAGGCTGCTAATGTCACACATAACGAAACACGCATAGACGAGGTCACTAGACCGCACTAGACCTAAAACCCGAAGGACTATACAACCGCGATAGGCATGAGGGTGAGGTGAGAGTATGCCACAAGCCATTGAGACCACATGAACCTGGGCCCTGGAGGGCCATACTGCTGCACGCGGAAAGGCAAGGCAGCGATATACACGAGGCCACTGAAGCCACACAGAGATGAGGTGACACAGAACAACGGCAACTAAGCCATAGCACGAGTTATGCAAACTGAACTATCGACAGATAGATAGAGCATGGCACCACCACCATTAGTTGCATAGGGATTTACCTGAATCGTTACTGTAGAGCTTGCTGAACTTCAAGAATGATCTTTAGATCAGGTCTTATATAAGACTCGAATGCAGAGGAAGACCATCTTCCCAGGATCTTGATAGCAGCTGTAGGAATGCCACGTTCGGCTGCTGCAGTAGCTGCTCCAATCCTGAATGAGTGTCCGGTATACAGGGAAGGGGATAGACTACAGTTTTTTATGACAGAAACTAGATGAGATCTGAACCAGGCTTTGGAAAGAGGAGCTCCGTTAGGAAGTGAGAAAAGGGGTGAGTGATCTGACATATGACTAGGCCACACTGAGCCACACATAGACTAGGCCACGCTGAGCCACACATAGACGAGGCCACGCTGAGCCACACATAGACTAGGCCACGCTGAGCCACACATGACTAGGCCACGCTGAGCCACACATAGACTAGGCCACACTGAGCCACACATAGACTAGGCCACGCTGAGCCACACATGACTAGGCCACGCTGAGCCACACATAGACTAGGCCACACTGAGCCACACATAGACTAGGCCACGCTGAGCCACACATAGACGAGGCCACGCTGAGCCACACATGACTAGGCCACGCTGAGCCACACATGACTAGGCCACGCTGAGCCACACATAGACGAGGCCACGCTGAGCCACACATGACTAGGCCACGCTAAGCCACACATGATTAGGCCACGCTGAGCCACACATGACTAGGCCACGCTGAGCCACACATAGACTAGGCCACGCTGAGCCACACATAGACTAGGCCACACTGAGCCACACATAGACTAGGCCACGCTGAGCCACACATAGACTAGGCCACGCTGAGCCACACATGACTAGGCCACGCTGAGCCACACATGACTAGGCCACGCTGAGCCACACATAGACGAGGCCACGCTGAGCCACACATGACTAGGCCACGCTAAGCCACACATGATTAGGCCACGCTGAGCCACACATGACTAGGCCACGCTGAGCCACACATAGACTAGGCCACGCTGAGCCACACATAGACTAGGCCACACTGAGCCACACATAGACTAGGCCACGCTGAGCCACACATAGACTAGGCCACGCTGAGCCACACATGACTAGGCCACGCTGAGCCACACATAGACTAGGCCACGCTGAGCCACACATAGACTAGGCCACGCTGAGCCACACATGACTAGGCCATGCTGAGCCACACGTAGGCCACGCTGAACCACATATGACTAGGCCACACTGAGCCACACATAGACTAGGCCACGCTGAGCCACACATAGACGAGGCCACGCTGAGCCACACATGACTAGGCCACGCTGAGCCACACATGACTAGGCCATGCTGAGCCACACATGACTAGGCCACGCTGAGCCACACGTAGACGAGGCCACGCTGAGCCACACATGACTAGGCCACGCTGAGCCACACATGACTAGGCCACGCTGAGCCACACGTAGACGAGGCTGGCAGAGCCACAAGGCTGCTAATGTCACACATAACGAAACACGCATAGACGAGGTCACTAGACCGCACTAGACCTAAAACCCGAAGGACTATACAACCGCGATAGGCATGAGGGTGAGGTGAGAGTATGCCACAAGCCATTGAGACCACATGAACCTGGGCCCTGGAGGGCCATACTGCTGCACGCGGAAAGGCAAGGCAGCGATATACACGAGGCCACTGAAGCCACACAGAGATGAGGTGACACAGAACAACGGCAACTAAGCCATAGCACGAGTTATGCAAACTGAACTATCGACAGATAGATAGAGCATGGCACCACCACCATTAGTTGCATAGGGATTTACCTGAATCGTTACTGTAGAGCTTGCTGAACTTCAAGAATGATCTTTAGATCAGGTCTTATATAAGACTCGAATGCAGAGGAAGACCATCTTCCCAGGATCTTGATAGCAGCTGTAGGAATGCCACGTTCGGCTGCTGCAGTAGCTGCTCCAATCCTGAATGAGTGTCCGGTATACAGGGAAGGGGATAGACTACAGTTTTTTATGACAGAAACTAGATGAGATCTGAACCAGGCTTTGGAAAGAGGAGCTCCGTTAGGAAGTGAGAAAAGGGGTGAGTGATCTGAGGATCTAGGGCGGATTTTAAGGAATCTAATCATAGATGAGAAGGGGCAAAAATTATTGCTAATTTTAGAAATTGTTATTGAGACGGCAAGTTAAGTGAAAGCGTTCAGCATCTGCGAACTCAGACAAGTGTAAGTACGGGTCCTTTATACTTCTAGTATTAGAACATGATTAGATAGATGAGAAGGTAATAGGTGACGCAACAATTGAGTCTTCCCGGCAGAACTTACGCTAAAGCTTTCATTTCTGATAATATATGCAGATAAACATTACATTGTCTTTTAATTCAGTGTATTCATTGGTTTAAGTACATCCCAAATATATAACAAAAGGTCAGAGAATCTCTATTAGTGACAGTGAAATGTAGCAGATACAGTAATAAGATGACCTGGTTCCGTGATGACCTCGGTGGGGCTTGGGCTTGCAGGGTGTTGGAGCATCCAGCCTAAAAACCCCAGCACATTTCAGTGTTTGAGGAGGAGGAGAAGGCGTTAGTAAGTCCATTCTGATTTTCTTTTTTTTCTCTTTGTAGCGAGACATTGAAAGGGAAAGCAACCTCTAAAGATGTAGCTGACTAACTGACACCCTGTTAACCAGGGAAATATCAATAGAAATTTAGCCAAGGACACACAGGAGCATGGTTTTCGAAAGGAGGCCCTGAGACGTGGATACCAAAGATACAAAAGCTTTATTTCAATCATCAAACATTAAAAGACTGTGGGACCAGGTTAACATATACAAACATTAAAGACACTAACAAACATGAAAAGGAGGCCAAGGCTTACCAATGGCAGGTAAACTAGTTTAATGAGCACAAGGCTCCTATATCACAATCTTACCACCCTGTGCACAGGTCTCACCACAACACACACACACCAATAAGGTCAAGCATGAACGCACAGCACTCCGTGACAGAATCCCACCACCGCAAGCAAGGGCCTACAAGACTAACAAAATGGTCTCCAAATAAACAAAACAAATAATAATAACAACAAGAACACTTGAAACTTAAATAAAAGTTATAAAAAACAAAAAGCAAAAAAACAAAACAAATGATAAACATTGATTTAATAAACCAGATAATCATGAAACAGACTACGATGAGGTTCAGAATTGGGCACCAAAACTGGTTGGATATTCACCCCACTTTCATACTAAACGGCAACATTAAACAAAGCAAAACAAAGAGATAAAGCAAAAACAATGGAAACAACTTTAACAAAACAAACGAATAAATTTGAACAAAATAATATGTATAAGCGAATGCACTGAAGAACAAGTAAAATAAATATACAGGAAGCAAAAGAAGCAAAACACAAACAAATTGAAGGACCAGTTGAAAAAAAACCAGCGATCACAGAAGCAAATGCATGCTGGAGAGCAGGTGTCACACAAAACACATGAACCGAGCGCACAAGAGCTGATGAGCGAGTTTGTCACAGGAGAAACCAGGACAGACAAAGCAGCAGCATCAAATAGTGGGCAAATAGTGGGCCGCAGCCTTCGCTGAACGCACGGTATCCGAGAACACAGACTGTTCCTCCTTCATTCCATAGCTAGTCGCAAATCCAAGTCACACACACACAAAAGGGTATCACCATGTCAACAAAGCACAGGACTGAGGGAGGGCCATGTGAAGGGGAAATGGCAGCCGCCAACAACCCATAGCAACGAACTATCTGCAATAAAGAAAGCGGAAGGGATGAAAAAAATCCAGAATAGGCGGTGCCCGGGAAGTGACGCACAGACGGTGATCACACACAAGCGGTGCATTAGAATCCTCTTTTATACGCTCCCTCATGGTATATAATTGGACACTTGATTACCCAAGAGCTTTAGGTTAATTAGAAACAAAACTCTGTACGTCCCACCATATTTTTATGGTCAGTTATTCTGTAATGCAGTGGCTGGTATAATCATGCGCTCGATGAAAGAAATTATTAGAAATACACAGTAATATAATAGCAATCTCAGGAGAATAATAACCACTTTAAACACCAACAATAACGGACAAAGGACTAAACTGAATAGGGAGTATACAGTATATGCTGGGGATAATCAGGAACTAAATAAAAGACAGCTGATGATAATCACAGGAACAAACAGGAATATAGCTGCGAGCAGCGATTGCGGGCCCAAGCCGGTGGCACCGCCACCCTGGTGCCTTTACTTCGGCTTGGGCCCTCCATTGCTGCTCGCAGCTATATATATATATATATATATATATATATATATATATATATATATATATATATATACAGTGAGGAAAATAAGTATTTGAACACCCTGCTATTTTGCAAGTTCTCCCTCTTGGAAATCATGGAGGGGTCTGAAATTGTCATCGTAGGTGCATGTCCACTGTGAGAGACATAATCTAAAAAAAAAAATCCAGAAATCACAATATATGATTTTTTAACTAATTAATTGTATGATACAGCTGCAAATAAGTATTTGAACACCTGTCTATCAGCTAGAATTCTGACCCTCAAAGACCTGTTAGTCTGCCTTTAAAATGTCCACCTCCACTCCATTTATTATCCTAAATTAGATGCACCTGTTTGAGGTCGTTAGCTGTATAAAGACACCTGTCCACCCCATACAATCAGTAAGAATCCAACTACTAACATGGCCAAGACCAAAGAGCTGTCCAAAGACACTAGAGACAAAATTGTCCACCTCCACAAGGCTGGAAAGGGCTACGGGGAAATTGCCAAGCAGCTTGGTGAAAAAAGGTCCACTGTTGGAGCAATCATTAGAAAATGGAAGAAGCTAAACATGACTGTCAATCTCCCTTGGACTGGGGCTCCATGCAAGATCTCACCTCGTGGGGTCTCAATGATCCTAAGAAAGGTGAGAAATCAGCCCAGAACTACACGGGAGGAGCTGGTCAATGACCTGAAAAGAGCTGGGACCACTGTTTCCAAGGTTACTGTTGGTAATACACTAAGACGTCATGGTTTGAAATCATGCATGGCACGGAAGGTTCCCCTGCCTAAACCAATACATGTCAAGGCCCGTCTTAAGTTTGCCAATGACCATTTGGATGATCCAGAGGAGTCATGGGAGAAAGTCATGTGGTCAGATGAGACCAAAATAGAACTTTTTGGTCATAATTCCACTAAACGTGTTTGGAGGAAGAAGAATGATGAGTACCATCCCAAGAACACCATCCCTACTGTGAAGCATGGGGGTGGTAGCATCATGCTTTGGGGGTGTTTTTCTGCACATGGGACAGGGCGACTGCACTGTATTAAGGAGAGGATGACCGGGGCCATGTATTGCAAGATTTTGGGGAACAACCTCCTTCCCTCAGTTAGAGCATTGAAGATGGGTCGAGGCTGGGTCTTCCAACATGACAATGACCCGAAGCACACAGCCAGGATAACCAAGGAGTGGCTCTGTAAGAAGCATATCAAGGCTCTGGCGTGGCCTAGCCAGTCTCCAGACCTAAACCCAATAGAGAATCTTTGGAGGGAGATCAAACTCCGTGTTTCTCAGCGACAGCCCAGAAACCTGACTGATCTAGAGAAGATCTGTGTGGAGGAGTGGGCCAAAATCCCTCCTGCAGTGTGTGCAAACCTGGTGAAAAACTACAGGAAACGTTTGACCTCTGTAATTGCAAACAAAGTCTACTGTACCAAATATTAACATTGATTTTCTCAGGTGTTCAAATACTTATTTGCAGCTGTATCATACAAATAAATAGTTAAAAAATCATACATTGTGATTTCTGGATTTTTTTTTTTAGATTATGTCTCTCACAGTGGACATGCACCTACGATGACAATTTCAGACCCCTCCATGATTTCTAAGTGGGAGAACTTGCAAAATAGCAAGGTGTTCAAATACTTATTTTCCTCACTGTATATATATATATATCAGATAATTAATATTCTCTGTCTTGTCACTTAAAAAAAAAATAAAAAAAATATATATATATATATATAACCCTAACCCTAACCCTAACATCATTCAAACTGCAAAGTGTTAACTTATATTTGTGTACAGTCGAAATAAAACACAACATTGTGCTTTTGTAAAATAAATTCAAGCAATCTGCCCTCGAAATGGCGCTAATTTTAAAATTAAACTAAAATGCTCACGGCTGCACGGGCATTCATAACGGTGCGCGTCCATGGCGAGGAACGAGCAGAACAGAGTCAACGTTTTTTAGTTCATTCCTACTTCCATAGGAATTCATTGAAAATGCTCGCTCTGCTCTGCACCATTATCCATGTCAGTGCGGATGAACATATTTTACTTTCGTTTTTAAGTTAGTGATTCAAAAGCCCCCAGCGGTGTCACACGTTGATTGACCGGTGTTAAAATATTCTCACCGTTGCATACCTAGTATATTTTTATATAGATACAATAGGCCTACCTGATTTTGAACACAAGAGGGCAGTATAGCACTATGAATGACATAATTTATTTATTTTTGGACTAAAAAAAAATTCTGTTTTTAAGTTTTTAAACTTAAACAATTATTAAATAAAAAAAAAAAAAGAGAGAATAAAATGGGTTTAGTTCTGATTTCTTATCTTCTGAATTTTTAGAAGATATGAGGCTTTTAGTGTTTCCTTTTTTGAAATGAATCCCTCGCCATAGCAAAACTGTTTGAGATATTTATTATCTGTTTACAATTTAGCATATTTAATGTATTTTCATCATGTTGAAAAAGTTTGGTGGGAATAAAATAAACCACTTAAGAGGAGTGGGTAAAAATTCAGAGGCTGATTTTGCAAAGAAATCCACATTCAAACCAAAATATCTGACTTCCTGATGCTCGGAGGTAATGACTGTAAATTAGAAAATTGTCCGACTCGATGAGACCAATATGCGTACTGATTTTTGTGACTGTACATAAAATTAACCCGCCCACTTTTGTCAAAAGCATTTAGAAAGTGGCACACTTCCTGCTGCCAGTTGGTGGCGCTATAACTTTGACTCACAAAAGTTACATACAAGTGATCGGCCTCTTACCACAAATACACTGCTGAAGTTTCATCAAGATCAGTTAATGTATGCAGAAGTTATAACACTCACTTAAAACAAATCTTTTCTCGCCATAAATTCGTTTCCTCGCCATGGCCAAACCGTTCGAGATATCAAAAATCCGTCCGCAATTTAGCATCCTCAATGTCTTTACTTCATGCTGACCGAGTTTGGTGGCAATTGAAAGAATTGCCTAGGAGGATTATTTCAAATTCCAGAGCAAGCGTTCTCCAAACAACCCATAATAGCCGATTTCCTGTTGGGCTGGCGTAAAACTTGACCAAGGGAAAGTTGTTCGGCCCGATGAGATCTATACGTGTACTGAGTTTCATATTAATTCATGCAAGCATGTTTGATCTATGGACCAAGTTTTCAGACCCTGTTCAAGGGTGAAAAATCCCCCCCACCCCTCACACACACAGAGACAGAGAGAGAGAGAGAAAATTCTCCAGAAAAATCCACATTCAAACCAAAATATCTGACTTCCTGTTGGTCGGAGCTAATGACTGAAAATTAGAAAGTTGTCCGGCTTGATGAGAACAATATACATACCAAGTTTTGTTGCTGTAGATGAATCTAACCCCCCACTTTGGACAAAAGGTGGCGCTACTGAGCCATTCCACCACGCCCGTTTCTGAAACTTTGCACATGTCTACTGGCTAATAAGTGTGATGTGTCTGTCGAGTTTCATCCAATTTCAAGCATGCTAAGTGTCTCAAAAGCATCAAAAAAAGAATATTAAAGTTCGATGCGTTTCCATGGCAACAGTTTCTAAGATATCAATAATCCTTTCACAGGTCTACATCTGCCGTGTGTCTACATTATACACATAAAGTTTGAAGCAAATCGGGTAAAAATAAGAGAGTGATTTCAAAGTATTTTGAAAGTGACAAACTTCCTGCTGCCAGTTGGTGGCGCTATAACTTTGACTCACAATAGTCACATCCATGTGTTCGGCCTCTTACAACGAACACACTGCTGAAGTTTCATCAAGATCAGTTAATGTATGCAGAAGTTATAACACACTTCCTGTGTCCCATTATTCGCCATAAATTTGTTTCCTTGCCACGGCCAAACCGTTCGAGATATCAAAAATCTGTTTGCAATAATTCAACCTCAATGTCTTGCCTTCATTCACACCGAGTTTGGTGGCGATCGGATGAATTCCCTAGGAGGAGTATTTCACATTCCATTGTATGCGTTTTCCAAACAACGTATAATAACTTCCTGTTTGGCTGGTGTAAAACTTAGAGCACGAAAGTTGTTTGGCCCGATGAGATCTATATGTGTACTGAGTTTCATATTATTACATGCAAGCGTGTTTGATTTATGGACACCATTCCAGGGGGCGCTGTCGAGCCCCCCTGCCACGCCTGGGTACTAGCTTCAGTCCGGCCCTGATGGCCGCAGGTTCTGACGTGTGTGCAAAATTTCAAGAGTTTTTGAGCATGTTAAGGGCCCCAAAAGTTTCAAAAAGGCAGAAAAAAATAAAATAAAAATCCTACCGGAAACAATAGGGCCTTCGCCCTTTCAGGGCTTGGGCCCTAAATATAACCGAAACTAAATAGAGCAGGAAACATAACAGAATATCAAAATAAGAGTCCATAACCGTGACACTTAGCTCTGATAATGCCATTATTATATTTAGTAGTGTTTATGTATTTAATTTGGCACTATACTGTTTTTTTATGTTTGTTTGTATTTGGTGTAGGCCAGGGGACTCCAACCTTTTTTCATTTGAGAGCTACTTTTTAAAAATGAAAGTGGCCGAGAGCTACTCATGTAATACAATACTTAAATATCTTAAATAATGCCTCATAACTCTCATATTAACAACTATCCAAACTGTTTTAGACCTAAAAGAGTTATTGTAGGCCTATATATGTCACCCTTGATTGTCAGAGAATTTTTTTTTTTTTATAGAAAATTGTACTTTGCATATTATACTGTAAAAACACAATTATTGTTGATTTTATGGTGCATCACAACTAGAGATGAAATGGCATGAAAATTTAATTTCATGATTATAGTGACCAAAATGATCACGGTTATCACAGAATCCTGTTCAAAAAGTACCAATACTACACAATAAAATCAATTCACCAAGTTTTATGTCGAAAACCAGCAAATAACAAATAAAATTAGCATCAATATGCACTTATTGTTTACATAAACATAAAAATAATAACATTAAAAATGATGGCCAGATTTTAAAGGAGTGTCTTGCAACATGTTATCTAAGTTACTAACATGTACAAGTTCAAATAAAGGTTTGACAAAAAATGTTTTATAAAAAGATAAACCTTGCATATTTCAGCCTTTAAATAATTTTTATAAAAAGAATGAGTCAAAAAAGATAAACTACTGACATTTACAATGCACATTAGATTATCTTTTATTATTAATAGTAAAATTCGGTCCGATTTTCCCGTGGCGTCTGTCGTTGCTATGCAACCATGCACTGTGCTTTCCTAAATGACAAAAAAAGTTTTAATAGTTAATGGATTTCCACCACCGAAAAACGCTTGCTGTAGCTCTGCTACAAGATTTATTTACGGAGAAGAGAAAAACACCCGTAGTGTTTGGGTGCACCCCCATCCTTCATGTAAGGGTGAAGCTGATTGGTTGGTTCTTGTCACATGACCTGCGGTGCGTTTGCGGCATTCTGAAAAGTTGAGATTTTTTCCATCTTGCTGCGCCTGGAAAAAATGTTGCTTCAATTATTTGAAATAGCGAACTTGAGCGTGCAAAAGACGCGATATGTGACCAGCCCCTTGGCAAGCTACCTCCAATCAGGCCACAAGCTACTGGTAGCTCGCGAGCGACGTGTTGGAGACCCCTAGTGTAGACAGTATCAGTGATTATAATCGTTTATTATTTGCTTTTGACCCAATGTGATGCTTACATCCAGTGTAGGTAAATGTCAGCTGTTAAAGGAACACGCTGAATTTTTGGGACTTTAGCTTATTCACCGTATCCCCCAGAGTTAGATAAGTCCATACATACCCTTTAACTCTGTCTGACGCACACACCGCTAGCCTAGCTTAGCACAAAGACTGGAGGTAAACGGCTCCATCTAGCGTACTGCTCCCAATAAGTGACAAAATAACGGCAACATTTTCCTATTTACATGTTGTGATTTGTATAGTCACAGCATGTACAAATAACAAGGTCACATGAGACACAGCCATCTTGTAACCGTATTTTTTTTTTTTTCAGCGGATTTTTACTTGGTATCAAAAAAACAAGATCCAGAACCATATCGTTTTGAGCCAGAACACACAGACAAGGAGTTACAAACTTTGAAAGCTGATAGACAAAATGCCGAACAGACTGAGGTCGAGGGGAGAATCAGAATGAACACGGACTGGTGGTGTAAATGTGGAACATGCCAACCTATGCCGACAGAAACCGAGTGCCTTTGTTGCAGTGAATAGGACCGGGTATTGCCATCGATGGCAAGGCTTGATGACAATGAAAATCTTTGTGTCACTACCATGGAGGATTTCTCTGCCCTAATACACCTGGCAGTTGTCGATTTTTTTTTTTCCTGTTGTGACAAGATCAACTGGAAGAAACGCCCCATGCCGAGTGAACCTAATGGACAGCTGTCCACCAAGTAAGTGATTTTGTAATAATCATGATGCATAGTTCAATGCAATTGTAGTTGTAACAGTCACCAGCTGGAGTGCCCTTGAGAGCCACCAGAGGACACTCCACACCAGACTATCATGTTTCACTCACAAACTACATTTCCCAGAACTCACTGCCCGGACTCATCATCATTGATTGCATTCACCTGTATCTCATTACCTTGTTAGTTTCAGCCTATTCATTCCATGTTCACTCATTCACTCACTGCAAAGTTTTGTTTTAGTGTCACACTGCAATTCTGAGCATTCTCCCTGGTTTCATGTCTCTTGGTTTTTGGATTTATTGCCCTGTTCCCTGGATTACTCTTTTGCCTCTGACCCCTGCCTCTTTTGTTTGTTGGTTTGTTTGTTCGTTTGGACTGCCTTCCTGTGCTTGACCCTCTGCTTGTGTTTGATTATGATTCTGGATTACGCCTTAAAATAAAGCTGCATTTGGATCTCACGTCCGTGTCTTGGAGCAGTTTCGTGACAGTAGTATAGCCATGCCATACAGTTTGTCTATACACGTAAACATGAAATATGCACACATGCCAACTGACATAGCACCCTTGAAATAGCATTTCATGATCACCTGTTTACTTGTAGCCTAGCTATTCATACAAAGTTTTCTGTGCTCTTAGTCAATACAGGTTGGTGTCCTACCGCATAGTATTGCAGTGGGCCCTGAAGCGAGAAACTTTGGGTAGAAGCAATCGTAAACCATTGCCATCATGTGTGGTTGGTGCCATTCGAAGAAAATATCCCTCAGAGACTGGTGTCTATGTGGGATTTCAAGAGGCGGAGGAGGCAGTTGAAATGTTGTAACTAAGTATGTGCCAACACCAATCATACATAAAGTAATTAGGCTATACTACATGTCTTTATCATACACAATTGTCGACACAATTCATAAACTGGTGATATTCAAATCTATGGCAACAATAAAAATTGCATATTTTGTTGTGTTGGTATTACTGTAGATGTTGCATAGACTATATCTGAATAAAGATATGTGACAACATAACATAAAAGAGCAACCTACAAATATCAGAGTGGTAGTAGTCAGGGAATTATATGATCGTATTGTCCCTGACTATATTAGTCTGTATACACTTTGCATATTCTACTCAGCCTGTCTGATACTTTGACACTGGTCTGTGAAACTACACTGTCTTACAGTTTCTTCTCTGCCCACACAGGTTCCATCCTTTGACCTCTTACAAGACAGCAGAGCTTTATTTCATCTTGAAAATATGTGAAACCTTGATTTGCTTTTTATTTATTGTAATATTTTCTAGTTCAAATACATTATTGCAACAGCTACACTTATGTCTTTTCATTTTTGTTGAAAAACAAAACAAAACATTTTAGTCTGTATGAGATTGAACACCTTTTACTGTACAACTTGTAGGCCTACACAAGGCAGATTAGCACAGGAGAGATAAGAGAACAAGAGAAATCACAAACTGAGAAATATTGTTATTTATTTTACAATAGTTGTACAACAATAACAAAAACAATATTCAACAATAATAATAAAAAAGTCACTTTGGGTATTTCACCGATGGATCCAGCCTTCTCTGAATGACTGCATCCATCATGTCGTTCCTGAAAGTCTGTGTTGTTTCCTGGTAGACAGGTCTGGCAATCCATTGTTTGGATTGTTTTTGGAAAACCACATTGTGTCTTTGGAGGCCTGAAATGAAAACCAGCATGACTGAGGACTTTGGTCTGTTATGATTCTGATCTGAAGGCTACATTATTTCATGCCAGTTATACCAGCAAAAGTGTTATGTTGTAAAAGATAAATATGGTCATTTATATATTTAGGCGATAAATTACATACAGATCATTACTGACATATGTATGGCTGAAAACTCTGAAGTATCAGGAGGATATAGTGTTCAATATACTATATTTTTAGTACTTACCAGACGCTGTTTTTGCTTGTTCTCGTTGTGTGTTGTGGTTCTCGTTATGGTCCATGACTGCCAACATTGTTTGCGCTTGCATTGATGCATATTCAAAGTGTAATCTTTTGGGACAGTATTTGAGAAGGGCATTATGGAAGACCTCAAGTTGTCCTGGTGAAACAGAAATAAAGACAAATACTGTATAAACAATACATGGAACACAGATTACAAGTTTCATGATCTGTTGAAAATTGGCTTTATGTAATGTTCATCATTGTCTGTGGTGCAATATTACCACCTAATACATTGTAAACCAGTTTCACAGAAATAGTTCCCACAGAAACTAAAATGTATGGAGCCAATTCACTAGCTGTGAAGTCTTTGATAAACATACCCGTGTGTTTGAACAGTGCCATTGGTTCCAGGTCTTTCAGTAGGCGTGCATTCATGACCACTTCATAAAGGGCCTTGTAGGCAGGGGAGTCTTCGGCCAACCACTTGTTCCTCCTTTGCTCGTCCGCTGGCAGCTCAGTGTGGTAGTATTTATGTTCCATGCCATCTTCTTCCCAGCGATGGACCCCACAGATATGATGGAGAATTGACTTCCATCATCTCAGCAATTCCTGACAGTAACATTAGAGCACAGGCAGAAATCTTTTCAGCATTGTCATAACATACTGTACAGGATGAAAAACTCATTTAAACAAAAATAGATGTCCTAAGGTGAT
Organism: Vimba vimba; assembly: GCA_022828995.1. NCBI lineage: Eukaryota > Metazoa > Chordata > Actinopteri > Cypriniformes > Leuciscidae > Vimba > Vimba vimba. The sequence continues at coordinate 29,838,792 of CM040833.1, forward strand.
GTGTGCGAGCCAGCAGTGACATTCCAATGTGCATTATACCTGCTTACAATATGTACATGAGAAATAAATTAGACTTTGCCTTTGCAATATGTGTGTGTATAGATAATGTATGATTGTATACCTTTGGATCTCCTTTTGATGAGCTGCAGCTCCACCACATGTGATTGCTCACACTCTTTATCCAAGGAGCAAGGTCCATGCAGTTCTTGCGTTTGGATGCCAAAAGCAATTTTTGTTTTTTTGTTTTTTTTTATTCCTGAATTAAAATAAGGAAGAGCATTATAACAACAGTGCACTTTAGAAAATGCTTATAATATATGGTAATTGTGATTCACAGAGAAACCCCCAGACAGCACAGCAGAAGTATCAGGAGTTGTGCACAATAGCTTACACTAACAACAATAGACTAACCTTTTGCGGTATGCCATGGATCAAACTGGTGTTCTATATTTGGAAAATCATCCCTCATTATTTTCCTGATAGAGGGATGTCTGTCGGTTGTGACAACCTTTACACTGATCCCTTCATTTATCCCTTCATTGTTCATTTTTAGAATAATGACTGACTATATTTATTATTGATCATTTTTACCTGAATCAACTCAAATGTTACAATCTGATTGGTGGAGTCATCCATGAAGGAATACGTTGTGTATTTGCAGGAATGGCCTGGGGTATCACTCCTCCCATCTCTGCAGATCTACACTCCCTCACCATCCAGAGTCTGGCAGATGAGTCTTGCTCTTATAGTGTCCTCCTGCTTCTTGTATTCTTCTGCGATAACTGGAATCAGGTAGCTGGACTGTATGCTGTAGTAGGTGGTTTTCTAGGGCAGCCGAAGATTTAAAAGCCCTGCCCAATCAGCAATGTCTGTGTAAGTAGCACCAGTGAAGAGTGTTGCTGCTGCTGCTAGCAGGTTGTTCTCCGCCATTCCATGGACAGTTGGGCATGATTCCCAATCTCCAGTGTGTCCACTGTTACATTTCCATATGACTCTGATCCTGCTGCCAGATGTTTTCACAGTTTGGTTCACATCACACATTGCATCTCCACAAAAAGTGCATTTTTGGAAGAGTTCCATGAGTTTGGACTCATTAACCAGCCACTTACTCTCTTTCCATCCTCTATTTTGTCCAGGAATGCTTGCTGTGCTTCCTGTGGTAGAGGTGGAGGGGCTTGTGTCAGGGACAAAACTGGAGTCAGCAGGATCAGCGGCAGGTTCTGAGGCAGGTTCTGAGGCCATGCTGATTTCCAAGGCTGATGTTGCTGAACTGATATCTATTTCAGAATAATCAATTTGTTGTGTTTCCAGTTGATGACAAACCAACATGGAAAAGTTTAGTTTCTCACGTCACCTTTACATGCATACATGTTTTTGCGGAACGTGTTGGTCATGAGTTAAAAATTGATTTTCAATATTCAATTATCTGACTGTTCTAATTTGCATTTCATGGTGATCAAGATAAGTGTCAGCTGAATGATCAAAATGTATGTAAATGTTTTGATAACATTTGTTACCTATCATGGATAGATAACCTGGCTTGCTACTTACATCAAAGATTAGACTTTTTTTTTGGCCTGCAGGTAGCCAACATCATGAACGATGATGCAGTGTCGTACAAAGGAAATATAGATTTTATTTAGTTGTAAGACTTGTTGCATTTATCACACAGTGCGTATAAAACCATTGAATGATAAAATATAAATTATCCTACCAACTGACGTGTCCAGCTGGGTGCCAAGGCAATCAATGGCTTTGTCCCTGTAGCTGTCTGAGCAGGACTTGTGAGTTGCAAAGGTAGTGGGGATTTGAACTCTGCAGTAGGTGCAGACCTGCAAACAGGCTGGTAGCATCCTCAACTTCCAGCAGATCCTGCTGCAGGCCACTCAGCTCATTCTGATTAAAAAATATCACAGAACATGAATAAAGGATTATTATTACAGGAATCGATATATTTGAAATGCAGTTTATTACAGCTGAACCAAATGTATTCAACAGCATATAATACAGTAATGTTAGATAATTGTATTACAATAGGCTAGAAAAAGGGGAAAGTAATAGCACAAGGCAAATTGTTCCCTTTCAGTCGCTCACGTTCGACGTAACGTTGACGTGACGACGTAATTGGGATCACTTCAGGGAGCCCTATCATCTTCGAGTGTCAACAGAATGAGCCAATGAACGTTGGAATATGTGAGTCGCATCACGCACCCCGCCCCGCCCAGCCCCGCAGCACGGGTATAAACAGGAAGCGGAAACACGCACACATTGTCTTTCACTTCGGAGCCGAGCTTTCTGTTTGACTTCAGAATTCTACAAGACTCTAATAGCGTTGAAGACTCTAAGACTCTCTGTTCTGGTGTTGGTGTGACGGGGCGATCAGCGAGTGGCCGCGAGCTTAAGCTCACTCAACTGCTGTTTTCACAGCAAGCTTATTTCTGTGTCGGTATCGGTGGGCGTTTCACTGATAGTGTTTACAGCACTGCTGTACACTGCGGCCATTCCCTGGGTGCCTCAGCACTGTGACAGTAACGGAAAGAGTATTTTTTTTCTTTTCTTTCTTCTTTTTCTTTACAAAAGAGCAACACAAGCGTGACCCTGCGTCCTTTTCAGGATGTCATTCCGGTTGTGCGTTTCTGGGTGCGGTCGTGCCCTGGTGCCAGCAGACGGCCACAATAGTTGTCTCTCATGTTTGGGCATTCAGCATGCTGAGGAAGCTTTTGTGGATAGTTCATGTCCCCACTGTAGGAATATGACTATGGCCGCGTTGAGATCGAGAATCGCTTACCTCAAGGGAGGTGCAGTCCCCTCGCCTATGCCCCTATCTAGCGTCTATTCTGCCCCGCAGAACAGGCCTACTTCGGCGCTTAGCCAGGGTGATCTGAGGATTACTGTGAGGGCTTCCCCACCGAGGCTTCTCAGGAACGACCAGCCGTGTCTTTTGGGGCTCCTCCTGACGACCAGATGTCAGTCGCAGCATCGGAGGGGGAGCTTCGCTCCTCTGGAGATGAAGACTCGGCTACGTTACCCCCCTCTGTGAGTGTAGCGTTGCCCTAGGCCAGATCCAGATCCCGATCCAGAGTGGGCAGCTATGCTTGCCCAGGCCGGCGAGAAGGTCGGGCTTGAGTGGAACCCTCCACCACGTCCCGAGCCTTCTCAGTTGGATGATTGGTTTCTGGGGGGGTGCCATGCTGGTTCTCAGTGCTCCGCCCTGGTGCCTTTCTTCCTGGAGGTGCACAAGGAGCTCACCAAGTCGTGGTCGGCAACGTATAGTGCCAGACTACGGCCTGCTGGCTCCACCCTCCTCACCACCCTCGACGGCGGGGCAGCCAAGGGGTATGTGGATCTCCCGCCAGTGGACCGTGCCCTTGCAGGTCCACAAGGCCCAGTTCTGACCCAGAGCCTCTTCCTGGAGCTCTGTGCGGCAACTGACCTCGCCCTCTGGGCGGTGAAGAAAACTGCACGTTCTATTGGTCAGGCAATGTCCACCTTGGTGGTCCAGGAGCGCCACCTTTGGATCAACCTGGCCGATATGAGGGACACCGATAAATATCAGTTCCTGGATGCCCCTCTGTCCCAGGTTGGGCTGTTGGGCTGTTTGTCTGTCTGTACTATCGATGGGATGGCCGTATCCTTCAGCACACGTTCGTGTGGCAATTCCAATTTTTCAAAATAGTTGTCCTCAGTGAAATGAAGTGATAACAAGTCTGGCAGGGCATCCAGCACCTCACAAACCTTATTGTCTCCAAAGATCCAGCCATCAGCACCAGCAGTAACCTGGCCGAGGAGCTCAACCATTTCTTTACACGTTAAGTGACTGAGGGAGAGACGTGGCCCACACCAGTACCACCTATGGACCACCTGGCACCCACTGTTAGTACAGAGGAGGTCAGAAGAGTGCTACGCAGTGTCAAACCCAGGAGGGCTGCTGGTCTTGACGGTTTTGTGGGGAGAGTATTGAGGGACTGCGCCGATCAGCTGACTGAGGTTTTTACTTACATCTTCAGTCTCTCTATGCTTGCTTGAACTGTCCCCAAATGCTTTAAATCTACCACCATTGTGCCCATCCCTAAGAAACCATCTGTCAGCAGCTTCAGTGACTATAGACCTGTGGCTTTTACCTCCACTGTTATGAAGTGCTTTGAAAGGTTGGTGTTAAAGCAAATTAAGTGTTCTCTTCCTCTCAGTTTGGACCAGTTTGCACCCGTTTGCATATAGAGTCAATAGGTCAACTGGAGATGCCATCAAAACAGCTCTCCACACCGTGTTAACACATCTGGAACAACCTGGCTTATATGTGAGAATGCTATTTCTGGATTTTAGCTCGGCATTCAATACTATCATTCCCAGCAGAATGGTGTCCAAACTCCACAGTCTGGGTGTCAGCCACCACACTTGCAGATGGATTAAGGGCTTTTTAACAGACTGTCCACAGTCAGTCAGGCTGGGGTCCCATCACTCCTCAGTCCTGGCCCTCAGCACTGGGGTCAAATCTATGATAGCAACATTATCATTAAGTTTGCTGACGACACTACTGTAGTTGGATTGATATATCATAAAGACGAGTCTGCATACAAAGAAAGTCCAAAAACTCACTGCCTGGTGCTCTGACAAAGAATTGGCACTCAACTCAAAAACAAAGGAGATGGTGATAGATTTTAGGAGGAAGAGGGAGGACATTGTGGAGAGGGTCAGTGATTTTAAATTCTTGGGAACAAACATCTCACAGGACCTCACAAGGTCTGTTAATACCAATGCCCTTGTGAAAAAAGCACAGCAGCGACTGTACTTTTTGAGGACACTGAGGAGAGTCAATCTGTCGAAGGAACTGTTGCTGTCTTTTTACAAGTGTTCTGTGGAGAGCATCATCACCCACGACATCCTGGTGTGGTTTAAAAGCTGCACTATGGCTGATAAAAAGGCTCTGGAGAGAGTCAGGAAGTCAGCACAGATCATTATAAGGACACATCTTCCCTCACTGACTGACATATACAGTGCCAGATGTCTGTGTCGTGCAGCATGCATTATCCAGGACTGTTTCCTCACCCAGGAAACAGTCTATTCACACTGTTGCCTTCTGGAAGTCGCTACAGGTCCATTCGGGCCCGCACATCTAGACCTACAGTACGAACAGTTTTTATCCAAGTGCCATAAAAGTACTAAACTCATCAATGAACTAAGTATCCGGACTGTGCAATATATATTGCTTATGGGACTGTGCAATACATTGACTGTTTATACACATGGGATTGTGCAATATACTTTCTACTGCTTTTTTTTTCTTTTTTTTTCTTGCTGCTATGTTGAGTTGTATGTTGTGTGTACCTTTATTTAGTGTTTTGTTTTGTGCTTGTGTGTTAATTTTACCACAAGGAGTTGCACTTAATTTTGTTGTACAGCAGTGCAATGACAATAAAGGCATTAAATTCAATTCAATTCAATTGGGCGGGGCCTATGGTGTGATGATTTAAAACTATTCATAGATTTCTTGATCTGGAGCAAGGCATATGCAAATGTATTTGCCATGTGACATCACAAATCCCACAATATCCAAATGAGCCTTTTTTGGAGTTTGATAAAATAAATGCTTTGTTTATAATGAGAAGGACGTTTTTAGCTATGAAACTTGCAGTATGTTTTAAAGAATAAAAAGAATAAAAGCACTGTGGCGTGTCAGGTGAAAATTTCCAATGCAGTGAAAGGCAAACACAAAACATAGAAATGTGAACACCACTGGAGGACTAATATAAGAGACCATGTTGTAATACTGCTGGGAATTGTGTATTTGAATTATCTGTGTGAGTATTTTGTTGCGACATATTCTGAATATTCACATATTCTGCTTTGAGTGCTATCCATGCAAATTGCTAAACCCAATAATTACACACATTTTGTTTTCTTTCCTTACAAAAGGGAAAACATTATTTGTTAATGTCAGGGCGCTGCAACAAAGCTTTTATCTTTTGCAATGACAAAATTATCGTTTTATATCTGTATTAGCTAGTGTCAGGCATGGGTGGGACTTACACCGAAAGTATGTAAAAACTAAATGAACAGCAGTAACTTTTTTCAAAAAGAAAAAAAAGAAAAACACATATGATGTAGTATTAGCTTAATATTAGTTTACTCTGCCCAATAGAATTTGGTTTTGTTCAAAAAGATCAAGAATTAGAGGAACACTAGATATAATGGCTTGTCATGTTGCCATAGAGATGAAAAAGTATGTTTCTGCATGTTTAAATTAAGGTTCAGCATCTTGCAGTCTTTCGGACCAAAGACACAAGCATGTCTGAATGAATTGATCAGTGGTACATTAGGTCATGCATTTAGACTATAGCTTTACTAGAGGGTCTGACTACATTACAGCAAAATGAGGAGAATTAAACACTGAGACAAACCACTGTGTTTGTTTACAGCTGCTCACATGACGCACCAAATCAGGCCTGACTTTATCTGTGCTTAATCAAATTCATCAGGATTCATTAGATCTTCCATACATCTGCACAAACTCAAACAAACACACATTAGATCACTCAAAGATTACATGTCTAAGACATAAAAAAAACAAAACAAAAAAGTCATATAGAAGAGCTGGTATTAATGTTTTGTTTTCAGTCTAGTGGTGCCGAAAACCTTTTTCAATAATCCAAGAGATACTGGTAACACCATTATTCAGTATTTAAGCAGTAGCAGTAATTTAACTAAATAAATCAATACATAAAATGCATAAAAAATAAAGTATTGTGTAATAATAATTATAATAATAATAATACAACCCAGTAGCAGTAACTAGGAGTTTATTAAGGCAAATGTCAAAGTTAATAGTTAGTTAATAGTGAGACCCTAAACTAAAATGTGACTGTAATTTTATTTTAAATAGGCCTACTGGCTACTGATAATACAAAAAGTAATTTAAATAATAAAAAGTCATAAAAAGAAATTGAATAGCCTTGAAAAAAAACAGGTTGATGGTGTTCTTTGTGTGTGTGAGAGAGAGTGTGTGTGTGTTTAAGTGTGCGCGTGTGTGTGTGTGTGTGTGCGCGCGTGTGTGTGTGTGTGTGTGTGTGTGTGTGTGTGTGTGTGTGTGTGTGTGTGTGTGTGTGGTGCGTGTGTGGGTGCGTGTGTGTGTGTGTGTGTGTGTGTGTGTGTGTGGGTGCGTGCGTGCGTGCGTGCATGTGTGCGTGCATGTGTGCATGCGAGTGTGTGTGCGTGTGAGTGTGTAGACTACTGAATGTCACAGTAATGTGTAACAGAGCCCAGCTGGTAGAGAGACTGTAGCTGTGCTGGTAAATCTCACTCTTCAGGCACACTAACAGCTGATTCTAAAGGCTGTGGTCTTTAGTGCTCTTGTTAGCGTGCCTGACTCACATGCTGGCTTTTAGCGGTTCAAGCACCGCTCGGACTGGGCCAAGTGGAACATATTTCATGTACAGTAGTTAGTTTTTTGTGCATTTAACATCTTAACTCTTTCCCTGCCATTGACGGCAATTTCCGTCATTTGTGAGACAACGCTTCCACGCCATTTCCGTGTTTTCACTGTTATACAATAGGTGACACATCTTCTAAAAGAGTATAATCTCCTGATCAAAACACAGGTGAAGAAGAAGCAGAAGCAAGGGATAGCATGTAAGCAGATGCATATGTAAAATGAATCGATCATCAACATTCAACAGCAGCATATAAATCAAAACTGCCTAATGTTACTAAATGAAATGTTGACCCGAGTCTAGGTATAGGACTGTGAAGCTTTCGAGGTGTTGATGGACTCGATCTACACATCGTTCTGAATCCGATCCAGATTGTCCATGACAAAAACACAATTTTCTTAGCTTTTTACTCAAAATATTGTTTTTTTTTTTACACTTACCCACATTCAAGTGTTGTTGATTTAAAAAAATAAAGAAATGCATGAAGCTTTTTTTTTAAGCATGGGATCTGTTCTATCTTTTGAAATATGATATCTGTTTAATTTTTTTCAAAAATGTTGGCGGGGAAAGAGTTAGAAGGCTTTGTAGTGGCAGTCACAAATCTCACTACAAGATATATAAAGCAACTATTGCAACCCCTTTTAAGAAAATTAACATCCATGTATCTCTCTCTCTCTCTCTCTCTCTCTCTCTCTCTCTCTCTCTCTCTCTCTCTCTCTCTCTCTCTCTCTCTCTCTTTACTGTTTCCACACATTTGTCAAAGATATGGTTTTAACATGTCCCCTTTCTTGCTTTAGCTGTAAGATGATAGTGTTTTTGAGGACTGGTACAGCTGAGATAGTGTGATGTGAATGATTAGGTAATTAGCTGAGATAATGGAGTCTCACTGTGATCATTTTAACAGAAGAATGAAGCATTATACTGTGAAGAGAAGCCCAGGAAGAACCATCAGTGTAATAACTCAGGCTGTCTGGTCAGAGCAACCTGTTCTCTTTTTGACAGGTGTCCAGAATCATAATAATTACCTGTGGAGCCGTGAACTCCATAAGTAACATGTAAATGGAACTTAAAGGGTTCACGATGTGTCTCTAAATGAAGGATTGCAAGTTTCACTGAGTAAGAGCCTACCAGAGCAGAAGGTTTTGGAATTCAATAAACATAGTGTGTTCAGAAGGGATAATAGTTCTGTCATTCATGGATAACCTTTAATGGAAGAGAGTCTACATGCAGTGTTTGCTGAAAAATAGAGACTGCAAGAGAAAGGGACACCTTTGTGTGCAAGTGAACGCTGATCTATTTCTTTTTTTTCTATTTTTTTCTTTTTGTGGGAAACTGAGACGTGATGAATAAAATGTCACCCAGGAATAAAGTGAGCTGGTGAGGTGGAACTAACTGCTTACTGCAGTTACATGACAACAGAGTCCAAACCTAATGAAAACTGTTTTTAATTTTTATTAAAATGAAATTTTAGTCTTACGGAAGCCCTGAACCGCAAACGTGACATTATTTAGACATAATATCTCATTATTTCGACATAATAAGTCGTTATTTCGACATAAATATCTCGTTATTTCGACATAAATATCTTGTTATTTCAACATAAATATCTCGTTGTTTCGACATAAATATCTCGTTGTTTCGACATAAATATCTTGTTATTTCGACATAATATCCGTTATTTCGACATAAATATCTTGATATTTCATTATTTTGACATAATAAGGGGACATTCTGATATGCATTAAGCCACATTTAGCGTTCTTATAATGGTTTTCTATAGGGAGGAAAATGCTTGAGTCGATCTCATTTGAGTGTATTCGGCAATGCTTAACGTGTAATTAAACGCATTGAGTTTATATTCTGGGCTCATCAGATTTTTTTGTACATAAGTATACTTTATTAGTATGATTTTTAATGTGTTTGGTCTGTTAATAACACTGTCCATCTCTTTATGTTAAGTTTTGTATTAATTTCGATATGCCACTAGAGGGCAGAATAAGACAGGGAATTAAAGAATGCATTGTAGTTATGTTGACCTACTGTTTTCATAACACTGTAAAATGGGATGGCACACAAAAGGACGGTAACTGAGAACCCATGCCTGCATGCATCCTTCTTTCTGGGTTGTTTACACATTATTTTGAGTTATTTTTTGTATTTCATGATTAAACATTTGTTGCAGATACCTTGGTTACAGATCACGATATATACATGTATTTCATTATAATGACAGACACAGATTTGATTCATTTTCACTTTTGTGGGACCCACATTTTCCCATGGCCATTAAGCCATGATCCAAAAATCAGCTAATTTATTTCCAAGCAGTCAAGGGCAAAGAATGCAGGATTTCCAAACAAAGACAATTATTTATTAAGTGCCAAACAAACACACAAAAGTGAATGACTGACAAACAAAGATACAAATTAAATTACTTGAAAACTGAACGAAATAAAGTCAGGTCTAGGCCCATAAAAAAAGGTCAACATCAAACCAACTAAGCAAACAAACAAACGTACAATTAATCCTGCACCCCCAGCTAATTGGCAGCATGGATTAGCTCAAAAGATCAAAATGGTGGCAACTGATGCCAGCTGGTCCTTTATTGGAACGGACCTCCACTGAAGCACACTCTTCCCACATAAGCAACTTAAACTCAAATAAAAACGTTAACAACATACCAATAACAACTAGAAAAAAATTGCACCCAAACTAGTAATTTATGGCAGAAAACAAATTGAAAATAAAAGTGAAAATAACCCAAATCTGTGTCTGTCATTATAATGAAATACATGTATATATCGTGATCTGTAACCAAGGTATCTGCAACAAATGTTTAATCATGAAATACTAAAAATAACACAAAATAATGTGTAAACAACCCAGAAAGAAGGATGCATGCATGCATGGGTTCTCAGTTACCGTCCTTTTGTGTGGCCACGTCATCGGCCATCACATTACACCCAAGTACCATCCCATTTTACTTAACACACACAAGTTAAGTGATATAAGAATATGTTCTAATATGATGGTTTAGTTTCGTTTTTTTTTTTTTTGGTCAAGGTCTCTTTTATTTACAGTATATAGCACCTTAAAACAACATTTCTGCTGACCAAGGTAATTCACAAAAACACAATAAAAATGACAGTCACACAAAAATACAGATTATACAATTTTTAATTAGCAACTTAAACCATTTTAAAATCAAGGCTAAGAATTTTACTCACTTAGACTAACATATCCAAAAATTATGAATAGCCCTAAAAAAGATTTTTTTCAGAGATGACTTAAATGCAGACAAAGAAGAAAATAGCCTAACAGATTGAGGTAGTGAATATCACAGCTTAGGGGGAAATACGGAGAAGGCTCCGTCACCTTTAGATTTCAAGTGAGACAATGGGACGATTAATAGTTTGTCAGAGGATGATCTGAGAAATCCTTGGGGAGAACATGGACAAATAAGGTATGAGATATAAACTGGAGCCGGACTTTAAATACCAAGGTTAAGACCTTGTAATCAATTCTGTATTTGACCGGTAGCCAATGTAAATATAACAAAATCGGGGTGATATGCTCACGCTTCTTCTTTCCCATTAAGAAGCGAGCTGCAGTATTTTGAACCAGTTGCAAACATAATAGGGAAAACTGGTTAATACCAGCATATAGAACATTGCAAAAATCAAGCCTTGTTGAAATAAAGGCATGAATGACTGTCTCTAGGTCACTAAAAAATAGAAAGGATTTCAGTTTCCGTAAACCTCTAAGCTGGGAAAAACTGGCTCTGAACCAGAGTTTATTTGTTTGTCGAATTTTAACTCTGAATCAACAACAACACCCAAGTTCTTTGCATGAGTGGAGATGGTCCTCACTGCAGAACATGAAATCCAGATCCAACTCCTCCCACCTTACATATACCTAAACCTACCCATCTCCACCCCCTGATCCCTAAACCCACCCCTAAACCTAAACCCCTTGGATGTGGATCCAACCTCGCCCCCTGGATCTTGTGGACTGCATTGAGGTGCTACTGCATGAGTGCGGATATTCGCTTGCAGAGGTCCTTAACTAGAGGTCAGGCCGTCTACCAAATAGTCCTGAAAACTTCAGTCTTGTTTTCATTTAACTGAAGAAAAGTATCGCCCATCAAACTTTTAATGTAATTTATACAGGTTAACAAATTAGATAAGGACATAGACCCAGGTTTAATTGACATATATAACTGGGTATCATCCATATAAATATGATACAGAACCGTTTGAGATTCAAAAATATAACAAAGAGGGAGCATATATAAAGGAAATCAGGCCCAAAATGGTGCCCTGCAGCACTCCACCCGTGACAGAAGCAGGCGATGAATGAAATTGACCCATCTCTACAGAGAAGCTCCTCTCAGTAAAATAGGACTCATTTTGGCTTCCAAATATTATGAAAACATGATGCCGCTTTCCATTCCTTTCCTTTAAAGCTGTGCGCTGTTACCCATACATAGCATCCAAATCAGTCGAATAATGTAACGTCACATGTAAAAGCGTATTGAGCTGCGAAAGAGAGGTTTGACGTTTGTTCACCGGAGATAGGAGGTTCTGAAAACAAGACTCACCCCATTGGAGAATCTCTCCTGAGTTCCAGTTGACCTAACGGAGAGTGTTGTGACATCCATGGGCGTCCCAGGATGACGTCAAATCGTGGAACCTTCCAGCACCATGAACGAAATCCGTTCTTGATAGAGACAGCCGTTGCAGAGTGTCACGGTGGTAGAAAAGTGGCCCAGCGGTTCACAGACGATGGTGTGAACATTCAATGCTTGGGAGCAGGGCTTCCTCTTGAGGTGGAGCTCTTGTAGAAAGTCATGTGAGATGAAATTCCCAGCGGAACCCGGAGTCGATAAAGGCTTGTGCTGAAACAGTGTTGCGGGGTTATTATTGTAACTGGAGTACAAGTGAGGGGTGCAATCAGAGGTGCTATTTGAATGGTACTCACTTCTGGGCATGGTGGTCGAATGGGACAGTTGGAAATTAGATGTCCTTCCTCACCACAATACAGACATAGCTGATTGAGAATTCTTTGACGCTATGCATGGGTCAGGTGGAACAAGTCAACTTGCATCGGTTCTGGTGCTGGAAGGGCGACAGATGGTGAGATGGGCGGAGGATGCAGTGCGGGTTGATCCAGTGTACAGGCGGTGAAAAGTTGGGAAATCCGAATGGCTCACTGATGAAACTCTCCAGTCCAATGATGTCGTCAAAGATGACCATTTACTGGCGCACGTCGGTGTTCACACCCTGATGAAAAGCGGTTATCAAAGTGTTTTCACTCAAGCTGCTTAAGGCCGCCAGGGTGTGAAAATGGAGAGCATATTCACTGACCGATGATCTGCCCTGTTGAAGACGAAAGAGTTGGTCGTACACTGTGAGTGAAGGCCAAAAACACTGTATAAGACTGTATAAGGCGGTGAACACTGTATAAGAGCTGGTAACTGGACAATGGACTGAGTTGAGTGCACATCCTGAAAGCAGAGAGATCATGTAGGCAATTTTCACTTGGTCAGTGATTAACTGTTGAGGTTGCATTTCAAAATACAATGAGAACTGCAGAAGGAACCCACTGCAATCCTCCGCCTCACCAGTAGCAGCTGATAAATGGCTTGGACGAGCTCAGCGAATGGATCCGGTTGGTGTTCCTCGCTTGCTTCAGCGGCATTTTGCATATTGTTTTGATCTGGTCTTCTGTTAGCAACAGAAGTAGACAACACAGGCAATTCAAACAAGCAGGTATATTTATTTACAGGTTTGGAGAGATGAAGAACCAGGCGATGATGAATGGTGAGTATGAGACAGTCAGATAGATTGCAGATACTTAGCGGAACGTTGATTGTGCTTTCTTGTTTTGCTGAGAGAGATGATGGCATGAAGCGCTGGGTGAAGGAGACAGATGACTAAAGACGGAAGGCAGAAGATGGATGACTGAAGACGATCAAGACGGGTCAGAGAATATCAGGTATGTAGCCAGGTGAGTCGAAGCGTAGTAGCAACAACGAGACCAGACAATGGCAGTGTGGAGAGTGATTGTTTAAGAAGGGTGAGATAATGAGCTGGTGTGTTGTGTTAGAATTCAGGGGATTGAATGGGTGGGCTGGGTGATCCGGTAATGAGGGTGTGATGGTGGCTGGTGTGGAGGATCCTGTGACAACAGGAAAGGAAAGTTGTTGTACAACGAACACAATAAGTGTTTTTTTTTTGTTTTGTTTTTTAAAGTACATAGTCAAAGACACCTAATATAAAGTAAGTAGGCAAGTAGTCCCCATGTTTATTTTGCTGGCTGATTATACATTATCCTTTACATAAAAAAATTATGGTAACATCTACTACCTCTGTATAGTGTGTTTTCTTTGATAAGTTATAGCCGACTGAACAGCCCAAAACCACATGATAATGTCTTTGTACTATCGCAGAGACTTTGGCAGGATCTTTTGGTGTGATTGAGATGGAGGCTAATTTTAGCAGCCAAGCCATGAGTAGACCAGCTCCTTTCAATCTGCTATCTGACACATCAACATTAAGAATGCACAGAACCTTACAGTTATACATTTCAACTGTCCTGAAGGAACTGGAAATCAATCTGAATTCACTTCTAAAAATAGACCTATTGAAACACAATGGCTAAAAGAGCTCAGCTTTCAAGGTCTGGTGAGTTTTGGTGAGCATGCGAAAGAGTTGCAGAAAGAGTTCCCAACTTGTGGGAAAAACAATGAGTTGTGAAGCTTTGTGTTTGCCTTTTTAGATCTAGGTTGCTAAACATGCTTGATTACATGAATATGATTTTAAGTTTTGGGATGTGGTTTAGCGCCATTGTTCTTTCAGAAGGGTGTTGTAATATCTCAGTTTATTTTGGGGTGGTGAAAGTAAAATGGTGATTTTTTTCTAGATATTTAAAAAAAAAAAAAAAAAAACACAAATATAAATTAATACATTTGTGCTTTAAAAATGTAAATGTAATTTTAAATGCAAAATATTAGCAACATTTCAATCTGTGATAGAGATGTGGACCTTTAAACTGCTGCTACAGTAGGTGCAAATACAGGTTAGTTTTTTGGCTCTGTGAAAAGAGTGAGTGATTCAGTCAAATACAAGAACAAACTCAGCACTGGGACAGACAACTCAAAACATCTAGCAGTCACTCAGACAGCTGTCAGACTGTGCAAAAAATCTATTCTTAGTACATAAACCTAAGTGTGGCAGAGCGGGCGTGGTTTGACTCAAATTGGTGTAATTTCCGACTACGCCACCTGGGGAATTTCACCCCAAGAATTTAATATAACCTCTAAGCTAAGGCACACACAGGTCCCAATCGCCGTTGAGTCAGAGACATAAGTAATCGTACAAAAGTATTTTATTTAAGCAACATTCATAGTTAAAAGAGGCATTGACCAGCAATCACACTCATCTCAATTGTTTAATTCTATCGTTGGCAGCAGAGGAACCTGGGCTTACCCATAGAGGCAGTCTCGAGATATCACCCTTATGAAAATTACTCTATACACAGTGCATACACACACTAATACACACTCAACGACTCATGTCAGAGAAGACCACGACACACAGTGAGGACGTCACCACCTAAATGGTCACTCGTCTGCCCCCAGGTGCCCAGGCCCTGCCAACAAACAAAAGAAAGAGACATCAAACAGTGATATGCAAAAAGAACAAAATGATAATTCACTAATACAATAATCAAACCAAAATAAACATACAAATTCAAAAAAGATAAATCAATTAAAGAAATAAACAGGAAAAACAACGAGAAGAAACTCAAACATATCACTGAGAACAGAATTTACTGAAAACAGTTCACTCAAGACGATTCACTCGAGACAGTTCACTCAAGACGATTCACTCGAGACAGTTCACTCCAGACGATTCACTCGAGACAGTTCACTCAAGACGAGTCACTCGAGACGGTTCACTCGAGACCGTGGCGTCAGTTCACTCGAGTCAGTTCACTCGAGTCGGTTCACTCGAGACGGTTCCCTCGTGACAGAACACAAAACACAAAACAGATAAAACAGAACAGCAGCCGATGAGGAGCAGAGCAAACAGCAGTTTATGATGAAGCAACGGGCAGATAATTCTCATGCAGGACGCCGCTACTGTCCTTATCGCGTGCCTAAAAACAAAACAAAAAGGTGTTACACCGCGATTCCCTCTCCCTTGGCTTCACACTCGAGCAGTATACTCACAAAACATGCTGTCCCGGGATTACTATCCCCGAACTATGCGGTAGATGGAGTCAAATGTCTCCGACAAACTCGTTGGCAGAAAGCGCAGATAGGTCTTACACTACGTTAAACACAGATTAGTCAGATTACCCGCTCAGCCAAAGCAAAACTTCATTTACAAGACACAGTCGCATACAAATGCCTCCCTTACCTGTCTCAAATGTCCATACTAAACTCTCCAGAAAGCACACAGACTGGCAAACAGCACTGACAGTGAATAAGCAGCTTCAGCGATCTTTTTACGAGCAACACCTGACACTGCACTCCAACAAAACGCAACAGGGCGCCTGGGTAACGTCACGGCCCCGGATAGTGACGCACACTAAGGAACCGGTAACCCATGCTCTTATACGCACCGGATGCCAGGCCATTGGCCAAACCATAACAAGTAGGAGGGGTCATAACCCTTCCTGCTACATAAGCAATATTAATGATACCTGTAAAAATGATAAATGTCAGAGGCCAAATCCTGACTGTGGACGAGAGGAGGAGCGGGGGATGGTGGATGGTAATTAGCCTCTGAGCAACGCTGAAAGCTGCTAAAGGATAACTGCAAAGGTGACTTAAATAGGAATGCTGTGATTGTCATATTCCTATAGGTATTCCTGAGTGTCAGCTGATGCAAGCCTGACTAATGTGACCTGCCAGAACTGATGCTATAATGCCACATATAACAATAAAATACTTGTACTTACTTTGTACATAGTGGTTAGCCTTTCTCATTTTCATTTAATTTAACTGGATGTACTAAAATAACTAAAACTGGGTTACACTTTATTTTGATGGTCCCCTTTAGACATTGTAAATGTCAGAACATTGTACCTACATGTCAGCTAACTCTTTTAAGAGTATTAGTTGAGTATTAGCAGACTGTTAGATTAGGATTAGGTTAGTAGAACAAGACGACATGTACTTGCAAAGTTACTTCTAGTCAGTAGAATACAGTCTACTAATACACTAATGAGAGATAGTTGATGCTACATCCTCACTCATCCCAGCCATTACATGAGGGAGCCATCTGCTGAATTATGAACATCTGTCCTACTTGTTCCTTGTTACCCTGAGCAGCCTCTTAAGGACCTTGGCCGGGTTTCCCGATAACGATGTATCTTAGCTCTTAAGAGCGCTCTCTACATGTAAGGTTACGAACGCTCGCCGCAATTCCATGCGCGTTTCCCAAAAATGCACTTAATATGAATGCGTTCTACGTGCTACTTAAGAATCGCTGTCCATTTGCGAAGTGCTGAGATATAACCTTATATGGAATCGTATTCCGAACGTTTAACTTAATAATCATCATCTGTTGTGGATTAGCAATCAAGACAAGTCTATATAAAGCACCTACCTACAGGCAGAGGCACTGACAAAATGGCTGAACAAAAAAACAAGAAAATATACCTTTCAAAAATATGAAATTAATGTCCTTTTAGAGGAGATAGAGCGAAAGAAAGATGTTATTTTAAACAGATTTAAAGGACACCATACAAATAAGGAAAAACAAAACATCTGGGAGGACATTGCTACCAAACTAACTGCAACCAGGGGTGTTCAAAGATCAGGGAAGGAGGTCCGCAAGAAGTGGCAGGATTTTGCAAGCCTGGTAAAAAGGAAGAGGGGCACTGCAGAGGACTGCAATTAAAAAAAAACAGGTGGTGGGACCAATGAGTCCCCCCTTCTCACAGCAGAGGAAGAAAAGGCCTTGTCAATACTTGGCACAAGTGCTTCAGATGGCATTTGTGGTGGTATTGACATCCATGGAGGAGTAGGGATAACTCAACCTGAGCCTGAGCCTGAGTCAGGTCCTTCATGCTCAGAGGAACCATCAGTTTCATCTGCCATCTCCCAGCACCTACCATCTCCTAGTCCTCCAAACAACCCTCCCAGGCATCAGCCTCCATCTTCAGTTGTCCAGACTGCAGCCACAACACCTCAGCAGTTTGAGAATGTTTGTAGCTGTAGTCAGGACCTAGTGCTGCTGGAGAGGGAGAAGCTAGATGTCTTGAAAAACATTAGGCAATGCCTTCAAGAAGCCAATGAGAGGGACAACAACTTTCAACAGCAGCTCACTGAGCTAAAGAAGGCCAAGCTGGCCTTAGAAGAGAGGAGGCTTGCACTAGAGGAGATGAGTTTTGCAAGGCCCTCAATTTCTGTGCCAATTATCTTGCCAGAAGACACAGGAAATGTGATTTATTGTTCAATGGGGATTCATGAAGTTTCAGTCATTTCTTGTGCTGAATAACCCAACTGAATAACCCAAATTAATAAAACTATGCAATTTTTTTTATTAATAAAGCTAAATGCAATGTTTTTGATGTCCATGTGTTTGTTGAATCATGCTCACAATGCCTAAGGCCATATGAAAATCTATAATAATTGTTATGAGTTCTTCCAAGTGTTTCTGAAGTAAATGGCTAATGGTTGATGATTATTTTCAGACATAAGCATTTAAGTTTCAATATTATTAATATATAAAGTCTATATATTTAGCGTGACAGATAGCACAAATATACGTACAGTATGTACTTCATCTAGCCAATACATTTCTACAGGTACAGACAAAAAATACATGTTTTACCAGTACTGTTCTATGTATACATATTTATAAGAAGCACAACTTTTCACCATTATGAACAGAGGATAGATTAAAGGAAGATGTAATCTATTCAATTTCTAAGCATGCCACACCATGTCACTGATAACCTTCACATGGTTCCTTCAATTAAGCTAGGATTAGTATAGAGTTTACACCTCACTAGACTTGCAGAGGAAATCCTGGCTGCACTACAGCGTGTTCTTCAATTGAGGGTCAGAGAAAGACAAAGACAGAGACGACCACAAAGTAGATTGGTGACTTTAAATGCCTTCATCAGACAGCATCAAAACCCCTTGGATATCCTTGATGACATGGCTATACAATAATTAGGCGATACCGTCTGCCAAGAGGACAAATAGCCCAACTGCTAAATAGCATTGGACCTCAGCTGATGCGTGCCACCAGGAGACATTTTGCCTTGTCCCCTGAACTCCTATCAGCCTTGAGATTTTATGCTGCAGAACACATTAAATTTCCAGCATCAAGATAGGACATCACAGAAATACAACAGTATTTTTTAACACATCATCACATCCCACAGGTCATTGGAGTGATCAATGGTACCTTGATCCCGATCCTTACACCATCTGTGGATGGCCATGTATATACTGTATATGCCGCAAAGGCTATGCAGATATCAACTGCCAGGTGATCTGTGACCATAAGGGTTTGATCACAGACATTGTGGCAAGGTGGCCTCCAGGACACACACGACTCCTTCATGTTTACCAATTCATCTGTGGGTCAGGAGGCACAAAACTCACAGGGACAATGGAGGCTGCTTGGGGACAGTGGTTACCCACTGAGGCCATATCTCTTCATGTCTTTAGCTAATCTTATGAATAACAGGGAGACAAATTTCAACAAGGCACACCGTGTTGCACGTAGTATTGTGGAACGCCCAATAGGGAGGTGGAAGATGCGCTTTCAGGCAATTCACCAGTCCAGCGGTGGTCTTTTGTTTGCTCCACAAAAGTGCTGTGCACAGTGTGCAGTAATAATAGTAACACCTATGCTGCACAACATTGCAGTGCAGATGAGAGTGCCCTTACTTAACAGGGAGTAAGATGAAGAGGTGTAGGAGGAGGACGAAGATGGCATGGGACCACATGATGGCCAACCAAGAAATGCCCAATACATGGCTGGTTTTCGTGCATGTCAGCAAGTCATTGACAGATTTTTTTTAAATTCAGCCCTATTTTGCCAAGTCTTTAAAGCATATTTCCCACATTAGTTCTTTAATGTTTTTCTTTTTGTTTATTCATTTAATTTCGATGTGTATTTAAATTTTTTCTTCCCTTTTTAATTATTTAATTTATAAATTAATTTAAACAGAAAACAAGTACAATAAAGTGTACAATAAAGTACAATCAAAACCATCGTCTTCTTACAATGCACTTGGGGATTTTACGATTACTCCAGAGCACTCGTAGTTCTACTAAGATTTTCAAGTGCTACTTAAGTTACGATGCTTTTGGGAAACAGACCATAATATTAAGATCAGTCGTACGATCGTTTTTACGAACTTCTTAGGCTTACGATGCTTTTGGGAAACGCAGCCCTGGACTTCCCCTTTACAAAGTCTCGTATCTTGCTAATGCATTTCTGAGCATTATTTCCTTTGCTGTGTTTACAGTGTAAGACCTTGCTTCACTTGTGTTTACCCCTTTGCCTTTCGTTTTGCCTTTGGATTTGTTTGCCTGGTTGGTCTGTCCTACTGGTTTGAACCCTCGCCTGTCTTACGACCCTGTCTTCTTGTTAGCAGAGTAAATACTCTGTGCATGGATACCGCTGTGCTTCCTGATTCTTCCTTGTTACAGAAGACTTCGCCATCAACCAATCCAGCAGAGTTTTATGAGCAATGTCAAAGCGGATGCTCTCTCTCGTATTCACATTCAATCACTCTGAAACTATCACCACCATCCTGCCCTCATCACTGGCAGTGGCTCCGGTCTGATGGAATACATGGAGGAGTTAACACATGCACAATTAAGAACCCACGGCTGGTCTTCTTCATCCCTTGCCCATACCTCACCAGCCATGGTTTCACCTTGGTGTTGACTTTGTGACTTGCCTCCCTCCCTCTCAAGGTAACAGCACCATACTAGTATTCATACTGCCGCTTCACTCACCTCGTCAAGCTACCTTCAGCCCTGGAAAATGCTTAAGTTCTGTTCCACTTTATGTTTTGTTTCTTTGGGCTATCTGAAGGCATTGTCTCTGTTTGAGGACCCCAGTTCATTTCTCGAGTCTGGAAAGCTTTATGTGAATTCCTCAACATCAACATCAGCCACACCTCTGTGTATCACCCACAGTCCAATGGACAGGTAAAGCAGCTCAATCAGGAGACTGGCCAGTTCTTACAAACCTATTGTAATCAAAACCAGCATGATTGGAGTCATTTCTTTCAGTGCTTCTCAAACCTGTCTTGGAGGACCCCCACTACTGCACATTTTGGTTTTAGTCTCGCTTATTGGACACACTCAGTTCAAGTATTGCAGTCTGTAAGGCTACTAATAAGCTGATGAGTTGAATCAAGTGTGTTAGTTGAGGTAGACAAACAAAATGTGGAATGGTGGGAGTCCTGCAGGACAGGTTTGAGACACACTGTCCTAGATTACATTCAACTGTTTGTGATGTTGAACAATTTTTTGAAGTGATGTCAAGACAGGCGCATTGAACTTTAAACTCCATCATATAAATAATGTTTGAAGTGTGAGATTTATGGTTTAATCATGTCACAAGGTAAACATAATAGCATCTACTTCAGACACAAGAGGGCACGCAGCTAGAGGCAAACATCTCTGATAAATGCCAAATGGAGATCCGCTCGTTCATCTTGTTAGCGTTTGTCTGTCATCCGTGTCTTGCAAGCTGTGTGATGGATGACGTGACAACAACACAACAGGCATCACATTTCCTAATTGATCACCATGGAAGCATTTTCACAGCAGGACAGCTCACGACTCTTTGCTGCAAAACTATGGCAAATCAAGCCTGAAGGAGCGCATTATAATTCACCTTTATAGATCCATTTTATATCCACTGTTTCATTGCCCATTTCTCTGAGTTGTGCACTGGCTGGCAGACAGTTGGGGATGATTGCACTGAACTGGCACTTCCCCATACTTTGGAAGAATATTAATTTTGCATTCTCTGTTTGAATTGATGCAATCATTTGTTTCTCTCTGCTGGATGTTGCACTGTTACCATCATTGTGTTCTCTAGCATATAACATATTCTGCACATAACATTCTGCACAACATCTTTGTAGATGCAATTCAAATATCCACAAAATCTTCACAGATCGGCTGAGAGGTTTTTAGTTGTTGATTTTTTTCACAGAGCAAATATGTGCTCAACAAGATTAACGTTGCTCTCAGCACTGCAAGATGTTTTGCCAACTAAACAGCATGTGTTTAATGCTGTTACAATAAAAGTCATACGCCTGTTGTGTAAAATAAAAAGATGAACCCACACTTTATGAAGAAAATGTAAGTGATGCATGACCTTATAAAACTCACCGCCACGATGCTAAAGTGTTTTGAGTATGTTGCTATATGGCTACTAGTGTGTTGTGGCTGGTTGCTGATGTGTTCTCTTTGGTTCCCATTTTAATATTGGTTTTCTTGATGCTATAGTATTTGACGCTAGGGGTTGCACAGATTGGTTGATTAGTCAACTTGAATGCCCTGCCATGATGCTTTAAGCTTGACGTCGACTAGTCACTGATCATGGCCAATAGAGGCCGCAACAGGATAAGAAATCTTTGAAATCCACTTTTATGCTCCATTTCCGACAGTTAAAATGAGAAATAAATGCTCCGATAAAGCTCCACAAGATATGTTTGATTATACCATCTGGATGCTCAAAATTTATCAGGTGAATGCATATTTTAAACAGCTTACTGTACATGTAAGTTCTAAACTTCTAAACTAATGCGCTGCTACATTGTAAAGCAAACACAATGCTCGCACATCAGTGCAGATTGCGATCACACAGAAACATTCAGCAGCGCAAAAGTGTAGTCAACACTTTTAGAAACTGAAGAGTTCAAGCATATATTTCTTAATAACCAAATCCCACAGCTTCACTATTAGTAGAGAGACGCTGCCTGGTAGAATTAATTCACACGCAATCGTTCTCTCTCACCAATGCATTCATAAATGTAATCTTCACTGTGCTACTTTATCTGTATCTGATTTAGAACGAGCAGAAATCAGTGAGAAATATAATGACCCAAAGACAAAAGAACTGATAAAAATTAGCTGTTATGTTTGGCCCTTTTCACAATGATGTCAGAAAACTTCTGATTTTCCGCAAAACAGTGTATACGTATTTCTGTTTTAACTTGCGAACGCTGGGTAACGTTACATAAGGTGATAACTAACAACACGAAAGGTAAAGTTTAAAATAATAATGTTTACGTATGTAACTTTATTGGTTCTTATATTTAGATCATTTTGATAACGTTAATGATAATTTCCAGTAACTTATAGCATTCTTTAACGTGTAACTGTTGTGGAGGGGAAAGTAGACTAGCTAGCAACAAGATACATCGTGGTCAGCCTGTGTTATCAAAAGTTTACTAACAAGTGTTCAATTTTTATATTAATGTAAAATCGCTCAACTTAATCAAAGCCAAATGTCAAACCATTTCCATATGTTGATGTGATTTATCATTCATTTCTTCCTGTGTCCATTTTTCAACAGTTTCCCATCCAATAAGCATGGCACAGTTTATTGTAGTGTTCCTTGTTGTTCAAACAACAAACATAAATTTCCCTATTTAAGTTTCTATGATTTTCCAGTGGACACTGAAATATGTGCCCATTGGGTTAGGGCAATCAAAAGAGATGAGGGACCGAGTTTTAAAATCCTCCGTGAGAGCACTTACGTGTGCAGTCAGCACTTTACCCCAGAGGATATATGTACATCAGCCAGTGGACGAACCAGGATTAAGAAAGGAGCAACGCCCTCTAGATTCCCCTGGAATGACTGGGGTAAAGGTAGGACACCATTAAGCCTGGTAGTACTGTACATTAAAATAACAATAAATCATAATTTATTACATTATTTACAGTTTACATACAATCATGCTTGTATGAAATACACAAAGAAAAAAAGTTTCTTTTTTCTTCTTTTTTATACAGCTTATTAGTCCATATAAAAAAGGATAATAAATCATCCTGTTGTCATTAAAATTATCATTTGTTATAATTGCATTTGTGGTGGTTTTATACATACTTTTTTGGTTCCTGAGAAATGATTACTAAATATCCATAATGGCATTTATGTGTATCTAGTTCACATCTCTAGGAAGAGCCTCACAAGCTCGACAGCCAGTTTAGCAGAGAGTAAGGAAGCATTTTAAGGCTGCAGTCCTAGATGAATCTCAGGAGATGCCTGTCCCAGGAGACATCACAGAGGAGGCACTGCCTGCGGGTGGAGTAGCAAAAGATCATGACTATGCCTACCATCCTTCTCCTGGTTAGTAATAATTCAAAAACAGAGTAACAGATTTTTCTATGTGGCAATAAATTACTTTGTAACTATAGGGTTCTTTGGATTCAGAGCAGCTGTGCTTACTGTGAAATGTTTTTACAGGAAGCTCAGATACTCTGAATAATGCCACACATACGGTGTACATTTTAGGACATCCTCAGACCTCAGCCATATGAAGAAAAGGCATCATGCCTCAGACTAAAAGGCTTCAGTCATTGGACAAAATGGCATCGCGCCTGAAAAGTTTCAGGAAGTTTCAGGAAAAACAACGTCAGGTGTCAGGTGTCAGGTCTCGTACAATTAGGCATCAGACGAAACAGCCTCAGACAAAAAGGCATCAGACATAAAGACATCGGACGAAACGGACTCAGACATAAAGGCTTTAGGGTGGCCATACGTCCGGATTTTGGCCGGACAGTCCGGATTTTAAGCCCCCTGTCCGGCGCAGCCTCAAGCCGGACACTAATTTGTCCTCCTTTTTGGAGTTGCGCTGAATTGGCCTAAAAAAACCCGCACTAGAATCTTTATTGGGACGCAGCAGCATATCGTCTAAAGAAACTCCTAGTCCATCGTCGGTGGCTGTGCTCATCGGAATGAACATCATCAGTAAGTGCCGACAGATTGTTCATGCTGAGTTTGACACCACGCTGGGTGGTAGGCTGGATTCGGACTGGAGGGCAGTTTTCCAGCAGGCACAATCAGTTGAGTTAGTTGAGCGAGTTTCATTTCACGGGTCGTGGGTAAGACACCTGCTCATGTGCTTGGTCGGCAGCTACTGTCCTGATTAAGGGGATGGAATCCAGTAAAAAGGATGGTTCAGCATGGTTGGTAGAATCAGCAAATACGCCCTTACCAGGAGGTTTGGTTGTAGTACCTACCTTGATCACGTCAGAGTTACCTGTGTGTCCAGTGAGAGTACTTAACTTGTCTCATGAGAATCTTTGGCTTCAGCCTAGGGCCCATCCAGGTATGGTGTCTCCAGTAGATGGTTATAGTGTGGGTTCGTCCTGTGAAATGAGGTTTCAGCGAATCTCCGCAGACACAGAACGGGTCACTATGGGTGTTGGTCATGGTCCGGAGCCTCAGGCCCAGTCAGTCTTGGATCACATTGACATGGGAGGCACACCTGAACAGCAGGCTCAGTTAAAAGCTGTGCTGGGCAAGTATTCAAGTGTGTTTTCCCTGGAGGACGATGATTTGGGTTATACGGACAAGGTTCAGCACGATATACATCTGACTGATGACATACCAGTTAATCAGCCATACCGGCGAATTCCACCAAATCAGTACCAGGAGGTCAGAGAGCACATCACAAAGTTGCTGAAAAAAGGTGGTACTGGTGCGCAAAACCAATGGGTCGCTACAGTTGTGCGTTGAATATCGGAAGCTCAACGCCAAGACGAGGCGTGGCGCATTTCCACAACCCAGAATTGATGAGAGCTTCAATGCCCTCAGGGGAGCAAAGTTTTTCACAATTGTGGACTTGGCCTCTGGGTACCATCAGATTGCGGTGAGTGACCGGGATAGGGCCAAGACAGCATTCACCACACCTTTTGGTTTATTTGAGTACCGAAGGATGCCGTTTGAAGTCTGCAACGGACCATCGACCTTTCAGTGGCTCATGCAGTCTGTTATGAGCGATCTGATTTTTCAGGTGTTGATAGTGTACCTAGATAACATTTTGCTGTTTTCACAGACATTTGAGGAACACCTGGAAAGATTAGAGATAGTGCTGAAACGGTTGACAGACTCCGGTTTAAAGGTCAAGCTGGGGAAGTGTCGCTTTCTCGCTGTGCGTTTTCTTGGCCACCAGGTGTCAGCACAAGGGATTTCTCCTGACCCGGACAAGGTTGTTGCTGTCAGTAATTGGAAGACCCCAGAAACTGTCAAGGAGCTGAGGTCATTTCTAGGGTTTTGCAGTTATTATAGGAAGTTTATCAAGGGCTTCTCGAAGATAGCTGGACCCTTACATGACCTGGTAAATGCTTGCTTGCGTGAAGGCAGGTGTGCAAAGAGTGGTCGTCAGTTTAGGTCTGGTTGGTCTAATGAGTGTAATCATGCATTCAGTCAGTTGAAGTGGAAGTTAACAACGGCACCTGTGCTTGGTTTTGCGGACTTCACTTGCCCCTTCATACTTGAAACTGATGCAAGCCAGAATGGCTTAGGGGCCATTCTGTACCAGATACAGGATGACAAAAAGAGGGTCATAGTGTACGCAAGCAGAAGGTTGCGTAACGCAGAGAGGAACGATCGCAATTACAGTAGCATGAAGCTCAAACTGCTGGCCCTTAAGTGGGCTGTAGTTGAGAAGTTTCGTGGCTACTTACTCGGATCTTGGTTTGAGGTGATTACGGATAATAATCCGCTTTGTCACTTGCAAACTGCAAAGTTAGGAGCGATCGAGCAGAGATGGGTAGCTGGAACCTGAACTTGCTCTGAAGGGACTTGAGTGCTGTAGGTTAAGGCAAATCCGTGTGTTGGAGGCCGGAGAAGCGGTCACTAGTCTCCAAGGTAACACTCATACGCTTCCCGGTTACACTAGGGAACAACTGGTTGAGTTTCAGAAAAGCGACCCTGTTCTGGGGAAATTTAGAGTGTTTTGGAACAGGAAAAAGAGACCAGTTCATCTGGAAAGAAAGTATCTGTCCAGGTCTGTGAAGTGCCTTCTGAAGCAGTGGAGCCTCATAAGAGAACGGAATGGGTTGCTGTATCGAGTAGTAGACGGCCCTTCTGAGGAGTGCTTCTGGCAACTGTTGTTGCCGGGTTGTTTAAAGAAACAAGTGCTGCAGAGCGTGCACAATGATATGGGGCATCAGGGCATTGAGCGGACCTTGGGGTTGTTGAAGAAGAGGTGTTTTTGGTTCGGTATGTATGAGGATGTGGAGGAATGGGTAAAGAAGTGCCAGCGTTGTATCCTTACCAAGATGCCTCAGCCCAAAGTCCGTGCCCCTATGAGAGCATTCTTGGCTTCCAGACCCCTGGAAGTGATTGCGGTGGACTTTACAGTCCTGGAGCCTGCTTCCGATGGGCGTGAAAATGTTTTGGTCATTACTGATGTTTTCACAAAGTTCACACAGGCGTTTCCCACTAGAGACCAAAAGGCGGATACCACAGCAAAAACCCTGTTGAAAGAGTGGTTTATGAAGTACGGGGTTCCTGAGAGGTTGCACTCTGATCAAGGTCGTAACTTCGAGAGTGAGGTAATTGCTGAGCTGTGTAGACTTTATGGTGTGAAGAAGACCTGTACCACCCCTTATAGGCCGCAGGGAAATGCCCAGTGTGAACGGTACAACCGAACACTTCACAACCTGCTACGTACATTGCCACCAGAACGTAAACACCGTTGGCCTGAGTACTTTCCGGACTTTGGAGTAAGGAGAAGTCTGAGCCAGATACACTGCCTGTCGTTCTGGACGGGAACGAGACTTCTAAGCCAGACTTTGTGGTAGTAGAGGAGCAACCCTTTTGTGAGGGGGGCCGCAAACACTTCAATGAGCTCAGAGGCACTGGATACTTCAGGGTTGAGAGGTGGCAGCTCTCAAGGTGGCCTGGTATCAGCGGATACTGGTAGAGACTCTGCGGAGTCTGACGGTGTGGTCCTGAATGCAGAGGCTCCAGATGAGTGTGTTCAGTCGGAGGAGCTAGAAACTGGTGAAGTGCGTAACCCAGTCCAGAGAGAATTACGAGTTCCAGCTGTGCGAAGAAGCAAGCGAGCAACTGCGGGTGTTCACACTAATCCTTTTCATGCACCCAGGTCTGCTTGTAAGGCAGTGAGTGTCAGCACAGATATGGTGTCTCAAGTATTGGCCAGTATTGGCACTGCCTTGTTTGAGAAGGCATTACAGGGTGCCATGAATGCCAAAATAGGTGATTAAGCGAGTCATCGAGGATGCTGACTTATAGCAGAGGAGGATGTAACCGGGTGGTAAATACCCTTAAAGTTTGTTTCTCTCTTTGCATGGTAAAGTCTGTTTTTTACTGTTGTTTACTATGTTTTAATTATAAAGACAGGGAGATAAAACAGAGATTACCTGTATTTCCTTGGAGTCATCAGCGGGTGGCAATATTTGTGTTGTGCACGAGACGATGTGTGTGCGCTCTCGCCTCACGGCCTCCGTCATTTTTTTGGGTGAGACTTGCAGTGGGCAGTGCGAGAGACGCGCACTCTCGGGAAATTGTGGAGGATTTGAGTTCATCCATGGGTAAATACAATGTTTTGTGAGTATATTTTTGTTTAAAGTCCGCGTGAACCGGAAGTTGCAAACGACTTTTCTCCAGTGTTGTGACGTGTTTCCCAGTGAAACGGAATATTGAACAGAGGGCAGGGTTTTACTCTAGCGCTCCTCCTCTCCATCTCTGCTCATAGCAGACTAACGGTTTGAGGGGAGTGGTTAAGCGTTTCCCAACCCAAGTCCTCAAACCTACGTCATCAGGGAAGGTCCTCCAACGCAGAGGGGAGGGGCATTTTCAGATTTTGATTAAAGATTACGAAGCCAAAAAATGTTTTTGTGTGGATTGACTTGCATGGATGAATTGTTCACCACAAAACGATCCATTTAGGCAAACAAAGTAAGTATGGTCAATTTTGATTTCATGTGGACTTTAATACCATTGGTGGATGTGTATTTTGTTGTGTTCATTCGGAGAACTGTCATGTTTGAAAAGTTATGTTGTGTGTAATGTCCGCGATGATATGACGTCACACCATGCGGTGTAGGCCTAGTTATTTGGCGTTATTCCAAATGTTATACGCTTAATTTTTTTTAATGTTTTGTGTGCTTTTCATGTGAATATAATTTGATGTGATTATTTACACAGTGTGTAACATAATGTTGGGGATTTCAGCCCTTGTGAAGTGAATGTGTTGGAGTGTAGGAGCTGATTGTTATGTGAGTGTTATTTTCTCTAATTTCTCTCAATTGATAGGCAAGTGGGTAATATAAAGAATGTACATATGTTGTTTTGTTCTCTTTATACAGTGCTCCCACTGCTGTATTGTATTGTAACGGTTTAGAATTGTTGCATTACTCTTATTTTTGATTTTCCTTTTTTTTTTATTCTTGTATTGCCGTGTTTAAGAGAGAGTATTGTGTTCGTTATACACAAGTGGACTGTGATACTCAAGTGTACAGTGTATCACAGAGAATATTGCACCAAGAGTAATGTAGAGCAGTGAGGTGGTTTAAATTTTATCACCAGCTCTGAGAACCTCATTTATTGAATTTTGTGTTTTTGCTCTTTTCTGTTTCTTTTGTGATCATTTAAAACAAACTGTTTCTTGTCAATTAAATTGATAAATAACATTTGAGAATAAGTCTTTTTTTTATTTTACATCATATGAATAAACTTAAAGTAAATAGAACCCCCTAATGTGTTCCTGGTGGTAAATCTAAATCTCCGGTCACAGTAGGAAATATCAGTTTACATTTCCAAACATTCTTTTTGCCATCAATTGTAATAATCCAGTGAGATTTCTGTATGCACAAGGAGTCTGACAACAGCCAGTATGATCTGATCTCACCATCATCGAGCACAGTACTGTATATATTTGCTTTCATTAAATGTTACACTAATTACGTTGTATACAGAAGAGAACATATTATTTGCACGTTTAAAAAGTTAGATGACATATTTCTACTAGCTAGCTTGTATGTTGGCAAACTATTGTGAAGTTAAAGCATTCTTTTGAGCTATTAGACTGAAATCTCATTCTAATTTTTAATCTGACTGTATTACGTAATGTGCCTTAACTTATTTGTAGATGAAATGATAAAGTTTCTTTTTGACAGTGGCTTCAAACACAGAGAGATGTGCTCTTTTCTTGGTGCTTCTGGATACAAAATCAAGTAATCTTTATGCTTAGTTAAGGTTAATTGTACTGCAGTGCTCAGTACTGCTTTGATAATACTGATGTTAAATATACAAGACATCCCTATACAAATGAAAAATGTTTACAGCATTGTATGTATCTTTATCTTGCAGTGAAAGGCATCTAAGAAGATTAATTAAATCACTTGATTTGAGACGGAGGAGTTTTGAAAGGCCCCATAATGAAATTCGCCAAGCTGTTATGGTAATGTCTTAAAGCAGTGTTCCTCAGTGTCCCTGCTCCTGGAAAGCCACTAACCTTCAGATTTCAGTTCCAATCATATTCCAAAGCACCTGCAGTCAGCTGCAACAAACTGCCTCAGGTTAAAAAAAAACCTCATTAATAGTATTATCAGGGGTTTTCTTAACCTAAGTGTGGACAACTGGACACTGGCTGTAATTTATATGAAAACTCAAATACCTTGGTTTGTATTAAGTGGAACTGAAACTAACTTCTGCAGGAAAGTGCCTCTCCCAGAGCAGGATTGTCAACCTTCATATAGTGGTAATGATCCAAATAAAATTTATTTAGAGTGAGCTGAGGCACTGGTCACCTTGTCAAGGAATCCGTGCAATACACAAATGGGGTTGTGATGTCAGAGGAATCCAGCCTTGCTACAGGTACCAATATAATAACCCTACTTTTTTTTTAGATGTGGTCAAGATTGTGTTTTTAATTAAATACTTAATGTGTTTTCTCTCTGTTATTTCTCTAGGAATGAAGTGGCTCTAATAATGAGAGAACTTGATGGTAGTGGTCTTCTTAGAAGATGTCATGTGAAAAAAAAAAAAAATGAACGTACTTTTCGTCCTGTACTTTTCGTGTAGATGTTGCAAAGCATGTGGCGGCACCTTTGTTGCCATTAGACTGCACAACTGTCTTTGTTTTTTTTTACTGTCCATGGCACTGATTTTGTGAAAATCTCCAGGTAAATTGCTTCAAGATGTCTGAACCTCTGGAAATCTGTTCAAACTCGACCAGACATTCTGGGGCCATATAAAAGAAAGGTTCCACCCATTGGCCCTATTCTTCCTCCAGTAAGTCTGCTTCCTTGTAGCAGTACAACAGTGTCTCTGATGTTGGCAAGGCCCCAGTCTGTCAGTACAGCCTTTTTTGAGAACTGGTCAATCTGTTTAGAGTAACAAAATAGGTTTAAATATTTTTGTTTGTAACTAAAAGAAAAACTTTTTTTCATATATTATATATTATATTACCAAAACTGTCTGTATGTCTTCATGGATGACATTTTTGAAATGGATGTACTCAATTGCCATTGAGATGTCCAGGGCAACAAAATAATTGTCATCTCCTTGAAGCTAAAAAAAAAAAAAAAAAAAAAAAAATAGGGTTTCACTTTATTTTGATGGTCCCTTTAGCACATTCTGTTGACTATAAGTAGCGTCGCACCTACATGTCTACTAACTCTCATTAGAGTGTTAGTAGAGTATTAGTAGACTGGTACCCTAGGGTTAGATTAAGTTGACATGTAGTTGCAAAATTACTTATAGTCAGTAGAGTGTCTGTTGGAGGACCATCACAATAAAGTGTTTGCAGGTATTAAGCATACAGTCTACTAATACTCCAATGAAAGTTAGTTGACATATAGTTGCAAAGTTACTTATAGTCATCAGCATGTTCAAAAGGGACCATCATGAAAGGGTTTTACATTTCACCGAAGAGAGATACACACACAAAACAGCAAAACCTTAAAAAATTGACCAAAATTCAAACTACCACATACAGAGACAATTTGTTAAGGTTAAGTTGTCTCCATTGGTTTGCTTTACATGTGTTATTGTTTTACAATTAAGAAAGTTGTTATTACGTGATCAGAACCAACAGGTAGATACTATGTAATCGGCTATGACAAAATTATTTAGAAATAACTGTTGCCTATGCATAATAAAGATGACAAAATTACTAACTCTGCTACGTTTTGGCCTGGTTTAACAAACAGGGCTTAGATTAAGCCACGATGAGACCTTAGGTCAATTAGGGCATTGAAGTAGCTTTTATAAATATGACTCAGATTTAAATAAAAAAAAAAAAAACTATCTTGAGACAAAACAATGGCACTGACATATTTTAAGATCTGTCAGTGCAAGTTATTTTCAGTTAATGCATTGTTTTTAAGGGCTTGCATTTTTATAGGCTGAAATTTAACATGGTTGTATATTTAAGCTGTGAAAAAAAACATGTTATTGAAAAATTGCTTGTTCTAAAGGCTATCTAGTGGCTATTGAATTATTTGGAACATGGCTGTGTTTTAGGCTTATACCTGGTATCATTGTCCTTATACCTTCGGCTTCTAGTATTTTTACACATGCTGTAGTAATCATGTGTTGTTTTATGCTTATCTGGTTGCACTGGAAAAATGCTCGTTCTTTATTCTATCCAATTATTGCAGCACGCCGTGTAAAAGTTACCACATTGTGGCTAAAGCTATCAGATATCAGTAACATACTTGTGCAAAATACACAGTACATTCACCACAGATGTCTGGTATTCAACACAACAACATCATAGCTTGATGGTCCTGTGAAGGAGTGTGGAATCATGGGAGTCGTCATCTTCACCTCCACAGCCGATGGAATCCGTAGGACAGAAGCAGAAATCACGTTCATGAATGAGGAGGCACACTGTATTTATAGCTTAGCTGCGCGCTGCATCTGATTCAAAGCTACAGGGTGTATGCTTCCCCTGCCAAACTACACTAGTTTTAGCAATAGTTCTGTGATTAAACAACATGCTTGTTGTATCAGTTTTGTTGCCGCTAGTCGGATCTATTGCTGTAGGGTGTATGCTTCCCCTGCCAAACTACGCTAGTTTTAGCAATAGTTCCGTGATTATACAACATGCTTGTTGTATCAGTTGTGTTGCCGCTAGTTGGATCTATTGCTGTAGGGTGTATGCTTCCCCTGCCAAACTACACTAGTTTTAGCAATAGTTCCGTGATTATACAACATGCTTCATATTTTGCTGTATCAGATTTAGCTGCCACTAGGGGTGTAAGCTTCCCCCAATAGATCCCATACAATTGTTAAATTGTTAAATTAGCTACAGCAACACGTTTGTTGCAATGTGTCCTTGCTTGCTCCAGCTTGGGGTGATGCTTCCCCCATAAGATTGGATCTATAGTGCTCAACATATGCCACTAACATCAGGATTAGGTCATCCGGGTAAGGGCAATATACAGGTCCTTCTCAATAAATTAGCATATTGTGATAAAGTTCATTATTTTCCATAATGTAATGATAAAAATTAAACTTTCATATATTTTAGATTCATTGCACACCAACTGAAATATTTCAGGTCTTTTATTGTTTTAATACTGATGATTTTGGCATACAGCTCATGAAAACCCAAAATTCCTATCTCAATAAATTAGCATATTTCATCCGACCAATAAAAGAAAAGTGTTTTTAATACAAAAAAAAGTCAACCTTCAAATAATTATGTTCAGTTATGCACTCAATACTTGGTCGGGAATCCTTTTGCAGAAATGACTGCTTCAATGCGGCGTGGCATGGAGGCAATCAGCCTGTGGCACTGCTGAGGTGTTATGGAGGCCCAGGATGCTTCGATAGCGGCCTTAAGCTCATCCAGAGTGTTGGGTCTTGCGTCTCTCAACTTTCTCTTCACAATATCCCACAGATTCTCTATGGGGTTCAGGTCAGGAGAGTTGGCAGGCCAATTGAGCACAGTAATACCATGGTCAGTAAACCATTTACCAGTGGTTTTGGCACTGTGAGCAGGTGCCAGGTCGTGCTGAAAAATGAAATCTTCATCTCCATAAAGCTTTTCAGCAGATGGAAGCATGAAGTGCTCCAAAATCTCCTGATAGCTAGCTGCATTGACCCTGCCCTTGATAAAACACAGTGGACCAACACCAGCAGCTGACATGGCACCCCAGACCATCACTGACTGTGGGTACTTGACACTGGACTTCAGGCATTTTGGCATTTCCTTCTCCCCAGTCTTCCTCCAGACTCTGGCACCTTGATTTCCGAATGACATGCAAAATTTGTCCAAAAGTCTAGTGCTGCTTCTCTGTAGCCCAGGTCAGGCGCTTCTGCCGCTGTTTCTGGTTCAAAAGTGGCTTGACCTGGGGAATGCGGCACCTGTAGCCCATTTCCTGCACACGCCTGTGCACGGTGGCTCTGGATGTTTCTACTCCAGACTCAGTCCACTGCTTCCGCAGGTCCCCCAAGGTCTGGAATCAGTCCTTCTCCGCAATCTTCCTCAGGGTCCGGTCACCTCTTCTCGTTGTGCAGCGTTTTTTGCCACACTTTTTCCTTCCCACAGACTTCCCACTGAGGTGCCTTGATACAGCACTCTGGGAACAGCCTATTCGTTCAGAAATTTCTTTCTGTGTCTTACCCTCTTGCTTGAGGGTGTCAATGATGGCGTTCTGGTCAGCAGTCTTACCCATGATTGCGGTTTTGAGATATGAACCAGGCTGGGAGTTTTTAAAAGCCTCAGGAATCTTTTGCAGGTGTTTAGAGTTAATTAGTTGATTCAGATGATTAGGTTAATAGCTCGTTGTTACAACCTTATTTAATATCTAGAGGGATTAAGGAATGTAACATTAAAATAATGAGCGTGTACTGGAAAACATCAAACACATCACCCGATTGAGTTTGTTTTAGGGAAGTGATTTATTACAATGAGTCTCAACATGAGAAGGACACCTCAAAGTAATTAATTAGGTTATAATAAAGAAAGGTAAAGAGAAAAGAACTAGATTTGTGCCAAATCAAAGAACTAAGTAAAACCAAAACCAGTCTTACTAAAAAACTAAAAAAACAATGTAATCTGACTAGATCAGCGTCCAGCAAGAACCAAACAAAACATCTTCAGCGTCAAAAAGACGCCCTAAATAAACTATTCTTACTAACAAAAAAAAACTTACAAGGAGTGGCACAAGTCACTAAACTGGTGTTCTAAACACAAATTGATCTCTCAGTGTGGCATATGTATATCACGTGATATCTAAGCTGTTCTTTTCTCTTCCCCTATTTAACAGTAGATCAAACCACCAGACAGAATAAATGGTGATACTCACAAGGGAAAAAAAAAACAGCGCAAATGAGCCTCACTTACAGAGGTCTCATTACTGAGTTCTCAAAGAACACATCAATCCAATTAATGGTACAGGTCAGGCAAACTAACAAGCGAAAACTCTAGCGTGCACAAAGTCATCTCCCGCCTCCAACACAGGTGCACTCTTTATAGGCACATGGCGCGCCCTCATTGGTGTAGCCGCGTTGAATCATCATCCAACAGCAATGATGACGATGACGTCGCCCGGATGATTGACAGATGGATAAGCCAATCAGGTAGCCGCATCATCCTGCTGACAGTGAAAGTGAAACAAAAGAAAGAGCGTACAGGAGGGAAAAAAAACAACAACAACAACTCCAAACAGATGACAGTATAAGACGTAACACTCCTCCCCATAAGAATAAACACATAATGTTTATTCCACTCAAATCTTTAAAATTACACTCTAGATAAGGCATCGGCGAGCACATTCTCGGACCCTTTCTTATGCTTGATTTCGAGATTGTATCCTTGAACCACCAACGACCAACGCATAAGGCGTTGATTCTGGTTGTACATTCTTGCAAGGAACACCAACGGGTTGTGGTCTGTATAGACGACTATAGGGACACTTGAAGAACCCAAATACACTTCAAAAAATTGAAGGGCGAGCAGCAAAGCCAGAGTTTCCTTCTCAATAACGGAATAATTTCGTTGATGCTTGTTAAACTTTTTGGAGAAATAACAAACGGGATGATCTACTCCGGCATTATCCTCCTGCAAAAGCACTGCCCCAGCTCCCACAGCGCTTGCATCAACCTCAAGTTTAAAGGGACGTTCGAAATCTGGAGCAGCTAAAACAGGAGTATTATACAACAAAGCTTTCACAGTTTCAAATGCACTTTGACAATCCTCAGACCAGATGAAAGAATGAGCAGGGCTAAGCAAATTTGTTAGTGGACTAACTACCGTAGAAAAGTTCACACAAAAACTACGGTAGTAGCCTGCCATACCTAGAAAACGTCGTAATTCTCTCCGTGAGGTAGGCACGGGAAACTCGGTAATGGCAGTCACCTTAGCCTCTACAGGTTTTACCTGTCCTCCGCCCACTTCTTTACCCAGGTAAGTCACACTCGCCTTACCAAAAACACACTTAGCGAGGTTGAGTGTCAATGTTGCCTTCTCTAAACGCTCGAACACGATACGAAGAAGTTTCAGGTGTTCTGACCACTCCGTTGAATATAATACCAGATCGTCCAAATAAGCATTGCAATGGGGAACTCCAGCCAGTACAGTTTGGATTAATCTCTGAAAGGTGGCAGGTGCATTTCGTAATCCGAAAGCCATCACGTGATACTGCATGAAGCAATCTGGAGTTACGAAAGCAGAGATTTCAGATGCGCGAGATGTTAACGGCACCTGCCAATACCCTTTCAGTAGATCCAACTTGCTGACAAACCGAGCTGACCCTAAATTGTCAATGCAATCTTCCATTCTAGGAAGTGGGTAACAGTCAGGAACTGTAACTGAATTTACACGGCGATAGTCCGTGCAAAAACGAAACGACCCATCAGGCTTATGCACTAAAAGGCAAGGAGAACTCCAAGGGCTACTGCTATGCATAGCCAACCCATTCTCCAACAGATATTCAGTTTCCTGCCTCATTATCGTTCGTTTTACAGTATTCATCCGGTATGCATGCTGTTTAATAGGTGATGCGCCATCAACATTAATATCATGCTGCAACACCGTAGTCTGCGATGGCACATCTCCAAATAGAGATGGAAAATCAGTGATAACACCCACAATATCCTGCACATGAACATCAGATAAGTGAGTAAGATGCATCGGCAAATTCTTCAAAACCTCAGAGTTTTCCAGCCTAGCACACTGCTGAGAAGTATTTCGTAGGACTATGTCATCAGCAGCACTAACCTCATCCTCCAGATTTAATGGTAGTCCACAAGTCAGAGCCACAGAAGCTTCCATGGGCCCTATGGTTCCATCAGTAGATCTGCTCCGTGAACCCTCTCTGGTATGATAAGACTTGAGCATGTTAATATGACAGACGCGCGACTGGCGCCTTCTGTCAGGGGTTCGAATGACATAGTCGGTCTCGCTAATTTTCTTTAAAACTACATAGGGTCCTGAAAAACGTGCTGATAATGCCGAACCTAGGATAGGCAGCAGTACTAAAACCTCATCACCAGGGTTAAAAGAACGAGGCACAGCTTTTACATCATATCGTTTCTTCATTCCAGACTGAACGCTCACCAGGGAATTTTGTGCAAAACTACAAGCATGATGTAGCCGTTCCCGAAATCGACTAACATAGTCCAAGACATGAACCTCTGACCCAGAATTAACCTCCAGCATTTTCTCTTTCAGAATTTTTAGTGGTCCTCTTACAGTGTGTCCAAACACCAATTCGGCTGGACTAAAACCCAGTGACTCCTGTACGGCTTCTCGTGCCGCAAATAACACGAGAGGAACACCCTCGTCCCAGTCATTACCCGTCTCTAAACAATATTTCCTGAGCATTGATTTCAATGTCTGGTGAAATCGTTCAAGAGATCCTTGACTTTCAGGATGAAATGCGCTGGATACTCGGTGTTCAATAGATAATGATTTTAAAACCTGTGCAAAGAGTTTTGATAAAAAATTAGTTCCCTGATCAGTTTGTACGACTCTGGGAAGTCCAAACGTGGAAAAAAATTTGAGCAATGTTTTAACAATCACAGGAGCCGTAATTCTTCTCAACGGGATGGCCTCAGGAAATCGAGTGGCCCAACACATAATCGTGCACAAAAATTGGTTACCGGACTTTGTCTTGGGTAACGGTCCGACACAGTCTACAAGCACCTGTTCGAACGCTTCACCCACTACGGGAATAGGTACCAGAGGAGCGGGTTTAATTACTTGATTCGGTTTTCCCGATACCTGACAGATACTGCACGTTCTACAAAATCTAGCCACATCTCTCTTTAACCCTGGCCAAAAAAAATGTCTTAGAATGCGATAGTACGTCTTTGTCACTCCTAAATGACCAGATAATACATGTTCATGCGCCAAAGATAAAATATATTGACGATACTCACTGGGGATGACAATTTGATAGACAGCATTCCAATCTGAATCGGAGTCAGCGACAGAGCTCCATTTACGCATTAACAGTCCAGCGTCTATAAAATATGCGGTGTTATTGAGTCCGTTCTCAACAGTCTCAGATCGAACAACATTAGAGAAACACTTATTTAAGGACTGATCCTTCTTTTGTGCCAAAATAAGCCTCCCGCGAGTTACAGGCAACTCTTAAACATTATGATCGAGTACACCGTCAAAACCTTTTAAACCAGACTTTTTCTCTGGTGTAGCTGTCTTTTCTTGAACAGGTAGATTTTGTACCATGAAAGTATCTTCCAGATCGATATCAGTGATCTTTTTCTTTGACTGCGCGCGAGTAGTTACGCACGCCGAAAACACCTCCGGATAATCCCGAGTTAACTCGTCAGAAGGGAGACACATGTTAGGGGTATCTGCTACTTCTAGCATAGGTATAACTTTACCCCCTGCCAAGTCATTCCCTAAAATGAAAGTTATTCCTTTCACCGGAAGCGATGGGCGTACTCCCACCTGAACGAACCCTGTAACAAGCGCACTCTTCAGGTACACCCGATGCAGTGGTACCTTAACCACACTCATTTCAATACCTCTCACAAAAACACTCGAACCACTGTATGATTCGGCTGACAAGGGTAATACATCTGCCAGAACAAAAGAGTGACTTGCTCCAGTATCCCTCAATATATGGATTTCTTTTTGGTCATTTCCATCATCTGATAACGAAATAAACCCAGTAGTCACAAAAGGTTTATAACTTACGTCAGGAATATTCTCTTCCTCTGCTAGTTCCACATGAGATAGACCAACAGCGTTTACCAAGCCAACACTTTTCGTTTGACCAGTCTGTTGTTTCCGTTTCAAGATGTTACACTCGGCAATCAAATGGCCTTGCTTATGGCAATAAAAACACTCACGAGCTTCTTTCGATGACGACGAAACGAATTTCGTTCTGGGAGACTGATCAAAATTAGGAGAATTTTTAACTACAACAGTAGTCTTGTCTATACGTGGAGAAAACACAGTCTTGTGCGTAAGGACAAATTCGTCTGCCAAAACAGCGGCTTGTGACAACGTGGATACCTTCTGTTCGTTTAAATAAAGCACAACACGATCAGGTAGACAACCCTTAAAATCTTCCAGCAAGACCAATTCTCTCAGTGACGCAAAATCATTGGCTTTATTTGCATGACACCATTTATCAAGCAAATTACTTTTCTCTCGGGCGAACTCGACAAAAGTAGAATTAGAATTTTTTTTATGACTTCGAAACCTCTGCCTATAGGCTTCAGGAACTAATTCATACGCACAGAGAATTGCCAGCTTCACAGTCTCATATTTTAAACTTTCTTCAATAGGTAAAGTCGAAAATACCTCTTGTGCCTTCCCTACCAATCTACATTGGAGTAGGACCGTCCACACTTCCTTCGGCCAAGCGAGCGAGGTCGCAATACGCTCAAAGGCACAAAAATAAGAATCAACCTCGGTTTCCCTGAAATGAGGTACTAACGATATGTATTTACCTACATCAAATGTGTTTGTTGCCGAACTTGAGACTGGAATCGGAGGAGCACTCATGACTATAGGAGTAGCACTCGCAGCTTCAGAAGGAACGGGCTGCACAGCTACGCCACCAACAATTCTCATAGCGTCTAACTCTAGTTGCCGCATCTTTACTTGCTTTTCTGCCTCAATCTCAAGGGTGCGTATTTTAAGACGCATATCCAAATCTGCCTGTCGGCTATGCGCTTTATCTTGAGCTTCCATCTGTAAACGAGCTAAACGCACTTTTAACTTCGTATCTTCTTTAGACGAGGGGGAGACAGGTGAAAATGGGTCAAACGGGGATAAACCGGTCCGCCTCTCAGTTCCAAACACAGAATCAGTAACCTCACTTCGCGCACTGTCTTGATCCGTTAAATTACGATCAGGAGGACCACCCTCCGCACCATCTAACTCGTCTGACACAGGCCCTACTAATAACTTTAATTCCACTAGACGATTCCACACAGCAGTTTTAATTTCCCTCTTAAGAGCCTGTCTCACTACCGGAATCTGAAAATGACCCGCAATGGATAATAAATCATCCTTTCTGCATTTCTCAAACTGCTCTAAAGTTGGACTCTCAACAAAAGTTTGTAAGTTAAACGAAGTCATGATTATTATGCCTACGCAGTACACTATATTCCACGACATGAACGATACAAACTTACAACTTCAAACAATCCATGACCTGTACCATTACAAAATTTTCCAGT
Organism: Vimba vimba; assembly: GCA_022828995.1. Taxonomy (NCBI): domain Eukaryota; kingdom Metazoa; phylum Chordata; class Actinopteri; order Cypriniformes; family Leuciscidae; genus Vimba; species Vimba vimba. Next base: position 29,878,882 of record CM040833.1, read on the forward strand.
ACATGAACAATATTTATATTATCGGGAGAAGTTATAAATAACAATCCCGGATGAGCCCCCATTAATGTTACAACCTTATTTAATATCTAGAGGGATTAAGGAATGTAACATTAAAATAATGAGCGTGTACTGGAAAACATCAAACACATCACCCGATTGAGTTTGTTTTAGGGAAGTGATTTATTACAATGAGTCTCAACATGAGAAGGACACCTCAAAGTAATTAATTAGGTTATAATAAAGAAAGGTAAAGAGAAAAGAACTAGATTTGTGCCAAATCAAAGAACTAAGTAAAACCAAAACCAGTCTTACTAAAAAACTAAAAAAACAATGTAATCTGACTAGATCAGCGTCCAGCAAGAACCAAACAAAACATCTTCAGCGTCAAAAAGACGCCCTAAATAAACTATTCTTACTAACAAAAAAAAACTTACAAGGAGTGGCACAAGTCACTAAACTGGTGTTCTAAACACAAATTGATCTCTCAGTGTGGCATATGTATATCACGTGATATCTAAGCTGTTCTTTTCTCTTCCCCTATTTAACAGTAGATCAAACCACCAGACAGAATAAATGGTGATACTCACAAGGGAAAAAAAAAACAGCGCAAATGAGCCTCACTTACAGAGGTCTCATTACTGAGTTCTCAAAGAACACATCAATCCAATTAATGGTACAGGTCAGGCAAACTAACAAGCGAAAACTCTAGCGTGCACAAAGTCATCTCCCGCCTCCAACACAGGTGCACTCTTTATAGGCACATGGCGCGCCCTCATTGGTGTAGCCGCGTTGAATCATCATCCAACAGCAATGATGACGATGACGTCGCCCGGATGATTGACAGATGGATAAGCCAATCAGGTAGCCGCATCGTCCTGCTGACAGTGAAAGTGAAACAAAAGAAAGAGCGTACAGGAGGGAAAAAAAACAACAACAACAACTCCAAACAGATGACAGTATAAGACGTAACACTCGTTTAGAGAACCTTTTCATGATATGCTAATTTATTGAGATAGGAATTTTGGGTTTTCATGAGCTGTATGCCAAAATCATCAGTATTAAAACAATAAAAGACCTGAAATATTTCAGTTGGTGTGCAATGAATCTAAAATATATGAAAGTTAAATTTTTATCATTACATTATGGAAAATAATGAACTTTATCACAATATGCTAATTTATTGAGAAGGACCTGTACTTGTTGCTTAAGGCTTTCCAGTATTGTTGGTAACATGTTTTTGCTCAAGTTTTTCAGGTATTTAAAAAAAAAGCATCCAGAATTGCACTGTCAGTTTGGGTATGGGGGATATTGGCATATGGTTTTGTTTTGGGGGGTTATTGCTGCTCTCCCTGCTCTTATCCATGCTAGGCTGCATGGATGCGCAGAGAGTTCTTGCCCAGAACAGAACCATACCGCCAATCCAAACTGTATGCTAATTGTCAATCGTATTCGACGATAGTGGTCCTGACAGAAATAGCATTTCAGTAATTTGGCTTTTTCAAGCCAATTTAATAATAATAAAATGCTTAACTAGTAGATTAGTCAGTTGGCTCTTTTTTTGTTTAAAAGTAAGTAAGTAAGTAAGTAAATTTTATTTATATAGCACATTTAAACATAGCAGGGCTATCCAAAGTGCTGAACAAAGTAAAAACAAATAGAATAAAACATAGAAACAACCAAACAGAACAAACAGAAACAGCATCAGGAGATAATTAAAATGCTAGGGAATAAAAATAAGTTTTCAATTTAGATTTAAAAATAGCAATTGAAGGTGCAAAGCGGATGTCCAGAGGCAGTTGGTTCCATAGACGTGGGGCGGCAACAGCAAAGGCTCTATCTCCCTTAGATTTTAGACGGGAGCGAGGGACAGATAAAAGAGCCCTGTCTGAAGATCTTAAAGATCTAGTGTGTGAAAGAGGAGTAAGAAGATCTATAATATATAAGGGAGCTTGATCATTAAGAGCTTTAAAAACAAACAACAGAATTTTAAACTGAATTCTAAAATGGATCGGGAGCCAATGAAGCGGGGCTAAAATTGGGGTGACATGATCGTATTTCTTTGTCCCGGTCAACAGCCTTGCAGCTGCATTTTGGACCATCTGGAGCCGAGCAAGTGATGACTGAGGAAGACCCAAGTACAAGGAATTACAGTAATCCAGGCGAGAAGTAATAAAAGCATGAATAACCTTCTCCAAATCGTAAAATGACAAAGAGGATTTTAGTTTGGAAATTAACCGCAACTGATAAAAACTATTTTTTACAACCGAATTAATTTGTTTGGTTAGACATAATTCAGAGTCAAGAATGACACCAAGGTTCCTGACATGAGAGGAAACTGAGGAAAAATGGTTAACCAGTTCCTTAGTAAGATTATTTCTCAGTTTCAGTGGGCCAAAAACAATAACTTCTGTTTTGTCCTCATTAAGTTGGAGAAAGTTAATCGATAACCATTCCTTAATGTCCCGAATACAATCCATCAAGGTCTGAATGGACTCGCCGGCTTTCAAAGGGAGATACAGCTGTGTATCATCAGCATAAAAATGGAAATTAATATTATGCTTCCTAACAATATCCCCCAGTGGACGCATATACAAGTTAAAAAGAAGCGGACCCAGGATGGAGCCCTGAGGTACTCCACTAAAAATAGGGGTAGAAGATGAAGAAAAATTGCCTATCTCCACAGAAAAGGACCTGTCTCTAAGATAAGAACTAAACCACTTCAAGGCTATACCCTTAATACCAAATGAATGCTCTAGACGCCTAATAAGAATATTATGGTCAACAGTATCAAAGGCAGCTGTAAGATCAAGTAGGATCAATACAGCATTTTTACCAGCATCAACTGCAATTAAAACGTCATTGAGCACTTTTAGCAAGGCAGACTCTGTGCTATGATGGGCAGTAAAACCAGATTGAAGAGGTTCTAATAACTTGGCTGTATTTAAAAACAGGTTCAATTGAGACAACACGACTTTTTCTAAAAGTTTTGATAAAAATGATAACTTAGAGACAGGTCGAAAATTATTCAAGCAACCCTCATCCAAACCATGTTTCTTAAGCAAAGGCTGAACGACCGCATGCTTAAAACTATTTGGGACTACCCCAGTGTTCAAAGATGAATTAATCAACACTTGAACACTGGGGCCGATTATAGGGAAAGTTGCTTTTAAAATCTCTGATGGAATAACGTCAAGTGGTGAGGTCGTTATCTTCATCTTGTTAACCAGGTCATTTAGTTCTGTTAAAGAGACGTGCTGAAAATTATAAAAGAAAAACGGACTAGCCAACGAATTCAAAAACTGATCTGAAAGATGTAAAGTGAAGGATGAACGAATAAATGCCACTTTATCAGCAAAAAACTTTAAAAATTTCTCACAGAGTTCTGCCGAGGCTTCCCCGTGAAATTGGCAACTTGGATTAATTATTGAATTTATTGTAGAAAATAAAATCTTAGGTTTATGAAAGTGTTTAGCAATTAATTCGGAAAAATATTTTGATCTAGCTAACTTAGCAGCATTCTGGAACATAATCAGACACTCTTTAAAGATCTCAAATGACACTGTTAACCGATCGCGCTTCCACCTCCTCTCCGCTTTTCATCCAGCCAATAATAAAGTTTTTGATTTGTTTGCTTCATCTTCAAAGGGGCAATCAAATCTAAAATATCAGAACAAGCTGCGTAAAACAGAGAAAGTATATCGTCAGGGCCATAGAAAGACTCAGCATTCAAGATCGACGACTCAATAGTATTAGCTAGATATTTCTCACTAAACTGAGAGGCGGTACGAGGGTTTATAAAGCGAGAAAAAGAGCCTGCAGGCTTCTTAACCAAAACTGAACTCACAACAGGAATCGTAAAAATAATGGGCTTATGATCAGAGAAGGAAGCATCTTCAATAAATACATTATCTACAGGGATCCCATATGACATAATAAGGTCAAGTGTATGACCGCGAACATGTGTTGGTTGACTCATGTATTGCGTAAATCCAAATGAGTCCAAAACATTACAAAACTCAGAAACCAAGGAACGACCGGGGCAGCAAACATGAATATTAAAATCACCCAATAATAACATACGATCATACAACAAAACAACAGAAGTTAAAAATTCTAAAAAGTCACTTATAAAAGCACTGTCAGAGTTAGGTGGCCTATAGATGAGAGCGCAGAGCAGAGCAGAGGAAGAAGACTGTAATGCTACGCACTGTACTTCGAATGACGAGAAGGTCTGAATTTTAAGTGATTGTTTAAAAACCATAGCAACGCCACCACCCCTACCAGCAGACCTTGGGGGACTAATAAAACAACAGTTCGGCGGACAAAGTTCCTCGAAGACAAACAACTCACCAGCGCTGGCCCAGGTCTCCGTCAAAAATAAAATATCCAGGTCATGTCTGGTTAGAAAGTCATTTAGGATAAAAGTTTTGTTGCATATGGATCTAGCATTAACTAGCGCCATATTCAAAGGAGGCTGCGATGACTGAGGCAAATCCAGATGAACAAAATCCAGTTGACGTAGATTTTGACAGTTTACTCCTCTCCGGCGAATCCGTAACGTTAACGTTACTTGTGGTTGCGGAGATGGAGAGCAAATCGCTGAGTGAGAAGAGTCCGGAAAAACAGGACGATGAAAAGCATATCTATATTCCCAGTGGCGGACTGGGACAATAATTCAGGCCGGGAATTTGACTCCACTGCCAGGCCACCTCTGCTGCTGCAGTCACCACCACCCTATTCATGTAATCTACTGGACTGATACTTGTAGGCTAACCCTATTAATGTAACAGGTTATAGCATAATTGCCTAAGTCATTTTTTGTTTCTTCTTGTTTTCCAAAGACATTGAAATATGACTTAGGCAATTATGCTATGAGGCTAACGATATCTAAAATAATTTTGTAGACATAGAGATGCACCGATTACAATTTTCTAGGCTGATTCCGGTTTTTCATTGAGTTTGACCTGCCGATTCCGATTTTTTTTTTTCTAACCACTTTACAGCACACACAAATATTTATTTTTGATCTTTTCTTGACTTTAACCCTTTCACGCGTAAGTTTAAAATATTCTAACTGACACCCCCACCCCCAGAGTGAGTTTTTTCAAGGCGAACGTTCCCTTTAATGTTTCCATAGCGACGCGTCACGCGATATTATATTTGAAAAGATTGTTATGGCTGCTTCCACAGACATCAGTGTGTATTTTACAAACTCCAAATGTATTGTTTTACTCGTGCTTATGTGTATTTAAATATCTGAAACCTAAAATAAACATTATGAGGTTGAAAACACTGCTTAGTTGTGATATATGACAGCGCTGTATGCGTCCGACTCTGGCTCAGCGCCAGCCAACGCGCGAAAGCACAGTTTGAATCTGGCAGTTATGCGACGTCTCAAATCGGTAAAATTAAATATGTAAAATTATAGACGTAATGAGTGGCACATAACGTGAAGTAACATGGCATTTTATTTTGTTTGAAATTGAACTTGTCCAGTGGGACAACTAATTTTCTATTCCAGCAGTCCCGGACAAGCAGACAAGCCTTAATGTCGAGCCCTGCACTAACACTATTCTGTCTACTTTTTATTCATTATATAAAAAATATGCTACATGTAGACGAAACGAGACTTGACACAGCACAGCAGCACTTACATATTGTTGCTCGTTTGTTGGTTTAATTTTATCTATTGTGATTATCTAAGTGATTTGGATGAAAGCGTTCGTCTGCCAAATTATTATAAATATAATGTAAATGTAATCTTGACCGACCTGTTCCCTTACTGGCGAACATAGCTGGGATTTTGCAGCAGCTTGCTGCGTCTATGGTCAGGGCTTTTTTCCTTTTTATACGCTCCCTCTCTGCTCCTCCTTTGCGTTTACGCTCCGATTTAGTCAGATATACCAGATATTAGGCAGTGCGTCACTGACGTTGGGTGGGAGTGTCATTTTCACTCCGCCATTGCCTGATTCGTCGATTGAGAGATCCGTAAATTAGTAGTAGTTGCACACCAGCCAATCACATGCCAGGCTGATCGTCTGCACAGCGGCAGCCGGCAGGCCAGAACGACCGTCAGGCCACCGGGAAATGTCCCGGTGCTCCCGATGGCCAGTCCGCCCCTGTATATTCCCATGAGCGCCTCATCAGATGAAGACCCTCCAGATTCATGGTATCCAAGGGAAACTCCATCGAAGATTTGACTGCCCGTCTGATTCTCACTCGAACCCCACCACGGCTGCCTCTCTTCCTACGACGCTTCCTTAGAGCAGGAACGCAGCAAGGAAGCCAGCGAGCGCACTCCACCACAGGTTGACTGAACGAGGAACGGCAGCGAGGATGCAGAGCAGGACAAAAACCGCGGTAAACTCCCATACGGCTTTGGATGTTGAGCAGGGCTTGACGATCGTAGGTCAGCACTGAGACTACATGGTCCCAGTGCAACATCATGCATAAAACAAACAGTACTGATGCCAGACGAACAGGTACAACAGGTACCACAGGTACAACAAGGTGAGACCGACGTGAAAGACGGCAAGCCGGGTACACTGGCGCCATCTTGCTGACACGTCGACAGGGCCGACTTAATAATTGCAGCAACTAATCTTTAAAAGGGGTTTTCCTTTTTGACGGAGGGGAGATTGGCATTTCTTCACCTGTGGTTTCATTAACTGTTTTGCTTTGGTAAAAATATGTGCTGCATCAGTAATACAGATACAGGGTTGCCAACTCTCACGCATCTCGCGTGACAGTCACGCATTCAGCCTCAATCTCACGCTCTCACGCTCAACAAAGAAATCTCACGCAAAAATAGACATTCTTCTGTGCTGTATTTTTTTTTTCACTCATGTGCACTAAATTTCAGAATTACTATAAACAATTCAGGCTCTTAACTACTGGATGGACCACTAGTTATGGCGCAAATTAGTTAAAAATCTCCCAGAACCTAGAGCGAGCACGCATGCGAGACAGAGACTGTCGTCCAAACCAACTGATAGCGCGCGCACGCACGGCAGAGAGGGAAAATCTTACAACTGCGCATTTTATCAGTTGCGGCGCCTTCATCTATAGGCTACACTGCAGCAAGACGTATATTCACATCAAATGTTAACGCAGAGGAACGGGACACTGCAGTTCACAAAAGTTCATTATTTGCATTGCATGTGCTTTAAAGCCTTGCCGGTTAAACATGTCATTCGCTGCTGATGCGCTGTTCAAATATGCGCTTTACTGAGCGCGTACACTCGACGCGCACATGCACTAAAAGCCTGTTACTGGACTAAAAGTTATCTTTTGAGTCGTATATTGCGCTAATACTGTCAAATACAGACAATGTTTACATAAACAAAGTTGGTTATGTCTAAAGTGAAAGCAAACAGAGAAAATTAATTAAAATCTGCTTGTCATATATGCGTGTATATTAGACGCGTCGCGTGCAGTTCTTAAAGAGACAGTAGCCCTAATAATAAACATCCTGCCGCTTGTTCTTAAAGAGATAGTTCACCCAAAACCAAACAGTTGCTGGTCCCCATTGACATACATAGTAGGAAAAAAATATACTATGGAAGTCACAGGGGTACATCAACTGTTTGGTTACTGACATTCTTTCAAATAACGTTTATTTTCAACAGAAGAAAGAAACTTATTCAGGTTTAAAACAACTTAAGAGAGTAAATTATGACTTTTTTGGGGGAGAACTATGCCGTTAATGTTAATAAAACAACAAAACACACAGAGGAAATCATTCACTGCTCTTGACTGAGAACTTTAAGTCTGTTGTGTTTTATTTTCATATTTGTCCATTTAATTACTTTCTTCAATTCTACTGTTAAATACACCTATAGCTGAAAAAATAAAGCACTGTTTATTTATTTTGTATATTAAGTTGTGTATGTGTAATATGTATCTCTGTTCTTAATTTTTAATAACAAAGAAAATAGTGACAAAGATTTTATCTTCGCCACTTTGACCTAATTGTCTGCCATTCTTTTTTATTTTATATTTTGTTACCTATATTTTGTTATAAGGCTTTGTTTTTAAAATAGGGACATTAGTTTGGCTGTAATGCTCAGTCACATGCAAAATAGTAAAACCAACATGAAAAAGAATCATGATAAAATCGTGATTTTTTCTGAAAAACAAAAACTTGTGATATTATTGCCATATCGCCCACCCCAGGTGTAAAAAAGTGCCTAGATGTGCTTAGATGCTAAAAAATGTGTTATTATTGATCATTATATCACACTACAATTAAACATAATGAAACATTCATTTGAATTGAAATTGTTTTATTAGCTTAGCTAATATTATTTATTAGCTTTTTCTAGAGATTGCAGTCATGCATGACATGGTGAAAAATGACTTGAAATAATACTGAAAATAGGTTAAGATGAATGTTAAAGGTGTGCCCCCTAAAAGCACAAGTGGCCCCTGCCTGACAAAATATATAGGCTAGAAGAAAATTAATTAAATAAATATAAGTTTTTCCAATATGTAAAGATAAAGAACAGGGTACCTGATGTTCCTTCTCCTGAACTATGTTCCTCTCCTCCACTCAATAAATTCTTGAGTCTGGCATCAAAGCCCTTTCGAGTAAGCTCATCTACAAATCAGGCAAAGCAGAAGTGGATACAATTTACATAAGTTTCCGGACTGACGTTTGGGGGGAGGGGAAATGGTACTCTCAATGATCTTTCAGATGTATTTAAATATAAAAACTTCTAATATCTATAATAATATATAATAATATAAAATAATTAACTTATTTCCGTCCGTCACCATCCCTCATTTCCAGCCTTATTAGCCTAGGCTACTTGCTTTTGATGAGTCTATCTCAAGCAGTCTAATAGCTCGAAAGAACGCTTTAACTTCTCGATAGTTTGCCAACATACAAGCTAGCTAGATGAAATATGTCATCCAACTTTTTAAACGTGCAAATAAAACTAGCGAAATGCATGTTCTCTTTTTTTATACAAAGTAATTAGTGTAACATTTAAAGCTGCAGTCCGCAGTTTTTCCTCTTTGTGTCACAGTGTCTGGTTTATGTTCTTTGGGTCACCACTAGATGTCCTCCTTCCTCACGGTGTCCAGCACACTCTTGAACTACATTCCCCATGATCCTTGTCTTTTCATTGCACTCAGCTGTCCCTTATCACTGATCATTGCACTCAGCCTGTTTCCCATTATCGTTGTCATTTCCCTGTGTATAAATACCCTGCCTGTTTAGTGTTTGTTACGGAGTCCTTGTTGTATATCACGCCACTTCTGTGTCCGTTTCCTACCTGTTCCTGTTTGTGTCTTGTTTTGGATTGCCTTATCGGATTTTGACCCATGCCTGGACTTGACCATTGCTTTTGGATTACCCTTAATAAATCTTATACTGCTATTGGATCTTCCTTTGTTTCATTAAGTGTGGATCGTGACAGAAGGACTCCGTCAAACAAGAACCAGCAGTATGAGTTCAAACTTCTCTTCCCCAGCCACCGAACTGGAGAGGAGAGAATTTTTTAAGGGAACCCGCCTAGTTATTTTTCGTGGGACCCGGGGTGGTCGCAGAGGAGGAGGTGGTCGAGTGGAGATCCAACAGCACTCTCCACCATGGCCCCCCTTCGACCCTGGGCTCGTGAGGAACGGACCGCAACCACCATCTCGCCGTCGCGGACGGAGAAGAGGGAAAAGGAACACGTCTGCCGATTCAGAGACTGTTCACGTCACGTCTGCTGATCCAGAGACTGTTCATGTCACGTCGGCCGATCCAGAGACTGTTCACGTCACGTCTGCCGAGCCTGTGTCTTCGGACAAGATGGCCGACGCGGAGCTGGTGTCCCCTGAGGAGATGGCCACTGGAACATTGTTTGATTATTTTTCAATGCTACTTAAGATCCTAGAAACACCCAGGAATGTTCACGTCACGTCTGCCGAGCCTATGTCTCTGGACAAGATGGCCGCCGCCGAGCCTGTGTCTCTGGACAAGATGGCCGCCGTCGAGCCTGTGTCTGAACTTGGCCGGTGGTGTCTGTTCCTGAGTCGGAGCCGGTGGTGCCAGTTCCAGTGCCCGAGCCGGTGGTGTCAGTTCCAGTGCCCGAGCCGGTGGGGCCAGTTCCAGTGCCCGAGCCGGTGGCGTCTGGGACATTGTCAGATTACTTCGAGCGTCTGGCCAGAATCCTGGAGATGCCTTTTGGACCCACAGTGTCCGTTCCTGAGCCGGAGCCAGTGTCCGTTCCTGAGCCGGAGCCAGTGTCTGTTCCTGAGCCGGAGCCAGTGTCCGTTCCTGAGCCGGAGCCAGTGTCCGTTCCTGAGCCGGAGCCAGTGTCCGTTCCTGAGCCGGTGCCTGTGCCTGTTCCTGTGTCTGTTCCTGAGCCGGTGGTGTCTGTTCCTGTGTCTGTTCCTGAGCCGGTGGTGTCTGTTCCTGAGCCTGAGCCGGCTGTTCCTGAGCCCTCAGTGACCGCGACACTGGCCATTATGGCCACAGCCATGTGGTGTGTGTGGGCTACGCACACACTTGGGCCGGTGGTGTCTGTTCCTGGGCCGGTGGTGTCTGTTCCTGGGCCAGTGGTGTCTGTTCCTGGGCCGGTGGTGTCTGTTCCTGAGCTGGTGGTGCCAGTTCCAGTGCCGGAGCCGGTGGTGCCAGTGCCATTGCCTGAGCCGGTGGTGCCAGTTCCAGTGTCTGAGTCGGTGGTGCCAGTTCCAGTGCCTGAGTCGGTGGTGCCAGTTCCAGTGCCTGAGTCGGTGGTGCCAGTTCCAGTGCCTGAGTCAGTGGTGCCAGTTCCAGTGCCTGAGTCGGTGGTGCCAGTTCCAGTGCCAGTTCCGGTGGTGCCAGTTCCAGTGCCTGAGCCGTTGGTGCCAGTTCCAGTTCCTGAGCCATGGCCGCCCGAGGGGTCTTCACCGCCGTGGCCACCCGAGGGGTCTTCACCGCCCTGGCCGCCCGAGGGAAAGTCTCCGCCCTGGCCACCCGAGGGAAAGTCTCCGCCTTGGCCGCCCGATGGACTGTTGATTCCACCCTGGCCGCCCGAGGGAAAGTCTCCGCCCTGGCCGCCCGAGGGAAAGTCTCCGCCCTGGCCGCCCGAGGGAAAGTCTCCACCCTGGCCGCCCGAGAGAAAGTCTCCGCCCTGGCCGCCCGAGGGGTCGTCTCCGCCCCGGCCGCCGGATGGACTGTTCGCTTTGCCCCGGCCGCCCGATGGACTGTTTGTTTCGCCCCAGCCACTGGATGGACTGTTTGCTTCGCCCTGTTCCCCCGATGTACTGTCTGTGTCACCCTGGCCCCCTTTGAGTCTGTTACCCCCTGTTTCTGTTTCTCTTCATGGACCTGGCCCCCCGTCCCTCCCCCTGATCCTCCACCGTGCCACCTCCCTCCTGAACTCTTGTTTTGTTCCGTGTCCTGTCTTGGAGTGTCTGGGAGCCACTCCGTAGAGGGGGGGTTATGTCACAGTGTCTGGTTTATGTTCTTTGGGTCACCACTAGATGTCCTCCTTCCTCACGGTGTCCAGCACACTCTTGAACTACATTCCCCATGATCCTTGTCTTTTCATTGCACTCAGCTGTCCCTTATCACTGATCATTGCACTCAGCCTGTTTCCCATTATCGTTGTCATTTCCCTGTGTATAAATACCCTGCCTGTTTAGTGTTTGTTACGGAGTCCTTGTTGTATATCACGCCACTTCTGTGTCCGTTTCCTGCCTGTTCCTGTTTGTGTCTTGTTTTGGATTGCCTTATCGGATTTTGACCCATGCCTGGACTTGACCATTGCTTTTGGATTACCCTTAATAAATCTTATACTGCTATTGGATCGTCCTTTGTTTCATTAAGTGTGGATCGTGACACTTTGTCGCCATCTCAGTTCAAAATCAGCAATTGCAGTCATTCGCGGAATTATCAACTTTAGGTGCGTTGTGCCTCGGCATGGCACAGCGTGGATGAATCCAATGTTTTGAGGAGAATGTGCAGCTGTCAATCACCACGCTGGTGTGGATACTGTCATTCGCAATCACATATTCTACTTTTTAGAAGTATGACCAACATAAAAATTTTCACCGGAAAATGTCGTCTGATCAAGTAAGTAACATCCACTTTTGTTCTGACCAACTAAGGGGAAAAAAACATTGCAGTAAATCGCGCTGATTAAATCTAACGATCACTTATCATATCAGGTCAAACCATGCAAATTATACTTTGTTCTCAAATTGTTAATGTTAACAACATCAGCATTGCGTGACTACATTTAATGCCCTTCCGATATTTGTCCTTGTTTTCGCATAGGCTGGTTGCAGTCTCTTTTTTTTCTCAGAAGTCCGAAGTCTTTCGCGTTTTACAACGGGTGAATGTCACGGTTGGTAGATTCGCTGTCTCCTTCTTGGTCTCATGTGTTTATGTTTTGTGCGTGTCTCGTTTGTACTGATTGTTTCGTGTGGGCGTGACCACTGATTGTTCATCGGAGGCAGCTGCCATTAATTCCAGCCAACATATTTATTGCCCTGTCTTTCGTCTTGTGTTTGTCAGATCGTTGTTTGAAGCTTCTTGTGTTCGTGCCTTTTCCAGTCTTCCTCGTGTTTCCTGTGCACTGGATACGGATCGCTTCACCCCCGTTCGCACCACTGGATCACCTGACTCACTCACTTCTGGATCGCCCATCTCAATCCCTGCGTCACGCTCTCCTGCTGTCTGTGTTCTGGATCTGACCCTGGGCTTGGATTGTTGTTCATCGGCTCTGCTGCATTCTACATTGTTCTCCTGCTTGTTTGATGTGGTGTTTTGAGTGAACTTGCAGTTCAATAAACCTTTTTACTTGCAATTGCTTCCGTCCTGTTTATCATTACAGAACGATCTGACCAACAATGGAAGCAGCAAGTTCAACCTCGCTGACAGTTCATCAACCATAGCGTTTCCCGGATGGATCAGCAGCAGGAGAGCATCAACAACACTGGATGCGCAGTTCAAGCGCTCGTGACGCAGGTGTCCGAGCTCACCCAGCAGATCCAACAACTTAGCATTCCCGCTGCGCCACCCACACCGCCTGTTCCCCTCACCGTACCAGAGACAGATCATCGACGAGAACCACGCCTACCCGTTCCCGAGAATTATGCCGGTGAGCCTAACTTCTGTAAAGCATTCCTTACCAGATGTTCGATGCATTTCTCATTGCAGCTCAGAACGTTCGAGACCGAGAGTCTAAAGTGGCTTTCGTTCTCACGTTACTTACTGGACGTGCAGCCTTGTGGGGGACAGTGGTGTGGGAGAATCAAGACCAATGCTGCACCTCGTTCCACTCACTCGCCGCCGAAATGAGGAGGGTCTTTGACCGAGCGGTGGCAGGCAAGGAGGCTGCCAGAAGACTCGCGGAACTTAAACAAGGGGACTGTTCCGTTGCGGACTACTCGATTGAATTCTGAACGCTGGCTCCCGAGTGCAAGTGGAACGAGGAGGCGCAGTGGGATATGTTCCTGCATGGGCTGGCCGACCGTGTTCAAAGAGAGATCTTTATGTTGGGCCTACCTCCTAGACTCAATGGACTTATCGACTTGGCTCTACGGGTTGATGCCCGCATCAATCGGCTGGAGCAACACGCTCGATCCAGTCGCACTTCCGGAGGCGCTGGAGTTCGAGCCAGCTATGAGGAGAACACGGTCGGTCCCGTCGTCGATCCCGAGCCCATGCAGGTAGGGAGAGCTCGGCTTAACCCGGGAGGAGAGAGAAAGGCAGAGGTCCCGTGGACTCTGCTTGTACTGTGGTGGCTCTGGACATTATTTACAATCTTGCCCGGTAAAAGAGCAAGCCGGTAGTAAAGTTGAGGCTACTATCGGGTGGGATCTCTGCCGGGAAGTCCTCACCGTCTACTCTCCTTCCGGTAAGATTGAGATGGGCCAACGACACCTACACTGGGCAAGCATTCCGGAGCTGAGGGTAATTTCATGGACTCACATCTTGCACACAAGTTACACCTTCCCATCACACCTCTCTCCCATCAGATCTCCGTCAGTGCTCTAAATGGTCAAGAACTCCCCAACATCTCTCTTACTACTGGTCCCATAACCCTCATCACCTCCGGCAATCACAATGAGACTATTTCCTTCCTCCTCATGGACTCCCCTGTTGCACCCATTGTTTTAGGCCATCCATGGCTAGTGAAACATAATCCTCGGGTGGATTGGGGCTCGAACACTATCACCATGTGGAGCGAGTGTTGTCACGAGTCATGTCTTGTGTCTGCTGGTTCGTCTGTGTCTAGTTCTGTGTTTCAGGAGAAGGCAGCGGATCTGTCAAACATGCCCGCGGAGTATCTGGACCTGATGGAAGTGTTCAGTAAGTCTCGTGCTGCTTCTCTCCCTCCGCATCGTCACTATGACTGTGCTATAGAGTTACTGCCAGGTAAGTCTCCGTCTAAAGGCAAACTTTACTCTCTTTCGGTTTCTGAGAGGGAGGCCATGGAGAAATCTATTTCTGATTCTCTAGCAACAGGGTTCATCCGACCTTCTTCTTCTCCAGCGGGGGCGGGGTTCTTTTTTGTTGGTCCCCTGCGACCTTGTATTGATTACCGAGAGCTGAACAACATCACGGTGAAGAATACTTATCCTTTGCTGTTGATGTCTTCAGCCTTCGAGAGGTTGCAGGGAGCATCCATTTCCACAAATTTTTATTGGCGTTTCATTTGCAACTTCAGCCAACTAGCCGCACCTCTGGCCGCCTTGACCTCCCCCAGAACGACGTTCAGGTGGTCCGATACAGCCGAGGCTGTATTCGCCAACCTTAAAAGCCGCTTCGTTTCGGCTCCCATCTTAGTCGCCCCTGATCCCACACGTCAGTTCGTGGTGGAGGTCGACGCGTCAGAGGTGGGGGTAGGTGCAGTTCTTTCCCAACGCGCTTCTTCAGACGACAAGATGCATCCTTGCGCATTTTTTCCCCATCGTTTATCACCTGCCGAACGTAACTATGACATTGGTAACAGAGAGTTGTTGGCCGTCAAGTTAGCGTTGGAGAAGTGGCGTCACCGGTCAAGGCCTTCCGTATACGTTGTGGGTCAAAAAGTAAGGCTTTCTACCAAGAACATTCCGCTCCGTTCCGTTTCTAATAAGTTAGCTCCCAAATTTATTGGCCCGTTTCCTGTCACCAAGATTATTAGTCCGGCGACAGTCCGACTCAAACTTCCTCCGGCGTACAGGAGAATTCATCCCGCCTTTCATGTGTCAAAGATTAAACCCATGTTTAATTAAATCGTATTCTGGACTCGAGACGGAGGAGACGCGGATTCCAGTATTTGGTGGACTGGGAAGTTTACGGTCCGGAGGAGAGGAGTTGCTAGGGACATTCTGGATCACTCCCTTATCGATGATTACAATCGACAGGTAGGTGTGTCTGGGAACACCAGGAGGCGTTCCTAGGGGGTAGGGTACTGTCATGGTTGCTAGATTCGCTGTCTCATTCTGGTCTCTCGTGTTTATGTTTTGTGCGTGTCTCGTTTGTACTGATTGTTTCATGTGGGTGTGACCACTGATTGTTCATTAGTGGCAGCTGCAATTAATTCCAGCCAACATATTTATTGCCCTGTCTTTCGTCTTGTGTTTGTCAGATCGTTGTTTGAAGCTTCTTGTGTTCATGCCTGTTCCAGTCTTCCTCGTGTTTCCTGTGCACTGGATACGGATCGCTTCACCCCCGTTCGCACCACTGGATCACCTGCACCGCCTCACTCACTTCTGGATCGCCCATCTCAATCCCTGCGTCACGCTCTCCTGCTGTCTGTGTTCTGGATCTGGGCTTGGATTGTTCTTCATCGGCTCTGCTGCATTCTACACTATTCTCCTACTTGTTTGATGTGGTGTTTTGAGTGAACTTGCAGTTCAATAAACCTTTTTACTTGCAATTGCTTCCGTCCTGTTTATCATTACAGTGAATCTCTAGTTGTCACTGGTGATTGTCGTTTTTTCTGGATCCGCCATCAAATTGATAAGTTTAATTATATCAAGTGCTGTAAGAAAAGGCTATAAATCTCCACCACCAACATCCTCACACGCAATATAGCCTACTAGCCGAGACACCTTTTTTATCTGTACAGATGTGACGTAATGACACAAAGACATGCTCGAATTTCCCGCGGAAATCCACCAGTACCACTGGAATTAAAAACATTATTACAAGCTTACCATTTTGAATCGAGCTAAGGCAAGCAGAGAGTTTTGAACACTGGCTGGTTATGTACTTGCTCAAAAAATTTGTTTGGATAATTTTTAACCCAAAAAAGCTACGGACTGCAGCTTTAAAAATAAATAAATAAATAAAATTATATATATATATCATGATGGGTTACGTCCTCCATCAGCCTTTCTTGTATCTGTATTCTTCTGTTCTGATCTGAACCACGTACATGTGACGACACACTGGGCGGGGCAATGCAAACCTCCAAACTCCACCTGAGTCTGTTTCGTCCGAAGCCTTTTAGTCTGAGTCCGTTTCATCCGAAGCCTTTATGTCTGATGCCGTTTCGTCCGATGCCTTTTAGTCTGAGTCCGTTTCATCCGAAGCCTTTATGTCTGATGCCATTTCGTCCGATGCCTTTTAGACTGAGTCCGTTTCATCCGAAGCCTTTATGTCTGATGCCGTTTCGTCCGATGCCTTTTAGTCTGAGTCCGTTTCATCCGAAGCCTTTAAGTCTGATGCTGTTTCGTCCGATGCCTTTTAGTCTGAGTCCGTTTCATCCGAAGCCTTTATGTCTGATGCCTTTTCGTCCGATGCCTCTTAGTCTGAGTCTGTTTCGTCCGATGCCTCTATGTCTGATGCTGGTTCGTCCGATGCCTTTTAGTCTGAGTCAGATGTCTTTATGTCTGATGCCTTTTTGTCTGAGGCTGTTTCGTCTGATGCATAGAGAGAGAGAGAGAGAGAAAGAGAGAGAGAGAGAGAGAGAGAGAGAGAGAGAGAGAAAGTGCAGGCCACAATGCCTGACAAGTTCAAGCTCTACTGCCCTCAGGTGATAATAGACTGCACCGAGATCCGTTGTGAAACAGCATCTTCTCTCTCACTACAGTCGGAAACATTTTCCAACTATAAAAACTACACCACCTTTAAAGGGGTCATATAATGGTACATGCACTTTTACAAGTTGATTGTACTGAAATGTGTGTTGGCAGTGCCATCATAAAATGTTTAAAAACCATCCAGTGTTTTTATTTTTTAATCTTCTTATATGTTTTCCCCCATCTCAAATCAAGCCGTTCAATATTGTGACGTCACAAAATCGACGCCCCTCCCACGATTGTTGATTGACAGCAGCGTTTCAACACAGACCCGCCCTTGCTCGTGAGCAAGCTGTCAATCATAGTCCGCGCGGACCGGCGCGGTCATTGTTGATACGCTGGAGCACTGTTTATGAGCAGAATGGCATCCAAGCGATTGTGGTGCAGTGTTCTGTTCTTGGGTGTAATAACGAACACAGTAGTCATTTTGATGTTCCTAAATCTGAACCGCTGAAGACACAGTGGCTGAGTTTGTTTTCGAAGGGAATATTCCCCACGATTAACGTCAATGCTTTCATGTTTGCGCGAATCATTTCACACACCAGACTGCTTTACAAACGAGGCTCAGTAACGTTATAAAGCTGGTTTTGCTAAGAAGCTGCTCCTGAGAAAAGGATCGGTACCAACTATTCGTGTTCCTGCTGCACCTCCAGAATAACTGAAGTGAGTGTAACGTTTTATTAACTTTTATATTAATATTTATATTAATCTTTGCAAACCGCTTGCTGCATGCTTCACGATGAATGCGGCTGTTTACACTCAGGGTACATTACGGCATGTTTTCTATGTACGACGTTCTCAATATAATTCATAATCCCATGTTTATAATGAACAACGTGTTATGGTTATTGTGTTATTATTACAAACGGTGTACACACAGAACAGAGGGGCGTGGTGAGCAAAGCTCATTATCATTTAAAGACACATGCACTGAAATGGCGTGCTGAAAACAGAGCTGTTTTTGACCAGGTAAAATGAGTGTTTTCTTACAATACTAATGAGAATTTTTAATTAAAGTATATTACAAACTTTTAATTTAGACCCTAAAGAATCATATTAGCTTGTACAAAAATGACATTATATGACCCCTTTAAAGGTCTAATTGGCATTGCCCCATGTGGGGTTATCACATTTGTATCTAAATTGTACACATTCTGTAAAAAGTTCATCCTGAGTAAAATGCATTTACACCTTAACCATTAAAAGAACAAGATTATTTTTTAAACTTGTCATTTTTTTATTTACACATTTGGTAATAGTGTATAAGTGAGGTGAAGAAAACTAATAAAAAGCTTCCATAGCAGCTCAAAGCTACAAACAAGGTTGGACACAGTTCCTTGCAACCATGGAACCTAAGCAAAAAGTGACCAATGACAGATAATAAAGCCCATATATATTTACATACAATGCAACATTGACTGAAGTTGTAAATTGAAAAAAAGTATTTACAACAGGAATTACAAGTTGTCAGAGTTCTGTCAGGTCCATTAAGTCAAGAACACAGATAAACAGCAGCTAATATTATTTATTAACAGCAGATAATAAAACTAATTAAAGAATTTATATTGAATAGATTGCAAACAGGTTGATGTTCCTGAATTGAAATTTGGCGGTATGGCTCTGTTCAGGGAGTCCTCTGACCTTTCATGAGCACTATAGAATAGCAGAGAGTCAGAGGACAGCAGCAGCAGCAGCAGCATTAGGGAATGCTCACACAGTTTAGGACTGTGAGAGCTAAAATATCCCCCCAAACAAAACCACACCTGGCAATCCTCTGAGATACAGAGGATGATTTTATTTTAACAATTTAAATGCTTAGTAATCTACAAATGTACACGGATAATTTGCAATATGTTATAATCAGATGAGTCCTGACCACCCATGAGTTAGCAGAATCAGGGGACAGCAGCAGCAGTATGTTCTGATCAGATGAGTCCCCTGACCATTCATGAATTAGCAGAGTCAGGGGACAGCACAGTATGAGGAGATAGCAGCCGCATATAGGGACAGCATTATCAGCATGAGGGGATGCAGCAGCAGCATAAGGGCTCTCACATTATTTTGACTAGATGAGCTATTCCTCCAAAACAGAAATTGAGTGTCTCGAACGGTGTCGTCTCCCCTAATTTAGCAATTATATTATGGTAAAAATTATTAATTAATTACTGAAATGACTATTCAAGACCACAATAGCTAAAA
The DNA here is from genome assembly GCA_022828995.1 of Vimba vimba. Lineage (NCBI taxonomy): Eukaryota > Metazoa > Chordata > Actinopteri > Cypriniformes > Leuciscidae > Vimba > Vimba vimba. Next base: position 29,898,076 of record CM040833.1, read on the forward strand.
CATGCTGTTACCTAGAATTATCTGTCTTTGAACTGTTTTGACAGTCTACAGTGTAAGCGCTATGAAGAGATGACTAAGCCACCTTCTGAGAAACAAGCTAGATGAAGGAATTAAACAGCTTTTTACCAGCGTACAGATCAGCAGAAGCGAGCAGCAAGCATGTATGAGCAACTGAATGTGCTTTAAATAGGGCGCCTTGTTTGAGCTTTGCCCATTGAGCAGCGAGGGGAGTTAACGAGCTAATGCAGCTCAGCTGGAGCAGATCAGCTGACGGGACAGTGTTGTTAGCAAACAGCATTAGCAGCGTCTTGACTACCTGGCCTGCCAGAACTGACGCTGACGCTCAATTTGTGTTGCTGTCTGAGGCCATGTCCACACTAATATGTTTTCGTTTGAAAACGTATATTTTTCTCTCCGTTTTGGCCTTCCGTCCACACTGAGACGGCGTTTTTATTAATGAAAACGAAGCTTTTTTGAAAACGCCGCTGTGAAACCGGTGGTATTTAAAACCGATGACGTAAATTTAGTCATGTGACGCATATTGTACCAATAGTTATTCATGTTTATACCAGTATTGTGCCTGTTATGTGTTATTCACTTTCACACTGTTGCTAAATATATTCTACATTGCACACTCTTCATATCACAGTGACGGAAAAGATGACAGAATTTACTCACATTTACTATCCTGCGGCAATACATGAGAGCAGCTGCGTTTTAGACCAAACATATGGTCCTACGTGCGACCTGGACCGCATCAGTGAATGGTGAGATATTTTACTAAATAAAATGATCCTGTCAGAAGAATTGTGCGATAACTTCATTATTTATTTTTCCATCTTAATCATATCAGTGATCTTTTGTGGGGTTTTACGCATGCGCAGTACAATGAATTTAGCGTTTTCAGGCGTTTTTCAAAAGTTTCTCATCCACACTGAAACGTCCGAAAAAGCCTGAAAACGCTAGTGTGGACAGAGAGCGTTTATAAACGAAAACGCCGTTTTCAAATGTATCCGGATTAATGTAGACATAGCCTGAGTCATCCTTTGTTCTGTTTTCCCGCCACTCCTTGGTTTCCTTCATTAGTTCATCTGTCACACCTGTTTCCTCATTAGTCTTGTCAGCTGTGTCTCGTTTCCCTGATCCGTTTCCCTTTGTGTTTAAGCCCTGTGTGTTACCTTGTTTATGGTCCGACCTCTGTCTTAAATGTGTGTGAACCTTCTGCCTGTCTTCTATGTACCTGTATGAATTATATTGTTAGTAAAAGTTTGCATTGGAACTTTTGATTCTTCATCTTCTTCTGCCTGCACCACACCGTGACACGTGCATCACAGATGTATATAGAAAATTAATTGAAAATTCTGCCTCAACTTAATAATACACCCATGCAGATGTTGTGGTAAAAATAATCCAGCTTCTGTTGCATTGAGTTGATGATCTCCTCATCCCTAAATATTCTTTCAACAGTGAAGTCAGTGTGGGTATCTGTTATGAAATCAAACCACTAAAGTCCGCTTAAGGCCAGCTGGCCTTGAACCTTATAATAATATTTGTGGCTTTTCTTAAGGCAGGCCTGGCCTTAAACTGTGATCAGGTGAGCAACATCTTCAACATCACAACTCTTTACCTCTGCCAACCTAAATAATGGTGTTTCTCTGGGGTTGAAGACTTTAGCATCAGGGCTGGCTGCAAGGTGAGGTGCATCAGGGTGGATGATGACCCCACACTGCGTCACAGAGACATCACAAAAATCTGAATATTGCCTCAGTATGTCAGGTTCCAGGTCCAGCCCTCTTTTCACAGCAGCTGTATGAGGAGTTCCTCTCAGAATGCGAGCAGCTAAGGATTTGGCAGTAGACTCTCCAAGGACATGGCATATTTCACCAAATCTGCTGGCTGCAAGTTGGGGTTTGCGTACCTGGGTCCACAGCTGGCATTCTGACTGCAATCGTGTTTCTGCCTCAATAGCAGCAGAGATCTCCCTTGACACCTTAAGGCTCTCTAAGTGGCATTGTTGCTTGTAGCTAGGCTCAAATTTTATGTTAAATTTAAAATTGTAACCTTCAACAGGCAACTGAGGAAATCCAGGGGCACCAGGGTGTTTAATAATGTCTCTACTTATCTCAGGAGGGCACTGGTAAGAGAGCAAAGACCCAAATGGCACAGGGACAAATTTAGAGTCCACAAAATTAAGGACCTTGAGCCCGTGCAGCAATTTGCAAATGCCTGGTTGTGGGTGTTTGTCTTGCAGTTTCTCACCACTGGCAATGATGTGAGGATCTGGAAGAGGCCCTGATAAAAAAGTGAGATATGTCAAGTTAGATTTTCATATCATTGTCACCTGACCTTTCATATTTTATCAGACACCAACACATATCACCTCTCTATAAATACACATGAACATGTTTTGAGCTGCCCCAAACCCTTATATTAAGAAATGTTCATAATTTGCAGAAGATAACATCAACTGAAGGCTTAAAGGGAAAAGATACTAATCATTGTTCTGTTATAAACTGAAATATTTGGACAGGTGTTCATTCAGACTTACCACCATATGCTCTGTACAGTGTACATTTCACACCAGTTCGGGCATGATCCTTGGTCTTTGGTACTGGTTTACACATTACCATGTCATTTGTTGCCTCAGGAGCAATTCCCTGTGTTACATCTCACCCTTTAGTCTAGGGGTAAATAGGGAACGACGAACAAACAGTGGAGAGACTTTGAGGATCTCCAGCTCTCCAATCCCAGATTCACAAAATAACCAAACAAGTTTCAATTTGAAATGGCGTGTCTGCCTTTTATTTTCAACCTTAGCAGGAGTTTGAAAAGAGAATAGTAATATGAAGTAAAGGAACACATTACAAATAAATCCAAAACAAAAGTATTTCCTCGGGAGGAGGGCCCAAATCAAAAGAAAACAAAAATACCTCTGTCTAAAAGGGGATAACATTAAATTAGCTATAAAAAATGTAAAAAAAATAAAAAAAATAATTGTGTGTCACGTTATGACACATATTGTAATCACAGCATCACACACCAAAGACAGCGACCAGCGCTCACTCGTCTGGGCTTGGAGAACGGCCATGTCTCTCTCTTTCCTCAATGCTCTCTCTGCTGCTTTGTACTCCTCAGGACACGCACCAATCAGTGCGTGGACAGCGCTCACAGGTAAACGAGCACTGGTGGTAGCCCTTAACCTAATCAGTCAAAGACACACAAGAAGACAGAAAGAGAGAGAGAGAAAAATACAAACGCACATAACACTCTTGGTATTTAACAGACACAAAATGAATACGTCCTTGGACGTAACACCTGCAATATATTGATGATAAATTATTAATTGACATTAATTGATCATTAAATGTAATGAATGTTAACGTATTACATGTGTCCTAGGCCGGTGCCAGGTCTGCAGTGAGCTGGTGCATGACAGTGGCAATGTTTTATGCTATATTACTATTAACATAAATATAAACATAAATATATCAAAAATGCATGTTAATGTAAATGCAGTAGAGATCAGATATGCAGTATATATGCGCCATTCCCTCACCCGTGCCAGCCCACACGTTTGTGGCTGACTGCAAATGATCATCATAATTGATGGACAACAATGCCGGGGCATCAGCAGTCTGGCGCTGAAAAAGAAAAAAAGCCCAAGATGAAGCCCTTGCATCACTTTCAGGTATGTTCACAAACATGTGAAACTTTTTTTGGCTGTTGACATTAATGAGGGAGATTAATTAAACAAGGATTTGATCTGCTGTAGTGTCACAACAACAATCACCAGGCATTTGGCACCCTCTGCATGCATTTGATATAATAAGTAATGCACATAAATTATGTTTATAATACATTATGTATGACACTGTTATTTAATGAAACCAAATGATTACTTCCAATTATTATTGCCTTATTGTTATTATATAAAGTATTTTAAGTCATTTTAAAGGCTGTTGGTCACTTAGGTCTATTTTCATTACCACAAAAATATTATCAAAATACTACTCTAATATTACTCTGAAAATTATCTTAATGGTCAAAAAAATCGACTGATTACTTTATTACCAAAATAGTCCTTAGTGACAGTCCACATATTTGTGTCTAAAAAAATTCTATTCTAAAAATAGTTCTATTTTGACCCCTAAAGTAGGTGTTTTTTTAATTTAAAAAAACGTCCATTTGGAGGGGGAATGGGCACCACAATACAATTCTGCTTAGGGCACCTATTTGGCCAGCAGCGGCCCTGTCTTTCAGGCACATCCATAACCTAAATCCAGGGTCATGCACAGACTTTTTGGGGGGCAAGTGCTCAAGCGTCTCGTCTCGTTTGCAGCTCAATATGCTTTAACTCTTTTTTAGTATAATGCACATCTGGTTGGAGACTGAAAATCACGACATCTGCGTTATATGATCTGGTTTCACTTTATTTTGATGGTCCATTTAACACATTTGACTATACGTAATGTTGCACCTACTTGTCTACTATCTTTCATTAGGATGTTAGTAGAGTATTAGTAGACTGGTATGATTAGGGTTAGAATACTGTAAGTTGACATGTACTTGCAAAGTTACTTATAGTCATTAGAATGTATGTTGGAGGACCATCACAATAAAGAGTTATTAAGCAGATATTAATCAGACAGTCTACCAATACTCTAATGAGATTTGAGTTGCAAATTTACTCATAGTCAACAAAATGGAACCATCAAGATAAATTGTTACCCATGATTTGACTGATTTGGATGTTATGTAGGAAAGGCGACAGAGCACTGCTTTAAAGGAAAGGAACAAAATTGTGTTTTCATAATCTTTGGAAGCCATTACAAAAAAAAGAACTAAAATGTTATTAATCGCTCGGCCCTAGTCATTAAATAATTTTTGAGAGCAAGAAGGTTGTGGTTCGGTGGTCCAACGCAATTTGCGTACTTTGCGTACAGGGAGGACCAGCACTGACTGAATTTGTTCAAAAACACTGAATGATTAAAGAATTGAAAAAAGGATTTGGATAAAGAAAAGGTTGGCATTTCCAACCTTGCATGATACTATTTTATGCCAACGGCAGACTAGCTTGTGTCACATTATTCATGGTTGACAGAGATCATCGGCCCCAGCAGTGAAACATTGAAATTTCAAAGTGTTTCGAAACATTTCAAAACTGTTATGACGTAATGAAGCCTCATTTACTATGAGTCACGTGACTCTGGCAGTTTGATACACGCTCCGAACCATTGATTCGGAACAAAAGATTCGTAAAGGTTTCGAAGCTTCATGAAGCAGTGTTTTGAAATTGCCATCACTAGTTTGGATTACTCTGTTTTGGATTTTTTTTCTGCTTTTGCTAATTGTTTGGATATACTTTGGTTATGTTTGTCAATAAAGACATTCTTACTGCAATTCAATTCTACTGCCATCATTTCTGAACAAACACTTACAGCTTGCTTGTGGTTCAGCTTAATGGAGGGCTCTTGCTAAAGTTAGGCTGGCTATAATGACATGTTTTAATAGTGGTTTAATTTCACAGTTAATTAATTGTCAATTAATTGAGAGTTGATGCCATAAGCCAAATTTAAATAACAACTAAAATATAAAATTAATAGAAAACAATATCTTGCAAAAATGAAAGCTATCTAGTCAGAGCAGAGTGCATGTGCCTGTCTGCCTAACCCCTTTATGTGCAACAAACAGAGCTGTATGGAGGGGAGGTGGAGGTGTGGGCCGTAGTCAGCATGTGTGTATGTGGCTTGAGGAAGAGAAATGTGAGCGTGGGAGTTCACTCTATGGGAACGCATCGTACAAGCATCAGGCAATGGTAGGTGCTTTGCCTGTATTCCATTACCATAATTTAAAAGCACAACCTTGACTATAGCTAGTACATAACACTTAAACAAAGTTGTTCCTGCAGGGACAAACATCTGATGCTCACTAAAGCATGCTCCAATAAAACCCTCATTTAATGAAAAAGCATTAATAAATTCAGATTTGTTCTCAGTTGTCATACCTTGAGTATATACTGAACACAATAGTGCACTAATATTCATATAGACCACTAGACTTAAAGGTAGGGTAGGACATTTTAGAGAGACTAGCAATAGCAAGCTAGCTTTGAAAGCATAAGATCCCACCCTCCCTTTAGAGCGTCTCCAAAGCCACGCCTACTCTAAACCACATGAACGCACACAGCCAGAGTCAAGTCAGTCAAGTCACCTTTATTTATATAGCGCTTTTTACAATACAGATTGTTTCAAAGCAGCTTTACAGTGATAACAGGAAAATAATACAACAAAGTTTGTTTCTGCTGTACAGCAGATCTAGAAGAAAATAGCGTCATAGTCCAGCTCGAGTAAGTGCAGTGATGGTTCATTTTTGTTGTAAAAAAAGTTATTAATTTAGTTCATTTATATATATATCAGCAAAGTGCCATGTGAGACAGCGTTGAATTACCTCATCTCCCAAAACATAACATTACAATAATAAGTAATATTAATTAACTACATGTACTTACTATAGAGTTAAAGTTAAGGTTTGGTTTAGGGTTAGTTACTAGTTAGTAGTGAAACTACTTGTTTATGAAAAACTTTGCCTACCTTTTTACTTGTGTGATCTCAAGTTTTTGCGAGAACTAAAGCGGTGTGAACTTAGCTGTGTACTATATATTACTGTACAACATCTAATAATCTTAGTTTTTCAGTGAGCAAATGCCATGAATTTGTGTAATAAAATAACAATTTATTATGACAATTTTATTTATTTAAAAATTGTTAAAATTGTTATAGTTTATATATATACAGTGCTCTGCATAAGTGTATACACCCATGCTAAAGTTGACTAAAAAGAGGAATAAAAACTCATATTTTGGAAATTGAACTTAATGCCTTAATTAAAAAAAATAGGAAAAATCCAACCTTTAAGGACACCAATTTTCTTTGTGAATGAATAATGTATCGTAAATAAATAAATGTTCTTCCTTAAAATACATGGTGCATAAGTGTGTACACCCCTATGTTAAATTCCCATAGAGGCAGGCAGATTTTTATTTGTAAGTATTTAAAAAAAAAAAAAAATTTAGGATACTATGCATCCTGATAAAGTTCCCTTGGCCTTTGGAATTAAAATAGCCCCACATCATCACATAGCCTTCACCATACCTAGAGATTGGCACGGGGTACTTTCCATAAGATCATCTCTCAATGCAAATCAAACTAGCTTTTAGGCTAACTGAAATAAAACCATGCCAATCTCTAGGTATGGTGAAGGCTATGTGATGATGTGGGGCTATTTTAATTCCAAAGGCCAAGGGAACTTTATCAGGATGCATAGTATCCTAAAAAATAAATAAAAAAAATACTTAAAAATAAAAATCTGCCTGCCTCTATGGGAATTTAACATAGGGGTGTACACACTTATGCACCATGTATTTTAAGGAAGAACATTTATTTATTTACGATACATTATTCATTCACAAAGAAAATTGGTGTCCTTAAAGGTTGGATTTTTCCTATTTTTTTCAATTAAGGCATTAAGTTCAATTTCCAAAATATGATTTTTTATTCCTCTTTTTAGTCAACTTTAGCATGGGTGTATACACTTATGCAGAGCACTGTATATATATATATATATATATATATATATATATATATATATATATATATATATATATATATATATATATATATATATTATGAATTTTGTCCCACCTGTGAATCTTGCAAAGGTTACTCTTCAAACATTCTATTCTTTCTGTCTTATATTATGCAGTCAATTAAGCCAGAAGTACTTCAGACAATATTCAAACTTTTTGCAATATCAGTCTTAGACTGCAATATTTTTGTTGTTGTTTTTCACATAGATGTAATTCTTTTTTAGGATTAATATGTAAAAACCTCCCATTGATAGATCGATATAATATTTGCCATGCACAACAGTGACTGATTCTTTCATATTGCATTTCCATTGATTTTCTATCTTGCATCAAATCACATGCTGAATTGTAATTTGTTTTGTTTCTCTTTTATGTGTTAACCATTTAATAGCCTTTACACAATTGCATCATATGCTCTTGTCGACCGAAAACAAAATATGTGTTAAAATGACAACTTCAATACAGAATTTACACAGAACCAAAGCCTAAAACATAAACTTATCGACTTTAAAACTTTAACACTATTACTCTTATACCCACTGCTTTTTCCTTCTGGAAACACAGTTTTTAGTGATTCCCAGGGCACATGAAACCACATTTGGAGGTAGTTAAAACCACTTTACGCTTGTAGTGTATTCAAATACAGCATATCCAAACAATTGTAAAGGACCATCTTTTATTTCCAGTCTTTCACTTTTTTTGTGTGCTTGTTATTAATGTCCAGTAACACACTAACACAGTAGTATGGAGTTTCACATTTCTTCCCAGAACTTAAAGTTTGTTCAGTACATTTCACCTGGTGTTTGGAATCAATACGTTTTAATAGAGTCTCTTTCTGATTGAGTGTAGATGGCATTTGCTCTGAGGCTGAGAGAGTCATATTAATCACAGAGAACGTGTTTTTATTATTTGTCTCCGCTCCTTCTCTCTCTCATCTAAGAACCCACAGGAGACACACGGTTGATTGAAAAGCAGCGCTGGTCTCCAACTGAGAGCCAGTGGAGCATTGAACAGCTTTTCATAGGCTAGAGGCATGATTGGGGTGTACACTAGTGTATACTGCTATACAACTTGTTTTCTGCAATTAGCATGCTATGGAAGAGACTGATAAAGATAAATAAAATGTCTTCCTAACATCCTGTTGTTTTGTCTAACAGCAGTCATGTAGGTGGCACTGAAGAACAGCCCTCATTGACATCTAAATGGTCTAAAAGCTTTTGCAAAATGTCACACCAGCCTACCAGTCAGTCCTGAATGATGGAAGATAATTGTAATTTTTACCCTCATGAATTCCTTGACAAAAGCACTCTGAGGTCAGTAATGTTGCATTTAAGAATTGATTCTAGACCATGAGATTTGCTTTTGCATCTAGAAAGGATATGTCTTTGTGCAAGAAATGTTTTAAAATTGTGCATCACTTGAAACTTGAGGCATTGATTTAGCATTCGATTTTGGAGTTCTGATTGCTGATGAATTGTCTTGAGTTGAAGTATTTACGTTGAGGTCTGCTACCCTTGCTGGCAGGCACAATGACACTGACTGTGCTTACGACTCTGAATTGTGCTTATGGTCATTCTACTATAGTCGTCTACAACTGGTTGAATGGCAGCTCTGCCTTTGTGTTTCAGTGTGTTTGACACTCTACAACTCTTCCATCCCACCTTATGCCAGCATGACGTATACTGATCTTCAAGCTGAGCTGGATGCAAAATTTTGAATAACAGAAATCTGTCACAGTCCAGTTGAAATAAAAGTGAGGAAAGGATCTAAGTGCAGCAGTATAAAGTTTTTTTTTTTTTTAAGCAAAGAACTCCAGAAGGACTGAAGGGCACAAGAACAGAACAGCCGGGGTATAACGCGGCAAGAACTGACAAAGAACTGAAATAACTGATTTAATCAGATGGGATATATTTAATAAGGACTGAAAGGAGTTTGCATGTTGTTAATAACTATTGCGTAATTGTGGCTCAATTAATCAGTTTTAAAATGTTTCAGGAAAAGAAACTAGAAGAAAGAAGAAATATCAGAGAAGCACATGTTTTGAGAGGGAAGAAAGACAAGATAATCACAATAAATTCCCCTCAATGGACAAACCCGTGAAAGGCCAAACGAAAAACTGCATCTAGGAGAGTATTATTAAAAGGGTAAAAACAACCTGCTTTAAGAATAGAGATCATGCTTTATAAAAGCCATTTGTCAGGAAGAGGAGAAGATTTCTTAATACCTTTAAGAAAAGACACACTGAAGGAAGATGAAGAAAGGCTATAGTACTCTGGATGAATGCATCTGATGTACAACTGAATGCCTGCCACTAATTTGTGGATAGAGGAAGATTTTAAGAAACAGTCATTAAAGTGCAGACAGTGGAAATGTGAACTAGAAATAAAACAATGAGACTGACAGGAGAAGGAGAAGTGAAACCATGCAGAGTCATTAGATTTAAGTGTAGATGGGGCAACTGCTTTTCTCCTCAAAAGTCTAGATGAATGTTGTAGGGGATGAAGGGTATGACTTAATTCAGAAGGAGGACACTGAATATTGAGCCAAGAGACCGGAGGTGGACACGGAAGCTTTGCACACAGCTTTGAGATTATCTATCAGAGGAGTGACTGAGATGAAAAAAAAAAAAGTAGTTATTTATTATCTAATAGTGAACTACCTCATTCAACTTAGCACTTTTACTTATTAATTAGTTAATCAGAATATATTGATAGTTACTAGCTGGTACTAGAATGTTAGTATTGTGTAATTCATTTGTTCCTGTGTAGTTATTTATTAATAACGGAACAGTATTCAAAACTGTTATTGCTCTTGCTTCTGACAGCTGATGTTGAAGGGATGTTTGATGGTGGGGCAAATAAACGGGTTTACGTACGTGTTGATACAATGAGCCTTGTTTTTGAGCAATAGAAACTGAACCCTGTGCTCCCTCTAATGACTGGAACCTGCTGTCCAGTGATTCCTCCATCTAACCAAGAGAATGCATACTATTCCAGCAGAGATTCATGAGAATTTGGTTCATTGTCTGTATGGGACATTTTGGCAGTGATCCTGTTTTGGCAGTGTATTTGTGTCCTGTGATTTTATCTGAGAAAGAGGCTAGTGTAGAAGGAATTGCAGAGGTAGTGTCTTGATTAGATAGCGTGGGAGACAAGAAGCCCAAAACATTACCTGTCAGGCAAAGGGTTAGGGTTAAGCTATTGCCTGGAGCGATCAGGACTTACAGTACTCAGATGCCATTTTGAATCGGTAAATCCAAAATCTTAGTGGCTGGCCAATGTGCCTAAGGCGAATTTGAAAAGCAAAGGCTGCAACAAGCTTCTGGAGTATCGGAAAATGAAGGTGCATAATCTGAATCAGCTGATTCATTATCATATATGTTGTGTATTTTTAGATTACGTAAGTTTGCTTTTTATGGTTACACTTTATTTTGATGGTCCATTTTGAACATTCTGTTGACTACAAATAACTTTGCTACTACAAGTCAACTAACTCTCATTAAAATACTACTATTTAGTATTCTGCTTAATATCTGCAAACTCTTTATTGTGATGGTCCTCCAACAGACATTCTACTGACTATAAGTGTCAGGTTTGGCATAGACGAAGGAGACAGAATGGTAAATTAAATGCTTTAATTTGCAGAATGGATCGGTACAGCGAAACAGGTGAGTAAACAGTAAGTTGAATTTCAGATGATAGCTTAACTGAAGTGTAACCAAGTCTCTCTCTCTCTTTCTCTTGCAGATGATGATGAAGGAGTTCCTCAGAAGACGGAATGGTGACTGGCTGAGAAGATCGGGATCGAAGGTAGGTATACAGGTAAGTATGGCAGAGAGTCTGTGTCATGTATAGATGAGATCAGACAATGACTGAATGTTAATAGCAGGTATATATGGGTGAACTGATGATGAGGTCCAGGTGACGGTGATTAGTAATCAGGTGACAATGAGCGTGTGAATGACTGAGTGGGTGGAGTGAAGGAATGAGTGGAAGGAGATGGTGATGGAATCCTGACAGTACCCCCCCTTCCCGAGGCGGCTCTTGACGGCTGGGAAGAAGAGAGATGTTGCCGGCGGCGAGGTCGACCACGACCCCTGGGAGCTGGGCGGTCAGGATGGTCAGAATGGAACTGGGAGAGTAAGGCTGGATCTAGGATATCATCACGGAGCACCCAGGAACGCTCCTCTGGACCGTAGTCCTCCCAGTCCACCAGATACTCCAGACGGGGACCTCGCCGCCGGGAGTCCATGATGGATCGAACTCTGTAGATGGCCTCTTCTTCCACAGGAACGGGAGGAGGAGGCACGTCATCCGAGGTGGAATCTGAGGGAACAGAAGAGACTGGGTCAGTGAAGGGTTTGAGGAGAGAGACATGGAAGGAAGGAGAGATCTTGTACTGAGGTGGAAGGTTGAGTCTGTAGGTTACTTCGTTCAACTGCCTCTGGATGGTGAAAGGTCCAATGAATCGAGGACTCAGCTTACGGCAAGGCAGGTGGAGGCGAATGTCCCTCGTCGATAACCACACCTTCTGACCAGGTTGGTATTAGGGTGTATCGGCTCGTAGACGATCCGCTTGATCCTTGTGCCTCTGCACTGCCTGTTGTAGATGCACATGAGCTGAGTCCCATACCCCCTCGCTCTGATGGAACCAAAAGTCGACAGCTGGAACCTCCGAGGGCTCACCCGACCAAGGGAAGAGAGGTGGCTGATATCCGAGGAAGCACTGAAAGGGGGTGAGCCCGGTGGTACGCTGAGTGAGGGAATTCTGAGCGTATTCCGCCCAGGGGAGGTATCGGTTCCAGCTGTCTTGGTACTGGTGGCAATAAGTTTGCAGATAACGTCCTATCTCCTGAATCTTCCGCTCAGTCTGGCCGTTGGTCTGCGGATGATATCCTGAAGAGAGGCTGACAGTGACCCCGAGGAGCTTGAAGAAGGCGTGCCACACCCGGGAGATGAATTGGAGTCCCCTGTCCGAAACAATGTCTTCTGGAATTCCGAAATTTCTGAATACATGATGAAACAATGCTTCAGCTGTTTCTAAAGTCGTGGGTAAACCAGGTAAAGGTATCAGCTTGCAGCCTTTGGAAAATCTATCCACAACGACGAGCACACAGGTAAATCCACCGGATCTAGAAAGGTCAGTCATGAAGTCCACTCCGATGTGTGACCAAGGGCGTCTGGGTATAGGTAGTGGCACAAGTTTACCCTCAGGTAGTTTTCTGGGAGTGTTGGTGATGGCGCAGACTGAACAGCCACGGACGAACCTGGAGACATCTTCAGAGATGGACGGCCACCAGTACCGCTGACTGAGGAGCGAGAGGGTACGCTTGCTACCTGGATGTCCAGAGCCCGGAACTGTGTGAGCAGAGTCCAGAAGGGGAGTACGAAGATGTTGAGGTACAAAAGTACGCCCTTCTGGACCTCCCGGCGGAGCAGGATGGCGAGAATTTTCCTGAGAGATTTGCTGGTCGATGTCCCAGAGAATGGGACTGAGGATTAAGGCTGGAGGGAGGATGGTTTCAGTACTGAGGTCCTCTGAAGATGAATGATGAAGTCTGGAAAGAGCGTCTGCCTTGCAATTCTTACTTCCTGGACGGTAAGTAACAACGAAGTTGAATCGAGTGAAGAAGAGTGCCCAGCGGGCCTGGCGAGGATTCAATCTTCTTGCCTCACGAAGATATTCCAAGTTGCGATGATCTGTAATTACTTCGAATTGGTGATTTGCTCCCTCCAGCCAATGTCTCCATTCTTCTAAAGCCAGTTTTATGGTTAGCAGTTCCCGGTTGCCGATGTCGTAGTTTTGCTCCGCCGGGGACAGCTTTTTGGAAAAGAAGGCACAAGGATGGAGTCTGGGAGGCTCACCCTGCCGCTGTGACAGCACCGCTCCAACCCCAGTGGAAGATGCATCGACCTCAACGATGAAAGGAAGTTATGGATTGGGATGGATGAGGATTGGTGCTGTCGTGAAGACTTCTTTGAGGCGATGGAAGGCTTGGATAGCTGTGGGATTCAAGGACAGAGACTTGGGTCGATTCTTTAATGAAGATGTGAGAGGAGCACTGATGAGACTGTAGTTCTTGATGAATCTTCTGTAGAAGTTTGCAAAACTGAGGAATCTTTGAAGTTCTTTGACAGATGTGGGTAATGGCCAGTCTTGGATTGTTTCCACCTTCCTCTGGTCCATCTGGATACCATGCTGATCTATGATGTAACCCAGGAACTGAACAGAGGTGATATGGAACTCACACTTCTCCAATTTCAGGTAAAGCTTGTGTTCTCTCAGTTTCTCTAGTACTTGAATGACATGACGGTGGTGTTCAGCAATTGAAGATGAATAGATGAGGATATCGTCAATGTAGACAATCACAAAGCGGTTGAGGTACTCACGGAACACTTCGTTCATGTACCCTTGGAAGACTGCTGGAGCGTTGGACAGCCCGAAGGGCATAACCTGATATTCATAATGGCCAGATGGGGTGACGAACGCTGTCTTCCACTCATCTCCATGCCGTATACGGATCAAGTTGTATGCACTCCGAAGGTCCAGTTTCGAAAATATGCGAGCCCCACGCACCTGCTCCAAGGCAGCTGGGACCAGAGGAAGGGGATAACTGTATTTGACGGTTTGAGAGTTGAGATGACGATAATCGATGCAGGGCCTCAAGCCTCCGTCCTTCTTACCCACAAAGAAGAAACTTGAAGCGGCAGGGGAGGTCGATGTGCGGATGAACTGTTGTTGTAAAGCCTCCTCCACATACTCCTCCATGGCCTTCTGCTCCGGGATGGACAGTGGATAGATACGACCTTTAGGTAGAGTGGCTCCAGGTAGCAAGTCGATTGCGCAGTCCCATGGCCGATGAGGTGGTAGTTTAGAAGCCAGTTTCTTGCTGAACACATCCTGGTACGCCTGGTACTCCACTGGAATCTTTACTTGATGCTCTACTTCAGGGCTCTCAACCGAGGTGGAACAAACAGGAACTTTGGACCTCTTCTGAGGCATCGATGATGAAGAAGGGATTTTCTTGATGGATGATAGACCGGACAAATGGCAGGACTCACCCCAACGTAATACTTCACCAGATTTCCAGTGGAGCGCCGGCTGATGTTGAACTAACCAGGGGCGCCCCAGGATGAGCTCAGCGGTGGACTCCTCCAGCACCATAAAAGAAATCTCCTCTGAATGAAGACAACCAACACACAGCGTCAGAGTAGGTGAACAGTGATGAATTCGACCTCGACCCAGCGGTTTTCCCTGGATGGTTTGTACATGGAGGTCTTGAGAATTGCGATGTTTGCGGATGTTCAATTTTTGGAGAAGCTGTGTGGAGATGAAATTCCCCGCCGAACCAGAGTCAATAAGGGCTTGCGCTGAGACACAAATACGAGAAGTTAATACATGCACAGTGGTGCTATTTAAAGCTTCAATTTTAGGTGAGACTTGAATTGTGCAGGGCAAGAGCTGAGAAGATGATTATCAGATGCACAATAGAGACAGAGTTTATGGAGAATTCGTCGTTGACGCTCTGAAGCTGGAAGATGGGCGGAGCCGAGATCCATAGGCTCTGGTGCTGGAGGAGTGACTGATGGAACCGTGGGCGGAGGACATACAGTGGGAGTCGGAGAATCACAGGCTGATAGTCTTTGCGAAACTCGAATGGATTTTTGAATTAATTTCTCAATTCCCAGACTGTCGTCGTAAACCACCATCAACTGACGAATGTTAGGGTTCAAACCATGACGAAAAGCTGTGATCAATGCTGCCTCATTCCAACCACTGGATGCCGCTAAAGTGCGGAATCGTAAAGAGAAAGTACTCACAGAAGATTGGCCTTGACGAAGATTGTAGAGTTGATCATGTACTGATAGATCGGCAGCTGTTTGACCGAAAACTTCTTTGAAGTGTTGTATGAAAACGGAGAGGGATTTGATGACTTCCGAATCCGAATTCCACAGAGACTGTGCCCACTGAAGTGCTTGCCCAGACAGAAGGGAAATGATGAAAGCAACACGAGCTGAATCGTTGATGAATTGATGTTCTTGTATGGAGAAATACAAAGATACCTGAAGTAGAAACCCACTGCAGTCCTCCGCCTCACCAGAGAATGTCGCTGGTCGGGCCATGGGACACGCTGAGGCAGTGAACGAAGCAACGGGCGCTTGAGGAAGTGAAGCTGAAGAGGTGTGTTGATGAATGGCGATCGGATTGACAGGTGAATTCACTGTGGATTCCGCATGGTGGTCTGATCTTCTGTCAGGTTTGGCATAGACGAAGCAGACAGAATGGTAAGTTAAATGCTTTAATTTGCAGAATGGATCGGTACAGCGAAACAGGTGAGTAAACAGTAAATTGAATTTCAGATGATAGCTTAACTGAAGTGTAACCAAGTCTCTCTCTCTCTTTCTCTTGCAGATGATGATGAAGGAGTTCCTTAGAAGACGGAATGGTGACTGGCTGAGAAGATCAGGATCGAAGGTAGGTACACAGGTAAGTGTGGCAGAGAGTCTGTGTCATGTATAGACGAGATCAGACAATGACTGAATGTTAATAGCAGGTATATATGGGTGAACTGTTGATGAGGTCCAGGTGACGGTGATTAGTAATCAGGTGACAATGAGCGTGTGAATGACTGAGTGGGTGGAGTGAAGGAATGAGTGGAAGGAGATGGTGATGGAATCCTGACAATAAGTAACTTTCCAAGTACATGTCAACTTAATCTAACCTTAACCATACCAGTCTACTAATACTCTACTAACACCCGTGCGAGAGGCACGTTAGTAGACTTGTATGTGCAATGTTACTTATAGTCAACAGAATGTGTTAAATGGACCATCAAAATAAAGTGAAACCATAAAATGACCTAAACCACGTTCCTGAACATATCCATATCCACATCCACATGGCAGATGGGAAGACACAGGGCTCTCATTTGCACCTACTGGCACCTATTATTTGAAATACACACATGCAGGGCTGAAGGTTAAACAAACCATCCTTATTTGTACTGCCAAGATCAAATTGGGTGTTAACTCAGTCATAAAGTGCATCAGAGGCCAAAAACCCAGTGATGATCACAACAGCAGCAATTACACATCTGCCAGGAACAAACCAGCTCTCCCCCAAGGGTTGATGTCTATGAGTAGCAGCAACAAATAAACAGCTCTATTAGTGCATTAACTTTTAGAGAGTTTGATGTTTTTCAGTGTCCTGAAGGTTTCGTAAATGATGTCCACAACCCTCTTCCTAACACCACACCAAAATATATATGAAATGTGGCACCTTAACAAGAAAACTCATGTGCTATATATTCCAAGTTTTCTGCATCTAGGATCTTATGGACATGTACCATATTTCTCTGCGTTTAACATCACAGGTCTAGAAAGTTGCTAGTGTAAGGCCCATTTTTGTGGTGGCATCAGCCAATCTCAAAAACAGTTGTGTCCAGAACTAGGTGTCTATGAGCAAAAATAGAAGATTTCATATTAAATACTTCGGGGGGTTCTGCAACAGATGTCCTGGTGTGTAATATGGACTGTGAGTGGTATAACCACACGCATGATGTGAACAGCCCTGAGATGTTCAGTTTGAGTGGGTGGAGAGGGTTATCTTCAGGTCAAAAAGGCTGACGAATGGATGTGTAGGAGAGCATTACTTTTGCCCTTACAGAAGAAACTGCACACTGAGCTGTGTATCAGTAAAACCATCCATTCCCTGTAGCTGTAATGTAGAAGCAGAATGTACTGTATGCAAGTAACTTGTTTAATAGGTGGCAGAAATAGTCTTGTTGGAGCCTGGTACTATGTACCAAATTATTTAGAACTGCATCCATCATTGATGTTATCTTAATTGAATACTTCAAATAAAAATAAAAATAAACATTCTGTCGTTATTTACTCACTTTCTTGTAGTTCCAAGTTGTGGGCAATATTCCAAGTCTTCCAAAGCCATTCAACAGAACTAAATTTAAATCACTTAAAAAAGTAGCCATAAGCCAGTATATTTTCTTATTTTTTTGTAAACTCAAACAGTATTTATATGCCACTAATTTTCATTCAGGAAAATTCACATTTTTGTCATTGAGAAACAGTATCTTATACTAATAGTGATTTCACTAGTTGCTTGCAGGACAAGACTTGGCAGGCAGCTGGGAATGTAACATTTAGTAGGCTGGGCTGGTAACACTTTAGAATACTGTATCTTACTTACTGCATAACTAATAAGTAATTATTGAAGAACTAATAGGTAATTATTCATTAACTACTTCTTCACTACTGTTAACTACTAAGGAAGATGTGTTAACTAATCAGTATGTAATATATTTTTATGATTGTGTTAAGTAACAGTTAGTTAATCAATAAATAATGAATTCTGTCAAAACTCTTGAAGAACTACTACTAATTATCTACTAATTAAGGTTCAAGAAAAATAACTAAGAAGTAACTACTAATGAACAGTCATACAAAACTAACCTCAGATTAGTTTTTATATTTTATATACAGTACTGTGTGTGTCTGTTTTCCTCAGCATAGAATGCCATTGAGTAAATTCATGTTTGAGGCAATGACTGAGGGAAACTGAAAATATAGGGAACTTATTAGTAATTCATAAATAATTATCAAATAATTCTGCAGGAATTACTTAGAACCTGGAACAGTATTCTAAAGTGAGAATATAGGGAACTCATTAGTAATTAATAAATAATTATCAAATAATTATCCAGGAATTAGGCTACTTATAACCTGAAACAGTATTCTAAAGTGAACATATAAGGAAATTAATTGGTAATTAACAAATAATTATTAGATAATTCTTCAGGAATTACTTGGAACCTGGAACAGTATTCTAAAGTGAGAATATAGGGAACTCGTTAGTAATTAATACAGAATTACCACATACTTCTGACTCAAATCAAACTTACTGTAAAAAACACATTATTAACGGTATTATCTAAACCTTTGTAAAATAGATAAGTTATCATACATTATGATACATTTTGCTAATTAAATAAAAAGTTTGCTTATTTGCAGATCAATATATAGCCTAGTAAATGTCTGCACTTATCTTTCTTATTAGTGCTGAAGAATGACTAAAACTGGCTAGAAAATAAAATAAAAAACATTGATCAGTGCTTTTTACTTTTCAAGTAATTACCTTTGTACTTTTACTAAGGTAATTTTGAAAATGAATAGGCCAATAGTTTATCATTTTACTGGAGTAATATTTTATTGGGTTATCTGTACTTTTACTCAAGTACTTGATTTGTGTACTTCATCCACCACTCCACTGCTAAAATAAAACGATTTATTGTAGTAACCACTGTGTATGACTGTTCATTAGTAGTTACTTCTTAGTTATTTTTCTTGCACATTAATTAATAGATAATTAATAATAGTTCTTCAAGAGTTATGACATAATTCATTAGTTATTGATTAACTAACTGAAACTTAACACAATCATACAATTCTATTACATACTAATTAGTTAACACATCTTCCTTAGTAGTTAACAGTAGTGACTTAAGTGTTAATAAATAATTATCTATTAGTTCCTCAATAATTCCTTATTAGTTATGCAGTAAGTAAGATACAGTATTCTAAAGTGTTACCGCTGGGCTTAATGTCTCAGAAGATGCTCCTCACAACTGTGGATACAAAACAATCTTAAAGGAGATTAAGGATGCCAAGTAGCCAGGATGCTGCTAGAATCCTCATGAAGTGGGCTTTAAACATGACCAGGTAAGTTTTTAAGAAGTATTTCTTAAGACAAGTAATGCAGTAAATAAAAATTATGAAACAAAATATATGCGCAAACAGAATTCAATTCTGCTGTAAAGCAGCTCTAAAAAGAAAATAGTGTCATTGTTCAGTTGAAGTCAATTCAGCTATAAAGTAGCTCTGGAGAAAACTGTCATCGTCCAGCTCAGTTCAGTTCTCATCCAGTCAATAATATTGCAGAATGTTACGTGTTCCTTACTAAGCAAGTCAAAAGGCGACATGGAGTGGCAAGAACCAGGCTCAGTCCTCCTCTGGCCAAATAAACAAACATATTCTGACCATCCAGAATATTTCATCCAGTTCCTTCTGCTTGAACATCGGACACAGTGCGCTGGCATTTGGAGGGAATAGGAGTTGAAGCTGGCCATAGGAAGTAATGTAGTAAGTTATTAGTGCATGTTTAATTAAAAAAAAAAAAACTAACAAAAAAACCCTTTTGACCTTGTAATGTTTAATCAGATTGTCAGAACTGGTGCCGCATGCAGGACTTCTCCAATCATTTAGTTGTCTTAAACACACCCCTAATCTTAGTACAACTGCCACATCTCAACATCCAATCAACAACTGATGCATAGAACGTGCCCTACATGCTTTCCTCAATAATCTATTACACTCGGATGTAGGCTATGTCATAATATGGGAACTTTCACTACCTTTGTTTCATCGTGACTTATTTTTTAGTTCTTAGCAGAACAGTAGACCAACTGATGACTTTCTTCTGAGGATGAATATAGTTATGAAGGAGTTTGTCAGCCTTAAGTACATTAAAGGGGTCATATGATGCAATTTCTTGTTTCCCTTCTTTGGGGTGTTATGTAGTTATTTGTGCATGTATAAGATCTGCTGAGCTACAAAGCTCAAAGTCTCAGACCCAAAGATATATTCTTTGTAAAAGTTTAGGCTCAGCCACACCTTCCTAAAATGCTTCGTTCAAACACGCCCCCACAAATCTACGTCAGTGTGTGGGGGCAGAGTTTCATAACATCGCCCAAATGTATACGCAAAGAAAGAAGGCGTAACTTGTATTCTCGCTGTATTATTGTTGCTGCTGGCACCGCCATGACGTGGAGACACTGTGTTTTTCGTTACGAAAGCCAAACTACTTTGTTTGGCCTTCCAAAACAGGACACAATTATAAATCAGTGGTTAAGCTTTATTTACAACACTGTTCCAGAACAGTACAACCAAAATATTCGACTGTGCGCTGCGTATTTTTCGGAGGACTGTTTCCAGAACCTGGGAGAGTACAAGGCCGGCTGTGCACAAAGGCTGATTCTAAAAAGTGGGGTAATTCCTTCTTTGCAAGTACAGTCTGGCGCTTCTGACTCACAGACACAGCCTGTAAGTACGTTTTCATATTTTAAGAATTTGCTACTGGCTATTCAAACGTGAGTTTTGAGCAGTATAGAAAAGTGCTTGTTTGTCATTTCTACAATCACAAATGCATTCATGGTTTTATGTTTACACAGTGTTCTCCCCCCCGTATCACGATGCGTACAAAGACAGTATATTATAATCAGTAATTATGTCCCCAATGAAATAAAACCTTACCAATCTGATATGATCTGGTCCAGTCGCACTGGCAAAGTTGATCGATCAGCTTGGTCATCTGCATTTTCCGGATCAGGTTCGGGCTTGAATTGAGATGGTAGTAACAACATTTCTGTTGGTATTTGGGCCAATCACAATGCAGCATAAGCATGTTGTTTTGGTTCAGGAGGAACTATAAATGGTGGCTGCTGTTTATTTGTGGTGCTCGGTGACTCTGTCTAAACTCTGCATAACCTCATGGAACGCGCTGATGACGTGTAATGTCTATTAGTCAGACAGATATTAGTCATTACAAGATATTAAGAAAAAGGCATTTATATTGACATTATATAAAATTAGCCTTTTTCTTAATATCTTTATATGCCTTGTAAACACACTGAAATAAATTGAAATAATTTCAAATATAAAAGTCAACATCTCAAGGCTCTAAAATGCAAACTGTAAATGCAATAGCTTGAATGCAGATTTGCTTGGTGTTTTATCCATCTCCTGCATATGACAAACTATCAGTGAACAATACAGAGACTGATCAACCAAAAATCTAAATAATTATTTTCTCACCCTCAAGCTGTTCAATACCTGCATAATACCTACATTTTTTTAGCAGTTGAAGCAGGACTTTTCCAAACAATTACAATTCACAGTGATCACTATTGTAAGGACGAGCATTGATTTAGTTTGAACCGATGGGCTCTAGATTGCACAGTTTTGAATCCTACTTATATATATATAACCTTTATTTAAACAGGAAAAAAAAGGTTATATATATATATAAGTAGGATTCAAAACTTATATGGTCATGTTTCCCTGTTCTCAGTAGTTTGCCAGTTATTTTGTTATCATACATGTCAGCTATTACAAAAAAAAAAATAAAAAATTCACTATACCTTCACAATATTCTTCTGAAGCCGTACAACCACTTTGATTAAAAAACAGATTGAAATTTAAAATGTTATAAATGTAAAATCCTCCCCTCCACTGCGACCCGAGAGTAGACTTCTATGGTGCAAGTTTAACGTTACTAGTGTTTAGTCATGAAACAAGTAAGAGAATGCAATGATACCTGCCTGTCCTACCTGCCTGACAACGTTTGTATTTCCATACCTCAGCACACTCTGCTCGCTCAGACATTACACGTCATCAGCGCGTTCCATGAGGTTATGCAGAGTTTAGACAGTCACCGAGCACCACAAATAAACAGCAGCCACCATTTATAGTTCCTCCTGAACCAAAACAACATGCTTATGCTGTATTCACGCTATGTCCTAATTAGCATCATTAAAAAATCACAACCTGTGATGTTGTACTCAGAACTGTTCATGTCCTCGGGTTCGGGATTATGCATTTCTATGGCAACACTATCAATGCCAAAATCAACTGCAGCAGTCAGGTAGTACAAGTCAGAACTCTGTAAGTTGTTTACTTTCATTATTATTGTAATGTTATGTGCTTTGAGACATGAGGTAATTTAACTCCCATCTCTCGTGTTACTTTGCAGACTCATCGCTTTGGAGACGCTCTGAAGGGTGGTGGGATCTTGTACTTTCCAAGCTAGCTCGCTATTGCTAGCCTGTCCGAAATTGCCTATCCTACCTTTAATCGGCTGATTCTATTATATTTGTAATTAGGGGTGGGCAATCTGACGATTTTATATTGTGATCGATCATGAACGTCCACAATCCCAGTCTATTCTTGATAGTACATCTCAAAATTGAGAAGATTGCAATTCAGATCATGGATCGTGATTGTTTGTTAAAAGATTGTGATATGAAATTTTGGGAAGATCGCCCACCCCTATTTGTAATCAATAACATTGTGTTTTCAATGCCATCATTTTTATTTAAAGGAGCTGACTCATTTACTTATACATTTGAAATGATAACATTTGTATTAAATATTTCACTTGCAATAACTTATTGTCAAATTGTACATTAATTGGCGGTCAACTATGTTGGGTGATCTGCCATTGAAATTCTGGTGAAAAAGTGGTGAAATTCTCAACAAATATAATACCCAAGTAACTAAGGGTGTCACGATTTCGATTTTAAATCGAAATCGATCGAAATTAATGCTCAATCTCGATCATCGAATCAAAAAATGGAATCGTCGATGCTGCCACGCCCCATATGTCACGTCAGCTCGGCTTGTCTGTAATGGAAAAAAATCCTTTTCTCGAGAATATTGAAGCCTTTATTTTAAAACGCATTGCAGCTGCACAGCGAGAGCATCATAGCTCGTCTGAGCGAGCTGATTGTCTGTGCTGCGGCAACTGCACGAACCTATGGCGAGTTAGCAGTGGCGTGCGGTCCAATGGGAGCACTTGGCACCCTGCCAAATTCGAGCGCGCCAATTTGGACGCGGCTGAAGTGTATACATTCAGAGAAAACTCACCAAAGGACTTTAGGTATAAATCGACTGAAGCGAAGCACCTGATATGAGCGAATAGCACGGCAAGGCAACGCAGTACTCGTTCCCTTATCTCTAAGGGAACCGATGTTACGCAAGTAACCAAGTACGCTCCCTTACGAGAACGTTCTCTCGTACTGCGTTGCAAACGCTGTGGGAACCCAATTTAAAACGCCGTGCTATTCGCCTGTGACTGCTCTGAGGAGTCCAGGGAGCCCCGGGACTATAATAGGTAATAGGTTATATTGTTTAAGTTTCCAATTGACTAAAGATATAAGTTATTGTTACATTATGTTGTTAATAAACGTTTTAAATTTGACAATGTAGTGTGTGGTACATTGCGATCAAAGGTATTATTATATTGCATAAAAGTCTAAAAATGGCATAGCTTGTGCTTTCAATTTATTTATTTTTTAAATCGAGAATCGAATTGAACCGTGACTTTAGAATCGAAAATGTAATCGAATCGAGGATTTGGAGAATCGTGACACCCCTACAAGTAACCTTGTAGAGATG
Source organism: Vimba vimba (assembly GCA_022828995.1). Taxonomy (NCBI): domain Eukaryota; kingdom Metazoa; phylum Chordata; class Actinopteri; order Cypriniformes; family Leuciscidae; genus Vimba; species Vimba vimba. The sequence continues at coordinate 29,921,968 of CM040833.1, forward strand.
ATTCTGTCAGGTTTTGTCTTCTGGAGAAAGACGACCCAGATGCAGAATGACTAAGAGATTGAATTTTATTGACAAGACACAATAGGGATGGTTAAGAGTGAGGATGATCCAAACAGTAGGACAGGGCAGTCAACAGGAGAAAGGGAAGACAGATGAGATCCGACCCGGGCAAGGCTATGCTTGAGAATCGAGGAGATTAAGCACCAGATAATGACTGAAGATCAGGCAGTAGCTTGAGGAACCAGATGCTGGAAACTTTGAGCTGCAACCAAAGCTGTATCAGTCTCACTGCCTGGTCTTGAAAGCAGCAGCCAGGATGGATCAGGATGGAGGACAGGAACAGACAGGGAAAAAAAAAACACAAGAAGACAACAAGAGAGAACAACAAGAAAAAGCAAAACAGAAATAAAAACTGACTCAGCACAGCAACTACGGAAAAGAAAAAAATAATGAACTGAAAATAGAAAATAATAAAAATTATTAAAAAAAAATAAATACTAGGTATAAATAAAGCTACAAACAGAGAAAGGCCAAATCAAAATAGAAACCAAAAAATAAGGCTTGAGAAATCTAGAGCAAAAGACTGGAACTAGATGAAAGCAAATTCAAAAGAATAAAATTCAAAAACTAGAACTGGCAGGAAACACTGTCTGGAAACACTGTCTGAAAGATCAGTAAACAAGCAAAACAAGCAACATCTCTCATTCCCTACATACAGTATACATGCAACAAACCAGCAGAGACATGAGGAAAAGGAGCACAATATAAAGGAGCACATGAGGATCAGGTGAGCACAATTAGTGAAACAAAGACCAGACAAGGACTTAACAAGGGGGTGTGGTAAATGGAAACAAGGAGGCAGTACAAGAAGAGCACACGGCCAACACAAACAAAGACAAAGCCATGTGCTCAAGCACAAGACAAACATAGAAATATTGAACATGGACAAGACTGACAAGACTGTCAGGCCAGGATCTTGACAGATTCTTGAATAACCCCAGAGTGAAGGCCCCGTTCTGAAGTTCAGGAGTTGGATGTACTCAGTATCAAGGCAGGGGACATAGAGGACTCACTACCTCCCTACCTTGCTTATGAGGAGCTTGTGGCGGTTGTTAATCGTGGCCGTGACCAAGTTAAATATCGAATGGCTGGCCGAGAGGCAGGAGGTTTGTCAAAGAAGCAAAACTCAATGAACTGCCTAGCAAAGTGCAACCTCCGCATCGCGTTCGCTTAGCAAAGCGACATTCTCAAGGGATACCATGCAGTATTTTCAATCGCTATCTCCAACTATGAACCTCATAAGAAGGTAAACTTTGCTTTACCCGATAAATTTGATGGTTCAGCAGAGCAATGCAAATGATTTCTCCGGCAAATATAAATATTTTTTAAACACCAAAGAGAGGATTTTGAGTCTGATGAGAAGAAATGTGCTTTTCTCATGTCTCTGTTGACAGGTAAGGCGATCGATTGGGCCGCAGCTGTCCGGGAAGCAGACAGTCTGTTTCAAAGGTCATATGCATATTTCGTTCAACAACTCAGAGATGTGTTTGAATATCCAGCGGGAGGCAAGGATGTTTCAACCCAACTGCTGCAATTGACTCAAGGCCGCCGATCAGCCACTGATTACGCCCTAGGATTCAGAACGCTCGCTGCTCAGAGTGGTTAGATTGATGTTTCACTCAAGGCTGTGTTTCAACAGAGTTTGAATGTTGGGTTAAAGGCAGAGCTTGCGTGCAAGGAAGGAAGCCAATCATTCTCAGAGTATGTGACCCTCGCTATCAAGATTTATAATCTCATGCACAATAACCGCACTAGATCCAAGTCTCCATCACAGAGAATCATTCCAATCAACCAAGCTTCTCAGATATCCAATCCAATCCTACCTACGGTTCAATCCAGCCCTGAGCCCATGCAGCTAGGAGTTACAAAACTCTCTACGGAGGAAAGATCACAACGGCTGATACACAGTTTGTTTTTCTACTGGAGAGGGGGTGGAGAGGCAGGCCACATTAACGGCATATGCCCACTAAAAGCCCAGAGGACCACCAAAAACACTAGCTGGGTGAGTAATAACAGTCTTTCTCCCCTTACAACTAAATCCCTCACTATTGATTTCACAGTGTTGATTGACTCTGGATCTGATTTGAATCTAATGCATCAAGATCTCATTAAGAAGTTCAACATACCCATGCAACCCTGTGATCCACCACTCAAAGTTAACGCCGTTGACAACAAGCCCATTGGAGATGGAATCATCCAACAAACACTGCCCATGCAACTTCAAATAGCACTATTTCATCTAGAAACCATCTCATTCTATGTGATTGATTTCCCACACCATGAAATCATCATAGGATACCTTGGCTATCTGTTCCGTCCCAATCATCTCTTGGCATCATGGTGAGATTACACAATGGTCACAGTTCTTCTAAACACACTGTTTAGACACCATAATTACCAAGTCTTGTTTAACCAAAAGTATTGCACAAGCACTGTGGGTGGTAGGGCTTTTAGTGTTGTAGGCCCTAAGCTAAGGAATAAGGAATAAATAATTGTTTTTTTTATGTTACATGCTTACTTTATCAAAATTTATGTTTTCTTTGATTATATAACTTCTCATGTTAATTATTTGTAGTTATTTGTTGTCTCCATCTGCTTTCATGCTTGTCTTATTGTTATAATAAGCAGATTGAGCCTTGATTGAGATTGAGGTTGAGGGAGCCTTCTCCCGAATACTGACTATGTGCCACTCCCTCTGCTTCACTGGTCACTTCCTGTTTGTAAGACTGTGGCGAGGGGGGCGTGGTTCAGTGAAGTTTGTAACAGGAGAGAAAGGAGACGAGCGGTGCGTAAGTAGGTCAAGTGCAAATGACGAACACCTGTGCCTTGTTGCAGTAATTGGCATGGAGAGACCGGATATAAGCCGGTGTGGAAAGAGAACGGGAGAGAGAGAAGGACTGAGGACTCGTACAAGATCGCTGTGGAAAAATTATTGTTTTGTATTGTTCGCTGTGGAGTATTGTGATAACCTGCTGGAAAGAGGGACAGAGCCTGCTTGTGAACTACTGTCTGTGTTGTAGCGAGTCTACGGTGAATGCGCTCTGGGCTTGACTTTTTGTTTGTTGTTATTTTGAAGTTATCCTAATAAAAATGTACGAGTCCCATTCATGCCGACCCTTTCTTCTTCCCTCCGACCCTGAACCTCATCACACTGGTGCTGAAACCCTGGAAGGAAGAAGAACACTGCTGCCATCATGCAGTCTCCGTCGGGATTGCCATTTGCGGACGTCATCCAATCGCTCGCGAGTCTGCATCAGGAACACCATCAAGCCATGCTGGGCATGAGGGATGACCAGGAGTGTCGGTTCCGAGCCCTTGTCCAAGCCCAGCAGGAAGACTGCAAGCTGTTCCAGAGCTGGATAGAACGGGAGGTTCGGGCCACGGAAACTCCATCTGCCCCAGCCCCGCCCATTCACGTGCCTCTAAATAAAATGGGGCCACAGGATGATCCAGAGGCTTTATTGGATTTATTTGAGAGGTCCGCTGAGGCCTGTGGGTTAGCACCCGTGGACTGACCAGTGCACAACAACTGCCAGTCCAGAACCTCCTGGTCTATAAAAACCTGAAACACGCCATCCTGCAGCGAGTCGGCTGGAGCCCAGAACAACATCGGCAGAGGTTCAGATCGCTGGGCCTCAGAGAAACCGGCCGACCCTTCGTGATGGCACAACAAATCTGGGACTCCTGCCGCAGATGGCTGATTGCCTCGGGAAGCGGAGAGGAGGATCTCGGGCCAGAAGCGCACACAAAAAGGCAATCTCTCGCACTGGCCCCAGGAGGAGATCACCTCTCACCCTCCCAGATCACTAATGTATCCAATTTACAAGCAGAATTTGCCGATGTGTTCTCGTCCCTGCCTGGTCGAACGGACCTTACCCAGCACCACACTGAGACTGAGCCTGGCGTGGTAGTGCACAGCCGGCCATATCGCTTGCCTGAACACAAAAAAAATGGTAGTTCAGAGCGAATTAGAGGCAATGCTAGACATGGGAGTAATAGAGGAATCCAGCAATGATCGGGCGAGCCCAATAGTTTTGGTGCCTAAAACAGACTGCTCGGTTCGGTTCTGCGTGGATTATCGCAAGGTTGAACGCTGTATCGAAATTCAGTGCATATCCAATGCCGCGGGTTGACGAATTGCTTGATTGGCTAGGTACTGCTCGTTTTTTTTTCGACGCTGGATTTAACGAAAGGGTATTGGTAGATCCCCTTATCTTCTATATCCAACGAAAAGACCGCTTTCACAACGTTTGGGTTACACCAATTTGTTACACTTACTTTCAGGTTGTTCGGGGCACCGGTCACCTTTCAGCATCTCATGGACAAAATTCTCTGGCCACATGCTGCATTTGACGCTGCCTATCTGGATGACATTATCATCTATAGCAATGACTGGCAGCATCATAGGCAGCACTTGCGGGCTGTCCTGAGTTTGCTGAGAGGGGCTGGACTAACGGCTAACCCGAAAAAGTGTGCGGTTGGACGTGTGGAAGTCAGGTATCTGGGCTTTCACTTGGGTCACGGACAGGTGTGTCCCCACCAGGGGACCTCACCAGCCCTCTGACTAACCTCACTAAAAAGGAAGCACCAGATCCGGTCCCCCGATGGCTCCCCGGCCTGAGTCGGCTGGTGGGTGTATGTGGCGAGGGAGGCGTGGTTCAGCAAAGTCCGTAACGGGAGAGAGAGAGAGAGAGAGAGAGAGAGAGAGAGAGAGAGAGAGAGAGAAAGGAGACGAGCATCCCAGGAAATGACACATTGTACTCTCTGGTTCTCCCTCATACAACCCTGCTTGGGTTGGATGCCATGGTGCAGACGTGGCCGAGGTTGCGTCTGTACTCATTTCCCCTAAATTGCTCTGCTCCCGGGAGTTTTAGAGATGGTGTAACAGTTCCAGAGTGTTTTCACTGTTACTGGCTGATTATAGCCGTTTTACAATTATCTTCCTGGTCACCAGGGGGCAGCGCCCTCAGGTAAGGGGGTTAGAATACCCATATAAAATGAATGCAAGAATGAGTGATCTAGCTTTTAAGCCATGTGGTGGCTCGACTTGGAGATGGCTCATTCTTTTAAAGGGGACCTATTATGCAAAATTCACTTTTGCATGCTGTTTGGACATAAATGTGTGTTGGCAGTGTGTGTACACAACCACCCAATAGTAATAAAAATCCACTCACTCCTTTTTTATTAATCCCATAAATCATCAGCAATGTCTCCCAACGACCTGTTTTCAGAATGCGTCTTTAGTGACATCACTAAAGCCACAGGCCCCGCCCATGAGTGTTGACAGTAGGGGTTGCACGACTACTGATTTCTGCTAGTCGATTTCTTATCAAAACAATACTCGAGTTACTCGACTACTCGTCGTTCATGCTACTGTAAATTAAAAGACATGAAATAGCTAGATCTTATCAATAAACATGTATTAATTCATAGCCTAATGCAACAATTACATAAGTAAACTCTCAAAACATTATAATTATGACATTTCATTTTTAAATTTTCATGTAGCAGTCTAAAGCCAAATAAATAGCCGTTCTTGCCTTTCATTTCAGACGTCTGCTTCTAGGGGCCGTCACATATCGCGTCTTTTCCGCGCTCAAGGTCGTTATTTCAAATGTAGGCGCACGACCGCGGCGAGCGCGCTCATAATGAAAGCAACATGGTGCGCTAGTTTTTCCAGGCGGGTTTTTCCTTCTCATCACCAGAAATATATCTAGTAGTAAAGCTAATGCAAGGGCTAGAAATAAATTAATCCTTTGCTGAATGATACTACTTCGTCCTCATCATGGAGAGCGCAGTTTGGTTGCATAGCAACGACAGACGCCACGGGAGCGCACGCGCTTGTAGGAGACAGCGGCACGGCCGCGCGCGCTTTCCACAAGTTTTTAGACACAATATTGAACGGCCTCTTGCAGAGTTGGCCAATTACAATATTTTTCCCATCCTTGATGAAATACTTCCACACATCTGACGTGTGGTGTCTGTTGGTGACGTTCGCCATTTTTAATTCATTTATGGTTAATGGACGCTCGAGTAGTCGATTGTTTCCGACAGCGTCGACTAGTGGTTGAAGTAGTCGATCTATCGACTACTCGACTAGTCTATGCAAGCCCTAGTTGACAGACACTGCTGTTTTAAGATAGACCCGCCCTGATCGAGTTCACAACGAGTTATACACATTCGCCATTGCTGCACTGACAAGAATGTCTCCCAAGCGTTGTAGGTGTTGTGTGGCTGGATGTATTAATACACATAGCTCACTCTCTATTTACTCCCGAAATCTATTTTTTTTTTCAACTTTGCCTTTAAGGACTAAACGTTTTGTCCGAATGAGTTTTTTACTGTGATGGGACTGTGGTTGCAACTGAACTTTGAACTGCAACTGAACTATTGTGCACCGACAATCTGATTGATCATCGTTGGATTACAGGTTCATTATGTCCATTACACACACATTATCCATGTTATTATTTTATGATTGTGTTTACATTGTATAGACTGAACTAAACTAATATTGAAGGACTCATTGGACTGGGTGTTGGGTGATTGTAGGGTATTATTGCTTTATGTTGTTGTGATATATTATTTTGATATATATTCATTTTGAGCTGGTGTTTGGCAATTATTTTTGGATGTGATTCCCCCTTATTTTTTTATATTTTTTTGTGCGTTTCATTTTGTCTTTGATATCGGACGAGTGTTACAATGGTTCACTAGGACAGGGTTCGTCTAATCCTAGTAGCCATGTTATGGCTGGCCCAAGTATGGTTCTTGGACATGAGGTCCCTTCTCGACGGCTCTCCTTGGGAGATTCCAGTCAGGAGGGACCTTCTTTCTCAGGCAGGGGGTACTATCTTTCACCCCCATCCAGACTTGTGGAAACTATGGGTTTAGCCCCTGAGGGGGAACAACTCCTGAACTCTGGTCTCTCAACTGAGGTTGTTTAGACCATCCAAAATTAGCAGATATGTTACACTGATAGAATATATAAACTGAGACCAATAGTCATTTTATTGACAGAAGCATTTTGTTTTTGTACTTTTTTGTTGATGTGAAATGTACCCTCAATTATATCATGGGCCAACTCATTATATTTGCTTTCTTCCAATTAATACTGCCTACAATGGCTTGGCAACCACTTTAAAAAAAGAAAACCAGAAATAGAACAGTCCGGACAGCAATGTAATGTCTGAGCGCAGCCTCTGCCTGTCTGCGTGTGTTGCCATGGCAAATAATTGAAATTTAGCCTTGAATATGCCAAAGAGTGGAGAAATGTTGTTAAGGAATGCTTTAATGCAGATGAATGAAATGTCTCTACTACTGTTATGTTTCTTGAGAGATATTTAGAAAGATATTTAAAAGATTTATCCTTTTTTGTTGAATGCCTACATTGTGTTTCAATGAAGAATAGACAGCTCTAGGGTTCCACTGTAGTACTGTGAAACCAGACATCAATTTGGAGATGTTTCTATCAAACATACTAAACAAAGCAGGAAGAAGCAATTTGACTGTTCTGCATAATATTTTATCTAATACTTTTTTCAAACTGTGATGCCAGCAAGTTCAAGCTCACTTTGTAGACTACTCTATATGACAGAAACCCAAGAAACAATTAGACATTGTATCGACATTTTATACTTTTTTACACCATGAGGCTGACTGTTCTTTTAAAAATCTGCCAAATTCTTAGAACTATGTCTTAAAAAATATATATAAAATATCTTACTGACACAAATTCATAAGGGTCTGCAGGTGTCCTCTCTGTGAAATAATTTCCTGCAGTGTTATGGTGCATGTCCACTGGCATGGAGCAAGCAGAGCAGAGACAGCATTTTCAATTGATTTCTAAGGAAGATGAGATTCCTCGTGGAATGAACTGAAAACGCTTGCTCTGCTCCGAACCAGTGGACACACACCATTATGGTGTAACATGCATGCTTTGTTTCATTCTGTTTTTGTTATCCTACTGTGTGACCTAGTCTGTGCCTGCTTCATTCTATTCACCTGTTATCTATTAATTAATTAGTTCCCTCATTTAGTTCTGGTATAAGTACTCCCTGTATTGTTCGATTCTTCGTTTTGTCTCGTCAGTATTTATGTAGTTGTGTTAATCTGTTTGCTAAACTAAAAACTAAAAAGATAGTTACTTTTATAAGTAATGCATTACAATATTGTATGACTCCCTAAAAAGTAACTAATTGCATTACTTTTAATGAAAAAAAAAAAATTGTACTTTTGAAAAAGTTATATTTTTGGCAAATGTAAAGGCCTGATTTTTTTCACCAAAATTGAAATTAATAAGCCTCAGGTATAAGAAAATGCAAATTCACGCCTGTACAGTAGAGGGTGTAGCTCAAACAAACAGGAGAAGAAAGTTGAACTCTCTTACTTCAACAATAAAAAAACACAAATGTAATGTTTATCTAAAGTCATATTTGCTTACCAGTATGGTTGAATTGGATCAAAAGGCAGCAGCAAAGGCATTGCTTAATAAAGTGAGATTAAATACATGAAGTATATTTGTATTATTTAACATTACTACAGAGAGGTAAGAATGGGCCTCAGAGGCTATGTCAAAACAGGCTGGGAGCTCAAGGGCATCCTCGATTATCCTAAAAGGACCAGCAGGGTGTTCCAGTTTGTCCTCTGTGGTCATTTTAGGGCAGACAGGCAGTTCAAGAATGACCTCTGTGGTCGCACTGAAATCTCAGTGCAGCCTCTGTGGTCGTATCAGGACAGTAAGTCCACGGGCTGGAACCGACACAAGAATGGACTCTGAATTGTCTTGACAGCTTTATGGTTGGTCGTCGTTCTGTAACGTGTGAGCAGGCATCAGACGGAGCAAGAATCCAAAACTAATGAGGGTAACTATGGCAAAAAACAAGGTACGAGCAAAACAGGAACCAAACACAGAAAGTGAACAGAAATAATGGGAACTAAGAATACACTTCAACATAAAAGTCCTGACAAAACACAAGACAGCACATGGTAGTGACATAACCTTCATGTTCGCACACTACACCTCTGCAATTACTCTACTCAATATTTCTCAACATGGGAACAGGAGAGATGTTAGTTAATAAACGGGAAAACAAAGTAACTTGCATTGCTTATTTGAAAATGTAACTCAGATATTTTGTTGTAGGTTTAAAAGTAATGTGTTACTTGAAAAAGTAATCTGATTATGTGACTTGCCTTAATTGTAATGTGTTACCCCCAACTCTGATATCCTGTTTTGGGATTTTCTTGTTACATGAAAAAAAATGGCACTCCCTCTGATTTTTTTTTTTTTTAAGAATTGCACAAATTCCATTTTAATGTATTTTCTAATAAATGAATGCCCAAAATTTGTCATCACATCACTGACCTACTTGTATTACACAAATTATACCAAATTTGTATGATTAGATGTCTCATGAATGAGTTATGTAGTCTAAGGATGCACTTATAGAATCTAAAGTAGTGCACTCACACCTGGGGAAGCATTTTGAAATGAACAGCGTCATCATGGGAAAACGTTGTGACTGGAGCTGATCCAGAATTCCTGATGTGTGATTTGTTTCATTTTTACATGTCTGAAGCATTGATTGCTCATTTCATCTCTCACATCAGTTATGTTCTCCTATGACTTGCAGAAGCATTAGTTCATTCTTGGTTGCCATCCAGTGGAGTGTTGCTCATTTTACAACTCACCACATTTTACCATTGACTTTTTTGGCGGTAGAACATTTAAAAAGTGTTGCAGATGACATCTCAGAAAAGCTTTTTTTGTACTATTTATCAATTTGCATAAGATTTAAGATGTGTGAAATATGATGATTATTCACTGAATGTTGTTGTATCGTCCATCTTGTTTAGACTTTTTCACCAGAACTGACCATGCAATTATACATTTTTCATGTTGTCCTATTGTGTTGACAAATTTGACCTGAGCATAGACTGTAGCTTGACATTTGCTCCATACAGTTCACTTAATTTGGAAATGTTGACATAGATCATGTGAAAGGGCCTTTACAGTAACATTGAAAGATTTGTGAAATTAACAATATTATACATCTAATCTGTGATTTAAATTGGCCGAACATTTGTATGGGTTAGATGCTAAACTCAAGTGTCAAGTTTTTTAAAGTGTGAAAATGTGCCATCTGGTTTTGGGATCAACACAGGTCCTCAAAAAGACATGCCAAAACTGGTCAGATCATACAGATGGTGAGCAGAGAACGTTTTCCACTTTTAATGGTCTCCTGAGACTGTTGCAAAAGTAGGCTAGATGTTCACATGGTGGCACATGTTAACAAGACCTCAAGGCCATGAGCCGCATCTTTAATGATGAGATGCACAAGAGCATGAAGTGTGGCCACACTTGAATGCCAAAAAATATAGAGGCAATTTTTATTATAGAACAGAGAAGGCACTAGACCTGTGTGACAAAACTGAATGTCTTCTCAACAAAATTTCAGCCTAACGGTGTTGCTGGAATGAGTTTTGGAGATAAGGGACAGAATATGGATGGGTCATGGTGTCACTAGAGAGAACTGAGCTCATGAATATTAATTAATGCACACAGACACTGCAAGATAATCTTCTTAGTCCAGTCATGTTGCTAGTAAACATTCATGAGCCATAAATGCTGCCTTGGTATAGAGATACAATATCAAGTCAGTTTTATGTTTGCTCAAATATTTTGAATGTCTTTTGATACTTTTAATAAATATTCAGAATAATTGAGGAGCAGGTAGTTATTACTTTGTAGTGAAAAAATAATGAAAAAATAATTAATCATTTATTTTTTGCTTTAAATGATGCACAATAAAACCACGAAAAAAAAAATAAGAAAGTAAATTGGATCAATTTTGATTTCATGTTTGAATCTAAATTTGAGTTTAGAATATAAAACCAAGTAAAAAAGAATAACTACAAGAAAAACATAAAAGAATAATTAATAAAATGTAACCTGAAATTGAAATGGAATTTGAAAATAGAATAAAAATATTCTATACTGTTGTTAAACTGCTGTGGATTATTTAGTCCCGGGCCCTGTGAATTCAAGCGAAGGCATCTTAATAAGGAAATGCAGGCAGTACAGAATATGTAGTAATGGTGCTACCTGAACCCAAGAGGACTGTCAGTTTCTCATTAGTCAACACTTTCTTATCTTGGCAACCCTTGTGTTCGTCCCTTGAAAGTGAAGTCTCTTAATATCTGCAGTGTCTTATCATACAGTAATCCCCTTAATGCATGATAATACATCAGGTTTACCACTTAAGTTATTCTCTGCACTCCACTCAGAAGGGACCTAGAAGGGGCACAATTAAGTTGGCTCATATCCAGTATACCTTTGCCTGGCAAGCCAATACTGCCAGCAGCATACTGCAGCTATAAAAATGTAAATGTGCGTTGGGCAGGATAACAGGCCCGGTTTGCTGCTTCAGCGGCTTCACACATGAACATTCAAGAGAGCATCTGTTCTTGCTTACTGTGAGTTATCCTGTGTGTGAATGAATCTGAGCTTGGGAATCATTCACAAGACAGAAAATAATGCTGTTTAGCACTGTGGCAGACGCTGTATGATGTGTGTAGGTGTTACCATAAACTGTAAAATTCATCAATGACACTTCATGAGAACAGTTGTTAATTTGCTGATGGACATGAAACTATTAACACTGCTGCCTTGTAGAGTTTTTAGTCGAATTCTTATGCATATATCAGAGATGGGACCATATTTTCTCTGGAATGTCATTCAGAGAGCAGCAAATGGATTATACTAGTTATTTTGGTGATCTGAATGTAAGAAAATATAGCGTGTATGCTGTATTCTGCTGCCAGGCCAGTAGTTGGCGATGTAACTTTGTAAAGAAACTACTCGCCAATAGACACGTAATACATTTGTAGTTTATACAGAGATGATAACAGTACTGTTTTCAAAAGATTATGTTTTTATGCCCCCAAAACACCATTGTCATGTAAATTTACTGTCAAAACGCATAAAATGTTTTCCGCTTTTAGTTGAAAACGGTGTTGTAGGAACGGGCCTTAAATGTCAGTCATCCTCATTTATATAGCGCTTTTAACAAAGTAGATTGTTTCAAAGCAGCTTTACAGAGACAAACGTATAATTTAGGGTAACAGAGATTGTTTTGGCTTTATAGCAGTTCTTTAACACTAGAAGTGCCAGAATTCCATAACTACTAGAACTGCCGCAAGCGGTCATTTTGACCGCTAGATTCCAAACGCTATATCTTTAATGATAAATACCCAATTGAGAGATTAATGCATTTATTGTATTAGGATGTCTTTTAAAAACAAAACAACACCAAACTGTACATTTAAACAAGTTTAATTATACATTTAGAAATAAATAATATCCGTAGATGTCCTGAACAAAATTACGGCGTAGGCTATAGCCTATGTTTTCATGTTTCTGTTCGATCGCGCCCGCGACCGCCGACACACACACCATATTACAGCATTGCAATCTTGACATTGCAGTCTGTTCATTATAGCTATAATAAAATATAATAATAAAATAGTCAACGTAACATATAAAAATTCCACTGCTCTGTTTGTCAGTAGCCTACAATTCGTACCATTTTGCAGCACTTAGATTGAGTAACACTAATAGCGAGATACAACCACGATCGGATGATAAGAGCAAATCATTTGTGACTCTAACGAGAGCAGTCTCGGTACTATGGTAAGGTCTAAATCCTGACTGAAAATCCTCGCAGATATCATTTCTTTCTAAAAAGGAACACAGTTGTGAGGATACTGCCTTTTCTAGTATCTTTGACAGAAAAGGTAGATTCGAGATCGGCCTGTAATTGACTAATTCTGTACGATCAAGTTGCTTTTTTTCGATCAAGCGGTTTAATCATAGTTAGCTTAAAAGTTTTCGGTACATATCCTGTGACAAAGACGAATTAATGATATTAAGAAGAGGATCTATGACCTCTGGAAGCATCTCTTTCAGTAGCTTAGTCGGTATAGGGCAGGGGTGGGCAAACTTTTTGGCTCAAGGGCCACACTGGGTTTTAAAATTTGACTGAGGGCCGGCCCAGTAGCAGATTATGAAACACGATCTCATTAAAGTGCGTATCTATACCACAAATTTTATTTCTCGTGCCATTTATACGCCAAAATTTTTATTATTTTTTTTCGTGCATATGCTGCGCACTGTAAACCCTTTGGTTAGGATTAGGGGTGCGGAGTGCGTGCCTATTACACGCCATTAAAGGGATAGTTCGCCCAAAAATGAAAATTCTGTCTTGACTTCCATAGTAGGAAAAAAAATACTATGGAAGTCAATGGAGTCCATCAACTGTTTGGTTTACCCGAGATTTTTCAAAATATCTTCTTTTGTGTTCAGCAGAAAAAAGAAATTCATACAGGTTTGAAACAACTTGAGGGTGAGTAAATGATGACCGAATTTTCATTTTTGGGCGAACTATCCCTTTAAGTGCGTATCATATGCACGCGAAAACTGCGTTTCATAAGAACTACAAATACAATTCGTGGTATTCGCACTTTCATTAGATCGGGCTGGGCAAACACATTTACGTTGTGGCAACGTCTGCGCGAAATTCAACAACTGAGAGACGACATTCTGACAATACATTTTTTTTATGCTAGATATCCCTCATTTAGCATATGTTTTGAGGTTAATTTTTAAAAAAAACGAAAATTTGGAAAAAAAATGAAATAAACGAATATACAAATTTATTTTAAGTATAATAAAATAAAACATAAAAAGCAAATGCAGATCAGAACATTTAATGAACAAAACCGGGTTCTGTACATGGCAGACGTCAGGGGAGCGTAGTCGAAAGCCGGGCGATAAAGGTTTTGTAAACGGAATCAGTCAGGATACATCCACAAATCCAGAGTAGCAAAACTAAATAGCAGAAAAATCAAAGGAAAAACTAAACGTGTGCAAGCGGTTTCCAAACATTTTTTTCTCTGTAAGTTTTCAAAAAAAGGAAAAAACATTAACGTGCACCAAGTCTATGCGCTTAAGTTGCTGTCTGTTTGGTTTCCATGGTGACGCGTCTAGCTTGTTACGTGACACACCGCAGCCACAACAGCGCTGAATGAATGATGATCTGCTTTTATGTCATTTTTCCTTTTTTACATTTGTTAGCTATGGCATGAAATATCTGATATTCCGATTGTCAAATATATGCAACGCAATTTATATATAACGCAAAGTATTGCAAGAAAAAGGCAAAATTAATGCGATCTTAAGACAATTTTTTAAATACTCGACGGGCCGGATTAAACAGCCTAACGGGCCGTATGTGGCCCGCGGGCCGTAGTTTGCCCACCCCTGGTATAGGGTCTAACATACATGTTGTCGATTTAGATGATTTAACGAGTTTAGTAAATTCTTCCTCTCCTATAGCAACGAATGAATCAAATTTTTCTTCAAGGACACTACAATGCACTGCCTGATGCGATACTGTAGTAGACGGTTGCATAGTTATAATTTTCTCCCTGATATTATCAATCTTGTTAGTGAAGAAGTTCATAAAGTCATTACTGCTGTGCTGCTTGGAAACATCTGGGGTTGAAGATTTATTTTTCGTTAGCTTAGCCACAATTTCAAATAAATACTTAGGGTTTTGTTTATTTTCTTCGAATAGGTTTGAAAAATAAGCATTTCTAGCAGCTTTTAAGGCCTCTCTGTAAGCAATCGAGCTCTCTTTTCTCTCGAAATACCTCTAGTTTTGTTTTCTTCCAGTTGCGCTTCATTTTTCTGGCTGCTCTCTTAAGGGCCTGAGTGTGCTCGTTGTACCACAGCGTTGGACTATTTTCTTTAATCTTCTTTAAGCGCAAAGGAGCAACTGTGTCTAAAGTGCTGGAAAAGAGAGAGTTAAGAGTTTCTGTCGCAATATCTAGTTCTTCTAAGCTATCCGGGATGCTGAGATGATGAAACTGATCAGGAAGATTATTGATAAAGCAATCTTTAGTGGCAGAAGTGATAGGTCTAACATATTTGTAACACGGAGTCGGCTTTGCAGCCTTGGCTGAATGAAGTTTACACGAGACTAAATAATGATCTGAGATGTCATCGCTCTGTTGCAGAATTTCAACGGCATCAACATTGATTCCATATGATAATATTAGATCTAGAGTATGATTACGACAATGAGTAGGTCCTGACACGTGTTGTCTAACTCCAATTGAGTTCAGAATATCTTTAAATGCCAATCCCAAAGCATCTTTTTCATTATCCACATGTATATTAAAATCACCAACAATTAGGACTTTATCTGCAGCCAATACTAACTCTGATAGAAAATCAGCAAATTCTTTGATAAAGTCTGTATGGTGCCCTGGTGGCCTGTATACAGTAGCCAGCACAAATGTTAATCGTGATTTATCATTTATACTTCTCAGTAATTATGAAGATATTACTATAAATTACAGCA
Organism: Vimba vimba; assembly: GCA_022828995.1. Taxonomy (NCBI): domain Eukaryota; kingdom Metazoa; phylum Chordata; class Actinopteri; order Cypriniformes; family Leuciscidae; genus Vimba; species Vimba vimba. The sequence goes on from CM040833.1 coordinate 29,937,456, forward strand.
ACACCACCCCCTTTGCCTTTCAGACGAGGTTCATGTTTATAACAGTAATATTGCGGGGTTGACTCATATAAAGTAATATAATTGTCTGGTTTTAGCCAGGTTTCTGTCAAACACAGCACATCTAGATTATAGTCTGTAATCATATCATTAACAATAAGTGCTTTTGAAGTAAGGGATCGAATATTCAGCAACCCGAGCTTTATCATTTGTTCATCCGTATTATATCTGTTTTTTTATTTGTTGAACATCAATTAAATTTTTACCCTTGAATGGGTTTAGGAGTTTTTTGTATGTCCTAATTCGAGGAACAGACAGTCTCTATATGATGATATCTAGGTGAAAGAGGCTCTATGTGATGGGACTTATCTGACCTTGGTGACGTGAGACAGCTAGCAGACGGTCGGTTTAGCCAGTCTGTCTGCTTCCTGACCTGAGCCCCAGATTGTCATGTTTGAAATGTCACATGGGGGGGTGAATTCAGTGTGATTTGGAACACTTTTTGCCATTGAGATGACTTGAAAATGTCTCCCGATTACTGTATGATAAGACATTGCAAGTAATCACCCTACTTTTCTTTTTTTTTTTTTTTTGAGGAACAAGTACATTTACATATGTATGTACTCAATATAAATACCCTGCAATTGTACTTTTAATATACTAAATTGATATACTTAAAGACTGCTTAATTGGAACAACTAATTTTGTACTTAAAGGGATAGTTCACCCAAAAATGAAATGATTTACTCACCCTTAAGCCATCCTAGGTGTATATGACATTCTTCTTTCAGACGAATACAATTGGAGTTATATTAAAAATTTGTCCTGGCTCTTCCAAGCTTTATAATGGCAGTGAATGGCCGTTTAAGTTTCAAAGTCCATCCATGATAAAAGTGCATCCACTTGGCTCTGGGGTGTTAATAAAGGCCTTCTGAAGTGAAGCGATGCATTCATGTAAGAAAATTATCCATATTTAAAATTTTATCGATTAAAATAACTAGCTTCAGACAAACGGCCATAAGCATCGATTTACGGTGAAATAATAACCCTTGACGCACAGCGTAATGACGAATGCGGAAGCACAGAGGATAGAGCAAAACATAACACCAGTCATGAATTAGAAGTCTAAAATGACCATTTTTAAAAAGAAATGTGGTAGGAGCTTGAGTTTGTAGCCCAGAGCCAGGACATTTTTTTAATATAAGTCCAACTGTATTTGTCTGAAAGAAGAAAGTCGTATACACCTAGGATGGCTTGAGTGTGAGTAATTCATGGTGATGGTATTACTCATTAGTAAAGACTCCAAGACCTCAAATAAGGCTACGTTCAGACTGTCAGTCCAAATCCGATTTTTGTGCATGTCCAATTGAAATCCGATCAGATTTAGCTAGTATGAACGGCAAAAAATCTTAAATTTTTACAAATCCATTTCAAGCTACATCCATATGTGGTTTGAAATCCTATTCAAATCACATCACTGGAAATCTGTTTCAGTCTGACTGCTCTGATCGGATTTCACGTGGTTTTTGTGACTTTCTCATGCCACATTTAATGTTAAATGTCAGGCGTTGTTCTAGGAAACATGCTGAAAGTCTCTGCCAATACAAAATGCTGTGCTGTTGCAAAGTGCCAGACGAGCAGAAAATGACAATATAAAAGAGACACATTTTGAGACCGACGGAGACAGCATGGAATAAAGCCGTTCATTCCAGCCTCTTACGGTTCTTCAGCTGCCTTAGAAGACGTAGTAGTCCATTGTGAGGCTACACAATTTCCATGGTGTAAATAAGACAACATCTCTATTGCAAACCCCTCCACGTTGTTGTTGTTTTTGGCAGTCATTACCATAGAATCAAATGCTGATATTTCAGAAAGCAAAAGAGCTGCATGGACACACAAATCGGAACTGAATAGTTGTGATACATGATGTGGACATCAACAATTTTAGATCAGAATAATCAAATAATCGGATGTGTGTTAGATAAGAGACATCAAAAACATGCAGTGTTGGGGGTACTCCAGGACCAGGATTGGGAAACAGTGGCTTAAAATAATTATATATAAAAAAAGATATAGAATATCTTGAATGGAGGACAACAAAGTATTTTTGTTGTCAGCAGTCATATACTGGCTTTAATTGATAATCCAGATTCAAGAGGCTTGATGCAGATGAATGATGAAATCATATTTAATAAACACAAGGAACAACAAGAAACTTCAGCATGAAACATTAACACAAAACTATGAACAGATGATGAATGCAGGTTTAAATACACAAAGGTAGCAATAGACTAAATGAAGGACAGGTGTTGGTGATTGTTGGTTGTCATGGTGACAAACAATAGAATCTATGGAAACTGACAAGATGGCAATAGAAAAAAATTAAACATGAACTAAACTACAGTAAGAGAACACAGACACAGCAGGACAACAGAATATCAAAATAAGAGTCCATGAAACAGAGGCACAGGGTTCGAGACAGTAGTGACTATTCAAAAGTGAATACTAGCATATATTTATTTTTATTAGGTTGTAGTACAAATAAATGAACATTTGCACAACAGATAGTTGCACAATCAGGCACTGGTCTCTATCAAACACATTAAACAACAGCAATCTCTGTTTGCTATATTTGTGGCCATGAGCCCAGAAATCCTTTTTACCTACAGGTGAAAAATGTGTCTGGCACAGTTCTTCAATCATATACTTCAATTCAGGTAGAATTGAATGGAAAAGCACAGCCCACAGCAAAATGATGTATTTTAAAAGATAAAGGCCAATGTCACCTCTTCTGAATGAGGCAATTTCTCCCCTGTCTGAAAATCAAAGTATGATCAATATAACTTTGCCCTCAAGTGAGCTGATAAGAAATAATAAGAATAACTAATGCAATCTTTTTATTATTTTTTTGCCTTTCATTTTTGTGCACTTAAGGTCCTGTCACTAAATTACAGTCAAAGAATTTGCAATTGATAAGGGAAGGTAAGCTGGCCTTTAATGAAACAAGTCAAAAGAGGTTTGTGCTGACCAGCATGCTCTATGATTGATTGGCCATTGAAGGTGCCAGACTAGCAGTGCTCGCTATAATCTTCGCCTCAAAAGATCAATTCCTCACAGAATTGCATTAATACTTTGGAACCTTGTATTGATATATCAAGTATGTGTGTTGGGTGTTCACATTTCCTACAGCGTAATAAATTAAAAGTCATTTCTCAGTGCAGTCTGATTCACTTCTTTGCACAAACGTGAAGCGAACTGTGTGAGAGAGATTGAGTTATCCCACAGATCACTCTCCCTTGACGCTTGCTATTAGGTCATAAGACCATTTTATTTTATTTGTCATTTTTCAGAACCAAGCTAAAGCTAACAAACAGATTATCCATAGTCATAAATTAAGATAAAAATAATATATAATATATCTGGCATCTAACTAATACTACTGTTTCTAATATTAAAATGTACAGTCTTAAAGACTAGGATGAAGTTACATTAACAAAGATTTGGTACAATTATAATGCATTATAATGGAGGTGTCAGGTTGTGGGTAAGGTATGAGGCGAGGACTCAATCACAGAAGAATGAAGGACCTTCGAATTGGGACAGCCTTCGTTGCGCCGCGGTGATGCAATCAGCTATTCTTTCCCCTTTAAACGAGTCGCGGTGCGGCATTCAAAGGATGCAGCCCCTGAATTTGGACACAGCTATAGTGCTTCTCATTTCTTATTTGTGCATTTGTGAAGTGGGAGGGGTAACTCGATTTACGCACCGCCGTCACCTCCCTGTCGTCATGTGCATATTATGTTGCTAAAGATGTGCAGTGTTGAGAGTACTTCAGGACCAGGGTTAGGAATCACTGGTATAAAGACAATAGCTATAGAAAGATGGTTCACTCCAATTACTATGAACGGGTGAAACGCGCAATAATGCCGGAATATGTCCCGCCTTCTAAGTAAAAGAGCCAATTGCTGATTGGTAAAGTCGTTGCTTCACCACAGCTGCCGTTGAGACTCGCACTTAGGACTGCAGATGCGCAATGGCTGGTTAGCCTGAAAAATTAAGGGTTTTTTTTAATGCGAGTTGAGCATAAGAAACAATCAATGTCAGAGTTTATTGCTGATTTTAAATATGTTACATATTTAAATAAAAATAAATATTTCATTGTGAGTTCGGCAAGCAGTTTTTGAGATTTTAGGATTCCCCCATTCAAATAGATAGGACATAGTCTTTGATGCCCAAAATAACTGCCCAGAGGTGTTGCAAATATGGCCACCAAGTGAACAGACTTTCCTTGAAAGGGACTTAATCTATTCCCATAAAAGTCCATATCTTTTATAGAGATCTCATGGATAGCCTTGAAAAAAAACAAACATAATTCATTTTCAATCAAGTGTTTGAACACATTGAGAAATTGTTAACAAAAAATAAATTGTATGTGGCATCAAAATAATGATGTATGATGGCAGAAGTAAAGAGTGTGTTGACATATATTAAAAATAATTAATTGAAATTTTGCAACTTGATGTAAATTGATGTAAACTGTACTTTGAAAGCACTGTACAGTCTATGTAAATAGGCACTTCAAATATTGGATAGACAAATGAACTCACACCTTCACTGAAATACTTATAAAAAAAGTAAAGCAAAAAAAGTTAAGTTAGCAACCGAAATGTTCCCTTTCAATAACTATAAGGCAGAAAAGAGGCCCTGCAAGCCTGTCCCAGGGATGGAAGCTCTGATCCGAGGGCCCTGACAAAGCAGTTAATCACATTATGAAATAAATGTTTTTCTCCAAAACACATTGGGAACAATTATTTGCCCCCTTTTATTAAATACTTTTTGCAACCTCCTTTTTCCAAGATAACAGCTCTGAGTCTTCTCCTATAATGCCTGATGAGTTTGGAGAACCATTCCTCCATACAGAATCTCTTCAGATCCTTCAGATTCCCAGATCCATGTTGGCGCTTCTCTTCAGTTCAGCCCACTCATTTTCTATAGGGTTCAGGTCAGGGACTGGGATGGCCATTGCAGATGCTTGGATTTGTGCTCAGTGACCTATTTTTGTTTTGATTTTGATTGTTTGTTTTTGGATCACTGTCCTGTTGGAAGATCCACACATGGCCCGTTATAAGATTTCTAGCAGAGGTTGTCAGGTTTTGATTTTTTATCTGTTGGTATTTGATCGAATCCATGATGCCATGTATCTAAACAAGATGTCGAGGACCTCTGGCAGAAAATTAGGCCCACCCACAGCATTAAAGATACAGTAGAGTATTTCATTTTACACATGGGGTACTTTTTTATCCCTGTATTAACCCATATTGGGCCCTATTTTAACGATCTGAAACGCAAGTGTCAAAGCGCAAAGCGCAAGTGACTTTGTGGGCGGGTCTTGGCGCTGTTGCTAGTTTCCCGGCGGGATAAATGACTCTTGCGCCAGGCGCAAATCTAAAATGGGTTGGTCTGAAGCAGCTTCATTATTCATAGGTGTGGTTTGGGCGTAACGTGAAATAAACCAATCAGAGCGTCATCTCACATTCCCTTTAAGAGCCGGAGCGCTTGTTCTAAAGCGGATTCCTATCATAACGGCGGATTTGCCAGGCGCGCGCCAGGAGATCTATCTATCGTAATAATGTATGATTTGCAAAAATGAAAACTGCTGCTTCTGTGTAGATGAGAGAATCAAAGTGCGCGTTGTGCACACGCTACATTGATTATGGCCAAGCATGCACCCTTAAAATAGCATATGAATAACATGCGCAACGCGCCACTGACTTTAAACTATTTTTTCCTGGTTAGTGGCGCAATTGTTTTCTAAATCTGCAAAATAGCATGAAGGAACGTTTGCGCCGGAACACGCCTCCTTTTTTGCGCTGAACCGCCCAGGGAGCGCAAGTTCATTCCCTAGTTTAGCGACGTGCTTCTGTGGAGGGAAAAGCGTGCTTTGCGCGGGTGCAAAATAGGAATGATACATGCGTCGGTGTACAAAGTCAATTGCGCTGGGTGCAAGATAGGGCCCATTAAGTGTTTGCTGCCAAAAAGCTCTCTTCTTTTTTTTTTTTTTTTCATCTGTCCATTTCATAATGTGATTTTTCCCCCACTTTCAATTTTTTTACTTCAATGAAAGGTTTGATTTTTTTTTTTTTTAATAAAACATCAAAAGGATTTAACAATCATATTTAACGAAATTTACAATGCAGATTTTTTTTTTTTTTTTTTTACGGTCATCTTTGATCATATAATTCTGACCAGCACTGTATATGCTGGGTACAATTAATGGTATAAGTTTTTATCTTCTCATACATCTATTTTGTAACTATTTTAAGTGTAACCATAACCATATTGTCATAAAACCCTTTCAATAGCAAAATAGTTTTATTTGAATGAACTCAACTAGAATCACTCTGTCAGGATATACAGTACACACACTGAACAAGGTGGTAAGTGAATCCAAAACAAAATTTTATTGAAAACACAGCAGGTGAATGGATGGACAGGTGATCTTCAATATTGCAGGTTATGGATAATGGTGTAGAGATTAATGTATGTCTTACAGACTTACAGATGGATATGGACCGGGATGAGTAGGCAGATGAAGCACACACCTCAAGTTAGATGCCGTTGGAGCGTTGAGGAATATCACTTGGAAACATGTAATAGATTATTTGTATAGGAACAGGAATTCTTTAAAAGATAGATGAGTGCTGATCTGAGGTGTGTGTTTTTATGTGGTGGCTGATGAGTAGATTGGTGACAGGTATTGGTGATCAGTCAACTCTGGTGTTGAATGGTGAATGTTGAATGGTGAGAGAGCCTGGTGAACCAAAATGTGATTCACTCAAATGTGTATTATTAAATACACTTTCTATATCTGTTTGCTGATGCCTACGTGTGTGCGCGCCCGTGTGTGTGTGTGTGTGTGTGTTTTTATTCACAAATGAAGAAAAACTTATTGGAATGCTCATCAATCTGCCCCATGGATTCCTACTGGGCTTTTCCCCATGCACTGCGTAGTTAGTCTGATTTTGCCATATTACTCCTTATTATGACATACCAACAAAAACTTAAACCCAACAAACTCAGATAAAAGACCATTAAGTGGTCGCTGGAGGCTGTTGATCTGTTAAGGGAATGCTTTGACTGAAATATTTGAAACAAACACAGACACCATACAGTACATAAACTTCTGTAAAGAATTGTGTGTTGGGAATAAACAGTCACTCTTTATTACCACAAAAAACTAATTCTTAAAGCAAGTGCAACTGCTGGGTAGCAGAAAAAAAATCTGATACTGATGAATATAAAGCATCAACATATAAACTGCACACAGCCATTAAACAACATATCAATCCATGCACATCAAATTAAAGAACAGTTTCATTCAGACAGTTTGGAAGAACCTTTGCAAAAAAAACAACCTTTAGTATCCCTACCAGATGATGAAGATGTTCCAAATTGACATGGGGAGTTAGTATGAATGAATGCTTTAATAATTCAGGTTGAGCATCTCTCCCACTTCCACCATTGACCCTGTCTCACTGACTCAATTAGATTAATTTCGATATATATATATATATATATATATATATATATATATATATATATATATATATATATATATATATATATATATATACACACACACACACATATAGGGTACAGTATATCGATTTTGTCAGGGGAAAAAATGTCTCTCAATTAATGCTGTAAACTATAAAGGGTACCCTGTGAGATGGAGTTGGTACATTACTATAGTATTAAAATTAACAACTAATTTGTATACAAACATTTAAATTGAACATAAGCCATTTATTATAATAATAAAGTTATAATAATAAGTTTTTAATGCCATAATTATGTTTCTACTCTAATTAATTTTTGAAATATTAACGTTTAAACGGTGGCTGTCATAAAAACTTGTTTTCATGATGGATTTATTCAAACATACATTACATTTTGATATTAAAGAACAGGTTAAGCGAAAATAGGTTACACTTTATTTCAGTAGTCCACTTTAGACATTCTACTAACTATAAGTAACTTTTCAACTACATGTCAACTAGCTCTCATTAGAGTATTAGTAGACTGTCAGTAGACTGTAAGGTTAGGGTTAGGTGTTGACTTGTAGTTGTCAAGTTACTTATAGTCAGTAGAATGTCTGTTGGGGGACCAACAAAATAAAGTGTTAGCAGATATTAAGCAGACAGTTTACTAATCCTCTAATGACAGTTAGTTGACATAAAGTGTTACCCAAAAAGATAATGAATAAGTAATATAGTGCATATCAAAATGTTTATCTCTAGAATATATATATATATATTTTTTTTTTTTATCGACCATTTCTTCTCATTTACTACTAGTTGTAAAAAGAAATTAAATATAAATATATTTATATATATATAAATATACTTCTCATTTTTATTTACATGAATAAAAATGAGAAGAGATGGTCGATTCATGTGTGCTCCACGCTGCCTCTTGAACTGAGGCGCTAGGTCACCGCTCCTGGAACAACATTCCTGTCTGAAAATTTAGTCTTAACCCTATCCCTACCACTAAACCTAACCTACCCATAACTTCTCCCTAAAATCAGAGGGAAATGAAAGGTGAATAACACTGATGTAGAAGCACCTAACCATGGTTGTAAGCCTAAACTGTAAACTTGTCCCTCAAATCTGATTGGTTGATTGGAATATTTTTCCAGGATCAACAAAGATGTTGAACATGTTGTGCTTGGTGAAATCACATTCACAGAGGAGCTACAGTGATCTTTCTTTTCACATAGCAGCAAAATAGACTTAAAATACTTATTTAGGGTCATTCAGACTTAAGAAATGTGAAATAATAAACTGTTAAATGTCTACTTTTTTATGTGTCCACTTACAATTGAAACAAAACATTGTGCTTTTGTAAAATAAAAAAATAAACAGGGTGTGCTTTCTGTCTCTCCGTCTCCGTGAACTTTTTTTCTGGAGCACATCTCTAAACTTAAACAAAACTCAGGAATACTAGTCACACAGGTAAGAGCAATATATCTTTATAAACATTTAAGTGTCTACTTTTAAATGATCTAATTCAAAATGAAAACAAATATTCTCTGTTTATGTAATCTGTATGAAAAGAGAAAGAAGTTGTTCTCATGTCAGCTCATTATCTGCTAATGTGAACACACCCACGGAGAGCGCGCTATTGAAACGCAAATGATCTGAAGCGATCCATGCAAACCTGTCAATGCCCACATCAGCTCGATAAAACACATCAAGTTTAATCAGATTCATGTACTTTACGTCGTCTTGCAATAACGCTGTGAGGAATAATCAGAGTGTAATAGTAAGATAATCCTGGAAAAATGTACCTCAGAAGTGCTGGTTTTGGTTTCATTCCGAGGAGCAACGAATCCAGCTCAGGATTATATGAATAGTAAGTTCTTTATTCTTAAGTGCTTTGTTCTAATCGCAACATAGTTTATGTAAACCGCAAAAAAAAAAAAAAAAAAAAAAAAAAAAGGTTTAAATATGAATCGCGTGTCTATGTGTGAATGAACGGCACAGATGTGCGCTGTTGTTTACTACAGGCACTTACAACATGCTATTTTTACATGAACACATCTACTAGTTTAGCTTTTCCTAAACGAGTAAAAATCGACTTTAATATGTTGAATAAATAAATAAAATGTCTTTGTATAAGCATCGTATTAAACTGCAAATTAACATTTATGTGCCTTACATTAATATATCATAAAAACTACATTACAGACGAAATATGAATGTTTAGACAAGATTTCATTGATTAGTTTTGGATAGATTATAAAGTTTTTACAGTAAAATAGACTACTGTCACATCAAATAAGCTTTTGTTCGCCAATTTCTACTCATATGTTAAATATATAGTATGGGATGTTTTGTCAAAAATAAAGTAGGTATATTGAATTATCAACTAAGATGTTTGAGTGTTTGTTCCAATTCAAACTAATAAATCCTTAACTTTGAAATGCGTATGATAAAATATATGCTTTTTACAAATAAATATTACACTTGAAATTTGTTAAAATTGTAATTGTTGTTGATTTACATGTGTAAACTATTTAATAAAATAGCAAAATATATATTTACAAGGTAGATGTAAACAAAATCGTAATAGATCAATATAAGCCTTCTCATTAAATTATTTATTATTGTGTTTTATTAGTGACAAATTTGGGGAGAGGATAAATATTCCAAAACTTTCTGAAAATACAGTATGAGAATTAACTGCACAATTACTAGAAATATTTACCTTGGATATTATACAATTTGCATGCATACAAAATTTGTGGAAAAAGACAAAAGAAATTCAAGATGTTTCCAACTCTAACCTTGAACCAATTCTGTAGAATGGCCCATATAGCCTATTTGAATAGGATTTGTTTCCAGGTATGACTGTGTACTCAAAATGTGCTTTTGACTTTCATTTATATTTGGATTATATTGTTAACTATATTCTAAATAAATTATATAAAAGCAATATATATATATATATATATATATATATATATATATATATATATATATATATATATATATATATATATATTTTAGGGCTGTCAAAAGATTAATCGCGATTAATCGCATCCAAAATAAAAGTTTGTGTTTAAATAATATATGTGTGTGTACTGTGTATAATTATTTTGTATATATAAATACACACACATGCATGTATATATTTAAGAAATATTTGCATACATATACTGTATATTTTTATATATCATTTATATTATATATAAATATATTTTTTTATATATAAATAAATTTTTCTTAAATATATACATGCATGTGTGTGTATTTCTAGATACAAATTTAATTATACACAGTACACTCACATGTATTATTTAAACACAAACTTTTATTTTGGATGCGATTAATCGCGATTAATCTTTTGACAGCCCTAATATATATATATATATATATATATATATATATATATATATATATATATATATATATATATATATATATATATATATATATATATAGGCTTTATATTTATTTTGTCCTTGCATTTTTTCTTGTGGTACCCTCTTAGTGACATGCCTGACTGAAAGGCTCATTGTGTGGCTCATTGTCTTCTCAGCTGTGAATCACATCATTATTCATGATCATTCACGCCCTCACGCATTCTGGCTTTCTAAACAAAAAGTGTCTTACAAAATTTAAATCAATGTATTGTTTTATGTGAATGATTATGGATGATTTTCAGATAATTTTAAAGCAAAAACCCTTGGTGACAACATCCATTAGTCAAAAGTCTTGTGGACACATATTTAATATGTGTTTTATGGCCTTATTTCAGAAACTTTAATTTTTTGTTTTTTCAATAACCATGCATAAACATTATTCTCTCAAAAATACAAACATGTACATACATGTTGCTCACATATTATGGTAGCCCTGTTTGTGCTAAGTGTAATTACACCTTTGCCATTAATGTTTATAAGCAACTGAAAAAAAGCACAAATGTCAGGGCATGTCAAAACATCTCAAGGACCCCAAAAACACCTTAGACCCTTAAGGGTTAAAGAGCGCTATTTATTTATTTTTTCAATTTCGGAATAAAATTGACAGAATTTGAAAGCTGAGACTTTATTTCATATTAAATGTAACAAGCACAAAGTTTATTTGCGATTTATTGGACAGGAGCCGCTAAATAATGTTTAATGATATTTTGTTCGCGCATCAACTGAAAACATCATAGACTAAAAGATTGATTCTTCAGATTTAAGGATCAGTACTGGTTCATCAAAATGTGAATCGGTTAAAATCGAAAAAATCAATATTTTAACCCAGTCCTAACTCACATACGCAAATCTGCAGTTCAAAACAGTGAATCTAATCAGTGTTACTCTGGCAAAATTTCACATCAGGAATGAGTCAGTATATTGTACATTTACATTAACAACAGTTTGGAGAAACAAAACTGAGTTAGTGGTGTTCTGGCGAGGCTGGATTTTGAGCAGCCTCTGGAACTGGGCACAACCGCTGTACATACACTCATAGAAAAAAAATTTTCCGAGTTCTTAGTTGTCTGCTAGTTGTCTGCTAGACGCATCCAGTGTGCAGCCTATTTTATTCTTACTTTCAATGATCCACTTCAATTTGCTTGTCCCACCAACAGTGCTATGGAAGATGCCACCAATATAGATCTTTGCTACCTAGAATATGCACCAAACACCTATCAACGCATCCTTTTATTGACATTAATTACTCTATTCTGTCGGCGCTGATAGCCTGGTGGTTAGCGCACTGACATATGGCGCAACTGTGCCTCCGGCCGACCTGGGTTCAAATCTGACTTGAGGTCCTTTACAGATCCCATTTCTCTCTCTCCACCCAAAAGCTTTCCTGTCAATCTCGACTATCCTGTCTGCAAAAAAAAAAAAAAAAAAAAAAAAAAAAAAAAAAAAATATATATATATATATATATATATATATATATATATATATATATATATATATATATATATATATAAAAAAAAAAGATAAACTACTCTATTCTCTCTTCACCTACAGTACAGTTAAAATCATCAGATTTGCTGACAACACCAATGTTTTTAGTCTCATCTCTGAAAAGTTAACAACTTGAAATGGAGAGAGCAACCTCCGGTGGTATCAGCAATGATCATTAATTGAACACATCAAACACCTTTGAAATCCTTGTGGATTTAGGACATTCAACTTAAAATGGCAATTCAACATTTCACCAAAAAGGCACATCAAATACTGTGCATGAACTGTACTGTACAACTTAGGCAATTCAGAATTACTCAGTACCTCTTAGTTGCTTCTTACACTGACACTGAGGAGAGCATTTTGGCATCATCCATCAGTGACTCCATAACAAAGGAAAAACAGTAACATGTCATCTTTAAAGCCTTGGGGATCACAGGCTCAGAGCTCCCATCAGTGGAATCCCTGTACATACACACTAAAAAAGGGCCCATCTCACCCACCACATGACTAGTTTCAGCCATTCCCCTTAGGCAGAGGTCTGAGATCATGAAGATCTTTTTTTTTTTTCTCTTTCCCCTATTACCAGAAAGATATCACTGAAATAGGTGTCTTGAGGATATGTGACAGCTGCAGACTCAGTCAACAGAAATAAAGAGTCAGGAGAGTTCAGTGGCATGCAGATGTGTTCTAAAAAGAGGAGACAAAGTCCTCATCATTTGTTTGTTTGTCCAATTTGAATACATGTTACAGTTTCCAGATAGATTTTCCAAGTTAAATAAATAAATAAATAAAAACATTTATTACACTATCAAAAAAAAAACATTTTTTATTTTTTTGCATTTTTTATTTTATAATAAATGTGATGTTATATTTGTTTTTATCTAGTATAAATCTTGGTAACACTTTAGAAGAAAAGTCCATCATTATTCGGTAACTATGCAGGAAATAATGCATTCAAAAAGCAGTATTGCATTTTTATGACTTATAACTTTAACTAATATGAAAACAAGATTAACTAATCAGTAAGTACTAGTGAATTTAGAATTAAGAAGTTACTTATTAGGTAATCAATAATTACTGATTAGCCTCATTATGTAACATCAAGTTTAATTTCAGATGGAGTTTTAGGGGCCGTTTACATGACAGTTTTCAACTAAAAACAGAAAAAAAAAAACTTATTATTATGCATTTTGGCTGTTAATTTACACGACAACAGCGTTTTGAGGGCAAACTTTTGAAAATGAGTTTCAAAGTGCAAGTTTTTTTTTAAATAATACCATTATTATCTCTGAGTAAACTACAAAAACGCAAATTGTGTTTCTTTACAAAGTAACATTGGCAACTATTGGCCTGGCAGCATTTTTAGTTGTTTTTTACAAATGTGTGTAAATGAGAATAGGTTTGACAACATCATTGCCTGTACGCAAAAAAAAAAACACTACACAAACGTTTCCATTTTTAGTACATCACTGTTGTGTAAACGTACCTTTACTTTGTATGGTCCTATTGGCCTGTTTCTATGGTTACTTATTATGTTCACCTGTGTCCTGCATAGTTAATCATTATGTCTTATGTATTTCACTGTAAATCACTGTATCATTCTGATTGGGTTATAAAAGTAGACTGATTGCTATAAAAGGAGGGAATAAATGCTTCCAATCATTGTGTTGTTGTGTTAGCAATGGTTACCTTAAAAGAAAGACGTGCAGCCATATTAGCCTTACATGCCTCACATGCAAGCAAACTGCTACCAAGAATATTGCACCTAAAAGAACCAGATCATCAAGAACTTCAAGGATAGAGGTTCAACTGCAGTGAAGGATCATTTAATCGTGTCATTTAAGCCACTAAACTCTTTTAGTGAAAGTTTTCAGTCTAATCATCCAGTAAGCAAATTCATTCAGTCCCAAACAGTGCTAATATAAAGAAAACCAGGCTTATTACATCAGGGATTTCAGAGAGAATAGAGACTCACATTGTGTTATTATTCATCCCAGTGTGTTTTTCGCTTTAAACACAAGCTATGTCATTTTCTGTGATTGTTTCTGAAAAGGGCAAGCCATCACGCATTGCGCTGTGTGAAATACAGACTGAACCAAACACCGCTCTATGGCCAGATTATACGCAAACTACGTTTCTTGGTTGGATAAAGCAGACAAGCTTCTTGCTAGTAAAGGTTTGATGGATGAGGATTGCAATCAAGGTGAAGACGGTTGAGGTGACGTACAGGAGTCGTACAGTCAGCATGCGCGAGTCCATTATTGATGCGCTCTCGACGCACTGATTGCTCATTGTATTTATGCACAGACACTTTTCAGTACATTCACGTTGTGTCCACACACATTCATGATTTTTTTTTTGACGGTTTCAGGATGAACCGCACAGTTTAATTATCAAAAATGCAAGAGCCAATCGGGAGAAAGGTGTGGAGGATCATGAGCGGATATAAACGAATAAAAGCGGAAGTGGAAGGGGCAGCGAAAGAGGAAAATAGTGACGTGTGGAGTTGCAGTGAGAGTGCAGGCAACAATAGAGGCCACGTCTGTTGCCCTGTCCCTAACCAGTCCCGATGTGTCTCGGTTGCCTCCTCTCCGTGATGTGGTTACACCGCGGGCCTGCTGTGAGCCACCTCCCCCAGGGCATGGGGATCCCGTGGCTTTGCCTCCAGCTTCAGATTGTGTCGGTCCACCTCGACCCGTCGCCTTCACTCCTCCACGGCTCCGGCTAGCTCCACCCTCCCTCAGGCTGCGCCTCCGCCCTCGGTCACTCCAGCTCCACCTCAACTCTCCAGATCCCTGCGACCACCTCGGGAGGGAGGGAGGGAGGGAGGGGGGATGGGGGGGTTGTCGCTGCGTCTCCGTCGTGGCCGCCTGGGTCTTCTGTGTCACTCCTCTCCATCAGCGCTCAGTCTGCGCCGTGGGCTCCACCACCTTCGTCTCCATTGCCTTCACTCGTCCCCAAGGTGGCGTTGAGGCCTTCACCACCATGGCTCCTCCCTCCAGTGCCGCCGCATGGTCCACCGTGGAGGATTGGAGGGGTTGAGTTATATATGGTGCCGTAAAATAATAATCTGTGACAGTGTTTCACTGAAACACTGTTAGTGTTTCACTGAACACGCATTGCTGATTCGCCAGCACCGGTAAAAATCTGTAACCAGCACCGGTAAAAATGTGATTTCACAACAAAAGTCAAACGTGATGTGTATGACACAGAAAGTCGACTTTACTGTACCTGTGAACCGAGAGAGAAAACATTGCAGACGCTCAACACAGTCAGTGACGGTGTTTGATCATAATAATATCATACAAGCGCAAACATGTTCATGATCATATTAATAACTCCTCACTTTATACCATTTTATAGCGTGTGTTCTGGCCGGCGCAAAAAAAGTTTGTTGCATGTATGAATTAGATTATGAAGAATGTTGAAGATCATGCTTTTCCTTTAATGCATCCTTTCCACAAGTTATTTTAATTACTTTAAATATCGACCCTGGCAAATATATTCCACCCGCAAGCCTCTGTACCTTAGTTAATTTACATTTTATGTAAAAATTAAGAAATGACAATAACAAAGAAATGATGCTAAAACATCCGTACAAACGTGCGTGTTTATTTTAGAACTTCCGTCAATGAAACAACACAATACAGCCTATACATAATATAGGCTAGTTAAAAGCCTTTTAAATAATACATTTTACTGCTTGTAACAGTATAATAATAATAATTAAACGTTAAATATTGAAGAACTTCACAAATTGTAACAGTGGGCCTAAGTCACATGCTGTATGTACAAATGCTGCAAACTTTAAATAATAAACATTAAAGAACTTTACTAATCAGTAACAATATAGCTAAATGGTAACTAATAATAATAATAAGAAGAACAACTAATAATAATACTAGCAACAAGATGCTGGAACAGCGTATACTAACTACTAGGTGGTTTAAGTCCACCTTGGTTTTCTATTCTGATTTTAAATTCTTTGCCAGAAAAACTAGCATGTTGACTTTGTCCGGTTTAAGCGAAGACCTAATTGACCTATGGCTAAGCCACGCCCCCTCCACTCACTCGGACAAACAGTCAACATTCGGTAACAGGCGCTATAGCGGTAGCTGTCACAGTAGGAGATATTTCACAGGAGGCAATTGATGATTTTTGGAGACAGAAAGATTATATATCATCTCGAAGTCACCAAAAGGGCCTTAACTATACATTGGAGGGTTATATTAATAATTTCATTGTTGAGAAGGTCGATGAAAAGCTTCAGCTCCAGACAAAGATTTACAGGTCACAGTGTAACTCACACGTTATAGTTTGGTGCTATTTCGCTTCAAACGCTCGCTTTATACGCGCGTCCTATTCGCTTTGGACGCGTGAATGGATTCAAAATGTTCAAGCGTCGAACTAGACGCGATGCGCGCGAATTTGACGCTCTATTTGCATATGGTGTGAACGCAGCATAATGAACAGGCTGCGATGTCAAGATTGCAATGCTGGATGAGTGTGTGTATCAGAGAGAGAGAGAGGCGCGGGTGCGATCGAACAGTGGAAACATAAAAACATACTCCATTTTGGTCATACAGGACATCATTACAACTGCAAAGTGTTTAGCCTAAGTTACTTAAGTTATATTTGTGTAAAACACAACATTGTGTCTGGCTACGCAGCTACAACGCAGCTAGAAGCTAGGCTAACGTTATGTTAGAGATGTTAAAGATAACGTTCAAATACGTTGTTGACTTACCTTAGAACAGATGTAACGTTAGACATCCTTGTTTAATTGCGTTTAGTTGGTGTTGTGGTCTACCGCATAACTTAATCCAGAGCAGACACTTATCTCGGTTGAAATGTGGCTTGGGAAAGGGTAAAAAATACACACCGTCGCCCAGCCTCTCAGGATACCTAGTGTTGGAGTTGAATGTACCCCATGCACACCGTTTGACCATTTTAAACTTAAAATGACAAGAAAAAACATATAAAAACGAATGAAAACTGACTAACTGCAATGCATTTCAATGGACGTGGAAGCAGAGAATGTCCGAGTGTATGGGTTAGCTATGCGCACTGTGATTGGCTCATCACGTTTGGGGGCGTGGCTTAGCCATAGGTCAATTGGGATTACAATGTTTCCAGCAGCACTGAACACGCGTTCAGATGGTGTGCTTGTAGCGCAAATGCACAGATATTTTTTTGCAACCGTGGCCAGGAGAGGGTATCTTGCCTCATTGTTCCACCACCAAGCAAGTGGGCCATCACTGGTATCGATTGTCTCTTCTTGCAAATAGCATGTTAACTCCTCACCGGCACGCGCTCTCTTTGGAAGAATTGTGACCTTCGCTTTTCTTTTGCAGAGTAGCTGTGTGAGATTCATTTTCTTTACAGCAGGTTCTGCGCTGCTTCCTTTCCCTGCATCCAGTGACTCCTCAGTTTGAGTGTTTTCTGGTTGTAATGTGCATTATTTCTTTGATGAGTTCGTCTGTAATATCTTCCTCCTCGAAATTATTCCTGTATCGAGGATCCAACGTAGTTGCTTTTGATAGCATTTTTTGCCCTTCTAAATCTTTGTATTTCTCCTCCAAGACAGTGATTATCTTTGCTTTGATGTTTTTTGTTAACTCGCTGTCTTCTGGCGAAGGGTCGAGCAGATCGTTGGTCAGCAGTCTCAGCACAGGTCTAACCGATGACGCAGTAACAACCTTTTCGTTCGATAAAACATCGGTAAATTCTGCAACTGGTTTAAGTGCTGCGTTTATCGACTCAAGCACTGCAATGTCCTGCCATGTCAGGTTCAGGTGTTGATGCTTTTGGTCATCCAGCGCTCTTTTAATTGCGTGGGCTTGCTCCAATACTCTCTCTATCATTTTTTGTTTGCTTCCCCATCATGTAGGAAAATCCTGTTGGCATAGCGAAGGAACAAGAGAATACAAAATTATTATATAAATTGTTCTTAGATGTTATTTCGGTAAATTTTCCTTACAGACAATCGACGCTTGTTAATCCTTAATGACAAAATCAGAATGTTAAATTAAGTTGGATAAGTGTGTGTGAATGTGACCCCTTTAAAAATAGGCCCTACCACAATTGTTTTCTATATTTTTTCAGTGGTTTAATTTTACATTAATTATCATAAAACAAATAAAATAAATAGGCCGACAGGAAATACATTTTACTTAATAATTGACATATTAACAAAACCAAAGAAAAAAAATGTGGGACAAGTATTTTCATTTTTGTGACCATAAAAATTATGGATCATTTAAAAAATTTTTCGTATAAACAATTTCAAATTTAAAAAAATGTAAAATGAGAACAAAATCCGTGATGGCGCCGGCATCATACATTGTTATTTGTTTTATATATATATATATATATATATATATATATATATATATATATATATAACAATAAATAATAACTACCTTAATTATTGCAACTCACCAGTATCAAACTGTGCGTTGGTAGGTTTAAGGCTTCTTGCTCTTCACGAAGTTTCTTCTTTCTCGACCAGCTGTGGGCGAATGCAGTCACCACATTTCGGCACAACCCCACGGCCCTGGATGTCCTCTCCTTCTCGGCTGACATTGAGTTTGTGACTGCCAGGTTAAGATTG
This sequence comes from Vimba vimba, assembly GCA_022828995.1. Classification (NCBI taxonomy): domain Eukaryota; kingdom Metazoa; phylum Chordata; class Actinopteri; order Cypriniformes; family Leuciscidae; genus Vimba; species Vimba vimba. The sequence goes on from CM040833.1 coordinate 29,956,548, forward strand.
TGGCCGAAACAATTCAGCCATGGCCATTCTAATTTCCTAACAGCAGCCACGATGTTGGCCCCGTTATCTGTCGTGATGCATGCAAGATTTTTTTCATTTAACCCCCACTCTTTGAATGCACTGCAGAGAGATTCTAATTAAATTATCCGCCGTATGACTTTCTGATGTGAACGCAGTCTGCAAGCATCTGCTCTTCAGCTCCCAATTTTTGTTGATGAAATGTACAGTCAGACTCATAAATGGAGTCATATTAACGCTGGACCACATGTCATTCGTGGCAGAAAAGAAATCAAGGTTGTGTAGTTCCGCAATGATTTTCTCTTTGGTTTCGTTGAATAGTTGAGGAATGACAGTGTTTGAAAAGTATTTTTTGCTCGGAAGTTCGTACTGTTTATCAAACGACTGAAGCATTTCTCGGAAAGCAGGTTTCTCTACAGTGTGGAGTGGTGCGTTCTCAACTACCAGAAATGTTGCCATATTTCTAGTTAATGTCTTCCATTTATCGCTTTCTCTTTTGTATTTGGCCATTTTTGAGAAGGCCTCTGCAATACCCAGCTGACTAGCTGGGCGTTTGCGTTCAGAAGACATGAGTTGAGTATACACGGCTGGGTGACATGACCGGAGATGGCTCTGGAGATTTGAGGTGTTTGCCCTTTTAATACTTGGCTTTTTTAACTAAATGGCTTCATCTAAATTGATTGGTTCGCCTTTCTCGTTCGGCACGAATCCAAAATATTCCCAGATCGGCGATGTAACATTTGGTTTTCCAACAAGATCCATGGCTGAACTTGAATTTCAATGTAACGGAAATGTGTCTTAACATAAAAAAAAAATCGTATAAATCTATAGGGAAGGCTATAAATTAGTATCGCTATTCGCTGTTGTTATAATTATTACACGTGTACACAAAACTGCACTTTATACTTGTTATAGTGTTCAATCATTCACGTTGTATGTGACATCACACTACCGCCGGTCATCCTCCACCACCGCGGTGGCGCAGTTGTCATGCCAACCGTCACAGCCCTAATATATATATATATATATATATATATAAATATATATATATATATATATATATATATATATATATATATATATATATATATATATATGTAGCGTAGCGCTCGGAAGCGGCAGCTCTTTTTGATATGACATTGGGCGGAACCACAATTTATACCTACGCTCAATCCAGTTTATTATTTCCAACTACGCCACTTGGGGAATTTCGCCCCAAGAATTTAATATAACCTCTAAGCTAAGGCACACACAGATCCTAACCACAGTTGGAGTCAGAGACATAGGTGATTGAAAACATACATTTTATTAATTGTTAAAAGACAGTTCTTTTTTTATAAAAGGTGTTGACCACCAATCACTCTCTTCAATTTATTAAGTTCTAGAGTAGGCTGCAGAGGAACCTGGGCGTACCCAAGGGGCAGTCTCAAGATATCACCTCTATGAAGAGCACTCCATTCAGTGCACACACCCCAGCACAGCACACACTCCACAACTCATGTCAGAGAAGACCACGACTACAGTGAAGACCCTACCACCTAATTGGTCACGCGTCTGCCCCCGGGTGCCCAGGCCCTGCCAACAAACAAAAGAAAAAAAGACATTAAAGAGCAGTGTTATGCAAAACAAAATAACAACAAAATAATGAAAATTGTCATACAATTCCAGGGCGGAACCAACTCCTTGGTCCCGACCTGATCGTCACCAAACAAACCCAAAAATAACAAAGAAAATCACATAAATACAGCAGTATAATTCAATCACAATAAATGAAAAAAATTATATATAAATTTACTAATACAATAATTGGATTCGAAACAAAACACAGATTCAAAAGTACTCAGTCTTTGAAAATAATAGAATAAGTAAAGTAAAGAAATAAACGAGAAAAAGGAAACAACAAAAACTCAAAACATATCACGGAAACAGAGTCACCGTTCACTGGAAACAGTTCACTTGAAATGGTTCATTCGAACAGCTCACTTAGAACGGTTCACTCAAGACGATTCAATCAGATGTTTCACTCGAGACGACTCGCTCGTGTCAGAACAGCACACACCAAAAACTGAACAAAACAGAACCAAAACAGAACAGCAGCTGATGAGGCCCAGCACGGACAAAGCCTTATGACGAAGCACAGAGCCGATAATGCTCATTCAGAAAGTCAGTACCGTCCTTAGCGCATGCCTAAAAACAAACAGAAAGTGTTACACTGAGAGTTCTTCTCCCTTGGCTTACGCTCGAACAGTATACTTACAACAAAGCATGCTGTCTCAGAATCACTATCCCCAAACTATGCGATAGATGGAGCCGAAGGTCTCCAACAAACTCGTTGGCATGAAGTGCCGATAGATCGTACACTACGCATACAGATCAGTCAGATTACTCGCCTAATCAAAGCAAACCATAAACTTCATCCACAAACCACCGTTGCATACAAATACTTCTCTTACCTGTCTCAAGTGTCCACATTCAACTTTCCAAACAAGCACATAGACCCGCCAACAGCACCGCCAGTGGATAAACAGCTTCGGCAAATTTTACAAGCAGCACATTTTACGCTGACTCTAACAGAAAGCAGCAGGGCGCATGGATGACGTCACGGCCCCGGATAATGATGCATACCAAGGAACTGGTAGCTCATGCTCTTATATGGCTTTCAGGAAGTTTGATCATTTGTCAGTTGTAGTACGAACGATCTTCTCTCTGATATTGAATTCTGTGTGAATATAATTTAGGGCACCAGCCAGGGCATAAAAAAGGATCTCTGCATGGTCTGGGGTTAAACCAGTGTGCAGTGACACCAATGAAACTGCGACGGTGTGCCATCCAGCAGTCTGTTGTTGTTGCCATGAACTCAATTTCACCAAGGGCAGCTTTCAGTTTTCTTTTCATTTCAACAGAGGCCTTTGTGACTTTGTTTACAACAGTATTGCGTGTCATGACATTTGTATTTGGCTGAAGATGTTGCACAAGATCAATGAAGCCCTGTTTTCGAACATTGTGTGGTGGGTGCAAGCCTTGGACAACGAATTTGAGGACTACTTTATCCACACTTGCCTGGGACACTCTTCGAGTCTCCCACAGCTTAGTTTGTTTGGAGGGTGGGGCCAAAGAACCTTCAGTGGATGACTTCCTTTTGAGGGCTGCTGAAGTAAGCTGCGTGTACCTCTCTAGACGAGTGGGGTGTTTCTTCTGTGGAGAAAATGAATGCACAGGCACAGATTGAGATTCATATTATTTCTCTCAAACCACAAGCTCAGACTATCTAGGACTTTCACTGTATTAAATGTCCTGCTTGAAGTTCATGAATGAACGTCAGACTACAAGTCAGGGAGAAGTTTCACTGGTCTATGCTATTATGTTGAGCAGAATATTGCCACTTAAATCTGTTTTAGGACCAGAAGCAGTTGCTGGCATGACTGAAAAGTAGCCTTATTGATGAGATAGTCAGACTAAATTCATTTTAAACAGCATTTGGCTGATAGTTGGCAGTTGGGCCTATTACCCCCTTACAAGGACCCATAGGGCCTGCCCCTCACAGGCGTGCACACTCTCATACACAGACAGGATCATGCCTATCCTTAGTACATGCTTTACCAACCAGCTGTAGACTATACTGCCGTGCAAAGGCAAAAGACCGTAACTTCGTTTTTGGTCGAAAATGAGTTATTGATATTTTTGGCACCCGCTCCATCGACAAACGTGCGATATCGATTGCGAAGGATATATACAGAGTTGACAAAATTTTTTTACACATGTCATAGCAGCAGATGAATACAACAGCGAACTGAAGCCCCGCCTCACCCAGTTCGGGTACCGGACCTGGTTGAAGCACTCATGCATCTAGCTGGCAGAGTGCCAAAACTTCACCGGCGCCTTCAGCACCGCCCTAAATATGGTCGAGCCAACGCTGGACTAATATATCACAGGGAGTGCTATAATTAAGCAACAAGGGTATATTGGTGCATACAACATAATGAAGCAACAAGTGTAGCCTACTGGTGCATATAACATCAGACCAGCTGTAACAAGCGGGTTATACCGACAATCACAGCATCCGGAATAAATCCACGGGACGAGCGAAGTGCACTTCGCACAATAATAGGGCAGACAGCTGAAACCACTGCATACTGAAAAGACACAGAACACTAGCCTGGTTAAAACCAGACCCTTCTCAGTTGAAACTGAGTGTAGGGTCTGGGGAAGCTATGTAGACAAATCATTTCCAAAGGGGCGTCACCAACCGACGTAGCTCAAATTCCTCTGGGTGCAATTGGATAGTCTTAAAACCAATCAGATCGATGAAGGAGATGACGTATGCAGAGCGACGGAGAAACATCTGTTGTTCTTTGCTCCGGTTTTAACGAAAACGGTAAGTTTAAATCACTCAAAACAGACGCGATAACTGATTCGAACGAGTGATGTTCCACGGCGGCATCCATCTTTGTAATGAAATCTCCTTCAGCGTCGCTGCGCTGTCGTCATCATGTAAATCCCTCCCCCAACGTTTCTGATTGGTGCCGCGATTTCGGCGGCACAGAAATGAGTTTGAATGGGCTCTTCTCCAGACTATCCTGGAGAGAGAATTAAAATTCGCCGGAAGTAGTCTGGGTTTTCCCAGGCTAACAGAACACAGAAGGTTGTGCAATAAATGCATTAGTCGTCTAGGTAGTCCAGAACCTGCACCCCACTAGGTCTCAAAGGGGAAAGCACTGCGTTTTTCGTGAACGAGGAGCATGACACCTTCGAACACGAATCTCGGGAAGCGCCTGTGATGAGGGCTATCTGAATGTGAAAGTATATGCGTCTTTCAGGTCCACTGCTATAAACCAGTCCCATTGTCCATTGTTTTGGCACTCTGCCAGCTAGATGCATGAGTGTTTCAACCAGGTCTGATACTCGAACTGGGTGAGTATTCATCTGTTGTATTCATCTGCTACGTCATGTGTAACATTTTTCTGTCAACTGCATAATCCTTCGCGATTGATATCGCACGTCTGTCGATGGAGTGGTTTCAGACCATACTAAATGTTCTGACCGCGTTTGTGCAGTACAAAGCTCTGAGGACATCAGAAGTTACATGGACTGATGGCAGCTGTACAAAGTACACAGGCTACACCGTAATTTTAATTTTAATGGACAGTAAAACAAAGGGAGATAACCGTACAGTCTGGTAGGTAGCATTATTTGATAGAACACCGGCACAGTAACTTCATATTGACGTGCGGCTAAACAAAGGCAGAGTACCGTAACTCAATTTGAGCGTTCCAAAACAAAGCCAAAGAGCGGTAACTGTTACAGTGTTCTACCTTGGTTTCTCATGGGCTTTTGGAAGTTACTGTTAAGACAACTCATTATTTTCTCGACAAAACAACAGAACTGACTCAAGATACTAATCCACATGATAAAGGAGGTCTTGAATGTGCCAAAAATATGAATAACTCATTTTCGACCAAAAACGAAGTTACGGTCTTTTGCCTTTTAACAGCAATATAGTGATTTTGTTAATGGTGATCAGCAACTTAATATTGATAATGTGGAAGTTACTGCCTTTTGCCTTGGCATGACTTCTCACTTTTTGCCGACAATACAAAAGCGGAGTACAGTAGCTTTAAAATAGTGGTCAAAAGTCAAGTTTGAGCTCAAGTTTTTTTATGTAGATAATTGTCATTACTAAAACATCTAATTACCAGATTTCCAGTGTCCTACCTATAATTAATTTGGCGGGACAACTAAAAATCTTTAAAGTCATTTTTCTCAGTTCCACACTCTAGCGAGTTAAGGTCTTTTGCCTTTATAGGGCAGTATAGCTTTGCACAATTAACTTACAAATATTGCATATAGTAATAATATAAGCTCAGATAACATTTGGCTAAAGTCGAATTTCAAATCTCACACAGAGCCCACCAAACGAACTTGCAACGTTGCAAGTACCCAATCAAAGCCTATCCGCCTGTTTCTCCAGCAACCAATGGGTGCTGACGTACTTCCGCTTTCCGATTGTGTTTCCTGTTCAGCGGCTAACCTCTACTTGCTAAGTTGCTAGCGTACCATGATATCGACAGAGAAGGCAACACTTTAAGGAATTATCATGAAAAACAATTACAAAAATATTTCATTTTAACAAAAAACAGAACATAACAAAATATGTAACAGATGTAAAGATGTTACATCATCAGATGTAGAGTCAGCAATTCTTTTGAAGAAAAATCAGCATGTCTGCCTTCTCTGGAAGTATACGTGATCTCTCTTGGCTAATTGTATCCCCAGCAGTAGAAAAAACCCTTTCGCTGGGGGTAGAAGAGGCCTGTACACAAAGGTATGATTGGGCTAGGTCAGACAGGAAAGGATATGTGTCTCTCCTGTTCCACCACCAGAGTGCAGGGTCTTCAGAAGTCATTAGAGGCAGCATGTCCCTATACATTTCCAGTTCTACCAGAAAGACTCGGGAGAATTAATACTGTGACAATAAACATTTATTTAAGAGCTCAGCAAACAATCAAGTTCTTTGGCGTAGGCCCCGTCCGTAACTCGCATTCCGAGGGTACGGAATCTGCATATCCTGCCCACCCCCTGCGAAGTAAGGAAGGGGGCCATCTGGTGGTGGTGGGGTGGAAGGAGGAAAAAGACATCCTGACGTCTTCAGGATGGAGGGGAGAGCCCGTCTGGAGGTGTTGGGGAGGATAGAAGGGAGGACCCAACATAGTGGTGTTGGGGGGGATGGAGGAAAGGTCACGTCTTGGTGGTGGTTGGGGAGGATGGAGGTGGTTGAAGCAACAGCATCTGCAAACTCAGACATGTGTAAGTACCACCCTTTTATACTGGGCTATTAAGATATGATTGGATAGATGAGAAGCTAATAAGTGACGAGAACGATTGAGTCTTCCTGGCAGAACTTGCGCTAGGCTTCATTTCTACCAGAAAGACTCGGGAGAATTAAAACTGTGAGAATAAACATTTATTTAAGAGCTCAGCAAACAATCAAGTTCTTTGGCGTAGGCCCCATCCGTAACTTGCATTCTGAGGGTACGGAATCTGCATATCCTGCCTGAAAACGAAGGCATGGGTGCAGCCCACCCCCAAAATTAGGTGGAGGAATAATCCACCGGGACGGGGGCCACCCCCCAAAGAACGGTAGAGGAAGTATACCCACAGGTCGTGAATCCTGAAGTTCCTGAACATAGAGAGAGAAAAAATATATTAGAACTTGTTATATATATATATATATATATATATATATATATATATATATATATATATTATTTATTTTTATTTTTTTAGGGACCACGGCTATCTTATGATATAACGCGTGGACCACATGCCATCTCTTGATACTGACTCGTGGGCCACAGGCCATCTTTTGATAGGTCACATGGGCCACAGGCCATCTTTTGATTTGTCACATGGACCACAGGCCATCTTTTGATTTCTGTCACATGGACCACAGGCCATCTTTTGATTTGTCACATGGACCACAGGCCATCTTTTGATTTCTGTCACATGGACCACAGGCCATCTTTTAGTTCTGTCATGTGGACAACTGTCCATTATATTGTTACGGTCACGTGGGCCTCAGCCACTTTTGAATCTGTCACATGGACCACAGCCACATAATGCATATAAAGCCACTTGGCCAAACACCACCACCAGAGATTAAATAGGAATTTACCTGGACTGTTACTGGAGAGCTTGCTGAGCTTCGAGGATAGTTTTTAATTCTGGTCTTATGTAGGACTCAAATGCCGAGGAGGACCATCTGCCCAAGATTTTGATGGCTGATGAAGGAATGCCACGCTCGGCTGCTGTAGTGGCGGCCCCAATCCTGAAGGAATGTCCAGTGTACTGAGAGGAAGATAAGCTGCAGCTTTTGAGAACAGAAATGAGATGGGACCTGAACCAGGTTTGAGAGAGAGGTGCTCCATTGGGTAAAATAAAAAGGGGGGAATGAGCAGAATGACTGGGACAGATTTTAAGAAAATGAATCATAGATGAGAAGGGGCAAAAATCGCAGCTGATTTTGGAGATAGTTAAGGTAACACCGGAACCTTGAGTGTCGTTCTTAGAATGCTTAAGAAAGAGTGTGAAAAAATTAGGTGAAAATTGAATATCTGCGAAGGAAAGACCGCGGGCTGGATCGAATTGATTGGTTGCTGAAGTGAATTCTCCTGGATGCATGAAACTGTAGAAATCCGTTAAAAATACAGCTTCTAACAGAGTATTGATGTACGTGGAAAAGAGGCCGTTGCGGACAGAAATAATTAGTCTATGTATTAAAGGCAGAGTAAAAGGCAGTCTTTTGTCAGGGGAAACGCTAGAGGATTTAGCTATGCCTTTGAGCAATAAGCAAATAGAAGTAGCAGTAAATAGGCTGGGAAAATCAGGGTTAAAATATTTAGCGTAAAATTGGATACCTGCAAGTAATCTATGGATAGATGAATTTTTTAAATTGCGCTTTTCGAAATTGAAAACGAGAAAAGAGCAAATAGTCGAAATCAAAATGGGAAATAAAGGAATCTGAAAGGAAAAACAAAACATTATAAATGAAGACCAGGCAGAAGTATAAGCTTTGAGAGTAGATGGAGCAATGCCTTTAGACATTTAGGGGCGGTTTCCTGAACAGAGATTAAACCTAATCCTAGACTAAAATTGCCCAGAAATTAACAGAAATCTGCTTTCTCGGTCAAGGCTTTAAATAGTCCTAGATTTAGTTTAGTCCAGAGTTTAATAAGATGATTTCCTGGAGGAAGACTAGAGTTACTCCAGGACTAAATCTAGGCTTAAATTAAACCTACCAGGAGGCAGGTTTAACTTCAGATTAACATTGTGTTTCAAAGTGGACACGTGTATTACTTGGATACACATATATATACACTACCATTCAAAAGTTTGGGGTCAGTAAGATTTTAATTGTTTTTAAAAGAAGTATCTTCTGCTCACCAAGGCTACATTTATTTGATTAAAAAAACAAACAAAAACAGTGATATCAAAGCTGAATTTTCAGCATCATTACTCTAGTCTTCAGTGTCACATGATCCTTCAGAAATCATTTTAATATGATGATTTCTGAAGGATCATGTGACACTGAAGACTGGAGTAATGATGCTGAAAATTCAGCTTTGATCACAGGAATAAATTACAGTTTAAAATATATTAAAATAGAAAACAGTCATTTTAAATTGTCATAATATTTCACAATATTACTGGGTTTTTTTTATTGTTTTTTATCAAATAAATGCAGCCTTGGTGAGCAGAAGAGACTTCTTTTAAAAACATTAAAAATCTTACTGACCCCAAACTTTTGAACGGTAGTGTGTGTGTACAGTATATATATATATTTATATTTATATATATATATATATATATATATATATATATATATATATATATATATATATATGTATATATATTACAAACAGACTTCCAGCATTTCTTTTCTTTTATTCCATAGCTGGTGTGTGCAGTTTATTTTGTCACTAACACACACAGGAATCAGGAAGATCCAAGAGCAGTAAAGTGGTGTTTATTAAAGGGTAATCCAACTCATAGTCATCCAGGCAAGGTTCAAAATCCAAGTAGCACCACCACGGCGGTGAAGACCCCTCGGGCGACCACGGCGGTGAAGACCCCTCGGGTGGCCATGGCGCAGGAACTGGAACAGACACCAACGGCTCAGGCACTGGAACTGGCACCACCGGAACTGCCACTGGAACTGGCACCACCGACTCAGGCACTGGAACTGGCACCACCGACTCAGGCACTGGAACTGGCACCACCGACTCAGGCACTGGAACTGGCACCACCGACTCAGGCACTGGAACTGGCACCACCGGCTCAGGAACAGACACCACCGGCCCAGGAACAGACACCACCGGCCGAGGAACAGACACCACCGGCTCAAGTGTGTGCATAGCCCACACACACCACATGGCTGTGGTCATAATGGCCAGTGTCGCGGTCACTGAGGGCTCAGGAACAGACACTGGCTCCGGCTCAGGAACAGACACTGGCTCCGGCTCAGGAACAGGAACAGACACCACCGGCTCAAGTGTGTGCGTAGCCCACACACACCACATGGCTGTGGCCATAATGGCCAGTGTCGCGGACACTGGCTCCGGCTCAGGAACAGACACTGGCTCCGGCTCAGGAACAGACACTGGCTCCGGCTCAGGAACAGACACTGGCTCCGGCTCAGGAACAGACACTGGCTCCGGCTCAGGAACAGACACTGGCTCCGGCTCAGGAACAGACACTGGCTCCGGCTCAGGAACAGACACTGGCTCCGGCTCAGGAACAGACACTGGCTCCGGCTCAGGAACAGACACTGGCTCCGGCTCAGGAACAGACACTGGCTCCGGCTCAGGAACAGACACTGGCTCCGGCTCAGGAACAGACACTGGCTCCGGCTCAGGAACAGACACTGGCTCCGGCTCAGGAACAGACACTGGCTCCGGCTCAGGAACAGACACTGTGGGTCCAAAAGGCATCTCCAGGATTCTGGCCAGACGCTCGAAGTAATCTGACGCCACCGGCTCAGGAACCGGAACAGACACTGGCTCAGGTACAGACACTGACTCCGGCTCGGCGGCGGCCATCTTGTCCAAAGACCCAAGCTCGGAACCCCCGGAACTGGCATGGAGGAAGTCTTCCTCTTTCTCCTTCGTGTCCGCGAGTGACTGGGTGCTGTTCTCTCCCCGGAATTAACCGGGATCACAGCACTCTCCTCCCTGATACGAGCAACCAACGCAAAACATTCATATAAAGTCATGCGCGGCTCCTCCTCTTCAGCTCGAGAATTCTCATTCAGCTGCCTCCTCTCCCTTTTAGTGCTTATGGAACAGTCATGAAAACTCATACCGCTGGATCTATGTGTGACGGAGTCGTTCTGTCACGAACACACACAGGAATCAGGAAGATCCAAGAGCAGTAAAGTGGTGTTTATTAAAGGGTAATCCAACTCATAGTCATCCAGGCAAGGTTCAAAATCCAAGTAGCAATCCAATCCAATACAAATAAACAAAACAAGAAACAAGCAAAAAAGACAGACCTCAGAAGTGTGGCGACAATATACAACGACTCCGTGACAAACACTAAAACAGACAGGGTATATATACACAAGTGCTGACAAGGTGACGAGAAACAGCTGAAAGACAATGAACAATCAGTGACAGACAGGAATTGTGGGAAATGCAGTTCAGAATAGTGACAGACACCGTGGGGAAGGAGGACATCTAGTGGTGACCCAGGGAACATAAACCAGACACTGTGACATATTTAGCTTGCTTAAAATAATTTTCTCTTGTTTAGTAATTTTTTTTGATTGCAGTCTTTTTCTGATTCCATTGTTTCCTTGGACTTGCTTCTCAGTTCCATGCAATTTTAAGCTTTTCTTGGTTCATTCCATGTTTTATAGGCAACCTCTATCATGCTAAATCAGATTAGCACAGTTGGTTTTAAATTAATCTGGTTTATTTTAGTTCAGGACTCCATAGTCCAGGTGTAACTAATACGTACTTGATCTGTGTTACAGAAAGAAATTTTTTAAGTCACGATTAACTATTCTAGATTAAGGCCTACTCCTGTCTTAATTTAAACCCTGTCCGGGAAACCGCCCCATAATGTCTGGCTGAACAGAGCAAATCTTCTAATTTAACATTGTGGCTGACAGGGGAGGGCAGGGTGTTGGATCCGTTTTGGCTGCGGGGCAGAGCCGTCTGAAGGTCTGAAAACGAAAGCGAGAGAGCGCGTCAGCGATAACATTGGAGTGACCGGGTATGTGAGCAGCCTTAATGATGAAGTTGTGAATAACTGATTGCCAGATTAAATGACGCAGAAATGGCATGATCATCTGGCAAGATGATCTACCTTTATTGATAATGGCAACGGTGGCTTCATTATCGCAAAACATCAGAATGCTTTTCCTGGACCACTCTGGACCCCAGATTACGCTAGCTACGACTAAAGGGTAGATTTCGTAGAGCGCGGAACAGAGAGAGCTGGATGTTGATTTAGGGAATTCGTTAGACCACCTCTCTGCGAACCAATGCCCTTGGAAAAATCCCCCGAAGCCGATAGACGGTGCAGCATCAGTAAACAAATGTAAATCTGCGGAAGATTCAAAAGCCTCGTTGTAGAAAAATGAAATGCCATTCCAATCATTTAATAGACGAGACCAGAAAGCGATGTCGAACAGGCAGCCTTCGTCTAACTGGACCGGATTGCTTAATTTGCGCACGGAATGAGCCAGTGTTAGTAACCGCGATATAAAAGCCCTGCCTTGAGGGATAATGCTCATAGCAAAATTTAGGTGGCCGAGCAGGGACAACATATCGTGCTTCGAGACGATGCGTAAAGAGGAGAAGGTTTCCAGAAAAGATCGAATTCTTATAAGCTTTAATTGAGGAAGAGAAGCTTGCATTTTTTCCGAATCGAGAGATATGCCTAAAAATTCTAGATTAGTAGAGGGGCCCAGAGTTTTCTCTGCAGAGAGGGGAACGCCGACGTCACTAAAAACCTACTTTAATATGTCGAGAATAGAAGAATGGGAAGAAGGGAAATCGATTAACAGAAAATCATTGAGTAAATGCAAAACAAAAGGAAGCTTGCAGACATTCAGCAGGATCCAACACAAAGCTTCCGATAGACTATTGAAGATATGGGGGCTACTTCTACACCCAAAGGTGAGCCTTACTGCGAAATAGAATTTTGAATCCCATTTGACTCTGAAGAGTGGCTAGTCAGCAGGGTGGATTGGCATGGTTTTGAATGCGTCAGTTATATCTGCTTTAGCCAGCCAAGCGCCTTGGCCAGCTAACTTAATTAACTGTATGGCGTTCTCAACCGAAGCGTAATGAAGAGAGAAGGGTGCTAGCGGTATGCATTCATTAACGCTTGCTATTTTTTCGGAATGAGGAGACGACATGTCGAAAATGAGACGTTTTTTGCCAGAGTATTTACGGGTAGCAATGCCGATAGAGTTGATCCTAAAAGGAGAAAAAGGAGGAGAAGTGAAAGGGCCGATGACATAACCTTTATTGACTTCTTTCTCTAGCAGTGCTGAAACGACGTCAGGTTCGTTCATGGCTGATTGCAAATTTTTTGCTATGAAAGAGGTAGTAAGATGTGAAAGGATGCCCACCCTAAACCCTTGGGACAGGCCGGTGATTAGATAGTCAACGAATGATGGATCAGGGTGAAAAGAGAGGTAGCTGGAAAGGTTTGAGATGTTGATAGGTGTAGATGGATGTTTGCTCAGAATTTTTTCCGGAAAGGGGCTTTCCCTCTGGTTTGAGGTTTGTACCGGCATGGGCAGACAGATTTCCTTGCACGAACTACAAATGTGAGCAAATCGACAATTAGAAAGTGAGCAAACAGCTTCATTAAAAAGATTGCATATGGGACCATCATAAGATTCTGTGACCGGGCGACCTGTGCTGTTAGAGTTGAGTCTTACATTTTCAGTACCACAGACAGCGGCCGGATCGTGGCTACTGAAAGTTTTCGGGCAGAATGAGGCTGTATGTCCGTGAGCGCTGCAGATAGAACAAGCCAAGCTTTTTTTCAACCATTTTCCTGTCAGCGACAGGCGAAGGAAGTAGTAATGAAGCCAGGTTGATATCCTTACTTTGGATAATATTTGATCTGAGATGAGAAGATACATTTGTAGCGGCGGGTTAAACGAAACGCCTACCGAAAGCTTCGGCTGGCGTTGATGTGGAAAGATTGAAGACAGGAGTAGCCGGTGGAGCTGAGACATCTTGAAATGGCGACTGACTCGTGAGAAGAGGAGCAGGCTGAGAGGCTGATGTAGAAGGCATGGTCGCTGAGTTATTCCCGGAGAAGGAAGGCCGGGATTGACGGATGACTGGAGAGATTAAGTCGGGATCCGTGTAGAGGTTAGGATTGAGGAAGGAATTTTCGAAATTCGTCATCTTGGACTGTAATCCTATAACCGTTTGTGAGAGGTTTTGAACTGCAGAAAGGAGCTGATGATTTGTGTCTGAAGGGTCAGCGATCTGTGGAGGAGATGACGCCTGCACCGGTAATGATGTTCTTTTTGCTGGGCGAGGTGAGGATTTTGCGGATCTTGTCCTGCCGGCTTGCTTTGGTTGAGCAGTTGATGTTGAAACTTTTGTTTTTGGGGGAGTAGATGCTGGTGGATTGCCCAATGTATTTTGGGCCAAGAGTAAAAGATCTTCTCTTGAAATACCTTCGTGATGGGAATGCCGGCGTCCTCAAGAGCGCTGAGCATACTTTCTGAAGACCTGCTCGCCCATGAAGAAGTACGGCATTGAATGCGGGTACTGCGGCGTGTAGCGGAAGGAGATGGCTGAACGAATTCATCGTCTGAATCGGAATAATCGCAAATTGATTGTGTATCCTGTGACATGGCTTTAGTCGCCAACTGGCGCTAACAACTGGTTGAAACGACAGCATCTGCGAACTCAGACATGTGTAAGTACCACCCTTTTATACTGGGCTATTAAGATATGATTGGATAGATGAGAAGCTAATAAGTGACGAGAACGATTGAGTCTTTCTGGCAGAACTTGCGCTCGGCTTCATTTCTTTGGCAGTTTTTTCCTGGATGGACAAGGTGCTCTTAATTAGGTTCTCCTTAAGGGCATCATCTTCAGCAAAAAGCTCCTCCAAAGGAGTCATCTTGGTCTTCTTGCACTTTTGAATCTACAATGAACAAAAGAAAAAAATTGAAAAACTTTAGCCATTTGCATAGTTTATCCCTGCAATTTTATACCATGCTGTTCTCACCACCTGTAGAGTCTCCTCTTCATCCTGATGAACGGTCCCCATGTCCCTCTCTCCATCGCTATGCTCTGTCAGCTGAAAGTGAAATAAGCAATTTGAAGAAACAAAGGGTTAACATACCTAGGACATGATGCTGGAAATAAGTATTTGATAACTTAAGGTCTAAATGAATTTCACACTACATTCATGTTCATAATGAATACCTCTGTGTCCATAGGATGTGCTGCTGCCAGTACATCCTCCACTTTATGCTTAAACCGAGGATCCAATGCAGTTGCCTCTTCAAGGAAGGCTCTGACATTGAAGATGGGAAGGATCTGGTTGCAGGTTGGACTCTTTTCAGTTGAGACACAGAGTGTGGATGTGTACATAACTCGCATGAGTTGGACAAAGTCCTCTGCTTTTTTTAAGTCCTCATCTGTTACTCTTGCAAGTCGGTTTAGAACAAAAAAAGTTAAGAAAATTATGAATTATTCTTCAATCAGCATTCCAAAAGCTATTATACCTGTCCCTCTCCATTGTTTTTTTTAGCCATAGATCCAAAGAGGCTGCCTGAATTGCTGCATACTGCTCAAGGAACCTCTCAAACATGAGGTAAAGAGAGTTCCAGTGGGTTCTGGCATCAAGAAGGAGAGAGTGCTGGGGAAGATCTACAACAAAAACAGTTCTTAGAACTCTATCTTACTAACACATACACAATAATATCTAATATTAATTAACTAAATGATGATGAGTAATAATTCTTACTCAGAATGTGTTGCTTCTCCCGGAGCACGGTTTTGGCCATGGTTGACCTCTTCATCCAGACAATCACGTCCCGAATCTTTAGGTAATTGTGTACACACTTTGGGCCCCAAGATTAAGTGTGTGCGCAAAGCAGCCTATTTTAATGAGGTCAAGCTTTTGTACTGCCACATTCATGTTGGATGCATTATCCACTGTGATAGCTGCAACTTTGCTTCTTATCCCAAACTCATCTAAAATATCCCCAATTTATTCTGCTACCACTATCCCTGTTTGTGCTTTGTACACAGCTTTTGTTTTAAGGACTTTCTGATTCATCTTTCTCTCGGTGATATAATGTGATGTGACCGTGATGTAATGGTCCTGGCAAATGCTTGTCCAGCAATCACTGGTAACTGCGATTCTGCTGACCTTTTCCAGGTCTGATTTAATTTTTTTCTTTTTCTATGTTGTACCAAGCTGGTATCAAATGATTGGACAGAGTATCCCTGGTGGGTGGGTTGTATTGGTATTTAGGGCCTTTGTCATCTCCCTGCAGAGAAAAATGTACACTTATAATGCTTCACCTACCTAATCATGGTTTACTGTAGTATATAATGTTCTGTTAGCTCTGTTTCTGATGTGCTTTGAGACACAGGCGAATATCAAAGAAGGCTCAAATCCATTGATATTGCTGTGAAAAATTGAGGACCTTATCAAGAAAGCATTTTGCATACATAAATGAAGGCGACTCAACTGTAACAAAAGGATGTAACCCCTTCACCACAAATCTTGTCACTGCCCTGTGACATTCATCCACTCTCTCCTTGCTCATCTTCCCCTTCATGGCTAAAGTGAATGGAGTCTCTTCAAATAAAGATTGTGTTGATTACATTATTAGACCAATAGGTGGCAGCAAGTGAGTGTTAAATTTATTTTTTTCATTGAATCATTCATTCAAAAGATTCGTTCAGAAATGGTGAATCATCCATTAACTAAACTAAAGTATTTATGGAGTATCAAACAAGTATTCATTCAAATAAATACATTTAATAGACTCGACTCGTATTAATTGTCTGATGTATTTATTCATGATCTCTATTTTAAACAAAACAACTCAACAAGAACAATTTTAAACAAAGCTGGTTCTCATTTTATCCAGAATTATGCGGCTCTAATTCGAAGACGAATGTCCGCTCATCTGTGTTTTGTGCATGAGTGTGAGAGACTGCTATTGCTGCTGCTAGTAGCTTTATCTGGTGTGTGGAAACCTGTGGTACTGCTGCTGAGAGATCGCACCGAATCAAATGTGGTGCATTCCTTCAAATTGACCCCGTGTTGAAGCAAATGTTTCATCATATTGGAGGTGCTTCCTCCCTTGCATGAAATGTCTTTCTTGCATGTGATACAATTCGCTGTATTTTCATCTTTTTTTGAAAAGCTTAACCAAACTTTCGAACGTCTGCCGTGCTCCGCCATCGTAAATATAATGTACAGCGCATGTACGGCAGGCAGGTCCAGGCAGATCAATACAACTGTAAACAAATGCTCACTGCCATTCATCGCACACGCGAGCATCACCAAAGTAAGGAATCGATAAGCGGAATCGAAATGTGCGCGTCTTATCGAATCCCTGGTTTTTGGCATTTTGGAACCGGCTAACTGTGTCGGAAACGGCTAGCAGCAGCAGAGTTAGCAGTAGCAATGAAGACAACGAAGGCAGACCTCATAAGTTAAACTGTAACTTTACAGTTATTTCATGATTTATGCAGCAAGATATATATAAATACTGGTTATATAACGTTGGGCTGGAAACTGAAATGACGTAACGTAAGCCAAACCTTACTTTTAATTTAACGTTACTAGTACTTCCTTTTCGTGATATGGGAGAACCGGGACGGCTGAAACACTTTTCAGATAAACACCATTTTAAAAAGAAAATGTTACAGATATTAGGGTTCTGCTTAAGTACTTCATACTGTAAATGCTGATGTAATGTTAGTTTGACATATCAGTGTTGTATGAGCTCAGAGAAATTTGCTGTTTCATTCGTCACGTGTTTCACTCATTATCAGTTCATCCCTATACTTTCTTCTACTCCACTACATTTCAAAAGGCAAATATTATAGCCTACTTGTACACCACTGCAATTATTTGAGAGCGTTAGTTGCTAGTTACTGTACCTTTTCAGTTTTAGATAATTAATACAAAACATACATTTACTGGTCAATTATGACATGTTGTACTTCTAGTGTTTACTTTCCTACCATGTAACTTTGGCAATACTTTTGTTTTGGTCAGACTGCTCAGCTTGGCCTGTCCTCAACTGCGTCAGACCAGGGCTGTGTTTCCAGATAACGATGGATCTTAGCACTTACGAGGATTTTCTACGAGCGACTTTACGAACGTTCGTGTTCATTTCACTTGCGTTTCACAAAAATGCACTTAGCACGATCGCACGCAGCTGTGCTTTAAGTGCTACTTAAGAGTCGCTTTGTCAAGTGCTGAAATGTCACCAATGGCTCGTAATTGTAGCACACGCTTGTATTTTGAAATGTTTAACCTAATTGTTTTCAACTGATGTGCATTTTCTACGAGGCCAATAATCTATAAAAGCACAAACCTACAAGTGTTTACCAGCAAACCTACACCAGCAAAATGGCTGAACCAAAAAAAAAAAAAAAAAAAAAACTTTTTAAAAAAAAAAGAGGAGATTAATGCCATTTTAGAGGAGGTGGTGCTATACAAACATTATTTTCAGCAGGTTTAAGGGAAGTCATACAAATAAACAAAAACATAAACATCTGGGATTTTGCTAGAAAACTGACTGCAACTAGTGGCATTAAAAGATCAGGGAAGGAGGTCAGGAAGAAGTGGCAGGACTTTGCCAGCCTTGCTAAAAGGAAAAGGGCTCTGCAGAGGACAACATTTAATAAAACAGGTGGTGGGACCAATGAGTCACCCCTTCTCATAGCAGAGGAAGAAAATACCTTGTCAATACTTGGCACAAGTGCTTCAGATGGCATTTTGTGGTGGTACTGACATCCATGGAGGAGTAGGGATAACTCAACCTGAGCCTGAGTCAGGTCCTTCATCAGTTTCATCTGCCATCTCCAGGCACCTACCATCTCCTAGTCCTCCAAACAACCCACCCAGGCCTCAGCCTCCATATTCAGTTGTCCAGACTGTAGCCACAACACCTCAGCAGTTTGAAAATGTTTGTAGTTGTTGTCAGGGCATATGAGAGTGTCCTTACTTAACAGGGAGGAATAAGATGAAGAGGTGGTGGAGGACTAGGAGGACAAAGATGGCATGGGACCACATGATGGCTGTTGTGGCAAAAACAATAATTAAACAATCATCATCACTGCATAAGAGACACCAAGAATCAAATTGTATTTTAAACGATATTTATTCTCTTGCAAGAGGCTTTGTCACAAAATCACAGCAGCTACCCCGTGACGTGAGCAAGACCTGACACCCAGCCCAGGAAATTCCCTTCTTGTAGGCTACTCCTTCTTCAAGGTCTTTCCTCTGTAGTTTTCCACTCACCCAGCATGGCCACATTTAGCTGATTTAGAATAGAATGACCCCTCTAACCCACCTTGGCTAAATTATCTTCCATACCTAAAAATAGTTAAAGGTTCTTAATCATTATTTTGCTGTGTGTGTCTTGCTTACGTCAGGTGTACAAACATACATCAATTCCAGAAGAGAAACATTGCTTAAAACCACACAATGTCTAAGAAAGTTAATGAAAAAAAGTAAAATATCAATTTTTCTACAACATGGCCAACCAAGAAATGCCCAATACATGGCTGGTTTTTATGCATATCAGCAAGTCATTGTCAGATTTTTTCCTATTTTTCCCAGTCTTTGAAGCATATCACATCTTTTTTTTTTTTTGTTCATTCATTTAATTTTGATTAAAATTATTAGATTAAATTATTTCTATTTTTTGTTTTGTTTTCTGACCTTTTTAATTATTTTATTTATACATTCATTTAACCAAAAATAATAATAATAAAGTAATAATGTGTACAATAAAGTACAATCAAAACCTTATATTATAATCACATTGCATTTGAATAAAGTTAAAGGTGTAATCTGCCGGTTGTCCTGCAGGTGACCTCATAACTCTTCTTTCGACGCACTTAGGGATTTACTTTACAATTACTCCAGAGCACTCGTAGATCTACGATGATTTTCAAGTGCTACTTAAGTTACGATGTTTTTGGGAAACAGACCGTAATATTAAGATCAGTCGTACGATCGTTTTTACGATCTACTTAGGCTTACGATGATTTTGGGAAACGTAGCCCAGATCAGCAACTCAAGTTCTGCAACTCCCATTCACCAACACAGTGGGAGGACCCTGTCCGACAAGATCATGATTACTGCAAGGCAGCCAGCAGAAAAGATGTGCAGGATAAGATGACTCAGTGTGATGACATTGCCTACTTTTTGCTTCAAAGTAATGCGGATGCTTTGCTCTACACTGGTCTAGATCTAGAAACATTTGACATTCTTTTATCAACACTGGAAGGACATGCCAGTAATTCATTTACAATGCCTGTTCGAGATCAAGTTCTCATGACACTTATGAAATTGAAAACAAACCGTGTAATAGGTGATCTAAGCAGACAGTTTCATGTATCACTGAGCATGGCTAGCAAGATAATCTCATATTGGATCGACAAACTGGAGGAAGTTTTCCGACCTCTAATTCCATGGCTTCCAAGAGAAATTATTCGGGCAACCATGCCTGCAACCTTCAAGAGGAATTTTCCCAGTACAACATGTATTATAGACTGCAGTGAGAGCCTTTTACAGAAACCCAAAAACCTTGATTCCAGAAGAGAAACATACAGTCATTATTATTCACATAACACTGTGAAATACCTGGTAGCTGTTGCCCCATGTGGACTAATTATGTTTATTTCTGCAGCATATGGAGGGCGATGCAGTGACAAATTTATCACTATAGACTCAGGCATATTGGACTACTTAATGCCTGGAGATGAGTTCATGGCAGATAGAGGCTTTACCATAAAAGACTTGCTGTTTGAGAGAAAGGTGAAGTTGGTAATGCCTTCTTTCACAAAAAATCGTGGACAGCTAACAGAGGAACAGGTGACAAGTACTAGACGAATTGCACATGTGAGAATTCATGTTGAAAGAGCAATTCGGCGTTTGAAAGTTTACAAAATACTGTCCCAGGTTGTTCCGATCACTATAGCTCCTAAAATTGAAAAGATTCTAAGAGTGTGTGCTTCTCTTGTTAATATGAGGGAGGATCTTATTCGAAATTAGGGCTGCAGCTATCGATTATTTTAGCAATCGAGGATTCAACCGATTATTCCATCGATTAATCGAGTAATCTGATAAGAAATACTTTTGTTTTATTGAAGAGCTAGTTTAATTTTCGGAAATAGCAACATTTTTATTGCCTACAGTACATTGCTTACAATATCGCTCAAAAACTAAACATATTAAGTGCATTTAAGTGCCATATTACATTGTTTTTAAAGAAAACATTGGTTTCACTTTATTTTGATGGTCCCTTTAACACATTCTGTTGTCTAGAAGTAACATTGCACCTACATGTCTACTAACTCTCATTAGAGTGTTAGTAGAGTATTAGTAGACTGGTAGGGTTAGGGTTAGAATAAGTTGACATGTAGTTGCAAAGTTACTTATAGTCAGTAGAGTGTCTGTTGGAGGAGCATCACAATAAAGAGTTATCAGATATTAAGCAGACAGTACACTAATACTACTTATAGTCAACAGAATGTTCAAAAGGGACAATCAAAATAAAGTGTTACCAACACATTTTCTGAACTGCAATAACAACATCAAACTAAGGCATACATTAAACATACATAAACATTACCTTAAGTTGTGCAACTTAACTTTCAGAACTCCAAGTGTCAACCTGAGACTGATCTGTATATAGGCCTAACGAAGCTTAATAATTTAATATGTGATCCATGTATATACAATATTATATATATTTATATATATATTTTATATATTATATATATATATATATATATATATATATATATATATATATATATATATATATATATATATATATATATATATATATAATAACGTCAAATGAAATGATGCCACGATGGCTAAAACAGTACCAAACGTGTAGAGTGTATGTGAACATTTGTTGTGTTGTACAGCATGTGAATATGTATGCATTTTTTCAACATAATACAAACTGGTATTATACTGTATATATATTAAACTACTTACAACATTCAATGTTATCAACTTTTCAAATATGACATGTGAATGTTTTTCTTTTTATAGGAATATGGTTGGAATCACATTGCATATCTTTTCATAAAAAATAAAGACTGGCAGCATGTTTTTGCTTAACACTGAAAGAATGTTTACTTTACACAGTCTAAAGGTATTCCAATTTTCACTCAGATTCTCTTATTGTATGGCACACATTTATGGTCATGCCACATGTGCAGATGTTCACTGAACCTTGTCCATTACCTCAATGTATCTTTTATTTAGCTTAAACCGTCCTGCAGCATATTCATCTACAAGCTGAGGTAGCATACGTGAGAAATAAAAACCTCTCAATCGCTTGACTTGCTCCCTCACAAATGCCTCATCATACTGCACTGTAAGGGAAACATGCTCTTTGGGTGCAGATAATTGCGTGTATAGATACCCAAAATTTCTACTTAAGTAAGGTAACGAAGTATTTGTACTCCGTTATTTGACATGCTTGGAAATGGATAAATAAAGCATGACTTTGTGTGTATTTAAGAACAGGTAGGCCAACTAGAAAGTATATGGAATTGTCTGACCACTTGGTTACTACTTATGTGAATGTAACATAAGTGTAATGTTTTTGTTTTGTTTTTCAACGAAGAGAAGCATTTCGGCTTTCTCACACATAAGTCTGTTTCTCTTTTCATCAATCACGTTTGATGCCACTGAGATGGGACGTTCGCTGTCTACACTTGCAGGGAGCTGACAGGTATTTGCGTGCAGCTTGGGCAAGGGATAGAAAACGGGACATATTGCTTTTCCAAAACTGCAGTAGGCTCTCATTCCTGGAAATGTGTGGCTCGCTTAGATAAGCATTTACCTACAAAGAGGAATGCAATTTGTATTACAATTTGATGTTTTATTAACAAAGTTCAGGAGGAGCATGTTCAGATAGTTAACCTGATTAACACGAGGGGCCCTATTTTAACAATCTGAAATGCAAGTATAAAACGCAAAACGCAAATAACTTTGTGGGCGGGTCTTGGGTGCTGTTGCTATTATACCGGCGAGATAAATGACTCTTGCGCCCGACTCAAATCTAAAATGGGTTGGTCTGAAGTAGCTTCATTATTCATAGGTATGGTTTGGGCGTAACGTGAAATAAACCAATCAGAGCGTCATCTCACATTCCCTTTAAGAGCAGGCGCGCTTGTTCTATAGCGGATTCCTATTATAACGGCGGATTTGCCAGGCGCGTGCCAGGAGCGATTCACAGCCGAGGAGAATGACGTTCTCGTCAGGGCCGTAAAACACAGAGAAGTGACATTGGGGATGGAGAAACACACCCAAATTAACTTTGGTTAAACAGGCATATGATAATTTGGGTAAATGTGTAAGCTAGATGTATGCTTTTATAATAAACTGTCTATCTATCTATCTATCTATCTATCTATCTATCTATCTATCGTAATAATGTATGATTTGCAAAAATGAAAATTGCTGCTTCTGTATAGATGAGAGAAGTGTATGCGCGTTGTGCACACGCTACATTGATTATGGCCAAGAATGCGCCCTTAAAATAGCATATGAATAACATGCGCAACGCTCCACTGACTTTAAACTAGGTTTTTTCGGCCAGTGGCGGAATTGTTTTCTAAACATGCAAAATAGCATGAGGGAACATTTGCGCCGGAACACGCCTCCTCTTTGCGCTGAACCGCCCCTGCGAGCGCAAGTGTATTTCTTAGTTAACCGACATGCGTCTGTGGAGGGAAAAGTCCGCTGTGCGCGGGTGCAAAATAGGAATGATACATGCGTCGGTGTACAAAGTCAATTGCACTGGGTGCAAGATAGGGCCCGAGAGGTGCACATTCAGTTAATCAACTCATTAACGATAAGAGTAATATAAACAGCAGACTTACCTCTTCGTCGATAGTTTATCAGCATCCATCCACCGCCCTCCAAACTTGCTGCCTGAAATTGAGTAAAGTCAACTTAGCTGTTTAGTCATTTAGTTATTTATTTAGTTATTTAAATTATATTGAACTGACTTTAATAAATGAGTTTAATCTTGAATAACTTATAAAAAGTTTTGCTTAAACATTGCTTAACTTATTTTGATGAGTTACAGTAATGTAAAAACATGTTGTCATGGCTTTTTGATCATATTTTTTACAGTGAACCTGGAACATGAATGTATTGTTTTCTACTCTATATAGCAGTTGTCAAATAAAATGTTATTTATCTGTTGTATTTCTGTTTTTTTTTTTTCTTTATGTTACTAAATGGTTAGGTAAAGCACTTTTGAATATGAGGAAAAAAATTACCTGTTGTCCTACTGGAGAGTCTTTGCATGTCTGATGTTCCTTGGTTATGTTTTCTTCAAGACTTTCACCATACATGTCAAGCAGGGATGTTGTGCCTCCGTCACTCTCAGTGCGTCTCTTTTTTAAAGGCGACTCTTTCTCACTTCTCTCTTTCTCTGTGTAATTTTCTGGTGCTGTCATCTTGTTCAGTTGTCTCACCAGCATTTCTGTTGCTCATTGTTTAGTGGCTTGATCAAAAAAGCGATCTTTATACTTTGGGTCCAAGATTGTTGCCAAGACGTACAAAGGCTTGTGTATATCCTGTTAAGCCGCTGCTTCACAGCCCCCAGCAGAGTAGTTTTTATCGTCTTCACTCTGCTATCTGTACTTAGACTCTTGTTCAGTAAACGTTTCAAAGCCTCAACAGAGGGAATCACGTTTGAAGTCATTGCGGCCTGTGAACTTATTTCTCTTGTCAGTTATTCAAAAGGTTCAAGGATTGTTACTGCATTTTAAATAAGGCCCCACTGGTACACGCTGAATAACGCGGGAAGCTCGTAGTCTGTGCTAACAAACTCGACATCATATAAAATGTACTGTTCCATCGTGTCAGAGTGTCTTGTTGGAGGATCTTTTTTGACAATCCTAGTGCTGTCTGTATCTCTCCGAGTCGGGACATGGCGAGCTGAGAATGTTTGAAGTGTCCGACTATCTTTCTCTCAGCCATACAGTCGGAAATGCTGCGTTGGCTCAGAACTCATTTATTTACGGCTAACTAAAGAGTATGAGCTATGCAGCCAAGACTGTTCAAACCACAATCTTCCATGGCTTTCGCCATATTTTGGCCATGATCTCGCATCATAACATGCACCAAATCTTTTGTTATGTTCCACTGAGCTAACATGCTCTCAAATGCACACGCTATAGCAGCTCTGGTGTGAGAGCCTGGGCATTCTTGTGCATGCAGTATTACTCTCCTCATCTCAAAGTTTTCCTCAATTCACTGAGCAAAAAGGCTCAACATACTCACTGGACTTACGTTGGAACTCCATATGTCAGTAGTAAAACTTATATCAGTAACATCAACAATGCTAAAAGGTTGGTCATCAACTGAAATCATTTTCATAACTTTGCATGTGATTGCTTTTGCTTTGGCACTGCTCTTGTCGAATTTCTTCGTAATGTCAAGAGTTTGTTGTACTGGCTTGTTGGTAAGGGCTGCCGCTGTTTATTTGGCAGTGACTTTTGTCTGATAGTCTTTATAAATTTCGGGATGGCGAAACTTCATATGGCTTATTAAATTAGTTGTATAGAAGTTTTTTGTTCTACTGCCTCCTCGCATTAACTCACAATGGCAGCTGTTGTTGCAAATTGCAATTTTGATGTCCTCTTTTTTCACGGTGAAGAACTCCCACACCACCGACATCTTGTCTTCACTCTAGCATAAACTCTTTAAAAGCAAGCGTCTGCTGCGTTCGATCAAAACCCTCTTGGCCAACAGCGTGCATCTGAAGTGGTTCAACTGGCAGAAATAATCCATAATTTATCTGTATTAATATATCGTACATGCCTCCACCTGTGCTGATCTGGGTAGATTATCTGAACATGCTCATCCTGAACTTTGTTATTAAAACATGTGTCATGCCAAGAGTGATGCATCTTGATATCATAAAGAATTGTATCAAAATGTCCCGCAAGTGCATCTTTTCCAAAGGACCCAGAAGGAATTTGTTGATGATCTGTGCTGTATGATGGAGCACCATGTCACAAGGCAAGAGTGATAATGTGGCTCGGAGATCATTACATTGAAATTTTGCATCCGTGGCCAGGCAACTCCCCGGATCTTAATCTCATATAGAAAATATGGTCAATCCTCAAAAGTTGAGTGGACAAGCAGAAGTTCTCAAATTGTGATATTGTGATCAATTCCGAGCACTAATAAGGCAAGAATGGATCTTCATCAGCCAGGATTTGGCCCAGAAGCTGATATCCAGCATGCTAGAGCGAATTACAAAGATTATGAAGAAGGGTTAACACTGTAAATATTAACTCTTTGCATATATTGTTAGTTTTTGCCAATAAAAGCCTTTACAACTTATGAAATGCTTATCAATGTTTTCCAGTATACCATAGAAACATGAAAAAGCAAACCTTGTGAAACACAAAGTTGGGTTTCACTTTATTTTGATGGTCTATTTAACAAATTCTGTTGACTATATGTAATGTTGCACCTACATATTTCACTCTATCGCCCGTCTGAAAGCTAACAACGTCATTGTATCGAACATTGTATTTTATGTTGTTCAATGACTTCAGAATATTTCACCAGAGGCGCCAAATTTTATTTTGGGAGATTTTAATCATGTGTCACTTAAAAAGACCCTGCCAAAATTCTATCAATACATCACATGCCCAACAAGACAATATAAGATGCTGGATCTCTGTTATGGGACAATAAAAGGGGAATATAAGTCTGTACCATTGTCAGCACTGGAATCTGCCGACCACAACTGTGTGCAGCTCCTTCCTATATATAGACCCTTATTTAAGAGAGACAAACCTCAGATGAGTGAAGTTAAAATGTGGTCCGAAGACTATATTGCCCGTCTGCAAGGGTGCTTCTATTGTACGGACTGGGAGGCGTTCAAAGACTCTTGTGAACATATTGACGAACTGATGTTGTATGTTCATATATAACTTTTTGTGAGGATATGATTGTGCCTACACGTAAATTTAAGGTTTTCCCAAATACTAAACCATGGATGTCAAAATCAGTCAAAACAAGTTTGCAGAACAAGAAGCTAGCCTGCAAGCAGGGGGAAGGCTTAGAGAGGGCAATAGCGAGGAAGGACGTTAGAACGGAGATCCTTAAAGCTAAGCAAGCATACAAAGTTAAGTTAGAAAATCATTTGACAGACAATAATTTAGGCTCAGCTTGGTCTGGTATGAAGAAAATTGTGGGATTACAGCATAATGTGAATAAGAGCACTGTGTGTATTGATGGTTTTAGATCAAATGATGACCTTTCAAATGCTCTTAATAGGTTTTATTCAAGATTTAAAAGTTTTGATTTTAAAGATGAAGTAGAAGAATTACGATGTCTGTGTAAGGATGATTCCCACATAGTCTTAAAACAGGCAGCAGTGGAGAAATTTTTTCTCTCCACTAAGGTGAATAAGAGTCCTGGTCCAGACTACATATGTGGGAGAATATTAAAGCACTGTGCAAAGCAATTAACTTCAATATTTTCTGATATTTTTAATTGGTCACTATGGGCACAAAAGGTACCTAGCCTGTGGAAAAAGTCTATTATTACTCCTGTTCCCGAATGCAATAACCCTAAAGTGTTAAATGATCTGAGACCAGTTGCCCTCACCTCCTTAGTAATGAAATCATTTGAGAAATTGGTGAAGTCTGAGATATTGAGTAAGACTGGACAAGCCCTCGATCCTATGCAATTTGCATATAGAGCGAATAGAAGTGTTGAGGATGCTTCACTCATGTTGTTAAACTTACTGACTAAGCATCTGGAGGGGAAAAATACCCATGCAAGACTGTTGTTCATTGACTTCTATTCTGCTTTTTAATACTATACAACCCCACATCCTAGCCAGAAGATTGCTAGAGTATTACAAGTTGAACCACAATTTAGTGGGATGGTTACTGGACTTTTTAACTAACAGAATGCAGAGGGTAAAAGTGAATGGTAGCTTTTTAGATGTATTATGTTTATCCACAGGATCCCCTTCAAGACTGTGTTCTTTCACCATTACTATACATTTTGTACACCAATATGTGTCAAAGCTTACATGAAAACAGGATATGTATTAAGTTTGCTGATGACACAGTGATAGTGAGTCTGCTACAGGGGGAATACTCTGGCCATGGTCCAGTTGTGGATGATTTTGTGACCTGGTGTGATGATTCTTATCTAAAGTTAAATGTTACCAAAACAAAGGACATGATCATTGATTTTAGAACACATGCTGTTGATCACGTCACTACGACTATCAAAGGACAGGTTGTGGATCGTGTGGAGAGTTATAAATATCTTGGCACAGTCATAGATTCAAAACTGTCATTTGAGTTGAATTGTGAAATGGTCTGCAAAAAGGGTCACCAATGTTTGAGTTGCCTTAGGAAACTTGCTAAATTTAACATTGACAGACACATGCTGACTTTGTTTTACTTTGCTTTTATTGAATCTATTATGCCATTTTCCATTGTGGTGTGGTATGGAAGCCTGTCAGTGAAGAATAAGAACTCCTTAAACCAAATTGTTAAATGGGCGAGTAGGATAATAGGAGTAAATCAACGGAATTTAGGAAATATTTATACAAATCAGTTGTACCGGAAAGCAAGTGCTGTCTTGTATGATCAATCGCATCCCTTAAGGAATGATTTTCAGTTACTCTGTTCGAGATGGAAGACTAGAAGGTACAGTAATACTTTTGTTCCAGTGGCAATTGAAATTTTAAATAATATGAGTAAGAGAGATGTTTTAGTATTTGATAGTTAATTTGGATAGAGGATATGTATGTGTCATGGTACAGCCTGTCATGATGGTTTTATAAACCTGTAAATCTGTATGTGAAATGTTTTTATGTTTCTTATGTCTTCTATGTTTTCTTTTTTGGATGACCGAATTCTATATCTGCAAAACAAATTTACCTGCGGGTATGAAATAAAGATACCTTACCTTACCTTACCTTACCTTACATATCTACTTACTCTCATTAAGAGTGTTAGTAGAGTATTAGTAGACAGGTAGGGTTAGGGTTAAAATAAGATATTGTTGGCAGATATTAAGCAGACAGTCTACTAATACTTGAATAGGAGTTAGTTCACAGGTAGTTGCAAAGTTACTTATAGAATGTTCAAAAGGGACCATCAAAATAAAGTGTTACCCAAAATTGATCTCACTGCCAATACTTTTGGCCATGGCTTGTTGGTTTTTGCACTTTGTAAAGCTGTTGCATTATTGCTCTTCTGAAGACTAAAAACTTTACTGTTTAATGTTATGTATCTGTATTATTTTTCTTTATTAATTTTCATAATCATTTCATAATGTATTTTGTCAAGTCAGAGTTTTATGTGCATGTGTTGAATGCATCAGGAGACATAGATAGCATGGAACCATGTGAGGATCACATGAGACAGGTAGATGAGCTATATTTTTGCTTAGAGGTGTACAATGTAAATGCATGACATATGTACCATTTTTAAACCTAAGCAACATAGTTTGTTACCATAAAAGGAAGTTGCAAGTCGATCTGTAATGTATATAAGCTCAATCTTACTGTACCACCGCAGAGAAACCTAAAGGCAGAGAAACATAAAGGAAGGAGAAACCCAGAGAAACTGTTTACAGCTACAGTAGTATGATGGGGTGAGAAGATAGAGAAATGGGGAACAGAGAAATCTAGAATGAAGACCACCTCTCATGTAGCCTTATTCGTATATGCCTGTTTCTCTCCTATGCTGACACATGTATTAATAATAAATCTCTTGGCAAAAGTAACTGGTGTAGCTTCCGTGATTCAACCATAATGGGGGAAGGATGATGATTTTTTTTTTTTTAAATCTACATCTTCCTTGGATCATCATCTTTGATTTGTTTGCTTAATAAACATCTGTGCTGCAATTAGATCCACTTCTCTTCCTTCGCCTTGACATTGAAATGTTCCAAGAGTCTCCATGATTCTGTATTCATTCAGTGAGAACTGTAGATCTAAGCTGTCTTCTCTGTATTTTAGTAATAATAATGTGAAAAAAAAAAAAAAATGAATACAAATAAGGCTGAAGTTCAGAGGGATGTCAGAAAATTGGCCGCAGGAGTAAGGTCATGAAAACTCAATTTAAGAAGCCATATCTTTACAATTATCCATTAAAATTAATTACATTTAATCATTTAGCAGATGCTTTTATTCAAAGCCACTTACAAATGAGGAGAACGGTGGAACCAATCAAACCAACAATAGGGCAAAAATATGTAAGTGCTGTGACTAGTCCCAGTAGCAAGGTTGTCCATAGTTATTAAATATGAGGAATGATAAAAATGTACTAATAATTAACAGCTTACCCAGATCACAAGTCTGTTTTACATATTGATTATGCAAACAATCTTGCATATTCGGTAACAGCAGCAGTTAAAATGTTAATGCATTTCAAGTCATTTGTGGTGCATTAGTTATTGATTAGTTTCACATTAATTATGAAGCTGTATATAGATTCTTAGTTGTTTTCTGAGAGACATGAAAAAAAGTAGCTCCTGATTAGCTACAGATGATAGTCAACTATGCATTCAACTGTGTGCTATTAATAATTCGAAAGGTTTGTAAATTCCTTCATGTTTTGATTTAATATAAATCCACCAATGGGAACCATTCACAATGCCACACTGGTTAGCACTGTTTGACAGTGTTACTTTATACAAATTTGTGATTTATAAATCATTCAGTCTCATGATTTTCAATAGTTCTAGTTTTGTTGTTGTGCTGTTGATTGTTTTCCTTATCTCCTCTTGGAAAACTCCTCTGAGTTGTGAAATTTTAGCAGTGAGATACTTGTTCTGAAGCGTTCTGAGGTTGTTGTCTTTATTACATTTATCATGGTTGTAGCAAAATGTCAGGAAAGTATTATTTTACATTCAGTATTATTTTTTTTTAAATGTTATCACTAAATGTAATTTATATTCCACACTAGTAACAGTTATTTTTAAAACATACAGATGCACCCATTATGCATGGGTGACTGAAAATGCACAATTTATCTGTCTACAAAAGCCAGATTACTTTAAATAATGAATAAAAGTTTTTTTTTTTTTTTTTTTTTTTTTTTTTATAGGTGGGGGAACTGCTGTTCTGGCTCCTCATTTTCTCTAAACATCAGATAAAATATGCAGGAGGTGTGCATATGACCCCAGCATCTCCATGCAGATAATGACAGGAAGAAGCAGTGTCTAAATGTTTACACAGCAGATGTCTACTAGTACTTGGGGTTGTCTTCAGGCTTGACTGCCTTGACCTGGTCCTTGTGGATGTCTTGTCTCTAGTGATCAACATCATAAAGTATAGTAGGAGAACTTTTAAGAGCAGTACTGTCAGGGTGTGGATTTCTGGTGCTGGTTTAGAGATTTAATTTACTTAAAAAAAATACTGACAAAGTGAAACTGAATATAGGCTAGATGAGTGAATAATTAGTAGAAAATTAATTCAATTAAAAAGTAAACATTTTCCTGCTCATGCAAGCATCTTCTTTGTGCAAGGAAAATTAAAAGTGTGTAGCCCACATTAAATGAAAAATATTAGAGAAAGATTTCTGTGTGGAAGGGG
Organism: Vimba vimba; assembly: GCA_022828995.1. Lineage (NCBI taxonomy): Eukaryota > Metazoa > Chordata > Actinopteri > Cypriniformes > Leuciscidae > Vimba > Vimba vimba. The sequence goes on from CM040833.1 coordinate 29,987,941, forward strand.
AGTAAGCTTCACAGTTCTAACAAAATAAGAAGAACATTGAAAATTAATGTTATCTGTCCCAAGTGTTACTAGTTTACCCAGCATGTTTCTGACATTTATTTTGTTGGGTTGTATTTGTGCAATACAGCAAAAAGAAAAATGAATAAATAAATAATGTTACAAAATTATGTCTTATAGATGAGATTTGAGCAAAACTGTGTGACAAGGCTATCAAGTTTTAATGTAATTGCATAGAGTAGTTCATTTTGGTCCTCTATTTTTCCTCTAGTAAGATCTTATTTTGTAAGAGATGGAAACAATATCCTTAAAAGAAACATTTAACTGTGAGACGATTTTAATTTTATGAGTTTAAATAAAACACTCTTTAAAGATTTACTTTTTGTAGTCATTTTAGTGCAAAAATGAAGTGACAAACATTGGTGTTAAAAGTCTACAAATCTGAGCTACAAAGCTGTGAAAACACAATATTGAAACACCCACTCAACCAGATTTCATTGTTGATTGTTTCATGATGTTAACAGGTGTGAAGGCAATTTCAAGGTGGACTGACCATTCAGTCAAGATCAAGTCAAATTTATTTGTATAGTTCTTTTCACAATACTCCTAGTTTCAAAGCAGCCTTACTGTTTATAATGCTTTAATGTGGTTTTATGGCTGGGCAATATGTAACAATGGTATAAATGACCCTCTGAATTTAAATTTAGCTATATTGGTATTTAATTTAGACCATTTCTGCAGGTTACATTTATCTCTGTACTGTAACTCTATATCTCTATATATGATCTTTAGATGTTATAAGAAAATTGTAAGGGATTAGGCTATATCAGTTGGAAAGATCAGTCCACCAGTGAGGAACAGTGAAGGTACTGGAAAGTGATTTTGTGCCTGTATCTGTGATGTACCAGAAGGCACTGCTCACACACCGACTTCAGGCTTCTGGAGAGGATGAACATTTGTAAGAGGAGTGGCTATTCTGTACCGAAGCATCAATGTTTTGAACTTGATTGAATTTGCCATTTGTCCCATCTTTGCTCACAATCAGTCCTCAGTTCAGTTAATTCGGGCGGTCCCTGCCAGTTTACTGCTTCAAGGCCCTGAACATTAGGGGTGTAAATCGGACAGTTCATCACGATACGATATGATATCGATTCTCTCAGCCAGCAATACGATATTTGCCAATACCTCAAAAAAGTTCTGCGATCCGATTATGATTCAATTCAATTCAGGACTATATTGATTGATTTATCGATATTTAGATATTATGTTTTTACACATAATATATATTAAGTTTACACAACCAGTTACATTTTTATTAACTCACAAATGCAACCAAAATATATAACATGAACGTTTAATTAAACTCTTTGAAAATTGCACGCCCTCTCCCAATTGGGACATTTATTACAGAAGAGTTGATTTGCAAAAACAGTTAACTCTGTTCTTGTTAATTTTCATAAATCATGTTTTTTAATTTTTTTATTGTGCACTCCAAGTAATATCAATTAAACTGCAGCTGGGTTGTTTTAATTAAGTAATAATAATAATAAAAAAATAAATTAAAGTTCATTGAAAGTATGTTTTTTATATATATTAAAAGTTTGTTTTTTAGCAAAAGCAGAAACTCCAATAGTCATTTTTTGGCAAAAGCAAATAACTCCACATTTTATGTTTCAGAGTTAAATAAAACCAAGTAATTGCTATAATATGTAATAAAACACTCGGTTAATCTTTGTAACGTTAATCTCCTCAGCTGACATAGACGCCTGACAAACTTTGTTGTTGTTATTACACGCCAGGCACGGCGTCATGGGTGGGCCTGACGGGCCTAGGCCCACCCACTTTTCAACAGGCCCACCCAAAAAATAACTAAAAAATAATAATTAATATATTCTAATTTTGTCAAGAATTATAAAAAAAATCGTCAATAAGCTCATATAATTTGTACTAAAATAGTCTAAATGTTTAGTTTTAAAAACAATTTTAAAAAGCTGGCTATGTCTATTTTGATGTTTCTGCGCAAGTTCAGCAGACAGTTCGGGTTTGTTCCGATCACAGCTCGTGAGCGGAGAGCGCATTTCTGAATATTCCGCTCCGCTCGTTCATTCCGCAGGGTCGCTCTCTCAACCCAGAATGGCCTGCTGTTTCGAAAATATGTGGAATAAGGGCTGCCTCCGACAAAAAAAAAATTCTAGTCGACTAGTAGTTGTTCATTTAAGCCATTCGTGGACAAATTGCCGCTTTATATTAATTTAATTACTTAAATAGGCTGGTACAGGATAATAAGCGTTATGACCGCACGCATAAAGCTTGCCACAAAGAACCGGTTAAAGTAATGATTATGAATGCGTCTAAATTAGCAAGGAGACATTTAATTGTTTAGTAATAAACTGGTGTTTTCTGTGTCGCTGCAAAGATGAAGTTGACGATGCGGACTCGCCATGAACGCCAGAGAGAAATGCACATTTCATATGCATTATAATCAGAGAGTAGCCTATAGCCTATTTATTTTGGTTTTAATATTTTCGTTTAAAAGTAGACATTTCAAGCTTTCTGTAATATATAGCCTATATTTCTCAAATCTGTGAGGCACAAGCTGAGTTTCGGCGCCTTCCAGTTCACATGCAATGCAAGTGATCGTGTCGGCGCCTTATTACATTGTCTTATTTATTAAATACGGGCAATTGATTGATAAAACATTGATCAAAATTAAGATACAATTTATACAAAACGAAAATCTTTTAAAAAAGAGTTTTCTATAAAACAAAACTTAATGAAGTCGTCAAAATCATGTTTTACCAAAAACAGCGCCGTTGCTAGGGCGCCAGCGCCTCTGCCTCTCAGCGCCTCTGCATCGTGAGTGGATGATAGCCCTGAAGACGCTTAGCAATGATATACCTTTAGTGGTAGTATACCTTTAGTTAAGTTATACCTTAAGAGTCTTCGTAGCGAGCTAAGAGACAATGTTATCGGAAAATGCAGCCCAGGTATGATGCGTAATGGAGATTCTAATTCCTTCTTTGGTCAGAACCATGGAGAGCGATCGCGGATAGGTCTGTCCTATGCACCGAAACTTTTAACAATGCAACAAAATATTTAAAGAGCATCAAGCTATTAAAATCTATATTATGTATACGCACAGATAATATAACAGTAGGCTATATTAGTCAATATTTTTTATTAGGTTATAAGCATTGATTGGATAACGTTTTTTTTTTTTTTTTTTTTTTTTTATTTAACGTTTTTAATTTAAGGCCCACCCACAATTGGTCTGGCCCATCCAAAACTGGAATCCTGGCGCCGTGCCTGTTACACGCAATACAGGGAGCTTTTCCCTCAACACTGTAACATGCTGCTTTAGCAAGTTTCCATGAAAAAGTTTCAGCTTTTATTTTGCTTTTATGCCCCGAAGAAGATATCACGAGTTCATCAAGTTTGTTGAAATTATCCATCATCGATCACTTTTAGTCAACTGTGACGAAACTTCTCTCAGCTAGCACGTCTTTTCAAAGTGATTAGCAGCCTTGTCACCTGAGCTAAATATTGTGCGCTGATTTGCTAAAACGGACTTATCGGGTTGTGTTCACAAACAACAAGGGTGCTTGACGGTTTCTGATGTAAAACATGAACTCGGGATGCCTTGACAGTGGACAATACCGGCTTTTGTGACAATGTGTTTAGGGTTCAGTCAATCTTGTCAGGCGTCCATTTCAGCTGAGGAGATTAACGTTACAAAGACACCGGCAGTCATTATGGCGAGTACGCATAGACGGAGGTTACATGAGGATGTGGAGAGTGTCAAAATTAAGGTACCTCATATTGATATTTTACGTGTGGCATCGATGCATTGTATCGTTAGATGTTTGATCGATGCATCGATCCATATCGATGTATTGTTACACCCCTACTGAACAGACTGATTCAATGGTGGCAACTTCTGCTTATCGTCCCTGAGTGGGTCCTGAAAACTATAAGAAAAAAGGTTGCAGGATTCAGTTTGTTTCCCGTCCACCCTGTTTCTATGTTATGGTGGCAACGAAGGTGCTGCATCCGATTTTAGATCTGAGGGATTTGAACCATACTCTTTGGACATACTGGTTCAAGATGCTGACCCTCAAACTCATTGAGTCATAAATCTAAACCAACCGTTTGTGACGATAGATCTAATGGATGCTTACTTTCACATCAAGATTCTTCCAGAACACAGGAAGTTTCTCAGGTTTGCTTTTGTGGCAAAGCATACCAATATGGAGTTTCATTCGGCCTAGCCTTGTCCCCACGCACCTTAAACAAGTGCATGGATGCTGCCTGCTCTGGCTCCTCTGCGACTCCAGGGCATTTATGTACTGAATTACATAGATGATTGCCTGACACAAGCTCAATTGGAGGAGTCAGCGGCACAACATCGAGATGTTGTGCTCGCTCATATGAAGCATCTAGGACACAGGCTAAACCTCAAGTATAATGTGCTTTCTCTCAAACAGAGAACCACTTATCTGGGGGTAGTGTGGGACTCGACCACAATGCAGGCACATCTGTCTCCTGGATGTGTAGATTAAATCCTAACCACTGTGAGAGACATCAAGCTAGGCTTGGAGTTTTCAGTTTCAAAAATTCAAAGACTGTAAAGGTCTCATGGCAGTAGCAGCCAATGTTATTCTATTGGGCCTACTGCGCATGAGACCAGTTCAGGCTCAAGAGCAGAGGTTTTCATCCTCTCATAAAAGGATGAGTCATAAGAGTCATGTGTCGCGGGATATGCGCTCTTCAACTTTGGAAGACACCAGGGTCCTGGCACTAGGGTCATGTTGCCATCTCAATTCTCTAACAGTGGATGCCTTATGGCAGAGGTAGAACAGAGCGGAAGTGGATCTGTTTGCCTCTGAGGAGACAACACACTGTCCCTTCTGGTTTTCCCTCACACCCCCTGCTCCATTGGGGCACAGGCATGGCTGAAACAATCCTAAAATATATAGCTACTTCCATCGAAACGTGGGACTCTCCTTGGGCCCAGTGGCCTTCGGAAAAGATTGTGGCTGCGCTAGAGGTGTCAGGGTTATGTTTGTTTTTGATCTGTTTCCCTGTTTTGTTCATGTCACATGTTCCTTTGTTCAGTTTCCATGGTTACCATCATTATTAGTTCATTGGTTTCAACTGTATGTCATGTATTAGCTCGTATCAGTTTGTTATTTAAGCCTCACCCTTGCCTTCACTCTTTGTTCCATTCTCTGTTATGTTGAGATGTGTTTGCACTGCCAGTTTGCTTGTTTTTTGAGTAAGAATTGAACTTATTAGTGTTTTGTGAGAATCTGAGTCTTCTGTCTTCAGCTTCCCTGCATGCATCGTTACAGAAGACTGGACCTCAACTGAAAGATGGATCTCAAATTACTGCCAATTACAGTGGTCACAGTATCTCCAGATCCAACAACAGCACCACTCAAAATGGACAAAGCGGGTGAGATCTTGTGGTCCATTTATCAAAATGGCCGTCAACGCCCTTCCAGAGTCTCGTCTCATCGAGGCCGCCGCAACCACGCCTAAGCCCGTTCTAATGAGAGAAACCTCAGAGACTGTTCGGTTCCTTGAGTTAGCTCTGGTGAATGAAGCGCTGACTATTGTGGCCAAGGCCATGTTATGGACATTAATCGAGCTGCCTTGCTGCTCCCTTTGCAAACAAACAACCGGCAAATGGTTGACTGTGTGGCGACGTGGCAGTCTTTCCAAAAACTTCAGGCTTGTGACCATGGGCCATATAAATGCACTTTCCCACATAGGAAATTTTATCTGGCCCAGCTCTGTTCCACAAAACCCCTTTTCCCTCTGCCCACATACCGCAAAGAATGATGGCCCTGTAGTGGCCCAGATCTGGATTTAAAACTAGGACCACAAATGGTCTATAACTGGCTTGATTCTCAGCCAATTAATGACCCATAACTGGCCCTGCACTGGGCCTGAATATTTTTTAGTACTGGCAGAGATTATCCCAAAGATTTGGATTACAGCACAGGAATTTAATACTTTTATGATCATTTTATTGCGTTTGTGGTTTATTTTACACCACACCATAATAGTAAAATTATTACAGAAATGACAGTTCTTTTCATCTTATCTGCTTTCTCAAGGGTTTTCGGGTTGGTGTTCTTTCTCAACTGTCTATTTCCTATTTAGCAAAAAATTTGCAGACTGTCCTACTTGAACCTGAAATGGTTTCCTGTCTTCTATCAAAAATGAATTGAATAGAGGTTACCTCATTGGACTTTTTAGGTCCCTTCCTTTTTTTCCATTTCGAGTCAATTCGATCGGCATAGCAACACGCAAATATTTAGGGAAAATGCGTCTTATTTTTTGACATACCGTATTTTTCGGACTATAAGTCGCTCCGGAGTATAAATCGCATCAGTCAAAAAATGCGTCATGAAGAGGAAAAAAACATATATAAGTCGCACTGGACTATAAGTCGCATTTATTTAGAAATTTATTTCACAAAATCCAAGACCAAGAACAGACATTTAATATGGAAAGGCAAGTTATTCAACTACACAGTAGCACACAGAACAACAGGCTGAGTAGGTATCCGGTATGTTAACGCAACACATTAACAGTTATGCAGCTACACAATAGCATAAAGAACATATACCTGGGAGGCTGAATAGGCTAAATTAACATAAGCCAGCGAGTCCAACAAGCAAGTTACCAGTAAACAAGTTCACCAAGCTCCCGCAATCTCATTCCACATCACTGAATCCATTGAATTTTCTTCATCCTTGGGTGTGGCTTCTGAACAACTCCGCCATAGAGCGCCCTCTCGCGGCTGTAGACGGTAATGTTTTCATCTCAGTCTGAATTAATTTTGATATATAAGTCGCACCTGACTATAAGTCGCAGGACCAGTCAAACTATGAAAAAAAGTGCGACTTATAGTCCGAAAAATACGGTATCCTATTATTTAATATACTCCAATAGCTTTGCAAGCATTAACGAATGCATTGTTAATTTCCGCTGACCACATACATTTGGATGGTGCTTCTGGGAGGCATCCCTTGGTGTCTCGGTTCTTGCATGGTGCCAGACGTTTGAGGCCTATCTGCCTGTCAGGATTTCCCTCCTGAGACCCAGCAATGGTCCTAGGAGCCTTGACAAGCCATGTTTGAGTCATTGGAGTCAATCTCAGAAAAGATGCTGACTCTCAAAGTAGCTTTATTACTAGTCTTGACATCCAAAACACTAAAACTGAAACACACACAATCAAAAACACTAAAACTTCTCTGATCAACAGAGGGTACACTTGTTAACACAGATCAACTATTGTTAACCTTCCTTGGCAGAGCAAATGATAACACAAATTACTAGCACTTTACGCTAATCTTCCCTGCCTGAAACAGAGGGTAACCAATATTCTTCTCTGCCGAAACAGAGGATAACAATATTTTAGCATATGATGCTAAATCTTCCCTGCCTGAACAGAGGATAACCAATTCTTCCCTGCCAAAACAGAGCATAACCAATATTAGCACATAATGCTAATCTTCCCTGCCTGAACAGAGGATAACCAATTCTTCCCTGCCGAAACAGAGGATAACCATTATTAACACGTAATGCTAATCTTCCCTGCCTGAACAGAGGATAACTTTCATCTCTAAAAGAAAACTTTAGAGGATAACTTAGTTAACCAAACTCTACAGCTGTCTGTTAACTCTTCTCTGACGGCGCAGAGGATAACAAATTTGTACTGGTCTTAAAGGTTATTTTGGATAGAGTGGCACTCACCAACCCTTGGTTGTACAGAAAGATTCAATCTGGAACTCAGTCAGATCTTTGTTGAGCTTGAAATTTCAATCTGGATTCAAGTGAGTAGCTCTATCTGGGTCACGGCACCAAAACTGTAGGAAACTCAGAAGTGAAGACCAGGAGACTTGGTTGTATCTTCAGCAGGATTCTTTATTGAGAACACAAGCTGTCGGTAGCTGCAGTCATCAAGTCTAACTAGGGGGACTTTACATTGTAGTTTATATACCTTTCAAGGGGGAGGGATTTACATAGAGGTGGCATGTAAATGAGGTACAGGAGTCAGCTTGTTACCTGATCCCATCATCATAACAGTGTCATTCAAATGCATAGATTTGACAATGACACTGTTCAGGAGGTGCATAAAGACAAAAGGTTAATGTCAGACACCTGGGTTGCTTGACTTAATCTTCTTTGAATCTCATCATCTATGCCTCAAAATGTAAAACACAGTGTACAGAACTTTCTCCATTTATAAACTATTGTATTGGAACCTAGATGTAACATTTTATAAATTTGTAATAAAACAATACCAACTGGACTTTTTCTAGAGAGCTACTGTTCGGACGCTCTTGCTTATTGCTCCACGCTTTGCTCTATCGCTTTTTATATTTTTTTATATTTTTATATTTTATCTCCTTTTATCACCTAATTTTAACTTCAGCAAATCAGCTCAGTGCTCAAACGACAAAGCTTGGATTACTACAAAAAAGCTGAATTCTTTTATCCGACCAGCCTCCCACTGAAAGCCATCAGCTTACATTCCAGGGAAAGGAAAATACAACTGCCTACATTCAAAAGGATAAGAGAGAAAATGCCTCTTCTGGTTCAAGAATCTACTTGCTGCACAAACTGCCACAGACTTTCACAAAGGATTGCAGTTCTTGAAACAAAGTTACTTCCAGGACCACAAAACCAGACGGAAGATCAACAGAGCTTCGTCATGGACGCCCTCAGCATACAGCCGGTGAGTCCCATGAATCTAGTACTCTTCGACAGGCCATACACTGAGTGTAGAGAAACAAGCCGTAACTGATTGACATACAAATCAATGGCACAAACAGGGAGCGAGACCCAAAGGCACTCGAGACATCAGATTGTCACGAGCATCACATATTGCCGCAGTAGCATCCTCTACCCCAGATACAGCTCTGACGAGGATTGCAAACCCTGGTTTCCTGCCACCGCCTATACACCTTGAGAACAGATTTGAAGAATAAATTAATCTAGATGTGGAATCCCCAAGCGTGATGAATGTGATCAAACAAAGATTGAATCAGCCAGTAGCTAACACTGATGCTAACCGGCACTCAAGGTCGAGCAGACAGCGGCACTCAGCTCAGAGCACAGCCGAGCACAGGACTCTGATAATGGGTGACTCCATAATCAGAAACATTAGAAGCAGGACTACAACTACGTGCTGCCTTCCACAAGCAACAACTTCCAATGTAAACAGGGAACTTAAGAACAGATGAAACATAAGACTGCAAATCGGCTTATCATTCATGTGGGGAAGAATGATATTCATAAAGAGCAGTCAGAACTCCTTAAGAAGGATTTCAATGAACTTTTTTGAAACAATTAAAAAACTGAAAGTTCAGACATTCATCAGTGGACCACTCCCAGCAAAAGGAACAAACAGGTTTTCACGGTTGCTTGGGCTTAATACATGGCTGCAAAAAACCTGCAATATAAAAGGAGTAAAACACTTCAATCTTTTCTGGAGTCAGAGACAACTGTTTCAACAGGATGGCCACCACCCAAACAAACTTGGTTCAAGAGTGTTAAATGACAGTATATATTTCTCCCTCCATCATCCTTCTGCAGTGTGTGCCAATCCACACAGTATGAATGACCACAGGACTTCACTTCAGCACTTGAATGGACATGCGGTTGACATATCACACAAGGACAATGATAACACCATGCAGCCACAACAACCTCTGCTCACGGACACAATCTCAGCTAAGCCCTGCCCACAGAGCTCACAACAGACAGACTGTGACATATTAGAACTTCTCCAAGATTCAGCACCCAAGGACGACTTCCTGGAAAACAGCCAGGAAAACCAGGACAATATATCACAGCCTCCGATAACACCAGAGCAACAGCCCCTCTCACCAGACATATTATCCCTCTCTCCAGCATCTCCACTTCTGTGCTTCTCAGAGAAAATGGAAGAACTGGTGTATGCTGGAACCAAACTATCCCACTCTTTTGCTGAGAGCCCTCAGATATCAACCAAAAAACGTCAGGCCCCGCAACCACCAAAGCCTGCAGGCCCAGCTCGCCCTCTCCCTCCTCCTGTGAGAGCTCTTCTGCCTCTGCCACAACTCCAGGGCCCACACCCTCCCCCATCTGCTCGAGGTGAACAAAAAACAACTGATACCAGCTCTCAGTAGTGATATGTGTCGGGTCCCTGCTATGATAACAGTAACTTTCTCAAATGTTTACAAAACAAGCGGGAACCCAGCGTGCCTGTATCTTTCTCTATTGGTGTTCTATTACATGATAGAAAGTCTAAGGCCTTCAATAGCTGTAAAGCAAACCCAACTAATCTGGTGCCTATTACACATCAAACTAAGATAGCTGTGGGGACAAAAAGTAAGACTGTTAAGTTAGCACTTTTAAACATCCGCTCACTTAAAAATAAATCACTTCTAGTCAACGACTTAAGAACCACAAACAACCTGGATTGTATGTTTCTAAATGAAACATGGCTAGAAGACAGCTGCAGTGCAACAATCCTCAATGAAACATCCCCTCCTAACTTTACTTTTATGAGTGTCTGCAGAGCAGGTAGAAGAGGTGGGGGTGTATCTGCTCTTTTTAAAGATGTCTATCAATGTAAGCAAATATCATTTGAGAATTACCCATCTTTCGAATATCTGGGTATTGTGTTAAAAGGTGCTCCACGCATTTTACTTATCATAATTTACAGGCCTCCAAAATACTCTCCAGCCTTTGCTGAGGACTTTACTGAACTGTTATCAACAATTACCTCAGAGTTTGACTGTTTTGCTATTGCTGGAGATTTTAACATCCACATAATAATAGTGATAATGCAGAAAACAATATGGCAAAAGAAATCAAAACTGTTTTAAAAACTTTTGATCTGACTCAGCATGTACATGGACCCACACACAATCGTGGACACACTCTAGATTTACTCATCAGTAAGGGTCTAAACATTTAATCGATTGTTATTAAGGATGTAGCACTGTCTGATCATTTCTGTCTTTTCTTAGATATATTGATCTCTCCTGCCATTGAAGCTAGATCTGTGTCTGTCAAGAAGAGATGCTTAAATGAGAACACTAGTGTACTATTTATGAAGGTTATATCCTTAACACCAAGCATATCTGCTGACTCTGTTAATTTTCTCCTTGATTCTTTTAACTCAAAAGTTAAAAGTGTAATTGATGATATTGCTCCTGTGAAAGTCAGGAAGAAGAGTGGCAGACTAAAAGCACCTTGGAGAAACTCAACAGCAGTGCAAAATATGAGAAGACAATGCAGAAAAGCAGAGCGCATGTGGCAGAAGACAAAACTTGTAGTCCATTATAACATCTACAAAGACAGCATCCATGCTTTCAATATGGAACTAGCCAAAGCTAGACAGACTTTCTTCTCGAATATTATAAACACCAACTTAAACAACACACACACTCGTTTTGCTACTGTAGAGAGACAGACAATAGTCCTTCTGGGATAGTCCTAAAATGGTTCAGGTCATACTTAGATGGGAGAGGTTATTATGTGAGTATAGGAGACCATAAGTCTGAGTGGACATCCATGACATGCGGAGTCCCTCAAGGCTTAATTCTTGCGCCATTCCTGTTCAACCTGTATATGCTCCCACTGAGCCAAATAATGAGAAAGAACCAAATTGCTTACCACAGCTATGCAGAAAACACACATATCTACTTAGCCCTATCGCCTTTACAATTACAGCCCCATTGACTCCCTGTGCCAATGCATTGATGAAGTCAACAGTTGGATGTGCCAAAACTTTCTTCAGCTAAACAAAGACAAAACTGAAGTCATTGCATTTGAAAACAAAAAAGAAGTTCTCAAGGTGAACACATACCTTGACGCTAGGGGTCTAACAACTAAGAATCAAGTCAGGAATCTCAGTGTGATTCTGGAGTCAGACCTTAGCTTCAGTAGTCATGTCAAAACAATAACTAAATCAGCATACTATCATCTCAAAAATATTGCAAGAATTAGATGCTTTGTTTCCAGACAAGACTTAAGAGAAACTTGTTCATGCTTTCATCACCAGCAGGGTGGATTATTGTAATGGTCTCCTCACTGGCCTTCCCAAAAAGACCATAAGACAGTTGCAGCTCATACAGAACGTTGCTGCCAGGATTCTGAGCAGAACCAGAAAATATGAAAATATCACACCAGTCCTCAGGTTTTTACACTGGCTCCCAGTTACATTTAGGATTGATTTTAAAGTATTATTACTGGTATATAAATCATTCAATGGCCTAGGACCTCAATACATTGCAGATACATTGCAGATATGCTCACTGAATATAAACCCAACAGATCACTCAGATCATTAGGATCACATCAACTAAAAATACCCAGGGTTCACTCTAAGCATGGTGAGTCTGCTTTTAGCTACTATGCCAGCCGCAGCTGGAACCACTTTCCAGAAGAGATCAGATATGCTCCTACAGTAGTCACATTCAAATCCAGACTCAAAACACATCTGTTTAGCTGTGCATTTACTGAATGAGCACTGTGCCACTGTTCATCCGACTGATTACACTGTATTTTATCTCTGCCTTCTCCTTTTGATTCTAAACTACTGTATTCTTCCTTTTGATTCTAAACTGAACTCAAATGGCACTGATTGATAACCAGTGTTTTGTGAAGGGTATTGTAGTAGTGGGGGAAACCCAGATGGTCCTGATGACCAAATTTGTGAGCAAGTACTCACCTTTCTGTGGTGGAGTTTGAGAGGGATTGACTCATGACAGTCAAACTATGGTGACTAGTACAGATTACTAGTCTGGTATGGATTATCAAGAGAACACTGTGGTGACTACTACAGATTACTGGTCTGGGTTGGTACAGATTACTAATCTGGTGGGCTCAGATAATCCACGGTATATGAAAATCCACAGAAGAATACCGACTGTCATGGGGAAATCTCAGAGTCAAAATAAGATACACCGGTGTTTTGCCAGATGAGAAGTTTATTTACTATTTTAATTCATTTTACTCTAATTCATTTTATAACTGTATCATTTATCTCTTTTAATTCCTTTTATAGCTGTTTTAATTTCCCCTGCTTTTATTTTGTGTCTATTTTCTATGCAAAGCTTTATGAATTGCTATAGTGTGATTATTATAATTCCTTTCTATGTAAAGCTTTTGAATAACTGTCTGAATTTTCCTTGCTTTTATTTTGTGATTATTGTTATTCCTCTCTATGTAAAGCACTTTGAATTGCCATAGTGTATGAAATGTGCTATATAAATAAACTTGCCTTGCCTTGCCTAGTGTCAAACAAGGCAGATCAACAGTGCAGACATAATTGCATGGTGATGTAAAATGTAAAACATTATAGAGTTGAAGTTCCAGCCCAAATAATATACAGACCTATGATATAGGTCATCATGATATAGACCTATACCACAACTGTGATATCAAATTATATGATTTTAAACACAGCACATACAGCACACATGTCTTTTAATATAAAGATGAAAATGTTGCAGTGCAAGACTATAAATTCAAAAGATCCTGCTTTGTGGCCCCTGAGCTTTTAAAAGTTGGAAAGCCCTAGACTGCACTCTTAACAATATATGTTTTGAATCTGTCTTACAGTAAACAGGAACAAAAAGAGTGAGACCTTGAGACAGATGCTCTGATTGGCAAGGAAACAATGAGCCAGGGCTCGTTCTCCACAGAGGAGGTGTTGCCTAGCAGCAGTAATGTGGCACTCTGCTGTATGTGTGTGTGCTTGTGTCCGGTAAGAATGGATACAGGTCTGTAGGACTATTTAATGAGTATTGGCGGTAGCCAGAGATGTATTATCCCTCTGAATCACAATTTGGGATGCAAACAAGCAATGAAAATATAAAATGCACCTGAGAATAGCAGAAATAGCTCAGATTAAAGTATCTATACTCACAAACCTATAAGTGTTTTTTAATGAGCACTTCAGTTTTCCTACTGCATTCCAATTCTAATGTGTATTGATTCAGAGAGATGTTCGGCAGGAACATTGGTGATTTATTGTTTCTCCCTCAGTCATTCTCTTACCAGGTTTAAACCCAGATTCAGTAATTAACAGCCATTAACTAGTGGGTCTCTTGTCACCATTTTGCACAAAATCTCAGTCATTACTATTGGGTTTCTTGCTCTTCAGTGTCACCCATTTTTTTGCTGCCTTTAAGTCCTTCTAGGGATCCCCTACTTTCATTTTTGAAAGGCATGATTATGATGTGAGTTCAACTGACTTTGGTCAGATTAGAATAGAGTAGAATTGAATTGAATGCAAAATCCTAATTCTTTCTCTTCCAAAACACAGGAAGCTTTTATTACTCTTGTGACAAAATGAAGCGCAAAGGATGTGCATAATGTGTGTAATTTATGCATTTTCTCATACTCTGCATGTTGAGGCTGCATGTTGCCTCATAAACTCTCTAAATGAGTAGAATTAAATATTGCAGGGATATTGTTCTTATGTGGGAAACGCATTTTTAGCTGACTTTTTAAGGATGCACAGATTTTTTAATTCTGGCCAGTACCAATAATTACTTTCATGTAATCAATTACTGCTACTGTGACAGAATAAATGAAGTAAGTGGTGGTGATTGACACTTGTGACCACCTATCAGTGAAGAGTGCCTCCTTTTTAAGACCTGGTTGCTCCTCCCCTTTCTGTTTGTTGACAGTAGCTGCAGCCTGTTTCCCTTGGCTTGCTTCACTAGTGGATTTGACGACTGCCTCTCAGTTTATCAGCGGGTAATTTGAATGCTGTGTACTTTTGCCTGTGAAAGCATAATAGAGCAGGGCATCGTCCATTTTAGGATTCTCTCTCTCATTCTTAACGATCATTGTTCTTAGCTGTCGCTATAGTTACAGCCCTTACGCTTCTCTTCTGCCGTGCTGCAAGAACGCAGTTATCTCTCAACTAAAAGGGGATTGTTGTTGCCTGGTTTCAAGTGTCTGGTCCATTGTTGTTTATTTTCTATTATCATTTCGAGGTTCGCTCGTGATAACTGGTGCTGAAGCACAAACTATGTGGTGGCTTCATGCCAGCCCTTTCTCCTTTGGTGTTTGAATTGTTTCTTTGTTTTTCCTACTATTTTGAATATTAGTATATTGTTTATTGTGATTTATTTTTATGATTTACCCATCACTGTTTTCTGTCTAGTTTAGTTTAGTTTATTGGTTTATAATAACGTGGACAATCCCTTTTAATAAAAAGAGCAGCTTTAGCCTCTACGGCTAATTTCCAGCTGTTTTGTGACTAAATTGTGATCTTAAACTGTGCTTTAATTTGTTTTATTTATCTATCTTTGATTTTTCTTTCAGGACCTGAGGTCCCACGGGTGAAGGATCTTTTGTGGTGGTGGTGCTTCTTCAACGTTTGCCGTGTGACACTTTTTGAAGTGTTTGGTTGTGATCTGAGTGCACGGTGGTGTGTTTGGAAGTGCTTTTGGATAACTATCTCTGGTGATCACTCCTGTGGGGAACCCAGCCCTGTAGGATGGTGTAGTTGGTTTTGAGTGTATGTATTTGTTTCTTTATTATTTGAAACAGTTTCGGCCACGAACCTTTAACAGTTAGAGCCCTATCTTGCACCCAGCGCAATTGACTTTGTACACCGACGCATGTTTCATTCCTATTTTGCACCCGCGCAAAGTTCCTGGGCGGTTCAGCGCAAAAAAGGAGGCGTGTTCCGGCGCAAACAATCCCTGGTGCTATTTTACTGTTCCATAAAACAACTGTGCCACTGGCCAGAAAAAACCTAGTCTAAAGTCAGTGGCGCGTTGCGCGTTGTTCATTATGCTATTTTAAGGGCGCATGCTTGACCATAATGTATAGCGTGCACAACGCGCATACACTTTGATTCTCTAATCTACACAGAAGCAGCAGGTTTCATTTTTGCAAATCATATTATTACAAACGATAGATAGATAGATAGATAGATAGATAGATAGATAGATAGATAGATAGATAGATAGATAGATAGATAATAAAATGCATACATCTAGCTTACACATTTACCCACATTATTACAGTATATACCTGTTTAACCGAAGCTAATTTGGGTGTGTTTCTCCATCCCCAATGTCACTGCTCTCTCTTTTACGGCCGTGACGAGAGCGTTGCTCTCCTCGGCTGTGAACCGCTCCTGGCAAATCCGCCGTTAGAATAGCAATACGCCAAGGAAAAAGCGCGTCTGCTCTTAAAGGGAATGTGAGATGATGCTCTGATTGGTTTATTTCACGTTACGCCCCAAACCACACCTATGAATAATGAAGCTACTTCAGACCAACCCCTTTTAGATTTGCGCCGGGCGCAAGAGTCATTTTTCCCGCTGGGAAAATAGCAACAGCGCCGAGACCCGCCCACAAAGTTACTTGCGCTTTGCGCTTTGACACTTGCGTTTCAGATCGTTAAAATAGGGCCCTTAGTGTGTTTTGTTGATTGTCTTTACGTTTCTGTGAACTGTATAGTTTAGTCTTTATATAAAGTTCTTTTTGTGTATTATTTATTTTTGGTACCGTTGTTGGAGAGAGCTGTGAGACGTTACAGTTTCACTGAGGACACTTTAAAGTGATTTCTTCCTCCTTTTTAAATTAACTTTTGTTCCAATAAAATCTTTGTATTTTTTTACATTACCCACATTTCTTGCCTACCATTCATAAAAGAGAGTCGAACCTGTGTCACCTTTAGTGAAATTCTCAAGGTGGCGTAGTCGAATTTTCTACAAGTAAAAGAACTTGGGCTTGTGTTTTAAACCTGTACCGCTCCGTCACACTACTATAACTATTATAATATTTATAAGTAATATTTATCGAAATTAATAAAAAATTAACATTAGAGAATACAATCAATCATTTAAAGTGTTACGGAATGGCTGAATCAAAGTGGCACACGATGAAGGATAATTCCAGGAAATAGGTTTTTAATCCAAACCCACAAGGAGCAGGAAGAGAATCTCAGGAAACAACCATCCAACATCATCGAAGACAGACAACTAGACTGTACAAGACTAAGGGCGTTTTCACAACTGAAAGTCCGCACCAAGGTCCGAAACAAAGTTCATGTTTTGATACATTTTTATACATTCAGTAAGTTTTACTTTTTACATTCCAATTATGCGAGCGCACTAAAGAACTTTACATGACATACTTGCGTCCTGTCGTCATCATCTATGTGGGCTGCACCATGGATTGGTTTGTAAACGAACGTGCGTCTGATGTCAGCGTGTTGTCAAGTCAGCGGGTAACTTTGACAAGAATGAAAAAAAGAAAACAACTTTAAGAATGAATGAACAAACGCATATCGTTGCCACTATACGGTTATTGAGGCATTACTACCTGCAGCACCAACTATACTCGAGGCTAGTTCAAATTCGCCAAATGAACATCCTCGTTGTGCGAATATTTTATCGTCGCCGACAGGAAAGGAGGAGAAGACTGTAAGCAATCCTGCAAGAACCACCGGAACTTCCTGTAAATGGTCTGAAAGTCCGAACCATACAGAAAATGCTTTCACACTAGAAACGAACCAAACCTTTGTTCAGTTTAAGACTACCTGTTTTCGTCTGACCAAATTTCGTCTGTGTGGTCCAGGGGAGGTTTCACACCTGTAATTTTTATCCGGATCAAACTGAAAAGTCAGAAAATCCAGCCCAAACAAGGTAGGTGTGAAAGGGCCCTAAGACTTAAATACACAGGTGACAGGGAGGAACTGATTACACAGATTGACAAGATAATTTACACAGCGAGGAACTAGCAAGGATGGTGACCATGAGAACAAATGAGTGTCAGGAAACTTAACAAAAGAAACAAAGAAAAGAGTCCGAAAACAAACTGACATGTAACAAAAAGGGTCTATAACCCTTTTTAAATTGTTAAATTACACAATAACCTGTAGAGTGTTTATTTACACTAGGTGCAAATAGCCCGGCCACAATTGTCTGGTTGTTCAAGTCAAAATGACAAAACAAACTCACTCCAATGTGCTGTAAAATTTACTGTTGCGAAATCCAGTAATTTCAGTCTGAATCCATGTGAGAGTTTTGTGAGAGGGCTAAATAGTTTCCCCACACAGATTTCACTCATGTGTGAATTTGCCGCTCAGGAGTGTGTTTCCCGAAACCATCGATAGCCAACTATGGTCGCAAGTTCCATTGTTATCAGCATAGATCAACAAGTCTGTGTTTCCCGAAACTATAGTTCTAAAGAACATTCGCAAACAGCATCGCAAAGTTGTGTGTTTTGAGAGACAGCTCTCGAGCTGTGGTTAGAAGCAGAGTTTCTTTTTTGCATGACATGTGGACTCAATCAATCCTTATCTTGATGAGCAAAATAAGCAAGCTGACATTCTGTACAATCGGTGTCTTTTATTTAGAATACATACAAATGTCATTTACATCTTTTAGTTTGTCAAGAGATTAAAAGCACTGTTTTCGAAAAGGTGCATGTGCGTTCATGTTCTAGTATGTAAGATCAAGCCTATGATTGACTCTGGAAATAAAGCAAAATAACTGAGAAAATTAGAATTAGTCCTCAGGTGCCATGTCCGTAATTTATAGCAAAATGTTATTACTCCTCCAAGTTCGTGACATCATTAACCAACGTGGTTGAACGACAAATTTGAGACGGTATGGTTTCGGGAAACAGTTGTGACTAGCTAGCTGATTTCTTCAATGATGCATCGTACTATGGTAGTGAACCAGCGAGTTACGTTGTTGCACGGGAAACGCATCCCTGATCAAGAGAAAACTGGTTTGAATGTGACTTTCTGTGTGAGTGAAAGAGCTGTTAAAGGGCCCCTATTATGGATTTTTGAAAATGACCTTTCATGTAGTGTGTAACATAGCTCTACGTGAATGAAAACATCCTGCAAAGTTTTAAATCTGAAAGTGCACCGTATATAAAGTTATTGTCTTTCAAAAGTCGACTCTGAGTCAATGAAATGAATTGTTTTTCAAACAAGTCATAAGCCGTTTCGTTGTGACGTCAAGACGAAACATTAGAATATTGCCTGCCCACTTATTGCGTGCGCAGACACCAGGGAAAACTTGAACCTCAAACCAACAGCTGATTCCTGTGGATACTGGACAGCATCATGTCGAGAAGATGCTGTGATCTACCATGTGAATGTAAAGCCAGTTTTTCACTGCCCAAGGACGAGCATGTGAAGAATCAGTGGTTAAAGTTCATCTTTACCACAATATCACAGCAGTATAATCCTAAACTTTTGCTGTGTTCCCTTTATTTTACTGAAGACTGCTTCTCAAATCTCAAAGTTCACAAACTGCTTGCTCTTGAAAGATGGTGTTCAAAATACTTAGTTTTGAGTTTTATATTGTGTAGGTCTCCTGCTAACTGGCTAACTCACGTTATCACTGTCTTACTGAAATACTTCTGCTAATCAGTTGTGTGCCACGATTACCTATAACTGTGTCTATTAATGCAGATTGTCTGTCGTTCTCACTACTTTGAGGAAATATTTGTTTTACCAATGTTTATGTTACATCAGATCATTCACTCTAGAGCTTGGCTAATGTATATTGTATACATGCACTGTTAATGATACAGTTTCCACGTGTTCACCGCAATTATATTAGAAACATACTCTGTAAATAAATTAGTACAAGTAAAATAATCGGTTTGTTGATGGACATGCACTTGTTAATGCTGATGGTGAGGAATTACAGTTGCAACATAACATATAATGTACCTCAAACTGAGTAGTGTATCACTGAGAAACACTGCTTGAGTCCTGCTTGAGTCATCCTTGCGATGGAAGTTTGGGTTGAATAACAGTTCTTCCAATGTTTCATCATCAGACTTGCGCTCGCATTGATATGGTTAAATCAACGTCATTGTTCTTACTGTGGTTAATTTACAGTGTAGAAAGCCTCAGGACAAGCAGAGCTGACGTTATGGCAAAAAGCGGTTTTGTTTTCGACGCGCTGTACACGGTAGGCCAATCACAACAGACTGAGCTGTCTGGCCAATCAGAGCAGAGTATATCGCGGAAAGGCGGGATTTAGTGAGATTGATTCATTTGACGAGTCGTTTGAGAGTCATTGAAAATGTGATGATGTGCAAATGTATATTATGAGGAAATTAAACAGTTTTTTTTTACCTTTGATGCATGTAAACATGTTGTAGTAGACTCCACAACAACATTAGGAAACTTTTAAATAGCATAATAGGGGCCCTTTAAGAGCTGTACAGGTAAACCTCACTCCCCTGGCCTCAAGAGGCGCATTAGCGACTGACGCTAGAGGTTGCGGTCTTTAGCATGTTTATTAGTGTTAGTTGATTCCCGCTCTGAGCCCAATATTATCTGTCTGCAATTCCGGAGGCCACAATTTCAGGACCGCAATTGCAGGACCGCATTTCTAGGACCCTAGTTCCCTTTCGAAGGGAAGTCAACACTACGTCATTGACGCTTTGGGGAACGCCTCAGGCGTGACAGGTGTTTGAAATCAAGTATCAACTCACAGCAATCATGTTGACCGGCGACAGCCCGTGCATCATCAGCTTGAATGATGAGCGCACGACCTGGATGTATAAAAAGGGCGCCTTGAAACCATGACAACATCCTTTTTGTCTTCAGGGACTGCTTTGTTTGTTTGAGAGCGTTTTCTCGAGTGCAATCGGAAAAATGAAGCGTACAGAGAAGAAGAGAAATTCCTTCCGCAAGTGTGCCGACCCGTGTCCCAGATATCTGACACCGGAGGATTCACACGATCTGTGCGTGTTCTGCCTGGCTGAAGAGCACGCGCGGGAAGCTCTCAAGGGAGCTTCCTGCGCAAACTGTGAGCGTTTTTCTTTGAGAACGCTCCGCTCTCGTCTGTCCCACTTCTTGAGGGAAGTGGGCGCGGCATCTGAACCCCGAGGTTTCGGTCCCGCTCGGGCTGAGGCTCGGCGGCGCTTGAGTTTGTGGGGTTCTCAGATGGAGCTGGTAGATCAGCTGGAGAGGGGCGTTAACCTCACGGATGATCTGCCAGCTGACGAGGGTGAGTTACAGATCGATGTAGAAGATGTTTTGTCTCTTTCTGATGGATCTGTAACTTGTTCTCTACGGGTATGTGTCGATGCCGCCAGTAGACGAGACGTTGGCCAACTATCTCACCTCTGGTAGGACAACGTCACTGGGAGCTCCGACCCTGCCATCAAAGCCGTTGAAGACAACATCACGCTTGAATGGCAGAGCGTACACGGCAGCAGGTCAGGCAGGGGCGGTTCTGCACACCCTCGCGGTCCTTCAGGCCTACCAGGCCAACCTGCTGCGGGACCTCGATCAGGGGGACGGCCTGCCCCCTGACACGGTAGCAGAGCTGCGCCGCACCACGGATTTGGCTCTCCGGGCCACCAAATAGTCAGCTGCTTCCATCGGTCGTGTGATGGCGGCTATGGTGGCCACGGAGAGGCATCTGTGGCTTAACCAGGCTGACATCAGGGAGAAAGAAAAAACCTTTCTCCTCGATTCGCCGGTTTCGCCTTCCGAGCTTTTCTGACCTTCCGTTGAGACGGTGGTCGATAAGTTCAGGGAGGCGAGGGCGCGCTCTGCGGCATTTAAGAGCTGCATTCCGCGGAGGTCCTCGGCCCAGCCCAGGCAGGCGGGAGGGCCTGGTCCGTTGTGGTCTGAGGATCACAGACAGACCCAGAAGGCCAGTGTCGCTTCCCGTGCACCCCCTCCTCCTAATAGAGGGAGCAGGGCGCGCAGGAGGCGTAACTCCCACGGGAGGCAGGATCTCAGGGAGGTGATCCAGAGTAAACGTTCTCTGACCGAACGTTAGACATCACCTCCCTTGATTTTGCCTCCTAACCACCATCACTCCCAGGCTCCTCCTACATCAGGCCTGGGGCGGGGCCCATGATGAGTTCAGGAATTCTCTGATGGCCCGCTTCAGCTTGGTTGATAGGAGCGCCTTCCAATTAGGCTTGTAAAATAGTAGTACTCAGGCTTCTGAGTTTCTGAGTCCTGGCGTGCTTCATTAAAGAAAAAAATCCGCACGCCGCAGGTTTTATGTTGAGTGAAAATGTTTTGTGCGCAAATAACATTTTTCCCTTGTTTTTCAGAACTCGTCTCCTGTACAGAGCCTGGGACATGTTGGTAAGCAGGTAATGTATTGTAAAGTGAGCTGAGCTCCCACATACTGTGATAGCCAGGTTACAGGCCTCACCAGGCCTTCTTGGTTATGAGCCTACGCATGTCAGGTCACAGGCCTCACCCGGCCTTCCTGAATGTGAGCTCCCACATACTGTGGTGATCAGGTTACAGGCCTCATCCGGCCTTCCTGGTTATGAGCTCCCACATACTGTGGTCACCAGGTGACAGGCCTCACCGGCCTTCCTGGTTATGAGCTCCCACTTACTGTGGTGATCAGGTTACAGGCCTCACCCGGCCTTCCTGAATGTGCCGGCCTTCCTGGGTATGAGCTCCCACATACTGTGGTCACCAGGTGACAGGCCTCACCGGCCTTCCTGGTTATGAGCTCCCACATACTGTGGTCGCCAGGTTACAGGCCTCACCGGCATTCCTGGTTATGAGCTCCCACATACTGTGGTCACCAGGTTACAGGCCTCACCGGCCTTCCTGGTTATGAGCTCCCACATACTGTGGTCGCCAGGTTACAGGCCTCACCGGCCTTCCTGATATGAGCTCCCACCTATTGTGGTCGCCAGGTTACAGGCCTCACCGGCCTTCCTGGTTATGAGCTCCCACATACTGTGGTCGCCAGGTTACAGGCCTCACCGGCCTTCCTGATATGAGCTCCCACCTATTGTGGTCGCCAGGTTACAGGCCTCACCGGCCTTCCTGATATGAGCTCCCACCTATTGTGGTCGCCATGTTACAGGCCTCCCCTGGCCTTCCTGAGTATGAGCTCCCACACACCGTGGTCGCCAGGCCTTCCTGGTTATGAGCTTCCACATGTCAGGTTACAGGCCTCTTCCGGCCTTCCTGAATGTGAGTTCCCACATACTGTGGTCACCAGGTTTCAGGCCTCACAGGCCTTCCTGAGTATGAGCTCCCACATATTGTGGTCGCCAGGTTACAGGCCTTACCAGGCCTTTCTGGATTCGGAATGGCTAAGTACACGCACTTTCGTTTCGTGTACTTTCTAAAATCCATATTTATGGTAAGGGTTATGCGCTGTACGCTTCGTTCCCTTTTTTACGTGGCTCAGACTCCGGTTCTTCACCTCGAGTTCCACTCTAGAGGCGTCTTGCAGTCACAATGTTTTACGACAGACGCCTCCCTTTTAAGCTATCTCCCACATTCTGTGGTTACAGGCCTCGTTAGGCCTTTCTGAAGGTAGCCCCACATTGTGTGGCTGTCAGGTTACAGGCCTCTCCGGCCTTCCTGAGTATGAGCTCCCACATATTGTGGTCGCCAGGTTATAGGCCTCACCAGGCCTTTCTGGATTCGGAATGGCTAAGTACGCGCACTTTTGTTTTGTGTACTTTCTAAAATCCATATTTATGGTAAGGGTTATGCGCTGTACGCTTCGTTTCCTTTTTTACGTGGCTCAGACTCCGGTTCTTCACCTTGAGTCCCTCTCTAGATGCGTTTCTGTCGCAATGTATTACGACAGGCGCCTCCCTTTTAAGCTATCTCCCACATTCTGTGGTTACAGGCCTCGTTAGGCTTTTCTGAAGGTAGCCCCACTTTGTGTGGCTGTCAGGTTACAGGCCTCTCCGGCCTTCCTGAAAACGAGCTCCCACTTACTGTGGTCGCCAGGTTACAGGCCTCTCCGGCCTTCCTGAAAACGAGCTCCCACTTACTGTGGTCGCCAGGTTACAGGCCTCACCCGGCCTTCCTGATATGAGCTCTCACGTACTTACCCGTCTCTGTGATCTGGAACTGAATGGTTTCTGCCAGCTTCGCAGGCCTTGGGTTTCTGGATGCCTTATCCAAGGCAACTTCCAGAGGCTCTGTCTCGGACAGACAGGCAATGGCCAGACTGTGTATCTTAGTTTAGATCACCAGGCCAGCCTGGTGGCATTTCAGGAGGCATGCTCCCCTGAATAGTGACTGGCTGGGAGTCCCTTGGGTCCCCTAGCCACACTCCCTAGAAGGGACCCCTTCTTTTGGAAGTTGTGGTCCTAAGCCTTTGAGCTGGCCCAGATATACCCTCCATTAACTATGTTCTGGCGGTTTTCTTGGTTCATTAGCTTGGGCTATGACCGGTAGGGAGTGCTGTCACTGACAGCCCGATGTGACCTAAGGGTGAGTGGTTCCAGTGTTCTCTGAATTACTGGTTCTGACAGTTGTCGCTGCCTTTGGGCATGCACTCCCCTCAGCATTGGACGTTCCCCAAAGCGTCAATGACGTAGTGTCGAGTTCCCTTCGAAAGGGAACGTCTCAGGTTACGACTGTAACCTATGTTCCCTGAGAACAGGGAACGAGACACTACGTCTCCCTGCCATGCCTCGGGGCCTGCCTGCAACAGTCCCTTCCGACGATAGGATGTTGTCATGGTTTTAAGGCGCCCTTTTTATACATCCAGGTCGTGCACTCATCATTCAAGCTGATGATGCACGGGCTGTCGCCGGTCAACATGATTGCTCTGAGTTGATACTTGATTTCAAACACCTGTCACGCCTGAGGCGTTCCCCAAAGCATCAATGACGTAGTGTCTCGTTCCCTGTTCTCAGGGAACATAGGTTACAGTCGTTACTAACATAGGTTACTAACCTGAGACGTTTTTTTGTTGTTGTTTTTTTGACAGTGCCACCTACCGAATCGGAGGACCGCAGTCCCAGGACCCTAATTTTGGAGGACCAAAAAAAGTGCAATTTTAAACGTTTTTAAAGGTTTATTACACCCAAATACTACTTTCTTTCTTGTAATTAAACCTGGGTGCTAAGAGCTGAATGTTGAGTAATTATTGTGACTAATTAGCATAATATAATAACTCATCATTTAAAATCAACAAGGAATCATAGTATAGTAAATATTCTTATTACTGTTATTGTGTTCAAAGATTTGGGGGAAAAAAAATATTTTGATGCTGTGGGAACAAAAGTTTATTGAAACTTTCATGTCAATAAAGCCCATCTGAACTGAGAAGAAAAAATAATAGAGAGAGATGCAAGAAATCAGAATAGAAATAACATGTAATTGACATGACTTTTCCTGACCTTTAAATATTTAAAGCCCAGATTGTGAAGTATGCAGCAGCACTATCTACCAACTGGATGTTTTCCCCTCTTTTCTCAATTGTTTCTCTATCACTTTATTAAATTCTTCCACTTCACTGAAATAATAAATGGAAAACATAATCACCACTGGATAACAGATTAAAAAACGGATACATTGGACATTGTGTAAAAAATGACATTTTCTACTCTTACCTGTGATGATAATCCGGACCCGAGAACAAGGCCTGCTCAGCATCATCAGAGACTAATTATGCAGCCCAGCCAGGCCCTATATGATGACCTATCAAAAGTAAATGATTCATTAAAGTATACAAAGGTCTGTACATAAGCAGCATACAGTATAATATACAGTAGGGTTTGAAAGTGCAGAAACACACACAAATACATGATATTGTTAAGCATACCTCTGGAAATAGAACAACACAGATGAACTGCACTTCCGTGAAGCTCAGTTGTGTTGGTGTTCTATGTATTACTGACTTCAGAAAAGCAGAAAGGGTGTCCTGTTGTTCTTCACTGTCAAGGTAGGCAAGCACCTGGCAAGAGGACTTCTGAGGAAACCACTTTGAAGTCTTCCCGTTGAGTACGCCCTATGAGCACAATTATTAAAATTATTTTGTGGTAATAGGATTAAATCCACTCTTTTTACTGTGATAAAAATCCACTCCTTTTTTTTTAATCCCCATAAATCATAAGCAGTGTCTCCCAACGACCTGTTTCAGCCATGGGGCTGGTGTGACATCACAACAGACACAGGCCTTGCCCACGAGTGTTGACAGACACTGATAAACTTTATTAAACTCATCAGTATATTTTTGGCCATCATTCGGATGGGGTCCTACAGTAGGCTTAGTGGTATTAATAGTGGATACATACAAGCAATGACAAATAGGTTATAACCGTAATTAGGGCTGCACGATTTGGGGAAAATGTCAAATTGCGATAATTGAGGTCAATATTGCGATATGCGATATAATAAACAAATAGTTTCATGAGTCAACTTGCTTGGTTCTCAAGGAAAATAAATGCACACACAGATTAGTGATAATCAGCCTAAAGAAAAAAGTTC
This sequence comes from Vimba vimba, assembly GCA_022828995.1. Classification (NCBI taxonomy): domain Eukaryota; kingdom Metazoa; phylum Chordata; class Actinopteri; order Cypriniformes; family Leuciscidae; genus Vimba; species Vimba vimba. Next base: position 30,014,185 of record CM040833.1, read on the forward strand.
GTTAGTCAAGAGCAGTGAGTGTTTTTCTCTGTTCCCTTTGTTCTTTGATTAACTTTAACGACAGATTTTTTTTATTATTGCATTTTAACAAGAACAAAACATAATTTACATACAAGAGTACATATTACCATACATGTCAGGGGTAAAGAAAAATAATAATAATAATAAAAAAAATAGAAAAATAAAAAAGAATAACTTTAGCGACAGATATAATTAGTGGCTACTGTGTACTGTCCCTTTAAGAGCAGCCGCTGCTGTCAGAGACGCGGATCTCACACGCGCCTCATTCTTTCACGAGTCATCACAACTCTTCACGTTCATCATAATACTACTCTTATGTTATGAAGACACTCGACAAAAAGACATTTTGGCATAATTGTGTGTGTTATTGTTCGTTCAAGCTCGAAAGAGAACTGTATTCTGTCATGCTGTTTTGTGCGCACGCACGATATTAGCGCGAGTCTTTCTGTCTGTCACAGTCACAGGCAGCGCGTTCATTTTGGCATAGTGCTACATGTGTGTTGTTCGTTCTACCGCGAAAGAGAAATGAAGCTAGCGCAAGTTCTGCCAGGAAGACTCAATCGTTCGCGTCATTAATTACCTCCTCATCTATCCAATTATATCACTTACTGTAGCTTAAAAGGGCAGCGCTTACACATGTCTGAGTTCGCAGATGCTGTCACTCCAGTACCTCCATCCTCCCCGCCTCCACCAAGATGGGATCTTTCCTCCAACTCCTCTACTCAACCAAGCTGGGTCCTCCCTCTATCAACCCCAACACCATCAGTCAGGCTATCCCTTCCATCCTGAAGACTTCAGATGTCTTTTCCTCCATCCACCCCACCACCACCAGATGGCCCCTTTCCTTACTCCGCCGGGGGGTGAGCGGCGCCCCCGCCTTCGTCTTCAGGCGGGACTCGCAGATTCAGTACCCTCTGAATGCGAGTTATGAACGGGGCCTACGCCAAAGAACCTGATTGCTTGCTGAGCTCCTAAATAAATGTTATTGTTACAGTATTAATTCTCCCGAGTCTTTCTGGTAGAACTTGATACTGGCACGCGTCTATCTGTGTGTGTGTGTCAGGAGGACATTCACAGGCAGCTCGTTCTTTTATGTCTTATCGCGCATGAATGGTTTAAATGCATTTGCATTAATAAGTGTGTTAACAGCGCTAATTTGTTTATTTAATATAAAATCGCAGTATTTTGCGTCATATAATCGCGTAGGCTTGACATCGCGATTGCGATTGCGATACGATTAATCGTGCAGCACTAACCGTAATTAAACTAAACTACACCTGTTCCATCTCCATACAGCATATATAATCTGACTCTGTAGGCATTATTGTCCGACTCCGGGTCGAAATGAACACCACTAAAGCGGGCATACACTGTGCGATGTCTGTGCGATTTCAGCAAGGTACCTACTCACACTGAACGAGTAGATCGCATGCGATGTAAAGCCAAAGCTCAGGATTTATGTGCTAACACTATGCGGTCCGAATGACGAGCTGCGACTTCACTGCTCACACTATACGTGTGAAATATGTGCGAATCAGCGTGATAAACCCTCGTACCGGGTTGGGCCTAGACGATATCATGTATCCAGAGATATTGTCAAAACAAGCATCAGCTATCAATATCAAGATGATTTAGCATTTCCAATTTATGTATTAAATTATTCTTAGTATTATTGTATTGTATTATTATTATCTTTGAGACGTTTTCATATATGTGTGGAAAGGAGATAAAACCAGACCCCATAACAGCAATATTTGGTGTGGCATTTGAGAACCTCTCACTACCACCAGGTCAATCGGATGCACTGGCTTTCTCTTCTTTGTTGGCTCGACGGCTTATACTTCTGAAATGGAAGTCAAATAAACCACCAACGCATGTTAAGTGGGTAGAAAGTGTTATGGCATATTTAAAGTTAGAGAAACTGAGACATTCCAGCCCGTTCTCATCCCAAGGCGTCATAGTACTGACGCTGTTGACATTTTGTCTGCATCAAACGCACATGGCACCCTTTATCGTCAATATAAGACGCAGATAGATATGGGCCAGAAGGCGCCTCCTAGCGGTCTAACCCTAAACCTACCCATATCCGACCAAGGCTCTGTGCGTGTCATATTGACGCTAAAGGGTGCCATGTGCGTTCCATGTAGACGAAATGTCACAAGGGTCAGTATATGACGCCCAAGGATGAGAATGCGTTGGACATTCCATGCAAGGCTCTGTCAACAGATTTTTTTAAAGTTTGGAGGCCTTTCCTTTCATATTTTGAAGATAGATTCAACCCAAACACTAATTGTAAGCTCCCCCCTTAATCCCCCCCCCCTTACCCCCCTTACCCCCCTTACCCCCCACCTAGTAGTTTTTTTTTTTTTTTTTTATGTTTTATTATGTTTTTATTTATGTTTGTTGTATTAGCATTTTAATTTGATGTGACTGTTGTTGAAATGTTTGGAAAATTCAATAAAAAGATTTGTCTACTACTATTGTATTATTATCATTATTGTTATTAGGGAAGGCTACTTTTATTATTAAATTGATAGGCTATTATAATTAAATTGCCACGCAATAATTTCATAGCGCATCACCGCAAAACTAACGCTCTGTGAGGATAATAAAATATTACATAGAAGCTTACTCCTCCTCATTGAAAATTGTCTAAAACATCGATTACAATGAATTATAGGCATATAATTAATTATTAACAGTCTATATGTCCGAACACTGCAATAATTCATCAATGAAAATTTAAAAACAGCTTTATTTTAAAAACATTGTTTAACAAATTAATAAAAGAGGCAAAGTGTACATCGCAGGTGGCTTGGAAGACGTGGGTAATGGTTAATACTTTTTTAAACACGAACTGAAGGTATGCAACAGTAATTTGTAGCTAGTTTGAACTACAGAACTTAATCTCCCTCTTTTCGTTTTTTTTTTTTTTTTTTCCTGCAGATGAAACTTCTGTTTTCGCGCAGGCGCAGTGAGGGAAAAAACACTGAGCTTAGGGCAATCGGTTCGTGGCTCTACTTCAACTGTACGATATAGTCACGAGGAGCGACCAAAATTTCTAACATGCCAGAAATTCATCCGACCATCCGATTGCCGGTCGGAAGAGGTTAATCGCCTCTCGTTTCCCCCTGTACACTGCACGAACACTGCACGACAAACGACACACAACAAAGCTGAAAATGCGAAAAATCGGACGAAAATCGCACAGTGTATGCCCGCCTTTACTGTGAGTTTTGGTATTATCATCTTTCCGTGAGATGAGATTGTTCTGACACTGAGCGCGAGCTCGTAAGGCTCCGCCCCGTGTGCTGTGCAGCAGCAGCTTATTTGCATTTAAAGTGGACACACTAAAACGGTGCGTTTTTCTCAGGCCCAAAAAGTGACGATTTAAACATGCTATAAAAAATTATCTGTTGGGTATTTTGAGCTTAAACTTCACATACACACTCTAGGGACATCAAAGGGGCATAATAGGTCCCCTTTAAAGCTAGAATTTGCAGAATTGGAGAAACGAGCAAGACTAAGATAGATTTTGAAAGCAAACAACTGAAAATATTCCACTCCCTACCTTTAGGGCTTATTTCAAAGCCACTTTGGTCGCAATCTACTCCACATCTGTGAATGGTAAACACTTGTAACCCATATAGAATATGCTGTCACTAAAGGGTTAACTAGTCAAGTGTCAAATTACATGATGCCATCAGAGGGCGTGTTACCACTGTTTTTTTTTACATTTGTCATTAGGGATTCTCCGTTGTATCAAGTTGCATTAGAAAAATGCTCTAGTTCACGTGGCGAAAATAGATTGAAAAACAGTAAGATATCTATTCAATTCTAATCAGGAGTTGTGTGGATAAGATAATCTTTTACTAGTAACCCGAGGACTGCATTGTGGGAGACGTTTTTCTGTTGTTTTCCACCGTGTTTTTCTGCCGAAACCTCCTTTGAGTTTCTGTTGTCTCAGTGTGCTCATTAGCTTACCATATTGCTAACACGAGGTGATGCTATCAGTAAACAATATTAGGTTTTAAGATCTCATGCTATTATAATAAAACCAATTGGAGTGACATGAGAGTATTGTAAGATGTTTATATTACACTTAGCTCATAATGTGTGAATTTTGTGTTTTGCCAAACTGAGCATTCAGCTAAGTACTGGGTTCTAAATGTGTTTCACTGAGGTAAAATGACTAATGGGGAAATAATGCATTCATTTCATGTTGTTTAATAGCATACAGTTCATTAAATGTTATGATTGAAAAATGCATTAATCATGTAAGGAACATCATTTATTTAGGAAAATAAATGCTATTGTTTAATTTTGGAGCATAGTCGTAGTGTGATACGACTACACACTACAGAAGGAACGTTTGGACGCAGTGTGGCCAGCTGTGTCGGATTCTCTTCTGTGGAGTGACTGAACTGATTCGTATCCAGACCTCGGATATTGAATTCCATGAATTCCAGATAAGGAAACTTGAATGCGTTTTGGTTTACTACCCGGGTAGAGTGACTTTCTATTTTCCCAAGGACAATTTATTTTGTTTTCCAAATTTTTTACTAAATGAAAGAGCTCTATTTTATTTTGGGGTATTTTCTAATGTAAGATAAAATAATTCTGTGAATAGTGTGTTGCACAGTGATTGTGTAATAAAACTGCCAGCTGTTCTGTTTCAAGAAAGTTAAGTCTCCTTGTGAGTCTTGTCAATTACTGCTCAGATCCTAGGTAATAGATATATAGCTATCATTCTAATTCAGGTTAGAGGTGCTACATAAAGCTTGGCAAGCCAGCCAGGAGCAGTTTGTGGTTATATCTATACGTATACAGAACAGCTTTGGCACATTTGTTCACAATTCATCATAATCTCTCAGACTGTAAATTGATGTGTTTTATTTTTTTGCAATTTCACTTACTGCAACATGGATGTTATTCAGTCTAAGAACATTAAGGTGCCCAATTCAATACTAATTAGTGGCCTTTCTGGTACATGATGGTAGATCACTGGTAGATGATGAGGTGGTCAACTTTTTGGAGAAATATGGGTCCATTGAACGAGTAGTTAAGTTCTGATGCTGATTTCAAGAACACAGCTGTTGTTGAGTTTCAGTTTGGCGCAGCTATTCAAACACTCCAGAGTGACCCTCTTCTGATCCTAACATTACTCATCACATCCAGCTTTTGTCTAGCATTTACACTGCTAATGTAGAATCAAGCTTAACCCAGTCCTACCTTTCTGAGTTAAAATATGTAGCAAAAATGAGTGGTACAGATTTTGAGAGAGTACTGCTAGAGGAGTTGGCTAGAATTCAACACTCTGCAAAGCAGGACCACCCAGTTGAGCATGAAGACCCATTGGTCAACATATCCCCACTGTATACCCCTGATACAAATACAGTGGGGCAGCTGCGATAACTGACCAGACCCCAAGTCCAAAGAGTGGTGGTAGAACACATCGTAAAGAGCAATGATATGTCATCAACACCTTACGGCTTTTCCAAGTGGAGGCCTTTCTCTGGAAAAACTCCATGTCCAAGCCTAGAAGTTGATTATAACACTTGGTGTAGCAATGCAGAGTTTTACCTCACAGATATCAGTCTCTGACAAACAAGTGGTCAGAAAGATTTCAGAAAGCCTGCTTCCTCCAGCTGCCAATGTTGTAAAACATCTAAGGCCTCAGTCCAGTTCCTGTGAATATCTGAGTATTCTTGACTCAGCTTATGGTTCTGTGGATGATGGTGATGAACTCTTTGCAGCATTCCTTAACACCAACCAAAACGCAGGTTAAATACCTTCTGCTTACATCGACAACAGGCTACATTGAGCAATATAGTGAAAAGAAATGGTATTGCTGCTGGTGACTCAGACTGCCAACTGCTGAAACAGTTCTGCAGGGGATGCTGGAACAACAGCTTCATCACAAATCTCCAGCTGGAACAAAAAAAGTATAATCCACCCACATTTCCTGAGTTGTTAGTTCTTACTACGAACTGAAGAGGACAAGCAAACTGCCAAGTCCTGCCGCATGAAGCAGCATCTTGGATGTCCCAAAACTAAAGTCCATTCTAACTCCCTGAATGTGTACGACTTTAACACTGATGAGAAAGACATAGCAGCTGCTGCTGCAGAAGGACACCCCTGATGCAAAGAAAATGAAAAAAACAAATAGCACAACTTCAAGTCCAGTTGGCAACCTTGAAAGCATCGATGGATGAGTCCTCAGAAAAGGCTACCACCAAGACATTTCAGTCAAAGAAATCTAAGTCGAAAGAGCCTGCAGAGAAATCACCACAGCAGAATGTGGGAAAATCCAGTAAGAAACCTCGCCCATGGTACTGCTTTAACTGTGGTGAAGATGGACATATAGCCCCATACTGCAGCAATGAGCCCAACCCAGTCGTTGTTAAGGCTAAATGAAAAGAACTCAGAGAGAAGCAGCGGTTGTGGGAAGCCCAAACTCAGCCAGAGTTGAACTAGGTTCTGTTCCTGTTGAGGGGCAAACAGGAACAAAGACTAACCACACTTGTCCCAAAACAAATGCTAAACAGAATACTTCAAGTTACTCGCACTGCACAAAGCACCGGTCTAAAATACCTAAAATGTTTAATAGGGGAGAAATGCACCAGCAATGTTACTGTGTCAGGAGTAAACTGTAACTGTCTCCTTGACAGCGGATCTCAGGTGACCACAGTGTCAACTACAAAGAACACTTATCAGAGCAGCCAATCCAGCCTTTTAATCTACTTGATGTAGAGGGTGCTAATGGTCAGTTTGTTCCATACTTAGGGTAAGTAGAAGTCAAAATTGGTTTCCCAAAATACTTCATTGACACTGCACCTGAAGTATCCACATTAGCATTAGTTGTCCCTAGGGCTGGGCGATATGGCTGAAAACTGTATCACGATATAAGTGTTTCATATTGGTCGATATCGATAATTATTGATATTTTTTATGACCTATTTAAAATAAGGACCAGGAGACAAATATATTACATTTAAACATTTTTATTTTAAACTTAACCTTCCTCTGATTATAATCCCCTCAGTTATAAAGGCAGAAATGTCAACACAAGCATGGAAAACACTGTCTAAAATGTCAATGAATTAAGTCTAAAATCACAATGAAACCTTAACAATTGTCTCTTAACATTAAGTTGCAAAATTAAAGAATACGTAAGAAATGCTTAATAAAGTGTAATAAAATAGTGCAAAGTGTTAAATATAAACATAGAGAAACCGACAACGTTCTTGTATAATTTGCAGACGACGGTCAGACTTATAAAATCCCAAAAACTGCCATACCGGCGAGCTGACTTTTCCTATTTGATCAACATTTTCCTCGCTCGCTGCGGCACTCATTTTCCACTTATCACTCCACGCCGGTTCTGTTACTTAAGAATCCAACACGAGACAACGATATGGCGCAACCAGAGCCGTTAAATATGATTAAATACGTTTTTCAATGGCTCTGGGCCCAACCATAATACATGACTGGCTGTTAGCGAGAGTGAGTGCCTTACTGCCTTTGTTCATGCAACCAAACTTGCTTCGCAACCTCTGGTTTCTTCCGACGAACACAAAAAAATATCAAACGCTTTATCGAACGCATTTTTTATTGATATTGATTACGTGTCTATCGTGATACATATCACTATCGTTTTATCACCCAGCCCTAGTTGTCCCTGATCTACGCTCCAACAGTGACTTACCTGTTCTGATAGGGACTAACTTACTTGATGTGCTATATGATGAACACTGCCAGAACAATACTCGGAAAAACACTTCAACTGTCTATGGTTATAGACAAATCCTCAGGGCACTTGAGCTCCGAAAAAGCTTGAACACCACTGGAGAAATTGGCCACATGACACTTAAAGGAAAAACACAGCAAGTCATTCCTGCACATGAGAAATTTGCTGTGGAAGGCAAAACCAACAGAAGTTGCCTGTTTGGATCAGGAATGAAACAGACCATGATATAACTGTGTTATTGCAGAACTACTCCTTGCTCCTTGAAAACGTTCACTAACCTGACAAAAACTCTGCTACTGTGAACTGTTGTAGTGCTACTGTTTCTCCATCGTGTCAAACCACCCAAAGCAACCTGACGTTTGACTTTGGTCAGTCCCCTCTGCCAGAGGAGTGGAAAAGCAGAATCACTGAGAAGCTCAACGGTTATGTTGACGTTTTCGCACACCATGACCTTGATTTTGGCCCTGCCACAACACTGGCCAAACACTATATCAAACTAAAAGATGAGACTCCTTTCAAGCAACGAGCACGGCCCATCCATCCTAATGATTATGAAGCTGTGAGGAAACACTTGCAATCACTGCTGGAAGCTGGTGTGATACGGGAGTCGGAGTCCCCTTACTCCTCACCCATCGTTGTTGTAAATAAAAAGAATGGTGATGTCCGCTTTTGTGTCGATTACCGTAAGCTTAACCTGCAGACCATAAAGGATTCTTATGCATTACCAAACCTGGAAGAAGCATTCTCGGCCCTTATACCGGGTCAAAATGGTTTTCGGTGATGAACCTCAAGTCAGGCTATTGCCAAATCGACATGGAGGAGTGTGACAAAGCCAAGACTGCTTTTATGTGCCCCCTGGGTTTTTGGGAGTTTAATCAGATGCCACAGGAAACAACCAATGGGCCTAGCACCTTCCAACGGTTAATGGAGAAATGTATGGGTGACATTAACTTGAAGGAGGTGCTAGAGTTCCTTGATGTCGTGTTCTCAGACTCCCTGGAGGAACACAAAGCCAGACTTCTGCATGTACTGCAATGGCTAAGAGAAAATGGTCTCAAACTCTCTCCCAAGAAATGCAAATTCTTTCAAACCTCTGTGCATTACCTTGGACATGTCGTCTCAAGAAATGGTGTGGAGACTGACCCTGGGAAAGTCAGTGCACTGAAAACTTGGCCAAAGCCCCAGACTCTTAACCCTCTGAGGTCGACAAACGCGCCGGCGCGTTTTGCTGGATTTTCTTCACATAGTAGTACAATAAACTTAAATTTCTCTGTCATTTATGGTCATACAGAAAAAAGAAATATGAAAAAAGAATCTGTGATATTTCTACTTTTGTATGTGTCCACTTACAATCAAATCAAAACATTGTGCTTTTGTAAAATAAAGAAAATAAACAGGGTGTGCTTTCTGCCTCTCCGTCGCTGTGAACTTTTTTTCTTGAGCACGTCTATAAACTGAAACAAAACTCAGCGAATACTTGTCACACATTTATGAGCCATATACCTTTATACACATTTAAGCGTGTACTTTTAAATGATCGGATTCAAACTGAAAACAAATATTCTCTGTTTAAGTAATTTGTATAAAACCAACAAGATGTCCAGCTTCTCACGCGCTTGCTAATTATTTTTAATTTGACCACGCCCACACGCGCAAAAGAGATTCACATGCAAATCTCCACATGGAACGCAAACGCGCTCATTACCTCAAAAACAAAGCACCAAAAAACTTCACAAATCTCTTTTCGTCGAGTTTGAAAGACGTGCCGTGAGCTTACATTGGATTTACCTCAGAAGAAGAAGAACGCGATTTGAAGACAAGAAAGATGTAAGGTAAGAAATTCTTACTTATTAGTTTATGTTATTGTTGCATAAACTTCACATTGCAGTTGAACTGTTGCTAGATATATGGTGAATATTATAATATTTAGACCCGTGTTTACGGTTACTGTGTTTGTGGATATCTGCTCAAACGTAGATATGTATAATATGGTAACCATGTTTCATATTTTGGAGCAAGCTCTGGTTTTGAATGTATCATATTTGGAGCGCGATCGCGTTTGAAAAGCAAAACGCACCAAACAAAGGCTTCATGTTTTTACTATTATCTCATTTCATATCATCATAACGAATGGAAACATTTGAAGTAACATATGATAATCAAAATATTTTTCTCTAGCGTAGTTGTTACTGAAATCTTGTGGAGATTTGGGGAGTTTTGTTTTTTGTTTTATTTACTTAATAAACATCTTTTTCTGCACTTGAGTCCTCGCTCCAATTATCCATTCCGTGACAGTTAGAACGATGTTTTCGGGAAACACCGACTCATTGAACTATGCTTATAACAACGGAACTTGAGAACATAGTTGGCTAACGATGCTTTCGGGAAACACACTCCTGTGCATCATACATCACTGTTATTGACTATTGACTTTTGTTTGCACACAAATCTTGCTGAAATATTGCTGATGTGACCGCACATTTCCATTTATGCATTTAACTGACGCATTTATCCAAAGCGTCTTTATTAGACAACTAAAGAAATGCAGAGAAGTTGTGTGTGTGTGTGTGTGTGTGTGTGTGTGTGTGTGTGTGTGTGTGTGTGTGTGTGTTTGTTTGTGCAAGTTCACTGGTTTAAGGGTTGTTAAATGCTTGTGAAAGAGGTGTGTCTTCAGCTGCTTCTTGAGAGATATGATGTCCTCAGTGTTACAAATAATCAGTTGTGTATGTTCTTAGATTCATTTTAATGGACTATTAGTTTGTTTATCTTCAATCACATTGTGCACACAACTCCCTTTTGTTCTGTTTCATGCTGTGGATTACTATTAAAGTCAGACTCATGAACTTTATCCTCCTTCTTCATCGTCTGTCTGTGCAATATGTGCTGACACTCAGCAGTTTGGGTGGAGGTTGGCAGCTCATTCCATCAGAGAGGGTGAAGGTTTTTGGAGTGACTTTGTGCCTCGTTGTGAAGGAACATGGCATTGTTCGCTTAGTTTCTTATTTCATTTCAGCTCAAATAGGCGTTTTTCAAATTAAAATGAAGAAAATACTCGAAAACTGGAAATAAAATTCTGGGCATTAATTAATATACAGTTCCCCTTCAGGGACTACCGCTGCGTGTAATCGCAGTGGGAACGCCTCCAGCGTAGTGCGTCTGAAGCATGAATGAAATCAGTCAATGGAGAGAATGAGCGTCACGGCGAGTGACGTCATCGACCAGGAAACTATAAAGCACCCCTGAATACACAAGCGAACAGCTTCTGTTACTTCAGCAGCGCTCTGTGTGTGTGGCTTGTTTGGGAGTGCAGCATGCCCAGTCAGCTCTCGAGGGGGCTGATTGTGAGCATTGTGAGCGTCTTCCTATGAGGATCTTACGCTCTCGCAGATCGCTCTTCGAGGAGGGCGGTTCGCTGCGCTCTCCCCGCGGCACGGGTCCCGCTTCTGTCGAGGCAGAGCGGAGACGCATGTCGTGGGGATCACAAATGGATCTCTCCGGGGGGTGTGAGACGGGCCCCGCCCTATCTCAGCCTCTACCGGAGGGATCCAGTGCCTCTGTCCCGGCTGTGGAAGCGCGGTCCTCCGCTACTTCTCCCCGGGTTGAGGCACAATTTGTCCCGGAGCTTCAGCTATCCAGTTCTGAGGAGCTGGATGTTGAAAGCTTCGAATCAGGGGAGGCTGGAGATTCGACATTTCAGTCTCCTCCTGATGACAAGCTTATTAATGTGCTTTCACGGGCTGTTGAGAAGCTCAGTATTGAGTGGCCATCTGATAGGCAGGAATCTCATATTAAAAGCAAACTTGATGATAGATTTTTGCCCTCGCGCTCTCAGCCCTCTCGCCGGTGTCTGCCTTTTTTCCCTGATCTTCACACCGAGGTGACAAAGACCTGGGTTAAACCAATGTCAGCGAGAATTCACACACACACTTCCAATGTTTATTCAAATATTATGGGAGCTAAATCTAGTGGTTATGTGACGATGCCGAGGGCGGAAGAGACGCTCGCGAGCTATCTCTCTCCCGAATCGGCATCATCACTGAAAGCACCGGCTCTCCCCACCAGACCTTTAAAAAACACATCAGCGTTGGTGGGGAAGGCTTATTCGGCGGCGGGGCAGGCTGCTGCATGCTTGCATACGATGGCTATTATGCAAGCTTATCAAGCTGACCTGCTTAAGGATGCTAGCGAGCAGGGGGAAATTTCTGTTGAGACGATCAATGAGCTCAGACAGACATCTGATTTCGCTCTTCGAGCCACCAGGCAGACGGCCAGATCAATCGGTCGCTCAATGGCAGCCCTGGTGGCCACGGAGAGGCATTTGTGGTTAAATCAGAGCAAAATGCAAGAGAGAGAGAAATCTGTTCTGTTAGATGCCCCTGTGTCCCCTATGGGTTTATTTGGTGATGCTTTACATTCTGTTACTGAGAGGTTTCAGGAAGAAAAGAGACAATCTGCAGCATTTCAGAAATTTATTCCCCTCAAAGTAAAGATTCCTGGGGCTGCTGGGCGAGGGCAGCCTCAGCCGCCGAGTAGTTCATTTAGGAGAGTGCAACAAAAGCAGAGTGTTGCGTCTCGTGCCCCCCCGCAAATTCAGGGGGACGAGGCGGGGCGCTCTCGGACGCGATCTTCGCGGGGCAGGGCTGATCTGAGGACAGTCATTGTTGCCAAGAAGGCCGCGTCAGGATTCGCCAGGACTCTCAGGGTGATCCCCATCGTGAAAGACTTGAGTACACCTCACAAGACCACGGTGCCCTGTCTTTCCCGGTGTCCTCAGGGGTTTGTTCTACTAACCCTGCCTATACAGGGCGTAGAGAGACTCGGCGGGCGATTTCCCGAGGGACGCTCGCCTCCTCCGAGGAGGGCTGCGGAGTGTTTAGACCAGCTATCCCCTGCCGGTGCGCCGCTACAGGGCGCTGTGTCTGTCACTCGGGATATTCAACCAGAGGCCAGCCTCGAGAGGCTGGTTCCCTTAGTAGAGTTTCTGGCGGAATGGAAAACTCTTCCCAATGTATCTCAGTGGGTCCTGCGTACAATAGAAAACGGTTACGCTATTCAGTTCAGAACGCGTCCACCTCGGTTCAGAGGGGTTCTACCCACAGTGGTGGGCCCCGAGCAGGCTCTGGTATTGGAACAGGAGGTAAAAACTCTGCTGCTAAAAGGAGCTATAGAGCGGGTTCCTCCCCCCAGCAGGGAGTTAGGATATTACAGCCGGTACTTCATCGTTCCAAAGAAAGACGGGGGGTTGCGTCCCATTTTAGATCTGCGTCTCTTAAATCGCACTGTAGGGAAGCTCAAATTCAAGATGCTCACTCTCAAGCAGATCGTGTCACAAATCAGATCCGAGGACTGGTTTGTCACGATAGATCTAAAAGACGCTTACTTCCATGTATCTATCCTCCCTCAACACAGGAAGTTCCTGAGGTTCGCCTTCGGGGGCGAAGTGTACCAGTATCGGGTTCTTCCGTTCGGCCTAGCATTGTCACCCCGAACGTTCACAAAGTGTATGGATGCTGTTATAGCCCCTCTAAGGCTGCAGGGCATCCGCATTCTTAACTATATCGACGATTGGTTAATTCTAGCTCAATCAGAACAACAGGCAGTTTGGCATCGAGATGTCGTTCTTGCTCACATCAAGAGGTTGGGGTTGAGGCTCAACGCCAAGAAGAGTGTGCTTTCTCCATTACAGAGAACCACTTTTCTCGGTGTAGTGTGGGATTCGTCGACGATGCAGGCACAATTGTCACCTGCTCGTATTGCTTCGATTCTCGCCGCAGTAGATCAGGTCAAGCTAGGCCAGTCATTTACTGTGAAACAGTTCCAGAAACTGTTAGGTCTCATGGCAGCTGCGTCCAACGTGATACCTTTTGGCCTCTTGCACATGAGACCGCTACAGTGGTGGCTCAGAACCAAGGGATTCTCCCCGAGGGGAAATCCGTTCCGCACGATCAGGAGTTCGCGACGGTGTCATCACGCCCTGACCATGTGGAAAGATCCTTGGTTTCTGTCCCAAGGTCCGGTGTTGGGAGCTCTTTGTCGTCGCGTAATGCTAACGACGGATGCCTCTCTCACAGGTTGGGGGGCGATCATGAGTGGTCGCCCAGCTCAGGGTCTGTGGCAGGACCATCATCGTCTATGGCACATAAATTGTCTAGAGATGTTGGCAGTGTTTCTGGCTCTGAAACACTTCCTCCCAGACCTAAGGGGCCACCATGTTCTTGTCCGAACAGACAACACATCGGTGGTCTCTTATATCAACCATCAGGGGGGTCTGCGTTCTCGCCCGCTTTACAAACTGGCACGTCAGATCCTTCTATGGTCCCAAGGGAAAATTCTTTCGCTGAGAGCTATTTATCTCCCAGGGTATTTAAATCAGGGGGCAGACATCCTGTCGAGGCAGGGGCCGAGGCCCGGGGAATGGAGGCTCCACCCCGAGGTGGTGGAGCTCCTATGGGAACATTTCGGTCGTGCCGAGGTCGACCTTTTTGCTTCCCGAGAGACATCACACTGTCCACTGTGGTTCTCTCTCAACCATCCAGCCCCACTGGGGTTGGACGCGATGGTACAGCCGTGGCCGAGGTCACGTCTGTATGCATTTCCCCCGATCGCTCTGCTCCCAGGAGTTCTGGAGAGGGTTCGCCGGGACGGGCTCAGTCTTCTGCTGATAGCCCCGTTCTGGCCGGCCCGGGTATGGTTTGCGGACCTAGTGTCCCTCCTCGACGGCTCTCCCCTGGAGATTCCGATCAGGAGGGATCTGCTCTCTCAGGCGAGTGGGTCGATCCTTCACCCCCGCCCAGAGTTATGGAGACTGTGGGCTTGGCCTCTGAGGGGGCTCAGCTCATAGAATCCGGTCTCTCGGCTGAGGTCGTTGAGACCATTCTCCAATCCAGAGCTCCTGCCACAAGGAGGTTATATGCCGCGAGGTGGAAACTTTTCACCTCTTGGTGTGGAGAGCGCCAACAGGACCCAGTTAACTGCCCGGTTGGTACAGTGCTGGAGTTCTTGCAGGACCGTCTCTCCACGGGGTTATCCCACTCCACACTGAAGGTTTACGTGGCGGCCCTGGCTGCTTACCACGCTCCTTTGAGTGGAGTTTCTCTTGGGAGACACCCACTTGTATCTCGCTTCCTTCGTGGCACTTTGAGGCTGAGGCCAGCAGTACGCACGAGGGTACCATCCTGGGACCTGGCCATTGTTCTAGAAGGTCTCTCCCTAGCTCCCTTCGAGCCCATTGAGGAAGTTTCGGAAAAGTTTCTTACTCTTTAAGACTATCCTCCTTCTTGCTATCTCATCTCTGAAAAGAATAGGAGATATTCAAGCACTGTCGGTGGCTCCCTCGTGCATGGAATTTGCTCCTGGTATGGCTAAGGCCTTTCTCCATCCGAGACCAGGGTATGTCCCTAAGGTACCAACTACTTCTGTCAGTCCTGTTGTACTGCAGGCTTTCTGTCCTCCGCCTTTTTTGATGTCAGACCAGGAGAAACTTAATTTGCTGTGCCCTGTTCGGGCTTTAGATGCTTATGTCCACAGAGCTGCCCTGTGGAGGAAATCGGAACAATTGTTTGTCTGTTTCGGGTCACCTAACAAGGGGTGTCCTGCTTCTAAGCAAAGGATGAGCAAGTGGGTGGTCGAGGCCATCTCACTTGCTTATGTTTCGGCCGGTCAGCCTTCGCCATTGGCTGTACGGGCCCATTCTACTAGGAGTATGGCTGCCTCTAAAGCTCTTCTTTCAGGGGCTTCTCTTCAAGACATCTGTGATGCGGCAGGCTGGTCTTCACCGCACACTTTTATCAGATTTTATTCTCTTGATTTTAGCTCCACTCCCGGGGCTCAGGTTCTCTCGTCTGCTTGTGTCTCCTAAATCACACATGATGGGGACTTGTTCGCATGGGGACGTGGGTATTGCGTTCCCACTGCGATTACACGCAGCGGTAGTCCCTGAAGGGGAACGTCCCGGGTTACGTATGTAACCCTAGTTCCCCGAGGGGACGGACGCTGCGTGTCCTGCCATGCTCCCGGCATCCCCTTGGATCGCTTGCTTCAGTAACATCAGAAGCTGTTCGCTTGTGTATTCAGGGGTGCTTTATAGTTTCCTGGTCGATGACGTCACTCGCCGTGACGCTCATTCTCTCCATTGACTGATTTCATTCATGCTTCAGACGCACTACGCTGGAGGCGTTCCCACTGCGATTACACGCAGCGTCCGTCCCCTCGGGGAACTAGGGTTACATACGTAACCCGGGACGGTATTTGGCTATAACCAGTGCTTGAAGTGGGCCGGTACGCAGTAGCATATAGCAGTAATCTGTAGCATACCCTCACTTTTTCTTGCGTGCCAGGCAGTGGTGTGCACAGACCTCCTCCGGGGCAGGGGCGGAAGGACCAAAAAGGGCACTTTTTTTAAAAACATTTATTTTTTAAATAAATCACCTGTATTTAAAGCAGTACCCGTCTGTCTGTTGTGTTTTTATATATTTTAATGACTTCCTCACAATTATTTGGAATATCTCGCTCGATGGAGAGCAGCAGTAGGCCAGAGAGCCTCTCTTCATTACCAATGAAAAGATGTTGATACAATTAGAATGCATAACACATCAAACAAAAATAGGGACATGATGATAATATTACTAAATATTATTTACTTTACCAAACAAAACAGAGAATCAAGTAGGTAATTATGAGGGATTCACAGGGGCGGAGTGGCAATCGGGAGAGTCGGGACTTTTCCCGGTGGGCCGGTAGTGTTTTGAGGCCGCGAGGGCCGGTCTGATAATAGTTATACATTGCGAGTTATATTAGCAACACCATCTGAAGGCATGATGTGCGGCCGCTTCCCGCTGGTCAAACTGTGCAGCCTCTCTGCTCAACACAGTATATAATAGTGCTCAACCCGTTCGGCAGGTCCAACCATGTCTAGGATTTTCAAAAACATAGGGGGATCAGTGAGCGGCCCCTCCCCAAATGGCATAGCCTGTTGGACCGTAAAAAGCCGCCGAACACCTCTTTTTCCTCGTCACGTTTTGTAAGTCTAACGTCCGTGTGAGTGAGTTAAATGATGGAAAGGCAAAAAAGAAAACTGAAAGGTGGCGCTGACCACGGGCGGCGCTAGGGAGGGGCTAGCAGGTGCTTCAGCACCCCCAAGAAAGACCAAAGCACCCAGATAGCACCCCCAAAAATAATTTCTGGAAGCAATTATATTCAGGCTGTATTCTATGGAAGCCCTGAACCGCATTTAAAAAAAAAAAAAAAAAACGTATCTTATTATTTCAAGATATTAAGTCGTTATTTCAACATAATATCTCGTTATTTCGACATAAGAAGTCGTTATTTCGACATAATATATGTTATTTCGACATAATATCTCGTCATTTCGACATAGTAAGGGGACATTCTAATCTGAATTAAGCCACATTAAGCGATCTTATAATGGTTTTCTATGGGAGGAAAATGCTTAATGTGTAATTAAACGTTGCGTTCATATTCTGGGCTCATCTGATTTTTTGTACATAGCATAGCCTACTTTGTTATAATTTTAGTAATGATTAATAAATGCACGCACAATTATCCGTGAACTTGATTTGAACAAATGCCTTTCAACTTGTGTATGCAAATTTCAGAATTAAAGGAATGTGCAGCAATTTGTACACATAGAGAGTCTGTAGGCCTACTATACTGTTGTAGCCATTTAGTTTCATATTTGTTAAAATATTATAATGTTATTTTTTTCCATTTATGTTGATTTATGAAAAGTGAACAGCACGAGTAAGATAGGATGAGCAATCGTGAGACATGGAGTGGGTCAGACATGATTTAAACGAAAAGAAGGATACTCTCTGATTATGTAATCCATTATGTGCATTTCTCTCTATTGGCGCGTTCACTACGAATATGGCGATCGTCACCTTCATCTTTGCAGCGAGTGACACTTGACACTGTCAGAAAACACTAATTTATTAATAAAAATAAATGCACGCGTCACCGGATTTACAAATGTACATCTTGCTTGTTGCTCGCACACATATTATGTCGAAATAACGAGATATTATGTTGAAATAACCTCATTATTAATAATACATCTTTTAGAATAGGCCTATTTGATTGAATGCTGAATGTTGCGCTTGTTCAATTAAATACAATTAAAACTTTAATTGTGATCATTAAAATAATTGAATATTAAATATTTAGTGGCCAAGTTTTGCTCAATTATTAGTATTAGTAAGCTTGTGAAATTTGAAAGTGGTAAATATGAGACAAATGAATAGTTTACTATCGAGTGACTCTTGAATTTGTCCTTCAGTGGTTGGCAGATTTCCTAGTTTTAAAACGAGTAACTTCCCTTGGCTGCTGCTGATATGTTAAGTGTATACGGATTATGTTAACACTAGCAGCCAGAAGCTAACGAGCAAGGTGTCGTGACGCCGTGAAAATGGACCCTTTTCAACAGGGTGATGATGACGCGTTTGAACGGTCATCATCAGCATACATCCTGGAAAGTTTTTTATAGGCTATTTTCAATTTTAAAAAATATGTATTTACATTTATAACACTATACTTTATATTATATTACCTTTTTATAAAATTACAAAAAAACTAGTTAATGCTGCTGTAAGGGTTTCAGCGTACACAGCGTCTGTGGGAGTGATGACAAATTGACATATATTTCTCTCTTCTGAGTTCTGGGTTGGAGTTCTGACTGCCGTTATCCATCTCTCGCAATTTTTTTCCCTCTTTTTGAAAGTTGTGAAAAAACCATAGAGGAGTTTTTCTTTTGCTATTTGAGCAAATGGGAACAAAAAATATATATTTAATATTCTCTCATTCACCGCTATATTTTTTAACAATTGTTTTTTGTTTTTTTTGACCACCGAGGGCCGGTGGTCTAAGAAATTTCCCGGTAGATTTTTTGGTCTCACTCCGCCCCTGGGGATTCATGTTTAGTTATGTTGATGTTATACATTTTATGTATGTATTCATTAAAGTGTTTGCTATAATGAAATCAGTAACACTTTACATTAGTTTCATTAGTTAAATTTGTTAACATAAACTAATAATTAACTGCACTTCTACACCATTTATTAATCTTAGTTAATATTAATTTCAGCATTTACTAAAACATTATTAAAATCAAAAGTTGTATTTGTTAACATTAGTTAATGCACTGACTGTGACATAACACGAACAAACAATTAAAAGTTGCATTATTATTAACTAAGATTAACAAATAGGCCTACAGTAGCCTAACAAATGTTTTTCTCATGATTAGTTAATGTTAGTTAATATGAATAATAAACAAATGAACCTTATTGTAAAGTGTATGAAATCAAAGATATAAATTCCTTACAATTTAGAGCTGGACATTGACTTAAAATTTTCCCTAAGCTAATAACACTTGCTATGGCCTTGGATAAAAACGAATGACATTGTCAGACTCAGAATGCGGCTGAAATTGAGTTATAATTTTATGGTTGTTAACGCTAACTCACATGCTGCCGCAACTTTTACTGTAGCATGGTAGGATAAATGTAACTTTTCCGTATTAGCTTAATGTTACCTGCTGCCCGTGCAGTTTGAAGACTCGTGGCGAACTGCTGCGTACATAGCGCTGCAAAGGAAACTCCGCCTACTTCCACTTCACCTCTGCCAAATGCTTCCGCCAAAAATTTTTTTTTTATTATTTGTTTGTATTATTGCTGTTAGTGGCAATGGTGTATAAGTGTATTGTTATTTATTATAATATTTATTTTAATAATTATTATTATTTACATTTATCAGAGAGGGGCACAATGCATTTTGAGGCAAAAGGGGCAGGGGCTTGATACTTTTCAGCATTTCAGTAATAAAAGTGTACATCTTACGTACGGTGCTCGGCAGTGATCAAAAAGGATTTAAACAGTGAATTTTGAATCTCTTCTTGTAAACTCAGAGATGTGGATTCAGACGGCAATTAAATTATCACACGACCTGTTTGTCAAAAAACAGTAGGTAATTTGGCCAGGGATTTTTTAAACACTGACATTATGGATTCGGACGGCACTAAAATCACCGACTTACCCCTTTAAATGTTTAAAATACCGTACAAGCCCATGAGAAACAATTAGCGTCCGAATAGGCCTAGGACTTAACTGACAGTAGCCTATGCTTTCACTGGCCTTTAAAAGTGCTCTTTAATTAAATTAATAATATATATATATATATATATATATATATATATATATATATATATATATATATATATAATTCAAAATCTAACAACAATCAGTGTAATGACAATTTTATTCGTTGCATGACTTGAATTAGCCTAACTGATCACTGTCTGGGTGTATTCAAATTTCAGAATTATTTTTGTATAGACCTGCACCAGTGATAAGGTAAAGCTAAGAGTGGTCCAGACCAACCTTACGAACGTATGACTTACAGAAGGTATACTTAACTAAGAACATTTCGGGAAACACGTATTAACGATAAGGTACAGCTTAAGGTGTAACTTAAGAACGACGTAGCGTTAAGAAGGTTTCGGGAAATGCAGCCCTGAACTTCTCACATGTTGCCAGTACTCTGACCGCCCGCACTGAAACATAGAATCAGGCTGTTCATTAATTATATACATTGCCGTTCGGAAGTTTTATAAGTCGTATGAATTGAACGGACCAATTTTCTGTGTAATATGAAGCCCTATTGTTAAATTTGCATGAGTGGCCCACAAAAAAAAAAAAAAGTGTGATAAAACAATTGGTTTTCCCCATGTGTAAAAAGTGTTCTGCTAATAATTACTTGATATTAGGAAAAACCTGGCTTTCAGATATTCCAAGAGTTGATAGGAAAATTACATTTTCAGTAGGCCTAAAATAAAATTTTAAGTAAAGTTAATTTGACTTTCCATCGTAATTTGTAAACAAGTAATTGTTAACTAGGCTATTAATTTAATGCAGTTATGTTATCAACCAAATTTGCATGTCTGGATTATAACACACATTTTGCAAAAATAAGAAAACCAAAAAATAAATAAACCTCACGAGGGTGCTTGCACCGGGACCCTGCTAAACCAAAACCAAACTATGCCCTTGCAACTGAGGGAGAACCTCAAGCATTGGCTATAACTGAAATAGTATAATTGTGCTGATAGGACATGCTGGCACATCAACTGTGACGCTTGCAGCTCATGTTGTTACCACGCTAAAAACACTTCATGGACCTTCAAGAACACCTTTACTGATCAGCAGGTTCAGAATGGTTAGGTGTAGTAGGGGTGTGACAAGTACGGTCCCATTTAGGCATATCCATTTATGATATTAATAAATATAATCATATAATCATACCCCTCCTTGAACTGCCACCTTATCGTGGTGGAGGGATTTGAGTACCCGAACGATCCTAGGAGATATGTTGTCCAGGGCTATGTGCCCCTGGTCTCCCAAGGAAAAAGGTCCTAGGTGACGGATCAGATTAAGAGCGGTTCATAAGTCCATTATGAAGCAGATACAACCAAGGACCAAGACGTCGCCCGGCATGACACAGCCAGGGCCCCACCCTGGAGTCAGGCCCGGGGTTGGGGCTTGTATGCGAGTGCCTGGTGGCCGGGCCTCCCCCATGGAGCTCGGCTCAGCCCCGAAGGAGTGACGTGGGGCCGCCCTCCCGTGGGCTCACCACCTGCAGGAGGGGCTGTAAGGGGCCAGGGGCCCCGACGACCTGATCTCTGGACACAGAAACTAGCTTTAGGGACGTGGAACGTCACCTCGCTGGCGGGGAAGGAGCCTGAGCTTGTGTGGGAGGTTGAGAGGTACCAACTAGAGATTGGGCTTGGGCTCTGGAACCACAATCCAGAGAGGCTGGACTCTCTACCATTCTGGAGTTGCCCACGGTGAGAGGTGGTGGGCTGGAGATATTGAGTCCAAGTGGACCCTGTTCTCCACCACCATTGTCGCTCGGAGTTCTGGCCGTAAAGTCTCCGGTCCCTGTCGAGGTGGCAATCCCCGAACCCGGTGGTAGACACCGGAAGTAAAGGATGCCGTCAAGCTGAAGAAGGAGTCCTATCAGGCCTGGCTGGCTTGTGGGACTCCTGAGGCAGCTGACAGGTACCGGCAGGCCAAGCGGACTGCAGCCCGGGTGGTTGTGGAGGCAAAAAATCAGGCCTGGGAGGAGTTCGGTGAGGCCATGGAGAAGGACTATCGGTTGGCCTCAAAGAGATTCGGCAAACCGTCTGGTGGCTCAGGAGGGGGAAGCAGTGTCCTACCAACACTGTTTACAGTGGAGGTGGGGAGCTGTTGACCTCAACTGGGGATATCGTCTGACGGTGGTAGGAATACTTTTTGGTCTCCTCAATCCCATCAACACGTCTTCCTTCGAGGAGGCAGAGGCCGAGGGCTCGGAGGTGGACTCATCCATCACCCAAGCTGAAGTCATCGAGGTAGTCAAGAAGCTCCTCGGTGGGAAGGCACCGGGGGTGGATGAGATGTTGGCCCCATCAGACCAGGACCTTCAGCATGCACTGGGATGGTTTGCAGCCAAGTGTGAAGTGGCTGGGATGAGAATCAGCACAAGAACGGAACGGGAGATTGACAGACGGATCGGTGCAGCTTCTGCAGTAACGAGGTCGATGTACCGGTCTGTCGTGGTGAAGAAGGAGCTGAGCTGCAAGGCAAAGCTCTCGATTTTCCGGTCAATCTACATTCCTACTCTCACCTATGGTCATGAGCTGTGGGCCATGACCGAAAGGCCAAGATCCCGGAAACAGGCAGCCGAAATGAGCTTTCTCCGCAGGGTGGCTGGGCGCTCCCTTAGAGATAGGGTGAGGAGCTCGGTCACTCGGGAGGAGCTCAGAGTAGAGCCGCTACTCCTCCACATCAAGAGGAGCCAGCTGAGGTGGCCCAGGCATCTGTTCTGGATGCCTCCTGGATGACTTCCCGGGGAGGTGTTCCGGGCGCGTCCCACCGGGAGGAGACCCCAGGGAAGACCTAGGACACGCTGGAGAGATTATGTCTCCCGGCTGGCCTGGGAATGCCTCGGTATCCCCTCGGAAGAGCTGGAGGAAGTGTCAAGGGAGAGGAAAGTCTGGGCGTCTCTGCTTAGACTGCTGCCCCCGCGACCCGTCCCCAGATAAGCGGAAGAAGATGGTATGGTATGGTACAATCATATACACTGAATATGTTTTTATTGCATTCTATTTCATAATGTTTCATACATTTTTGATTCAGAGCTGAAATTTGACAAACAAGTCAATGCTGTGGTTAAAAGTAGCTTTTATCAATTGCGGAGCATCGCCAAATTAAAGAGCATTTTGTCTTTTAAGGACATGGAAACTGTCATTCATGCTTTTATCTCATCCAGATTGGATTACTGCAACTCGATATATTTAGGATTGTCTAGAAAATTGCTATCAAGGTTGCAGCTGGTGCAAAATGCAGCAGCCAGACTATTGACAGGCACACGGAAATGGTCTAGGATTTCTCCGGTACTGGCCGCTTTGCACTGGCTTCCGGTTGAATTTAGAGTCCAATATAAAGTTTTGTCCATGGTTTTTAAAGGTCTGCATGGTCTGGCTCCGGAGTAGGTAGCACGTCTGATACAGATACAGCATCACTATTCTGCTCGACCCCTTAGATCACCCCAGAGTTTGCTCCTACATGTTCCCAAATCATGGTTAAAAACCAAAGGAGATCATGCATTTTCTGTGGCAGCCCCGCATCTTTGGAATACAATTGCCCCTAGGTTTCAGGATACTGATCAGGGTTGTATATTAACCCAGTGTTTTGTGTGAGTACTGTTTGTTGAGTGTTTGAGTAATTTTTAGATTTGTACAGCACTTTGGCCAACTTGTGTTGTTTTTAAATGTGCTTAACAAATAAAAGTTGATTGATTGATTGATTGATTGATTGATTGATTGATTGATTGATTGAATGTACTACAAAACCCTGAGATGCAAATAGTATCTAACACTTTTTGCACTTAGTGCAGAGAAAATAGGCTACTGCAATTTTCACAACAGTCACCGAAAAGAGAGAAGCCCATCACAAAGTATAACATAAGTGTACGTGAACAGAACTTTTATATTAGTTTCTACAACTGTACAATTGTTAGTTAGAATCAACACTACAATGATACGTACATGATGTTAAGTTAATAACATTTATTTACATTGGAGCAAAGGATGATCATTCGGGAATGAGGGCAACACAATTTAATTCACTTAATATGTATTTAAAGACTTGGAAAATATATTGTTGTGGTTAAATCCTTGTGTCACATCTAAATATACACAATTTCCATAGACTTACATTAGAAAACAGAAAGAGCCTGTCTTGTATGGCAGATGGCTACAGTTGCTATAAGGATTGGGGTTCAAGTGTTCTCATTTGAAATATTCTCATTCTGACGTGAGTTGAAGACAGCATCTCTAATTGTTTTAACTGCTGACAAATACAAACCAAACACAATGACACAGAAGGGTTAATGCATCAGAGATGAGATGTGTGATCCAAAAATAGACAGAAAAAGTAAACAGAAAAACTGTTCCTGCAAGTTTGAAAATTCCACTGCAGCCGTTAAGTCTCATTACTGGCCTCTACAATCAGGAAACAGCATGAGTGCTGCCTGTATTTTCCCTGGCCAAACAAAATCACAAGCTTTCTGCTGTAGCTGAATGTCGTAAATATAGCTTAGTGGTCTCTCACCACACACAGATGACTTCAGGACGCTACTTTCGCTTCTTTAAGCTTTTGGTAGCTCTCAGCTTTCCCTTCATGCTTCATTTAATTCTACAAGTGCAAACAGCCTCACAGAGTCATGAACCTTCTCTTCTGAGGAAGATTTTCCATATGGAGGACACTTTTAGCATCATGGCTAATATAGAAAACTGCTGTGGAAGTCAAAGAATATGAGCCCCCTATTGTTAATATTAGTTTACAGCCCATATTTTGTGAGTGTCTCAAGCTAAAGGAAAATATATTTCCGCATTTCCACTTCCACAGCAGTTTTCTCTATTAGCCATTATTAGCTATCTCTATTAGCTGTTATTAATGAGAGATGTAGGAAAACATTTGCACTGTGATAGCAAAATGCCCTTAGAAATGAGTAGATAAAGATGGAGCCAAAATGACTCAGTTTCTGTTGTCTCATTTCTCATGTAACAGATGGAAGAGGACAAAACAATTAGACATACTCATCTGTGTTTAACTGGCTGGGCAAAATAACTAGACTTTATAAGAATGATTAGACTTTAATGGAGGTTCAGGATCAGTATGCAAATGTTCATCTCTTAATCAAACAATCCAAATAAGGCTCAGTTGATGAAACAGGAATACATCAGTAAGAACAGTCCTAGAAGTCTGACGAGAGTGACCCCTAGTGGTGTGGAGAAGTGAATGTCATTGCTGATATCGGGCCGCTACTTCTACTTCGCTTTTTTGATGCCCTTCCCTCGCTAACTTCCTCCATCTCGTTGACTTGGATGTACGCCATTGCTTACGTTACTCACTACTAGGGGAACCTGGGCAATGGGTTGAACTGGAACATCCTACTAAGCCATTGATCACTTTGAAACCACCAATGAGATGATTTATTATTTACTAGGGATGCACCAAAATGAAAATTCTTGGCTGAAGCCGATAACGAAAATAATGAAACACTTGGCTAAAGGCCGAATACAGTTTTTCAAAAAACAAAACAAAAAAAAATCCATTTACTTTGCCAATTTTTTCACCAGCAGACATTATACCAAACAAAGCACAATATAACAAATAAATTAGTAAAATAAAAATATTTTTATTTGGCCATCTTTCTTGAGTAGCCCCTTCTTGAATAGCCTATATTACCCCTTCTTGAATAGCCTATATTAGGCCTATAACTGACTGCTGAAAGAATATAACATACTCTGTACGCCTACAACAAACAAGTGCATTAAAAAGTGAAAAAAAAGAAAAGTGGATGAACCCACAACAAAATTAATAATCATCCTAAACATAAGCCTACTTTTTTCCGGAGAAGTGTCAGGATCTTCTAAATGAAAAGTAACTTCTCTGCTTACATGAAAGTCTGTTCCTCTTCTCATCTATGACATGAGATGCAGCACTAATTATCGCTGTCTGTGCTTGTGCATGGAGCAGACAAGTACCTAGGATCGGAATCGTTATATATTTAAATATTGCAGGGTTTTTTTGACAGTTGCTCATTTCAGTGGAGTGGGTGTGCTGGGACGGGGAGGAGGAACTTTCCTTTTTCGCTGCTGCTGCCGCCACCGTGTCTTACTCATACTCTGTATGCTGTTTGGGGTGTCTTGATTTTAAATTATAAATTAAACTTGTAGTGCTGTTAGTTTTGCAGATGAACCCCCTCTAGACAATTCAGCAGAATAATGACTGCAAACGGTCATTTGTGCGTCTTTCTCTGACACTTTAAAATGCGTCCACACTGCCGACATGTTTGCTGCATTTATAAAGTGTGCATGCCACCGAATGCCACCGGAATAATTTCGATTGCCTAACATTTGGCGCATCCGTATTATTTACAAAAAAAAAAAAAAAAAAATCCTTATGAATTTTATTTGATGCACCATTCTATTTGCTTCTGTCTGGGATATATAATAAAATATATAAAATTACACAAACAAATAAAATCTTAAAGAGATAGTTCACCCAAAAATGAAAATTAGCCCATTATTTAGGGTGAGTAAATAAGGTTGAGTAAATAAGGCCATCCTTAAAAATATTCTTGTTTGCCGTAACCCGACCGACCCTGTCAATTTAGGACCGACCCAATTATTTTATTTCCCCCTTTTAGTCCGACCGACTTGCCGGTTGTAAACGCGCGTTAAGACCGACCGATTTTTTTTTTACTCTTCAAACAACTAATACAAATGCAATAAAATGATATTAATTATATTTTAGTAGTAAGTATTGTGAATATAAATTGCCCATAGGCCTACATACAAACGTAGTCTATGCTCTTTCTTTTAAATAAATAAAAACCTGTGGTGTGGCGTCATCTATGATTATAAGGGCCGTACATGCGAAATGAAACCGAAATCGCGACACTCAGGGCCACGAACCTGTGTTAGGGTGTGAGAAGGCAGAATCGTGACACACCCATTCCAACTCCCAGAGTTATCCTTCCCGTCCAGATCCAATGCTACCACATCTTTACATTACTATTGGGCAGTTCCAGCATTATGGACATGACATTTGCAGTCAAAAACTTGAAATATAAATGATCAGAAAATGTCTTTAATACTAATATATTGAAACGTCTGTTTATACATCCATACTCCCTTAATAAAGGAGTCCAGACGTTAGAAAAATATTAGTATACACATGCGTTTTATATTTAATATGAGGGAAATACACTTGCGTTACGGTCCGGACGTGACACAAAAAATCTTTAACTTTTAGGTGGTAAAATATGTTTTAGTAATTTTATGAATTACACTGCGCAAACTAAAAGTAATATACCCACCGGATGAAGAAGTGTCGGCTCTCCACAGAACTCCACAGAACGGCACTACAAGACTGCTTTAAAACTTTAACATCTCAAACAGGCATTTAAAAAAACAAATATTAAGGATTGGCATATCATGCAAAATAATATTCGATGATCGAAAATCATATCTCTCCCCCCACATGCACACCGGCAAGACGCTCCGACATTAAATTTCTCTGTACTGTAGGCTAATAGGCCTAGCCTATGTGTTGTAGCCCAGTCATTAAAAAAGCGATTTAGTTTCATATTCATGTTTAAATAAAATAATATTTTTTAAAAATGTTATGTTGATTATATGAAAAGTGAAAAGCATGAATAAGATAAGATGATCCCGAATATCGGGAGACAAATGGAGTGGGCAGACATGATTTTGACCACTTCATTAAGTTTGTTTTTGTAGAAAACCTTTCTATAAAGTGAATTTCGTTTTGTATTAATTGTATCTTAATTTTAATCAATGTTTCATCAACTAATTTCCTGGATTTAATAAATAAGAGGTAAGCTAAATATAGCAGGCAATATAATCAGGACACGGAGGCGCCCGCGCGTGAACTGGAGCTAGTCTCTTAAATGAACCGAAACTCAGCGTATAAGCTACTTGCCTCACAGACCTGAGAAATATATATATATATATATATATATAAGCATGAAATGTGTACTTTTAAACAAAACAATTCAAAACGAAAGGAAACGGACTGCTCTCTGCTTATGTAATCGGAAATGTGCATTTTTCTCTGGCGCGTTCACTACGAAGATCGCGAGTCAGCGTCGTCAACTTCATCTTTGACACAGAAAACACTTGTTTATTAATAAACAATTGAAATGTCTCCTTGATATATTTGACATATTAATAATCATTACTTTTCCCAGTTCTTTGTGACAGCTTTTAGGTGCGTTAATGGCAGCGCCACCCTTACACATGAATAGTTAATATTATTCTTTGGTGTTCAGTTTATACAGGTTTTCTAATTGTTATTTTATATATATTTATTATTTTATTTTTTGTATCAAAATCTCTCTTTTTTTTCTCTCGACACCTCTTTAACTTGGCACGAAGTTCTGGAAAACTGTCAGTGAACTGTCAGGGGGTAAATTAAGTGTGGTCTCCTTTTATTGCATTGTGGTCTATGAAGCTGCCTGAAGTGTACATATGAATAGATTCATCCCCTCGGTCAAAAGCGAAGGGTCGAAGGTCTGTCCATATAAACTCGTCCACATGATGGTGGGGATTCATCTGAGGGGAAGTGCTGTGGGAAGTTTGCAAGTGTTTGTGTCACGGAGTGACAAATAGGAACTATAACAAACGGAACGAGTTCCCTTGGGGAAACAGTTCCGGTGTGACACCAGGCCGGTTCCGGTGACCTGTCATGGCCGCCCATGTTGACGAGCGACAGCTGCAGTGAATCATCAAGTGGCTATTTCAACGGTCGGTGTTCAGCGTTCAGTGTTCAGTGTGAGTGGCGGTCTAGGGTTTAGTGTGCGCGGCGGCTTGAGAAGAGAGAAGCGGCAGTTTGAAGAGAGGAGGTGCAGATAAGCAAAGCAGACTTGATCAAAATTGAGGTATGAGAAGACGAGAGGCAGAGGCGGCAGTTTGAAGGCACGAGTGTGCTTTGAATTCTGGGTTGTTGATCGAACGTGGTGTCTCCCTTTGAATGTATCACCATAGTGGATCTGCCGGCCCAACGAGCTGAAGTGAAGGTACCCTTTTCACTCTTAAGTGGTGTGTCATTGCAGTGCCTGACGATTGAAGCGAGCACGTGTGAAGATTTATAGTGGTTTGATATATGCATGAGTATTTGAAAGCTTGATGTTACCAGCACTCTGAAAGCTCAGTCGGAGATTGTCCAGCCCGGTGGGGAACCAAGAATTAACGTGAACATAGAGAAACTGTTAATCGCCACTGCTGTCTGCCATCGCTGTCCTGTGGTAAGAAGACTCAGTTGTTAACTGCTGGATTCTGTACTCACCACTGTTGTTCTGTGAACATAGAGAAACTGTTATCCGCCACTGCATGTCGCCACTGTCCTGTGGAAGAAAGGTGACACTCAGTATCTGACGCTGTCCCGTGAAAAGAGAAAGCCCACCGTCTGCTGCCACCCACCTGTAGCCCCTTGTGCCTTGCCCACCACCTACTACTCTCTGCTCCCCACTACGAAGGTCCTGGTCCTCCGTCCCATCCCCGTTGTCCTGTGAAAGAGAGGTTACACTCAGTGATCTGATGCTGTCCTGTGAGAAGAGAAACCCCACCGTCTGCTGACCCTTACCTGTGGCCTCCCGTGTCCTGCCCACCACTTACGTTGGTCTGCTGTCTGTCATCTGCAGGTCCTGGCCTCTGGACCAATTTGTTTCCCGTCCCTTCCTTCCTCCTTCTATTGTGGCCCTGTGAGCAGAGTTACCCAGCCCCCGCTGTTGCTTAAACGAAGGCATTCGTCCCTGTAGCTCCTCCGGAGTGGTGGTTGTCCTCGGCCCTAGCGGTGACATTTGTCTAAATGCGAAGTGTAATGCACCCAAGGCCTTCACAGAGAATGCTGTGTACTCTACATTCAAGCAGTAGGCTACCTGCACTTCTATTATTTACTCTACAAAGTACCAGCAGTTTTTCTTGTGTACCACCACTGGTGAACATGGTGTAATTTATTTATTAAAAGCACTGTCAGTGCCTGATTTGGTGTTTGTTGTGTTTATGTTGTGAAGTCTGAAGAAAATTTCTCATGGATACTGTGACTCAGAACTAAACCAGTCCTATGCATCCGAATGTCAAGTTAACCCTGTCAGCACCAAATATCAATGTTATGGATAAATCATAGATCAATAAAGTTTTATGCCTTCAGCTTATTAAACCTTCCACATCATCCTGATTTACATTTTGTGTAGAACAAACGTACATGACTCAGGCCTTGATTATATGTGACTGAAGTGTGCACAGCCTGGTGAAAATTCATGTGGGAGATTATTGGAAGACTGTTTGTGTTACAAATTCTGGCTGCTATGAATTTATGCCATATGAGTAAAGCCAATGTGCCTTCTTTGTTGTTATATAATGATGACATATACAGTACACAGCGTAAATGAGTACAATCCCTCTGAACATAAAGTTATACAGTATTTATATTTCTTAATGATCACTATCACTTTTTTTTCCAAGTGCATTTCATGTTTTCAAAACTTCAAGGCATGTGTAGTCACCTCGTACAGGACTGGGAAAGTCACCGCAAAAAAGTCACTGGAGCAACAGTGAGGATATTTGACTTTTACGTCAGAACGGCTTTTTAGTCGAGTCAACTTCAATTATATAGCGCTTTATAAAATACAGATTGTTTCAAAGCAGCTTTACTGTGATAACAGGAAAATAATGATCAATGATGCAAACAGAATTCAATTCTGCTGTAAAGTTGTACAGAAAATGTGTCATTATTCACTTTGAGTCTGTTCAATATTGATTCAATTCAGTTCAGTAACAGTGATGTTGATGTTGCATAAATTTGTCAATTATGAAATAGTCAAATCAGCTTTTTTTTGCTGAATATTTTAGTAAAAATTCTGTCTCATCCACTCCTTTGTCTGTCGACTCAGGCTTTATTCATGGAGCGTGTGCACATGAAAGTGTGACATCAGTTGCGAACAGCCAATCACATGTCTTGAAACATGGGAAACTGCGATTCACTTATCGCAAGAGAGTCAGTGCGATTCAATTCTCTAGTCTGCGGAAGATTAAGAGATTAAAGAATATATAAATACATAGTTCTCTCATGAAACTCTAGATGGCGCAGGCTAATAGTCTATAACTCAACCTGCTTGCAATCACATCACTCTCTATAGGACACAGCTGATTTGCTTCCTGCTGAATCAGTAGCCAATGAGCTAGTGTGCTCAACCGTCGAAAACTGGTTAGCATTAGCCGCCCTTCCCGAGTCTCGTCCCGTCGAGGCCGCCCTTCCAGAGTCTTGTCCCATCATGCCGCCGCCATTCCAGAGCCCTCAGCTAAGATGGCCGCCGCCACACTAGAGCCCTCAGCCAAGATGGCCACCGCCACGCCAGAATCTACAGTCTACAGTCTCCGTCCTCGTCCAGAGACCAGAGGTGACTCCAGTCCCTATCCCTGTCCAAAAGAGTCCAGAGGTGACTCCAGTCCCTGTCCCTGTCCAGAAGAGTCCAGAGGTGACTCCGTCTCCTGTCCAGGAGAGTCCAGAGAGGACTCCAGTCCCCGTCCAGTGTTCAGAGCTCGGCCCAAGACTACCCATCCACGGAGAACATCCCCCAGACACTCAGCACTGGGCTGCCTGCAACTCCCTGTTCTCCAGAACCAGCACCACCCTGGGCCCCTGAACTGCCGGCTCCGCCCTGGAGGCTTCCTGCTCTGGGTAAGCCACACCCTTGTCAGCCTCCAGGACAATAAGAGCTACGTCAATCTGATTTTTATTCGAGCTCTGACCAGTTATCAAATCTTCAGTTTTATCAGTGTTTAACTGCAGAAAGCTCGAGGCCATCCAATTTTTGTATATCTGTTAAACATGCTTGAAGGAAATCCAGACTAGTCAAATCCTTGGAACTCAGTGATAAATATTACTGTAGGTCATCTGCACAGCAGTGAAATTTTATATTATGTTTTCGAATTATAGAGCCAGGAGGAAGCATTTAAATTGAACACAGAACTGGTCCTAACAGGGAACCCTGCGGAACACCAAAGTAAATTTCAGAATGGTGGGATACTTCATCTCCAACTGATACTACAAATTACCTATTTGACAAGTAAGACACAAACCAATCCAACGCCCTCCCTAAAACCTCAACCCATGTTTTCAACTTATTAATAAAAATAGTATGGTCAACTGTATCAAAGGCTGCAGTCAAATCTAATAGTATTAAAACTGAACATTCTTCAGCATCCTCTGCTATCAGTAAATCATTTGTCACTTGTAAAAGCGCAGTTTCAGTACTATGATTTGCTCTAAAACCAGACTGAAATTTCTCAAAAATATTCTCATTAACACCCTTCAACAATTGCTTGGCTACTGCCTTCTTTATTACTTTTGAAATAAAAGGTAATTTAGAGATAGGTCTATAACTGTTTTCACCTGCAGGATAAGCCAATAAACTTTCATGGTGCAAACTAAACTGAAACATACCAAGCTAGCCATGCGCATTACGGCACTACGCAAGATATTTTTGAATCCAATTGAGAAAATAGTCGGATTCAAGTGGTTAAATGTGTTTTTTTTTTCTGTTTATCAGATAATTTCATATCTACACCACCCCTTTCAATCCGATCAATATTTTATTCAGATCAAGTTCAATAGAATCGATGGATTTGTTTACATGAAGGCTTTTCAATCAGATTGAGCCATCAATCTGATTATTAACAGATAATATGTGAGAATGTAAACATAGCTAATGACTAATGAAAAATAAATCGTAATTCAAATCTATTTCACGTATCAGTCAGGACTGCAGTCAGGTGTCAGGATAGAGAATGGATGAACTGGTGGATGAATGGAGGGGCACTGCTGATGCAAAAGTGAAGGGCAGCCACTCACTTTGCTGCTGTAAAGCAATCAACATATTTCACTGTCCACAGACATAGCATTCACTTTCCTGTGTGGGTCTGCAATATAATGTGTCTGCATATCTACTGATAATGTGTGTATTAAAGAGTCAATATGTGTTTTTGAAAAACCCACATAATTTAGCTAGGAGAAAGATTAATTACATCAAATTAATTATTCATTCGACCTTGAATTAATAGTCACCATATGGAAAGAAAATGATGTTGGCTCACTGGCAAAAAGTTAACTAATAGTCATTGGGGTGCAGTAGCAAAAGCCAGCTGAACCTAGTTAATCTATTATTACCTATATTTTTTTTCCAATTTATTTTCTTAAAGCATGTTCCAGGTTGTATTGTGTATGATTCATCAGTGCACGTTATTTCATTTGAAGAAAAATATTTGCCTTTGTAATCTTGTATCAAAATGTAATATATTGCTCTGCCTTTCTTTCTCGAGTGATGTCTCCAAGTCCTCTTGTGATACAGTAACCCAGGTAGCCAGTGCAATGGGGTCAATTACTGCTGAGTGTCGGCTCACTCGGCCGTGTTCTGGCAGCAGCTCACCAAATGTCAGCCAGCTCTGGTCCAGTAATGGTTGCCAGATTTGGCTAGGCTTTGGATGTGCGGATTCGGCCTGATTTGCGCTGAGACGCAACATATTTAGCCACGTTTGGCCCGATTACGGACCATAAGGGCTGGTCTGATTTTGGGTGAGATATGGCCATTCAGACCTGGACCAGTTTAGGTTAAGTGCAGGAGGTGGGTCTCCTTTTACAAAGTGGTAAATTGTATGTAGCAGTGACCCTTAAACTTAAACATAACATCCTTTCCCTGTCTACGTTGTTATTTAAAAATTCCTATTAATTAATTATTTTTATTATTTTTTTCAACTTAATTTGGAAATTAATGTTTTAATTCATATAATGAAACAATGGGTTAAATGGGTTATGGGAACTTTAACATTATTTCTGCTATATGATTTTCAAGACATGCGCACTGGCTGCGACATCTAGTGACGACACCTGGCGGGCTTTTTGTGCTGCTAATTGCCAGAAGACCAGAAGAACTTCTTGCTACCATGGTGAGTAAACCTTTGATAATCTAACATATAATATAATTTTAATAAACCGTTCTACACATTGAATATCGAAGTAATGTTAATGAAGCTATAACCGTGAGTTGGCTGACATAGCACTAGAGTTTAGCTCCAATCTAATTAAACACACCTGAATCAGCTAATCAAAGTCTCCAGGATTACTAAAAACTTCCAGGCAACTGTTTTGGAGGTGGTTGGAGCTCTGCAGGACACCAGCTACTAAACTAACCAATGTGAAGTCTTAATTTTCTAATAAATTGATAAAATGACAATTTTCACCTGAGATTTGGAGTCAGATTACAGGGGAAAATGGACAAAAGCACTAGTCTACTTTTGTTTTATGACCAAAGTTTGTAGGCTATACCTGTACGGTATATAGCAAGGAGACATTTTAATTGTTTATTAATAAACAAGTGTTTTCTGTGTCAGTGCCCTGCATAGATGAAGTTGACGATGCTATCCATGCAGTAGTGAACGCGCCAGAGAGAAATGCACATTTCATACGGATTACACAAGCAGCGGTCTGTTTTCTTTCGTTTTGAATTGTTCTGTTTAAAAGAAGACCTTCCAAGCTTTCTATAGATATATTTATCAGGTCTGTCAGGCAAGTAGGCTCCCTTATACGCTGAGTTTCGGTTCATTTATGAGATGAGAGTCCAGTTCACTCACCGGCGCGTCCGTGTCATGATTATCTATTGTCTATATACTATATTTACTTCTTATTTATTAAATTGGTTGATGAAACATTGATTCAAATTAAGGTACAATTAATACAAAACTAAATTCATTTTAAAGAAAGGCTTTGTGCTTTCTGTTTGAGGTCTCAGTGAAAGTTTTAAACAGTCTTTTAGTGTCGCTTTCAGAGAACTCACGTCCGTAACTGAGAACTGAGAACATTGTTTTTTCCTCATAAATGCCAACATGAAAAATAAAATAAAATGAATATGTTATGTTCTGTGGAGAGCCAACCCTTCTTCATCCGGTGGGTAGTATTACTTTGGTTTGCAGTGTAATTCACAGAATTACAAAAAAATATTTTGCCACCTAAAAGTTAAAGATTTTTTTGTGTCACGTCCACGGCATGTGTAGCCTATTTCCCTCATATTAAATATAAAATGCTTGATTACACATTGTATTACCTTGTTATGATATAGTGACCCATACAATGTGCCAAACATATTTTCCTTACCTTGTCATTCAAGGCCAGGACACTTTTTGTACAACCAACGTTGTGCTGAACTTGACAAAATTGATCTGCTGCTGCAGCGGCGGCCAGCAGCTTGTGAGTTTTGTTTTTTGTTTGTTTTTCCAAGGCAGTAGAAGGTTCTGGAACTTTTGCGCGCTTCCACATCCCGCGCAACTACGGATCTCCCAGGAACATTCATTATTGCTGCGTACATTTATCCGTGTCAGAGTTCTGAGTAGTAGCCTATGCGCATGGCATGCGCGAGCCGGTCGCGATCATGGTCGACTGACAACGAGATTAAGCATCTGAACAAGGATACGGCCGTGTCCCGATTGTTCTCATCTCAGCTCCTTCGAGACAAAATAGACATGCCATTTCAAAATCTTTCATTCATAATCAGAAATATGTTTTCAAAAGCATCACTTTCATCAAATTTTATGTGACATAATTTCCAGTAGGCAACTGACTGCAAACGAGCAGGCTTATGTGCCAGGGCTGAGCCTCGGAGAGCCTCGGCCCAATTTAACCACTGCCTGTACCTTATATTAAAGAAATCTTAATATCCTTTTTTGGTTTCTTAATTTTAAAGGTCCATTTGTAACACATTGGTAGACATTTTCAATGGTTGCACGTTTTCTGAAGAACATCTCAACAAGATAATGTTGAAACTAGAAATGTATCTCTTTTATATATATATATAAAATATATAAATAGTAGGCTAGGCTATTTTTCTAAAGTTTGTCCCTGTAACTGTAAGGGCGCTTTCACACTTGGTTCGATTGCCTGTTCCGAACCCGAGTTTGATTGCTCCCCCCTGCCCCTGCCCCTGCCCCTGCCCCTGCCCCTGCCCCTGCCCCTGATCCTGCCCCTGCCCCTGCCCCTGATCCTGCCCCTGATGGACTGTGTTCACATTATATATTATTTCTATCCGAACCGTGGTATGCTTGCGTCATCAGGCTGCAGCTGGCGTAAGGGTGTTGCTTTGGTAACCGCGAATGAAAAGGCGCCCAAATGGATAGACTTGCTCGGTTGACATTTGTTCTTCTTTTTTTAACCTTTGGTTTTGTTTTCAACATAGACATACAGAAACGCACTTGCGTCTGTCTGCCGCAAAAATTCTGAAAACATCTCAAAGACAGCAGGCTGTCCGCCGAAGATACGTCATTATACGCCATCAATAGCGGTTCACTTCCGCGGTTTGGTTCGATTGCATTCATATCAGCAGCAAACCGTACCCAAGTTCACATGAACCGTACCCCAGACCACCTTTTTAATCAGACTCGAGTACGGTTCGCAGGTGCGCACCCGAGTTCGGAAGACAGTGTTCACATCATCCAAACGAACCGAACTCTGACATCATTCGAACCCGGGTGCGCACCAAAAGTGCTAGTGTGAAAGCGCCCTAAAAGTATCTCAATATCCTTCTATATTCTCATACTTAATAAACTTTTCTTTTGTAGGCCTAATCTTCATTTTAAAGGCCCTATATGGTTAAATTATTGAATTATGTATATTATGTCTAAAATTATTGAATTTTACCCATTTTCAATATAGGCTATATTCATAACGATAAACTTATTTTTATTTTTATTTTTTTTTCTGTCAGGAAGATACATAGATGGCATGGCATATTATTTAAAAGCACAATAACTGGACGTCTTTGAAATTCCAAAACTGGAATGAGTCTTTAATACACATATTTAAAAAGTTGTACTAAACACACCAAAAATGTTTTTAATCCTGTATAAGAGTAAGTGCAAGTATATATATTTTTTATTTAGCCAACAAGACAACAAGTACCGGCTAAGTGTACCTTTTTTTTTTTTGTTGAAATTTTACTCAAAACTGCATCACATTGTTGCAAAGTCGTTTCATGTTTATGTTGATGTTACTTGTTACATTTTACTTGTTACATTTGTGTTAAAATATTAAAGGGATAGTTCACCTAAAAATTTTAATTGTCATCATTTACATATCCTCATGTCATTCTAATACTTATATGCATTTACTCTTTTCTGTGGAACACAAAATATATTTAGAAAAAATGCTCTTTTTTCCATATAATCAAAGTCAGTGTGGTTCAGTGTTGTTTGGACCTATTTTTTTTCTTCAAATTAATCAATATTTTAAAACCGCTTCACAATTTCTCTGATAATTTGGACTGAAGCAGGATTAATCTTGCACAGTGTGTTCTCTTCAGGTCAGTACAAAGTCCTATAAAGTAATGCTGACCATCTCTCTTTGTGATGCATTTGCCACTACATGGAGGCCATCATTATGCTGAAATAGAGGATAAATACGCACTTGTTTTGTAATTTAATTCATTTGATCATTATACAATCAAATTAATCTGTTTTGTTGTAAATTTTCAGTTCGATTTTTGCTCTTATACATTTGATTCTGTTCTGTTTGAGACATAACAACTGTGTCGAGGGTCATGAAGGTCAGTAATGCACTAAGTGTCCACAGATACATAGGCAAACTCAGAATGTATCTCTTTTTAGAGTACTTGTTTTAGCTAGACCTTCTTTGTCATTTCTATGGCCTTTGAAGTGTTGGTATCTTTGTCTTCAACAAACTCTATTTGATTCCTAGTCTCTTTATTGGCTATAAATGTGTTTCCCAACATCAGAAAATCCTATGATCAGATTTAACAATTGTCATGTGACTTACAGTCTACATTGACTTTCATTTCATAACTCTTCTCCAGTGGCCTCATAGGATAGTAAAGTTTTCATCAGATGTGCAATCTTGGTGGTAGTATCAGGTCAGCTGGGTACTTTTTGCCTACTGTTTCACGTGGTCACCGTGATTTTGCCAAGTAAGATGTGTTCCTGGATCAACAAATTTTGTTGATCCTGGATCAACATTTAATCAACCAATCACAAGCCTCTGATGTCATCAGTGTGTGCCGACCAAATCCAATCGGTCCATTTTGAACCTTCCCTCCTCTCTTGCCTCGGGCTGACTGACAAAAGGTAAGTTATTTTGTCTGTCCTCTTTCTTTGACCCTCTCTGCAACTAAAAATCTGACTTTGTAAATGTATTTATTCACTAAAAAATCCTGAAATAGAACACTTGAATGGCATAATGTAATGCAACCCTGAACATACATGCAACAGCCATGAGCCGTTTAGCTAATAGCTAAGCTTACTTCACTCCACAACCCCTAAAAGTCTTCTTTCTCTCATATCTTTACACACAAATACACATTTAATATTTAATAAAATGTTATAATAATGTTTAAAAATTTTAAAAAATTCCAGGTCTTTAAAACAGATTACTATGATTTTAGTCTTTAATAAAGTGTGCAAAAAGTATATGACATTTAAAAAAACAGTAGAATAATTGCTTTTTGAATCTGATTGTAATCAATATTTTGATAATTGCTATCGTCATCATTTCAATATGGGGTAGATTCGCTAATGTTGATCCAGGACCATCATGATCATTTCAATATGGGGTAGATTCACTAATGCTGATCCAGGACCATCATGATCATTTCAATATGGGGTAGATTCGCTAATGTTGATTCAGGACCATCATGACCATTTCAATACAGGGTAGATTCACTAATGCTGATCCAGGACCATCATGATCATTTCAATATGGGGTAGATTCGCTAATGTTGATCCAGGACCATCATGACCATTTCAATATGGGGTAGATTTGCTAATGTTGATCCAGGACCATCATGACCATTTCAATATGGGGTAGATTCGCTAATGTTGATCCAGGACCATCATGATCATTTTAATACGGGGTAGATTCGCTAATGTTGATCCAGGACCATCATGATCATTTCAATATGGGGTAGATTCGCTAATGTTGATCCAGGACCATCATGACCATTTCAATATGGGGTAGATTCGCTAATGTTGATCCAGGACCATCATGATCATTTTAATACGGGGTAGATTCGCTAATGTTGATCCAGGACCATCATGACCATTTCAATATGGGGTAGATTCGCTAATGTTGATCCAGGACCATCATGGCCATTTCAATATGGGGTAGATTCACTAATGTTGATTCAGGACCATCATGACCATTTCAATACAGGGTAGATTCGCTAATGTTGATCCAGGACCATCATGACCATTTCAATATGGGGTAGATTTGCTAATGTTGATCCAGGACCATCATGACCATTTCAATATGGGGTAGATTCGCTAATGTTGATCCAGGACCATCATGATCATTTTAATACGGGGTAGATTCGCTAATGTTGATCCAGGACCATCATGATCATTTCAATATGGGGTAGATTCGCTAATGTTGATCCAGGACCATCATGACCATTTCAATATGGGGTAGATTCGCTAATGTTGATCCAGGACCATCATGATCATTTTAATACGGGGTAGATTCGCTAATGTTGATCCAGGACCATCATGACCATTTCAATATGGGGTAGATTCGCTAATGTTGATCCAGGACCATCATGGCCATTTCAATATGGGGTAGATTCACTAATGTTGATTCAGGACCATCATGACCATTTCAATACAGGGTAGATTCGCTAATGTTGATCCAGGACCATCATGATCAGTTCAATATGGGGTAGATTCGCTAATGTTGATCCAGGACCATCATGATCATTTCAATATGGGGTAGATTCGCTAATGTTGATCCAGGACCATCATGATCATTTCAATATTGGGTAGATTCACTAATGTTGATCCAGGACCATCATGATCATTTCAATATGGGGTAGATTCGCTAATGTTGATCCAGGACCATCATGATCATTTCAATATGGGGTAGATTCGCTAATGTTGATCCAGGACCATCATGGTCTGTTCAATACGGGGTAGATTCGCTAATGTTGATCCAGGACCATCATGGTCTGTTCAATACAGGGTAGATTCGCTAATGTTGATCCAGGACCATCATGATCATTTCAATATTGGGTAGATTCACTAATGTTGATCCAGGACCATCATGATCATTTCAATATTGGGTAGATTCACTAATGTTGATCCAGGACCATCATGATCATTTCAATATGGGGTAGATTCGCTAATGTTGATCCAGGACCATCATGGTCTGTTCAATACGGGGTAGATTCGCTAATGTTGATCCAGGACCATCATGGTCTGTTCAATACAGGGTAGATTCGCTAATGTTGATCCAGGACCATCATGATCATTTTAATACGAGGTAGATTCGCTAATGTTGATCCAGGACCATCATGGTCAGTTCAATACGGGGTAGATTCGCTAATGTTGATCCA
Source organism: Vimba vimba (assembly GCA_022828995.1). Lineage (NCBI taxonomy): Eukaryota > Metazoa > Chordata > Actinopteri > Cypriniformes > Leuciscidae > Vimba > Vimba vimba. The sequence continues at coordinate 30,054,482 of CM040833.1, forward strand.
GGACCATCATGATCAGTTCAATATGGGGTAGATTAGCTAATGTTTATCCAGGACCATTTCAATACGGGGTAGATTCGCTAATGTTGATCCAGGACCATCATGATCATTTCAATATGGGGTAGATTCACTAATGTTGATCCAGGACCATCATGATCATTTCAATATGGGGTAGATTCGCTAATGTTGATCCAGGACCATCATGGCCATTTCAATACGGGGTAGATTCGCTAATGTTGATCCAGGACCATCATGACCATTTCAATACAGGGTAGATTCGCTAATGTTGATCCAGGACCATCATGACCATTTCAATATGGGGTAGATTCACTAATGTTGATCCAGGACCATCATGATCATTTCAATATGGGGTAGATTCGCTAATGTTGATCCAGGACCATCATGGTCTGTTCAATACGGGGTAGATTCGCTAATGTTGATCCAGGACCATCATGACCATTTCAATACAGGGTAGATTCGCTAATGTTGATCCAGGACCATCATGACCATTTCAATACAGGGTAGATTCACTAATGCTGATCCAGGACCATCATGATCATTTCAATATGGGGTAGATTCACTAATGTTGATCCAGGACCATCATGATCATTTTAATACGGGGTAGATTCGCTAATGTTGATCCAGGACCATCATGATCATTTCAATATGGGGTAGATTCGCTAATGTTGATCCAGGACCATCATGGTCTGTTCAATACGGGGTAGATTCGCTAATGTTGATCCAGGACCATCATGACCATTTCAATACAGGGTAGATTCGCTAATGTTGATCCAGGACCATCATGACCATTTCAATACAGGGTAGATTCACTAATGTTGATCCAGGACCATCATGATCATTTCAATATGGGGTAGATTCGCTAATGTTGATCCAGGACCATCATGATCATTTTAATACGGGGTAGATTCGCTAATGTTGATTCAGGACCATCATGACCATTTCAATACAGGGTAGATTCGCTAATGTTGATCCAGGACCATCATGATCAGTTCAATATGGGGTAGATTCGCTAATGTTGATCCAGGACCATCATGACCATTTCAATACAGGGTAGATTCGCTAATGTTGATCCAGGACCATCATGATCATTTCAATATGGGGTAGATTCACTAATGTTGATCCAGGACCATCATGATCATTTCAATATGGGGTAGATTCGCTAATGTTGATCCAGGACCATCATGGTCTGTTCAATACGGGGTAGATTCGCTAATGTTGATCCAGGACCATCATGACCATTTCAATACAGGGTAGATTCGCTAATGTTGATCCAGGACCATCATGATCATTTTAATACGAGGTAGATTCGCTAATGTTGATCCAGGACCATCATGGTCAGTTCAATACGGGGTAGATTCGCTAATGTTGATCCAGGACCATCATGATCAGTTCAATATGGGGTAGATTAGCTAATGTTTATCCAGGACCATTTCAATACGGGGTAGATTCGCTAATGTTGATCCAGGACCATCATGATCAGTTCAATATGGGGTAGATTAGCTAATGTTTATCCAGGACCATTTCAATACGGGGTAGATTCGCTAATGTTGATCCAGGACCATCATGATCATTTTATTTTGGCGTAATAATTAAATAATAAATTGTATTAAATAACCCAAATCTGTCATGATTCCCATAAATTAGCATGGTAAGCAAATTTTCCAACATTTCTACTGTAGTTACGGTCAAATTATAAGTTAATTGAAATCTTTGCGTTTTATTACTTATTATAGTGTTGGATTAAATCTAGATCTACTATTTTGTATTGTAGGAAGTGCTACTGTAATTGTAACTGTAAATCTTAATACTCAGTTTAAGGAAAAATAACTTAGTTATGCACTGTAGTCACATTTTACAGTGTCTAGTAAAACTTTTTTGGATACTTTTGCCTTCATTTATATAATTAATTAGCTTAACCCACATTTCTATTTTATTCTTGAAGGGGCTATATGTGGAATTCACTAACCCTTGTTATGCTTACACAGACAACCTAGGAAGTCAGGGAAGGTCTCGTTTTTTAAGCATCATAGTAAACATTGGCAATAAAAAAGTGATTAATATATGAAAATTCTTACATATAGCCCCTTTAAATTGTTTACAGAAATGCTTCCTAAGGAACTGTGACATTCTTGTTTTCCAGCTTTCAACGTATGATTCAACATGACTAGTAAGGGTGCACATTCCGTATCACATATACATACATACCCTTTTAAATTTGTGCTAATGACTTTTATATACATACCCTATATACAGATATACAACCTTGGGAGTCCTTAGTGGGCTGTGTTGGGCCAAATAGCATTTCAGCTGCCTATTTAAAAGCACTGTATGAACCAGGCTACATACCAGATGTGGTGAGCTAAAAGTGTATTTATTAATTGCAGGTGTATTTCAGAATTTTATGATTTTTTTTCAGGTTCTAACTAAAGTTATCAATAGGTAATGGATGCTCTCATGAGTATGACCTGCAAGGTATGCAATATATAATATATGTCTGTATGTATATGTATGTATGTATTTATAGTGTTATGCATAAGTTTAGACACCCATGCTAAAGTTGACTAAAAAGAGGAATAAAAAATCATCTTTTGGAAATTGAACTTAATGCCTTAATTAAAAAAAATGGGAAAAATCCAACCTTTAAGGACACCGATTTCTTTGTGATTGAATAATGTATCGTAAATAAATAAATGTTCTTCCTTAAAATACAGGGTGCATAAGTCTGGACACCCCTATGTTAAATTCCCATAGAGACAGGCAGATTTTTATTTTTAAAGTTAAAAAAGTTTTTAAGTTATAAAGTTCCCTTGGCCTTTGGAATTAAAATAGCCCCACATCATCACATAGTCTTCACCATACCTAGAGATTGGCATGGTTTTATTTCAGTTAGCCTAATAGCTGGTTTGATTTGCATTGAGAGATGATCTTATGGATAGTACCCCATGCCAATCTCTAGGTATGGTACCGTACATACATTTTCAATGGAGGGACAGAAAGCTCTCGGACCAAATCTAAAATATCTTAAACTGTGTTCCGAAGATGAACGGAGGTCTTACGGGCTTGGAACGACATGAGGGTGAGTCATTAATTACATAATTTTCATTTTTGGGTGAACTAACCCTTTAAGGTTGTTAAATCTGACAATAAGCTTTTATGTTTGACATTTTGTTTATACAGATGGTTCATCTCTTCAAAATGTTCCCAATTAATCGAGAACTAATTTAATCAGGGGCCTTTTATTTCTGTAAAATACCCTTATATTTGTGTTATATAAATAATTTTGTTAAATCAATATGCTCAGTGTAAAATAAGATTCTTGCATCTTTAATATGTGGAATAATTAAAAATGTTTTATTTGATGAATGGTGTATGATTCCTTCTTATGAACACAAACAGAAACATACCACATGTCATCTAGCCACATTGCAATGGTACTGTAAGGTTAATAATTAATAATAGATCTAAAATATCAAATTTACATTGACAGAATCTCTTTTTTAGCACACAAAATACATTACATTGAAAACAGCATTGCAGATTCTTCCGATAACAGTATTGTTTTGAAATTAACATCAAGTTAAACAAAACATTTGGCCACACTAAAATAGCTCTTAATTTGATCCCATAATTCATACAAGATATTCGGCACCCAATCCTGTATTCACGTTTTCTTTCATTTTCTTACTTTTTTGTGGGTTGTCTTTCTTATTTTAAACCCTCCTGAATTTGTGCCAGAAATGCAGGTTTTCTTGGAAACCTTGGAAGACTTTTTTCAGTTTTTTTGCATTGCATGGGAAGAGTGGCTGTATCTTCCCAGCAGGCACCGGACGTCAATATGACGTTAGACTGACGTTGGACCCAAACGTTGGAAAGACGTTGCATTTTGATTGAAAATGAAAATTGGGTTGACGCCATAACCCAACGTCAGTCTGACGTCAATATCCAACGTCTGTCCAACGTTGGATGTTGACGTCAATCTGACGTTGGGTTATGACGTCAACCCGATTTTCATTTTCAATCAAAATGCAACGTCTGTCCAACGTTGGAAGTTGACGTCATTCTGACGTTGGGTTATGACGTTAACCCGATTTTCATTTTCAACCAAAATGCAACGTCTATCCAACGTTTGATGTAGACGTCAATCTAACGTTGGGTTATGATGTCAACCCGATTATCATTTTCAACCAAAATGCAATGTCTGTCCAACATTGAAAGTAAACGTCAGTCTGACGTTGGGTTATAATAATAATAATAATAATAATAATTTGTTACATTTATATAGCGCTTTTCTAGGCACTCAAAGCGCTTTTACATAGAAGGGGGAATCTCCTCAACCACCACCAATGTGCAGCATCCACTTGGATGATGCGACGGCAGCCATATTGCGCCAGAACGCCCACCACACACCAGCTTACTGGTGGAGAGGAGACAGTGATGAAGCCAGTCAGTATATCAGTATATGGGGATGATTAGGAGGCCATGATGGACAGAGGCCAAGGGGCAAATTTGGCCAGGATGCCGGGGTTACACCCCTACTCTTTTCGAAGGACATCATGGGATTTTTAATGACCACAGAGAGTCAGGACCTCGGTTTAACGTCTCATCCGAAGGACGGTGCTCTTTTGGCAGTATAGTGTCCCCGTCACTACACTGGGGCGTTAGGACCCACACAGACCACAGGGTGAGCACCCCCTGCTGGCCTCACTAACACCTCTTCCAGCAGCAACCTGGTTTTTCTCAGGAGGTCTCCCATCCAGGTACTAACCAGGCTCAGCCCTGCTTAGCTTCAGTGGGCAACCAGTCTTGGGCTACAGGGTGATATGGCTGCTGGCCATATCACCGTATGTTATGATGTCAACTCGATGTTGGGTAAACCTCCCATGTTGGACATTGCATTTTGGTTGAAAATGGAAATCAGTTTGACATCAGAACCCAATGTTAAGCTAGACATCAAACTCACATGTTGGGCCAGATATCAGTCAAAACACAACATCAGCTGTCAAATTCCAACTTAAAGAAATATATGGTTATTTTGTTGGCATGACATCGTACTTTTAGCAAAGCCAGGTTTTCGTTGTATCAAATCAACATACAAAGAAACTTCATGTAACAACAAGATCGAAAAGAGGTCAAGATCCAAAGACAACCCAAAGGTATTTATCTTAAGACAAGAGCAAACAGAAAAGTAACTTAAAAATCTTAGTGAAACTGGAATCCACAAATGTTGTTTATTAGATAAATGACCAAGAAATTAAATGGAATATAAAATAACCTTTTATTTATTTTTTTTACATTATTTTAACAGAAGGATTACAACAATAACCATTTATATTTAACATTATCCTTATTCTAAAATTATACAAATGTTTTTCCTGCCGCCTCCGCCCACCCTGTCTGGGGCATATTTAAACATAAGGTGACAACCGCTCCAATGTTTGCCTCCGTCTCCTTTGAAGTCCTCTGGACACTCTCTGTAAGAAATATTAGAAAATTCAAATGTATGGGGAATATAGGATATGATGCACTACAGTAAGCATTAAAACAATAAATATTGCAAATAGTCTTAATGCTAGGGTAGGAAATTTCACAGAGGCTAGCAATAGCAAGCTAGCTTTGAAAGCATACAATCCCACCCTCCCTTCAGAGGGTGCAAAGAGCCAAGAGGAGAGACAGAGTTGGTGGAGGAAAGTGCAACGCTTTTAGATTACCTCATATCTTATTCACTGGTGAGACATAACAATACTAATGAATGTGAATAATGAAAAAAAGTTAAAAAAAACAACAACAAAAAAAAAAAAAATATTGCAACAATATAATGTCATAAGTTTTATTTTTTTTTAAATAAAACCTTTTTCACTTGTTGGTTCAAGAGGAACTGCTAATGTTTGGCATCTATTCTCACTTTCTCTGCACAATGAACACGCTAATGTGATCCACTTCTTGATCTCATCCACCAGCTGAGGGTGAATCTGCTGAAAATGATCTTCTACAGAAACATCATGTCCATTGTGCTGGTCAAATATTCTCTGCACAAAAACTTTGTGTCCTTTCCAATCATTTTTTACTTTAAAAGAGTAAACATGCTTTACACCCAACAGCTCTGTGACTTCTTTCATATACATTTCCAGATCTTCTGCAATGGAAAATATAATATCCTCTTCTTTTATCTTTTAAACTGGAGCAATTTGTGGTCCTGGATGATTTTGTGTGCCCTTTGTTAATTATTTCTGTGATAAAGTTCTCTTCTTGATCATCTGGTTTAAGAACATGCACCTTGAGTTTAATGTTTTTATTTTTCTCCTTTCTTAATTTTCCACAGACTTTTTGATAAACTCCTCCATCATAGAACATTTCTGAAATGTGTACACACAAAAAATGATACTTAATTCATTTTCAATCAGCGTCACCAAACACATTTACTAACTTTAAATGAGGAAACACTAACAAAGAGCTGATAAGTTGAAATATTACATTTAAAAAAAAATTAAAGCTCTCCACATGAATGTAAAGGGATTGGTGATTCATTGATTCTGAATAAATGATGGTCCTGAATCAACATGAGTCCATCTACCGCATATTGAACTGATTGTGAATTTACCCCATACTGAAATTGCCACGATGGTCCTGGATTAACATTAGTGAATCTACCCCATATTGAACTGACCATGATGGTCCTGGATCAACATTAGTGAATCTACCCCATATTGAAATGGTCATGATGGTCCTGGATCAACATTAGTGAATCTACCCCATAGTAAAATGATCATGATGGTCCTGGATCAACATTAGCGAATCTACACCGTATTGAAATGATCATGATGGTCCTGGATCAACATTAGCGAATCTACCCCATATTGAACTGACCATGATGGTCCTCGATCAACATTAGTGAATCTACCCCATATTGAAATGGTCATGATGATTCTTGATCAACATCAGTGAATCTACCCCATATTGAAATGATCATGATGATCCTGGATCAACATTAGCGAATCTACCCCATATTGAACTGACCATGATGGTCCTGGATCAACATTAGTGAATCTACCCCATATTGAAATGATCATGATGATCCTGGATCAACATTAGCGAATCTACCCCGTATTGAACTGACCATGATGGTCCTGGATCAACATTAGCGAATCTACCCCATATTGAAATGGTCATGACGGTCCTGGATCAACATTAGTGAATCTACCCCATATTGAATTGGTCATGATGGTCCTGGATCAACATTAGTGAATCTACCCCATATTGAAATGGTCATGACGGTCCTGGATCAACATTAGTGAATCTACCCCATATTGAAATGGTCATGATGGTCCTGGATCAACATTAGTGAATCTACTCCATATTGAAATCGTCATGATGGTCCTGGATCAACATTAGTGAATCTACCCCGTATTGAAATGGTCATGATGGTCCTGGATCAACATTAGCGAATCTACCCCATATTTAAATGATCATGATGGTCCTGGATCAACATTAGTGAATCTACCCCATACTGAAATGATCATAATGGTCCTTGATCAACATTAGTGAATCTACCCCATACTGAAATGATCATGATGGTCCTTGATCAACATTAGCAAATCTACCCCATATTGAAATGATCATGATGGTCCTGGATCAACATTAGTGAATCTACCCCATACTGAAATGATCATGATGGTCCTTGATCAACATTAGCGAATCTACCCCATATTGAAATGATCATGATGGTCCTGGATCAACATTAGCGAATCTACCCCATATTGAACTGACCATGATGGTCCTCGATCAACATTAGTGAATCTACCCCATATTGAAATGGTCATGATGATTCTTGATCAACATCAGTGAATCTACCCCATACTGAAATGATCATGATGGTCCTTGATCAACATTAGTGAATCTACCCCATATTGAAATGATCATGATGATCCTGGGATCAACATTAGCGAATCTACCCCATATTGAAATGATCATGATGATCCTGGATCAACATTAGCGAATCTACCCCGTATTGAACTGACCATGATGGTCCTGGATCAACATTAGTGAATCTACCCCATATTGAAATGATCATGATGATCCTGGATCAACATTAGCGAATCTACCCCGTATTGAACTGACCATGATGGTCCTGGATCAACATTAGCGAATCTACCCCATATTGAAATGGTCATGATGGTCCTGGATCAACATTAGTGAATCTACCCCATATTGAAATGGTCATGACGGTCCTGGATCAACATTAGTGAATCTACCCCATATTGAATTGGTCATGATGGTCCTGGATCAACATTAGCGAATCTACCCCATATTTAAATGATCATGATGGTCCTGGATCAACATTAGTGAATCTACCCCATACTGAAATGATCATGATGGTCCTTGATCAACATTAGCAAATCTACCCCATATTGAAATCGTCATGATGGTCCTGGATCAGCATTAGCGAATCTACCCCATATTGAAATCGTCATGATGGTCCTGGATCAACATTAGCGAATCTACCCCATATTGAAATCGTCATGATGGTCCTGGATCAACATTAGTGAATCTACCCCATACTGAAATGGTCATGATGGTCCTGGATCAACATTAGCAAATCTACTCCATATTGAAATCGTCATGATGGTCCTGGATCAACATTAGTGAATCTACCCCATACTGAAATGATCATGATGGTCCTTGATCAACATTAGCAAATCTACCCCATATTGAAATCGTCATGATGGTCCTGGATCAGCATTAGCGAATCTACCCCATATTGAAATCGTCATGATGGTCCTGGATCAACATTAGCGAATCTACCCCATATTGAAATCGTCATGATGGTCCTGGATCAGCATTAGCGAATCTACCCCATACTGAAATGATCATGATGGTCCTTGATCAACATTAGCAAATCTACCCCATATTGAAATCGTCATGATGGTCCTGGATCAACATTAGTGAATCTACCCCATACTGAAATGATCATAATGGTCCTTGATCAACATTAGTGAATCTACCCCATACTGAAATGATCATGATGGTCCTTGATCAACATTAGCAAATCTACCCCATATTGAAATGATCATGATGGTCCTGGATCAACATTAGTGAATCTACCCCATACTGAAATGATCATGATGGTCCTTGATCAACATTAGCGAATCTACCCCATATTGAAATGATCATGATGGTCCTGGATCAACATTAGCGAATCTACCCCATATTGAACTGACCATGATGGTCCTCGATCAACATTAGTGAATCTACCCCATATTGAAATGGTCATGATGATTCTTGATCAACATTAGTGAATCTACCCCATATTGAAATGACCATGATGGTCCTGGATCAACATTAGTGAATCTACCCCATATTGAAATGATCATGATGATCCTGGATCAACATTAGCGAATCTACCCCGTATTGAACTGACCATGATGGTTCTGGATCAACATTAGCGAATCTACCCCATATTGAAATGATCATGATGATCCTGGATCAACATTAGCGAATCTACCCCGTATTGAACTGACCATGATGGTTCGGGATCAACATTAGCGAATCTACCCCATATTGAAATGGTCATGATGGTCCTGGATCAACATTAGTGAATCTACCCCATATTGAAATGGTCATGACGGTCCTGGATCAACATTAGTAAATCTACCCCATATTGAATTGGTCATGATGGTCCTGGATCAACATTAGTGAATCTACCCCATATTGAAATGGTCATGATGGTCCTTGATCAACATTAGTGAATCTACCCCATATTGAAATGATCATGATGATCCTGGATCAACATTAGTGAATCTACCCCATACTGAAATGATCATGATGGTCCTTGATCAACATTAGTGAATCTACCCCATATTGAAATGATCATGATGATCCTGGGATCAACATTAGCGAATCTACCCCATATTGAACTGACCATGATGGTCCTGGATCAACATTAGTGAATCTACCCCATATTGAAATGATCATGATGATCCTGGATCAACATTAGCGAATCTACCCCGTATTGAACTGACCATGATGGTTCTGGATCAACATTAGCGAATCTACCCCATATTGAAATGGTCATGATGGTCCTGGATCAACATTAGTGAATCTACCCCATATTGAAATGGTCATGACGGTCCTGGATCAACATTAGTAAATCTACCCCATATTGAATTGGTCATGATGGTCCTGGATCAACATTAGTGAATCTACCCCATATTGAAATGGTCATGACGGTCCTGGATCAACATTAGTGAATCTACCCCATATTGAAATGGTCATGATGGTCCTGGATCAACATTAGTGAATCTACTCCATATTGAAATCGTCATGATGGTCCTGGATCAACATTAGTGAATCTACCTTGTATTGAATTCGTCATGATGGTCCTGGATCAACATTAGCGAATCTACCCCGTATTGAAATGATCATGATGGTCCTGGATCAACATTAGCGAATCTACCCCATATTGAAATGATCATGATGGTCCTGGATCAACATTAGCGAATCTACCCCATATTGAAATGATCATGATGGTCCTGGATCAACATTAGTAAATCTACCCCATATTGAAATGATCATGATGGTCCTGGATCAACATTAGCGAATCTACCCCGTATTGAAATGATCATGATGGTCCTGGATCAACATTAGTGAATCTACCCCATATTGAAATGATCATGATGGTCCTGGATCAACATTAGTGAATCTACCCCATATTGAAATGATCATGATGGTCCTGGATCAACATTAGCGAATCTACCCTGTATTGAAATGGTCCTGGATCAACATTAGCGAATCTACCCTGTATTGAAATGGTCATGATGGTCTTGGATCAACATTAGCGAATCTACCCTGTATTGGAATGGTCATGATGGTCCTGGATCAACATTAGCGAATCTACCCCATATTGAAATGGCCATGATGGTCCTGGATCAACATTAGCGAATCTACCCCATATTGAAATGGCCATGATGGTCCTGGATCAACATTAGCGAATCTACCCCATATTGAAATGGCCATGATGGTCCTGGATCAACATTAGCGAATCTACCCCATATTGAAATGGCCATGATGGTCCTGGATCAACATTAGCGAATCTACCCCATATTGAAATGGTCATGATGGTCCTGGATCAACATTAGCGAATCTACCCCATATTGAAATGGCCATGATGGTCCTGGATCAACATTAGTGTATCTACCCCATATTGAAATGGCCATGATGGTCCTGGATCAACATTAGTGAATCTACCCCATATTGAAATGGCCATGATGGTCCTGGATCAACATTAGTGAATCTACCCCATATTGAAATGGCCATGATGGTCCTGGATCAACATTAGCGAATCTACCCCATATTGAAATGGTCATGATGGTCCTGGATCAACATTAGCGAATCTACCCCATATTGAAATGGCCATGATGGTCCTGGATCAACATTAGTGTATCTACCCCATATTGAAATGGCCATGATGGTCCTGGATCAACATTAGCGAATCTACCCCATATTGAAATGGCCATGATGGTCCTGGATCAGCAATAGCGAATCTACCCCATATTGAAATGGCCATGATGGTCCTGGATCAGCATTAGCGAATCTACCCCATATTGAAATGGTCATGATGGTCCTGGATCAGCATTAGCGAATCTACCCCATATTGAAATGGCCATGATGGTCCTGGATCAGCATTAGCGAATCTACCCCATATTGAAATGGCCATGATGGTCCTGGATCAACATTAGCGAATCTACCCCATATTGAAATGGCCATGATGGTCCTGGATCAGCATTAGCGAATCTACCCCATATTGAAATGATCATGATGGTCCTGGATCAACATTAGCGAATCTACCCTGTATTGAAATGGTCATGATGTTCCTGGATCAACATTAGCGAATCTACCCCATATTGAAATGATGACGAAAGCAATTATCAAAATATTGATTACAATCAGATTCAAAAAGCAATTATTCTACTGTTTTTTTAAATGTCATATACTTTTTGCACACTTTATTAACTAAAATTGACTAAAATCATAGTAATCTGTTTTAAAGACCTGGAATTTATTGAAATTTTTAAACATTATTATAACATTTTATTAAATATTAAATGTGTATTTGTGTGTACAGGTATGAGAGAAAGAAGACTTTTAGGGGTTGTGGAGTGAAGTAAGCTTAGCTATTAGCTAAACGGCTCATGGCTGTTGCATGTATGTTCAGGGTTGCATTACATTATGCCATTTAAGTGTTCTATTTCAGGATTTTTTAGTGAATAAATACATTTACAAAGTCAGATTTTTAGTTGCAGAGAGGGTCAAAGAAAGAGGACAGACAAAATAACTTACCTTTTGTCAGTCAGCCCGAGGCAAGAGAGGAGGGAAGGTTCAAAATGGACCGATTGGATTTGGTCGGCACACACTGATGACATCAGAGGCTTGTGATTGGTTGATTAAATGATGATCCAGGATCAACAAAATTTGTTGATCCAGGAACACATCTTACTTGGCAAAATCACGGTGACCTGTTTCACGTATTGTTTTTCCACCTATTATATGTAAGGGATAATGTAGAGCGAGGCGGTTGTTATAGCGAATACAACCCCGACAGGCTGATCGGGACCCCGATTGAATCAGCCTGAAGGGGTTGTATTCGCTATAACAACCGCCTCGCTCTACATTATCCCGCTTATTACATGGCTACCCACCAAATAAATCAATAATTTGACACAAAATATTGATATAAAAAGGAGTTTATTGATTTAAAAACGATTGTATTGCTTCCGCTAAATTTTATTTATTTTAAACAGGGACAGCGTACAATAAACATTAACCTCGAGGGGAGACATGCATAGTACCAGGTTTTAGCTCAAGAGCTAATTTCCACCCGTAGTCCCTGGGCAGGCTGATGTTATAATAAAATACATAATACATCATACATACATGAATAATGAAATTTACATTGACCAAATAAATAATAAAAAAAATCAAGTCTTCACATGCACAACATCGGTCACATGTGGGTGCAAATTTGATTTGACAAAAGCCATTTCTTTGCCAGACGTGAGAATGCGTAAGAGTTTGTGCTTCTTATCAGCTCTATAGGCAACATATTCCACTGACGAGCGACCACACAAGAAAAAGCATAGTTTCCAAATGCTGTCCTGCGTTTAGGGATCCTGCATTCGCCTTGCACTGTAGATCTAGTGGCTCGAGCTGTTGTTTCAGAGCCCAAAGATATGAACTCTTTTACTGGAAGAGCAGCGGTGTCATGGATGATCTTATACATCAAACACAGATTTGTGTGGATTATCAGATTTTCAAAGCTGAGAAATTTGTATTTTACGAGGATATGACAGTGATGGAATCGTTTTTATTAGAACTTTTATATAATGAATCAAGTGGCCTGAGGGCAGATTTACAAGCCTGTGACCAACTTGTCATACAATAAAGAAAGTGTGGAACAATCATTGCATTTAGATAGGCTCCTGAGGCCTCGGTTCTAAGGGAATTTCGAATGTGTCTGAACTGTGCCATATTAAATTTGATTGTATTTGGTAACTTTTTTATGTGCTTTTTAAAGCCTAAATTTGGTTCCAATATGACACCTAAATATTTTACCTGATCTGGATTTGAAATGATTTGTCCATCAATTAAGATCTTAGGGCAATTTTGTATTTTATAACGATTTGTAAAAAACATCGAAACAGTCTTATCTAGATTTAAGTTGAGGCATGAGTTTTTCAGCCACAAGGAAACTTTCAGTTTTTGTCAGTTTTTGAGCGACTTCTTCCGCAGTTTTACCATGTGCATATAGCACCGTATCATCAGCATACATAGTAATTTTACTCTTACACACAGTTGGCAGGTCATTTATGTGTAGTGTAAACAGCAGGGGTCCCAGAATGGAACCTTGTGGCACTCCCATGCTGCAAGGTCTTAAGGGTGATTTTGTATTGTCGACCGCAACACATTGTTGTCTGTCATTAAGGTAAGATTGAATCCATGCTATTGTGTTTGTGTCAAGAGAAAAATTAAAAATTTTGGATGAGAAGCTGGTGATTAACTGTATCGAAGGCCTTTCTCAAGTCCAGAAAGACCGCCCCTACCACACCTCCACCATCAAGACTGGATCTGATGTCTTTTAGCAAGTAACAGCACGCAGACTCTGTGGAGTATCTTTTCCTGAACCCAAACTGGCAGGGATGTAATGCATCAGTGTGGTCGAGATGCTCTACTAGCTGCTCTGCCACCACCTTCTCAAAGATCTTGGAGATGGCTGGTAGGATACTAATAGGTCGATAGTTTGACACACAGAGCTTGTCTCCCGACTTGAAAATCGGCTTGACTACTGTTTTTTTCAACGCCAAAGGAAAATTGTTTTGAATTATAGATTGATTCACAGCTATTGTTAGTACAGGAGTTAGAGTAATTTTGTGGGATGTAAAAGGGATGTATCAAGTCCAAATATATCCTTTGCTTTACTATTTTTTAAATTTGCTATTATTTTGGAAATTTTGTCTTCATCTATATTCTGCAACCTACAGTAAGACACATTGCCATCCCCATGATCATCTCGGCAGCAGTTCACTTCAGGGAAAGTCTCCGCCAGGTCTAACATAGAATCCAAGAAATAATCATTGTAATGTTTAGCCAGAATAGAGCCCTCATTTTGAACTATTCCATTGATTTTGAGCTGTAAATGATATATTTTTTCCCTTCCCAATAGTTTATCCATGCTCCTCCACAGATTTTTTTTTTTTGCTTTTCGAAGCAGCATGGTAACTTATTATTTCTCAGAGATTTATAAATGTAATAATCAGTGGTTAATTTAGTTTTCAGAGAAACCTTGAGAGCTTTATCTCTCTGTTTCATTGTGTCCCAAAGGGATTCATTAAACCACGGGAGTCTCTTTTTATTTGATTTTCTATGTTTGAGTTGTGTATATTTATCAATTTTATTCTTTATAGCAGTTATAATATTGTTACATCTATGTACACAGCTTTCTCTATCAATTTTGGAGGCCCAATCAATTTCATTTAAATCGTTTTTAAGGAGCTCTTGATTTCTTTTAGGAATATGAGGAATTTTGCATTGTTTGTTTGATTGTTCTTTGTTTATGTATCTTGATTTATTTAATTTCCTGTCTATTAGAACAAAATTATGATCAGACAGTCCAGTTATTAGGTTGTATGTTTTAATTACCCTGTCGGGTTTATTGGTGAATATTAAATCTATCAAAGTTTGAGACGTTTTTGTTATTCTAGTAGGCTTTTTAATCAATTGTGTCATTTGTATTGAGTTTGCTATGTCTTTTAGGTGTTTCCTCTTGCCTTTATTAAGCCAATTTATTTTGAGGTCGCCCATAATCAATATTTCCTTTCGTTCATATGTTTTTAGAATTTTTGTTAAACCAGTATAAAAATCGCTTGTTGCATTTGGTGGTCTATATACACGAAGTACAATAAATGACATTTGGGGCGATAGTTTAATTGTAACACCAACACACTCTATAGTTTGATCTGGAATGTCTATTTGGTGACTGTCAATATTGTCTTTACGTAGATCAAGACCCCGCCCCCTTTTTCCTTTCCTCTGTCCCGTCTGTATACTTTGTATCCAGGAATCATAAATGCCGATACAGGAGTTGTAGCTGTAATCCAAGTCTCAGAAAGACACAGGTAATGTAGATTTGATCCCAACAGTAGATGTTCCAACTGTTCCGTTTTAGACATTACGCTACGTATGTTAATATGTCCTCCGAATATTCCTTTCGGCTTTGTCAATGGGTTCCATAGGACCGACGCATGGTTTACTGTCTGAAATAGTTTCATCTGGCTTTGTTTTGAAACAACTATAGTCTGCATAGCGTTTAATTTACCACTTTCATTTGCTGGCTTAAGCGCGTGTAGTGCCAGGAGGTTACCTTGTTGCAATGTATTGGTAAACGTAGATGCGCGTGGATGCGCACTGTTAGCAATGGTACCGGCCTTTGTTGCTCATTTGGAGCATTCGCACGCCCATCATCAACAACTTTGGAGAAGATGACATACTGGCTCCACGAGTCGAGGGGTGTAGCAGGCCTAGGTGTGTAACTTGCTTGTGAGATTGATCGTTCACTGGCAGCAGTCCAACTCCCACACATTTGCATAGTGATGATCGTCGTCAGGTACAGCGATACAATAAGCACAATAAAGAAAATAGTCCGTTCCGTCTCTACGGTTAGAATCCTGCATCCATAGCAACGCTCTGTTTTTCATGGCAACGGTGTGTTACAGACATCCCAACACGGGGGGGGGTGTTTCTGATTAATTCGGTTCGAGAAATCTCCAACTTAGTGGGGTTCTGATTAATTCGGTTCGAGAGTAGAGATAAAATCCTGAGGCACACACGCACACTAGCGCACACACGCAAGGTCTGTCGCTCCCTCTCTCTGCCGTGCGCGCGCTGCTTGCGCGCTCTTGCTTCCGGGAGATTTTAACTGATTTGCGGGCATCAGGGAGCCGCTATCAATATGCGGGAGACTCCCCGGAACTTCCGGGAGACTTGGGATGTCTGGTGTTATACTTCGCAGCAGTCTGTTATCAAGAAATAACAGACCACATTCTACATTAGAATTCAACCAAGCCATGTAATAAAGTAAAATATCACTGTATAGTCTTCACTGTATAAATTAAACATAAATGAATCCTTAAGTTATTCAGACAAAAGAAGGTGAGTGATTGTCTCTTTGTCTTTTGTTGTTTGATTAATATTACTGACATACAACAGCAGGATTATTAGGATGCTGTCACTTTAAGACCTGCACGGATCCAGTATACTGATACTGTACACATTTGTTTTCTTTCTCAACTATTTATGTTAACTTAAGACATAACTGACTATGTTTACTAGGATACTTTGTGTGAATTTGTCCTTTAAAGCGCAAGAAGATGTGAAAGAGAGTTCAATTCAGCATTCATGTGCTGTCTGAGACATGGCTTTCTGGGCACACGCTTCGGATGTTTGCACACAGAAAACTTCCCACAGCGTGCAAGAAACGAATTGAGTTCACTTTCGCATTTTGTTGCGGTTGAATGTTTGAATTGGCAAAGCTTAAAATTTGTGATGATGCAGCATCGGCCCGTCAACTGTTCATAGCATTGTTTGCGCTTGTTCATGTTCTCACAACATGCACTGTTAGAATTCATAAATATATTACCAGCCAACTGGCGGTTGACACCGTTTCATATATTTGTCAATGGAGATTTTATCTCGTATTTGGCACTTGCTTGGCGAGTGTTAATTTCAGACGCTGTGCATAAGTATATGGAGGATCAAACCTGAAGAAATTAAAAATAGATAGATTATATGAATTTATTCCCAGATGTGTTTATTTCCATATTTATTTATTTTTACTTCAGTGACATCTAGTGATTGGCGACGATCTAGTGGTGATCCATCAGAATTTTGAAATGTTTCTAAAGCAAGGTTTGAAACGTTATGACTAAAATCGTTTGCTGAAATCACCTGATTTAGTGAGTTTGATACATCCCCCGATCCACTGATTCAAAACAAAAGATTTGCAAAAGTTTCGAAGCTTGATGAAGCAGTGTTTCGAAAGTGCCCATCACTACTTGATTCTGGCTTCTAGTTTAGGAGGAGTTTAGCTTTCACTTGTTTTGTTTATTAAACTTTGCTTGGATCCTGCTCTCTCAAAAAGTTGAAATCTTTATAAAGTTATATCCCTTTTTCTGCCTTATAGTGGGCTTATTGGCTTTATTTTGCTCATATGATAAGAAAAGTTAGAATTCAAATCAGCAACTTAGAAGGCTAAAACATAGAAGATCTGTATCCATAATGAATGTTGTACGATAATGAACCAGATTAAACAGAATCCACAAAAAACTTTACACTATAAAATCCAACAAGCTAAGGTAACTCAAACCAATTGAAACCAATTGCCTTAAACCATTTAAATATTTTGAGTACTGTGAACTTATTCCAAATAAAGAGAATATTAAATTAAACTCAAAATCTACTTAAAAACTATGTGTAGTTTCATAAACTTTGCACAAAATGATTAAAATCAGGATTTACATCAACTCAAAAACTCTTATTGTTAGCCGCTAGCTAGTAATAACACAAGCACACCTGCGTGTAGCCTACTAAAGTCATTAGCATACAGATATATGGCTGCATCAGAAGTCACATACTCTCTGAGTGGGTACTTAATTTCAATAAGTACTAAGTGAGTGCTAAAAGAGTACGTACAGTACATAGCCTGAATGCGTGAAGTATGAATGCAATCCGGACATCATCCGCCATGTTGACGTTATCACGTGACCTACAATGTATTAACAAGCGCAACAACTTAATAGGCATGAGCGACTTTTGGATTTAATTTTCTAATGTTATTAATTGCAATGTGCTCCCGGGTTTCACTGTTTTTTAAAGGTTTTTTTTTTTTTTTGTGCACCGTTTAGCTTTTTAAAAATACAAAAAGCTCAAATTAATGAATACTTTATTAATCTATTATTGCTCCTTGCTAAATTTCATATTCACCGCAGTAAATTCACTCATCAAAATGCTTTTATTAATTTTAAAGGAGAGGTTCAACAGTAGGCTACATCCAAAATATTTCATCCTAAAAATCTTAAAGCTCTTAAGACAGTAAACTTATTTCACCTTTTTTTATTTATTTTGTTAAAGCTTTCATGTTTTGTATTTTTTGTTTATTAGTATATTAGTAAAACAAGCAAAATGTAATTGTATTGTCATATGACATGAATACACTGTAGACAAATTAATTTATTAATTTATTAATTAAATAAAATAAACAAATTAATTAAGCAAACAATTAATTAATGCATAAATTAATAAATTGTATTTTAATTATTACTGACAACAATACGAAACATGAATACATGAGTTAATTAATGAATAAAAGTAACCATCACAATAAATAACAAGTCAACAACACATGAATCATTCAAATTTATTGTTCTAACAAACTATCAACCCACATCCTGCTGCCATCTCAACACAGCTGTGCCAATTCTGCTGCTTTATTTTGATGAAGCAGCTGACCACCGTGCCCACCTTCGCCTGTCTTTGCCATCCATCATGTCCCTCATTGCTGCAGTCAGCCTGGAATATGATCATGGATTGGAAAGGGACATCGAGGTTATTGTTGCCTGAGTGCACCATCTGCCTCATCACCTCATACAGAAAGCCTGTACAGAACCCTGTGAGGCTCATCTCAACAGCAAGCACTCCCGTGCACAAAGCATACTAGAGCGAGTCTTTGGCATGCTGAAGACACACTGGTGCTCTATTTTCTTCATGGCCAGAGGTGAGCCATGCCTTGTGCCCTAGGTTGTTGCATGCTGTGCTTCACAATCTCGCTCTTCTCAATGGGGACATCACCGAGCCAGAGGATGAGTGACCATGATGATGGCCCACCTGAACCCTACAACCTTGAAGAAAGAGGGGGAGAACATGCGGGACAATCTGGCTGACGCCTTGTCTTTTCCAAACATTCGTGTGTCTGCTCTCCATGAGCATGACTACCTGTAAAACATTAAACAGATTAAAATGTTTTGCATGTTAAATGTTTACAGATTAAAATGTTTTGTTATGGTTTTATTACTTTTGTGGTTTAGTGGGCTAAACCACTGAACTGGTTAGCAGAAGGTTGCTGGTTCGATCTCCGCAGCCGCCACTACTAGTGTGTCCTTGAGCAAGGCACTTTACTCCAGGGTGCTCCAGGGAGATTGTCCCTGTAATAAGTGCATTATAAGTCGCTTTGGATAAAAGCATCTGCCAAATGTAAATGTGATTTTTGTAAATGCTTTTTTGCAAGCGTCTCGGGCACAAATGCTCAATAAAGCTGCTAATTACTTAACGTTCATTTATTCAAGGTACTACTATAATATAATTGCATACATACATTTCAAGGCTTAAAGGGTTAGTTCACCTAAACATAAATTCAGTCATTATTTACTCGCCTTCATGTTGTCGCAACCTTGCAGTCCCTGTTCCACAACAAAAGCTCTCCAGCAAATGCACAGAAATAAAATATATACATTACAATCAGGAATTCAATAATCAAGTGCTGTAATAACTCTGTTTTAAATTACAATAATTAAAGTAAACTACAACTTAAGAATTAAATGGATGTCTTATTAGTTTCTGTAGTATACTCACTCAAAGCCTTTGATGGCAGCAGTCCGCTTCATTAGCCTCTCTCCACTGGATACATGTTGAAGTAGTTGCTGATGTGTTTACTAGCTTTTTATCCAACACTACTAATATATATATATATATATATATATATTAGGGCTGGGGTAAACGATTATTTATTAAACGATTAGTCGGGCGATTATTTTGTCGATTAGTCGACTAATCTAACGACTAATTTGAATTAATTATCCTGTCTGTTATTCGCATATCTCTCGAACCGTTACTCTGATGGATTTCAAACTCGACAGCTGTCTGGGCACGAGTAAGTGCAGTGCCAAGTTTGACGTTGTTTGGATGAGAAATGCAAAAGATATTGTTAAATATATCAGTAAAAGAAGCACTTAGAAGGTTGTGGTTTAAAAAAATAAACATTCTGACATAAACACACTGTCAGCTACAATGTTTACTTCTGAATAATATAGTATAAACGTGATAAATCCATTTTGATTAATTTTAGTAAAAAAATTATTTTCTTTACCAAGAAAGTGGCATGATTAAAACCACTATTTTCTGTTTCAAACTTTCACATAGCATCTTTAGGTTATAATAACATAAATAATTCAAATCCGAATTTGTTCCGACGCGACGCCTGTGACGTTTTTGCTGCTTGCTTAAATATGAAACCATAGCAACGCCCATACACAAAATCTAGATTTTGATTTTCAAAGATTTATTATAAAAATTTATTATTTTTTCCCAAAAATGCAATAAATTAATGACACGTTTTTTTTTAAAATGCAGTTAATCCATTCAATCAATATAAAAGTTATTTTTCATATTGAAACTGTTGAAAATACACAACAAAGTAAGTTGATCCACGTGACAGCCTCTGAACTCGGTCAATACTAATCTTATATTTGGCACGTACTGGACTAAGCATAGGCTACATTCAATCAGCCATCGCTAAGAAATACCTTCTGAAATTTTTTGACGGCGATCAGCTGTAAAATGGCTTGGTCCTGCTCGGTTTTCGTTGACTGAGTACAAGAATTGAACGTTTTTTAAAAGATCCCCTGGGGTTCACGTGTCAGCATTCGACATAAGTTTGACGCTGTCGTGTGAAGCCGCTTGTCCACCAAAGTCCGATCAATTTTTGTTCCGACGCGACGCCTGTGACGTTTTTGCTGCTTGCTTAAATATGAAACCATAGCAACGCCCATACACAAATTCTCGCCGCCGAGTTTCCATTGGCTGCTGCCCCGCGTTTTGACGCTCTCATTTGCATAAAGTATCCACCGAGATACTTTTTTGCAGCGCCGCTATTGACCAAATCGACGCGATGCGACCCATCATGCTTTGCGGGGGCGTTTTTACTGCCTGACGTAGTTCCATAGGAAATTAATGGGCTTTGGCGTCGCGTCAGAAATCGAGATGCTGGTGGACAAGCGGCTTGAGAACAAGCAACAGTCTGCATTTCTCTTCCTCCCGCGTGCCTCATCTTGTTAATCTCCTCACGTAAATTTAGATTTCGATGGCTTACGTTTCTTCCCTACGGCAGAATCCACCACAGGTTCATCAATGCCGTCAAATGTATTCATTTTTTTGTTTGTTTGTTGATCAAAAAGTGCAAAGTAGATAAGGAAAACTAGGATGCCAGGAATATTCAAAGCGCCACCGTTACTGTTTACAATGCATGGAATGGTGCGCTGTGATTGGTTGAGCGGATTTATCACATTCTGCAGAGAAAGGAGACTGGCGTTTGTCGCGGTTTGGAAAGAAAGGGAGAAAACATGACAGAATAACACCGTGGGCGGTGTGTGTGTGGCGAGCTGACATATACAAAAATAAAAATAAAAAAAATAAAGAAGCGTCGACGCAAAAAATATGACGTCCGACGTCAGACGCACCGCTACAGCACTAATATATATATATATATATATATATATATATATCATCATAAAAATCATCAGCAAAATCATATTAACGGCACTAATTTTTTTAACGCTCGATTAACGCAGCGCGTATTTTCTGTTTAACCCGTGGCCCAAAACCTAGTTGGAGAAATGGAGATACACAGTGTTGCCAACTTAGCGACATTACAGACCCATTTAGCGATTTTTTTCCCTAAAAAAAATACAACCATTCACCTAATCGATCTGATAGAGCTCTTTTTTTTTTAAGAATACACAGCAAATTATAATGATGGACAGGTGATTACCTGCTCAATTTCTGAAAAGCCACTGAATTTTGGTTCTGTTATTGATGGTCTTCAAGATCCT
This sequence comes from Vimba vimba, assembly GCA_022828995.1. Lineage (NCBI taxonomy): Eukaryota > Metazoa > Chordata > Actinopteri > Cypriniformes > Leuciscidae > Vimba > Vimba vimba. The sequence continues at coordinate 30,076,927 of CM040833.1, forward strand.
ACACTCTGCAAAAGAAGAGAACAACCGTTTGGATTATAGAAGCATTTTCTACTCTCTTGTAGTTACTGAGAACCTTACCTTGACATAGGATGATATAAGTGTTGATTTCTCATGAAAGCTACCATGGATCGGATGCTATCACACATTTTCCAACACTAGAGATGTGTACCTTCATGAAAATCAAAAAGAAATTGAATCCCTCAAAATGGTACCGGTAGCCCAAATTTGGGGTCCCGTCTCATGGCCTACAGTTGAGTCTCTGGATTGCAGATAGTTCTGGTTTTTTTGTAGGTGACAGAGAGAAGAGACTGGCAGTAAGGATGGCTGACGCGAAACAGTCGTTCCGAAGCTTTGCGAGATCCCGAAGCGCAGATGTTTCGAAACACTGAGCCGAAGCGTGATTCAAAACACCCATGTCACGTGACTATGGCCAAACGAAGCCTCGAAGTGTTTCACTAAGTGTTTCATCAGGTGTGATCCGCCGAATCAGCGTTTGATTGACACGGTCGGGAACAGACCACACAATTGCACATCTGTATAAAAGTGAAATCAACGCATATTGACCTCGTGGGTTTTTGTGAGAGGAGTTTGATTTTGAGATAGCGGATTTTTGGTGATATAGTGACAGTGCGATTTGATTAGTTACAGGCTATTTAGGCTTACATTTAAATTTAACAGGAATTTAAATTAAACTGGAAAGAGATAGCAGTAATCTTTCCTCATTTGTATGTCCTAGCTAAAAAATATCTTTGCATGCCAGCAACATGTGTCCCTTGTGAGAGGATTTTTTCAAAGGCTGGAGAAATTATCTGTAAAAAAAAGAAGTAGGCTAAGTCCTTCCACAGCAGAGAAATTAATATTTTTGAATAAAAATCTCTAAAAAAGTGAGACATTGTGGCTTGATTTCTTTTATTAATATTCATTTTGCAGGACCAAAATAACATTATGCACAGTGAGGAGCCTATAGGTTACAAGCTTCACATATTAGAAAAATACAATAATAAAAAAACAATTTTTTTTAATGGCTCGTCACGGTTGTTTCAGATCAACACCTGCAAGTGACCACTAGTTGTCACCGTTGAGACGGGTGTCGGATTGATTCGAAGCCTCGAAACAATATGGCCCATTTGGTTCAACTGTTTCATTGCTTCACGAAGCCTCGATCTGCCCATCACTAACTGGCAGACGTTGACACACAGAGGACTGAAGTTCAATGCAGTGGTGAGTTTTCCACAGGTAGGTAGTCAGGTATGAGTTCAATGTTAAACAACGAGACAAGGCAATGTGAACTGGGGTGTGCTGGTCTTTATGGTGACTGTGATGATTGAGTGCAGGTGGTGCTGATCAGTGATCAGGTGATTGGGAGCATGTGTAGGAATCTGGTGCTGAGGGCGTGGCTGATTCTGTGACAGTAGACATGCATTTTTACTTTAAAGCTGCTTTGAAACGATATGTATTGGGAAAAGCGCTACACAAACAAATGTGAAATGAATCGAACACTGATGTTCCTCAATTTATCAACAGTACTAATGGAGTACTGGAATGAAATAGATAACTTATTTGTAGTTGCTTTATGTAGATTTGTTTATTTACCTTACTTGTTACATTTATCTAATTTAAGCAGTGTTGACAACAGTGAATTCTACATAATAGCCCACATACAGCACTCAGATGTCTATTTCATGTTGTGATGTGCTCATCTGCAATACTTATCAAAGATTTTCCCTGTCAGATATTAAATTGACATTTAGTAAGCGTCTTTAAGATGTATGTACATCCAATTTGGAGACGTACATGTGCTTATTGGAGCTCTCCTGTTAGCTATACATAATAAAACGTGTTTTTACAGCAAAATCACAAATATACTATACCATCTTTACACCTTCAACAATTCAACAGTTCACTCTACAGTAGTTCAACAAATGACATTTTAACAGAAAGATCGATGTTTTTGGTTTCTAACACTGACATTTGAAAACACCCGCGTCGACGTTCTCCTCCATGTTCGATTATGACATATCCTCTCCCGTGGCCTCCTGGGATAGAAAGTGTCCATCGGATGCACACTTCAGAATCTGGGCTGAAGCAGTTGGCCATCCGGATTTCTCGCCTACTGTTTTATGAATACTGAGGGTTCGAACATACTATTCTTTTCACATACTATTTTCTTCTACTATATAGTAGGTAAGTAAGCATATTCGGACACAGCATTAGAATACGCACGTCTGAATCTCATGAGAAATAGTACACCACCCAGGTATTTCTCGCTTACTCTTATATAAATACTGAGGATTCAAATATACTAATTGTTTGCCCACAGCTTTTTGCCTACTATATAGTAGGGGAGTATGCAGTTTCCAGAGGTGGACAGTAACAAAGTACATTTACTTGAGTACTGTACTTAAGTACACTTTTATTGCATTTTAAGTACACTTAAGTACAGTATCTGTACTTTACTTGAGAATAATTTTTTCTGGAAACTTTTTACTTTAACTTCACTACATTTGAAAGACAAATATCATACTTTTTACTCCACTACAATTCTGTCAAGGTCATTGAGTATAAAGTAGTAACGTCAGTCAGGGGATGATTTTGGATTTAGGGGTTGCATTTTGGTTGGAAATGAAAGTCGGGTTGACGTCAGAACGCCCGATTTTCATTTTCAACCACAATACAACGTCTGTCCAACGTTGGAGATTAACGTCAATCTGACGTTGGATTCTGACATCAACCTGATTTTAATTTTCAACGTTGGGTTTGGTCTTCTACATGCAAATGTTGTCATTGTTTTTGAGCACACTAGCTTATAGATAACAGTAAGGCTAACATATTCATACTAAAAGCCAAAAAACTTTAAATGGGGCACTATTTTAGGGAACAGCCATTTGGATGTCTGAAACCATTGTGGACTTTATTGAGTGCACTTATTCAATCTCACATTCAATCCCACTACTGGAACTGTTTTCTAGAAATAAATGTGATATTGATATGAGGGTAGGCAGGCATAGATTCAGGCATAAGGTACTGTAAGTATTACATACAACAATACAACAATAATAAAACAATGCACTGACATTTACTTTTGATACTTAAATACTTAAAAACGAGTACTTTTACTTAAGTAAAAATCGGTCAATATTTGACCAGTAGTATCTGTACTTTCACTCAAGTAAGGAAGTTGTGTACTTTGTCCACAGTTTCGGACGCAGCTGATCACTGTGCTGAAGCATGCATTGCTTTCTAAGTAAGGCAACGTGATTCGGTCAATCCTTGATCTAACTACAGGCTCTGCGCTTCACTGCAATGGTAACCCCCCAAAACTCAGACATAACGGAAACACTTATATAAACACTTTTTATTATTATTGGTGAAAATTTTTTCACATCATGATAGCAATCAATAATAGAAGTGGTCTAAATATAAAAACAATTACATATATCTTCTGTGGAAGTCTCAGGACCAAAAAAAAATTCAACCAATCATAGCAATGATACGACGTCCTACATGCCTGTCAACATATGTACTGTATTTCCATATCTCCACACACCCTTCTCGCACACACACATCACACCTCATCAGCGTGTTCAGTAAGGCTATGCAGAGTTGTAGACAGACAGTCACAGAGCGCCACAAACAAACAACCTGTGGCAACCCGTGACATTCAGAGCTGTTCACGTCCTCAGACTCGGATTTATGCGTCTCTCTAGCAACACTATAAATGCCAAAATGAATCTGCAGTAGTCAGGTGTTAGCCTTCTATAAAAACACATAACATAGTCTTATGAAATTATTCATAAAATGCATAGTTTTAGAGATATAATCCTCAGATTTGAAATGAAGCATGACCACACATGTGGCTTCACTTTAATTGTGGTTATAATTTGTTATACCACATTTATATAATATTTTTATGCATTTAAAAATGATATTCTTAATACTTTTGTTTTTATGTTTGATATATATATCCATATTAATAACAGGCTGAATAATTCTGAGTCTTGAACTGTTAACTCTCAAGTGTCAGCTTTCTAAAAATATGTTGATTATTTGTCTATCCAGAACGACTTGTGAGCAGCAACCTTTTTATTTTGATTCATTCTATTCTAGTGAGTTTATACAAATAGTGAAATGAAACGGGCGATGTTAGTTCCACTTCACCTTTTTTGACTGAATGTGCTGTCAAGCGAGACGCTGGCCTTAACTTTTCAGTAAAACTTTGTGAGGGTGTTTACCCAAAATGATGTCATAGGACAATCCCATTTGGTCATTTAATTGTTGATGGTTTTTTTTTTTCATTGCCAGAAATTCGTCACATAGATATCATTTTCATGTGACCACTTCAGGATTACTTTTGTTTAGTGTATAGGGGGGTTTCTATGAGGAATTAGTGTATAGGGGGTTTTGTGTGAGGAATTAAAATGGCTTTATTTACAGTACCACCTCACAAGATGATCATGTCCCCACTTTTGCCAAGTTGGACATGTTCCTGGATCAACATCCATACTGGTCATCAATGAAAGCTTTAGCGTAAGTTCTGCCAGGGTAGACTCAATTGTTACGTCACTTATTACCTTATCATCTATCCAATCGTGTTCCAATACTTGTAGTGTAAAAGATCGGTACTTACACATGTCTGAGTTCGCAGATGCTGACACTTTCATTCCACAGATGCTGATGCCTTCATTCGCAGAAACCGACACCGGCGTTCACTCCCCTGCATCTCGATTGCAAACATAACGACACAAAATCATATCATTGATTTTGATCTCACCAACTCTGGTGGCCGCACCAGAGTGAGAACGATACCCATGTGTAGGAAACCAGCGCGTGGCGGTTATAAAAACAGCAACTTATGAGAGATGATCTCCTCACACTGGTTCAAGTTCTAGTAACACTTCCAAGTCGGGTTTCAAGTTTCAGTAGGCGCTTAGTTCCATTAGCCACTGTTAACATATCCCCTCTACTATGATCAAACTTCAGTCAGGTAAGTATACATTAACTTGGCTATTCTACTTTTCCCTTCACCAGCGGCAGAGTTCAAACGTGGCAGTGTTTTTAAGAACTGCTAATCCAGACTGCAACGTAACATACTGCAATGCTTTAAACAGTGGGGTCGGATAGCCTGATTTTGTAGCAAGTATAAGTAAAGATTCACGTAACTGATATTCTACAGTGCAGTGGTAATTATCACCAGCGTCAATGATCGCACACATGGCAGTTTGCAAAATGCTTCACTAACATCTGCGTTACTGGATAGAATTAAAACAAGCTTAAGAGCAACAGAAATATTAAACCGGCTTTATATACATATATGCCATATTCACAGCTCACGCTCCTCATACCGTCTGCTCACTCACAACTGAGAGAGAGCGTTCTACCTCAAAGGATCAGTAATTCAACTTGTTTTACGCCCTTCTCTGAATTTGTTGTTGCTTCGGCATTTACAGAGATGTTATTTGCCAGTCACTTCCCGATCGCTGGGAAGATCTCGACTTATACCTAGCGATGATTGCAGACTTCAACCAAACACAGGGGGGCACATTATTTTATGAATATCTCAGCTTGTTTTCTGTAAATATAACTATATCTACAGTATTATCCTCAAATATAGAAGCAACAGCCATCAATACCATTAAAATACATACGTTTACAAAACAATTAAATGAATGAAAATACAAAACTATGAAAACAAACAGTTTGTAAAAATTAGAAAATTATACATGTAAATATATGACCATATCTAAAAAGGAAGAGGCTGAGCTAAAAGAGAGCAAGTTGGTCATTGGATGTTATGCATATTCTGTAGTAGATATGGTTATATAGGATATATATGTAGGGTATATATGGGTATATATGTAGTAGGAGTATATACAAAGGCAGTAAATGATACATTTACAAAAGTGCTGAAAAATTCTCTAACAACTGTTCTACACTATATATATATATATATATATATATATATATATATATATTATTTTATTTTTTTTTTTTTATTTTTTTTTTTTTCATATAGTTAAGATCTTTTAACACTTAAAATTAAGTTCTACAATAACAGAAAATATGGTACAGTCGCTGTAAAACATAACTTTTCCTGGCGACTACTTTAATCCACTGATATATGTGATAGAAAAATTAATGTAATAGGTATTTGAATATTAAATGTACAGAGAAGGTAGACTAAGGATGCTCAGGTCAAAGGTCACATACTTAGCCAAAAAAGTGCTTAACACAGTAGAACTAACAGTCATATGTTAGATTATATTATTTCAAACCAATCACCAGAACAAATCAGAGTCAAGAAGACTCGAGTGACATTATATTTTTACTCATCTGTATGATTTAAATGTTCATGTATAATTCTAGTCAAGGGACTCACTTGGTTGTTGTGGCCAGCAATCTCCCGGCCTTGAATAAAACTTAATTCCTACAAAGAGCAACTTAAGAGTAATGTCAGGTATATGCTGTGCAGCTGAGAAATATATTTTATGCTCAAAAGTCAACAACAGAATATCAAAGTGTGATTGAGGTAGGTAAAAAAAAAAAAAATAAATATTTAAGAGGTATATGCTTATCTGCTTGGTCACCTAAATTTCACTATGAGTATCTTTCTTCAAGGCAGAGCATTTATCTCTCATCTGTTAATGCCGGCCCACTCAGTGCTTTATTAAGCGACCCGATCCAGCTAGACGAAGGGTGCATGTCCGATCTCAGATTTTGGACATTTGGAACACCAAAGGTCAGACGAATTACCAAACCTGCTCAGGCTTCACGAAAAAGATCCTATAGCGGTTGCTAACATCACTAAGGCAGATCTTCTTGTCAGACTATCATGCTATTCCTGAGACGTTTATCACTAGTCTTTAATTTCATGATTAAGGTTGTGCACATTCCTGGCCACTGCAATGCCATAGCTATCGGCGCGCGTTATTCGCCACCGTTTTTCAATGCGTTTTTTTTGTTCACACCCAAGCGATTTTCGCTGACGATGAGCCGAGTGAACATGCAAATTCATTCCCTGACATTAGATGGCGCTTAATGTAAAACAGAAATACTCCATAACAGTTCTTTTTTTATCAAGATTTTTGTAGTCGCTGTCGCGTTTGTCATATAGTTCTTTATGTTCCAACACCAACGAGACCAGCAGCTCTACATTCATCTTGCCTTGCATCTTCCTCGTCTTATTTCTTCCCGGTGTTCTGTCAGTGTAGACGCTACTTGGCGTATATCTTCTTCGCCGTTACGTATGTGTGCTCGGCAAGACCGTTTTGTGTTTGAGCGCCCCCAAGTTGTGTTTTACTGTAACTTCAGAGGCACCAGACATGTGAGCAAAAGCGCCAATCTCATTGGTCGGATAGTTTTTGACGCGGCGCGTCAAACCAAAAAAACGAACCCGAGGCGTTTTTTTAAAAAATGACGCGTGGCGTTTTTTGCGTCGGTGTGCACACTCACATTGGCGCCCTTTTTTTAGTCACGAGGCATTAAACGTCGGCGAATATCGCGCCCGAAATTCGTCCCGGTGTGAACAGGCCTTTAGTCTTCAGGTTTCAGACGGCTCCATCACCCTGCAAAATTAGATGATCTGCTCAATCCAGCTAGATTATACTTCACTAAGATTCATCTAGTTCCCATCCTGATCATGGCCAGTGGTTCTTTCCTCGTCTAAATTTATGGAAATCGTAATTTAAATATTTCTCCATTAGTAGATTGCTCGCAGGTATTCAATTTTACGCAAGTATATCAATCCCAATTTTCCAAGTCTTTTCAATGCTACTTCTGTTCGCTTATTACTCAAAGGCATAGCTAAATCCTATTGCCTTTTAACGGTCGCCTTTTACTTTGCCTTAATTGCAAAGATTAATCATCTCTGTCCGCAATCGTCTCTTTTCCACATACACTAATATTATGCTAAAAGCCATGTTTCTGCTCCGTGGTCTTTCCTTTTCTGATTTACACTTTTCACCTAATTTCTTTACTCTCTTTATTAAGCACTCTAAGAATGACTCTCAAGGATCTAGCTTCACATTAACAATTTCTAAATTAATAATAGTTTCTGTCCCTTCTCATCTATGATAAATTCCTTAAAATCCGTCCTAGATCCTCAGATCACTCCCCCTTATTTATCCTACCTAACGGAGCTCATCTCTCTAAAGCCTGGTTCAGGACTCATCTAGTTAATGTCCTCAAAAGCTGCAGTCTATCTTCCTCCCAGTATACTGGACACTCCTTCAGGATCGGGGCAGCCACTACAGCGGCTGAACGTGGTGCTTCTACTTCAGCTATCAAGATCCTGGGCAGATGGTCTTCCTCTGCATTCAAATCATATATAAGAATATATAATATTTAAAAATCATTCTTGAAGCTCAGCAAGCTCTCCAGTAACAATTCAGGTAAATCCCTATGCAACTACTGGTGGTGGTGTCATGCTCTATCATATTACTCATCTATCCTCTCGATAGTCTGTAGCTTGCATTACTCGTCTGAGTGGCCAACGTGACATTGTCTCTATGTGGCTTAGTGGCCGTTGTCTCTGTGTAACCTTGTCTCCGTGTGGCCTTTAGTGGCCTTGTGGCATATCATTGCCTTGTCCTTTGTGCCTCTTGTGGCCCTCCGGGGCATAGGTTTTGTGTGGTCTTCCATGGCCTTGTGGCATATCGTTGCCTTGTCCTTTGTGCCTATTGCTGGCAGTATGGCCCTTCGGGGTTTAGGTTCTGTGTGGCCTAGTGGCCTCGTCTATGAGTGTTTTGTTTCTTTGTGGCATTAGCGGCCTTGTGGCCCAGCGGGCCTTGTCTCTGTGTGGGTTTTCGAGGCGTATCGTTGCCTTGTCCTGTATGTGGCCATTGTGGTCTTGTGGCCCTTAGCGGCCTCGGTTCTGTGTGGCCTTGTGGCCTTGTCTAGTCTTACCTCATCTTCTTTGTGGCATTAGTGGCCGTTGTGGCTGATCACGGCCTTGTCTCTGTGGTCTATCACGGCCGTGTGGCCCAGCGTGGCCCTGCTCTGTGTGGCCACTATGGCTTGGCTCTGTGTGGCCCAGCGTGGCCCTGCTCTGTGTGGCCACTATGGCTTGGCTCTGTGTGGCCCAGCGTGGCCTTGCTCTGTGTGGCCTGTCACGGCCTTGTCTCTGTGTGGTCCATCGTGGCCTTGTCTCTGTGTGGTCTGTCAAGGCCTTGTCTCTGTGTGGTCCATCGCGGCCTTGCTCTGTGTGGTCTATCACAGCTTGTGGATTTCAATGGCTTGTCTCTATGTAGCTATGTTAGCCCTCATTCTTGGTTAAATTTTTTTTAAATGGTTTTGCTTCCTTTCAACACGTCTTTCCAGGTCATGGGTTCGTTCTCCAGGGAAAGCAAGAACTGATCAGAATGTAAATGTGTACCTTGAAATGGTATGTAAGTTTCTTTGGATAAAAGTGTCAGCCAAATGCATTAACGTATAAAATGTAAAATACAGCAGCAGAAAATATACAAATGCATAAATGCACATCTTCACATAGTACCTTACAGGTTCAATGTTTCTCACAATGATGAAAGTGGCCCTCTTTACTAATTAAGCTATCGGCCTATGAGGCATTCCACGTTCCATGTTTCATCATGCTTATTTTATGTTAACTCTTTTTTTCTTTCTATGTTTTAAGAACTACAGGATACACGACTGGTGGGTATACTTTTCTTTACCGTTTATTGGGGGTGGGCTCCGTCCCGGTGGAATTATTCCTCCACCATTTTTGGGGGTCGGCTGCGCCCCTGCCTTCGTCTTCAGGCAGGAAATGCAGATTCCGTACCCTCGGATTATGAGCTACGCCAAATAACTTTATATCATAATATTTGCTTGCTTGGCTGTTAATAAATGTATACAGTATTTTGGTATTTGTTACAGTATTTTGCCTCCTGAGTCTTTCTGGTAGAACTGAATTTCATACCTATCAGTCAATGATGAAAGCTTATGGCTCATTTCTTCTGGGGATACAAGCAGTAGTTTTTCTTGAGCCATAAACCATACAAACCACCACCACCACAACCAGCAATCAAATTATTGATTGTTAATCAGATGAGATTGGATTTACAATGCATGTTCGCTCTGTGAATTTTTCTGCCTGTTTTAGCCTGGGCATCTTCAAAGACATGGACATGTATCTCCAGACAAATGGTAGATGCCTGCTATCTCTCTCTGTGTGCTTGACAGACCAGTCGATGCTTTTAATCAGCTGATTGGAAGCCAAAGCAAATCCTATTCAACACAGAGGCAGGTGAAGGGAATTGATTCACCAACAAATGGCCTTGGGAGGTTCATTGCAGATGTTTACTCAGTGTTAGCTCGCCGATATTAGATTCTTCCCTGACCCCGTAACGTTATTGCTGTATAGTGATGGAGACAACCCAGGATCATTGGAAAAACATGCTTCTACCTGCATTTTTGCAAAACTTCATGGACATACAATTCACTGCAGTTTTCATCTGAAATTAAACTAGTGGTAGTAAAACACCAACAAATTTTATTAATTTGTACACAAATTATGATTACAAGGGCAGATTATCAATTAATAAAGACTTATTGTTTTTGTTGTTGTTGTTGTTTTTTGGTGTTTTTTGCCTTTATTATCTATTCATTCATTTATTTATTTATTTATTTATTTATCTTTTATGAATTGTTAAATTTATTTAAAAGTTAAATTGTCATAATATGTTAAGGCATTTAAAGATGTATTTTTATTGTTGTCCATGCAGTTGGTATGGTCTTTCATTTAGTGAGCCTGCCCTAGGTTAAGCCAGTCTAAACTGAACCTTGGGAGGAAAAAGTGGGGGCATGCTGAAGGTATTTGTGCATATTTTGCTGGCTGTAGCAAATAGTTCTCTTTCGAATTGGAACTCGACACTTCATCCTGGATTGATGCTATGGGGAACGTCATCAGCGTGACTGGTGTCTGTAGCATGAGTAAACACTACAATAATATTGGCCAACAACAGTCCATGACGTCATTACCGGAGCACCCATGAGTAAAAGAGGGTGACTGCAATGCACATCATCAGCTTTTTTTATCTTCAGGAGCCGTTTGTTTGTATTAGCGGGTATTGAAAGCAATCATCATGGATAAACACTCGTGCAAGGGTTTTAGGAAGTGTGTACCTCAGTGTCCCAGGATTTTGACACCTGAGGACACACACAACCTGTGCTTTATGTGTTTGAGTGAGGAGCAAACGCATTCAGTTCTCGAGGGAGCTGAATTTGGCCCTATTCTCGAGGGATGTGGGACAAGCATCTGCGTCCAGCAGGTCGGGCCCCACGGTAGTGTAGAAGATTTTATTATTTAGAAAATAAGTAATTTAACTATATATTTGTACACTATTATTTCCTCTGTGTGTGACTTTGGTTTGACTTTTGGAAGCCTGAAGAAAGGCATGGAATGTTGCCATTCTATTCTGAGAAGTCACATGGTACAAGACATTTACCCAAAATATCCATAGGGTGTGTTACCATCTTTGGAAAAGGATCTATGGTATATATGTGTAAGATGAGCAAAAATCTGGAGCAACCTTCTGCAGAAGATGCTCGGCTTTGTTGTAAAATAAAGTCTAATATTTCTGGCATCAAAGATCTCTGAGAAGTGATTTTGAAAAAGAGAAACCACAACAAATGGCGACCAGGAAGGGACTTGTTTAGGAGCTGAATGAACCAATGGGAATAAGGGTAAGGAAATTCAATTAAAAGTCAAAATTAAGGGTAAGGAAATTAAATTAAAGGTAAAACTAAGGGTAAGGAAATTAAATTAAAAGGTAAAATGAAAAGGCCATTTTTGGCACATTTTTGTCTGTCCACATGTGAAATTTGTGCAAAAAACAAAGTTAGGAAAGGAACAGCAACACAAATAGGCCATATATCAGTACCAGAAGGACTATCAAAACACTTGGTAATGGATTATGTGGACATGATATAGATGGGTAAAGGCAATGAAATCAGCAGAGGAGGGGCAGGAGCAGAAATTACATTTATACCAGAGAAGTATTCCTTAGATTTGAAAGGCTATCAGAAATAAAGTCAGATAATGGGTTAGCATTCATTCCAAGAATATTGAAGATTAATTAACACACAAGGAAGTTTTAATAATAATTAAGTTATAATGCTTTATGTTTGAAATGGATGATATAAAACCTTTTAGATTGTTAGATTTATTTAGATAAAAAGAAAAATAAATGTACATATAATGAATATGTAAGATAGTGCAAAAAGTTATTTTCTAGAGTTATTTTTTTCTAATTGTCTAATGAGTGTATTGAATGACTTTTATGAGGTAATATATGAGCTCTCAAGCTTTCATAGTTTGAGTAATTATGAGACATGATTAGTTTATTCATGATAGTTTATTTAGAAATTAGTAAAAAGGAAAAAATGATATTCAGTTTGTAACCGCTTGAACTGAGGAGCTACAATGAGGAGCTACAATGTTTAATGTTTTTTATCATTTAAATTTGGTAATAAAATAGACAGAATTTGAAAAAAAAACTTTATAACAAAGCACAAAGCATATTGCGATTTATTGGATAGAAGGTGCACTGCAATGTTCTGTTCGTTCATCAACTAAAAATGACTGACTAAAATATTGATTCTTCAAATTTAAGAATTGATATTCCTTCATAAAAATAAGAAGCAATTAAAAATGAGAAACAGTCATTTTTACCCAGCCCTATTTTGAATCAATATTCATATGGATCATGCAAAACAAAAATGCAGAATGAATAAATTACTACTATAATCAGCAGAGATTTATTGTAATGCTTTGTCTGCATTAGGAGGAAAACAATTACATGAAAAAAAGTAGAATGACTTACGTTTGGAGATCAGTGTTGTACTTTTACCAAATAATACTGTGCAGGGAGGAAAATTTAGCAAATACAATTGAGTCAAAAAAGCTTAAGAGCAGAAGTTAGGGAAAACTTGATTTAAAGTTTGGAGAATTATGAGCATGGTTTGCTAAATTAGGAATGTGTTTTGGAGTTGCAATATTGAAAGGGGGTTATTATTCTGTTGTGTCCTTCCCATATTAAGATTACTAGTCGTAAAACCATGGTTAAACAAATGGAAATGCTGAAATATCAAGATAATGAAAACTAATTTTAGAGGCCAACCAAATCATATAATAATTAAGATTGGGCTTATAAACCAAATTGGATTTTACAAGCATTGGACATTGATTCAAGTACCTCTAATGAGGACGAAGAAGATGATTGATGAGCCAGACCCTGGATGTATGTGCTAGCTAACCTCTTCCCAAGGGTGACCCTCTACGATGTGACTGGGTCGAAGAACATATCTACACCACAAGAAAACCTTTAATATTATAATTGATTTTTATGTTTGACATACTCTACATAACTGTGACAACAACAGGCAATGCTGAACCAATTTTATCCTCACACTTATAACAATGTTTTATTCTTTTTTGTTTTATTAGGGTGTTTTATTATGAAGTCTTTTACTCTTTAAAGAAACAAAATGAAAATACAACTGATAGAAAGCAAAATGTATGGAGAGAGATGTTTGGCTCGAATGTCCCTCCGGTGTGTGGTGGCATAATCTAGTTACTGGAGAATGGGTGACTCAATTTAGTCACTAGGTAGCATAACTGAGGGGGCTGGATTTTGAAACTACACTCTGGAAAAGGACAGTAAAAGTGGGGCTTAAATAAGCCCCAGAGGAGGGAATGTAGAAGATTTTATTATTTAGAAAATAAGTAATTTAGCTATATATTTGCTATATACACTATTATTTCCTCTGTGTGTGACTTTGGTTTGACTTTTGGAAGCCTGAAGAAAGGCATGGAATGTTGCCATTCTATTCTGAGAAGTCACATGGTACAAGACACTTACCCAAAATATCCATAGGGTGTGTTACCATCTTTGGAAAAGGATCTATGGTATATATGTGTAAGCTGAGCAAAAATCTGGAGCAACCTTCTGCAGAAGATGCTCGGCTTTGTTGTAAAATAAAGTCTAATATTTCTGGCATCAAAGATCTCTGAGAAGTGATTTCGAAAAAGAGAAACCACAACAGTAGCCGAGGCAGAGTGGAGACTGAAGTTGTGGGGATCGTAGGTCGAGATGGCTCTCAGTCTGGCTCACTCAGTCTGCTGAATCGACAACCACTCGACAAGTGGTTCATGTCTGGCCATAAACGTCCCGCTCCAGTGAGCTTTCCGTTTCCTCCTGAAATACACACTTTCTAGAAGTCGTAGAGGAAGCCATATTCAGCTCGCATCTATCCCTTTCAGCATTCAAATGATTTAAATGTGGAGGGATTGTGTGAACAGGGATATGTGATGATGTATCCTCTTTGAAGCAGTAAGTCAGGCCAGTGATGTCTTGCACACGATGGCCATGCTGCAGGCATACCAGGATTTGGATCAGGGGCAGGGACTGTCTCCTGAAGCAGTTGCTGAGCCTCACCACTGCACCAAACAAACAGCCGATGGATTGGTTTGCAGCGATCGACCTGAAGGACGCGTACTTTCATGTCTCGATTCTTCCTTGACACAGTCCATTTCTATGGTTTTCTTTTGAGGCACAGGCATACCAGTACACGGCCCTCCCATTTAGGTTAGCCCTGTCCCCTCGCGTCTTCCCGAAGGTCATCAACTTTGTGCCACTCCAGCAACACGGGGTTCGCATCCAGAACTATTTCGACGACTGGCTGATTATAGCTCACTCTCGAGACCAGGTTTGCGAACACAGGGACATTTGGGCCTGCAGGTCAACTGGGAAAAGAGCAAACTCTCCCCCGTGCAGAGGATCTCTTTTCTCGGTATGGAAATCGACTCGGTCGCCATGTATGTGCAGCTTACGAGCGAGCACGTGCAGTCACTGCTGAACTGTCTGAGTTAATTCGAGGGCAAGAATGCGGTTACACTGAAGTTTTTTCAGAGGCTCCTGAGGCATATGGCATCCGCAGCTGCAGACACATCGCTCAGACTGCTTCATATGAGACTGCTTCAGCACTGGCTTCGCGATCAAATCCTGAGATGGGCATAGCAACAGGGCACGCTCCGAGTACCAGTTACTCTGGCCTGCTGTCAGACCTTCACCCCATGGTCGAACCTCTCCTTTATTCGGGCCGGAGTGCCCTTAGAACAAGTTTCCAGGCATGTTGTTGTCTCAACAGATGCCTCCACCATGGGCTGGGGTGCCATGTGCAATGGACATGCTGCCGTGGGCTCCTGGAAAGGACCCCAGCGCCTTTGCCATATCAATTGCCTCGTGTTGCTGGCAGTACGCTTGGCTCTTGCCGGGCGTTGCTCAAGGACCAACACGTACTAGTCCGTTCAGACAGTCCTCAGTTCCTGAGGGGGGTGAGGAGACTAAATCCTCCTCACTCTCCTCTTATACCATCTAGGGACCTTGCAGTGGTCAGCCCTGCAGAGAGCTCCTTTTGAGCCATTGCGATCAGTGGAGCTTAAGTTCCTGTCAATGAAGACAGTGCTCCTGTTCACTTTGGCCTCCATTAAGAGGGTACTGGACCTGCAGGCATTTTCGGTTGACGAAGCGTTGAACGAGCCTAGAATTCGTCCCGGCTAACTCTCACGTGATCTTGAGACCCAGGCCTGGGTATGTGCCCAAGGTTCCCACCACTCCTTTCAGAGATCAGGTGGTGAACCTGCAAACGCTTCCCTCAGAGGAGGCAGACCCAGCCTTGGCACTGCTCTGTCCAGTACGCGCCCTCCGTGCTTACGTAGACAGAACAGAATGTTTCAGGACCTCAGACCAGCTCTTTGTCTATTATGGAGGGAAGCTGAAGGGAAAGGCTCTCTCCAAGCAAAGGTTGTCTCACTGGATAGTGGACGCCATTGTCTTGGCTTACCAGATGCAGGGTCGACCATGCCCCCTAGGCGTGAAGGCACACTACGCTAAGAGTGTGGCTTCCTCCTGTGTATAAGGTTGCATTAAAATGCATACGGTTCATATGTGTATTTAAAAGTCTGTTAAAAATGTGCAAATTGTGTAAATGCATAGGGTGTCAAATGTTTGTTTGTAATTGGGTATTTTATTCTTTTTTCTGTAAAGGTTATCTACATAATTTGAGCTTGAGATTAAACCAACTTGTTCTACTAAAATAATTACTGTTTCAAGTCTCTTATCTAACTGCAGACTAAGTTCATCTGTTGGAAAACTGCTCAATTGTGATGTGAATGGAAATCAACAGACTGCAAACCAACTAAGATTGTAACAACTTTATTGAAGATTGAAAGTAAAGGCCATTTCTGAGATGATCTTTGTGTCCATGGTTGACTAAGCTTTTTTTTTTGTTAGAGGCAGGACTGATGTGTGTAATCCAAGAAATAACTCGACAGCGCCGATCTAAATATTCACCTTAGACCACTGGGGGAGCAGTTATTTTTTGTTCTTTGCTTAAAAGTAATCGGATATTCCTTTGCAGCCATTTACAGTTAGCGAACATCCAGACGCCGTCCATGCTGCTGAGATGTGCTTTCCTCTCAATAACAAAATAACAGCAGTGAGAAAGAAGCAGTTGAGAAAGCATCTAATAATAGTGATGTGGATATATTTGCACAAGCTCTGGAATTCACCGGCATCATGTTGACAGGAGGTAATTAAAATTATGCTATTACAGCGTCGCGGGACATCGAAAGGGAAAGCAAACTAACAATATAGCTGACTACACCACCCTGTATACAGGGAAATGTTATACTCAATTTATTGCCCAAACAAGGGCACACAGGTTCATAGTTTCACAAAACTTCATTCAGCAATAATCAAGCGAAGATTTTAAAGTGGGCCAGAGTATGCACACAAAGGACAACCACTGCTGGAAGGAGGCCGAGGTTTGCCAGTGGCATGTAAGCTAGCTTAATGAGCAAAAAGCTCATAAGTCTTACCACCCAGTGCACAAGCTCACCATGCACTCAACTGAAGTCACGCATGAATACACTGTACTTAGTGACAGGAAACCCACCACCACACACTAGGGCTGACTAGCTGCCTGCCCTGAAGCCTCGGCTCCTGCAACAGAAGATAAAATTAATAATATACAGATACAAAATAATAATAATAACAATAATAATTATTACTATTGTAATGCTTACAAGAAAAAAAAAGAAAAGAAAGTTGAAAATAAACACCTACTAAGAGGTTAAAATAAGACACTAAAATGAGGTGATTATTCACACCACATCATTTGAGCAAGACAATTACAAACTAAGCAGAAAAAAATACAAACTAAGCAAAGCAAGTCCAAGTTAAGCAAATAAGACAAACTGAAACAAATATACACTGAGCAAAGTGGAGAACCAGTTTAGTAGCAGAGAATCGAATGCAGACAAAGCAGCACCGTCACAGAGTGTTGCCCCGCATTGTTCACTGAATGAAAGGTGTCCGAGAACACAGACTATTCCTCCTAAAATTTAAACATAAAATGACTTACAACATAACTATTAATGAACGCTGTGCAACAATAGCGATAGTTCCACATACCTTTATTCCGTAGCTAGTTGCAACTCCAAAACACGCACACACAGAAGGGCATCAACATGTCAACAGGACTGCGGGAAGAGAATGTGGAGAGGGAATGGGAGACGCCAGCAACCCACAGTAATGGACTGGACAAACCAAATGAACTGTTACATAAAATCACGCAACTTTGTGCTAACTAGTTAGCCAAAGAGCACATACCTCCAAGCAGAAGGGATCAAAAACCAGAATGGGTGGTCCCCGGCAGTGACGCTTACAGACGGTGCTCAAACACACAAGCGGTGCCGTAAAATTCCCTTTTATACGCTCCCTCACGGGATATAATTGGATCACTTGCGCACCCAAAGGCATTAGGTTAATAAAAAAAAAAAAAAAACTCAGTACGTCCCACTACAATAGCTTGATGATGAAGTATATTTAAGAATATAGAGTAAATATATCTGGCTATGTGAGACTATAGCTTGAATTAATCAAATTTTTTTGCATGACACATTGACATTACAGTACAGAATAGCTCTATCTGAAGAGATTATCCTGAACATTTTATCTGTGTGTCATTGAACGGAAGAGAGGTTATCAGGAGAGCTTGTAAACGTCACATCCTTTTGATTATCCTGGAAAAACATCCAAAGTCCTTCACATAAAAATCAGTCTACAGGATTTCATAGACACCCTACACTGTTAGACTTTTCTGTAATTTCTACAGTTATTTACTTTAAATCCCCCAGTATTATACTGCTATTTCTCTTTACAGTAAATAACTGTGATTCCCATTGCATCATGGGAATTTTCTGTGACGTCTAACACCACATACAGAGACTTATGCCTCGTTTCCACTGAGCAGTCCGGTACGGTACGGGACAGTACGGTACGGTTCGGGTCTGTTAACCATGATCTGGCTAGCGTTTCCACTGCCAACAGTACCCTTACTTGATAGGCGTGGTGTTTCGATCAACGTCATTTTCGCGCGAAGAAGAACATAGTAAACTACAATGGATGACATGCAGCAGATCTTGTTCTTGCTCCTCGACATTTTGTCACAAGAAGACAAGCGCCGTCATTAGGCTTTTCTCAATATCAAGTACGCAAAGTTTGTACTTGCCATGTGCGACTCCTACATGCAAATGGTACAGCGCGTTTTTAAAAGCGTCACTCAGCTCGCTCTGCTACTCCGGTTATCTCTGTTAACTTGCTCTGTATGTACATTTTAAGCAACAATAAAACGAAATATGTTATAAAACACCACTCTGCCTCTTTTCGTTTTCATTTAAATAAATTAAACATATAGGGACACAAATGTGGTTCATTCGGAACGCATATTGATTATTCACTGCACGTTATACGTTATTCTATTTATAACAAAACGAAATTTAAAACACAACCCTAACGTTACCTCTTTTCGTTTAAATAAAAAAAAAATTAAACATATTCCAGGCAATATATGCGTTTGTACAAATGTTGCAATAAACATCAGTGATAATCTTGTAATAAAAAAATGACAAGAAACCATATTTCTTTTTGTAAAATTTCAGTTTTATCAATAATAGCCTATATAAAAGTTTAAGTAAAAGGTACAAGAAGCTATACAATAAGAAATAAAGCAAACAATTCAGTCAAATATCCAAATGCAGCGCTCTAGTCTAACATTACAAGTAAAGTTAAATACAAATAGCCTATAACGTTAATATGAAACTAAACTTAGCCCTCAGCCAAAACGATTGACAGGGAACTCATTATATATTCACGAGAGCAAAGATCGCCCGTTAGGTCTACACAAGACGAATTATATCTCATGTTTAACCACTACCGTCGGAGTAAGCGACGAATGTCAGAAGATTAGCCGAGGAAAGGCTCATCCAGCCCGGAAACATGAGCGCCGAGCCCCGCTGAACGCATGGATCTCACAACCGGGGAAAAAAAAAAAATCTTTATAAATAAACCACAGATTTGAGCTTTAAACAACTACATTCTCGCCTGAAAAACTCTTAAAATTACATTTCGTGATACAGTAACAGTAGTATTATATTAAACTGTATATTAAAAAATGGCGCTTCTTATGTTGTCATTCCCCTTGTAACACGCGCAAGTGACGATTCTTTGTCAACCAATCAACGTCCTGCAGTGAGTCTAGCTCCACCTTTTAGTACCGTTCCACTGTGCTAGGTACCCCAATGGAAGGGTACCTTAAAAGTGGTACGGTACGGTTCGGCATTTTGGTACCATTCACAACTTTTGATAGTGGAAACGCAAATAAATGCGTACCGTACCGTACCGTACTGCTCAGTGGAAACGAGGCATTACTGTATTTTTTAAATTTGCTGTATACTACTGTAATTGACGTAACTGCCTCTCTGGCTGGCACCATTCCACCGTGCTTTTTATTTCCTAATTTTTGCCTTACACCGCGTGTCTACAACGCTATAATAGCCAGAGGCTGTCTATATACATTGAAGCGACCGGACCTTTAAATGCAAACCTGTTTATCCCTTGTCAGAAATAGCGCGAGCGCTTGGACTCGTATCGTATCGGACTAAGTCAGAAATATAACGGCCGCGGCGCATCACTACACTGTCTGGGATTTGTCGTGTCGCGTCAGAGCATCCAGTGTAGGTAATGGGGTCTGTCTTTTGTTGGATCGCGACGTTCGTGTCTGGCCCGGGGAAGAGACGGAATTCACTTCACCGAGAGAGAGATCAGCAAGCAAGGTAAAAAAAAAAAAAAAAAAAAAACATTCTGTGTACTGTGTTGACAGGATTGTGCCCAGTTTAACCTATGTTATAACGTTAACGTTAGCCTAACGTTACTCGTCGTCAACATGGCGGTAACGAACTTTACCATGGTAAACTGAGCTAACGTTTCATTTTACACACTTTGTTAGATTATTGAATTGTCGAGTTAAAATATGCCAACGAGCAAAGCGTTTACATTAACAATAAATGTGAATAAACTAATGTGAAATTCTGTTTATAGCCTAATGTTGGCCTACTGATGAGAACCTTTATAGTTTTAGCATTAGTTTGCAAACTATACCATATTATAGTTTTTTTTTTTAATGGAATTTAATTTTTACTTCCTTTTTTGTGTTTAAAGGCAACTGCAACAAAGTGCCAATTCGCGCCAGTGACTTCTAGCAAGATTCCAGAGGTATGCCAGCCCATTTGTGATATATTTTGAGATAAGTTTGCTGAAATGATTAGCATACGCTATGTGAAAATTGCTTTTGAGCCACTGGTGCAGACTAGGTTGCTTACAATATCTTATAAAATCTCTATAAAATTGGCTAACTTTATATCAAATAAGTGACCTTTGCATTATGTCTAACTTTATTACTCAGCAAATGAACCAATCAGAAGATGGACCATTGTCTTTGTTCAGTCTCACCAGATTAAATGTATCCAGGTAAGCACTGCAGTAAAACTCTCACTAATTCATTCATACCAAATCTAGCATTCTAAACAACTTAAGTTTATATTTTTGCATTATTTTGATATTTTATTAGGCAGAAGACTCTACCATTGCAGTCCCACCTGACTAGGAAGGTCCTAATATCAGCGCACAGGTGGGTTAACTACTGTAGGAAGGAGAACTATCATCACACAGTGATTTCTTGCATGTGTCTTACTGTGTATTTGTCTCAAACAGGTACTCCTTCACTGCAGACAAGCTGAAATGGGCTAAAATCATCGATTTCAGTCGTTCTTTCTATGGATCTCAGCATTTTTGGACAGAATTTAGTATTTGTAAGTATTAAAATTTAATCTGGCATAATTTAACTTAGTTCTTTTGTATGCTATTTATTGACAAAAGCTGTTTGTGACACTAATATTCTCTCTCTCTCTCTCTCTCTCTCTCTCTCTCTTATATAGTGTTGGAACCGGGATCTCCTCTGAAGGACTGAGTACATTTGTGTCTGTGGGCACGCATGCAGACCAGGGAACACTCTGATGTTGTTAATCAAGTTCTGAACAGGAACCAATCTTTGGAGAAGTTCATTTATTCACAAAGGTGGACAAAAACATTGTGTTGGCTTTTTAAAGATTATTTTGATGATGACTTTTACTCCTATGCTGTAGAAAAGATGGAGGAGTAGACAGTCAGACATTGATAATAATAAGAAATGTTTCTTGAGCATCAAAGAGACTTCTTTCAAAAACATTAAGACAATTAAATACTTCTTTTGGCCACCAGTGTACATGAATCCAACACATTTTTGGAAATAAGTGAAATTATTTTTAAGGTGGGTTATGTGTCTTGTTTTGTGAAAATTGTGTTTTGTCCTGTTTTGGACATTTCCTTTTTGAATGCTTAATGTATTTATATTCTGCAGTTTTATGAATGTAATGGTTGATATTTCATTATAATACTTGTATAAGCTAAACAACCAATGACTCTACATTCATTTAGTCAAATAAATGTTTTGTTTATGGTTTTATGTATGTTTTCAAAAATGTTTGCAGTGAAGGACAGCACATAATGTGTTAATTTAACACGTTTACACATCTTTGTGCTAACCTCTCTGACATATTTACTTTGTTAAAATCATTAACACAATGAATGAGTTAAAATTAACACAAAAAATGTTGTCTCTAAACTCACCCATTAATGTGTAAAAATTTCACACATCATTTCCAGCATTGGCATGTTTATTTTGTGATATATATGAAATGTTTTAAATTAAAAAAATGGTATTTTGTGATAACTTTGTCTAATTGGTTTGTATGAAAGTAGTACTTATGTAGGATAAAAATAAAATTAATCATATATCAAAATTATCAAATCTAATTTATATTTAGTACAAATAAAAATAATAATAATAATTTTACAGTAATGCACTGTACTGATTAGCTTTGTTTTTACAGTAATGCACTGTATTACACAAAACTGAAATACGGTTTGGTACTGTAACTCTTAATTACAGTAACTTACTGGCAACAGTGTTGCCAGTAAGTTACTGTAAAAAACCCTTGAAAAGTCTAACAGTGTAGGAAGTCGGGGAAGGTCTTGTTTTTTTAAGTTTTGTTACAATCTGTTTACACATTGGCAATAAATAAACAATTAATATATTAAAATTCATACACAAATTCTTGCTTCTCTCATGAACTCTCATAAACCTGCTGATTAGTTGGAATAAATGATTTTCGAGGACTTATGGCTTTTTCTTACTCAAAGCCATTGTATGACAAAATAGCAAAAGTCATATGGACAATTTTTATACTTTTATGGTGCTTATTTGCAATTTTGGTATATATTATTATTTATACCGTTATTATTATATTATATAACATTCTTTAGACATTCATCTAATGATGGTGACTAAGTAATTATTTTCATTTTGAGGTGATTTAAACCCTTTCAATTTTCTCCACACTCTTGGCAGTGAGATTTCATGATGCAACTTCCTAATTTTATGGCTCAATGAAAGCAACCTTTTCCATTAAGAATAAAAGAAATGAACTACATGATAGATGCCATGACTGACTCAGCTAGATTTTAATTTAGTATGGAAACTCACAGATGCCACAGAGTGTTAGTGTTTATCACACTTCATGACTGTGTGATTCATCATTTGTCCACACATGTCAATATTCATTCTCCCAATGCATGAAGCAACAGAACATTCTAGTGCCAGAAGTTGAAGAGATTCATCCTCATAAAAGCCAGCACACAAACACAGGATTGGATACCAATGTATTTACAGTATATGCATATGTATATTAAGGTTGTAGAATGAGTGAAATGTTTTACCTGCTCTTCATTAACACAAGAGGTCCACCAGTCGGCACACCCACAGACTGCAGATTTTATAACATGGACTGTGATATGCATATCTGACTAGAGTCCTGTTTGCAAATGTGTGCTATGTTCTGTTCAAAGTCAGATCTGTGTCTGACTTCTGACCATATTGCTTTCTTAAAAGCTTCTTGTTTTTTCAGTAAGCAAAAAAGGTAGATGTAAATGTGCAATTAAATAAGCACAAAAAAAAGGTCCATTAATAATACAGCAATGCACACAGAATTCTGCTCACACAGAGGTCACTTTTAAACCAAGCAGCTTTCTGATGGTCAACACAGCGATTTTGAATGACCATCTTAAACCTGATGCGAAGCCCATGTGGGGAAATTTTCCACCCTCATGCGAAATTCCAGATCATGCCAATTCCTATTAAAATTACTATATTTTGAGCTTCAAATTTAGCCAAGCAAAGGTGAATGTGATTGCACCTTCAGTCTGAAAGCCAACTTGTGCGCAAAATTGGAATATTGCATAAAACATTTTGTGAATAAAGCACTGTTTCCATGCTGTATGTTCAAGAGAACAAAATAGTCACTTCAAGGGAAAATGGCGCAACATAAATGTAATAAAAATGGAAGTTGCTGCAAACTGCACTGTCGATCTTTTTTCCTCCATCATAAATGACATGCAGCTCAGGGTGCGCCGACAAAAAGCAATAAACGCTGTCATGTTCTCTTGGGCTCGGATGCCTGGTGAATGCAATCATGTGAGACATTTTTGGGCAGGAATTAAACCAAATCATGCTGATGACAGACTTTGGCTCAGGCATTTCAGAATGATCCAGCCAACATTTGAGATGCTGTGTGATGAAATTATTCTTCTGGTTAGTCCAGTTTTCCAATCACATCTACTGTTGAGGAAAAGTCAGAAAAAGAGTTTATTGTTGCACATCTAGGGATTTATCCAGTTAATGTGTTTCCAGCACAGTGTATGTGGATGTCTCCAAATCGGATAAAAAATATTTCCACCTTAATTGAGCGCATACGTTTTTTATGCACATTTGTACAATTTGTGGATGTGAAATAGGTGGATGGACACATCTCATTTTATTCCAACTGAAATAGCTTCACAACATAATTATGATTCTGAACATGTAAATAGAAATGTCTCCAGGAGATTTGAGTGAACACTAAATTGTAATTTGTAATTTATAGGTTCTGATGGACATTTTTAATATCTTGCTTTCCAAAGACAACAGTTCCAACATGTTTTAAGTCTGCTACAATTATCCCTTTCCCAAAGTGTCAAACCTAAATGACTACAATTCAGTGGCACTTATTTCACTAGTCTTGAAATGCTTTTTGTAGTTATGGCTCACATTAAGATTTACTAAACAAGGCTAAAAATAACGTGAGAGTGCAATCCTATAAAAGTGCCGATGGGAGTGGAAAGTTCTGTGCGTGATCTACTGACGACGCACAAACTAAAGAACACAGACACAGCCGGATCATTTCCATAATGACTAACACAATCTACCAAGAGCAATGCAAATTAGCGTCTGGTTTAAGACATGCTTTTTCAGGCCGGTACTGTCACGTTGTGTTTCAGGAAGATGAAGACAGACAGATCCAGTTCAGAAAACAATATCTCAGACATGCAATGGCAAACACAACTAAACATAACAGTGATCGGACAAGGTGTGAAGGAACGGGTACAACATATGAGGCAAGCACAAACGAGATAATTAAGGGTGACGGTGACCATAGTAACGGATAACACAAGGAAAACAGGAACTGAAGAAATGCAAACTAAAAGTCCATGAACTAAACAGAACATAATGGTGACAGGTACATGGTGTGTCTTTGTACGTGTCTTTAGTAAATCCTGACAGTAGTTTTTAACTCAAAAAGAGGGTTTGTACTGGTGCCAGTTGTGTTGTAAATCTGGCCCAAAGGATAATATAGGGGCCATAGTGGACCCCTACAAGTGTTCATATAGGGAAAACCCCTCTACTGCAGATGCTATCTCAGTGTGGTTATTTTAGCCCATGTTCATTTGGAGAACAGATATTCATATGTTAGACTTTAATTCTTGGATTTTAGCTCAGCTTTTAATACTATTATTCTACAAAATCTGGTGAATAAGCTGGCAATGCTTGGTTGTCCATCTTGGTAGTCCATCTCTAAGTAATTGGATACTGGATTTTCTAACAAATAGGCCACATTGTGTTAGAATTCACAACCTCTCACCCTCCACCATTATCCTTATAGTGGCTTCCCACAGGGCTGTGTCTTGAGCCCCCTTCTGTACACTCTATACACCTACGATTGCACAGTCATGCGCTCGAGCACATGTATTGTTCAATTTACAGATTTACGATATTGTAGTAATAGGTCTAATTTATAACAATGATGAATCAAAGTACAGACAGGAGGTGGATCTAATGGAGGATTGGTGCAGAGCAAATCACCTCTGCATTAATGTGAAGAAAACAAGAGATGATTGTGGACTTTAGGAAAGGTGGCAACATCTCTCCTTCTCTAGACATTGGAGGAATAGCTGTTGAGGTGGTCTCCAGGTTCAAACACTTGTGAGTGCATATTAGTAATGAGCTCACGTGGAGTAACAATAGCCTGATAAAGAAGGCCCATCAACGCCTATATTTCTTGAGGAAATTGAAGCATGCTGGCATTGGCATTTCAATCCTCACATCCTTCTACAGATGTATGGTGGAGATTGTCCTCACCTCCTGTATCACTGTGTGCTGGGGACATTGTTCCGTTGCTGACAGGAGGGCACTACAGTGGGTAGTTAAGTCTGCCCAGAAAATCCATCAAGCACAGTTTGCCATCTGTAAGTGATATTTACATATTTACAAGGAGGGCAACTTGTATTATGACTGAGGGACCTTGCCCACCTAGAAAATGGTCTATTTTCAATTCTCCCTTCAGGAAGGGGGTTGCGCAGCATTAGGGCCAGAACCACCAGCCTAAAAAATAGCTTCTTTTCAGAAGCGGTAAGACTGATGAACTCTACATCACAGTGCTGCATTAACCTGTACCCCATTGTGTGATGACTGTATTAGCGATAAATGTTATTCGCACATTGTTACACTAATGAGATGATTTATAGATTAGTTTAGCGTTTAAGTGGAGGGTATTACTTATTTATTTATTAACTTATATATTATTTTTCTATTTAATTTTTATCGTTATTCCTGGGACCTGAGTACAACATTTCTTACCTTTCATGCACTGCATGATTTGTAATGACAATAAACTGCTACTACTAATTTGTACCAGATTTAAATCCAACTCCCCACTGATAAAACAGCTAAAACTGGTCATGCAGGCTGGTTTTAGAGAGGTTTTGACCACTTATTTAGCCGGTCAGTCAGAGAGACCAGCTTGAACCAGATAAGACCAGTCAGCCACTGGCTGGTTAGTCAAAAATCTGGCTACCTGTATGTTAGACTGACCATGTACTGTAGTTAATCTCTGAATATCTGACAGGTGGCCTTGTACCTGACTCCCTGCATGCTTTTAAAGTGGTTTCTTTCTAATCAAGAGTAGGGGAATAAAGCAAATTAAACTTTTTTTTCCAAAAGCAGTGCACTCTAATATTACAAGCCCTCAGAGGAAAGCCGCTCCTTTGGAAAAGAGAGAGCTGAGAACCACTTTTCCAATTAAAGGCCATGAATGAAATCTGTGGCAGTGCTCATTTGAAAGTCTTGATCTATAAGAGCTGTCTGTAGCCGAAGGCAGAGCCGTGACTCACTGCAGTCCAGCAGCCCACTGTGGGAGTCTGAAATCAAACCTTGCCAATTGTGTCCTCTTCCTCTGTCACATATTACAATGTTTATGAATACAATAAATAAAGAGACTAAAAAGTAGCCTGTGGGCAGGGGAAACAATTGTCACAGAAATCTCATTTATTTGCCCCGCATTGCCACACCAAATGTTTCATTAAGCTTCATATGCTAAATCTTTCCTACAAAACAAACAAACAAACTTTACTTTAAAGCTGCAGTCCGTAGTTTTTCCTCTTTGTCACCATCTCTGAGCGAAATCTGCAATTGCAGTTATTCGCGGAATTATCAACTTTATGTGGGTTGTGCCTCGGCACAGCACAGCGCGGATGAATTAATGTTTTGAGGAGGCTGTCAGTCGCAGCGCAGGTGTGGATACTGTCATTCCAAATCACAGATTCTACTTTTTGGAAGTATGACCAACATAAGAATTTTCACCGGAAAATTTAATCTGAACAAGTACACTGAACAAAATTATAAACGCAACACTTTTGTTTTTGCCCCCATTTTTCATGAGCTGAACTCAAAGATCTAAGACTTTTTCTATGTACACAAAAGGCGAATTTCTCTCAAATATTGTTCACAAATCTGTCTAAATCTGTGTTAGTGAGCACTTCTCCTTTGCCGAGATAATCCATCCACCTCACAGGTGTGGCATATCAAGATGCTGATTAGACAGTATGATTTATTGCACAGGTGTGCCTTAGGCTGGCCACAATAAAAGGCCACTCTAAAATGAGCAGTTTTATCACACAGCACAATGCCACAGATGTTGCAAGTTTTGAGGGAACGTGCAGTTGGCATGCTGACTGCAGGAATGTCCACCAGAGCTGTTGCCCGTGAATTGAATGTTCACTCCAAAGGCGTTTCAGAGAATTTGGCAGTACATCCAACCGACCTCACAACCGCGGACCACCGCAGACCACGTGTAACCACGCCAGCCCAGCCCATGTCAATGTAAGTAACATCCCATTTTGTTCTGACCAACTAAGGTAAAAAAAAAAAAGCATTGCAGTAAATCGCCCTGATTAAATCTAACAATCGCTTATCATATCACGTTGAACCGTGCAAATTATACTTTGTTCTCAAATTGTTAATGTTAACAACATCAGCATTGTGTGACTACATTTAATGCCCTTCTGATATGTATCCTTGTTTTCGCATGGGCCCGGTTGCGGTCTCTTTTTTTCTGTAGCCACTCCAAAGTCTTTTGTATTGTACAACAGGTGAATCTCCAGTTGTCACTGGTGATTGTCATTTGAACATTTCTGGATCCGCCATCAAATTGATAAGTTTAATTATATGAAGTGCTGTGAGAAAAGGCTATAAATCTCCATTTCCAACATCCTCACACGCAATATAGCCTACTGGCTGAGACTCCTTCTTTATGTGTACAGATGTGACGTAATGACTCAAAGACATGCTTGAATTTCCCGCGGAAATCCTCCAGTACCACTGGAATTAAAAACATTATTACAAGCTTACCGTTTTGAATCGAGATAAGGCAAGCAGATAGTTTTGAACACTGGCTGGTTATGTACTTGGATCATTTTTAACCCAAAAAAGTTACAGACTGCAGCTTTAAGCTCATAATTTTCATTTTTAGGATGGCATGTCTCCCCAACTGGTAATAATCTTGCTTTCCAAATACATGTTGAGTGTGTCTTGGGTCATGAACTGCATTTTATTATTTTATAATGTTCCCTGAGGTCCACTTATAATGTTGGTAGATTTTAGATTTTCCGGCTTTCCTAGTGTGGCCTACTGTGCACCTTCTCATCATCCCTAACCATTTACAAGTATATTTGGGCTATCAATAGCAAACAACTGAAATAATATCTAGATGCGCTGTAGGCCAATACAGGAATTACTCTATCTCCTAATTAAAGGACAAGGTGGACACTGCTGCTGCAAAAAAAAACAATTGGTAATTGTGGCGAGCAGGACGAGTGGGCGGTGGCCTGATTGATAATGAGCGACACAGAGCGACGCACCGGTCTCGTATCTCTCACGGAGGAGCGGAAGCATAAAAGGAGGAGCGATGACAGTGAAGAGCGAGAGAGGAACAGGCCTGGACTTATTTTGTGTTTTGTTTTATTATATGTGACAGCAGTCATCCGTGAGGGGCTGCTGTCTTTAGTTTCATTTTGTTGTTTGGTTATTTTACGTCATTAAAGTTGTTGAACGTTCACTGGTTCCCGCCTCCTTCTTCCCACAACGTCTAACCTCGTTACAGTAACACATTATTTCTCCATGTTACACAATACAATATACAGGTATAAATACTATATAAATAATAGGCACCCATCTCCTACAAAACAGTGGAATTACATAATTTACAGATTACCTTTTAATACCGACAATAATAATAAAAAGAAAGAATAACAACTCCTAAAAAATAGTACCGTTTCTCTATTTACAGATTACCCATTAATACCAGCACAATAGTAACAATACTAGCAAAAATAACATAACAAAAGAAAAGATAAAGGGATAAAGCTGAGCACCAGGACGCTTTGCTTCTAAACAACTTTAGAACAACAGTTCGAGGGACCTAACACACGCGTCCTCCCGGCAGAACACACACATAGCCGCTTGTTCAGTCTTGCACAGAAGTGCGTTTTTAAAATAATTTAATTTTAATGTTAGAATTTGACATAAAAAGTGATGCATACATCTAATAAGTTCAGAAAAAAATGCCCCTGGAAATCAATTTAAGGTGGCAAATATTGCCTCTTAATAAAAATGTTAATTTCTGTCACTGTTGTGATCTGACAACTGCATAGAATATGAATAATATGAACATCTGTGTGAGTCAGCTGTCAACAAAAGGCCTAAACCAGCCATGGTACCAGCACAAAAACACACTCAGCAAAATATCATCGAATTATTATAAACAAACTTTTGAAAATATCTAGACATTGTTTTTTCTAAAATTGCACACCCCTAATGTACCCCTGTCAAAATGACAAGCACAGCAGTATATATTATTTTAAAAAACACTCAAAGTAAAACATAAATATTGTATTTGTTTGCATGACCATCAATCAACATCAGAGAACCACCAACATGCAGAAGTGGTTCAGCTGACAAAAAGTTTGGAAAACCGTACTTTCAGACAATAAAACAGTAAAATAGCAAATAAAAATGGCCGAACACCCAGCAACTACCCAGAGCTTTGTAGACGTGATAAAATAATCTTACCCATGAACCTTTTCCCAATGAAAATGAAAGGTCTTTACTTTTCCATTTGTGTTTCTATGTCATTACTGGATGTTTGCAACAATCACATTTCTTGTAATAAATCGTTTCATGTTGAATAATAACACACAGTCATATAAATTGGTCATTGGGGCATTAAAAAGCCCAATTAATGGGGAATTGTAAGTACTATGTGATTAACTCCAAGAATTAATAAAGGCGCTATCAAATTGAATCAAGGCTGACCCATTAGAATCTTCCTAACAGAGAAGCATTAGGCCTGGACCACAGTGAGCTATTGAGATAAATGAACCTCGAAGAGCGGGGAGGAGACGAGACGGCTGCCTTGTGTTCAGCAAAAATGATAACTGAATGTCATTCATCTGTGTGTCAATGCATTTCTGCTCGTCCTGCTGATATGAAGATAAATGCTATTCTGCTAGCTACTGTTTAATGCACAAAAATATAGAAGTTTAATTGAGTTAGATAATGAGCTGTACATCCAGATCTTCCCATGATGTATGAGATAGCAATACCGTGCTACTTTTGATATAAATATTGCCACATGGTATAATATAGAACTACACTGTACAGTGTAACGATGTAAAAAAAAAAAAAAAAAAAGATTTTGTTTGTGTAATTTATTTTTACATGAAGTTGAAACTATAGCGTGATATGTTCCTGAAAAGTTTTTCTGGGGTACGTTTCCCAAAAGCATCGTTAGCCAACTATGTTTGCCAGTTTTGTTGTTATCAGCATAGTTCAAGGAGTCAGTGTATCCTGAAACCATCGTTCCAACGAGCATTCGCAAACAGCATCGCAAACTTGTGTGGTTGGAATAACAGCTCTCGGCTGTCGCATCTTTTAATACTTTCAGAGGACCCCTGACTGTATGACCAAAAACCAGCTCGGCTGGACTAAAACCCAGCGACTCTTGTACCGTTTCTCGAGCTGCAAATAAAACGAGTGGAATTCCTTCATCCTAGTCTCTATCTCTGTCCATACAATACTTCCTCAGCATCGACTTTAAGGTCTGATGAAACGCTCTAGTGCTCCCTGGCTCTCAGGATGGTAACGCTAGAGGATCGATGAACTATAGACAGCGATTTCAACACCTGAGTGAACAACTTAGACAGAAAATTAGTTCCTTGATCCGTTTGAATGATTTTAGGGAGTCCGAATGTAGAGAAGAATTTAATAAGATGTTTAGCTATAACTGAAGCTGTTATTTTACAAAGGGGAATGGCCTCGGGAAACCGCGTAGCCACGCACATAATCGTCACCAGGAACTGGTTATCAGCTTTCGTTTTTGGTAACGGCCCAACGCAATCAACACTTACGTGCTCAAAAGGTTCCCCAATTGCAGGAATAGGCACAAGAGGTGCAGGTGGAATAACCTGATTCGGTTTAACAGTTTGTTGACACACCGCACACGTTCGACAATACTCAGCCACATCTTTCTTTAAGCCCTCCCAAAAGAAATGTCACAATATGCGATCATATGTCTTCATGATTCGTGATCATGGGCTAGTCGCAAAACTTGGGCCCGATATACAACAGGAACCACAATCTGAAACACAGAACTCCAATCTCCGTCAGTAGCATCGTTAGAACACCACTTACGCATCAGGAGACCATCATCAACAAAATAGGCCGTCTTTTCCTCCTTCATGGAACAATGGGTCAGACTGTCGTGCAGCACTCATTTGCTTTCTATTCAGTGCTATTGATGAATTTTCAGGAGTAAATGTGACAACCTTTTCCTCAATAGATGTTGTAGATATAGTCCGCAAAGTATCAGATACTTTCAATGGACTAAGAGATGTCTCCCAGGTAAAACAGGAACAATAAAAGAGTCTGACAAATCAGTTTCATCTCCAAACTTACGTTCTGGGCTCACGTAACCGCACATGCCGAAAATACTTCAGGGATTTTTTTTTTTCAGCTTGTCAGAGCCACAAGACACTTCGGGCACATCCAGTACCTCCAGTATAGGCATAACTTTTCGTCCAGCAAGGTCATTCCCAAAAATAAAGTCAAACCCCTGAACAGGCAAGCTGAGTGCATGCCTACCTTCACATATCCACTAACTAAATCGCATTGTAAATGTACCCGATGTAGTGGAACTGGAATAATACCCATTTCAATGCCTTGTACTAATACGCTAGTTCCACAATACGACTGATCACCTGAGGGCAACACTTTAGAAACAATAAAGGACTGAACAGTTCCCGTATCTCGTAATATTTGAATCTCTTTCTGATCTTTGGGTTTACCAATAAGCGAAATTAAGCCTTTCATTCATCATCACTCATCTCTTTGGTCTGCAATGAACCAACACTATCAACGCTTGCACCCACCAGTTGTTTTGACAAACAAACAACACAAAACGGCACCAGCCGTAACATTGTCTCTGGAAGGGTCTTTGGACAGTTGCAGTTGGCCACCATATCCAGCATTACAAAGCTGGTGAGCATTACAGAGCTGGTGAGTCTTGTTACATCAGGCAAATCAGGGGCTAGTGTTCTACCTATTTTACTCATGTGTGGGGTCATCTCTGGTTATTACTGAACAATCCATGCATTAACTGGGCAGAAAGTAATAACTTAGCTGGGAGCTTGTTCTGATATGCCCATTGTTTTGTGTCTGTGTCTTCTCTTGTGTCTGTTTCTGTCACAGAAGGAGGCTATTGGTCCCAGGTTGAGGTGATGTACATCATCTGTGAACACTCTTCAGTCGGTCCCGAGCTGCATCTCTTCCTCTCTACTGGCCGTATGATTGCTGGCCATCAATCTCCTCCTTGAAACTTCTTCAATTCTTCTCCTCCTTCCATCGACAGATCCCAAAACCTTCTGTTGATCATGTTTGTTTGTTTGTGATGATTTAATTAGGTTCTTTCTTATGTTTTAGGAGCATAGAGGTGTCCTGCCATTTATTTTGACTTTGTATGTGATTTGTTTATTTGTAGGGAGTTAGGGAAGTTTCTTTGTAAGTTTGTTTATTCCCTGATTAGGTAATTTATACATGTTTTATTTATAAGCCTATTTTGTTTATTATTTTGAAACCATTGCTCCTTAATTTAATTACTTTTCCCACCTTAAATAAATGATTATTTTTGTGGATCTTAGAATTATGTCTTTGGTGATCTGTCGGCTGGGGCTGGTTTCCTTTTTACCAACTGCAAAAGTTCACGTCAAGCCCGTCCTTATTGCATGGGTCGTAACAGGTAAGCAGGATGCCTTGTTATGGTGCTTCGTCTCCAGCGTTCTCACCTCAATACTGTCTTGCCTTTAGGCCGCATGATGGGGGCTGCTGCCTTGGGTCATGAAGAACGTGTTAGGCAGGCCTTGGATGGAGTTGAGGTACCGAGGGACACTCCGGCAGATCTTCTATACTTTCTGTAGCCGGTTCCCTCTATGGTACCGTTAATGAATCGTCGGAGTCATAGAGATCCATTTGCAGCTTTTATTTAGAAACAGAGTCAGACAGGCAGGGTATAGATCGGCAGACAGGAATGGTATGGGCAAGGCAAATAATACTCAGTAAAGCAAGTGCAGATGTTCGGAGCAGGCAGAGAGGTTTCAAAGCACAGGTAACAGTCCAGGGTCATGGGAGCCAGAGAATGATCAGATAGCCAGGAAACAGTCCAAGGTCGAGGTAGCCAGAGAGTGGTCAAAGATATCCATAAACAGTCCAAGATCTAAACCAGTATAAACAGAATATGCAGATAATTGCTCAGAATGTTAGCCAGGGCAAAACAAGACTTCGCACTGAATGAGTGTGAGAGCGTGATTTTATACATGTGGGACTGAAGTGCAGGTGTGAGTGTAATCAGTGAAGAGCATGTGTGTGATCAGTCCAGGAGAGCTGCATTATGGGAAATGTAGTTTGCATGGCAACAGTCAATACTCTGGAGACGGATCCCTCTGTGAGTGCAGAGGAGGTGACGCAGGAAACTCCTGCGTAACAGTACCCCAGTAGTGTCATTCATTCAAGCTGGCTTGCCATCCAGGAGTGTGGAGGTAATTGGTTGGCATCTGTCAGCACTTTTGTTGGGCGGCCTTAGTGGAGGACAACTGTCAGTTAATGGGCGCATGCTTGATCATTGCTCAAAACAAGACCTCCAATCCCAAGGCCTCCTGTTGGTCTACTACCCCCTCTTCCCGGTCCATCCCATCCCTGCCAGGGTGGCTTAAGGAAATGTATTGGTCATAAATATTTTTTTACTGGCCATTAAACTGTTTTAGCAAAAAAGCAACCAGTTATGACACCAACATTTAGAGAACAGTGAAAATTCACACTTCTCTATTTCAAATTTTATAAAACAGCTAAAACTACTAGCCTAAATGATATAAATTTAAAACATTATTAAAGACCAGTAATACCACTGGTTTATTGTTTACTTTTTCAACTCTTTACGTTCACTCAAGACATAACCGAGTTTGTCTACTAGGATACTCACTGAGACATTTTTGGACATAATTTTGTTTGAATATGCCCATTCAAGTGCAAAGCGGCATAAAACAGAGCTCATTTCAGTATTTGTGCGCTGTCTGGGACGCATATTTCTAGGCACACACTTCAGATGTGTGTGCACACTAAACTTCCTACACAGCACTCAAGTAACAAATTGAGTTCCCTTTTGTGTCTTCTTACGCTTGAATGTGAAGGCAGTTCACTTCGTTCCCCTTCTCAAACTCCCATCTGCTGAGGACACAGCCTGAGTGGCCGTGGACCATCTTGATTGGATTCTGTATCTTTCTGCTTTTGGGTCCTCATTACAGATCTGTGACACTCACATGTTTAGAACATGTAAAAATCTTCTTTCTATATTATTATTCATGAAAGTTATGAAGCAACCAAATTGACCCACATATCCAAAAACCCAATTGAAACTAATTAATAAATAATAATTAAATGCAAGGACAATATTTTCACATGGATGACACTACGTTTTGCTGTCCAAGATTGTGAATTTTATTATTTTAAATTTGTTTGTCTATTTCTTATCAAACCATAGTGCCTTCTGATTTTTCTGAATGAGTTTTTTTTATGCTGATGTAGCACCAGGTCATAGTTAATCATCATTGTCCTTCACGTATGTTCTGTTTCAAAGCGAAGGGAGGACATTCCATTTCAAAGCACATTTTGTCCTTGATCCTGATGCATTGGGTCAATAAAGCCATTGCTAAATCACTCTCTTCAGCCATAGCTGACTAGAGTTAATGCTCTAACTAATGCTAGACTCAGCAATACACTGACTGGCTAGTCGTCATATATGAATGGAGTAATCATGACCGTTGGAAGGGTAAATGTGGCCATTGTGGTAATCCATCTCTGATATCACACCTGCAATGTTCAGAATGAAACACTAGCATACTTCCTACTATTTATACTGTACCTACAATTTGTAAAAAAATAAAACAACAAAAGTACAACACACATTTAGTTTACAATGTAGTCGCACCACTCAACGTGTAAACATGGTGTCAGTGTAAATGGGGTGTTCCAGCTGTAAAAAGTCTGCACTGATCTGCAAAATTACTGATTATTTTGTTTTAAGAAAACAAATTCACAAGAAATTTTTCTTCCACTAAATACTATACAGTACTACAGTTTCGGTTAGTACAATGAAACTGTAAATTGTCACAGGGAACATCATCCACCATTGAACTTAATATTTCCCAGTACTTTCATGAAAAGTAATAATATTAAATCCATATAAATTTACAACTATCTATTGCAGTAGTAACAACATCTCTTGTAAATTTGATGGAAAATATGGTTACCATGGTACATTTGTTTAGAGTAGGCTACAATTAAACAGACATCCTGGGAGTTGAAAATAACCCCCCAATGTCCTTTCACTCATGTGTTAACAGGGAGACATTGTGGTTTGGCTTTTAACCGTGCTGCTTTTAGCTGTCTTTTTTCAGAAAGCCCACAGAAAACAGATGATACTGAAGTGGAAACTCCCTGCAGCCTACCAGCAAATCACTTCCTTATTTTGTATCTCAATCTAGTAACCATTACAAAGACATAAAATCACCCTTTCAAATAATAAGTCACACAGTAGCGCTACATATTTGGCTAAATTAATTATTCCCATTATATTGTTATTAGTTTGTAAAGATCGTTCAGTTTTGACATATGATTGTTTATTATTGCGTCATGCTGAGCATTACTTCCTATTCTGTGATGTCTTGCATGTCAATGAGGGGGTTTAAATTTGAACTTCCCCTCCAGTGAATAACATTACGCTACCACACTGCCTTTAGGCTGTACACTTTACATCACTTGGATTTAGGAGTAAAAGACGACAAGAGGATTAGAACTACAGCTATTAATCAGTTGGATTCAGATTTTAAAGGGTCATGGAAGGAAGTTCACAGTCTTCACTGTCAGAAGAGGACTCTTCAAGCAAAGAGCGCTCTTTACCTGAGGAGGAGAATGATCTTCAGTCTGAGTGGGTATTATTTTACTGACTTTCAGCATCTAAATTTGCAGATTAAATGGACTTCATCAGGAGTGTTATAAGGTGTATGTGTGTGTGTACAGGCCTCTGAAATCGGATAAAGTGCAATCAGTTTGTCATAGAAGAAAACTGTAAACAGGAAGTAGGGACTCTTTTTGTAATAATTTGCCATTACACTCATTAAAATGGGGCTTTATTGGCATTGATGGTTCTATGAAGAACCTTTAACATCCATGGGAAGTTTTTATTCCACAAATTGTTTTTTATTGTCGAAAAACATTCCATAGATTATTGATTATCTATAGAATTATTATCTATAAATGAAGCGTTCAGATGCAAAAGCCTCTAAGTGTCATCTGAAATTTTCTTCTAGAATGATCATTTTTATCAAGCTTGTATATTTAAGTTCAGTAATTTCACTTAAATGACAATTAATAGGTCATTTTCATTGCCATTTAAGTGAAATTACTGAATTTAAATATACAAGCTTGATAAAAATGATCATTCTAGTAGAAAATTTCAGATGGCACTTAGAGGCTTTTGCATCTGAACGCTTCATTTATAGATTATCTTCACAGTAAGAAAGACTTTTCTTTTTTTCAAGAACTATTCACTGAATGGTTCCTTGGGTATGTAAAAATGGTTCTTCTATGGCATTGCTGTGAAAAGTTCCTATTGGAGCCAATAATTTTAAGAGTGTAAAATGGGTTATTTTGTACGATAGTACGGTATGTGATCCTTGGAATATTATAAAGAATGATATGTTTAGGTGAGATATTCATGTATTTGATACTCTTGATACACTTTTTTTGTTAGTGTACATAACCTCCTGCGATTATCTCCTCCGATTTTGCAATCTCTCAGGAGACACAATAATTCTCTGCATCAGGAGTGCACTGTAATCACATATAAATGACGTCTTAGGGCGTCTATAATAATAATGCACAGGCCAATTCGCACAGGATAAGATATCTCAGTAAAGCTTAGGAGTAACTCGATTTACGCACCGCCGTCACCTTCCGGTCATCATGTGCGTATTACGTTGCTTCCTGATATCATGTGCGCAAACACATATAACCTATGTTTATATATAAAAATGATAAGTCCCGTCAAACGATGTATCAATTAAATTCAGGTTGGATTATGTTAGTAATAGGCACTTACACTTACATAGCACTGAATGCTTTTTCAAGCGCCTACATACTTGAAAAAAACCCGGATAACTACTTTTAAACAGAAAATGACGGAATATATTATAATATTATAATATTTACATACATATTTACAGTGGGTCTATTCGCATGAGATTAGTATTACCTGAGGTAATTTTTCTGGACATTTTTACAGAAGGTAAAAGTGATCACTGTAATCTTTACTGACATTGCCCGTAATGATTACTGAGATGGCACATTCGGACGGGACTAAAATCACTGAGAAGCTCTGATAATAGTTACTTTACCCACCTCTAAATGTTAAACTAATCCCATCCAAATAGGGTTTTAGTGACAGTTTCACCAATACAGCATCACAAGGGTGGACATGTTGACCTTTAGTTTAAACAGTCACTTTACATGACAAGGGCCACACCGCACATAAATGTTAATATAATAAACTGACTTAGCATTAGCGTAACTGTTAACTTTAATTTTGATATATTTGTTTGATGTCCTGAGAGAAAATAAAAACCCAGTCTCACAAAAAGGGAGAATAGAAACAGAAACCCATCCTAGCTCAAATTTCCCAAAGCTTTTAGTCATTTTCTTTTTATGGGCATTGGTGATGTGTTTGTCTAACTTTTATTAGTTCATACTCTGTCAAAGTTTAGCATGAGTCATTCATCATGAGACTGAAATGAAATATGGGGACATTTGCATAACACCCATGACTTTATTTGAGCTGGTTCAGATTCTCAGAGTCCATCTGCCCATTACTGTTTCACCACAGCAGCAATAACAGCAGTGTTAATCCCTAAGGCTGTAAAAAATATATATATAAAAAAAATAAAAATGATAAATATTTCAAGAAAAAAGTAGCTTTAATACGTTGTCTATTTAACTTCTCATTATCTATTAAAATGCATTTAATTTATAAATAAATTGTGGAGAATAGAAAAATCTGACAAGCTTTCGATGTACAAATATCCCCATGAGGAAATTAACTACAACTACATACAGGAAACTACATTACAGGAATCTTGTAGAGAAAACGCCTCGGTTACGACTGTAACCTTAGTTCCCTGTAGAGGGAATGAGACGCTGCATCGACTGACGCTGTGGGAATGCTCTGATTGAAATCAGTCCAGTGGTGTGACGTGACTTCAGAGGCAGGTGACGTCATGAACCAGGAAACTATAAAGCATGCCCAAACAGTGCAAAGCTAGCTTCTAAGAGGCTGAAGTAAGTCGCTGATAGGCATGCAGGAGGTATGGTAGGGCTACGCAGCGTCTCGTTCCCTCTTCAGAGAATCAAGGTTACGGTCGTAACCGAGGTGTTCCCTTTCAAGGGAACTTGTGCTGCGTCAGTTGACGCTGTGGGAACATTTATACCCACACTGCAATAATGCCATATATCTGTCAAGTGTGAAATCGTTGAAGAAAAGCACTAAGAGGAGAGCACCTGGGCCCCTGGTGTAGAGCTCATGTCCAGGTTGTAAAACCTCACGAATGTGTGTGGTGAGGACCAGCCTGCCACATCACAAACGTCTTGAAGTAAAGCAGCCATACTCCTAGTCAAGTGAGCTGGGACTGCCGTAGGGGAAGGTAGCCTGGACGACTCATATGCAAGAGAGATAGCCTCAACTATCCACTTGCTCATCCTCTGCTTAGATCCTAGGGACCCCTTGCTAGGAGACCCAAAGCAGACGAAAAGTCGCGACAGGGCAGCTCTGTGGACAACGCCCGAACTTGACTAGCAGATTACTCTTTTCCTGGTCTGGATCCCAGAAGAAAGGAAGACTGAAGGCCTGCAGATAGATCTACAATAGATCTAGCCACATTAGTGGGCACCTTAGGGATGTAACCTGGCCGAGGGTGAAGAAAAGCCTTCATCATGCCGGGTGCAAATTCCAAGCACGAAGGGGCAAACCACAGGGCTTGCAGATCTCCTATTCTTTTCAGAGATGTAATGGCAAGGAGGATCAATGCTTTAAGAGTCAGGAACTTGACTGGAACCTCTTCAATAGGCTCAAAGGGAGCAAGGGACCGGCCTTGGAGCACCATGGCCAGATCCCCAGCCAGTTCCCCAGTGAGTACTGCAGGCCTCAGCCTCAATGTGCCACGGAGGAAACGTGTTCCCAAAGAGTCTCTCCCTAAAGACAGTCCACACAAAGGAATGTGGTAAACAGCTGTGGCCCCCACATAAACCTTTGAAGTGGACAGAGATAAGCCTGCAGTAAATCGCTCTTGCAGGAACTCCAGCGCTGTACCAACAGTGGGGACTTAACTAGGTCCAGCTGACGACCACTGCACCAAGAAGTGAACACTCTCCACTTTAGGGTATACAGTTCCCTTGTGGAAGGAGCTCTGGAGTGAAGAATGGTCTCAACAACCTCATTTGAGAGACTGACAATTGTTGTGCTATATAAATAAATAAACTAAACTAAACTATAATAAGGCATTGACCCCTTCTCCCCAGAGGTGACTAATCTCAGAGGTCTGGCGTCAGGACCTCTTTCCCGCACCCTTCTTGGTGATGATGACGGTCTTCAGATCTGTCTTACCCTGCGAAGGCTGGGGTTTACAGCGCCTCACCAATCCCCCTTCTGTCTGGAGGGGGAGTTTGGGTAGCGACGCTCTGCTTTTGTGCGGCACGGTGTGAGGAGCTGGATTTAGATGTTTGGGGCTGCTCCCTCTCAGCAGGCCCTGAGAGCAGCGGGGGAGGAGCTTCTGGAACTCCTCATAGGCTGGAGAGTGAGGTGGCGGGTCCTCAACATCTCCTGCCTCAATGCTTACAACATCCAACTCCTCAGAGCTGGATAGTTGCAGCACACTGCCTCACTCAGGGCGGAAAAAAATGCAGCGCGTGCTTCTGAACCCTTAGAAAAGGCACTGGATCTAGATGAGGGCAGAGAAAAGGCCAGGTCCGTCTCTAACCCCTTTGTTAGATCCATTTGCGATCCCCATGACAAACAACATCCCCTCCTAGACAAACAATACATAAATCATGTGTATCCCTACCTGTGATGTTGCGTGGGCAGGGAAGAACACAAGATCTAAATTGCTGTTTGCTCGCCATGATAATATATTTATATATTATTTATAATAATAATAAAAATAATAATGTGAGAGATCTTAAAATATAAAAAAACTAATGTGTGGGTTTGCATGCGTTGTAGGCAGGTGGAGGATGTGGCACAGGAAGAGTCTCTTCTCTCCGGGGAGGAGCAGATAACCCTCATCACAGAGAGCATGTCAATCACCTCCTCTGATGAAGAGAAGCTTCAGCTCCTCAACAAAAACACTGAACTGCGGAGACTCAACAAAGAGGTAGAATAAAACACCATGACCCTAAAACTCAATTTTCATAATCCACTAGTATATAGTGTACCTGATGTATAATTATCTGAAATTCACCATAAAAAGAAAAGAAAAATATTTTCTTTCAATTACGAAAGCTCAGAACATGAATTTGACTTTCATTTAGATACTTCTTTTTCATTTGCATGTTAAACTTTTTATTTTTATTTTTTATTAAGTGTCCTATATATTGAATTCCTATTATAATATTATTTTTAAACTATTTTTATGTCAAGAAGTAAGGTGCCTTTCATTTTTGCGGGTCCAGTGTGGTCCCACTTTATATTAAGTGTCTTTAACTACTAGGTACTTACATAAAAATATATGAAGCTTGTTTCAGCCATAGAATAAAAAAATAAAAAATAAAAAAATGTTAATTGTGACTTTTTTATTCAAAATTCTATTTTTTTTTTTTTCAGAATTGCAAGACATGAACTGGCAATTGTGAGAAAAAAAGTCATAATTGTGAGGAAAAATCGCAATTTCCTTTTTTATTTTAGAATTGCGAGTTTATATCAAGCAATTCTGACTTTGTGACTCGCAATTGTGAGGAAAAAAAAGCCAGAATTGCGAGATAAAAAGTCTGAGTTTCAATTTGTTTTATTCTGTGGTGGAAACAAGCAAATAAATAAATTAATAAACAAATTAATATTTGGTGCAATGTTTTTATTGTGTTGATATTGTATTGTAAAACAATTGTGCTATTAAGGTGGGATACGGGGAGGTTAGGACAGGTTTGGTGGTATGGGTAGGTTTAAGGGTGGGTTAAGGTGTAAGGGAAAGGCAACAGTGTAATTATAGATGTAATTAGAGAAATTAAATACAGCTGTAATTACATGCAGGTATATTGAAATATAAGTAAAAACATGCATTTACGCAATAAGTGCATTGTATCAAATGATTCATTAAAATTTTAGTACATAGTGAAGACTCATAATTTTAGCTCTATACAAGTGTTTTGGCTGTAGGTGAGTCAGATTTTGCTGTGTTTGGGGGGATCAAATGTCATTACAATGATAGTAAAAACAGGTAGACAATGGCCCCTATGGTTTCTGCAGGGGTTTAGGGTTAGTATAGGGATGGGATACAACAAATACAATTACAAAGCAATTAACAATAGAAGTCAACATAAACTCCCCACAATGATATGAAAGTCAATGTGTGTGTGTGTGTGTGTGTGTGTGTGTGTGTGTGTGTGTGTGTGTGTGTGTGTGTGTGTGTGTGTGTGTGTGTGTGTGTGTGTGTGGTCCTAGTAAACCCTAAGTTATGGACAATACCAATACCAAGGATGGCAATACCAGAATACAAGAAAAGCTTATAAATCATACTAAGTGAATTTTTTTTTAAATGTTGAAAGTTTTCTGTGATGGGTAGGTTTAGGGTTAGGGGATAGAATATACAGTTTGTACAGTGTAAAAAATCATTATGTTAAAGGAAAGTCCCTATAAAACATGGAAACCCATCATGTGTGTGTGTGTGTGTGTGTGTGTCAGCTGATGAAACTGAACGAGGAGTGGGATCATATCTACCACAGCACAAGTGTGGGCCTCCAGCAGCGTGTGGCGGCTCTCGGGGAGGAAAACACCGCCCTCAAACAGGTCAACCGCAGACTGCTGTTCAAAGTAGAACATGAACAGGTACATGGGCAGACACACACACACTCACAAATTCTTATGGCACAGGTGCGTTTAAAGCTAAGTGTGTAATTTTAGCATCATTGTTGTCACTAAACAGAAAAGTAAAAAAAAAACATCCCATTTGCCCGTTTACCTATTAACATGCCATTTTCCAGTGGTTGGGCAAACAGGCAATCCTGCCCTA
Organism: Vimba vimba; assembly: GCA_022828995.1. Taxonomy (NCBI): domain Eukaryota; kingdom Metazoa; phylum Chordata; class Actinopteri; order Cypriniformes; family Leuciscidae; genus Vimba; species Vimba vimba. Next base: position 30,119,946 of record CM040833.1, read on the forward strand.
AACTCACACCACTGGTTGGACAAGTCCTTCATACCACATTACCAGTGGGTATGTTATCTTGTGAAGCTATCTTTACATTTCCTGACTCTTAAAGTCAGCATGAAACAGAAGTTGCAATCATCTTCTCAAAGATTGTAGGATAGGAATCGATTTTGTCCAATGGGAACTGATTGGATGGTGGTGGATTGCTATTGGTGGATCTCATGTGAGTGACAGGTTGCCCCGCCCTCACGCCAGTAAACACGTTATCAGAGAAGAGAAGAGAATAGATGTCTCCGCAAGAATTAGAGGGGGTTATTTTCATTTTCATTTTAAACCCTGCTGCACAAACCCTGCTTCTTTGAGTGATTGGAAAAGCAATATGTGTGGCGAGTCATCTCTCACCCGATTTATTACATCTGGACCGCTTTATATTTGAAGAAAGCCAAAGGATGGCTTCAGGTCATAATATGTTGTTTGGAGTAATTAGTTCATTTGATTGCTCGGCATAGTCGAGAGCCAGGAATATGAGGATCTTGCAGACTCACTCTGATCCCGTATGAATCTCCCATACTCCAGCACACTAATGCCCTATAACACACTGATGAAGACATTCAAGTGTAGATTTATGAACAGCTGGATGAACTCGAGCTCCCCGTGGTCTACCGGTGAACAGCTGTAATCTGGAGAGGGTTGTTTGATTGCACTGGTGGTTTTTTTTTTTACATTTTCATGGAATGCTTATGGTGTGATTGACGTTTTGCTGTAATTCAGAAGTAGATACATGACCAGACACTGACACTTTTTTCTGTTATGTGTGTGTAGAATAAAGGGGAATATTATGAACAAACACTGATGCAGGAACTGAAGAAAAACCAGCATCTCCAGGAGTATATCCGACTGCTGGAGAGCCGACTGCACCAAACAGATCTTCATCAGTGGACTGGAGGGACACAGGTCGGCTTCCAGAATCAGTCAGATCAGAGATTTACAGTAGCTATAATACATGTCTATCTTTTAACATTTTGATTGACTTTTTCTCTGTTAGAAGACCCCAGATATGAGTGGCACCTCAGACTCTCAGCTACTCCAGCGGTCCTCTAAACCGTCGCTGGATGTACGGTCTACTGTGTCACCAGGCACAAAGTCGAGCCTCAGACTGGCTGCTATGGGAATGGAGATCCGGTCTGACCCGATGAGAGAGGTTCAGGATCTGAAAGAACAGCTGGAGGTGCTGCGGTGTCAGGTGAGTTCACATGTGATCATTACATCCAAAAACAACCAACACAGTTTTAAATAGGCCTGTAGTTTTATGACGAATGATGTAGGAGAATATGGACATCTCAGTTTTATTCAGATGCCCAAACTGAGTGAAAATATGCAATTTGGTGCAGTTGCTGATCTTTATATTTTCAAAAAGAAAGATGAAATTCTCATCTTCATAACAGTATAGCAGTATACTTACATAAAATGCATATAAATATACGTTTTAACTCTATCTCTCAATAATATGTATTTAATTCTGGCGTGCAAAACAATGCAGTGCAATAAAATGATAAATGTACAAAAAACGTTCTTCAAAAGCCTGATAGATCATATTTGATATCCATATTTGAACATGATTTTTAACAATGTTGAATATTAATTTTATTAATCTTTTTTTTTTTTTTTTTTTTGCATTACAGTAAAGCAAATGATAAAAAAAAAACCTCTAATGGTCCTAAAATTAAAAATACAATCTAAAAAAAAGAATCCTTTAAATTTGGGGTGAAATATGAACTGCTTATCGTTATTTAAAATGTTTGTTTCTTTATAAAAACAGAGATTACATTTTAAACAGACAGGTGGAGATTAAAGTGTTACAGGTTTCACAGTCAATGTGACTAAGCACGGTCAAATCTCAATAATGTTTCCCATCCACAGACTAAAATCTATGAGACTGAATATAAGACGGAGCAGAAGGACCATGAGCGCATGCTGCAGGAGAACAAGAGACTGCGGCGCAGAGAGGGGGACATGCGTCAGCAGATGGCGCTGTTGCAGGAGCAGGTGAGCACAGGACTGGACATCACCCCCGCCAGTTCAACCGTCTGTCATGCAGATGTCCACCACTGGGGGGCAGATGTTACCAGCTAATCACGATCTCCTGTGGCACACACACTGATCTTCCTCTGTTTGTTGGCTGATTCCTCCAGCCTACAAACAGTTTTAGCAGTCTGACATGTCAGCTACTGAATCATTTTACAGTAAAGTTTCATTTATTAACCAACTACATTAGTGAATTTACCTAACAATGAAAAACTTCTATAGCATTTATTAATCTTAGTTCCTGTTAATTTCAGCATTTAATATGTTATTAAAATCAAAAATCATGTCTGTTAATATTATTTAATGATCCTAGGCTAACGTGAACTAACAATGAAAATGACTAACATTGACAAAGATTAATAAATACTAGGGGTGTAACGATACCCTCATGTCACGATTCGATACATATCACGATTCTGAACTGGACAATAGAGACACTAGAATAAAAATATTTAGGATTCTGAAGCTGAAAATACAGAATTGTTTTAAAACAAACATGCTTTCACTCTGAATATAGTGGAAATAAAAATAATGTAGGCCACTTTTTACTGGTAACATCAGACATTTGGCATTATCAGGACCCACAAATATTATCCCATTGCATAATTATATATTATATTCAACATTATATATAGTATAATGTAGTGCTGACACTAAAAATCTGTAAACTTGAATTTTTATTTTGGATGAACTATACACAATATATATTGTTGAATTTTTGTATTACAATATATTGTTACACCCCTAATAAATACTGTATCAAATGTTTTGCTCATTGTTAGTTCACATTAACTAGTGAGACCTTATTGTAGAATGTTTGACTGACCAATGGCAGATAGCAATTTGCTTGTGTTACACTTGCCTAATGCAATAGATTATTAAATTTATGATTTTGATCTGATCCTGACTCAGCATTACAAGTCCTAAACCTGTCCCTACCCCTGTAAGACTAAACTTGACATTAACTGTAAACCCATCTCTCAAATCTGATTAGTTGATTGGAATGTTGTTCCAGGATCAACATGTTGGATCAATTTTTTTGTGAAATCACACTTACCTATTGGACACATAAGCAGAATATTAGACACTCAATTCACTTAGTTGATGACAAAAATATAAATGAATATTTTCTATTTAAGCCGCTTTTGTTATACAGTAAGGACAGATTGAATCTAAGTGTTTCCATAAGACAATGAACCTTTATCATGATGTTGTCACCTGTAGATCAAGTCCATCAGACTTCCGTCAAAGATTTCCATTGTGATTTTGAACTGTCACATGAACAAAGAATCTTATGCAAAAGGAAACGATCAGTAGTTTCCAGTGAAACAAATTATGACGTCATGGTGTCTTGATGTTGAATATGTCATAAAACATGAGAGTCTTCCTTAACAGGAATGCAGATAATTATCTTATCAGGTTTTAATGGGTTGATGTGAACATTAATATTAGTTGAACCATTGTTTACCATTTCATTTCTGCATGTGAACTACAATACTGTCATTATAGTCTGTAATGCAATTACAGAAACGGTAACTAACAACTGCACATTTACAATGTATGAAAGGCACAATCAAACCGACATCTAATGTTTTTATAATCTTAATTTGTTCTTTTTTCCTCAGCTAAAGGTGTATGAGGATGATTTTCACAAGGAACGCTCAGACAAACAGATTCTCCAGAGACTGCTGATGAAGAAATCTCCAGTCGAGAAAGATCCGGTTCTGGTGCATCGCTGCAACAACGAGCAGGACCGGCCCAGGACCGACAGGAGGAAGAACCGAGAAGATCAGCGGGGGGGATACGTTTGTCCCAAACACTGTGAACATCACGGCCAGCTCGACTTCCCCTGAACGATGACACGCTTTCATTCATCAGATTAAAGAAAGGGAAAACAAGCTATTTTTAGGTCTCTTTTAAATGCTATATATATATATTTGAGTTTTTTATTATTATTATTATTATTCTTTATTGTATTATTCTTTTATATTCTTGAAAGGATTGTGTTTGTACAATGACTGTATGGAAACTGTTATAGTTTTAATATGAGACAATCTGAACCAGTTCAATGGCTGAACACATGAAACTCAAACAATCCATGTCAGACAGCAAATATTGTAATCTTTATTAGCCTATTTGTTTTTAGGTTTTTTTTTTTTGGGTTTTTTTAGTTAATATGTCAGCAAATGGACCTTTTCCTAATACATTACTAACAGGAAACAACTTCAGATGTTTTTGCACTTTGACTTTACGGAAACCCGAGGCCATTGGCATTTCTTGAGTAATGACCTCATTCTTAATGACAACAGATTTTTCCAGGATATTTGCTCAGTTGTGTCAATCAATAAAACTTTATTTAGAGAGCATGTTTCCCAAACAAATCAATGCAGTTCAAGAGTAATTGACACTAGGATAAAAATAACAAATAAAATAGATTAAAACGATGAAGTGTAGAATAGTAAATCTGTAATGAAAAAGAAAACAGGATATGAATGATGATTAATTTAATTTAAATGTGGTTGTCTCTCAATAATGCCCATCCCTGCTCTTGCACCTGTTATTTAGGTCAGGCATTGTTATTGTTTGTTTGTGTTTTTTAAGATTATAACCAATTAAATGTGTCCCTTAGAATTGCTTTGAAATGTTCAACTACATTGTTTCAATAAAATACACATTAACAATATAGATGATTGTACTCCCCAAATTCTTAAGACAACACAAGTTTATATATATATATATATATATAGGAATATTAAAAAAATAATTGTCATTATTGTTTCCTCTGTAAACAGCAATTTATTTAAAAACTGAAATAAGTTGCACATAATTTTTAGAGAGAAAAAACAAAACAGCAAATGCTATAAATGTCACCACATGTAATAAAATGGACATTGTTTTATTATAAATCTTTAGAAGTAGAACTATTTTTTATTTTAATAAAAATTAAGCCATTATTTTGTTCACCTTTAGACAAAGTCAGGGGATGTAAGGATGGATTTGAATGGATAAAAACTATGTAAATAGTTTCATATATAGTACAATATTTAGTAAATACCTATGGGTATGGGATGTATAGCCTCTAAGTGTTTTTGAATAAATGATTTCGCTTTACCACAATGTTGACCAATAGGTGACAAGCTCACGTTCAGCACGCGCTGAGAGATGTCAGTTTCCCATTGTGTTTTGGTGAGTAAGTAATATCCAGTGACAGATACACACAAAGAATTACTCACAAAAGGAAATGCCATTTTTGGAGAGCCTTGAAATTCCCAGCATCATCAGTAAAACATAATTGCAACACATATTGTATTCAATGTTTACACACCCTATGATATTTAAAAAAAAAAAAAAAAAGTATGTTAAAAATATCCTCTCTTTTCTTTCCTGGAATCTTAACAGGTATGTATGATGTTGTAATGGAGGAGGAGCCTGATTCTCAAATGATTATAAATATTCACAGTTTTAAGGTAAAGAGCACAAACACCTCAGGAAGAAACAGCCTGAACAGCAGAGAAGCAGCAGGTATTGCTGATCTTTATTTCATGCATGGCTGTTATACAATTTTCTGTACTTTTTCAATTGTTTAATAAGTTTGAGTGTGTGTTTGTTTGCTTTTTTGTCATTTTTATTATTATTTTCATCTTTGCAGCTTGCACCAAGACTCAGCAGAAAGAAACCAACAGCTTCCAGACTCAGGTGCGTGTTTCTTGTTGTTGCCAAACTCAGTGAACTTTAGCACTGAAAATGAGTGCACTAGACAGATGGCTAAATAGATGGCAGCATTTAACTGCTAACTGTGACTCACCTCCACCCTTATATGCTTAAGAGTAAGTTGTTCTCCCCATTTAATTGCTCATGGACCATTGCTTCCAGGCACCATAGGACTCTCTGTCCCTGCGTAAATAACCCTGAATAAATTTGCCATGAATAAATGAGGTGGTGTAAGGCCAAGACAAGGAGGTTTTCAGAAGTCAAAAAAGGAAATGCCAGACTGAGCATGGACCCAAAGTTTAATTTCCATCTTTCTCTGTTTGCATTAAGCCAAGCTCTTGAGAAAGCTAGAGACTAAACAGACAAGCGGAAGTTTCAGACATGAACAGAGACGCGGCTGAGATTCGGGCCCAGTACGAGCAGCAGGGGTATCTGTCGGCTCTTCCCATCCTGAGTCCAGAAGAGCTCCAGCAGGCCCGGGATGCCTTCGCTGAGCTGGAGAGAAAGCATGGTGAGGTTCAGTATTATTGATCTGCCTGCATTGACAACATTAAATGAGAAATGAACTGAGCTGGACGATGACATCAAGAGACATCAAGGTTTTCTCAAGAGCAGATATTTAAATGAACTAAATTAATAACTTGTTTACAACAAAAATGAACCATCACTGAACTTACTTAAGCTGGACTCTAACGCTATTTTCTTCTAGAAACAAACTTTGTTGCATTATTTTCCTGTTATCACTGTAAAGCTGCTTTGAAGCAATCTGTATTGTATAAAGCGCTGTATAAATAAATGTGACTTGACTTGACTTCAGTGGATCTGCTGCTTTCCTGATGTTGGCTTGGACTCGAGGTTTGGAATTGAAATAACCCAGGTATTCTTTTACAGGTGTAGATTACACTGCTTACAGCCTTCATAACATCCACAAGGATCATGACTGGGTGATGGCGCTCGCCAAGCACCCTCGGCTTCTTGAGGTGGTCACTGCAGTTCTGGGGCACGACGTCATCCTGCTTGACTCCAGATTCATTTGTAAATATCCAGTACGAAAGCCAGAAAGCAATGGCGTCATCCAATTGAGCAGTGATAAGATGGAAGCAATGCCGTTTGTGGCCTGGCACCAGGACATGAAGTAAGCACCATTCCACATAATCTAATGGGTTTTTTTGGTTTCTATTGGCTCAGGTTTCATCATGTTTTGGTCTTTAGGTACTGGGGTTTTGATGGAGGTCCCGTTCTGTCTGTGTGGCTTGCCTTTGACGACTCGCTTGAGGACAATGGAGCACTGCAAGTTATTCCAGGTACAAGCACTGCTCTATGTTCCTCTATGTCTGGTTTGTAATGGGAAGTGTCTAAATTGTCCTTATTTATCCAACAGGTAGTCACCACTCCGGTCTTCTGCCCCATCACCAATCAAAACGAGCTGGGAACATGCTGAGTGTCAATCAGGAGATCCCAGAGGAGCTGGTGCAGGCAGAGAATGCCCTCTTATGCCCACTTCAAGCTGGTCAGATGTCTGTGAGTGTGAATATGTATTTATATGTTTCCCTGGTATTTCTTTAATGTCTGAAAAAACAATATGCAGTGTCAGAATGCAGGTGCACTACCCGTCAAGGTTACACTTTATTTCGATAGCCCACTTTAGACACTTTAACTATAATTTGCAACTACATGTCAACTACCAGAGTATTAGTAGTAGACTGTCATTTTCTGCAAATATGTGAGCCTTCTGATTCATTAGCCACTGTAATGATAGCCATAGTAAATAACTAGAAGAATCGCAGTAATGCAGTAAATGCGCTCCAAACCAGTCTGTTTATAATTACAACAATACTTTGAAAATAACTTTGTAAGAAATACCAGCTTGCAACATCAAGCAGAAAAATGAGCTGTTTTGAACAGCAAAAAATTAAATATAAGCAGATGAGACCAGAACCCAGACACAGTCAATATGTCTGAGTTTAATTTAAGCATTTTCCAAGCATTCATTGTCTGAATTCTGTTCCCACACAGGTCCATGATGGACTTCTGGTTCATGCCAGCGATCCCAACACATCTAATAGGAGGCGTTGTGGCTACGTCATCCGATATGTCCCTACATGTGCTTTTCCAATCCAGGTAAAAATCTCTCTCAGTTTACAAAATCATGTAGTCATAGATATTTAGCAGTAAAGATCATAAATATGTGTGCTTTCCTGACAGGACCCAGAGCGGCCCAGGAGTTTTCCTGACACAGTGCTGGTCAGCGGATTTGACAAATACAACCATTTCTCCTCCAAACTGTGACTGACTTATACTGAACTCTTTATTTAAGGCATGGGTGCTTTGGCTATAGGAACTAATTCATCTCTTAACAGTGTGTGTCCCCTCGAATGAAACATAGAATTTTTAGCTCTTATTTATTATTATTTATAATATTAACAATAGTTGACAATCAAAGTACAAAGTTAAATATTTTTCTATGCAATATTTACTTTGTTATAGCACTACAATTATTCAAACTTTGGGTATGTATCTTTCCGGAAATCATGTGTCATGGGATTTTAAACTATGATCTTATGTGTCTTGTAACTGAACTGTCAAATTCTGAACATTGACCTGATCTGAAATCCTCAATAAACTGTTCAATACTACCTTTGGATGTTTTAAGTCATTTGCAACATAAACAACAAATCTTTGTCAAAAATCACAACACATTAATTTAAGTATTCCACATGTGGTGTCAGACCAGCAGATGCCTCGCTCAGTAAAATATGATTAAAATCATACAGTGTAATGTCTAAGGTTTTTACCAATACTAACCACATAGAAAGTGGAATCTGGCATGCTAATGTTGGTTCAGGCTGTATATACAAATGGTCTGTGTCCAGTGGCAGTGTTGCTTTGGCTGTTGATCCAATCCAAGTCATTTGAACCTTGGTCTGGGTTTAGTAAGTCCGATACAAAATAAAGACTACAAAATATATAAAATAAAGAAGAGAAAGGAAAGAGCAGCAACAATACCACATATGTGACCCTGCACCACAAAACATAAGTCACATGGGTATATTTGTGGCAATAGCCAACAAAACATTGTGATATTAAGTAAAGATCATGATCCATGAAGACATTTTGTAAATTTTCTACCTTAAATATATCAAAAATGTATTTTTGTGAGTGGATGCAGCAAAATCGCCAACAGAAATGGACAACTTTAAAGGCGATTTTCTCAATATTTAGATTTTTTTGCACCCTCAGATTCCAGATTTTCAAATAGCTGTATCTCGGCCAAATATTGTCCTATCCTAACAAACCATACATAAATGGAAAGCTTATTTATTCAGCTTTCAGATTTTGTATAAATCTCAATTTAAAAAATTTACCCGTAAGACTGGTTTTGTCGTCCAGGGTCACATATGCAGTCATGATCTTGTTATAGTCTTGGTCTTGAAACTTCTATAGACACATAGAGACATGGGGACATTTCATCTAACAGTAGGGGGGACAATAAACAAAAAACACTAAGGGGACACTAATAATACAGCCAAAATTGTACTACTAACACAAAGGCTCATCAAGATGTTTTATATTCATAGGTTCACCATGCAGTCACATTATAATTATTAAATTATCTTGTGTCCTCCACATAGTATTTTTGGGTTTCATGTGGGATAGACTTGGGCTTACTGATCTGATCTTACTGATCATATTGAGCAAATCCCAACACAACGGTAGATCTACAATATTAGCCTAATATCAGTTCACACATAGGCTTATTGCTGTGTTAGTTGTAGTGGGTGACTTACTATCCAACAAGCTACTGTATTAAACAAGCTACCAAACAAGCTAGGTAACATTATAATCGCTGACATAGCAGACTCATGGAAAAATAGATCGGATTTCATCTTTTTTTTTTTTTTTTTCTTTTTTTTTGTCATGACTAATTTATTAATGACACAACATCATCTGTATTAAAGAGAAAAGAATCACTTAATCCGATGATTAAAGTGAATAAGATAGCCTTGATAGCCGACTTTCTGGAGTTACACAACTACTGAAGAACTTGTTTCTCTCTTCCACCGGACTCAAAATGTTTCTGAACATAAATCTTTTGTATTGTTTTACTACGTACACAAATTATTTTAAGTGTATATTATTTACAATACACAGCATGGTTTTTAATGCTATTTTTAGTGGGGGACAACCCTCAGATGGGGTGGGTCCTGACCCCCAACCCCCCACGATTTCTGCCTATGCCCTTATGCATAAAACTTCTCAGATATGCTCTTAAAAATAGTCTTAAGCTTTGACTTAAATGTTAAAAAATGTGTAGAGTAGGAGACTTTTATAAAGAAGCTAAAAGCAACTTTCATCAAAGTCTAAGACTGATTCTTAAGTGCTGACTGATGTGGCACTTAACTGTTGTGAACTAAGGACTACAGTGATGTCAACCCAAAATGGCCGCCCTCAACCACTGAATCAGCCAATAGTGATTCTGCAAGGGTGAGGTCACTGCAGCATGACACCAATCATTTAATAAAATCATTTAAGACACTGAATTGATTTTATTTTATTTAAATTCTTTATATTGTGCAAAATTCTCATGAACAAATCCATCATGAGTCCATCAATGTCTCCAACAACTTGAGGAAGCTTGCAATCCTCATAAAAGTGGCTTGCTTTTGCCACATGGTTTGAAGATCAGTTGGAAAGTCAATGAACTGCCATACAGTAGTGGCCAAAAGTGAGGCAAAGGAAAATTTACCCTTTATTCAAATAATATTAAAAATGTGTTAAAGATTTTGTACGCATATTGGGTAGTTGTGCTTGGAGCTAATTATTGTATTTGTGATAATGCAATGAAACATGCCAAATCATGCAAAGAAATTAACACATGCAAAAACAAGATAGAACCAGAGAAATATTAATAGCCGATATGTTGTTGTCTATGTTTTCTTTTTCCTGTGAGCCTTTTTTTTTTTTTTTTACCTATAGCTGTAGTTTGCTGTGGTTTGCCTTTTTTGCCAAATAATTTTGTCAGATAAATACCTTCACTAAGTTTAGAGTGTTGTTCTTCCTTCATATTTTAAAATAGTTAACATAATTAAAACATTTAAAATATTTTCCTCATATTTTGATGGTTTAAGCAAACTTGTAAGGTCATTAAACACACACAAAAAAAAACAAAACAAAGCAAAACAAAAACCTCTTTTGGCCACTACTGTATGTTTGGTGTGGTCAGTGCCACAATAGTGCTATTGAAACCCTGCTCACAGTGGACTGATGAGCTCAAGTCATCACCGGTGCACTGCTGCATTCTTCCAGTCGACAAAAAAATGTCCTTATTACTTTCATTACTACAGTCAGAGCATTGATTCATAGAGTGGGAGAAGTTATTACATTTCTTACAAGGTCAGTTACAAAAACAAGACCTTTACGATCAAAATGTTATCGTTTCATCAACGCCCCTGTCATCATTTAACTCCAATACATTATATCTTTGATGGAAAGAATGTCCTCCTCCTCTCTGCTGTCATCTTGTTACTCCTAACAAGGTTACGATACCTCTCCAGCACTATTAAATAATTTAGGAGCTGAGACCTAGTCTTAACTTGTCATTCTTAGAATTCTAACTTGTCATTCTTTGACACACTTTTGATGGAAAGAATGTCCTCCTCCTGTCTGCTGTCATTTAGTCGTGTTCTATTGCTTCATGATCATGTGAAGCAGTCAATATTTCCTGAGTGTTGTAACAAGGAGAAGTCAGAAAATAGCTGTGGTAATGTCATCACTATCATACACTCTCATCGCCTTTCACTTTGGTTACACTTTATTTTGAGGTGTCATTGTTACAGTGACAATTTGGCAAACAGTGACAAACATGAAAATCTGGGGCTCAGGTCAGGAAGCAGACACACTGGCTAAACCGACCGTCTGCTAGCGGCCTCACGTCACCAAGGTCAGATAAGTCCCATCACATAGAGCATCTTTCACCTAGATATCATCATATAGAGACTGTGTCTGTTCCCCGAATTTGGAAATCCAAAAAACGTCCAAACCCATCTAAGGTTAAAAATTGAATTGATGTTCAACAAATAAATACAGCTATAATACAGATGAGCAAATGCTAAATCTTGGGTTGCTGAATATTCGATCGCTTACTTCAAAAGCACTCGTTGTTAATGATATGATTTCAGATAATAACCTAGATGTGCTGTGTTTGACAGAAACCTGGCTAAAACCAAATGATTACATTACTTTAAATGAGTCCACCCCGCAAGATTACTGTTATAAACATGAGCCTCGTCTGAAACGCAAAGGGGGTGGTGTTGCTGTAATCTATAGTAATATTTTCAAAACCACTAAGAAATCTAGTTTTAAATATACTTCTTTTGAAGTGTTGGTGCTTAATGTAACAATATATAGTGTAAATGATAAATCAGTTTGAGATTTGTGCTGGCTACTGTATACAGGCCACCAGGGCACCATACAGACTTTATCAAAGAATTTGCAGACTTTCTATCAGAATTTATATTGGCTGCAGATAAAGTACTAATTGTTGGTGATTTTAATATACACACAGATAATGAAAAAGATGCATTGGGTTTGGCATTTAAAGACATTGTAAACTCAACTGGAGTTAGACAACACGTGTCAGGACCTACTCATTGTCGTAATCATACTCTAGATCTTTGACATTAACTCACAAATATGTGATTGTGTAGTACACGTCCAAGTGAGTTTTGCCACAAATGTGGTTATCGTGTTTCAAAGTTTAAGAGATAAAGCACAAACAACCACTGAGTTACTGATGCTCAAACAAAAAGTGTTACTTCCGTCCCCGGTCTCCCCTATTTATTGATTTAGTCATTATCACTGTGAGAAGCACAAAAAAGTAAATCATTACTTATTAAAAAAAAAAAAAAACCTTCAAGGTACAAACAATTCTAATGTCCTATAGATTGTGGGTCTCTTACCTATTTCCTCTTCCTGCTACAGACTGAGATTTCAACAGTCCTATAAGAACATTACAGATCACACTGTACGACATGGATCTAATAAACTTGGGTACGACATGTACAGTATGTAGACTGTATGATGATGACACCTATTGAATCGCAGGCTATATGACGCAAGTTAGTATAGAAGAATAAAACGTCATCAGCGTGCGCTAGTGGTAAACAAATAGAGCAAGATCAATCACACTTCAGCAATTGTGGTTTTTATGTGCACTGAAAAAAAGAGAAGGAACGAGGAGAATATGGATGCGGTCATGGCTAGGGAAAAGAGGCCAGTTTGGCATGACAATTTTGAAAATGGAGTTGAGGAAAGTAGTTTTAAGTTTTAGCGCCAAGTCGTGTTGATCAATACGCCATTTCATGTTGCATTTTTATTGGCTAGTCAGACGTAGGTCACACACACTGTGAGACGATCATGCTTAACCCTTGTGCATTGTTCAAATTTACTACCTTTCGTTATGTTCGTGGCTGAAAACAGCCACTACTTTAAACTGCTGTAAAAATGTATCAGATAAATATTTTTTTTCAATTTTTTTTGCATAAATCTATTAATCAACCTCAGTCCTGCTCAAAAATACTAAATGTTTAAAAAAATTCAGGATTTTAACTCTTTAATTGCCAGATTTGTAAATGATGTCACTGATTTGGGAAAAAAAACACACAAAATGACTCATTTTCAATATAAAATGTGATTGTGGACTGGATATTTTTTTACCTTTTTTCACAGTCTTGGACATGTCAAAGATTAGAAACAACATTGGTTTTGATGCATTGTTAGTTTTTGTGCAGCATCAGATTTTAACTTTTTCTCCCTCATTTACTGTTCGTGGCTGTTTTTGCCCCATTGACTTCCATTATAACCACATTTTTTGATTGCAAAGCCATGACACCATATAATCATGCATTTTTGATTGTTGGTGGTTTTCCCTATTGGGAAGAGGTAAAATTTGTAATTTTTACTGTTGATAACCAGGTGGCACCATTAACCCTTTAGATAGGCCTGTGCAAAAAAAAGCTTAGTTTCTGGCTTTTACATGGAGTTATATGGAGTTTATATGGAGTATAATAGCATAATAAAGTGTGTGTGTGTGTGTGTGTGTGTGTGTGTGTGTGTGTGTGTGTGTGTGTGTGTGTGTGTGTGTGTGTGTGTGTGTGTGTGTGTGTGTGTGTGTGTGTGAACTCACCTTGATGCGTCTGAGAAAATCAAAATATGCACCTCAGCTCTCAGAACTACATGGAGTAAACAAAAACAAAGTAAGTGTATTTATGCATCTGCTGCCTTTTGATGGTGAGAAATGCAGACTAAACAAAAACAAAGCAAGTGGATTTAAACGCGTGCATGCAAGCCTGCTGGTCATTTGATGGTGAGAAGAGCAGCAAGCAACATGAGAAAGGGCTTGACTTGTAGTGAAGTTTTAGAGATGATTATGCAGCCTGACCCCTCCAGCGAGCTGCAGGATGTATCGTCTTCTCCCTCTGACACCACAGACTCAGGAGAGTCAGATCCTGATTTGGATGTGGCACCCTCATCATCCTCTCTAGCTTCTACTGAAGGCGAGGAGGATTCGGAGGATCCTGTATGTGGGTGGATTGGGAGAAACGGTGAAGTGTGGTTTTCCACTAACGCGGAGACAACTCCCTTTCTTCAGCCTGCCAGAGGCATGACTTCAGGGCCGACGCGCTATGCCATCACAAGGCATAGTCATACATGTTTGTATGACTGTACAAACATGTAAAGTTGACGCAAGTCATGCTGACAATGAGGTCAATCATCTCCTCCGTAAAAAACAGATTGAACACAGAATCCATGTTCTGGACCCTTGCGAAGGCATAGCGCGTCGGCCCTGGAGTCATGCCTCTGGCAGGCTGAAGAAAGGGAGTTGTCTCCGCATTGGTGGAAAACCACACTTCGCCGTTTCTCCCAATCCACCCAGATCCAGGATCCTCCGAATCCTCCTCGCCTTCAGTAGAAGCTAGAGAGGATGATGAGGGTGCCACATCCAAATCAGGATCTGACTCTCCTGAGTCTGTGGTGTCAGAGGGAGAAGACGATACATCCTGCAGCTCGCTGGAGGGGTCAGGCTGCATAATCATCTCTAAAACTTCACTACAAGTCAAGCCCTTTCTCATGTTGCTTGCTGCTCTTTTCACCATCAAATGACCAGCAGGCTTGCATGCACGCGTTTAAATCCACTTGCTTTGTTTTTGTTTAGTCTGCATTTCTCACCATCAAAAGGCAGCAGATGCATAAATACACTTACTTTGTTTTTGTTTACTCCATGTAGTTCTGAGAGCTGAGGTGCATATTTTGATTTTCTCAGACGCATCAAGGTGAGTTCACACACACACACACACACACACACACACACACACACACACACACACACACACACACACACACACACTTTATTATGCTATTATACTCCATATAAACTCCATATAACTCCATGTAAAAGCCAGAAACTAAGCTTTTTTTTTGCACAGGCCTATCTAAAGGGTTAATGGTTCCACCTGGTTATCAACAGTAAAAATTACTAATTTTACCTCTTCCCAATAGGGAAAACCACCAACAATCAAAAATGCATGATTATATGGTGTCATGGCTTTGCAATCAAAAAATGTGGTTATAATGGAAGTCAATGGGGCAAAAACAGCCATGAACAGTAAATGAGGGAGAAAAAGTTAAAATCTGATGCTGCACAAAAACTAACAATGCATCAAAACCAATGTTGTTTCTAATCTTTGACATGTCCAAGACTGTGAAAAAAGGAAAAAAAAAATCCAGTCCACAATCACATTTTATATTGAAAATGAGTCATTTTGTGTGTGTTTTTTCCCAAATCAGTGACATCATTTACGAATTTGGCAATTAAAGAGTTAAAATCCTGAATTTTTTTTAAACATTTAAGTATTTTTGAGCAGGACTGAGGTTGATTAATAGATTTATGCAAAAAAATGTGAAAAAAATATTTATCTGATACATTTTTACAGCAGTTTAAAGTAGTGGCTGTTTTCAGCCACGAACATAACGAAAGGGTAGTAAATTTGCCCACAGTGTACTGTTGAGTTTTTGAAAAATTTCAAAGCATTTTCCCAAAATATGTGTCAAAATAAGATTTGTCACCAAAAATCATTCCATTTGGTGAAACACAGAGAAAGTTATGGCCAAATTAAGACTCAAAAATACCCCATAGTGGATGAAAACATCCCCAACAGCACATAAGGGTTAATTTATAACACTGTCAGATAATTATCGCAGGCGATCTTTGGTAAAGACAATGACAACGACCGTCTTTAAACCTCTCTCACTGTACGATGTAGGAGCCACGACCTCAGAAATCACCACGATTGGTCATCTTTCGTCTGGGACAGCCCAAAATCTTTAGAATGTGTCTGATTTCCTATCAGGTTGATCAAATTTAAAACATATTCACTTATTTTTCCTTTTTTATGTTTTTCATGTCAGTATATGAGGATTTAAAGAATAACCCTTTACACATTTCAGGGTTTGGCCATGGAAGTAAATGATAGCGGGGTAAGCCGCACCTCTGGCTTATAGAGGTAAATGGAAGAGCAGAGCCAATTTAATTTCATTGTTCCCTTTAGGTCGAAAAATTCATCATCACATCACACCTACAACTGTCCAAAAGGAAAAAGAAGAGAGAGATGGATTATGGCAATAAGAAGAGAGAACGTGACAAAGTGTTGACTAGTTTACTAGTGTATTGGATCATATCCCACAGTGATCTAAATATACTTTAAAAATTTGTATAATAAAGTCATCATCTGTGATAAGAATATGACATTTCAACATGAGGAAATAAGATATGAGTATGATGAGACTTGCTGTCACAATTAGCAACACTGGAAATTAGTATATCTAATATCTGTATAGGTCTAAATAAAACAGTAAAGTGTACATATAGAAACCTGACAATGATTCTGTACTGTAATGAGATCTTAAAAAGCATCAATGGATGCTTGTATTCCTGTTTTTGGATTATTATATTAAAGACTGTTATCTCCGATCGGTGTGCAATTCATTACAGCCACAGTTTAGCGTGACAACTGTTTTGTTGTTACTGGATAAATTAGATTTTCTCTGTGCAATATTTGATGTTATCATGTAATTGATTGTGTTTGGAATTACAACGTATTTTTAGCGCAATTTTCCAACGGACAAAATTGCGATTGTTAACTCATGATTTCTGTTCTGTCTGTGCGCACCAATCTTGCACTTCTATCTACTCCTCAACCAGACCACCTAGAGACTTCGGGTTTTCGGCATTATGTTAAGGAAGGTCTAATCTCGGGAACGCACAAAAAAAAAAAAAAAAAAAAAAAAGGAAAAGATTTACTATCTCTTAGTGTTGTGATCCCGTGAGGTGAGAAAATTGCGCTAAAACACTCACCGAGTTTTTATTACTTGTTTCTGTTTAATGTCAATGAAATCAAATCTATATAAACAGGAAAACTAGGAACATGATGACATTTTTTAATGAAAGGAATTCTTTAATAACCATTATTGATACATACTGTATTGTGAGTAGTCTGTGTATCATGATACGTCTTGTATCGTGCAGTATGAGGTTGTCAGGTCTGCGTAACAAAACTACCCCAATAGTCAATTCCAAAACAGCCCCAAAGAAGCCCAAATATCACAATTTTAAAATAAGCCATTCCCATACCTAAAATAAATATACTGTATGTGTTGTGACTGCACTGTTATGCAAATTGAAAACCACTATATTGTTGTGATCATAAACACAGCTCAAAGGCTTCATACCAGTGGCCCTCCTTCACAAAACATAACATCTTCCACAGTTTTATCATTGGTACAATATAATATATTCCATATTTATGAAAGACTGAATAAGTGTAAAATATCAATACGAACAAGGAAATGTTTAAATTCAGTTCAGTTTTATTGATAAAGGGTTACCACAACAACAAAAACATTGACAGATGGTTTGTTCTGTTTCTCCTTTTCTATATAAAAAAAACAGTTTTGTGATGAATTTGATTATAAATAAATAGACTTCTGTTAAAAATTAGGCTAGTTTGAGAACTTCTTTAATCATGACACCCAGACCATCAAAGATCTCATGGATGGGAGCGTTGCACATGAACGCACTTGTAGTCACCAGTTTGTTCTTGGAATCCACATGCACCTCACCGACATTTTTATTCAAGTGTTTGCTTCCCAGTTCTGCCATGGTTACAGCCACCTGAGCGTATGGCCACCTGCGGGTGCAAGAAAGACAATATCAACCAGTGATATCACCAGAGCCCACTTTTAAGAGCTCTACTGCTTAATAAAGGTGCATTGTGTAACATTTAGGAGGATCTGTTTACAGAAATGCAATATCATATACATAACTATGTTTTCAGTGGTGTATAAAGACCTTACATAATGAACCGTTATGTTTTTATTACCTTAGAATTGGCCATTTCTATCTACACACACCACGGGTCTCCTTACATTGAAATAGCCATTTTGCGCCGCCATGTTTCTACAGTGGCCCTAAACGGACAAACTACTACAGAACGAGTTTTGTCACTATGTTGTTCTTCGTGTTAAGAAGCTAGCTAAATCTGTGAATAAAACACTGACACAATGATGAACAAGTAACAATAATATTCGCAATAACATATCGTTTTACTGAATAATTAAGTAAACCTAATTTATTAATTTATCTTTGTAAAGAATCTCTGCTGTCTCAGACAACGACATCACTTCCTGTCGGCCACCGTAACTTCTGTTGGTTGCAATTCGCAACCTCACCACTAGAAGTTCACACACTGCACCTTTAAACCATCATCTCTATAAACCCTGCTAGACGATATTGCCCAAACTCACTTCTCACACTCGCAGTCGTGTCCGACGGTGATCTCACATCCTGGGATAGCTTTGGCTGCCAGCACAGGGGAGATGCAGCACATGCCCATGGGTTTCTTCGCCTTATGGAAACCTTTAATGACCTTCTCAATCTCAGGAGTGATTGAGTAGTCCTTGCCTTTGGTGGCCCAGTCGCTCAGGTTTTTAGCCACTCCAAAACCACCTGCATGGCACATTAAGAGTTCATTCACCAAGAAAAAATCAAATGTCCTTGATCTTTGAAATATAGGAGGTCAATGTAAGTTATACTGTACGCTTTTATTGAAACAAGTTTTATTAGACAATGGAGATTAATACATCAGCACAAGACTGCCTGCCAGACACAGATCCATACTCACACACAGTATATGGCCAGATAACAGATCTACTACAACAGGATGACTGGAACATAAATAGCATTACCTTTCAAAGGATCCTAATAGGAAATTGTATGTTTACTATGCAAAATTCTCAGTAGAGCATTATTTGTTTGTTCAGTTCTTGTTAATAGTAGTGGGCGTTTATATTGAAGTCTTGTGACACATTTAAACAGAGCCTTTGAATCAGAGGGCTAAAATCGGGGTAGAAAATATAATTCAATTTCTAAATTAAAAAATAAAATAAAAAGGTAACATTTTAGAGTAATGGTCCATCATTAACTATGCAGGAATAAATGCAGAACAAATGAGTAGTACTACATTAACACTTCTGCTTTAACTAATGTAGAAAAAAAACTTAACTAGTCAGTAAGTAAAATCACATTTAGGACTAAGATAGTTTCTTAAGTAATCAATAATTACTGAATGAGATTAGCATCATTAAGAACTATCAAATAACTATGACAAATTATAAGGAATTACCAATTAATTACCAATCACAACATTAACGTGTGTTTGATATGTGATCAGTTGTTTTTTTTTAACTCTGAATATGGTCATAAAATGCATTAATAATCACTCTAGTTTTGCCTAGTCACTCTGCAGGAACCACTAGTGATCTGGACCATTATTTTAAAGTGACAAACATGTTCAGAGTAAAAAAGACAATTGGTAATGTCTCTTTATTTATTGTTACCAAATGAATAAATAAATCTACTAACGTTTTAATTGCACCTTAGGAAACAAAATTTAAAAAATGCAGTCCATGGTTTCATTTGGAGGTTTGGCTTTCATTAAGAACATTGGCCTGCACTTAAAACACCTATTTGTGCTTGTTTTTTGTGAAGTTGCTTAGCCAGGGTGTTATCACTTTAAGGGCTTTTGAACCGGATAGTTCTAGGAACTAGCCACCAGGGTGTTTCCCAGATAACTAATAGTTCCCTTAGGAAAATTTTCCTGGTTGCATTCGCACCGCCAGCATGAACTCTGAAGTGACGTAAGCTGCGCTTGTTGTTGTGACTTTTATTTTGACGGCGCTGAGAACGCCAGATCCTGAGCAAACAAACAGTGCTAGCACTCTCCGTCTTCATTAGATTATGATCTGTTTAACAGTCCTTGTTACTGGAAATAACTGTTGTACATAGAAAGTAGACAGTATATGAAAAGGTATTAGCGTATGCCGTGTGGTTGATGTCCAGTGTTTCTGAGCAGAAATACATAATCATGTTTCGCTTGGTCCCCTCAAAGTCACGTTGGATTTTCTCTTCAGCGTAGAGGTTAAGAGGTCCATCTATCACTGTTTTCCATGTTTGCAGAGTTAGTTTGTGGAGTAAATATATTGGCTATAATCTGTGCACACCTTTTTTTTTTAAATGGCGGGTGCAGGTGTTTCGCATGCGTTCGGCCAATGAGCGAACACTAACATCACAGATAGTTCCTATAGTGCTGGTTTAGACCGACTCTGAAGTAGAAGATAAATTAGTTCCTTCAAAAGAGTTCCTAGAACTAAAATCATTTCTAGTTCCTGCGATGCAAACGTGCCAAAATCCGGGTACTTCCGCCAATAGCTCTAGGAACTATGAAAAGGTTCCTCCGGTGTGAAAGCCCCTTTTTGTATATACAGTATAGTAATATGTAATCTATATAGTACTGAATTTGTGCAGATGTTTCGATTACCTGGGATGACGAGAGCATCAAAGGCGCTGACGTCGAGCTTGGCCAGGTCGGTGATGTCCCCCCGGGCGATGCGGGCGCTCTCCTGCAGCACGTTCCTCGTGTCTGTCCCAGGCTGTCCTTCACAGTGATTCACCACATGCATCATCTCAATATCAGGGGCAAACATCTGAACCTACATCGCAAAGTGAGCTGCATTAAAGCCAAGTCCAACTGAGACGCAAACGACAAGTTTTATTTTCACGCTAGAACTTTCCTTATGTGTGTGTGTGTGTGTCATTACCTTGGCACCTGCTCGACTGAGGTGTACCATTACAGCAGACGCCTCATGAACCTCTGTGCCATCATACACACCACATCCTGACAAAATCACCGCCACACGCTTTACCATCTTGCCTGTTACACTAAACACAAACAAGGAAATCAACTTTTAATGCTGCTCTTTTACTGTAAGTACTCATTTGAACACAATGTGAAGGTTCATAACAGTGAGAAGAGATATAAGAAGTAGGCTACATAACAAATGCCAGTTACATACACACTTGCAGAATTAATTATTTATATGGCTAACACCCCTAGAGAGTTTTGCCACGGTAACACACTTCAGTTTCCAAGGAGTTAAAGTAAACAAGTGCTGAAAACTATTTCTTGTTGGTTTTATTATACACATACTCTATACAAAATGTTGGTTACAGTAAGAGTAATAGTGAGAATAATATTAATAGTACCATTAAACAACAACCTTAAAAAATATCAGAAAATTGATATGGAAATAATGATGTTTCAGAGTTAATCTTAAAGGTTTCAGTAAATCCAGAATTGCAGTTGTTACAGTAAATCCATTGCTTTAACCTACCTTGTTAAAGGAGTTGTCTTTTCAGTGAAGTGTGTAGTCTCTCTGAATGTTTCGCTGAATGCACAGATGAACAGACTGGCTGACTGCTTATATTACTGAAGGTTGCGGTTCCTCCCACAGAGGCGTGTTAAACGGTCACACACTGTCAGAGCTTCCTGGAAGGAAAAAGAAAGCTTTTGTCTGTTTGCCCATATAGACAATGCTTAGTCATGCCAACCTTTCTGTCTGAGCTCACCTGTATTTACATTTGGTGCCACATTAACTGCACTGCAACAAAGCCAAAGAAAGTTTCATGTAATTGACAGGATGTGATTTGGAGAATTGTACAGTATAAGGATATAAAACAGTACTAATACATATGATTTTTAAAAATAAATATTGTATAAATATTTTGTTTATTATAAATTTGTTTATTACATATATAGCCTATAAACACTGGTGTATATACTAATGTAATACTGGTGTATTATATATATATATATAATATTTATATTATATATATTTTTTTTTTTTTTCGCAACGACTAGAAATGATTGTCACTTGAAACTTGTCACAGACATTTTCCCTGGATGTATGAAGTCAGATCTCCTCAGATTCACACAGGTTTCCTAGCAGAGTAATGTGTAGTATTTCACATTAATTATGCAAATATGTTCCATTACCTTTTCGTAATGTTTTTCTTCATTATTAGCTCTATATCTAATAATTTGAAATTAATGATTAACTTGAAATCTAAAAAAGTGTGTTTGTGCTATTTTTCTTTAAAATAAATGCATATTTTCTATCTACATCCACATTTGACAAAAAAAAAAAAAAAAAAAAAAACGTAGCCTACATTCAAGTGTATTAAACGAAAAAGTAATAATAGTTTATAATTAGTAGCCTAGGCTAGGCCTTAAATAAAAGTTAAACAATTGAAACGGCATAATTTTTGTTTTGTATTCCCATCAGTGTTATATGAGGTTGAGGAAACTCCAGGAAAGAAGGAAATAAACCTTTTGTGCGAGTGCTTTTCTGACATCATCGTGTATGTCGTCGCGGGTGTGTGTAGCTATATAAAGCTCAGTGCGAGTGAGAGAGGTTGTGTGTGTGTGAACTGTGAAGAAGGATGGCGGAGTCTGAATCGCTGCACTTATCCATCGGAGTTCTGGGAGTATCTGGAGGTATGTGCAGAAAATAGAAAAACGTTTTGAGAGCTTTTAGATCTTACAAATGATTTATTAGCGAGGAATTTAAATGTTTTTTTTATCGATTTTTTAATCTCGAACGGTAAAATTTTTTTGTTTTATTAATCAAACAAAACTGATAAAGAAATGTATTTCGAATTTAAACATTTATTTGGGATGTAATTGCATTTTTAATCTTTGTAAATGTTTTATGATAAGCAATATATAATATCCTCATGATTTGTAGGCTGTTAATTATGTTTAAAAAAAAAAAAAAAAACGCCAGTAGAGGGCAAAACTAACGTGTGTAGGCTACAGTGCAATAAGTTAACTACACACTGATGGAAACACTTGACGGTAATCTTTTTTTTAGACATGAAATGATACCAATAATGATGCCAATAATAATAGTGTCTTATTAACAGGTTCTTTGTTGCTTCTGGTGAACAACTATGCGAGCTCTTCAGACAGACCTCTGATCACAGACACAGCTTTAGGAGTTCTGCTCCTCATGATTGCGGCTCTGCTGGCTTATTCAGGTAGGCTATATTGTTCACAGAAATGTAAATCACATTGACATTTTTTTAGCTAATTACTTACAAGCTACATTTTTTATCTTTTGTTACTTAAAACATAAGCAACATGTAACATAATATATATATATATATATATATATATATATATATATATATATATATATATATATATATATATATATATATTGTATATTTGTAACATATTTAGATGTTTAACATGTGCAGGATGATGATGTATCAGCCAATGTGTTATTATAGGAAATTAATACATTCGCTAATTTAGTTGTAATAGCACAAAATATACAAAATGTAAAAAATAAAAAGAGGGGTAAGATGCCCATATGACATCTTACCATATTAGATGCCTTGTCAACCTAACATTTTAGGTTGAAAATTGAGTTGAATAATTGAATAACCGATGACAGAGCAGAATCAAGAACAATATAAACTAAACATAATCACATAAACTAAATTGTCCATTCCCTTGTTCCATTAAAATTTATACAAAATGTTTTATTGAGCTCTAATTATTTATTTATTTTACTCATTTTAAAGTTGTTGATTTGTAATAAGAATAAGTAAGGAGTATGCCATTCAAATTGATGTAATTTTACTATACAACTGAAATTCATAAATCTTAAAAAAAAAAGGCTTACATTTTTTTGAGTGTACATACATTTTGTGGAAATCAAATTTTTTCATCAGCCCATGTAAATCACTCTCTCACTCACTCACTCTATCTCTCTCTCTCTCTCCCCTACTATCATTCTCCATCTCACTGTCCTTTAATATAGGTGTACGGCGCAACCGGTCCCACAATGCAATTTTTGGTAGTTTGTGCTTGACAGTGTCCGCCCTATGGAGTGGTTCAGGTTTAGTGCACATACTTTCAGGTGAAAAGATAATAAATGGCAGAAATGAGCTGAGAGATGCTATGGTGCCAGGTCTTGCAGCTTTCACTCTGGCACTGCTTGTTATTTGCATTGTGGCTGTTATATGTCATGAGGTTGTCCTCTCATTCATTGCCCTGACCATATGTTTAGCATGTGCCCACCAGATTGCTGGTTTGACAGATTTAGCTTTCGGACAGAAAGCCACCGCTGTCTGCTACCTCATGGTCTGTTTAGTGGGCGCTTACTTTGGCAGTGGCCGTTTGTTGTCTTACATTACACAAAGAAAGATTCAGCTACCCGGAACAGTTAAAAAAGAGAGCTTGAAACCATCACAGTATCAAGAAGCTAATGACGTCGTGACCATTGGTATAATCATGAACCTGCTGTCAGCTAGCGTGCTAGCTTGTCCTCTGCTTGGTGTTGTGCCTAAGCTTTTCTCTGGCCATGTGCCATGGCTGTGGACCGCTGGTGTCTTTCAGCTGGGTGTGTGTGTTAAGAGCTATAGATCTATGGACACCCTGGCGGCCACTTTCTATGGCTTCACATCGATTCTCCGCTTCACTGAAGGGTACACTGCACTAGTTGTGCACTTAACAAACCAGGTGCCCTATTCCCCAGTGCCTTTTCCAGCTGTATTCTCTGTGTTGTTTTTCATCCTGGCTTTGTTTAGCTTGCAGGGAGGATTTGTGAACACTATCTACCAACTGTTGTTTGTGGCATACTGTATAGCAATTGCAGCCGAACCCCAGAGCTTCTTTCAGAGAGGAACACAAGGTGTACAGGCTGCCATCTTTGTTACGTCTGCTTTTGTGCTCTTTATAACCCTTTATAACATGGTTTCCTTAAACAAGATACCCACAGGTGCCGGGTTCCTTAAGAACCTGTTGAGCCGCAGTAATACATTTGTTTTACAAACCCATGACAAAGATCTACATGCTCCCTATCTGGGCTACTCTAAGTATGCAGACGCTGAGGTGTTAGGCCATGGTTGCAGTGTCCTGGCTGCCTTTTCAATTACAGCCTCACTTTCAAGTGGAAACCCCTTGGCTATTCTCATCCTACCTTGGGCAGTGGTTTCAGGTGGTGTGCTACACCTAATATGTGGTTTTGTTGCCTTTGCTCGAGGAAAGACTCTAGAGAGTACGACTTTCATCCTTTACGGCATCATGTGGACCGTGTGGGGACTGACACGCTTCGGCGGCCTCTATGGAGATGTGCGTGGCCTACACCTAGCTGTGGGAATCATCAGTTTCATGATCTTCAATGTATTAGTGACTGCTGGGGCTCTGTTTCTCAACAAGGCTTGGTTCGTCTATACCTTCACCTTCCAACTCATCCTCATTAGCTTCTTACTGGATGCAGTAGGCGTACTGCCCTACGGCTACGATATCGGTGTGACCATCATTGTTGGGCTGGTCAGCTTCTACATTTTCCTGGCCAGCATTTTCAACTCCACCTTTAAAAGTCCACAACTGCCATTCGGTGATCCTTTCATCAAGTTGAGTGGCTTTGGAGGAGGCAAAGACAGTTGCCCTCATCTTACAGCCAAGAGGTCCACATCTGTTCAGCAGATTGCAGGTGAGCCACTATCGAAAAAGTGAGAACATTTCTATGTATATCCTTAGTCAGGGAAGATGTCATATTGTACACAAATGAAAATGAAGATGTGAGGGATAGACTCTTTACAAATGCATGCCCTCTAACCAAGCCGTCCTGGCCTAATGGTTAGAGAGTCAGACTGGTAACCCAAATGTTACAGGTTCGATTTTCAATACCGGCAGGAAATGACTGAGGTGCCCTTGAGTAAGGCACCGAACCCCCAATCGCTCCCCGGGCGCCCCACTGCTCCGGGTGTGTGTGTCCACGGTTTGCTACACATATGTTCACTACTCACTGCTCCTAATGTGTGTTCACTAACCCTGGATGGGCTGAATGCAGAGGAAACATATGAGTGTGGGTTACCATACTTGTTCTTCACGTCACGTTACTATAAATATATAGATCACATTTAATTTTCAAAACTGTTTTATGGAGTTTTTGTATGTAGAAAGTCTTAAGGAAAGATGTTTCATCAGCTTAACAATCAGTATGTTGTTTGACAACAGTACACTCCATTGAACACACTCTACTTCTATCCCTCACAGCCTCGTTTTCATTCCTGTCAAAAATTAAATATGGCACTACCCTGACTAAGGTCTATTGGCCAATCTGTTTGCATTTACATGAGTTTGTATGTGTCTATAGACTTTCCTTTCTTTTATGACAGAGATCATGAAGAACGGGGGCATATGTGGAATGCCCACAGACACGGTCTATGTACTTGTGGCAGCTTGCAATCGCCCACAGGCTGTTGAAAAGGCATACAAGTAAGCCTAAATGTAAGAATAACCACTTTTGGTTTCTGTTGCTCCATTAGTGTCTCTAACCATGCAATCACACCTCTATAGTGTAAAGAAACAGGCTAAAGAACGTCCCATGTCCTTATGGATTTCATCCATAAAGCAGCTGGAGCCAGTCAAACAACAGATCAGCCCTGTTCTCTGGGACTTTATGGAAGCTGCTTGGCCATCTTCCATTAGCCTGGTTATAGCTAGAGGTGGGTGATGTGATATTAGCAATGGACCCGACATGTGTACCAAATTATGTTACATTAAATCCAAACTTCACTATTTAATCTTAGCTCCATGGATGGAGTTCTTTGGACTGGGCGAATCATCAAAATATATTGGCACACCACAGAGCATAGCCATTAGAAACCCAGACTGCGCTGTCGCTACACACCTCATAAATGCGGTATGTGTTGTAATTGTTTTCTCATGGAAAAATTGGACTTTATCATAGTATAAACCGTGCATTCCTGTTTGACTAGGTGGGTCCCATTGCGGTCACATCTGCTAATCCTACTGGTGAGGCAGATACTACACATCATAACCAAGTTTATGCAAAACTTGGTGACAAGGTACAAAGGTGGTTTTCTTTCTTTTCTTTTTTTTTTGAAGATTCATAAATGTACCCATCAGGGGACTAAAATGTAATTGGCCCAAATCCTGCAGGTAGATGGGGTGCTGTGTGATGGACCGTCACCAGAGAATATCGCCTCCACAGTGGTAGACTGCACCAAAATCGAGAGTGGCCAAATTGGATTTTTCCGTGTCGGTCTTATTCCTAAATCTAAGGTAATTAGTGATCATTCCAGCACGGATGTCCTACTATTCACAGACTTATGCAGCTGTGTGGAGTTAACAGAAAATTTGTGTGTTGTGATTTTCTGAAGGTTCTTCAGATCTTTGAGGGGATTCAGAAGAAGCATGTGCAGGGTAAACTGAATCCAGCTTTCGAGACGGATATCACAGACCTCCAAAGAGATCTCACAGTCTCTCAGACAGACTTGTCAGAGACTAAAACAGACTCTGGGTTTGGTCATGCGACCCCTGCCGACTCACAGAGCTCTCTGGACCTCAGCCAACATGACCATCAGGAGGAGGAGGAGGAGGACGAGTCTCTATAGATACTGCCAAACACTGAATGTGCTGCATTTTAATTGTTGAATGTCTGAATTGTTGTACAGTACAACCTTTTAGTGTGATGACAACAGATGCTTCGGACAAATGGGTCAGGAAACAATGACATTACATTAGGATTATATTTAGAATTATGGTAATTATATGAATTAATAAAATAGATAGTAATAGGCCTCATTATTGTAAGTAATGTATTGTTAATTTCTGTGTAGGTATTAATTTGAAACCCTTTTCTACTTATTTATTATTTGTATTAAATATCAAAATGTAAAATTGTATATTTTATTCATTGTCAATGTGATGTTTTATTTCTGCAATATATTGTATAAAAAAATAATCTTACCGCATATTTTCATGAGTAAATATGACTAAACTAACTGACTAAAAACATTCACAATAATGCAGAGAACAGTAAAAGCCCAATGAGGACCAGCTGATATATACTATATGTAAATGTATTAGGCTGTGTTTGAGCAGTGCAGGCATGAGGTGGGATTCTTCTGAAAAAGTGTTGTAAATACAGCATTAGGGTCAAGCACTGGAGGCAATGAGTCAATATCAGCCACAGAATGCATAGTAAAATGTTGAGAAATTTGGCAAAGATTAATCTGGCTAATCTGTTCAACATTTAGGTCACAAATGTGAAATTAACCCCACCCTTACTCCTAAACCCAACCATGCCTCAAACTCATTAGCAATAAATGTGGGAATTTTTTTTGAAAAACATGTAGTTACACAGTAATAGTCTTGTAAGGCCACCTAATATAGTGTGACCAAAGGTTTTTTTTGACAGTTTGGTTTAATAATTGAATAACTGATGACAGACCAAGCATATACTGTACCAGAAAAAGAGATTTATCTATCCGGAGTTAGTAAGCAATGAAGCACATAAGACAGAAGTAGCGAACTTCATCCATTTTGTATACTCATCACTTCCATTCTTGCACACATTACACCAGAATACAACACTTCCTTACTGCAAATGTATTCTATGACTTATATACAGTACAGACATATATTTACATATATTTATAAATTATATTTATACATTTTGAATATTTACATATTTAATTGCTCGTATTTTGATTAAAGTTTGTTCATAATAGCAACCCTATGAATTCAAATGTTATGATTTCACTCAAGTTAGCCTATAGGTTTTAATGAATAGAGTAGATGTCTGAGAGTGCATCTAATTCGGTAACACTTTATTTCGATAGTCCACTTTAGACATTCTACTAACTATAAGTAACTTTGCAACTACATATCAACCATTTTATTTTGATGCTCCCCCAACGGACTATAAGTAACTTGACAACTAAGTCAACTTATTCTACTAACCCGAACCCTAACACCTAACCATAACCTAACAGTCTACTGACAGTCTACTAATACTCTAATGAGAGTTGGTTGACATGTAGTTGTAAAGTTACTTGTAGTTAGTAGTAATAATGGACTATCGAAATAAAGTGGAACTTCTAATTCATGGTATTATTGAATAATAAACCCACTAATTGTATCTTTCACTTCAAAATCTGTCCATCCATTGTTCAAACCTTTTTATCCTTATTAGAGTCTCCTCAGGCGGGAAGTGAGGTTGTAGCTTGTTCATGCTATGGCATATTAAAATGAATAACTTGAGACCTTGAGAATACTCCCTGAGAGTACCATAAACGTTTACAGAAGTCACTTACTGGTCAAAACCTCTGCACATAACCTTTGAAGTATTGCCAGAAAAAATGTTTACAATATTTTTGTCACTGAATGCTAATAATGTTAGAGCATATGTTATTCTTTTATTCTGATGAACATATTCAAGCATCTGAAATGATTCTGGATTTTATAAATGCCTTTAACAGAAGAATAATATTGTGACCATGTGTGTCTGAGAATAATTGAGAATAATACTTGCCCAACAAGTGATTGATACTGTAAAAAAATGTTGCTGCAATTAGTTATATCAACTTAAAATTTGTTGAGATAACTGAAATATCCAATTTAATTACCCTAAACGGTAACACTTTACTTGAAGGACATGAGACTTACATAAGACTGACATGACACTTTCATAATCATGACATGACACGTCATGAATATGAAGGAAGTTTTATGCATGTTTATGACAACTGTCATTCGCTCACTTATGACATTTTTATGCAAATATGACATTGTTTGAGATGTCTTTGTTGACATACAAAGTCAACTTGACATAAACCAATACGTCATAAACTGTCAGTGTCTTTGTCATGACATAGCAGATAAATTATCAAACGTTCATTACATTAAACTGTCATGTGGTTGGTTTTGGCATTGGCTGTCATGAGGCCATTATAACTGTGTCATGAATATATTTCTGACCACTTTTTTTTTTTTTTTTCAGTATTCCAGTATTAGTTATAAAATAATTTGACAGTATTAACACTTAATGACATTTTAATGATAAAATTTTAATTCGTATCACTGTAGTTGAGGTCAACAAAAATATTCATGACACTGTTATAAAATAATTTGACAGATTATTAACACTTAATGACATTTTAACGACAAATTAAATTTGTACCACTGGAAAAAAAAAAAGTAGTCAGAAATATAATTTAATGTTAACCCATAAAGCCAAGTAGTTTCTTGATTAATCTGCATGTCATGTTTATGACATATTTTTGGTAATGTCAAGTTGTCATGAAAAAGATACTGACAGGTTATGATGTATTGGTTTATGTCAAGTTGTCATAACAAAGATATCTCAAACAATGTCATATTTGCATTAAAAAATGTCATAATTGAGTGAACGACACTTCATGACAGTTGTCATAAACATGCATAAAACCGCTTTCATATTCATGATATGTGTCATGTCATGATTATGAAGGTCTCATGTCAGTCTTATGCACCCCTTCAAGTAAAGTGTTACCAACTAGACTGAAGTTAACTGCACTTAATATTTTAAGTCAAGCACAAACACATACTTTTTCATTATATGTTGTAAGTTGAAACAACACATTATTTCTTATTCTAATGTTGAATTTTAAGTTGTGATAAATAATCACAGTAATAATTGTTTACAGTGTAGATACACACACACACACACATATATATATATATAAAAACAGTCATCATCTGCAGTTTGTCAGTTTACATTGTTTTTATTTTAAATATATCTGAGCATCATGATAGTCTGTCTGTGCTCTGAATTAATTTGGCAGTGATGACTGAAGTAAATCCAGTGAATATTTGATCAGGGTTGCTTCATTAGACACGTCTTACTTTCACATTAGATAATGTGAAAGTTATATAAAGCAGGTAGTTTATTTCAGCACCTTGGGATTTCTACCTTTCTTTCTTTCTTTCTTTTTTTTCCCTTCCTGTTATGATAGATGATGATAATAATAGAAATGAATTTGATTGTAGAAGAATGTGGTCATGCCACACAAGGGAAAGAATGCATGAATTGTCTTCCTGGGTGAGCTGAGTAATTACTTCCTTGTTACTAAATAAGAGCAAGTACATTTCAAAGAACTAATGGGCAATCAGAGAAAAACTTTTATTTATTTTTTTCTTACTATTATGAGGGTTTTTTTTAGCTCTTTTTTTATAATTCTCAAACAGCTTAGGTAAGATGAGGAAGTAATATTGAAGTTAATTATAGACAACGGTAACAACAAATAGGTTCCTCGTCGACTTTTAGCTTTTGTATTTGTTTAGTTCTGATTTAAAGGGTTTATTGTCAGGAAGAACAAATTAACCTGGGTCAGATTTCACCGAAAGGAAGTACAATAAGGGGGATTTTTTCAAGTGAAACATTAAAAGGATTTAAAAAGACAACTAAAAGACTTATTGTTTCCTAATGGACTAATACATGAACTAGTCATTATGGGCATGACCTCCAACAGCATCTCTTACAAGAAGAGGTTTCTTTCCAGGAAATCGCAACGAAAATAAGACGCTGATGCATATCAGAGTTTGTTTATGGGTGGATAGCTGAGCCAATGACCCTGCCCTGTCAGTTTATTTGCCTGCCTGCCTGCCTATGAATGGCCTCCATTCTTTAATGGCTCCTTGAATTCTCAGACTGTGTCATGATGTCTCATGCAGCTGGAAAAACATCCCAGAGCATCATGTTTAAAGTCGCATGAATCTGAGAGTGTGTTCGTAGTGCAGTTCGGATGGTACATTCCTGTAGTTCAGTATTGTGTGCTGTACAGTATGGCCATTTTTTCAGTTGGCAAATTTCCTTCATGACTTTTGTTGTAAAGGTTGAGAGAAGCAGGCACACGTAACCCAAGCTTCACTGTCTGACAGCCGCTGAGGCAGGTGTGTAAGGGGCCGTTCACACAGAACACACATTTCCATTCCAATGCGCTACTTTTCCAATGTTTTTCTATGTAAACACGCGCTAGACGGACGTCTTGAACCGCATTCTAAAATCGGGGCGCTAAAGTTAAAATAAGTTCAACTTAAAAAAAAAAGCATCTCTTGATCTTGTGTTTTTCACAGCAAAAACGCGTTCTGAGTGAAGCAGCCCCACACAAGCACATGGTGTGTTTATAGTAACAGGAGGCATCAAAAGCGGGATGTAAATTGAAACTTTGCTTTTATTCAGTCTGAACGGATTGAGGAATTTTTTTTACATTTTTAGCAATAAGTAAAGTTTCTATTAAAATTATTACTGAATGAAGAATACTTTCTGGGAGGAGGAAATGGTACAAGAAAGGTTTTGGACATTGTACCTTAGCATCATGGCTTTCTTTAGTATAAAGATAAAACACTCACACACTCTTCTGTGGAAAAGTACCTAACACTTCACATAGCCTGATGCATCATTCTTTCAAATTATAGGAGGTACTGTCTTGTATGATGAGTGACTTCATTGTTAGTAAGGTAAAATGAAATGGAAAAATCTAAATGGAAAACTTCAATATGATCTCATTGGTATTTGTTTATGAATTGTACCATTCCTCCCTAATCAGTCTATTTGAGTATTAGCTTTTGAAAGCTGTGTTCTACAATATTATTGTAGAACACAGGCATATTTCACATGTATGAAAACAGACACAACACTATTATTACTGTGAGTTTTGGAGTGATTTAGTGAGGAAAAAGAAAACAGATTTATCTGACATCTTTTTGGTTGGATGCTACTATAAGAGCCATGGCCACTAAGAGCTTATCAAGTATCAATGGGATCTCATTTCCCAGGCATTAGATGTACATGGAACCCAGTAAAGATAGTAATCAACAAGAGGAGGAAATTTGGAAACATTATCAAGAACAGGGTGTCCTCTCGAAATTGATGAGAAGACAAAGAGAAAACTGGTCAGGGAGATTGTCAAGGCTGTCATCTGTCTGGGCTTTGAGACAAAAGCCTTTTCTGACTAAAAAAAAACCCCAGGCCTGACTAATCTTAGCAAATATATATATATATAGTTTCCCAAAACCA
Organism: Vimba vimba; assembly: GCA_022828995.1. Classification (NCBI taxonomy): domain Eukaryota; kingdom Metazoa; phylum Chordata; class Actinopteri; order Cypriniformes; family Leuciscidae; genus Vimba; species Vimba vimba. Next base: position 30,153,060 of record CM040833.1, read on the forward strand.
TGTAGAAAAAAAACGTGTTATGGTCAGATCAATTGAATTTTCTGGCCAAAACTGTAAAAGGTAGGGGTTGGCATAATGTCAGCTGTAGTCTGTGTTCTAGGTTCTTGTTTGTTCCCCTGGTTGTTAATTAGTACCACACCTGTTCTGTTTTTCCTTGATTGTGCCCTTGTGTATTTAAGGTCAAATGTTCAGTATTGTTTATGTTACTGTCGAAACCTGAAAAGATTTCATAGTGTTCTTGATAATGTCAGTACATGCCATTCTTTCTCTACTTATTGATGACTATCTTAACTGTGTTCCATGAACATCTAATACCTTGGAAATGGTTTTGTAGTGCTTATCTGTGTGAAACCTTTGAACAATGATTGATCCGGTTGATACTTCCTATGTTCTTTGTGGCCCATGGCTCTTGTAGTAGCATCCAACCAAGAAGATGTATGAAAAATCTTACAAAATCAGCTGAGATTTATTTGGAGTTAATCAGAGTCACTTCAGGTCAAGACAGGTGTGTAACATTTCACATGAGCTTCGCGATTAGTTTATTCTAATTCTTTGCGATTCGTTTTTTTTCAGAAAAAAAAAAAAAAAAACTGGTCAGGAAGGCTGTCAAGAGGCCTACAGCAACATTAATAAACATTACAGCTCCTTCCAGCAAGTATTGGTTGCTCCCTACATGTGACAACTATCTCCTGTGTTCTTCATCGGTCTGGACTTTGAGACGCAAGCCTTTTCTGACTGGAACTCTTTTGCAAAGAAGAGTGAGAAAACAAATCAAGATGTGCCAAGCAGATACACTCCTTTCCAAAACAGACTGAGTGCTGTAAAACAAAAAATCAAAGGGTGATCAAAATAAAAAAAAGTATTAGTTCAAGAGTGTGTACACTTATGCAGTTTGTAATTCCAACTTTTATATATATATATATATATATAAACTCGGATAAATGGAGGACTCAATTTCGGTGACAAACGTGAGTAAGGTTTATTAGAAAACTGTGGGAACAATGGAAACAGTTCATGTGACACAGTGAAAATAGCTGACTCTCTGTGTGGTAGTTCCCATGTGCTGTGCACACTCATCAGCGGACACAAGTAGAAGAGACCACCGAAAGCAAACAAACTCAAGACGACCAACTGAATGACGAGTCCGAGTCCAGCAAGTGAGAACAGTCTTGCTACAATCTCCTCGTCTTTGGTTCCTTAGCATAATCACAAGCAGGTAACTAACAGACACAAACACACATGAATGAGGATACAGAACATGAAACATCCACGCGACATGAATAGTGATCAACTGGCAATAAGAGGTAGACACAGCTGGGAATATAAAGGGTAAGGGAAGCAAGCAACAGATGGAGGGGATTATTGCGATTGTGCGCATAGTGCTACAAGGCAGCTCTGATTGCTCAATCACGAGCTGTAGAAAATGGCAGGACCATAAAAGACAACAGAGAAGAACCGGTGACACACCCTGACCCATGACAGAACCCTCCTGGCGTCCCCGGAGGACTCACCATGATGCCGATGGAATTTGTCAATGAGAGCGCGGCCCAGCATGTTCTCTGAAGTCTGCCAATTCTCCCAAGCACCTATCAATCAATTAAAGCTTTATTACGGACACACACGAGCCAAAAACACATGCAATAGAACAGACCATGTTTTTTTTTAAAAGAACAGAAGAGTCCATAATATCACATATTTACATTCTAAAAAGTGTAGTCTTCACAGATCCTGAGCACATACTAAATTTGAAAATCAACATATTATCTCGTGCATACATCATCCAACACTGTAAATGTCCCTATCATCAGACAGGTCATCAGTTACATAATGTTCTAATTATTTAGCCTCATCACACACAATACCACACAGAGAGAAGTCAGGAAGTGACAGTTTCCCGTCCTCCCTACAACTAAAAATCATAATATTACTCTTCTTTGCATTGTATTTAAGGTCAAAGTCTGAGCCATGTTGTGAGCAAATCCTCAGTATATTGAGCCATATTGTGAGCAAATCCATCCTCCCCGTGTGCAAACACTTTGGATTCTTCATAAAGCATTTCTTTGTCTAATTTCTGCTGTTCTTCTTCCAGATGGCTTACATCAATAGGCGGATGCTACAAGCTGTCTGCCCTGCGGTCATCCTCCTATTTTTGGGAGCCGGGTTCTTCTTCCCATCTTTAGGAGTTCTGCAAATGCACATAGACCGTGCTCAGTAACCTTCTTTCCCCTTGTTAACTCCTCGACTACATTAAACCCCAGTAATGGCGGCTCTAATGGCATCTTCCCCACAAGGAAAGGCACTTGAATAGCCAAACTTGGATCATCATTCCTGGGCAGAATCACTGTCAGTTCGACCCATCCCTCGAATGGGAGGGGTTCTCCATTAATTAACAGCTGAGACATTAAAGTCGCCCCCCCCCATCGACTATCTCTTACAGAGCTTGTCAGTACTTACTCTTCCAGTTGTAGTCGATTATAACAACTTGTGCTCCAGTGTCCAGTAGAGCGGTTAATGCGAAACCATGAATGTTGCACTTGAGGATAGCTTTCTTTCCAATGAGTTGGGCTACTTGGTCACAGGGACGTTGTCTTTGATTCTGCAAATCGGCAAAGCAATGACTGCAAGAGATAACATCCTTGCTACTACATTTGGGACACATTCATTTACATTGCTTTAGCTGCAGCTGGGAATCGGTGCCTATGCACTGACCTTCTGTCATACTCACCTTTGCAAGTGATTCAACTGTATTTATATGAGCTTCATTTTGTGCACTCAACCGATGAACAATCTCAGTTTGGTCATTTTGTCTATTGCAGTCTGCGTCCTTACCTCGGCTGGACTCACACTGGGCACTGAGGGCATTCAACACTCTCTGGCGTGAAGCTTGTACCAACCAACGTTGTCTTCACTCTCGTTACTGGCTATCTGGGTTACTTAGCGCAGGAGTGCCTCATCTATCACCAGCCAGTTCGTAAGCAGGGATTTCAATTCAACGTGAAACTGCTTGTACTTTTTGAATCGTTTGTTCATTATACTCCAGGTCTGTGACTGCTTGTTTGGACAGAAAAATGTGTTTCTGTTTCAGTCCAGTCAGTCTATACAGTAATTATTTGGGAGTCTCAATGTCATTCTGTTTACCACATGAACTCCTGGAAGAGCTCAGAGTTACCTCTCTTATTCAGATGCGACTGAAGGAAACTCTTTAACTCTGGGATTTTCAGCACCACTCCTTGTTCACTAACATGTCCTTAAAGGACAAGTTCGGTATTTTACACTTAAAGCCCTGTTTTCAGATCGTTTCTGATGAAATAGAATGGTTAAGACTGAAATTTGGACACATGCTGCTGGCCCGAGAATTTTCGGTTTCTGTGGTTTACAAAGACGTGAAAGGGGTGAGGGCTGAGAGCTTGAATAATAGGCACTCCAGCCCACAAACAACCCCATTTCCGTTTCTGGCGGCGGAGTAATACCGTACCTCACAGCACATCCAATACAAGTCAATGGAGTTGGACAAAAACTACGATAAAAACTGTTGGAAAGCATCTTTTTTTCAGCGATTTTTGTGTGAGCATATCAGTGAACACCCCTGACCACTCGGTGAGTTTCACGTCTTTGTAAACGAAAGTTTAATGCGTTTTAGGAAGGATTGTTCCAGTGCACCTATGCAGCCATTGTGGAGGTGGGGGGGGTGCTACCACAGAAACCGAAAATTCTCGGGCCAGCAGCATGTGTCCAAATTTCAGTCTTAACCGTTCTATTTCATCAGACATGATCTGAAAACAGGGCTTTAAGTGTAAAATACCGAACTTGTCCTTTAAAGTTTCCTGGCTTAATGACGCTCAAGACCCCTGTGATGATATCATTTTCACTGCGATTGGCTGCTAGTCCCTCACCTATTTGGTTACACTTATGTAGCTTATATCAGTAGTACTGTCACTAACACTTACAGTGTACTTACCGAGAAAGTAATATAAGGTAACTACATGGGTTAAGATTAGGTTTAGGGGTAATAGGTTCAGGACTAGTACCTAGTTATTGTAAATACTACAATAAATATAAATGGTAACACGTAAGTTTAATAAGTTTCATTGGTTAACATTAGTAAATGAACTAACAATGAGCAATACATCTGTTATAGTATTTATTAATCTTTGTTAATGTTAGTTAATAAAAATACAGCTGTTAATTGTTTGTTCATGTTAGTTCACCGTGCATTAACTAATGTTAACAAATATAACCTTTGATTTTAATAATGTATTATTAAAAAGTTAATATTAACTAAGATTAATAAATGCTGAAGAAGTATTGTTCATTCTTAGTTCATGTTAACTAAGGTAGTTAACTAATGAACCTTATTGTAAAGTATTACCATATCAATAAATATATAAATATAAATATATAGCATGTACATGCTAAACAGGACTGTAAAATAAAGTGCTACCTGAATATGTGTTCCCTAACAAATCTTCATATCCCAATATTTTATTAGACAGTAATTAAGCATATTTTACATGTTTACATATAAACATTTTGTTTAGTTTTCTCTTCATATGCAAAATAAAACATCCTTTACATTAAACAGCAACTAGAAGTGCTATTGAAGCTGATGTTAGTTGTAATTTTTACTGGTTCAAAGATCTGGCTCTTTCACTGGCTTCTCCTGCTCCTTCCACCTCCCTGGTTTCTCCTGCTGGTATTTCCTGCTCCCTATTCTTCACAGTTCCTTGTTTGTTCTCATGGTTGTTAATTAGTACGACACCAGTTTTTTTCCCCTTAATTGCTCCCTTGTGTATTTAAGTCTTCAGTTCATTCAGTTCCACGTTCGGTATTGTTTGTTACTGTGGAAGGCTAAAACGATCTCCTAGTGTTTCTCATTTGTTTGGTAAATAATTTTTTGTTTCATCCTTTGTTCGTGTGAGACTTTAAATGTGCACAATGTGTATAGTTGGGTACGTGTTCAGAATGAACTAATCGTGAAGCTCATGTGAAATAGTACACACCTGTCTTTACCAAAAGTGACTCTGATTAATGGCAATTAAATCTCAGTAAGATTGAAAGATTTTTCTGACATCTTCTTGGTTGGATGCTACTACAAGTGCTTTGGACCATAAAGAGCTTTTGAAGCCTCAAGGGGATATCATTGTTAAAAATTTTCACAGATAAGGCCTACAAAAAAAGTCATTGGATGTAGGCTACAAGGAACGCAGTGAACATATTTATCAACAATGGGAGGAAGTATGGCAAACAGTGACATTATTAAGAACATGGCGTCCCTCCAAAATTGATAAGAAGACAAAGAGGGAAATGGTCATGGAGGTTGTCAAGAGGCCTACAGCAACATTAGAAGAGTTACAGCTCCTTCCAGCAAGGTTGCTCCCTACATGTGACAGCTATATCCTGTATTCTTCATCGGTCTGGACTTTGAGACTAAAGCCTTTTCTGACTAAAAAAACACCCCAAGCCTGGCTAATCTTTGCAAAAACATACATCAAGTCTCCGTAAACCATGTGAAAAATATGTGTTACGGTCTGATGAGACCAAAATTAAAGCTTTTGGCCAGGTATGTTGGGTGCAAAAACATGTTTGTAAACTGAAACCACACCAATGTTCATATTTATAAAAACGGTCTTTGACATGGAAAAGTGCTGAGTGCCACGTCAGGGTCTGAGCAGATGTACACACTCCTTGTGGCAGAGAGTCAGAGAACTGCAGGTATTTGGAAATCTAAGCAATTCTTGCCACTCGCCATTCTCAAGTAAAGCATTTGGATGTTGACTGGTGTTTTTTATATGTTAATGACATTAAATAGGCGGTGTTTAAAAGGCAGAGATATGAAACCATTCAACCACATCAAGAAGAGAGGTGTATGCACATTTTTGTGATTTTGTTCTCTGAATGATATATACTCACTTTTGAGAGATGGGATGCAAAAATGGGATGTACGCACATTTTATAAATGAGGCCCCTTGAATCTGCTAGAAAATTTTCTAATTTTGCTTTCAGCAAATTTCCAAAACACACAATTGAATTTAACAAAAGAAAGGCTTCAGCGAAGCAAGATGAATGTTTTGGAATGGCCCAGCCAGAATGGGAAAACAAGTCAAGATGTGCCAAGCAGAAAGACTTCTGTCCAAACAGACTGAGTGCTGTAATAAAATCAAAGTGCTTCAAATAAATATTTGTTCAAAGCTGTGCGCACTTACGCAGTTAGTTATTCCAAGTTTTTTATTTTTATAGTTTTTCTCTGAAATGTGTCTCTTTAGTTTTAAATGGCATTGCATAGGTTGACATTTTTGCATAAATGTGCAAAAGTTCTGATATGATTCATCCTTGTTTCATTTTTACATCACAAAAAAACAGGGGTGTGTAGACTTTTTATATATACAGTATTTGAATTATACATATTTGCACATATATCATCTTCAAACTTTTGTATATTGTTTTCTGAACACATTACTTTTATGTATTGTATACAGTATTTACTATGTAGTGCAATGAATGTGTTCAATTGTTATATATGATTCCGGTAAAACTTTAGAATACTGTTCTGTCATTATTTTTTATTTTTATTTATTTATTTATTTATTTAATCAGGGACAGTACACATTAATAGTACATAACAATTTGTAAAATGTGCCAGATTTAGCCAACACTGGCTAATTTTCATCCGTTGTCCCTTTTGCAGGTTGATGTTAAGGACATACAAAACACAACACAAGAATAATAATAATTAAAAAAAACACCATACCAGAATATCTATAAATGTTCACAATTTTGATTCAACAGTAACCATATTTTCAGCTTTTTTGAGAAACCACAATGACCTGTTATCTGCAGTTATTAATGAATAACTACACAGGAACAAATGAGTAACGCAATATTAACATTCTAGTATTTACTATTAACTAATAACTAATATGTCACATGCGCACACTCTGCTGACACGTCAGGGCTGTGTTGTGGTCATGTCTAGGAGCAGTTAATTCATCTGATCAGCCGCCCGGATCCGGCTGACTACAGTAAACCTCGGGATAAACTAACATTTAGCTAACATTAGCATAGACGCCATTCTTCTTATGATGTAACGAGTTCATCAGGTGTTATGGGAAGTGTTCTGGCTGACCTAATTTATGCAGTCTAAGTTTACATGTAAATTGATAAAATGTTATGTGTATGCCACATTAAAGAGATGTGTTTTTAGTCTAGATTTTTAACTGACAGAGTGTGTCTGCTTCCCAAACACTGCTAGGAAGACTGTTCCGGAGTTTTGGTGCTAAATAGGATCTATCAACAACAGCTGATTTTGATATTCTAGGTATTATCAACTGGCCAGAGTTTTGAGATCGCAATAGACGTGAAGGACTATAATGCATTAAGAGCTCGCTCAAGTCCTGCGGAGCTAAACCATTTAGTGCTTTGTAATTAATCAGCAATATTTCAAAATGTATACGATGTTTAATAGGGAGCCAATGCAGTGTTGACAGAACAGGGCTAATATGGTCATACTTCCTGGTTCTGGTAAGAACTCGAGCTGCTGCGTTTTGAACTAGCTGTAGTTTGTTTATTAAGCGTGCAGGGCAACCACCCATAATAGCATTACAATAATCTAGCCTTGATGTCATGAACACATGAACTAACATTTCCTCATTTGTCATTAAGAGCATATTTCATAATTTAGACATATATTTAAGATGAAAAAATGTGGTTTTACAGATATTAGGAATGTGTCTCGGTGTCAAAGAGCACACCCAGGTTCCTAACTGATGACGAAGACTTGACAGAGCAGCCATCAGTCGTTAGACAGGTTATTACGTGCGGGCGGAGGGTTGGTCTAATAATTAGAATCTCTATTTCCTATTGCTTAATTCTAAAAAAAAACAATCATATTATCATACCTTCCAGAGGACTACTAAGAACTACTATACAGGTTCTAAGAACTACTATACAGGTTCAACATTAATGTAAATAATGCATAATGTGTAATTAATTCTAAAGTTAAGATCATGGTAATCCACTTGTAATGGCTCGAATATTACCAAATCCTTCAGAAGGAATTACTAATTATTTGGATCGTTATTCTAAAGTGAAAAGCATGGTAACTCCCTAATATTGACTGACGTCATTGTAAGCTTCTGAGTTTTCTGTAAGTATTTGGATAGTAATGACTCAAGTGTTTCTAGATAATTCTAAAGGAATTACTAATTATTTGGATCAGGTTCAACATTAATGTAAATAATGCATAATGTGTAATTAATTCTAAAGTGAAGATCATGGGAACCACACAGTAGTGACTCAAGTGTTACCAAATAATATCAGAAGGAATTACTATCCAAAACCTTACAATGACTTACAATGACAATGATGAGTCATCACCAGGGATTTGTCATGCTTTTCACTTTAGAATACTGATCCAAATAATTAGTAATTCCTTCTGAAGGATTTGGTAATATTTGAGTCATTATTGTCACATTATGAGTTTGTTTTTGTCATGTCTACTGTTCCATTCATGCCTGAGTTTCATAGTTTTCTAGTATGCTAATTGTTCCGAATATAAGACAACCCTTCTTTCAAGATGTACCTTGAAGGCCTTTTGAAGTCAAAATCTTTTCTTTTAAAAAAATTCTTTATTTGAAAATAATTTTCATATTGCATTTTTTTAAAATATTTAAATGTTTAATTTGACACGTCTTATATTTGGAACAATACGGTAGTTCTGTTCTTTCTGTTTGCTGACTGTTTGTTCACATAGTTACACATTGTTTGATTCATTCAGTTCAGATGTTCCTTGTTTTTTAGCCCTTGTGTTTGCTCTCTATTTATACCCTCAGTTTCGTTTTGTTTCTTTGTCTGGTGTTAGTCATATTTTAGTTGTGTGGTATTGTTTTCCCTTGCAATTTGTTGGATTTAAAATAAACACTCTTGGATTTGTTCTCCTTCATCTTCGAGAGTGTTCAACACAGCAACCGTTGACCTTCACTTTAGAATTAATTATACATTATGCATTATTTGCATTAATTATGAACCTGTATATAGTAGTTCTTAGTAGTCATCTTATAGGTGTGAAAAAACAGTTGTTATTGATTATCTAATGATGAACTACCACATTCGACTAAGCACTATTACTTACTAATTCCTTAATCAGAGTTTATTATTAGTTAATAGTAGTTACTATAATGTTAATATTATATTATACGGGGCAGTATTCTGAAGTGTTACATTTTTCCTTGTGTTTTGTATATTGTTCCATGTGTTTTGTGTGTTCTGTTCTTGTCTTCACTGATTTTGTTTGGTTCTACTGCAAAAAGCATGAAAACTTGGCATTGTGAAGTCATTGTATAAGACCAACTTTGATGTTCATGACAAAACAAATCTTCATATACCAGTATTTTATTAAACAGTAATCTCATGCATACAGTGTCTGATTTCGCAATATACACAAAGCATTCTTTACAAAGATAATATTCAAATGCATTTTCACTCACTCTGGTTGAATTGCTCGTTGATGTTTACTCTTAATCAACAAAGGAATGATCCATTGAAAGAATATATAAATAGCAATAAATTAAAAGAACATTTCAGTATTACAACACATTTAAACCTTCAAAAGCATTGGCAAATATACAGTAAATTCACACAGCACTACAGTAACAGGTTTATGTAGCTATAACGCTCACTTAATATGAGCTTTAACATTGCTCACGTAATGTTTTCATGGTGATACTTGCTCAGAATAACTGATAATACATTTGAGCAAGTGAGATCAAAATTGACTTGTTTAGATGTGTCAAAGTTTTCTCTTCATGTGCAAAATGAAACATCCTTCACGTTAAAGACAATAATTAGAGGTTGAAGCTGATGTTAGTAGAAATCCTATAGCATGTTGCTTTTTACTCGATCAAAAATCTGCCTCACTTTCAAAGCAGGTACACAACCTTCACGGAGAATGCTGATAGTTCCTGGAAATGAACAAAATGCATGTTATTATTAATAATGGAATATATATATATATTATTATGACATGATATAAGCTGTTTGGGATATCAGTTTACCTTCATCAATTTTGAGGCAGTTCACTACAGTTGACGCCACCACCTCATTAGATTCTCCGTCACACAGGACTCCATCAATCTTGTGGCCAAGACGGCTGTTTCAGGACAAAAGAAAACAATGCTCCAATTAACCCTTGAGACCAGCAATCCGGCGACACTGCCAAATCTAACATGTGTTTCTATTGCAATTATTGTTTTAATATAAAATGTCACAACCAGCAGTGAATACATCCTTCCTAATAATAAAGTTGGCTTCTGAAGAGGTATGCTTTAATATAAGAGGTAAACCTTTGATCGTAGAACACACTGCTAATTGTGCCTAACATTAGAGTATTGTGGTTTGTTGTTTCAAGGTAACAGCCTGAATTATGTAAAATCTCAAACCTTAAAACCCTATAATATTCCCTTGTTTGGGCTACATTATTTATTAATTTAATACAATTCCATGTACAATGCATTTGATTTGTGAAGTTTGTATTCCTTCACCTCTAACTATTGTTGGGGCTTTTTAAACTTACTTGATGACCATATCATGATGTGTACTGTCAGCTTCTCCACTGGGATTGGCTGATGTAATGGCCAATGGACCGGTGAATTCACACAGGTGAGCAGTTGCAGTGTGGTCAGGTACTCTTATCATAATGCTTTCTCTGGTCCCCACACGGTCATATGCAGGACCCACACCTGTGAACAATAGGACCATTGAAAATTTTAAGTTTTAAGTTTTAATTTGGTTTGTTGATTGTCCCAAGATTGATTAGAGTTAGAGTTAGAGTTAGGGTTAGGTTAGGTGTAATTACAAAATGTTAATGCGTGTTTATAACCTTACCAAGTTTGAGGAGCCATTCGCCTTTCGGGACAATGCAACTAATGCCTCCCGGGTAGACGTTTCTCATGAACTCCCACAGCAAAGGACTGAAGGGAGGTTTGGCTGCCACAAGTTGCTCCACACTTGAAATACAGATACAAATGGGCTTTTCTGCAGGACGGTCCTACCGAAGAGAAAGGTTTATGAGTCAGTGGGTCAGCTGACAAAGCGCACAGGCAGCTGATCATTTGTAAAAGAATATTATGTTTCAAAGCGTTTGTGTTGGCATGTACTTTGATACTGTAGATCTTCTCTATTGCACTGGGGTTCTTGCATGAAGCAGCCAATGCATAGACTGTATCTGTAGGGATACCACACACTCCATTTTTTTCCAAAAATTTTGCAATCTCGAGGAGTCCGCTGGTTTCCCGAGACTTAGCAATGAAACATGGATATGTGGTCTCAGATTTCTTATTTTTCTTGTCCTTCGAAAAAAGCAGATGTTAATCAGTTGGAGTGTTTTGTCTAACCATGAATGTATAACATAATTAAAAACTTCACAAGCACTTTGTCATCATTATTAAAATATAATACCTTGATAAGGGAAGGTCCAACTGGTATCAGGGTCTTGGAGAAGATGGCGTTCACAAGGGATGCTAGCATGCCATACAAACATATGATGGCGAAAATTGCTAGCATAGCAACTAAAGAAAGAGTTTCAAGAAAATGTGAGGTAACTTTTACACATTGTTTCATTTCTTTACAATACTTTTCTTAATAAAATGTATTTCTGTACCTTCTAACTGATAGGGCAGTCTTCTAAATGTAGAGAGGAGAAAACAAACTATGATGACCTCCATGACAGTGGTCAATGCCAAGAGAACTAGATTGCCATAGGTTGCTGTAAAAAAAAAAAAAAAAAAGAAAGAAGGTCCAATTCACAATCCTTCAAACGGCAAAAGTCAGAAGTGAGGATGTATGTAATGTATTAGTAAACAAACCTACCAACTAGAATCAAGAAAGCATTAATGACCAGGAATGCTATTGCCCCAGCTGCAAATCCGTTTGCTGACTCTGTGGATATTTGCAAGCGATGTCCTGCAGGAAAAAATATGAATCTTAGAATTCTACCCAAATTTTTAACCAAGTATTTTTTTTAATCTTACATTTTCATACCTGCAAACCTAAACCAGCTCCAAGTTGCCCAAATAGCCACATAGAACGAGGGAATGACAGAGCCAAATCTCTGGCCACCTAGTACTTGTAGTCGACTGACGTAGGCCTGGATAATAGCTCCTGGGATGAGTACCCAGGGAACAGTTAGGTCGAAAAACGCCAGGCCGGACTGACTGCTGTGAATGGCTGAGAGTGCGGCCACTCCATTGCAAAGGTAGAATAAAGCATCGGGGAGCTGTGCACCTTTATCTTTAGGCTCATCCAGTTTAGATCTCTTAAGGTAACTGAGATATTTCTGCAGGGATTCAGTGGAGACAGGCTGGGGTCCAACTGGAATCAAGGACTTCTCAGCAATAGTGTTGATGAGGCGTGCAAAAGTGCCATAGAAGGATAAGAGAGTGAAGAGGGAGCAGGTCACTCCAAAAAAGATGTAGTACCTGTCGATGGGAATCTGGGAGATGGTTGATATGGTCACCAGGACAAAAAATGAATTGTGAACTAGCTCAAGAGTGTCTTTGTTTAGACTTGCAACGCAGAAAACCAAAGCAGCAGACAGGAAGAACCAGTTGCCAACCATGGCATGCCTTACTTCACCAGCTTCAGTCCGGCCAATGGTTTCTGTAACCACATACTCTTCCCAGGTCTTCACCAACCAAAACACGCAGTGCAGGCCAAACTTGGTTGCATGGTAGCAGTCTTGACGCAGATATGCGTAATAGCTTGATAGAAGCTGAGCAGCAGAATTAATGCTTATCCAGATGGCAGCTACTGGGATCGACGGGAAGTAGCCAAAGGCGTAGAATGCGAATATAAATGGTGAGACTGTGTCGCAGAAGAATCCCAAGGCCATAGGTTCGGCATATTTTGTGTTCTTCTTCTTCTCTTGGCCCAAGCTTTGGGAGCTGCTAGCATTGGTGGTTCCTAGGAGCAGCACATTAAAGAGAGGGTTTCCAAAACCCTTCAGCACGTAGCGTTGGGCCAATCCCTTGATTAGCAGTGCTGATGAGCCATATATGGCAAAGAGCAGGATTAGGAGCTCCAGAATCCCAGAGACCACTAAAGCCCACCCTGCTACCAGACCAACAGCCTCAAATATCAGTGTGAGGGTGATGGCCCCGAACACAAAGGGCATGATGTAGTTTACTGTTGCTGAACAGAAGGCCAGTAGAAAGGAAAGCAGGATGTAAGGTACCAGCCCAGCTATGGCAGACTTCTTGATGTACATTGGAATGTCAGTGTTATTGACACTAGTGTTTGTGAGCAGATTTTGAAATGTGCTGTTTATCATTGTTGATTCATTAGGACTTGGTTGGTTTGCACCTAGAAAAATTCTTGTGGCCCCATAGCTCCCCCACAGAGCTGCGTATCCTACAAATGACGTTCCACTCAGATGGTCATATTTTCGGAAAGACAGCAAACCTGCCACAAGCTGACACACTCCACCAATCAGAATGAGATGAACACCTGTATAAATTGACATGAAAGGGATGCATGATGTTCAAGGAAGTAAGCTGTCTGGTGTATTGCACAAACTAAAATGCAAAAATGCATTATTTTCTGCTATTAGCATATAAATGTATAATTCTTACAAGTTGTTTGTTCAATTAAAATGACAAAACAATGACCTGCTAATATGTTCTCCACTCCCTCTGCAGGAATGCCAGTCCTGGCCCCATGGAAGTTCTGCAGTAGGACCAGGAAAGCACTGATGCCATTGGCAAGGAGCCCAAGCACTCCTGGCTCGCCATAAAAACTTGCCGGAAAGTCACTCGCCGATGCCATGAACTTCCCCTTAAGTGTAGCTTTTGCTGATAGAATTAAGTTGGATAATATATAAATATGATCATAAAAAATACAAATTCTAACATTTGTGGCAAAATTATATTTTGATCAGTCAAACATTGAAACATTAATAATTAATTCCCAGTGTGCTTAAATATTTTTTCCTGATTTTATCAGCCCAAATTGATTGACATTATGAACATATCCAGGTTAATAAAAGTTACTTATAACTGACTGATATAAGCCATTTAATCAGCATGCTAAAATGTACTTTCTGTATTCTGTACTTTTAGTGGTGGGACATATATAACATGTCTACAAACATGTCTACAAATAAATTTAGTATATGTGATATAAAAGATTATTAAAAACCTTCATGAAATGAAACCTGTCAAAGCCTCGTTAAGATGTGCCAAAAGATTTATCTCTTGAGTGAGCACTAAACAGCCTATTTATGGGTGTGTTTAGTTTCATATTCTCCCTCCCCTCCGTAAGTAAGCAACACAGGTGTCTATTCAGCAAACTGCTGAGTAGGAAGCAAAAGCTTGTCACATAGTGGATGGCTTTAAAACTAAAACTGCCTCTCTGCCACAGATGTGACTGTTGGCTGAAGATTTATAGAATTACAGTCTAGGTGACGGTACAGTTTCATCTCTAACAGCCAGCAGACAGGTGTCATCATACACAGCTGTCTGTGGACAATGCTTGAGGATAAACTCACAGTAAGTTTGAACAGACTTTTATTTCAACATATTTTTAACATAGTAACGTAATCATAACTGAGTGAGCAATGAAATGTTAACGTTATTGTGTATATTTTCAATATTATATGTTCCCACAAAGATAGTAATACCAAAAGTTTTTGACCTTGTGAGGATTTTTTTTTTTTTTTTTTTGTCCCCATGAGGAAAACAATATAAATCATAATAAATGTTTTTGTGAAAATGTAAAAATGCTGAACATTTTCTGTAATTGGGTAGGTTTATGGGATAGAATATACAGTTTGTACAGTATAAAAATCATTATGTTTATGGAACATGCCTATACGCGCATACACACTCTAAATAAATAGACACAACTACATTAACATTAAAAAAAAAGACATAAGAAACTTACCTAATGAGAATCCTTGATCTGTAATGAAGTATTGAGATGCTTGTGAAGAAAGCTTTAAGTTTATAGAAACATCCTCATGGAAGCTGGGAGGAGTTACAGTGATGTCAACCAACCCTTGGTCTTACAAATGATGACATCATTGACCCTTTTCACGAGACAGTTTGTTTCCTGCTGCGAAATCCCACCTTATGAACCTAAAAATAAACAAAACTTGGGAATTCCAGCCCTTCCTCAGTTCTTCAGTGGGTGTGTCATCATCTTTTGTGGTCCAGTACTGTATAAAAAAGGAGATGTGGACACACCTGACTCTAGCACATCATCATCATCGACCTTCAATCAGTCCTTCTCGACACTGAGATAGGGAAAAGGACACAGTCTTTCTTCAACTTCGAATCAACAAACAGAGATATCAAGCCTCTTCGTATCCAGATTCTGAACATAAACTGACAACATGCTTTCAGTTGCACAGGTAGAGACAATTTTGTGCTATCATGTTGTCATAGATGTGTAATTTCTAGATTTATGTGTGATTTATAAAGAAAAAAAATAAAGTGTAAGTTTTATAAATTACGAGATTTTTTTATGAAGTGTCTTATTGAAGCCAAACTGTTTAGAATTAGAGTTTAATAGGGTTTTTTATGTTTCATATAAAAAAAACTTTCAGAAAATATTACTAAATAAAGAATGTTTTTATATTGTATTTGACTAGGCTTTTTAGCAGTGCTTTTAAGGTACACTTAAAAGAGAACAAAACATACACTATACACTAACTAAATATACTGTATGTACATACTATAGAGCTGAGACACTCAAATATAATTGTTTGTACAGAGATCTACCAGATGCCTGTCTGCTTTTTCTGCTGCTCGAGGACTCCACAAGTCTGCACTAGATGGTGAGCAAGCTCTACTTGTCACAGCCTTATTTTCAGCAAACTGCTGTTTGTTAACTCATGGCAGAAAAGAAAAGTGAAAGTCTGGACTTTTATTTAGGGTCTGGAATTTAGATAAACATTTATATAGACTGAATCGGCTAATCTAGGATAGTCATTGGCACTCAGGATGAGTGCTATCCAGCAAAGGAAATTGTTTCAGTGTTCATTTACACTGTCTCTTGTCTGTTTTTAGTGGCAGAGCGTCCTGCCCCTGAGGAAACAGTGACCAGCAGCTTTGGCAGGTTTATTCAGAGCGTACAACCAAGGCATCTGTCACCAACCGTGCTGCAGCGCAGCAAACGCATGATTCTGGACAGCATCGGCGTTGGGCTTTTGGGAAGCAACACTGAGGTGTTTGAACTGGCCCTTCAGCACTGCCAGGTAGGGCACAATGCCAATAGTAAATACTAACCTTTAGAGAAAACAACATGTTTTTCAATCATTGAGAGAACAGCATTTTTCAGTAGAATTGAGTGATGCCAAGACTTTACAGAGTGCAATTCTTCCCTGGACATGGTTTATCAATGGTGTACAGAAAGTGATGTCGGACACTTCTTATTTGTTTGTTGATGTGTGAATGAGTTGGATCTAATGACCATTCATTTATCCTCCTCCCCAAGCACATGTATGCTTCTGATGACGTCAGCTTCGTCTATGGGCGCCAAGGAGTGAAGCTTTCTCCAACTCTTTCAGCTTTTGTCAATGGAGTTGCAGTAAGTATAATAAAGTGCATTGTGATGTCATTGCAGTTCTTAGTTTATCTTACACTGGAAGAGTGATTCAACATCCTAGACACATTCTCAGTGTTTCTCCAGAAAGTCCTGTTCTGCAGATCCTGAAATTAGTATCCGGCCAGACAGTCAATTAAGCATGAAATTATAAACTTGTTTTGTAACATTCATCATCATTCCAAATGTGGAAATGAGGGAAAAAAACTCTAGTTATGTAAAGTCTAGTAAACTAATTATGTAAACCCTCTAAATAAAGTGTGTTTAACCTCTAATACTTCAGGAAGTGTCAGATTATAGAAACTAGACAGACCGGGTTATTGGGTCTTGCTCATACTATCGGTAGTCATGCACAGCTTTTTCCTTTTCCCTGTGGCATTTTGGCTACGCTAGTGAAGCTATCTGAAGGCTATGACATGGTCTTCTGAGACTATGTGCGGTGAGATTTAGAAACACAAACCATCATCCCAGGACAGCCACAATAAAGAGATACTCTAGTCTTTACTCTAGACATTGATTGACATTTTGGTTTTCCACAGGCTCATTCAATGGACTTTGACGACACTTGGCACCCTGCAACCCACCCCTCTGGAGCGGTTCTGCCTGCACTCCTGGCTATAAGTGACATGTTGCAAAAGAACAGCAAACCAAGTGGGCTCGACCTTCTAATTGCCTTCAATGTGGGCATCGAAGTACAGGGTCGACTGATGAGATTCTCCAGGGAGGCTCACAACATCCCTAAGAGGTTAGAGTCAATTTCTTTGTCTCATTCTCAACTAAAGTGACTGAGAAGCGATAACTATATTTCTAAGTACAGCACAGCCTGAATATGGCAGTATAACAGCATGGGTATTGTCTGAGGTCATAGACAAACAGAGAGCTAGGTGGGTAAGAACACTGCAGATTCCATGTGAAAGGTTGTCAAGGCTCCTTCAGACAGGTGTTTATGCAGAGCAGTTCTGTTTGTGCTCCGAGAATATAGTTAAACACTTATAATTTGTTATTTCCTGAGTACTCTGAAAACAGAATCCAGCTGTGTTCTAGAATAATGTCTGGTAGCTATAAAGTGTAAACAAAAAAATATTGTGATTTATTGAGTACAAGATAATTTTATTGGAGCTAGCAAAGGATATTAATTTTACTGCTACTATTTCAGACATTTAGGGGATTTTACCATGGCAAACAATAGAAAAGAACAGAGTCATATTTAGAGGCCAGGGTGGGCTTGGGATTGGATTTACAGTTGTGGAGAGCTTTGCACAGGCAAGCACCACTTATATTCTGATCAGCTGATCAACATTTAGACAGTTTTGTGGCTCTGTATTGTCTTGAGAATGGCCAAGCTTGTAAAATAACGACTTTCTCTGTCTTCTCTGCTAGGTTTCATCCTCCCAGTGTGGTGGGAACTCTGGGTAGTGCTGCTGCCTGTGCTCGCCTCCTCTCTCTGGACCTCAATCAGTGCAGTAATGCCCTGGCCATCGCTGCATCTTTGGCAGGTGCGCCAATGGCTAACGCCGCCACACAATCCAAACCTCTTCACATCGGAAACGCCTCGCGCCTCGGGCTCGAAGCAGCCCTGCTGGCATCTCGTGGGTTGGAAGCAAGTCCTCTGGTCCTGGATGCAGTGCCTGGCGTAGCTGGCTTCAGCGCTTTCTATGAAGACTACGCCCCGCACCCCATCCCGTCCCCCGAGAGGGATGAGCACAGCTTCCTCTTAGAGAAACAAGACATTGCTTTCAAGCGCTTTCCCGCACACCTGGGGATGCACTGGATCGCTGATGCTGCCGCTGTTGTGCACAAGACCCTGGTTGGCTTGAGAGGAGGCAGCGTTTCTCCAAACCTGGTGCAGGATATCCTGCTTAGGGTGCCGCTCTCCAAGTACATCAACCGTCCATTCCCGGAGACAGAGCACCAGGCGCGACACTCCTTCCAGTTTAATGCCTGCACTGCCCTGTTGGATGGAGAAGTCACAGTTCAGTCCTTCCACCCAGAAGCCATCCAACGGCCCGAACTTCATGCGCTCCTCTCCCGCGTCCGTTTGGAGCACCCCCACGACAACCCGGCCAATTTCAACATAATGTACGGTGAGGTGGAGGTTACCTTGGTAAGTGGAGATGTCCTAAAAGGGCGATGTGACACCTTCTACGGCCATTGGAGGAACCCACTTAGCCAAGAAAGCCTGCACAATAAGTTCTGTAACAATGCAGGCACGGTTCTGTCCAATGAGAGGGTGGAGAGGCTGATCGAAGCTGTCGAAGGCCTGGAGCATCTAGATGACTGTAAACCACTGCTAACTCAACTGCAGTAAACAGCTTGGTGCTTTTATTACGAAATGACACCAATAGTGTAATATGAATAAAGAATTTTTACTTGTATTTATTTAATAGAAGTACTACTCAAACATGTTACACTCTTTCTTGATGTACATACTGTAGACTAACAATACAAACCTTCTTATTTTCCTGCTGTGGATGTCTGTTTTCATGTTTTTACAATATTTATTTACACTATTTCACAAAATGACAAAAGTTGAATATATGTTTGTAAATATAATTTCAAAAGCGCTTTTTATTTATCATATAATAGAATCTTCTTGATGACTTCTGCTTTATGTAAAATCTTGTTTTTGAATGAAACTCAATAAACTTAAAAATGTATTACTATACATGATTTCTTGTCCACCGTACATTTTGTCATATAAACACACATAAAATTGAAATAGTCTGGGAGTCTACATTACTGTATGTTTATGGTATATGTAGTGGGGCTGCAAAATGTTATACCTCAACGGGATGAATTACAACAATCAAACATGTTTGGCTGCAAACTGAAAGTAGGTATTGGCACGACTTCAGGTCTTTGTTATTTCTGGCAAGTCCAAACCAGATAGACCGCTAGTTGGATATTGTCCATCTGAGATCATGCAGGTTTAAGCTATTGCTAGATTTCTTCTACTTATATTGAAATATGATTTAGGGCAAAATGTTACAGGATTGAAGGTTAAAAATACATGATGATTTTTGAATATCACAGCGTAATGGTATTGAACAGAAATGCAGAGACAAATTTTGCATTTTCCCAGAAATATTAAAGGTTTTTCCAGTAAAAGTAAAAATGTAGGTCTATGGGGCCCATCAAAATGTAATGATTTGAGACATAGTAGGAGCTTGTATGGCAATGAAACATAACTTTTTAAAAATAAAATGAATTTGCATTACACACTAATATGAGGTAAATATAATCAAATCATTATTCCTGTTTTATGTTTTTTACATATATGTTATTTTAATTTAACTATGGATATTTCATACATGGTATAAACTTATATCTTCATATACCCTGAGGATGTATATATGTGATAATAATATATTGCCTTATATGTAATGACAACACCACTTGCGATATAGTGACATTGACATTACAAACCCCATTTCCAGAGAAGTTGGGACATTTTGTAAAATGAAATAAAAAGGAAATAATGGCCTGGTTGTTGTTGGACAGGAGAAATCACATTTTTGCGCTCCGACGTCTTATCTGCATGTCAACTACACAGCCGGCTTTTACAGTTCTGTATTTTAATATTGTGCATATCACCTGGGCATTAGACAATAGATATATCATGCTTATTTAAATGATGTATACAGTTGTACATAATAATAGGCTACATAATGTTCCATTTGAACTAAGATTACAATTTTAAAACATAATTTAAACATAATTTTTTCAATTTACAGGTTTCAATATTCATACTATGTTTACATATGACTCAGTAAAGGCCTGACATTCGGTTCTATTTATTTAATGAATCATAATGCGATCGTATTATTAAACGCGCTATTATTATGTTTGAGACATCAACCACTGGTCGATGACCATAATGTTTGTATAAACTGTAGGTAACAACTGGTAAAATGTACATTTAGGTCATAAAAACCGTAATATTTTCTTCTCAGCCATGTCAACAAAAAGTGAAATCTCCTCCCATCTGTTGTCTGATTGGCCTTTCGCAAGGATTCCTGGGTAGTTAAAGTGCGTGGAGCCTGCTTCTATGCGGGCTTCGCGGAAGACCTCTTCAAGGGTATAAAGGGGGCGCTGCTGAGCACACTTCAGAGCGGTAAAATGCTGAATGGGATGGCCTACGGACTCGTAGACTCAGCGAGCACGCGCAATTCAAGTCCACGAGACCGAAAGTCCGCATGAAGTGCGTCATTTGGGATAGGGCCAGAGGCATGTTTCCCAGACAGTCCTCATAGTGTCGCCCCTGATCCGGCCCACATCTGCTACATATGGATTCCACACGTACCAGATGTGGGCCGGATCTGGGCCGACACTATGTTGCTGTCTGGGTTACCACTGTCACATTACCTTTTTTTTTTTTCTTTTTTTTTTTTTTACACTTTTTAATTTTGGGGGAATCGAGGATACTAATTATTGCTGTTTTGCTAGTAGAAAGACATATAAAATATGATAAGAAGAAAGATAAAATACATCTGCTCTTCTCCTTTTCATGATGGGCCAAACATTTTCAATAAGAGACAGATCTGGACTGTAGACAGACAGTCAGGCACATCCATTTTATGGTGTAGAGTGTTTAAGAAACCACTCAGTTTTAGCATGTGCAGAATGAGCCTGGCATTGACTTGCTTCTCAGGAAAGATGTCATCTTGATGGCAGTTTTTGTGTCTTTATCATCCAAATATATGCAAAGGTACCTTCACACATTTGCAAGTCACCCATACTGTTTGCAAGGATGATACCATGATAATTGTTTGCCTTTGCACCTGTCGCTGATGAAAATCTGGATAAAAAACAAAGTTTACAGTAATGCATGAATAGAAGAAACTCTGATTAGAGGCTCAGATATCTTAAACACATCTGATTCATTGTTATATCAAGAAGAAGGAAGAGAAAGATTTAACTTTTAAAACCTGGGCTTTACAGGAACTCAGTACCCATTATAGTCTTCTAATCTGTTTTGATCACAAGGGCTTTACTGTCTTTGTCTTATCATGAGGAAATCTTTGAACACTGCTTGGTGCTACTGTAAGTCGAGCAGGTGGACATCAGTATTTTCCATTTATAAAAAAAAAAAAGATAAAAAAAAAAAGCAAATAACAAATTACTATCGATCAAACCTCACATTATAAGACTCTTAAAGAACTGATGGTCCCTTTCGTTTTTGGGACTGAGAACTCATTGTCCATTTTTTCCAAAAACAAGCTGAAACATGACTCATCTGACCACAGCACACATTTCCACTGTGTTTTAGACCATCTGAGATGACCCAGACAGCAACATAGTGTGTGCCGGATCTGGGCGGACACTATGTTGCTGTCTGGGGAGCTCGGCCCCAGAGAACTCGGTGGAATCTGTGTTTTGAACATGCTTTCTTCCAGTTGATTCCAGTTGGTCTCCTGCCTTGCCCTACACAGACTGAGATTTCTCTGGATTCCCTGAATCTTTTCACAATATTATGGTAGATGGTGAAAGATGTAAATTCTTTGCAATCTTGCATTGAGAAATTAGATTTTTTAATTGTTTGACAATTCTCATGAAATTTGGCTCAGATTGGTGAGCCATGACCCATCTTTGCTCGCAAAGACAGAGAAGCTCTTTTACACCCAAACACGATTCCCTCATCTATTACCAATTCACCCTCATTGTGGACTGTTTAAAAAAAAAAAACAGTTTAACTTGGATATCATATAATTGTTTCACTTTTATTTTGAACTTTTTTGGAGTGTGTTGGTGAGTTTGAAGTTCATTGTTGTGGTTAATTCCTTGAAAGGAGTCATGAGCCTTTGAAGAAGCCACTCAATGCCAGGTTGCTCCAGGGATATTGTTCCTGTAATAAATGTACTTTGGACACTATTACAATTGTCCGCTAAATGACTACTTACCAGCAAAGTGGTTCAGGATATAGGTTAACTGATCAAAAGGTGTCTTTCCTGCCAATCAGTGTATTACTGTACCACAGAACGTAGAAGAAACTTCTCGCCCTCAATGACATGTCATGTTGTGAAGACAGAAGAGCTAAAAATAATTTGGAATCTTGCAGAATTTCCAACATTGTTCCTAGTGATTCATGTATTGTACAGTGTTGAACACGCAATAGTGTCCTCCCTAGGGACGTTTTTCCTGTCCCGTGAGATGATCATTTTTCTTTTTGTATGCTTTCATTCAGAAATATAAGATGATTGTTCTCATCTTACACCACAAATGGCATTTGTTTAGTTTCAGCATCTGTGATCAATGCATCATCTATTGTGAGGAGTGTCGTCAATGTCAATTGCTATGGGACAGATACTTCCAGTTAGGAGCTATGAGACACATACAATAGTCTATTGATGTATACAAATCGTTAACTATGAATTGAAAGAAAGATTTTGTATTTTAAAACTTCCTTGAAATGAAACCAAAAAAAAAAAATAGAAAAGAATTTTGGTTTCATTGTGTCATGCGTCACATCGTATCATTGTCTGTTTTACTGATTAATCATCAGGAGACTTTTTCTTACATTCGTAGACAAAACAAAAGATTTGAGGGAAAAACTGTGTTTTGGTCATATACAGACACCTACATATCCAGTAGGTGATTTCCGTATGCTGTCAAAAGTTTGATTAATGATTTACATTTTACTGGACTATTTTTAATATTCGCACAATAACATCACTCGAGAGAAATGACACGGTCAGTAGACATTCCTGAGAATGTCACTGATTCCTTTAAAAAATAAGGAAGCTGGAAGCACTTAATAGATTATCTATAAAAAAATACAGTCTATAAACAAAACGTCAATCCAATGTCAACAGAGAGTGGTTTAAGAGTAGTTACTAAATAAATAACCTTTGGCAAACCTTTTGAAAATAGCTTGATAAATTGAATCGTTAAGATTGAACAAACACAATAAAAGAAGGAAGTTCATTCATTTGTGGGAAGGGAGTCCAACAAACTGAAGCTTTACAGTTTCTTCAAAGCCTGATTGGGCACTGCAGGGGCCTTCGTGACTGCTTTTTATTAAGGGCAAATCGTAAAAACAAATACTGAAAAGATTGCGAATGGGTTTACAGTAATGCATGAATAGAAGAAACTCTGATTAGAGGCTCAGATATCTTAAACACATCTGATTCATTGTTATATCAAGAAGAAGGAAGAGAAAGATTTAACTTTTAAAACCTGGGCTTTACTGTCTTTGTCTTATCATGAGGAAATCTTTGAACACTGCTTGGTGCTACTGTAAGTCGGACAGGTGGACATCAGTATTTTCCATTTATAAAAAAAAAAAAGCAAATAAATTACTATCGATCAAACCTCACATAATAAGACTCTTAAAGAACTGATGGAGTCACTAAGCTGTCAGTTAGATAATAAAACAAGATGAAAAAGTGCAGGGAATATGGAAATGATCAATCAGATTAATTTAACATGAGCAATCCGGATGAGTGTTCAGTTATCATGTGGAATTTCAGTAAATCCATTGAGGATGTAAAAAGGCTGGGGAATTACATATCCATATGGACAGCACTTATTTTCATTACCTTCATTCAAGGTATACATTTTATCATTACGTCTTTAAAACGCCATGGCAAAGTGTTGCCAAAGGAATTATCTGACCTTACTTAAAACAAGAGCATTCAAACCACTGGCCTTAAAAAATCAAAGTAAACTTACTTGGTTCAAGTAAAATGAACTTGGCTTTGGTTGCACATTATCTACGGTGTACTCAAGAAAACTGAGTAATAAAATGCGTCTACATGGACTTATCTTTAGGGTTAGGTTCTGGGTTAGTGTACCAGGTTATTACCAAGTTGTTGTACATTCTATATGTACTTACAGTAATTACACGGAGAACAAGGCAGTAAAATAAAGTGCTACCCTTGGAATTTTCCTCTGTGTGTCCCTTCAAAGAGTGAATTTTAAATAAAGGTCAAATAGAAGCAAATTTAAAAAGAACACATTTTAAAATATTATAACATGTATAGACCCTAAAAGATCAATTCTGACTCTGGGTCAGTGATTGAACACTCTTGATTCAGCTTAATACTTTTGAGTGCACTCTAAAAACTGCTGGGTTGTGTTAACCCAATTTTGGGTCAAATATGGTCTCACCCAACATTGGGTTAAAAATTAAATTTAAAAATGGACAAACCCAGCCGTTGGTTTACATTTTTAATGTAACCAATGCAATTTGTCCATTTTTAAATTGCATTTTTTAACCCAACGTTGGGTGAGACCATATTTGACCCAAAATTGGGTTAACACAACCCAGCAGTTTTTAGAGTGTGTATACACACACAGTGCAACTGCAAGGGCTTATGGGTATTTTCCACAGCCTCAGTATTTTACTTGATCATTTTGAGTTATTAATGGCTAAAGTTAGGGAAGTCCAATTGTGCTCCAGGAGGGCCAGTGTCCTGCAGAGTTCAGCTCCAGCCTGGAACACACTTGCCCAAATGTCTAGTAGATGAGCTTGATTAGCTGGTTCTGGTGTGTTTGATTAGAGTTGGAGATAAACTTTGCAGGAAAGTTCAAGTGGATCTCCGGGAACAGGTCTGGACTCTGGTTAAAAACTTTACTTGATGGATTTTGAAGTCAAAGACATAGCTAAGTGACTCCAATAATCTTATGATTCCAAAACATAATGTGTTGAGTAATTGGTAACACTTTACAATAAGGTTCATTAGTTAACATTTAGTTAACTACCATAGTTAACATGAACTAAGAATGAACAATACTTCAACAGCATTTATTAATCTTAGATCATATTAATTTCAACATTTACTAATACATTATTAAAATCAAAGGTTGTATTTGATAACATAAGTCAATGCACTGTGAACTTACATGAAAAAAACACAAAAACAATGAACAGCTGTATTTTTATTAACTAACATTAACAAAGATTATTAAATACTGTAACAAATATATTGCTCATTGTTAGTTCATGATAGTTAACTAATGTTAACTAATGAACCTTATTGTAAAGTTTTACCGAGTTATTTGTAATCAGAACCACTTCATTGATATGGTTTACAATATAACAGTAACTTAATTTACTCTAGTAAGAATAGCAAAAACGTAAGTTTAATTCATCAAATTAGTTTCATTTGAGCAAGCTGTTGTAAAACCCATGTCCTTTGTGATGGCTCAATGTCAGTGTTATCTTCAGTATGAGGATGATCGGGGACAAACATAAAACAAACAAACGAAAAGTTTCCACTGAAACTGTTCATGTGATGGAACAAGGAAATAGCTTCCTGTCAAGAATTATATATTACATAAGTGGTTTGAGAAAACAATACTTATCACTGACACATCACTGCCCTTCTTGCCCAGCAAAAACGTGAGAAAAGGAAATCAGTCAGTGTGCTCATGAAAATGATTTTATCATTCATGACTGGGACGGAAGAATGAGAAGAGAAATGACCATTCTATGTTTTAGTGTGGGCTTCACAGGACAATTAAAGTTCTGTTTTATGCAACTATACATAATTTACTGTCATTACTACCGTAAATACCTGTAACGTGTAACAAGGACACTGTAAAATAAAGTGTTATAGTGTTATAAATAGCATCATGAGACAACATTCATTTATTTGTGTGTTGTTGTTGTTGTTTTCACATGTTCAGACTGGAGCACCAAAACTAGTATTGTTCTTGTAAACATGATGAGTCTTCTTACTTTTTTTATTTTTAACAGCAAAACTTTGATGCGTGGCTATGTCCACAAACAGCCCAGAAACTGATGAAACTCTTGTAAACAGATATGGTGTGTGTGTAGATGGACAATGCCTTTCTTCTACTTCAGAGGTTCTGCAGAGAGGCTTTCCTTAGTCAAGTCAGCTTCATTTATATAGCACTTTTAACAATGTAGATTGTTCCAAAGCAGCTTTACAGAGATAATAGGAAATTAAAGTAACAGAGATTGTTTGGCTTTACTACTCTAGAATAAAGTTATTGTCCAGCTAAAGTTAGTGTTGATTGATTCACTTCCATCACTTTCAAACCTTGAAATACGTTCCAAGATGCAAGCATTGCAAAAAATAATAATAATAATTATCTCTGTGCAAACTTCAAAAACGCAAACAAACGCTGATGGCGTGCACTTGCGTATTACGTGTTTAGTCTATAGGTATGAGCGTTTGAATATATATGTGCGCAGGCGTGTAGTCCTTCTTTACAAATTGACCTCAACAAATTTTCTTGTCTGGCCTTAAGAAATTATAATGCAGAATAATTTATCGCTTCCGCGTAGCCATGTGAACTGGAATCTGACCTAATCTACACAGCCTAACATTGAATTACTGAACTGACAGAGTGTGTCTGCTTCCCAGACAATGTTAGGAAGACTGTTCCAGAGTTTACGTGCTAAATAGGAGAAGGATCTACCGCCAGCAGTCCATTTTGATATTCTAGGTATTATCAACGGGCCGGAGTTTTGAGATCGCAATAGACGTGAAGGACTATAATGCGTTAAGAGCTCGCTCAAGTACTGAGGTCATGAACGCATGAACTAACATTTCCTCATTTGTCATTGAGAGCATATGTCATAATTTTGACATATATTTAAGGATGGAAGAATGTGGTTTTACAGATGCTAGGAATATGTCTCGGTGTCAAAGAGCACACCCAGGTTCCTAACTGATGACGAAGACTTGACAGAGCAGTTATCAATTGTTAGACAGGTGCGTTCATCAATGGATATTATGTGCGGGGGATTTTTGGTCTAATAAATAGAATCTCTGTTTTTTTCAAAATGAAGTAATAGGAAATTACTAATCATCCAATTGTTTATATCAGCTATGCATTCAGAAAAGTTTCAAATGAAAGGTATCAAAGAGCACACCCAGGTTTGCATCCTTGCATCCCAAAGGTGAATGTGATTGTTCTGTGGAACAATTAAACTCTTATCTCCACGAGAATTCCTTCAGGTTTCATTTACAGAGAATTTCCAATGGTTTCATTTCATACATCATTTTCGTTTGCTAAGTCTGACGTGTCTCCAAACACTCTATCAGATCGTAAAAGCAAATGATAAATGTTGTAAAAATACACGTCCTAATGATCCTAACCTCAGTTGACAGTGATTTGTCTTTTCTAAATTATTAAACTATCGGTGTCCGAGACACCGTGAGCCCTGAGACTATAGTTTACTATAAATGTTCAGCATAAATGTGTGCAACAAACGAACACTGTGATAGTGGGTATTCTCAGGGGGGGTTTTTTGTTTTGTTTTTTTGATGCCACTGATATTTGCTGTTTAGTAAGTTGTAGGGGAGCAAAAAAGTGATGACCTCCATTCTCAAAACCTTGGAGTACAAATGAGTGGTTTTGTTCATGTCCCGAACAGTGAGCCAGATGGTTCAGATGACTGATGTGAACTGGACAGGAACTTCTGAACCGGACTGATGACAGTCCACTGACAACTGACTGGATGCGAAACCAAGAATCATTTAAACGTACATATTTAAATTATTATTTGTGATGAATGTATTTGGCAGAATATCACAAAAATGAATACTTTGCAATTTGGGGTATTTCTTTATTTATTTAGCTGTTACAAGAATCTTAATGGTCCTAAAAGTAGTTTTCTTTATGCAAAAACATAACATAACAAGGACATCATGCTTTGTTATTTGTTGTATTGCCTTTAATATGATAGTAATAACAAAAATCATCATCATCACTAATGTATAGCAATAGACCAATAATATAATGACATATTACCATTTTAAATTAATATTGTTAATATTAAAAGTTTTATCATTATCATTTAAATGAATACTATTTAACATTATCCAAAGAACAGAGGAAGATAGAAAGAGTACTGGTTTACTTCCAGAACCCGACTGTTACAGTACATTATATTGGTTGTTCTTGTAGTCTACTACTGACAACAACTGTGCCAAATGCCGGCATGATGGTTTAGGATTAAGTGATTATAGTCAGAATCTTACAAAACTTAATGGCTTCAAATCATAATTACAATTTAAAATCACGTACAGTGTCTCAGTATGTGAGGATTCGTGCTTGGCCCAAAATGGTTTCATTTTTAGGCTACCACATAAGGAAGTTTTAAAAAGAAGGAAATATTAGTTCAGTTCATGCTATGAAAGCAATTAGCTAAGGTGGTTTCGGCTGAGCAAATATTTCCTTCTTTTTAAAACCTTGATGGGAGTTTTTTATTGCTTTTAAATAGCAATCTATTTACAGAACGATTTCTATTCATCCTTAGGCAATGATACAGTGCCTCCTGTCTATTGTTGGTAATTGGAGACTTCAATCAAGTTGTTGTCAGGGTCACGAAAATAGAGGGAACTGATGGGACCCACAGCGCCAGTCCTGTCAACTGGGCCCTCCTCTATTGTCACTCCACACTCCTGGAAACACAACATCAGAAAATCTATCAGAGAATATATCATTCTATGAAAAACAATCGGCTATACTTCAGTGTTTTGTCCTCTAAAACCAGGGATGAGCACCATTTAGAGATGAATTTAGAAGGCCTTTTAAATTTCAGTTCAATTATTGAAATAGAGTTGAAGTAGGAAACAGAATGCAGAATTAACATTTGAATTAAAGTATGTAAAATTATAGTAGAATTCAATTCTAGCAAGTTTATACTGTATGAGTAGTTTAAGCATGAAAGACTCAAAGATCAGAAACAGTTGGTCGACATTATTAATGTTTCAAATGTCAGTTATAGAAATATGTATTTAAAAATATTACATTTTATTTAATCACTAACATTCACTTTATTGAACAGTTTGTTTTGGCCCTTGAATCTGATTGAGTTCTAAAACAAGAAAAGTTAATTCAGGAAATAAACACTGGTGTGTTGCTCAGAGATTTTGCTTTGGCTTCGTCTGGAAATGTGTTTTGTCCGTAAAAATAGAACGATATTATTAAACTGAATAAGGTTAGAGTAATTTTTTCAATATTGTGTCTAAACTGTAAGTTATTCAGTGGTAACTTCTTGTTTACAGAACTGCTGTATAAAAGCAATATCACACTCACAATCATGTTGTTGTAATAAATCTGACCATGCCTATAATTAGTATTAAAAACAACAGCACTCTGTGGTATTGCTTAATTATGAAGCATGGTGGAAGAACTCCTCATTCTCAGACGTTCTGTGTATGACAAAATTAATGAATATGAATAAAAAGTCCAAATTAATAGTAATTGTTTTATTTATTTAGCAAAACTAGTGTTGGACCAATGATTTTATTAGTCAATTTAATTGCAATGAATACCTTGAGATGGGCAGAGACAGTTGTCAGAGGGGTCTTGGTGATAAGGCACAGGTCAGCAGATCCTGGTGTTGGGCTTTTGGCTTTCGGCTCAAACTCCTTCCCAGCCTGATGCAGGTTGATCTTCTGCTCTCCAAAGCCCAAAGCTTTACGGTCACCCTGGAACACAGACAGTCTTGAAGTGATTGGTGAGAATACTTATACTTTGCTGCCACCATGTGGTATTGTTCGCTGTGTGGTTTTTGGGTGAAGTTCTACCTTAAAAGTGATGACCTCCATTCCCAAAACCTTGGAGTAAAAATGAGTGGTTTTGTTCAGGTCCCGGACAGTGAGCACCAGGTGGTCCAGATGACTGATGTGAACTGGACAGGAACTTCTGAACCGGACTGATGACAGTCCACTGACAACTGACTGGAACATAGAGTTAGAGTATTGAAAATATTATTTGGGATGAATGTATTTGGCAGAATATCACAAAAATGAATACTTTGCAATTTAGATTTTTTATTTATTTAACATTACTGTAACAAGAATCTTAATGGTCCTGAAAGTAGTATACATTTGCTTTATGCAAAAACATAATATATAACAAGGACATCATGGTGGTTATTTGTTGTACTGACTTTATTATGATAGTAAAAATAAAAATAATCATCATCACAAGAGAAAGAGTGCTGTTGTTCTGAACATTCAGTGCGTGCCTTATACAGCGAGCACGACAAGTGTGCTAAAGTCACCATGAAATTAAAATCTTATTTTTTACAGAATGTTGCAGTGTTTATTATGAATGATTTATCATCCGTCCACATTATTATTATTATACATTTATATTCCCTCATAATATGTAATCAAAAATGTTAACCTCCCCTCTATGGGATTACAAATTTAAGAGTCTGTTTAAAATTTGCTGATCTTACATCCTGACATAACATCACATGAAAAACTAAGGTAAACTACAATGCATTGGGCATTCAAGGTGAACACGATGGCATCAGTTTACCGATTAGATTTCACGAGTTCACACTTACATGTAATCAGATAGAGTAAAGATTATGTGTATTTGGCGTGCTGTCCGAGGGGAGGGCTCTTTTTTCACACACACACAAAAAAAAAAATACAATAAAAATACATTGTATGCCTGCCTTAGTTGGACTTGATGACTGCATCAACCAACAGCACGTTCTCAATAAAGAATCCAGCTGAAGATACATCAGAGTCTCCTGGTCTTTGCTTCTGAGTTTCCTACACCTCTCCCTCGAAACAGCTGCTGTTCTCTTCATGACACACACCGATGATCCAAAACATCATGACCACCTTCCTAATATGCTGTTGGTCCTTCGAGTGCTGCCAAAACAGCACAGACCCGCAGATGCCTGGACTCTACAAGACCCCAGAAGGTGTCTTGTAGTTTCTGGCACCAAGACGTTTGCAGCAGATCCTTCAAGTCCTGTAAGTTGCGAGGTGGAGCCGTGGATCGAACTTGTTGGTCCAGCACATCCCACTGACGCTCAACTGGACTGAGATCTGGGCAATTTGGAGGCCAGGGCAACACCTAGAACTCATCATCATGTTCCTAAAATCATTCCTGATCAATGTGTGCAGTGTGTTAGGGTGCATTATCCTGCAGACTTCCACCAGGCAACACATTGTCATGAAGGGTGTACCTGGTCTGCATCAATGTTTAGGTAGTCGGCGCGTGTCAAATTTACATCCACATGAATGGCCGGACCCAGGGTTTCCCAGCAGAACATTGTCCAGAGCATCACAATCTCTCCACCCGAATCCTGGCGCCATCCCTTCCCCAGGTAAACGACGCACTTGTACACGGCCGTCCACGTGATGTGAAAGAAACGGGACTCGTGACCTTCTTACACTTCTCCAAAGTCCAGTTCTGACACTCGCGTGCCCATTGTAGGAGCTTTCGACAGTGGACAGGGGTCATCATAGGCACTTCGATTTTTCCCTTAGTCGGATAAGGGAAAACGAAGCCCCATACGTAACAGAGTACAATGCCATAAGTCAAAGTTGCTCCGATATTTATTCCTGGCCATTTACAGCAGCACAAGTCAGATTTGTGGATTGATACTATTCAGAATATTTCATCCAGTTCCTTCCGCTTGAATATCGAGATACATCATGCCGGCATTTGGCACAGTTGTTGTCTGTAGTAGACTAGGCTACAAGAACAACCATTATAATGTAACAGTCGGGTTCTGGAAGTAAAAATCCCATTTATTTTCTCCATAGGGGAATTGATTTTTAACAGCCCCCCTGCGATGATCAGACCCCCCTACCCCGGAACGGGATTTAAACTGGAAAGCAATTTAAACCAAGGGGGACACACCCCTGAAAGAGATTTCAACCACAAGTCCCCTGAGAATTATAAAGGCCCTCCAAGTCATGTGTCCTGCTGCCAGGACTGACTTTTAATGCTAACTTGTAAGCCTGTAAAGTAGAGTTTCTCAACAGGGCGTTCGGAGAACATCGGGGGGGCACTGGAAGCAATATCTTCGAAAGGGGGGCGTTGATGTGTTCTTGGGGGGGGGGGATTTGTTTAAGAAGCGAATATGCCAAAAATTTATGAGATGAAACTTGTAACTACTTGCCATAGGCGTAGCCACCTAAAAATAGAGGCAGAATTATTTTTTTTAAGACATAATAGAAAAAAAAAAAGTTGAGGAGAAATGGAAACAAATGAGCACAACTCACACAAAGAAACTCAGTGAACATAAGGCGGTAAAAATTAATGTGGAGTTTTTATATTTATAACATAATACAGTTATAAGCAACATCACATGATCAAGGCTGCTGAATACCATGACGATTGAAAATGTGACTGATTTCATATGACAGTTCAATAAACAAGTAATTAATATTAAGTCACTTACATTTTAGACACAATATTGACTGTTTTTGTTCCATTTCAGCAACGAAAATAGTTTCAAACAAAGATCACAGCAGAACCATAATGCAACTCACTGGAACACAACCGTGTTTTCAACGATTCAGCGTTTTGAACGAACCGTTTGAACGAATCGTTTGAATAAATGGCTCAATGACTCATTCATTAAGATGGTCACCTGCAGCCACCCACTGGTGGTTTAGTTTCGTGTTTAAAAGTATAATTCTTTCCAATATTTCATATTTGTATATTCAAAAAATATTTAAAACAATCGCATAACAGTATTTAATGCAGTTATAATTTTTCAGGGTAAATTATTTAATTTGATTGGTAACAGCCACATAATGTCTTATTATTCTAATTTAATTTATTGATCAAATTTAAGAATTTAAAATGGATGAAGCATATATTTAAAACGGTTAGGGAAAATGCTCTTTATAATGGTTAAAATATCATAAATATGCAGATTTAAATATGTCAAAGCTGACTGAACACTGATGAGAATATTGCTTCAGAATAAATTCTATATTTTTTTCTGGACAAGTGAATGACCGATTTACTTGTTCGAAGGACAAGCACATGAAAAGGCTTAATGTCGAGCTCTGAGTTATATTTTATATAGTAGGCTATTATGGTTATGTGGCGAGCCTGAGTATAGTTTTACACATCAGCCCAGTGTATTCTGTAAAGTTAGTGATACGCAGAGTCAGTTTTTTTAAAAAATATATTATATTTTAAAATTGATGTTTCCCGTTACTCCAGTCTTCAGTGTCACATGGTCCTTCAGAACTTAAGCTAAAATGCTGCTCAAGAAACATCTATCTGAAAAAGGTTGTGCTGCTTATTGAAATGAGGAATGTGGAAGTATTTTTTTTTTTTTTATCAGGATGTTTTGATGAATGAAGATTGCAATTGAATTTGAAATCGAAAATGGAAATGTGAATTGTTCCATTTTTTGCACATTTACAGAGCAGGACCGAGAGCATACCAATATCATAAGTCAAAAAAAGCAAGATTTGAAATGGAATGGACTTGTGACTTAAAGATGTAAATCAGCATGGGGATTCAACATATTTTTCAAAAACAGGATATCTTCTAAAACTAAGCGATAACACTCCATATATGTATGTAACCTTGAATGTGTAAGCATACTTGGCAATATATAAAGCTCTTTCTGATTCTGAATAACATTTTTTTTTTTTTTTTTTTTTTTTCCAAATTCAGATTAAATAGCCTATTCGATTCGAGATGATTCACAATAAAATTTTCGATTTGATAAAAAAAAATCCGATTTACAACTTGTCTTAATTTTGAGTCTGTGAAGATGAAAAACAAACAATAATTTTATATGGCAAGGTGTACCATTGCCCAAATAAAATTTTCCAGGAAGTGAAATTAAACCAAGGTTTAACTCATGAATATTAATAAAACACACAAGTCTTTTAGTAACCTTCATACAGTGAAGGTTAGCCTACTAAAAGGTTACTCGAAATGTATTTAATATTCATGACTGAGACAAGACTTTCACATAAAGTCAAGAAATGTCTAACCAACGTCAGCCTTTGAGCCAATCAGTAGAACCATCCCTTTGAGACGTCACACTCCGTAATGAATATGTATGAGCCAAGCCTTTATAATAGTATACAGGATTCAAATTCACTTCCAGAAAACTCAAAATTTTTACTGTAATAAAATATTATGAATCAGTAAGTAAGTAGGCAATAGCTTAGTCTCTTGTAATTTAATTAAATTGTTTCCATGCGCTACTTTCCATTCCAGCTTTCTAAAAGAAACTAGGAAGTAATTATCAAACTAAAAAGAGAGATGTTGTTACCTTGCCGTGAGTCGAGTAAGAACGCAGAAAAGTACCGCAAACGCGTAGAGCCATTTTAGCAGTGGAAAGTCAAATGAGACTGACGATATCACCTGTCCTAACCTGTCCGGAATAACAAAATCATAGAAGCAAGTCCAACTGGAGAACGAGAAGCGTCAGACACCCTGCCGTAATCACTCTATTACACACGCCAACGATGCAACATGTAGCTATATCATATGAATAAAATAAACAATGCGGCCCAGAATATGTCTAAATAATAGTTACATATATTTGAACGATGTATTTTCAATTCAAAATCTGTTCAAGTTTCTCAGTGTCATTACTGTAGGTTCTCATCCTGCTACTGAAGTAGTGCACGTTGTCCTATGGTATCTATTACTTTTCTCAGCGCTGCTCAGGAAGGGCCAATCTCTTGTGGTTCCCAAACCAGGAATAGACACGTTTGCCCTGTCCAATGGATGTAAAAGAGCACCCTTCACAACTACAAATAATATTTTCTAATCACACTATTTTTAGATTTTTATTTATTATTTCTGAAAACTCTAGTCCCAAACCGTAGTCTTAATTTGTAACAGGCTGTTGAAATAACTAATTTATCATAAAATACCAATTTACATGATCTAGACACAAGACATCGGTTAGTTTCTTTGAATCAAAGCAAATCTAATTGCAAAATAGAAAAATACCATAATCTTCAATAGCAGTTCATCGTCTGGTTTACTGGGGGAAAAAAGACTTGACAATTGTTCTGCTATATTTCCATGAAGACTGTCTTGTGGATTTGGCACACATAGAGCAATGTCAAATCTGAAAACAGGGTCTGGAAAAGTAGTACATGGGACCACATATATCATCTGATGAATAAAATATCACATCAATAGATCCACAGTATTTCATTGAACATGGAACAGTGATCGTGTTTCCATAAAATTATACATTAAGAGTAATGCAACAGTTACTGCTTTAATTATCATTATCAGTCACTTCATTAGTATAATTTGGCGCAGTTGTATCAGATATGACTATACTGGAAGGACAATGTGCATCTCAGATGTAATGTGTGAATTGCGTTTTTGAAATGGTAATATTGTGATGTTTTGTTGTGTCTGTTTGAAAAGGTCAAAAAATGCAGTCGTCATATTAATTTAGCAAAAATAATTAACATAGTTTAAAAAAATAAAATAAAAAGCAGTCTCGTTGCTGTACACTTTTTATTGTAATATACAAATAACATTATGGCTTGATGAAGCCAGGACAAACCGATCATTATGTTGTAGCAGAAAGTGTGCAACATCTGTGCAGTAAGCACTGGTGTGGTTACAAGCAAATGTCACCTAAATAAACCAAATTGAACTCAAAATAATATCGAACATTTCTGGAATATCATAATTATTCATTAAAATACAAACCAGAACATGAAAACTTATCCAGAATATATACGTATGTGTGTGTGTGTGTATATATATTTATTTATTTTCACAGCATCACGTTTTTGAGATGTTCAAGGGAAAGTATTGCTAAATTCGATTCCTTGATAGCAGGGCTGTATGATTCACTTTACGTTTCTTTATTCCACAGCAGCACTTAACATGATGGGACACTGGTGAGGCCACAGAGATATGGTCAGGTGAGGAAATCATTTTATTCATTTCAAACACAGCAAACTGGAAGCTAGTCAAAATATTGACTCAAAATATAACCTATAAATATGCTGACAAAATTAAGAAATTCTATTGAGTAACTCGCTCTTATAATACATGACCTCGGAACTGAATGCATTTTAACAATGGTTGGCTTGCTTACAATACATGAAATGTTGATGTAACTCATGGTTGAGAACATTTTGCTTGAGGTTGTTCTTCCAAGTCAAAACAGAAACAAAGGAAACAGATTTCATCTATTGTTTCTAAATAACACTGCATTTTTTACTCGCATGGGAATAAAGAACCCTTAGCTCCCATATGAACCAACCATTACATAATGAGAAAAATAATTTCCTCCTCAGAGTAAGATAAATGGTGCTATTCTCAATGTACAGAACTGTTAGAAAAACTTCCATTTAAGTCTTCATTTTAAATGTTAATATTTACAGACTACAACATACAAGTCAATTTGTCAAAACTTCCTTTACATTTTCCTTATTAGCATTGCACAACATTGCCTATATGCAGCCAAGTTTATTTCTTAAGATATATGAAACATGTTTGAGTCAGCTAACTGATGCATTATTGTCATTTGGGAAGACAGGCGGAAATACAACCTGAAACAACATAGCATATTTACAGCCTTTTTTGTTTGTTTAAAAAAAAGAAAAGAAAAGTGTCTGAGCATATAGTTTTCAAAACCAGTATTGCAGAACACTTTCAAATGCCAAATCAAAATCTATTCTATACAGGATGACAAATTCATTAAGAACTACTCCATGAATTTCCTACTATTTATCTGCATTTAATCATTTATGATAATGGTGCAATTGGTACAACACATACTATGCTTTCATACCAACACGCAACCAACTCTGTATGAAACCAAAATAAGTTCAGATGCAGCACAGTGTGACAGTTCAATGTATTTTTTCAATTGAAATGTATTTGAGGATGATGAGCAGAATGCACCATTCTGATCCTTAATGCAATTCCCGATGCTCTACAATATTATCAAATCATTAACTTTTATTAAAACACAATCTTTGTAATGATGTGATAATACTTGCTTAAAATACAACTCAAATCTCTCTTTTTAGTACAAAAGTATATGTACCACTCAAAGGTATTTCTACATTGCCCCTCATCCTATGATTTTGTCAAATGTTGCTCTTCAATTTATGTAAAAGATGAGGGATTGCAGCACGGTCTTGATCGGTTGTGTCTTGCACCAATATTTATTGTAAGATGGGTCAAAATACACTGATGTATAGTTTGTGGGGGAAGATCTTGGCACCAGCAAATCTGATAAAACTTAATGACTTCATATAGGATGTATGGAAAAATCTCAGTAAGAGTCCTCATATGACTAAGTAATAAATGTAAAAGGAAGAGAGGAAAAGAGACATGAAACCTGTCGAGAGTGCCACAAAACCAATTCTGGCTAGACAACACTCTCACGGTTGGTGGAAACAAGAACCGCTCTACGACAAATAGGGCAGGTTGAGTTCTCTGAAAGCCAGCGGTCGATACAGTGCACATGGTACTCGTGAGAGCAGGGCAGCTTTCGCAATTTGTTGCCTTCAGCATACTCTGTAATGCAGACACTGCAGGTTTTGAGTGCATCGCTTTCACCAAAGTTTCGCATTGATAGGTTGTCAATCTGCTCTTTGGTGAGACCTCTGGGTTGGTCGTCATCTTCCTCGTTGAGCAAGAAGAAGTGCGCAAGTCGCAGAAAGGGCAGAGATCCAGTTTCATCCAGGCTGATGGGAGCCCGTTGTCTGCCTCGGTTCTCCCGAGGACCAGCAGCACCGGGAAGTCCACCTTCCACTTCCCTTTCCTCTGTCCGTGCCTCTAAACCACCCTGGTTCGAGACTCCATGCCCAGGAAGATGGGAATCCGCTTCACTTGCAGCAGTTTCAGTAGAAGCATCAGGGTTACCCAGTGCATCAGTAAGGTCTGCTGGTGGGCTGTCTTCACGGTTCGAGTCTGGATAGTCCGAGTCCATAAAGTAGCTAAGTTCACCGAAGCCAGTCATGATTTGACGAATCATAGACTGCAGAGCCAAAGAAGTGGCTTCACCAAGTCCAGCATCTGAGATCCTCCGAATGGGAATGCGGATAGTGCTGACGTATGTTCTCACTCCAGCCCGCTCAGAACGGGAGAAAGTCCGACGGAAACCCCCGCGCTCAGTCTCATATAATAAAGTGTTATTGGAGGTCTGAGAACGAGACCTTGTACGGTTAGCAATGCTGTCTCTCTGGCGGTACTCTCCGGGACGCACCCTACGTACCTGCAAATCCAGCATTATGGTTGGAGGACGACGACCTGAGGCTCCTGCTTCCCCAGCATTTGTCTCTCTTTCCTGTGGTGTTCCAGGTAACTCAGGTGCTGCTCCCAATTCTTGAGTTTCCATATCCACGGTGCTCTGCCTAGACAAAAACAATTGCCGAGTCCTTGAGCTTCCCTCTACCTGGGGCTCAGGAAGGATCTCAGGGTGGCGAGAAGGTATGCCATGCTGAGTAGGCGGAAGCCCATCCAATCTTTCAAGGTTGAGCGGTGAACGTCCTCTTGCAGTACGAGCCCTTGTCCGTCGCTGCTCTGGGCTTCTACTGCGAGCCCTTATTTGACCCCTACGTGGTTGCTCCACTGTAGGCAAGGTTGGGGGAGCCAAGGTTGGAGGAGCCAAGGTTGGGGGAGCCAAGGTTGGAGGAGCCAAGGTTGGGGGAGCCAAGGTTGGGGGAGCCAAGGTTGGGGGAGCCAAGGTTGGGGGAGCCAAGGTTGGGGGAGCCAAGGTTGGGGGAGCCAAGGTTGGGGGAGCCAAGGTTGGAGGAGCCAAGGTTGGGGGAGCTAAAGTTGGAGGAGCCAAGGTTGGGAGAGCTAAAGTTGGAGGAGCCAAGGTTGGAAGAGCCACGGTTGGAGGAGCTAAGGTTGGGGGAGCTAAAGTTGGGGGAGCCAAAGTTGGGGAAGCCAAGGTTGGGGGAGCCAAGGTTGGGGGAACTAAGGTTGGGGGAACTAAGGTTGGGGGAACTAAGGTTGGGGGAGCCAAGGTTGGGGGAGCCAAGGTTGGGGGAGCCAAGGTTGGGGGAACTAT
This sequence comes from Vimba vimba, assembly GCA_022828995.1. Taxonomy (NCBI): domain Eukaryota; kingdom Metazoa; phylum Chordata; class Actinopteri; order Cypriniformes; family Leuciscidae; genus Vimba; species Vimba vimba. Next base: position 30,192,382 of record CM040833.1, read on the forward strand.
GGTTGGAGGAACTGTGGTTGGAGGAACTGTGGTTGGGGGAACTATGGTTGGGGGAACTATGGTTTGAGGAACTATGGTTGGGGGAACTATGGTTGGGGGAACTATGGTTGGGGGAACTATGGTTGGGGGAGCTATAGTTGGGGGAGCTAAGGTTGGGGGATCTGGTGCATTAACTTCCCCGTTTAGAGACAGGGTACTAGGAACTGCCAGCTCTGGCTCTACTATAACAGCCAGCTCGTCTACCACTGGTTCCTCAACCACCTCTGCAGTCTCCATAAGACTCTCCGGCTCAGACACAGGGCCATCTGCTCTTTCCTGGCCCCCTTCCAGCCTTTCTGTCTGCGTTTGCTGTTCAGCTATGTTGCGGTTGACATTAATCTCCAAGCTGAAACGGAAATCACCACTGTTGGGATTGGTTTGGCTCACAGCCCGCCATGACTGGTTACCCCGGTAACCGCTCCTTGTTGTATTCCCTGTCTGTCGTACTGTGTTGAGCCAGTCAAGAAGGGTCTCACCGCTGGGGTTTTCTTCAGTGCCCTCCACCTCTGTTGCTGAGAATAACAAGAAATTATTAAAACAGGGCAGAATCACAAGTAAAGTCACCTAGATGGATATGGATTTTATATACTAACAGGGCAATTTAGTTGACTTACCACCAGGCCCCTCCCTTCTTTCCTCAGTGCTGCCATTGCTGGGCGACTCAGGGCCATCCTTGACCTGCCGAAGGCGGCTCAACAGTTCATCTGCTGTAATTTCACCTAACCAAGAAACATATCAGTTAGAATTATGACACCAGAGAAAAAGTGGGTATTTTGCAGGGATGTGTAACTTGGGAAAAGTCAATCAGACCAATGAAATGTATTGATTACTGTTGTCCATTCCATACATGCAAATTTTCAATGTTTTTCCATTAAGACCTCTTAAAGACAACCAACTTTCAGAGGCTATGAACATTTAAAACAGTCTTGTTCTTTGGAGAAAAAGGTTAAAAACACTGACAACCCTTCTTGCACTGAGAGGAAATTCCAAATGGTCATTCAATAAAAGGCTCTCTAGAAATCTCCTCCCTCTAACACCACCTGCCTCTGACTAGCAACAGCATGCTGCAAATCATAGTTCACTGGTGTGACTTGAAGTCTATAACAAAGTCCCAACCAAACTTCTGTTTCAATGGGAAATAGAAAAGTGTACTAAGCTTGTCACCAATGGTGGTTAATGGGGTTAAATGTGAATGAACAGGATGTTTTAAGAATCAACAATACTCAAATTCTTTTATTATTAAATACATGGCTTGCACAAAACAATTGGGATACACTTAAAAATACACAGTATTCTTATACATATAGGAAATGTAGCAAAACACTGCATATCCAACGTAGTTGCTGTTAGTTGTTAAGACTATGAATGTCTATGTTAACACACAATGAACCAGGTTGGAAATAACCGATAAATAAAACGACATGATAAAATGTTTACTATAGTATGTAAATATCAAGTTCAAGTGATGTAATTAAGCTTGAACAAAATCAAAAAGTCATGAAAAGATCATCAATGCAGAGAATGCAAAAGTACTGAGGAAGGAGTATTACGTTACATACCATACAGCTAAACCATCAATGGGTTTTCCTGCATTGAAAATACTTTGGTGACCACCAAAATTAATCTTTATCCTGACATCATGCAGTACCAGCACCCGCTGCGCTTATAGCCGTCTGTTTTAAAACGCTTCCGTGAGTTTGTGTAAGCGCTCTGTGAAAAGCATCAAAGGTTTCTATTTACATGTTTTTACAGCATTGAGCTTTGTAGCCAATCACAGACATCTGTTGTGCGTGATTATTAACAATTTAGAATGATAAAGAAATATTCATGACTGAAAAAATAAAGAGCGGGACGTGCATGATGTTAAAAAGATGCGGTGCTCGTGCTGACTGACTGAGATTCCTCTCTCAGACAGCATGCAATGCTGAATTCAGTGTTCTTTCATGGCTTTTTGCACTTGAATGGTCAAATGCACACAATTCTCAAAATGAAACCAGTAAACACCAGATGTGTGTCAGTATATTAGACCTCTGCATTTGGTCTTAAAGTGACAGCAACCTCATAAACCTGCTGCTGTGTGAATGCTATTAAACTGCAAAAGGCAAAAATAAAAAAACACTCACTGCTCTTGACAATATATTTTGTATCTTTAATAAGAATCAGTTTAATTCATACAGTGAAGACGTTTATTAAAATGTTTTTTGTCTTTTATCGATTACATTTGTCCTACTGTTTGTAATTTACTTTCTTTTTTTTTAAACTTTCTTTTTTTATTATTTTTTTTAAAGCAAAAAAAACGAAACAGAAAAAAAAAAAACAGCAACAACAACATACAATCACATCTAAACAAGACAGAACAATCATTTGGTCACTCATACATTCTTACATAAAACAACATTGATGAAAGTATATGTCAGACGATACATTGGTCAATAAACATGTCGTAAACACGATCCATTTTTCCCAATACTGCAAATACTTATCCATCTGTAGGTTTAAAGCGAAAGTCATCCTCTCCATATTTTGGACACTGGTCATAATGTCAAGCCATTCAGCCTTTGTTGGGGGTTCAAATTGTAGCCACTTTCGTGTTACAGCTTTCTTGCTGGCTGCTAATAATATCTTTAAAAGGTAATTGTCTTTCATCATCATGAGCAGCCAAGTTGCCCAGGTAAAAACACGAATGAAAGAGAAAGAAAAGAGCAGGAGGATGTGCTTTATATTGAAAAGAAATATTAAAAGCGCGATAAGTCGCGAAAGAGAACTGAATTATATTGACAGGATGCTGTGCGCGCGCTCCGAGCGCAACACGGACAAGCATAGTAGACTTCGTCTCCGGTTGCACGCCTAAACGGCCAAATAAACACAGAAATATTTCAAAATACCAAGTTGAGTATTCCCGTAAGCACAGTAGATGTAAGTACCATGTGCATTGTGCTGTGACTATACAAATCACAACATGTAAATAGGAAAATGTTTATTTTGTCACTTATTGGGAGCAGTATGCTAGCTGGAGCCATTTACCTCCAGTCTTTGAGCTAAGCTAGGCTAGCGGTGTGTGCGTCAGACAGAGTTACGGCACGCACGGAGATGAAAAGGGTATATATGGACTTATCTAACTCTGGGGGATACGGTGAATAAGCTAAAGTCCCAAAAAGTTGGCGTGTTCCTTTAACCTCTTTAGTGCATTGGAGGAATCGAGTTTAGGCTGTATTTGGGTGTTCCAGTCTCCTCCACATATTAGAACCCCAGAGGCTTCAGAAGAAATTAACTTGAAAATTTCTCTAATACAGGAATTGTCCTGCTCAGGGGCTATATACACGTTAACTAGTGTAACTTCTTTCTGATCTAGAAATCCCTTAATTAAAACAATGGCCCTCTCTATCAGTAAATTCAGAAACCACTTTAAAATTCACACTATTAGAAATTAAAAATTGCTACCCCTCTTCTTTTTCCTTTCTAATAGGATGAGTAAAATACATTCTTAAACCCTAGTTTTTTTTTTGTTTTTTTCGTGTTCTGCACTGTTGAAATGAGTCTCCTGCCAAAATATATGTAACTTTTCCTTTTTCATCTTTGCAATAGCCTTGCTTCTCTTAATTGGATTGTGTAGACCATTTACGTTAAGGGAAATCACCCTATATTCCTGACATTGCATTTAAACCACAGCAAGACACTGTTTGTAAACCACAATGTTGGTGACCAAACCTCAACTGTATTCGAACTGCAGAACAAAATCAGAACATCACAACAACAAAAAAAAAGACCAACAAATCAAAAAACACAGGTAGACCTCCATTAGGAAGTAATAACCACTTCGTGATGTTGAGGGAATAGTCTAGCAGCTAACCACCAGAGCCCCCTTCAGTGCAACCTATAGTACCCCTCAAGGATGTACTGTATATGCACTTAGAAACGTCAAAAACAAATGTATTACCCGTACTTGTCGGTCAGCTATATTCTCATTAAAGGCTAAGGGTGATTCTATTCAGTTAAGATGGGTATTTAAACTCCAACAGAAGTGAAGAATCAGCATATTATATACATTCAATAGGGAAAATATAATGAATAAAGAATAACAGACTTGTGGGGATGTTAAGATCAACTTAAAAGACCACAGGTAACGTAACCTAGTCTTTACACGCCACACATTGAGGGCATTAAACATTGTCCCTTGGTGCAAATGTCATTAAAGCATTAATGTCCATAACCAGACAACTGCCTCGTTTGCTCGATAATTTTTACTCTTATAATGCAAAGTCACTTAACCCTTAAAGACCTAGAACATTTTTGGGGCGCCTGACTCACCTGTACTTTTCTTTGTTTTTCTAACCCATTCTAGCAGCAAGCATCAAGTGCCATATATCATTTTAAACAGGAGAACCTAAAGTTTCCAGCTAGCTCATTTAAAGTCCCAGTTTTACATTTCTTTTGTCAGAGAATTTATGAAATTAACAGGATTTTAAGAAAAACGGCAACAAAAAATGTGGTGTTTTCAGTGTGAACTCAAACAGAACTTCCTGAAGTTTTGTTTTTTTCTTTTAGAAAGTTAGACTTGGTTGTTTTAGACTTCCAGATGAAATTTTGTCTACATGTAACAATCCCTCAGCAAGTTATAGCCATTTATTATAATATTATTCTAGGCGTTTTTGAGTAAAAACAGGTGTATTACATTTACTGACAATGTAGATGTGTCCAAATAAGTTCAGGAAGTAAAGTAAATAGAAAAGTTGTTATATTACAACAGAACACTGAAGCAAACATTTTTCTTCAGAAAATTATATTATAATTTGAACATGAACAACAAATGCAAACAATATAACAAGTAGTGACAACTGTGCAATATAAATACTAACAAAACAATATACAGAGTGTAAATGAACAAATGGTTCAAATAATCTTCACAAACTAAATACAAAAAGAAATAAACAGTGCAAATGATTCAAACAATCTTCTGAATCGGAAGGTTCCACCAGGTCTAACGACTCGTTTAAAAAAATCAATTCTAACACATCCTCCGATTTGTACTGCTGTTTTTTTTTACATACTCATGCTCTTTCGTGTTATATGCTCTTTCATGTTTTGCGCTCTTTCGTGTTTTGCGCTCTTTCGTGTTTTGCGCTATGGTCAAAAACTTTGCATCCGTTAGTTTTCATGCGTAGTTTTCAATGCATTGCGTTTGTTAAAAATGTATAAAGAAACGTGATTGGTTGTTAAAATCACCAATCACTATGTTTGTTGGTTGAGTTGATGACCGTTTGGACGAATCTGGGCATGGGGGTGGGACTAAGCATCAACAATCGTTCCTGTTTGGCTCAGAGAAAGAAACCACATGTGTTTCCTTGACGAATCACTGCTGCAGATTTTGATGACGCAATCACCGGCACTACGCAGCCTATGAATGACCAATAGAGACATCCGTGATAACACGGGAAAGCTGTGAATCTCATCTTTACGGTGCATTTTAAAGCATACAGATTGGATTAGCGACTCAAAAGTTATTAAACATTTTAGAACGATAGTTATTTTATGCCGCGGGCGGCCGTATCGGTCTTTAAGGGTTAATGGTCTGTTGTCTCTCGATTCCATTACCTCTAGATCTATCTTGGCCGGTGAAAACTCCGTAGCCAGACGGCCTTCTGTACTTTTTCCGCAACCTCAGCCTCAGCAGTTTTCTCCCACTCAATCGGGAATCCCCTCTACTTCAGATACTCTGCCTCTTCTGCTGCGTTTCCATAAGTAATCGGCCCACTGTCAAAACAGACTCGCAGTTTCGTTGGCGGCAGTGTTTGAAACAGTATTGCTTTTTCTCGGAGAAACCTCCTGATCTGCGTTTACACTTTCCTTTTTGCTAGCGTTTCTGCAGGAAAGTCATGATCAAAGTAGATCCTCGTGTCGCTGTGGTAGATCTCCTTTTTCTTCCATGCAGAATGCAGAACCATCTCTTTAATTTTAAACTGCTGGAAGTACTCAATCACCAATCTGGCTTGCGCCTTGGGGCAGAGCGCTCTGTGTCATCGTTGTATTCCAAGGTCAACATCAGCAAGGGGTTCCAGCTCTTTTCTAATAAAGTGATCCCGTAAATGCGAACGCTGTTACGCCCTGAGCGTGCTTCCAAGTCCGTTAGCTTTAACTGCAAACTTTCCTGAGCTTGTAGTGACTGGCTCAGTGCCTCTCTAAAGTCCACGGACCACTCTCCAGCATCGGCTATCCGAGCCTCGGCCTCACTCACTCTGTCAGTAGTAGTTTTTAGATCGGTTGCGACCTCGTTAAACTTCTGGTGAATTTCCTCTCGAATGTCTGCTAGCTCATTTTTCAAGTCGTCTCTGATTCTGTCTTGAAAGTTACTCAGTTCAGTCTTCATCCCCGTGGACATCATCTTTATACCTGTGCGGATGGCGGCGATGTTAATTTAGCATTTTGTCCATGCGCGCCATTACTCTCTCCTTGTTCAACGGCCATGACGCCTGCTTTCCCTTGCCTTTCCTGTATTTTTCCCCTTCCATCATTGATTATTCAAAAATTAAATCTTAATTATATTCAAATTGGGGAATAAACTCCGACCGAATGGGAGTGCGGGATTATGCGGCCATATGCTTCGGCTTACCACCGGAAGTCCCCAACTTTGTTCTTTTTTAATAACAAAAATAAAATAACAAAACTATTTTGTGATATATATCATTATTATGAAATAAAAATTCTCATATTGTGAAATAAGATCATACCGTCATATCGCCAACCCTTAGTGACATTAATGATTATATGTAGCGTAACCACATTACATATGACTTTCATAACTGAATCCGGATAATGGAAACATCGCATTTACATTTTATTTAAATGCAGTCAGACCCAGGCCACATCCAAATGTGGTTTCAGAGATCCAATCACAATCCGTTCACGATGCCTTTTGGGTGCATTTACCCCTGGCATTTAATGTGATCAAGTAAGATCTGATCGTGATCCAATCACAGAATGCACATTAATGCCAGGTGCAAAGGGAGGAAAATGCGTAACAGTTTATAAGAAAATCGTTTCAAATGGCATGGTACATGTATTTTTGTGATACACTACCTCTAAGATACTTCTCAATAGTATAATGTCTTCTAAGGAAGTTGGATATGCAGAATTTTGCATCAAACGTGAGTTTATACACTAAATGAATCTAGTCTTTATGCAGTAGCTGTCCAGAAAGACTCTGAAAACCACCAGACTTACCAGGACAAGAAATGTCCATTCAATGTCATCTTCTGGCAGGGCGCACGGCTAAAGGATGCTCCAAAATAACATTCCTTTCAACTGTTCTGGGACATAAAAGGATTGGGTGGATTCATAAGTTTGTTTACTTGTTTATGAGCACATAAACAAAAGGTAAACCATTAAAGTAAAACGCAAAACTAAATGGGAATATGTCTTCTGTTCTGACAAAAAGACCTAAGAAAGGAATCGAAAGATCTGTGAAAGACCCTGTTATATCGACAATTTCAGAATCAAAACAGCAAGACAGCTGAGCGCGTTCTGGTCCTTAAAAAGTGCATAGATGTACACTATATGGACAAAAGTATTAGGACACATCTCTTAATTACTGAATTCAGGTGTTTCAATCAGACCCATTGCAAAATGTAGTCTGCATTTACAAACATTTGTGAAAAATGGCTCGTTCTGAGGAGCTCAGTGAAGTCAAGTGTGGAGCTGGGATAGGATGCCTCCTTTGCAATGAGTCTATTTGTGACATTCCATCCCGGCTTGATACTCCACGGTCAACTGTAAGAGGTATCATTGGAAAGTGGAAGCGTTTAGGAACAGCAGCAACCACGTAAAGTCACAGAGCGGGGTCACCGATTGCTGAGGAGCATGGTTCGTAAAAGTTCATAGGTCGCCAACACTCTGCTGATCCCACAGCTGAAGAGTTCCAAACTTCCACTGGCATTAATATCAGCACAAAAACTGTGCGCCGGGAGCTTCATGGATTGGGTTTCCATGATTGAGCAGCTGCATGCAAGCCTCACGTTTGCCCATATAGTGTAGCTCTCAAATTTACTGGGGCTTGAGTTCAGTTCAAAACATTCAAATGCATAGCCGCGGGAACATATTTTATCAGGGGGGTGCTGGGAGCGGGGCTTGATATGGCGGGGAGGTGCTGCCGTAGAGTGTTTTAAAGAAAATCCTAATATTAAACAGCCCAAACAAGAAGATGAACATACAAATGAATAAGGACAGAGTTATGTGAGAACACTCAGAACTCATGATACATTTTAAAAACAGCACAAAAATCTGCATCTTACAATCTTACCTTATGAGACTCGCTCAGGAGTTAGTGCCAATTCACACAGAAAGTAAAAAATTCCAAAGCAAAAACGCAAGACGCGGGCAGTGGAACGGAAAAAACGCAAGGTCTCGATGTGCGTTTTAGTTTAACTTATGTCAACTTGAGCGCTGCGTTTTAAGAACGCCGTGTCATGCGCAAGACGCAAGCGCAACAGTTAACACGGCTAGTGCGCTCCCAGAAAAACAATGGACAAGTAGCAAAGAGAAAAACACATTGTGTGTGAACAGCCCCTAATGCCCTAATAATCTTTAGAGTAATTTTATAAAAGGTGGTCATAAAAATTTAAAACATGTTGAAAAACAAAACGTTATTTAAAGTCGTGTCATCTTAAATTCTAATATAGTGACAGTAGTGGCATCATAACAGCTGTTATCAGGGGTGCAGCACCCTCAGCACTCGTTCCCACGGCCATGTTCAAATGTGTTATGCTGTGTTCAGTGATGCATTGAAATTTCAGCAAACAAACAAAAGGTGACAGATTAAATTTGGAGCGTGGAGCGAACATAAACCAATCTACTAGTTCTAGCAGGGCTGCACGATTAACCGAAATAAAATAGAAATCGCAAAATTAGATTAAATTTAGATCATCACATAGATAAGAATCCTGTGTTTTTTAATTAAATATATGCACAGCATGTTTTATGCTAAAGCATTGGAGTGGCTCGATCACAGAAAAATCCTGATCCATCTCTGCAAGAGCTGTGAGATTGACATGCATTTATTTGGGAGAAAAAAAAAGCCAAACATTGGTACAAACTTGAAATGACAATTTTCAAGCCTGTTGTCCAACAAAAGAGAACATTTAATGACATGCTTTTACTCCACTCACTTTATAAACATCAGTCGAGCATTTGAAATAACTACAGGGATAGGTCACCGAAAAATGAAAATTCTGTCAATATTTACTCATCCTCAAGTTGTTCCAAACCTATATTTTAGTTTTTTTCTTCTGCTGAACTTAAAAGATGATATTTTGAAGAATGTCACTATTTCTTCTTGCCCAAACAGGCCCCATTAACTTTCATTGTACTTTTTTCTCTCCATACTATGGAAGTCAATAGAGCCCATCGACTGTTTGGTTGCCCATATTCTTAAAAATACCTTCTTTTGTGTTCGGCAGAAGAAAGAAATACAGGTTTACAGGTACTGGTTTAGGGTGCAACAACTTGAGGGTGATTTTTTTTGGGTGAACTATCCCTTTAACACACATCACACCACAGGAAAATCTGATAAAATAATCTGTAGAACCATTAAAATAATCAAGGATTTGATTTAGGATTGTTGGAAGGGCAGAACTGGGCCCAAAACCGGCCAGATTATCTTATAGTTTGACAAAAACAACCTATTTTTGGGTAAAAATAGGAAAAATAATACTTCTCTCTAAGGAAATGTAGGTATGTTTTTCCATACGTTTTCCTCCAGTGTATAGAAATGTACAGGAATTTGTTTGTTTTTTTAGATGCATAAGATTTTTCAGGCAAAAAATTAAGCAATTGTCAGATTTGTTTTTATCAATTTAATATTTTATAATAAAAATGCACACCTTTCTAATTATTTAATATTTTAGGCTTTTTTGTAAAATATAAATGATGATAATAATAATATATTCATTCTTAAATACTCTTAGCAATATAGTGAAATTATTACAATAGTAATATTTCTTATTTTGTTTAACATAATATAATATTTTTAAAATAATAATCATGATCATAATAGTTATTATTAGTCATATAAAAACAACTTTTGGGGTAAATTGTACAGCCCTAAAAACAAGCACAACAAACAATGTTCTTTATCATTATTTTTAAATCGCAATCTTGACCAAAAAATAAATAAATAAATCGCAATTAAGATTTTTTCCTAAATCATGCAGCCCTAAGGTACAGTATAGCAAGAAATATACATTAAACATCTGCAGATATGCTGAAACAAACAGCACAACTTACTGGAATGTCTCATATCTCATGTAAATGTGAATGGTCATGAATCACGTCAAATATCATTGGTTCTCATCACTGGCATCAAACGTGGTGTGATGCATATTGAGACACCAGGTTTGAATATGTTTACATGCGAGTAAGATGAGAGTGACAATGTAATGGGAAGTTTTCTGTGTATAATGACTATAATATAAGATACTTCTGTTCCTCAGCTAGCAATCGACTTCTAACAGCACACAGTAAAGACTAGGGCTGGGCAATTCGTTGAATATTAACGAGATATTTTTTTTTTTGCTGTATTCCATAAAATTATGGAATATCGTGTATATTTGCTTATAAAGTCTGCAAGACAATTTCACTTCCCTTGTTGCTTAGAGACGCTCCCTTGCATATTTGTGTAAAGCGTTTTGTGAAGAGAATCAAAGGTTTATATTAACAATGCGTTTTGCATTATAGCCAATCACAAACATGTCTGTTAAGCGCCACAAAATTGGCATTCGGAGGTGTTTAAGTTAGACAAAATACACTCGATGCCGCTCAAAACGCTGGAGATCGCGCCTCGCTGACTGTTCTACACATTCACAAATCCTTTCATTATAACCAACAAAGTGTAAACACAATGTAAATAAGATATTCAATGTGCAGTATAGACAACTTCTTTGATTATAACAGGGTTTTACTCAAGAGTGCAGAGCTGCTAAAGTGTTTGAGGGCTTCAGTGAACTCGCTTTTTGTTAATAACCAATTAAAAAAAGTTCATTCTTATGCTACTAGCGACACACTGCAAAGTTTCTGGATTGACAACCATATTTAAATGTGAGATTGAATCTGAAAATGCAATAATTGACAGTGATAACCATAGCAACGATAGGACGTGAAAAAAATCTGATAACGTATGTCACGACAGATGCATGTGCATTAAGTCTTGGAGTGTAAATTAATAGACCTGCCACTTGTTCTATTTAATGTGTTTCTTTGTTCGTCAAAAAAAAAACCTTTTTGTAGGAAGATTACCTTATTGCAAACTTTTTTTTAAATAGTGCTGATTATGCAGTAAACATTTTGTATGTCCTTTGTAACAACAGCTGTTCTATTCAGATTTCTATTTTTTTCAAGAGCAAATGCAAAAACATTGATGTACACATCAAATTACATCTTAAAAACTTTGGAAAATATTGGGTAGCACTTTATTTTACACTCCTGTTCAGTGTTGCCCATGTGCATACTAGGGCTGCACAATTAATCACACTGAAACCACACGCGATTAGGCAAAGGCTCGATTATTTTATGCTCAGCTTGTCGGTGAAGTACGGCTGAACTACGTCATTCCAGGAAATCCCTATCGCTAGAGCTGAATAAACAGAAGATTGAAACGCTTTGATTAAATATGACTTATAAACACACGACTGCTTTATTCTGTGTAAGAAGCACAGCATCTCACAGAAGAATGAGCTCAGCTCTCGTTATGAAGTGAGTTATGCATGTTATTAAATGTTGTCTTTTGTTGGAGGTTATTAAATGCTTCTCAAAGATGTGTTGCTTTTTCAAATGCACGTTATAAGTGACTCAAACTCACAGTGCTTTAAGAAGGAGCAGCTTTCACAGAGCCGTACATCAATGACAAGCTGCGCATAATCGCGATAAGCCAACTCGATTTAAGTGCGATTACATGTAAATTGCGATTAATTGTGCAGCCCTAGTGCATACTATGTACTTATTGTAGTAATTTCAATAACTGGGTACTTACTAGGTACTAACCCTGAACCTAACCTTAACCCATGTAGTTACCTTCTATTACCAGTCCTTTCTCAGGTAAGTACACTGTACTCGTACTGTAAAATAAAGTGCAACCAAATATGAAAGATAGAAATTATAATAGCTGCATCATCCAGCCCTAGTATGGGCTACTTTGTTTCTTTTTTTGTCATTTTGAAGGGGTCACCACCAGTCTCGTATAGAGCAGGGTAAAGACCAGCACTGAAATTATGTAAAATGTCTCCTTTGATCCTTCACAACACCAAAAAAAAAAAAAAAAACATTAAAGTAGTGAAATAATTATCATTTTTATTGATCAAACCCTGATTTGAGAATGAATTGTTTTGTCCGACCATGTTGAATGTTAGTAAAAGAAGTGTAAATGACCTCTATAATTAATGTATTAAGTTCTACCGTATACTAACTACAACTGAACTCTGCAAGTCTCACGAGAGAGGGAAACCACATCGCTACTCAGTAAAATGAAATGCGTGGCTAAGGCAAAGAGGATGCAATTAATACTTCAGTAACACTTTAATATTGAGAGGAAAGGAACCAATAAAGGTCAGTGGCAACTACTCTAACATCTCATGTAGTCTGTATATTTGCTCTAATAAGCCAGCTTACCTTATATTTGCTTCTATAAGCCACTGACCTACAATTTCTGCTGCAATCAATTAATATGACCCTTTATGTGGTTTAGGTGTTAAAACCACATCAAGAATATTGAAAGCTTAAATTCCGTTCAATTTAAAATTCAAAATAAATAATTTCAAAATAAATAATAAACATTCCGTGTCAAATCAACCAAATTTAGTAAACTTGCCCGGCTGAAATGTTTGATTTTGTTCATATAAATAGTGATGAAAGCCAAGATATCAAATTCCATGGATAAATATATTTATTGAGTAATCCACTATTTTGTAGAGGGGGTCAAAATGACAATTTTCACCTGAGATTTGGAGCCAGATTACAGGGAGTGAAATGGCAGTATAATTATTTTATTGTTTACCTATTAGTTCAATCTGATGACTATATGCATATATAAAAAACTTTCAATGAACTTTCATTTTGTAAGTTTGCTGTATATATATATTTTTTAGTTATTAATACTTCATCAAAATAACCCAACTGCAGTTTGGTTGATATTACTTGGATTTAATAAAAAACATGATTCATGAAAATGAATAAAAACGAGGTTATCCGTTTTTGCAAATGAGCCCTTTAAAATGAACTTTTCTTTTAGTGTCTTCATTTTTAAGGCTCTATGTGGTTTGATTCCAGAGATAATGGGATCCCAATGCAGCTCCACAAGTAAACTGTTAAACTGTACACATTTTCAGTGCTCAAAATTTGTGGTTGACCAATATTATTATTTTTCCAACATTATTTGTTCTTCCGACATTCCCCTTTTAAAAGAAAAAAGAATCAGCTTTATACAAAGTCACCCACATTTGGTTTTTGACCACTGAAAAGTACAATTTAACAGTTTACTCATGGAGCCATATTGAGATCCCAGTATCTCTGGGATTGAACCATATAAAGCCTTAAAAATGAAGACAACAAAAGAAAAGTTTAAGAGCGGGAATCTAAAACCACACTGATATTTCTATTACTTTGAGTTATAGGCATGCCAACTTTGGAAAAAACATGCATCTCCACATTTATTAATTGTCACCATTGATATTTAATGCAACATTGCTAAAGACAACAATTAACTAAGAGACCTACCCATCTATGTGTAATAATAAAAAAAATGATGCTGTCATCTTTCTAAAGTCATTATCTCCCCACTGTAATTTGGCTTTAAATTATAGGTGAAAATTGCCATTTTGACCCCCTCTACAAAATGGTGGATTACTCAGCAATGCCATTTATATCTGTCTCCAAGAAAAAAAAAACATGAACAAAATTAAACGTTTGAGCCGGGGACCTCTGGTTAAGCTGACATGGAATGACCCTGCCCTTACACATGACCAAAATGTCTCAATGAAACCATTAGTTGTTGTTTTGCACAGTAAAAAAAACAAATGATTTACCAGGCGTGCCAAGCAGATTGTTGTCTCTCATGAGCCTATAGTCTTCCTCACTGAGATTGTTGACAAACTGGTAGAAGGCCTCTTCCCTGTCCAGACGGTCCCGCTGTCTCCGGCGTTGTGTTTCAGACTGATCACTGCTGCCCTGATCTGCATTATCCTGACCCTCCATCACTGCGACCCAGATGTCAGATCCAACTACAACACAGTGGCAATCAGTCAAAACACACACACACACATACTGACCCAACAACCATTGAATTCAACCCAACATGAGAAGTATGTGACTACATAATAAATGATTATAGCAATCATCCAGTGCCATGGCTTCACTATATGATAGCATCACCATCATATGGCCACACAGTTACTGTGCGTGTCTTTTTCATGTTACATGTAGCTAATAAAATGGTTAAAACGTGACCGTGCTCGGTGACTAGAATAATCTACTAAAAAAACGTATTATTGTGAGTTAGGCTGTGATCTCTCGAGTGTCTCAGTTCAGATATAAAGAGCTGACTGAAAACAAAATGGCATCAGCGAGCTAAACTGGCTAAAGCTCGGGAATCTCAAGGAAAACAACCTTTAACTTACGTGTGTCCTCGATGGTACATACAATTATCACAATGACTGCATTACCAATGGAAGCGAGTCCATTAAGGTGCTGCTAGGACTAATATCACTTATATTACAGCAACGGTATATTTCGTAATGTGTGACGGCAAAACTCTCGCAACCATGAACTGGGGAAACGGGTGAAGGCTAATGTTAGCTGTAGCATGAGCTCAAGCTGGGCTCAAGCTAGCTCGCGAAGCCTATGGAGAAACGGCTCTCTGGTTCATGCTAAGCTAAAGCGAAGCTAATGTTAGCACGGCTATGAGATAAAAACAGCCAGCGAGCTCTCCGTCATTTCGACGACCACAATAACTGACTGGTGAAATAAGCACAAACACAGAAGAATACCTTAATGAACTCGTCGAAGCCTTATCTAGTAACAGTTCCCTTATCTGCCTTGTAGATGTTTATAAGTGTTATTCTTGACAGCTATTCAGGAGTACATTTTATCAAGCGTCTCTTCGGCATGAATCTACTTCCGGTGTGCGGAACTGTGCGAAAACGTAATACAACTTAAAAGTCCTTATTTAACGCTGAAATAGAAACTCACGTCATGTCAACACCATGTTGTTGGAATCAGCGTTTGTGACATGCCTAAGAAGAACTCTGTAAATCACTGTACAATCACCTCATGTCGCTTATTTCTTATTTTGGCTAATTATTTACCTCTTTTAGTAGTGAAAGTGTCTCAGAGATAATATCAAATACAGCTCCGGAACGAAATTAAGAGACCACTGCAAAATTAGCAGTTTCTCTGGATTTATTATTTATATGTAGGCCTATCTGTTTGAGTAAAATGATTTTTTTATTTTTTTATTCTACAAACTACTGACAGCTACTTGAGTTATGCATCCTTCACAAATACTTATCTGCCAGATTCTAGCCTTACTGAAGAATTAGGGTTATTCCACCGAATACTGAACTCTCCCTAAGTTAAAACATTAGAAATGTGTTTTGTTTAAAAATTAATATAAACTTGTTATTTTTGCATTATTAGAGGTCTGAAAACATGGCATCTTTTTTTTTTTTTTTTTTTTTTTTTTTTTTGTTATGGTGACCCCTTGTCATTTTCTGCAAAAAATTATATAAATAATAATATTTATTTGAAATTTGGAAGAAATGTTGTCAGTAGTTAGTAGAATAAATTAAAAATGTTCATTCTACTCAAACAGACGATAAAATCCAGAGAAACTGCAAATTTTGAAGTGGTCTCTTAATTTTTTTTCCAGACCTGTAAATCCTACCCATAGTTATACTGCTAAAACATTATGGACTCTTTCAATATAGTCATTATTACACAAAATAACACTGAAATTAGTTTGTCAATGTCTGTCCAAAATGACAATACAAATGCAGTTTTTCTTAAGTTCACATGCTGATTAATTGTCTTTAACATTTTGTTTCTAAACATAAGCTTAACTTTTATTATGAAATTGTAAAAGAGATACCAGAAGAAACAAAAACATCAACATATTCATCAACCAGGAAAAATATTCTCGTCAGATTTGCTATTTAAGTTCAGTATGAGGTAAAGTGAAATCATTATAATTCATTAGCTATTTTACAGCTAACGTTTCCCCCTTATGAGTGCTAACATTCCCCATAGCCTACACCAAATCAAGTCCCGCCCTAAATTTAGACTCAAATATAAGTCACAGTAAGGAAGAAAAGACAATTGCAACTTACGTTTCATGCTGACTTTAATATTCGCAAGGAGTCAACATTATTAGCAGCGTCTTAACACCATTTCAGAAGTAGACCTAAATAATACAAAACTAGTACAGGAAAACAAAACAAGAACAATTTTAAAGTGATAATAAAAAGTGTTTGTGCTACATTTTTTGTGAGCAACGTATTAGTAAATTCAGAGTTGTGATCAAAACTGTTAAAAACTGTGATCAAGGAGTACCCTACAAGTTTTTTTTTTTTTTTTTTTTTTTGCATGAATTTTATAGTTAGAAAAGAAATAAGAGAAACAGGGAGAAACTATACCCCCAACAATCAATCCTGCTTTTCACTCCCTATTATTTGTATTTAATTTCTCTTCTCCTAAACACAAACATACATTTTCACCCTCATGTTTCTCTTTCTTCTATGGAACATAAAATATGATATTTATACAAAAATCTTTGGGTCCGATCGACTTTTAAAACATCTTGTGTTCTAGAAGAAGAATGTCATTCAAGTTTTGAATGATATGAGGGTGAGAAAATGATGACAGACATTTTAATTTTTGGTTGGGTATTTAATATTAGCCATAATATTACAGTAAGCTTAGATTTTAATGAAAAACATCTTCATAACAGTCAAAAACATGAATTCCTGAATGATATCAATAAATAAATGTACTTAAAAATGTTGTTCAAGTGGTTCACCCTTTGAAAATCCCATCTGTCCAAGTTGAGGGTAGCATTGTTGTTCGTCAGAATTTTTGTTGGTGTTGTTATTGTTTTGAATTAAAATCATTTCAACGCTTTGTTATTGATTGTCAAGGGTCAAAGTCAGCGCTTCTCTACTGGAGGGTTGTGTGACTCATCTGAACATCGGTTGCATATTTGTTCTGGGTCACAGAAAGCAGGCAAATAAATGCAAATCAGAAATTTCATAACTGTGCATAGAATAACAAAAAATGAGCTTACCCGCTAAAAAGAAGGAGCAGAGAAAACACTTTTCATGTCATTTGTTTGTTGATGTCAAAGTCTGTGTGTCACAAACCGATGGCTCAAAACATTGTGCAGGAAATATAGTTAGAGGCAGTATGTCTGGCACAAACACATGATGCCAAAACAAATAGGGTTTAAATAGGCAAATGCTTAAGAGTGATTAGATCATTATTGCAGTGATTATTATGTTTCTATCATGTTATATGTTTGGCAACAGTTCTTCTAACCCTAATTGATGGAGTGTTTTTCATTTCTTAAACAACCATGTAGGGAAGACACATCATGGCCATATTCCAGGATGACAATGTCAAGATTCATCAGACTCAGATTATGAAAGAATGGTTGTGAGAAGCATCAAGAATCATTTTCACACATGAACTGGCTCCTCAGAGTCCAGGCTTCAATTCATTGAAAGTCTTTGGGATGTGCTGGAGGAGACTTTACAGAGTGCTGGACTCTTGCATTGACAATACAATATCTTGACCAAAAATGTATGTACCTCATGATGGAAATAAATGTTGTGATGTTATTTTCATCAAGAGGTGCATACATTTTTGGTCAGTATCTTCTATAGCAATGTAGTGGGGTCTAAGTTTTTTATCAGTTTTATTTGGATAAAAATACAATACAGGGCTCTCAAGTGTCATGCATTGAGCGTGACAGTCACTCATTTCGGTCTTTTGTCACGCACTCCCGCCACACATTGTATTTCTCAAGCGGAAAAACTATTTATAATATATTTAATATGCCGCAGCGCCCAAAATTTCTCTGGCCGTGCCGCTCTCACCGTGGAACCGGCAGGAATCAAGAGCGTCTCCCCTGGAATTCTTAGTCGAGCCTGCCACTTATCAGCCAATCAAAAAAAAAGAAAGGGCCTACACAATAGCCAATCAGAAAATAGCACTATTGTATCTGGGTAAGATTTAACGCAACAACCAATGAAAAAAAGCATATCCTGGAATTGTTCACGTGATTCTGCTACAACGTCTTCCGAAAGTTTCGTTCACCCACAGAGGAAACCACTCCGAGCTCCAAGCATCACGAAGTCATGATCTTCTGTTTTAATGTTACAACAAATTCACAACTTGTTTGACACAAACAGTGACAACTTGACTGCTGTTAGAGAATGTTTCCCAGATAATTAGCATCAGTTTTTCATGAGTGTCTGTAACTTAGCCAACAGTTTTACAGCCTGTTCACTGACAACACCTGCTCAGAACAAGTCGTCTAGGCCTAGTCATATTTTCGTTATCACACAATGACTGACATATTGTCACATTATAAACATTTCTCTCTCCAAACAGGCTTAATAATTTTATTAGCTCTAAATAAATTAAAGTGTATTGCATAGTCGATGTTATAGGTCACTTTTAAAATCATGTCATATTTTATAATTATATCCTGGCCATGGATGCATTAATCATTGTATCTGTCTTTCAAAGATGTCAGGTAAAAAGCAATTAAACATCCTCTCATTCGCCCTGAGAGGAAAGTCCCCTAAAAAGGGAATGCCATTATTGCCTGTCTTCAAAACTTGAGAGCCCTGCAATATAATATCTCGACTACGTGAAAAGTTATTTTACTGTTATAAAACTGCTGATAGTGGAACTGAAGGTGACGTGATCGTTGTCATGCGGTGGATTCGGCCAATCGTGGAACAGCTGTGTCGTCATCAGAGCTTGTGAGCAGGGGGGTAATGTTCTGAAAAAACTGAAGCTTCCCCGGGCGCCGCCATTGACTAGCAGACCTTCACCTGCTGTTAGCATTCCATTGACTCCCATTCATTTTGGCGTCACTTTGACAGCGAATAACTTTACATCTGAGGCATTTAAAGACTCAATTTGTCCATTATTTATTTCTAGAGAGACACGAAAATGTATAAAAGGCTCCACTACCTTGTATCTTACGTTATGGCCCTGTAGAAGCAGTTTTTGTAAAAATAGGCTAACGATTGCATCATAACCACGCGACTCTCTGTCGCACAGTAGAGAAATTACCGTATGGACAGGAGGAGAAGCTCGCGGGCAATCGGGGGGACATGGAGGCAATGATAAAATAATTAATCAGAATACTTAGCAAAAGTTTCTCCTGCTCCTAGCTCATGGACACCTCCTACTCACACTTTCCGTCTCTGCAAGTTTCGGAAGGGAATGATTCAGATTTATCTTGGCACAGCTACTAGAAGACAGACGGGTTGCTCACGTCACATCTACGTCGTCAAGCTCAGTTTGAGTCTGCGCAGTACGGTCAGCCATCAGGAAGTGAGTGCTTCTAATTGACTTCTCTGTTGAATCCAGTGGGGTCGCTGTGTCCATTTCTTTTACTGTCTATGCTCGTGAGCCGCTCTGGAGAAGCTGCTCTCGAATCGCTCTCGCGGTACTTTTGATGCCAAACATCACATAGTTATGTGGTGTCGGCGCTGTTTCTAGTCGGACACAATTGAAAAAAAAAACAAAAACAAAACTGCACTGCTTCAAGTCAGCCGCTGATCGGTCTGCACAGAACTGTATGAAGTCGAAACAAGCCTAATGTCTGGATTACGCATGTAACCCCTGTAACGCGCATTCAGAGCGCTTTTCTTTGAGTTGCCTAGAACTGTGAGATCTTATAAAAAGATGTCATGTTTCGAGATTTTTTTTACTTCTACCTTGTTATACTTATTATTCATACATGCTTTGACAGTGGTGTATTACTCTGAATAATTTCTTTGAAGGTCACATTTAGATGTGTTTACAGAATCAGAATCAGGAAGAGCTTTATTGCCAACTGTGCTTGCACACACAAGGAATTTACCTTGGTATTGAAGCTTCCAGTACACACATAGTAATATAACAAGACACATAATAACATTTGAGTAAACAAAAAAAAAAAAAGTAGAAAGACACAGATATAGATTGAGTCAGAAAAAAACATTTAGCCACAGATAATGAATATTTACCGCAATACAAAATAAATTAAACAAAAGAGCAATAGGTGGATTAAAATAAACAAGAAACCAGCAATGATTACCACAATCAACAAGCTAACTTAATATATATAAGTATTTTACATACATTTATTTTATTTTAAAACTGTTTTAAAAATTCCAAGAGATGTGCTTCCCGAATTTCAACTGGAAGTTGGTTCCACAACAGAGAAAGCTATAGAAAAAGCTCTGTCCACCATGGAACGTAAAACCCTGCTGAGAAGAGTGAAGACTTCGGTTTGGACAATAAGGTGTTAAAAGTCGAGATAAATACTCTGAGGCCAGACTGTGGAGAGCTTTGTATGTGAGCATGAGAACAAAGGGGGTGGTTGATTATGATTTAAAGGGGTGGTTGATTATGATTTAACTTTTCTAACTTTAGTTAATCTGTAATGCTGCTGTTTGAGCATAATCAACATCTGCAAAGTTACTATGCTCAAAGTTCAAAGCAAAGGGAGATGTTTGCAGTTAAAGAAATTGCTTTTTAAGGACTACAACAAACGGCTGGTAGAGACTACACAACATTCTACAGTGACATCACCAACGCTATAATTTACATAAACCGCACCCCCAGAACACAATTTATAGATTATCAAGACAGAATATGCTAATCAATGACTAGAAGATAACTGCACATAAGCTACATAAATTCATCAACTAACCATTCAGAAATGTCCTGTTGCTTCTACATGTTGCCACTTCTTGAGTCTCTCCATCATCGACTCCATTGACATCATCATTGAACATAAAAGTCTACAAGTTTAAAAAAAAATTCAGTGCATGTCTATGTGAGGTAAAAGGACACAAGCTGTTGAAGCTCCGCCCTCTGTGCCGGGAGCAGCAGCTCATTTGCATTTAAAGGAACAGACACAAAACGGTGCGTTTTTGCTCACCTTCAAAAAGTGACAACTTTAACATGCTATATAAAAATATATGTGGGGTATTTTGAGCTAAAACTTCACATACACACTCTGGGGACTTATTTTACATCTTGTGAAAAGGGCATTGTACCACCCCTTTAAAGGTAACTAAACCCCTGGTCAGAGCCTGACTCCACCCACTGGCAATATTTGAAAAATGCTGGAAAAGTGCATCTGAGATGCGTCTCTCTGTAGGCAAGGGTGTGGTTAGCTGGTACCCTCTGATGTCACAGGGTACCACAACTTCCAATAGGAAAATTCAACTGCAGTAGCCACCGTTCAACCTGAAGAGGGCAGCACTCAGACGTTTTTACGTATATGTTGTAGAATTAAAACACTTTAAACCCAAATGTCAAAAAAAATTATTTGAATCAATGAACAACATTAATAAAGCCCCAGTCTTACAGATCATTAACTAAAAAAAGTTGTTTTATGGTTTAGTTACCCTTTAAAATCAACTATGTACTTAAAGGAATAGTTCGCTTAAAAATGAAAATTCTGTCATCATACTCACCCTCAAGTTGTTTCAAACCTGTAAGAGTTTCTTTCTTCTGCTGAACACAAAAGAGTGAAGAATGTCGTTAAATAGACAGTTGATGGACCCCATTGACTTCCATAGTAGAAAAATAAATACATTTCTATTCCTTTAACTGGTAACCAATGTAGTGACTTCAAAACCGGAGTAATATGATCTCTAGTTTTGGTCCTAGTTCAAATTCTACTGTAACTTATTTCAAGTAGGCTATGCTTAGAAACCCCATTATAGAAGCGCATTATAATCAATGCGAGAGAAAACAAACATGTTAATTAACTTTTCTGCAGCTGAAAGGGATATGAATATTAAATTAATTTGCAAGGATATTGCACAAAAAAGAGGGGTATTGCACTTTGAAGGCATTTAACTGCTCAAGAGGGAAATAGCCTGTGGGAAGAAACTGTTCCTGTGGCTAGATGTTCTAGTGCCTATAGTGAACTGAGGCGCCGTCCTGATGACGACAGTTCAAATAGGTTGTGGCCGGCGTGAGTGGAGTCTGTGATGAGTTTACCTGACCTTTTCAGGTACAGGTCCTGGAGAGCAGGCAGGGCACATAATAACCACAGCATAATTATTTGCAAAAAGCAGACAACATAAAGAGTTTACTCTTTCTAAATACCTCTTTTTGCAATTTCATTTGTTTTACCTTCCTGGAATAACAGTTAGTTTTAAATGCATTTGTTACTCTAACTAAATAGCCTACTTGAATACATTACTGACTCAGTTATTCTTGAACGCAATGTCCCATACTATGTGCATAGCCTACCTCATATGAAAGCATTTCACTGCACAGTTTTGGGGATATGTCACATTCAGATGCCTATAAAGACTTAATTTCTACTAAGTAGAAAAAACAATGGCTAGTTCTTATAGGGACGTCCCACACTATATGCACACCTCATATGAAACCATTTCACTGCAGCATTTTGGAGAAATGTCACATTATTCCACTGCAGAGGCCTGTAACGATGTCCCCTATAAGAAATTATTAGAAATTAGGACTTTATATGCCAACATATACTTTAACAAACGCTGACATATAGTACAATTGAATGCGAAGCTTACTTAAACTTAACTTAAAACAATGACATCCCCTGTTATCATCTTTGTTCACATTTATTTTAGGCATTAACCGTGTAAACAGTCATGGAAGAAATGTGACAACATTCAAAAGGCAGCATTCAAAATCTTCTTTTAATTTGTATATGTACTCCATAAACATTATTACAAAACTCAGCAAGTTACCAATATTACATTTCACCATACAGGCTTGATCACAAATATTTAAAACCTTTGCAACAGATACAACATAAAATAATACAAGAATAATTTACAAGAAAATCTATAAAACAGCGAATAGTTCACAATTTTTGTCTGAACTTTTTTGCCTATATGTGTTTTTAACAATAACACAACACTCTCACAACAAGATAATTTTCCTCTTACAAAACTTGCAACAAAAGGTAGAGTTTTATCCTTTTCATTTTTTTGTTACTTAATATTTTGGTTTGTAAAACCAAAAGCTTGTCATTATACATCCTTTTCACTGCCTACAGAGGCACAAAAAAGGTTACTCACACACACACACACACACACACACACGCACGCACGCACGCACGCACGCACACATACTAATACTTCACAGCACTTTCTAAGAAAAATATACACTTACAAAATATCTTACAAATTGGCACAGAGAAAAATATACAATTTTTTTGTGGTGTCGAGAGTCCCTCTGGTATCAACTCTAGACAATATTTATAAAGCTTGATAATTTCTCCAACAAAAAGGCAAAAGCAATTCCAATTAAGGACAAAGAATTGTGTTGTGAATACATCAAACAGAACCATATATTGTACATTCATAAAGAGAGGAGTAGGGTTTTCAATTCAAATATTCCCTGTTTCAGAATTTCTGGGAGAATACAACCTTCTTAGCACCAGTAGGAGGAGGCAGCTTAACAGTGGCACATTGTAAAAAACTAGAAGTACATTCAGTTGACAACAGGCAGAAATGAGAGAAGGCAGGCAAGTCGGGCGAGCGGCCCATGTGCAGTTTCCCATCAGCATCATCCTGGTGCTAAACATGGCCGGCTAGAGGCAGAGGGGGCGGAGTGAAATCTTTCTAAGGTAAAAGCTATAGGTAAGGCATTACTTTACCTGAGATATCCTCCTAGAGCAACTCTTTTAAATCAAAGGTGTCATTTACAAATCTATATGTGGTAAATGCCAATGTGCTTTTGAAAGGACCAATTTGGTTTCAAAGGTTGAAATTTTGCAACAATAGCAAAGCAAATGTATTAATTATGTGCCACTAATAAAATTAACTAAACTGAAAAAAAAAAAATGAAAAAAAAACCCCAGCATGTTCAACAAAATATTTTTTTTAAATTTCACATATGAACAACTTCTTGTTGTCAAATGAAATTGTTAGCACAGGATACTTAAACATTTATAGCAAACCGGAAGGCAAATGTTTAAAAGTGGGTTAAAGGAAAAGAGGAATCCTTTACACTTTCTTAATTATCAAAAGTATTCTATGCAACAAATACGCAAAATATGGAACATTATGTTCCCAGTCCCTGTTACAGTAGATTGTGAAATGATTGCTTACCAACTGATACCATCCTCTATTAACATTATCTGTGTCCACCTTTCTCATTTTTCTTCCTTCTGTGTTTGGAAGTCAATCTTTTCTTCTCTTTTTGATTCTAAGCAGAAGTAATGCTGAGGTACATTGAATTTGGCAAGCAAGGTGGGAAAAGTAAAAAAGTTCAGAGTTTAGTTGTTTTGGTTGAGTGGTTGTACCACTGTCAGCTGCAGGTGCTCTTCAAACGATAGGGTGCCCAAATAAGACAGACAAAACAACTAACCAAAAAGAAATGTCAGATCTTGTTAAGTCTTGAGAGAACAGCCAGCATTCATTAGGATAGTAATTGCAACAGCCAGTATTCATTCAGATTATAAATGTACACAGATCATTTATATTTGGGACACAAATAGAATTCATGTTTCACTTTAAAGAGTGCATTTCTGTACAGTGTATACAGTACAGATACTGTAAAAAAAAAAAAAAGACGCATTTTGGGATTTCCATGGCATAGAAATGTCCATCTAAAACATTTTCCAGTACAACTCCTGTAAAAAGCATAGTAGATAAGAGAAAATCATAAGTACATTCCAACAGTAAGAAAGTAATTAGAACAACATTAATCTGATATGTCTTCAATACAAAATGGTCCCATTGTGTACTGATAATGTTTAGGGATGTACCAAGGATGTTGTCATCTTAGACAAGGGGCTGAGCATATTCACACTTTAAAAAAGTCAGGCAGTAAAAGGGTAAAAAGAGAGGAGAGGGCATCTGTTTCAGCATACATAATCAAATTGGGAGCTTGTTTCACACAAAGACATTTTAATAGCTACATGTTTGAAGAGAGAAATATAATTACATGAGGGCAGCAAGATTCACTGAGAACTGAACAAAAAAAGGTCCAAAAAGAGAATTTGCACTTAAAGTTTTTCCTTTTCTTCAGACAAAAACTAATCAGCAACTGTGAGGGGGGAACAAAACAGCAAAAACAAGAATGCAGAAGAAAAATGCAGCCATGGTCATTTAAAATCTCAATCAAGCCTAGCACAATCAATCAATAGGTAGTTTGCGAGTACAAGAAGTTTCTCATGCAAGATATCAATATCCTCTTCAAGGGCAAAAAGAAGGAGGGGGTACTAAAGAATAACGTAAATCCATGCATTTCTGGTCTTGAGTCAAGAAATGAGGAGGAAGTGGGAAAGTGAGGAACGTGCATCAGCAGCTAGATATAAAATGTTACCTCAGTTTCTCAAAAGATGCCATTAATGATATGTCCTTATTTGGGTCTCGTTCTGGTCGCGTGCCCTTTAGATTTTCAATCCGAGGGAATTTTGCACTGGTTTTGTGACGGTACATCTTTTTGTGCGCAGGCCCATTTACACCAGGAACGCCGAGGCTAGGCTTGTCAAACACGTTACAGCCCAAAGCCAACTGAGGGAAAAAAGGCAGGGAGGCATTTAACTTTGCCTGGTTTTTGCCACCTTTTGTCCCACCTTTTCTACCTTTCGTGCCCCCATTCGCCCCACAAGTGCCTTTCTTCTTCGGGTCAGATGAAGTTCCTGCAAGGATTTTGAGAGTTTTTAACTTGAGGCTGTTAGCCTCTGAGGGCAAGCAGACATTTGCTGCAGGGCCCCATATTGGCTCAACAGAAGCCATCATGAATCTCTGTACTTCGGCCATCCCTGAGACAATATTTGACAAGATGTTGGATGGCTCTTCAAACTCTCGTTGGTCATCGTGGGCTTGACTTTTGCTCTCTGAACAAACTATTCCTGTCCATTCCTCAGAGCCACTGTCCTGTAGTGGATGAGCAGCGCCCTCAGTCTGGCCTTTACCCCCCTTCTCGTCCAGTAAAGCCTTTAACTTTTTAGATGCTCTTGATGTCTGACGTGGAATTTTGCCCTTTTCTGCCTTGGGAGCTCTTGGGGCTTTGCTTTTTTTGGTACCCTGCCCTGCAGTTTGTTTGTTGGTATTTTTCCTTTTTGCCTTGGTCCCCTTAATTGCACTCGTCATATCACAATCAAAGTCAGCTAGATTTTCCTCCTTCGTCCCCAGGCTTAAGTTGTCTTCAGCATTAAAAATGTGCAATTGATACTCATGACCATCTACTGAATATCTAGACAGATCTCGCTGCTCGATCATTTTGCAGTTCCAGTCCACGTCTTTGATGCATGACATCTTAGCCCCATCCTGGAGGTCAGTGGCCTTCCCAGCTATCTTCATCTCACGGCCCATAACTTGAGGGGATAAATTAGGTGTCTCTGGAGGAGAGAGTTCTGACAATGATGTGTGTCTGAATTTATCGGGAGTGAAGTTGGAGATATCCAGCAAGTCTGTGGACTCCCTCAGGGGTGTGATTGATTCGATACTCTGCTGAATCACCAGTTTGGGACTGCAGTGGGCCAGAAAGTTCTCATTCACATCATCCTCACCATCTTTCTCGCAGGACTTAAGACTCAGAGAGCTGTAATTGCTAGAAGTAGCTGACAATGAGCCAACTGAGTCGAAACTGATGAGTCGGCCGTTGTCTGTGTGCAGTGTGGCTCTTTGAAACTGTGGCTGCCCCTGACATGCCTGAAACTCAGCATCAGAAGGCAATGGCTGCTCAGGCATGTAATTCTTTTCATAAAGCATTCTGTTGCTCTCCAGACTCAGCTGGCTATAGCCTGATACAGTCAGACTCTCAGACATCGGCATAGCCATCTCTCCAGTGAAGCTGTTGGGTTGGATCGCAGATTCAACAATATCTGCAGCACCAAACTGCTGGTTGGGACCAAGCTGCGGGTGCCACATCTGGGTAAGAGTTGGACAATTCTGGGGTGACTGTTGGAGCTCTGATTCTGATGGTGGAGAAAGGACACAACTTTGTGCTAGCTGAATTGAGGTGAATTGCTGCTTTTCCAAAGAGAGATCCAGTGAGTGGTGGGTCTGCTGAGGGAAAAACTGAATGCCAGTGCTACTTGAAGAATCAGAGGCATCTAACAATGTTTGCAGGTAGCCCCCTGGGATAACGGAAACACTTGCAGCCATATTCTCAGACGATGCCTCTTTGTTAGGAGAGCAGGTGGTAGTCACAAAAGCACATTTTTCAGAGGCATTAGCTGTTTGACTCTCACACAGATGGGGACTGTGTGCAGCTGGGCTGACGTTTTTATCTTCAGAACCTCCTACTGAGTCCATATTTTTCTGCAGCGAGCAAACTTCTGTCAGGTCTGTCACGCTCTCGCTATTCTCCACAAGGTCTCTCATTTTCTTGCTCCTAAGTCTGGCTTCGCTTCTGAATTTCTGTATTCTGAATATTTTATTTCCTTTTCTTCCTTCCTCCCTCTCTTGTGATCTGCTCTTCCGGGTGGCAGTGTGTATGATGTCATTTGGGTCTAATGTGCTTGCACAGCTGGTGGCTATTGTTAATGGCATTCCCATGGAGGCAGTTTCATCTGTAGAAGCAACCTCCTGCCTGGGATCAGAGGCAAAGTGGCCCTGGGTGTTGGGTGATTGCTCCACAGTATGAATTCTCTGAATTCTAAGCCTGTTTGCTAGCTTGTATTTCCTTTTTGAGGGACTTGAACTAAAGGCATGATGGTGAGAATTGTGTTTACCTCCTGCTGCCAGCTTAAGCTGTTCCTCTCTTTCTCTCTGTTTCTCCTGCCAGAAATCTTTCAGAGGTGCAAGCTTCTCATATTTGTTGATTTTATCCTCATTTAAGCTTACTGTCGTGTCAGCTGATTCGATTCTGCCCAGCTTTACAGCCATGCATTTGTCGCCTTTGAACCTGTTGACAATAATGTATTTGATTATTACAGGTGGATCCTTGCGAGAGTATTTTCGTCTCTTTTTAGGGCACCAGTCAAGATCCTCTTCTTGTTTTGGACCAATCGGTAGTTTCTCTCGCTTTTCAATGTTTCTTTCCCCATCAGTGGACTCAACATAATACAAGTAGTCATCACTATACCTAACTTTTCTCTTGGCCCGTAATCCATAGTTCAGATGGTTTGAGCAGCTTGCGTTCTTTCGTGAGAACAAGTGTTTAGGCCTGTTGTCTTGGAAGGTGTCAAGAGAGGAAATGGTGGAGGAGCTGTCATCACTATACTCCCCTGAGTCTTCAGCTGAGTTGCTTGAATCAATGAAGTAGTTCATTTTGGGGTTGTAATCGGGTGTCTGCTCTATGGAGCAGTCGTTTTCATCCCCTTTGCTGTCATTTTGAAATCCAAGTTCCTCTGATTTTGGTGGTAGATCATCCACAACTCGCTTTACCCCACTACTCTCTTTCTTTGTGCAGTTTACCAAGACACTTGGGAAAAAGTTGAACTGGGTTTCTTCTTGCAGAACATTGGTTTTCTCCCTCATGTTGTCCTGGAAGGACTCGTAGCGGATCTTTAGCGAGCACACGTCACTGCTCAGAGTGGAATCATCATCATCATCAAACATGTAATTGCCCACGTCCTCCTCAGAGAAGAGATTTACGGATAACTCGTTCTTGGAGCAGAGATCCAGCAATTCCATCTTACTCTCGCTAATGAAGGACTCAAAATAGCCCCAGTCCTGATTTGGATTGGTAAGCAAGCCATCGTCTCCATTGCACTTGTCTAATAGCAGACCCTCATACAGGTTTTTGGAGGCTGAATCATCTAAGTCTATTTTCTCTGTGTCCTTCTTCTCCATCAGCTGGGTTTTGGGGACAGGAAAGCTCAAAAGCTGATCCGAGAGGAGCGCTTCTCCATAACTTACTGCTTCACTTGTGCTCATACATTGAATGTTAATATCAGAGATAGGGCAGGTGGTGTAGTCCCGGGTCATGTCAGCCATTTTGAGGTTGATACTGGCCTCTACATTGGACAAATCCTTGGTCTCAATAAAGCAGCCCGGACAGGTGGGACTCTGCTGAGTCAAACAGTCCTGTGTGAGCCCAGGGATGCTCGCAGGTTCTATCATGGTGAAATGGATCTGATTGCGGTCTTCTTGGAAAGGCCCAGGGGGCTCAAGCCCTTGGCAGCACAGGGTGTGAAGGATATTGTGTAGTTTGAGGACTCATCAGTTAGGTGGTTCTCTAAAGGAGTCCGTGTTTACAGTGGCCGTGGTAAGTAGTGCTTCTTTAAGGCCAATTTAACACTGCGGCAGTACAAATTGCCTCTCTTCTTGCTCTCTGCAGCAGCTGTGGAGGATGTGTGTAAGGCAGCATCTGCGACACCATACAGCCTTCGATTACTCTTCAGATTATGTGATCCTAGACAAAATAAAAAAAGAACAAACATTAATACTGGTTAAAATATTAATGAATACTACACTATTCCATTAAAATAGTAATTAGTAAAGCTAATAAAGCTAATTTTAAAGACGACTGTAATGTTGCTTTGCTGGCCGTAAATGCAGTGAATCCATGATAAATCCCAAGCACTAACTTGCAGTTATAATTAAATCCACTGGGTGGCACTTTGGGGGGTGTTAAGTTGATTGTATTTGATCACACATTGTTGTTGTCTGCCTTGCAAAGTTTGGAATTACTTAGATGAAAATTAGTTAACTAAATGATCTTACAAAATGGAATTACTTTTGATCAAATTAATTAATGAATCTGCATTATCATTATATCATCACCACAATGAGAAATCACATGAAATCCAAACAGCAGTCGACTGAGGAAAGACAGCTGTCCATCACTGCATTCACGATCGCAGGCAAGCGCAGCTGTAGCGTGAGTGATCAGAGATGATAACTTATCTGATAGCAGAATTATATTGAGACATGTGCTTCCTTTAAGTTTCGTTTAGGGAGACAGGTTTTAGAACAGAAACGCAAAGTGCTGTTAGAAACTTCGCTTAGCACACCGCTATCTGTGTCTCTGAAGCGTCTGTCAGCGGCTGCGCAGCGCGTTTTCTCACTCGAGCATGTGGATATAGGCTAATTGTTTTTCTCAACATGAACATGAAACAATATAAACACGATAACCATATGCTGACTCAAGTGTGTAGGTTCTGTATGATAATTGGCGCAGTATACCAACATCTACACCTTGTCTACTGACCACCATTCAGCCATTTTTTTTTTTTTAAGTTAAGTGTGACGGTCGTTTAAAGCAAGTCGTTAAAAAAAGTTGTGTGAACAAACGATACTGTGGTGGCTGTTGCTGTTAGCGGGTTTGGTGTCTCGTTTTGCAAATCTAATGATGCTGGTAGTGATAATTCTCTCTGACCAATCAGTGATCTGCAGTGTTTACATGTCACATTTTAGTATCGGTACGGAAACGCTTGGAACCTCAACCGAGGTGGTACTATTTAAGCGAGTTTAATAGAACTGCGGTGCTAAGAGAGTCATACGAATACGCACGTTGCGTAGCAGTGCAGAGAAGACCAACAACCAAGGTCAGGATTTTTGTTAAATAATACATTAAATTTCATATCGTATACCCCCAGAACACTTGGAATACATGACACGTGTCACATGGGATCATTCTGGGTCCATAAATGAAAGAAGGGGAAACGGCATCAGAACAACACCAGGGTGAGTAATTTATGACTTAATTTTTTTATTTTAGTGTAACTACCCCTTTAAATCCTCTTACAGTGCATGTTGCAAATTCCGTCACCAGAATAGTACGCGTGTACCGTACGCACGCCACCTGATTTTTTATTTTGTTACCAATATTAATTACTTTGTGAGCGCAGTTCGCACATGCACATTGAATTTATTTTAAAATCAGCTGTTCCACAAGGGGGCAACACTGGCCCGAACCATAGTCGCACAGTCGAAAGCGGAAATAAAGACACTGCAACATCAATAGAAGCCCACATTGACAAGCATTTATGTGATGGGGTTGTGAGAGCTGTAACTTTAGTTTAAAAGAGTACAAATACATTTTTATTGGTCATAACTTCTGGAGAACAATAGCGTAGACACTGGACAAAGATTAAACTTTCTATAGCGCACGTGTCGACCGCTTGCATTCACGCATGCTATCAAATGGAGTGCGCTTTGAAAGGTTATGAGTTCAACTGTACAGTTTCAAACTTAATAAGAAAACAACTGAAGCATATAGGCCTAAACTTAGATCTATTAAATTAAAACATGATTGTAACAAAGGTTTGTAGACAAGGAAAGGAGGCGGGAACCGGCGAATGTTAAATATAACTTTAAAAATAGAATAAACATAAAAAACAAAACGAAAATAAAGCGGCAACCCCTCATGGACGACTGCCGCATAAACTATAAATAAAAACAAAAACATAACTGTCCCAGGCCTTCACTGTCGTCACTCCTCCTTTAATCCTTCCGGAGTTCCTCTGTGGGACTCGAGACCGGTGTGTCGCACAGGTGACGCTCATTAACACTCGGCCCCACCCTGCTTTCCACAATTATTATGTTTTTTTTCTCTTTATATTATGTCTTTGTGTTTGCATTGCCTCTCCTATTGAGCTATTTTGTACCGCAACCACTATAGTACTCATATAGCCACTGATTTGGCTCACATCATTCTCTTTCTATGAAACCTGTAAAAATCATTCACTAGTTCTAGCTCTTTAGTGACAATAGCTCTATGGCGGTTTACTCAAACACTGCAGCTGTATCTCATTCACTAGAATAACAGCTAGAAATAGCTTCCCCACACATTTTGCGTCTGCCTTCTGCAAGGCATTTCTGCAAGGATTGAGTCTAGACTTGCATGCTGGTCCAGAAGCCTCAGCTGTCGCCACATATGAAACAGAAATCTGAAATCTCTGACCGCTGTGAAACAGATGAGTGAAATGTTGTTAGACTCTTCTAGGGATAATGTGTTCTACCAGTATCAGACAACTGACCGGATGTCATGAATCCATGGGGAGTACAGGAAAGCATAAGGGCTTAGCCTATCTTTCGGAAAGTGTCTTTCGGAGTGTTCTCATACACCTAACCTCTGTCAGACTTGCTGAACATCCTCTGCCTTGTTGTAGCGTCAGGACTAGGGGTGGGAGAAAAAAAAAATTTCTCAGATGCATCACGATTCTCTCTTCGATGATTCTGAATCGATTCTTAGTTTAGTTTTTAACCGCAGATGCTCTAGAAACAGTCGTATTCTGCTTGCTTCCAATTCCACACACACACACCTTGCATAAAATAATCTTCTATACAGTTCAAAAAGGTTGAAGCAAATTACAAGGGCAATCACAGGCTTCATTGCACAGGATATGCGCAGTGAGAAACGTGCACTTTGCTTGATGTTACATTTACAAAGCTACAGGAAATCAGCTGACCGACAGCAGCTTTCAAATGCTCACGTGTGCATTATGAAGAGCGTGTGCGTCTCCATGTAAGAGGTTAAACGTACTTGCATCTCACAATGCTTTTATGGCAAGAGATAAATGCAAACACATTCAGTTATGTCTTACGGGATTAAACAGACAGGACAAACGTCTGATCTGTCAGATTAGATATGTGCTTTAGCGTGAATGCGGCCTATAGATCTCCTTCTGTCTATGATGTCCTCAGTAGTAATAAAACAGCAAACAGCAATCCGTAAAAATCACTCACTGCTCTCGACTGTTAATTACTCGACTTATAATTACATAATAATTTAAATAAAATAAATTGTACAATTAAATGTGAGATTCAAAATCAGTAAACAAATTAGTTAATAAGGAAAAAAAAATATCTCAAGAATCGTTTTGGAATCGGATCTGATTGTGAGGTGCTTGAATATTCCAAACCCACAGGCTTATCTTGCACTAGAGAAGAGGGAAAAATATGCCCAAATGGGATTCCTGTTTACCAAACTAAAGATTCAGCTCTGCTATGTTACGGTATCTTCATGTGGCCTTGAGCTACACATAACCATCAATAACTACATTACTGTAAGAGGAACACAGATGGTGAAATTGGATCATGAATATGATTATAAGCCAGTTTTGCTTTTCAAATTTGAAAACCACAGATCTTGGACATCTTTTGCAGCTAGTCATGGAACAAAAAAGGTATTGTCAGTGGAGATGTCAACCACTCTGACTGTCAAGGTCCACAATGACAGATTTGATGATGATTTTTGGGTGAACTATGTATGCTGCACACAAAATGGAAAAGGCTTTCACAAAATTGCATCCTCTGCTTTACACAATATTCAGGAGTCAGACTGCACAGGTTTTAATCAGCCT
This sequence comes from Vimba vimba, assembly GCA_022828995.1. Lineage (NCBI taxonomy): Eukaryota > Metazoa > Chordata > Actinopteri > Cypriniformes > Leuciscidae > Vimba > Vimba vimba. Next base: position 30,225,890 of record CM040833.1, read on the forward strand.
ACTGGGACACAATCATATTTACTATCTGCTGCAATGCGCACTTCTGAGGAAGAACTAGTTTCTGGATTTGATAAAGATATATAAGAGTTTTGTTTGCTATCTTCAAAGTCAACTGTATATTGTTTTCTGTCAACTAATCAATACTTATTACTTCTGAATGGAAGGATAGTCTCATTAGTTGAACATACTGAGGGTATATCATTGTGTATATCACAGTATGTTATGGCAACTGCTCTTCCCAGGCTCATAAAGCACTGCAGCGTGTGATAAAAACTGCAGACCATCACCATTACAGCCCTCACACCACTGCAAGACATCTACCACCAGAGGGTCTACATGAGAACTCCCAGCATCACCGAAGGCCATTCATACCTTCTGCCCTCCAACCACAGTCTAGTGACACCTCTGCCATCTATGGCTCCAAAACGAGGATTTCGCAGCGATGCCACAGAAGAACCATTTTGGTTCCCCAAAGTACCTTTCAGTGACCAGTTCTTAAAATAACCTTTTTCGTTGTTGTTAGAACCTTTAAATTTGACAGATAATCTCCTCATTATGTGAAAGTGACTTCCCATCCACCCAAAGATCCCACTATTCCCAAAACATAGACTTCACACATGCTATACTTTATCATCTGCACTGCAAAGACATGGCAATAAAGAACTTGACTTGGTTAGTAGTTTTACGTGATAATCACCTCTTGTGAGTGAGTTTTTGACTACAATAAACATCTAAAATGGACCAGAATTCATGCTGATACTCTGTGTTAATATGTTAATGTTAACTCACAACTAACATAGAGACATACAAAATTGTCAGCTCTCTTTTTCCGGCTTTTTATTATAAGCTTTCTAAACCCTGTAGTGCTCCTCACGTGGCGATCAAAAATGACAGATTTTTAATGTAATATTTACTTAAAGATTTGCATAAATATTTACATATTTACAAAAAATACTATTTTACATTTTTATATGAATTTTAATATTTAACAAATCATGTTTCACTCTAAAACTGTGAGAAAATCAAATTTTTCAGGACCATTTAACCGTTTCGAATCATGTCCATAATTTTTCTCCCCATAGAAAGTGCCACAACCTTTACCAAGTTTCAGGAAGTAAAAAATTCTAAAAACCAAACCGGTACATTTTTCTGCAACGATGCATGATGCATAATTTTCCCATGATGCAGCATTCTCCATCTAAAACTGATCGGGCAGACCGAACCGTAAATCGTAGAGACTTGAAACTTTGAGGGCTGGTAGTACTCACACTGCCTACAACGTCACCAAGGCCCCCCCGATCAGCCTGACGGGGGCGCTACAGCGGTCAAAAGTACGAAATGGCTCATAACTCCTAAACCGTTATGCGTAGGCTCAAGTGTCTTATATCGTTGAAGTCATTGATTTGCTCCGAGTCAAATTTTGAGAAATTTTGAGTAATTTTGGATTTCGTGAAAAACCTACTTTTGCGCACTAGTCCTTGGCTTTTGGCCCTATCGCAACCAAACCAGTGCAGCAAGATTCTCTGGAGTCTGATTGTCAATAATTATCAAGAAATTTCAAAATTTTGCTGTGATGTCGCTAGGGGGTGCCAAAATGTTCTATATGTCAGCGGCCACTTTTACAAAAATGGCTATAACTCATGAACGGAACTAGATATTTTCACCAAACTCATGTATAAACTCAATCTGAGGTCACTTGAAAAAAATCGCGGTGATTAGCCACTTGGTGGCGCCAAAAAATATAAAAATGTCTATAACCACCCAACCATCAGCCCAAATGACTTGAGAATTGGCATGCACTGTCTTTGTACGAGGTGCCACAATAGTCTATGAGGACATTGGCGTATCTCAAAAAACATGGCCGCCAATGAAATTTGAGTAGCTATCAGACAAGGTTACCGGAGGCTGATCGGAACGAAACTCAGTGCGCATGTTCAACTCATGGCTCCAGAGTTCTGTAAGAATTTTGAAAGAAATCGGCCTCAAATTGGTGCTAACTAGTTTTATGCCTCTGTAATCACGTTGTTTTTCACACAATATTCATGTCATTTGCTCCATAGACAAAATAACAGCTGAAAAGTAATGTCAAATTAATAGATTTCTTTTGTGAAGCAGGTGATGTATTATTAGTTTTATTCATTATAGTAAAACTGTGATTCATATGCTGATTCTTGATCTCTGTGTGAGTCAGCATAATACCACAGAGGGTTTTAAATCTGATTGTCACAACAATGGATCTTACAGTATCACATTTCTACTATAATTAATAATACAAAACTAATAATAGATCACCTGTTTAAACAAAGATTAGGTTCTGGATAAGTTCAGTGAATCAAGTCATTAAATTGTGAGTTTTATCATCAAAACACAACCATCAACACTTGATTATATTTTCCTTTGGATCCGATCTTGTGCCACAGCAAGTGTGTTTTATAAACACAGTTACAGCAGCCAGAGAAAAACCTACATTATAAATTCAAGTGGTCAAGAGCCCAACTAAAGCAAACACTGATCTCCATCATGGTAACTTTAACGAAACAATAAATCATCAACATATAAACCTCTATTAATTCTCAATAACAACTTCTGTAGACGCGTGACAGAAATAAAGTCAAACTGGTTAGTAATAAGTAAAGCTGTTAATGCTGTTTGTGTTGTTTAATCCTCCTCTGATGAGATCTTGAGAGATTTGTTTCTCTTTCGTTATTTCTCATTCCTTTAACGATTCTGCTTGTTAACAGCAGGAGTTCTTCACTAATGCTCAATCATCACTTAATGAATCACTTTAATCACTTAATTTCTTGACTGCAATGCATATCTTCTTTTAGTGACCTCAACTGAAATAACTTCAGAGTACTCATAACTATTGGTTTCTAAAAAATGTAATGAATTAAGGTAATCTGTGTCCTCAAATGTTATGAGTTATTGGATTTGACTGTGTGATATTGTGAGCTAGCAGTAACTGCAAGCACTTTGAGGTAATTTAAGGTTTGTAATTTCAGTGGTGTTATTCAATATAGTGAAGTTTCAGTTATATAAAGTTTTTGAATGCAGTGGAGTTTAATTGTGCATTAAGAAATACCCTTGTTTTAGTTGACTCAATTAAAATAAGTTCAGAGTACTCATAACTATTGTTTTTTTTATCAAATTAACTGAATTGAGGTAATCGGTGTCCTCAAATGTTTTGAGTTAGCTGAACTTGTTGGGTTTTACAATCGCTACACCATAATGTAAACATTCTTTAATCATATGAAAATACTAAAATATGAAAATCACACACAAACCATCAACCATCTTATTCGTTTGTTTATTAGCTTCTTATTTCAAGTGTAGAAATGTTTCTTTGGTTCGTTCTTCACAGAGCACGGGGCAAGGAAATGTACAGGACAGTGTCATGCAAAGGGCAGGATTATGGTTATGTTGACTCACGTACAATGATTGACAGCTGTAGAGATCAAATGAACGTGCGACGAGTCATAAACTGATGCAAATTAGGAAGAGGAGAGACAGAGCTCGCTCCGAACGCTCTTTCAGCTCTTCACATCGCATAATTCAGTGGGAAATAAATAAAAAGGGTATTCTATATGACAAAATATTTTGCAAACGTGGTAATAAATCAATATTTGTCTAAACCTGTATAAATCTAAACCTGCTTTGAGAGCTACTGATTGAGCAAGTCACTGATCCAAGACTGCAGACAAATGCAGCACGGTTAACAGCATCGAATATGAACAGCATCTGTGACATACCATATCATACCATTTTTTTATTATGAAACAACAATGTGTACATTCAGTGGAAGTCTAGTGCAATTGTACATAAATGTATACTGCTTCAAGCAGTTCTTGCATACAAAAAAAAAAAAGTTTTTTTTTTTTGGAGTATTTGAAGATGTAAAGTCTCATCTTTTTTTAGGTTAAAGGAACAGTATGTAAGAAATTTATTTTAATGAATCATAAAATGGCCCTGATATGTCACTAGACATTAAGAAATCATGTTCATTTCAAATACTTATATCTCTGACAACAGTAGTCCGGCCAGGATATTGTCATTTAAAAGTGAAGTTGCAGCCCTCAACTGATGTTGATGTTGTCATGTTGTGTTTTGGCCTGATGTCCCACCCTCCACCTATCTACCAATCATGAAGTCAGTACTGTTTCAGCATCCGGGTTGCCAGCTCTGCTCTAGTTGAAAGCTCCTTGTAGCAGCCTACGCTCCTGCTGGATCCTGCAGCCTATCTGGCAACCTCGAGTCAGGGGGGAGGGGGAGGGGACACACCACTCTACAGTAATTTGAAAGTGATTGCAGTACCAGTTTTGGCCACAATCTTACATACGGTTCCTTTAACTTTAATTTATAGACCTTATTCAGATCAGCGCTATGACAGGGATGAAAGCGAGGCTGTGAGGGACAGACTTACCATCTTTTTAATGGCATCCGCCGTCAAAAGCTGTATAAAGCTCCTATATCACTTATAACTTTCCAAAGCTCACATGATTCGTCAGCAGAACAATCCAAAAACACATTAATAGTATAACCCAGTGAAGAGATGTATGTCAATCCCTCACAGCTTTCGTTTTCATTCCCATTAAACATCAAAGATGGCGCTGCCCTGAATACGGTCTATTGATACTTTTAAATCAGAGAATCTTGCATTGTTGTTGTTTGATGTCAGTATCTGCGTTTCCATTACCCTTCAAATTGCGCAAATTGAAATTGCGACTTGAAAATACGCCCAATGGAAACGGCAAAATTGCAAAAACTCCCATATATCGCTAAAACGTTTTTACGCTTGCATGAGGTGGTTTTTTATGCAAATTCAAAAAAGGAATATTTCGCGAAACTGCAATGAGAGAATAGCCGCGTTTCCATTGGCCTTCGAATTGCGCAAATTGAAATTGCGAATTGAAAATACGCCCAATGGAAACACGCAATTTTTGCGAAAACTCCCATTTATCGGAAAAAAAGTTTTTACGCTCGGATGAGGTGGTTTTTCAGGCAATTCGAAAAATAAATATTTCGCAAAACTGCAATGGAAACAGTTTTTGCACATTTACAGGTCACCCGGTGTGCAGATGACGCGGTGTGTTTGGACAGAATACGAGACAGAGTTCTTAAGAATTCATTTAAGACAAAATAATTATAGCAATACTGGATTCTAAACCTCAAAGAAATGCCACAACCAAGACCTTGGAACACTCAGAAACACCTCATATGTGCCGCTCTCAAGTATAAAGGTCGTTCCTTACCATTAATGCTTGGAAAACACACATACACACATCTCCTTCGATTAATAATAATGGCTAGTGCAGTGGCTGGGATTAGTACATAAACCTCCATTTTGGAATGATTTTACTGATTGCGATAGGAAAAAATGAAGTTTTAGTCGCATAACATCGGTTAATGGAAACGGCGTCATTTCGCAATAGTTTTTTTGTCAACATTTAGAAAAAAAAAAAAAAAAAAAAGTTTTGCGCAAATCTGTAATGTAAACGCGCCTAATGAACTGTTTCAGTTTTTGCGCATCTACAGGTCACCTGACGTAGATGGTGCGGTATGTTTGGACAGAAGACGATTTTTGGAATGACTAATCACGAGAGGAAAAAAAATACGTTTCTATCACAGGACATCGGTGAATGGAAACGCCATCATTGCGCAATAGTCTTTTATCGACATTTAGAAAATATCGCATTGTTGCAAATTAGAATTGTGTGTTCTAATAAAATTGTGCTAGTGTGTTCGTGGTTGTGTTTCCTCTGAGTCATTCTCCTGGCTAATATTTTGATTCTTGGATTAAAAATTTATTTTGAGTATCTCCTTCGACGTTCACTTCATTAAAGCCACTGACCATGACGTCAGTTGCACACACACAAAAAAAGGATTATAAATGTTAGCTCTAAAATCTACTAGTATATTACAATACAAGTAAAATAACATTCAATTCAAATATATATACGCACTACATATATACATACAATGTAGTAACAATATAAACAAAATGCAGCAAAAATGTTAACATTACTAAGAAAAAGACCCCCCTCCCCCTTTTTTTTCACAGAAAAACTAAATACAAGTTCTTTCCCTTTTTAAGGCGAGACACTACAGGTGAATAGGGTAAAAATTTTAACTAGCAGATATCACCATGAAACTTTCACAGTTGATTACCTACATTAAGATGAGAAAAAAATGTATTACAAGTTTTCTGTAATTTAATGTTTAAATATGCAAATTAGGCAATATCTAATCAAATATGCACTAATTTGCATATATTTTAAAAAACGAAATCTGAGTATTGGATAAAGCCAGGTTAAAAATTATTTTTTCAATGTGTTCACATATTAGATGGGGAAAAAATTACAGAGGGATTTATGGATATCTACTTTTGTTATCCTGTAAATCAGAAAATACTGTCAATAGCCTTAAAAAAATTATTTTCGCCATGTTTTTTGGAATAAAATGTTATATAAATCAGGCTAGGAATAATATATTTACAAATCCCTCTGTAAATGTCTTCATAATATAACTAGGTACAAGACTGGAAAGTTTGGTGTATATAAGTGCTACTGAAGTGGAGATTTCGGACTTGGAGTATGAGAGAACAGTCATTTTGAGAAAAACGGGCTTTAAAGATTTTTCATCAGCCAATTAGATTGCGCATTCAGCCCTTTTACTTTCACGATTGGTTGCTGATAAAAAGGAAATGACCATATTTGGATCCGACAGGATTGTACACAAGAGAGAGAGCTTCCTAACGGTGCTTGTGATGACAGGCTGCCGGCAGAGATCGCGGAGCAGCATGTTGATTAAGAACGCAAACTTTTGTTGAATTTATGAGAAATCTACAGACGCAAACAGACAAAGTGTAATAAAATAAAGACCTAAATGTGTATTTCGGACTTTTTTTCAACACAAGTCTGAAAGAAGACATGTTATTGAAGACAAATATCCAAAAATCTCAAAATTGACCAGTAAAAAAAAAAAGATGTTTTTGCCTGCCGTGTCTCGCCTTAATTACTCTCCATTTCTTAATTATTCAGGGATGAGAGAGAGGCCAAGAACAGCAAGACGCCACCTTGGAATTATAAGGTAATCTGCATTCTGAGCAGTTTTCAGATATTGAGCTTCAACGTTTGTGCATTCCATTCGATTTTGTAGATAGAACCTTTTTGTTCTCTTTCATCATCTCGTTTCGAGATCCACCTATGGGAAGGGCATCCGTACCTGACTTCTGCAGAAGCATCCAATTGCACCAAGTCTGGCTAGACAGACAGAAGCGCGCAGGCAATGCCAGGTAAGGCCACACCCCTTACCTAGGCATATAACTTCTCCGCGCGCTGCTATTCCTCAGTTGACATTCGCTTCTCGCGATCTCTGCACTGACACAGTTCGGTTGGATTAACGTTACGCTGCTCACTTTCGAGTTTTCAGGAGGACATATCGCCAGATCAGCCTCCGCCAGACGTGAGTGACAGTGGTTTCTTCAGCCTATCCGCTGTGTTTTTTGCATCCGGAGCCGCCAGCGCTCTCGCTGTCCTTCACCTGCTCCTCCTTACATGGCTGCCCGCTACGGATTTTTCCGAGTTCTTCACCGCTGGCCCACCCATAGCTATGTGACCGTCTAAACCGCCGCTTCTTCGGGGAACAGCCTATCACGACGAGCCTGCCCGGCCGCGTGTGGTGCGCTCATCGCCGCTAAGGACCCTCTCGTTCTGCGCGGTCTGCTTGGGCTTTACACGCTCAAGAAGCTTAGGAGAACCCGGAGAATTGCGGTCATTGTAATTGCTGTCCATGTAACGTTAGCTTTTACTAAGCCGTGCTCGGCCTTTCTGACTCGGATGGAGGACACGGTGATGATGACGCGCTACCGGGGGACTCCCGGAGCGCCACCTCTCTAAAATATTTAAGCTGACATCAGCCCAATCCGCATTCCCTGAGGAGGACATCTTCGCGGGAAAACCTCACTCTTGTTGACGAACCGGCCGGTTCCGGCGACGGGGATGACGCGGTCCTTTTAACGTTCCCCAGGCTAGCGCTCACGCGGCTTTGCCTCAGTAACGTTACATCCTCCTGGAAGTTTGTGAGCGAGCGGCCGTTCGTCTCATAAGCACGGCTGGAGCGTCCCGCTAGACTGTTAACACGGTCTCACAGGCCTTGATGTGTTACGATTGCTACGTGTTGAGGCTTTCAATTTATGCCTTACTAGGAAGGCAGCCCCGAATGCAAGCGGCCTGCCTGTTGTTCGACCGTTGGGAGTATTGAGCCCGCTTTCACGGGCCACGAGCCCTCCGGATTCTCTCCCGGTCCCGGAACCCCTGTCCAAAAGACACAGGGTCTCCCGCGGACGGTCGGTTAATCCCGTCTCGTGGCTGCCCAGCCCGTGTGTTTAGTGGATGCTGTCGTGAGGAAAAGTACATAGCAGTGTTACCACACCGCACGCACTTGGTTCCCCTCACCCAGTTATTAAAGGATTCGGCCCCAGTGTTTTCCCAACACAAAACACACATTACTAAACAACACATTTAACAAACGAATCAGATGAATTCGTGCAGATTTATATATCTGCCAACATAGAGAGCAAATCTCTCTGATCCCATGCATGTCACCCTGAGTCTGTCCACCAGAGGGCGCCATTGCCTCACAAATCAACCAGCTGAGCTCACACAGCTCAGTTGCGGCTGCCCAGCCCGTGTTTTTAGTGAACGTTGTGTGTGGAAGGCTTCGGCCCCTGTGTTCCCCAACACAAAACACACACATTACTAAACAACACATTTAACAAACGAATCAAATGAATTCGTGCAGATTTATATATCTGCCAACTTAAGCCCCTTTCACACAGCGCTTTGAACCCGGCAAATTGCCAGAACGCCTTCTGTGTGAACACAAACACGACCCGGGATTGATGCCGGGATCGATGCCGGGTTGGGGACCTAGTAACATTGCCGTGTTCAGTCCCGGAACGCGCGCTGTGTGAACAAAAGCCGTAATAATGCCGTGTCGTAGTGATGACGCTGAAGCCGGGATCGTTCGCCAGTTGTGAAACGGTACGTAATGCGAATGTTTATGATCAAATCAGAGAAAAAAATGCACAAGCGTGGTTTCTCGAGAGAGAAATCGCAGCTCATAAGCAAACTTAAGACGCTGCTGAGACATTACAAGTCACATCGATGTCACGTGTCTTTACGGGATTTTTACGGGTTGTGTGTGAACGCACTCTCTGATTCCGGAAAATCACTGGCAGTGTGAATGAACCAAAATCAAACGAACCCGGGTCAAATCCCGGGTCACTTTATCCGTGTATTTTCCGGAATCTCTGTGTGAAAGGGGCTATAGAGAGCAAATATCTCTGATCCCATGCATGTCGCCCTGATTCTGTCCACCAGAGGGCGCCATTGCCTCACAAATCAACCAGCTGGGCTCACACAGCTCAGTTGCGGCTGCCCAGCCTGTGTTTTTAGTGGACGTTGTGTGTGGAAGGCTTCGGCCCCTGTGTTCCCCAACACAAAACACACACATAACTATATAACACTTTAAAACAAACAAATTAAATAAATCCGTTACAGAGAGAGTATCTCTCTCCGCGGATTTTATTTTTCTGCCTGCACTTGAGACTGCCCAGTTCATGTGTTCAGGAGATGTGTGTTTTCCCCCCACTTAAAAATCAGGGGGCACTTTGTGAGGGAAAGTTTAGCACAGTGGACACCACACTATGTTCCCCTCACTCTGTCAATAAGGCTTTCGGCCCCAGTGTTTGCCCAACACAAAACACACAAAGTTACGAATCAAATGAATACGTTTTGGAAAGAAGACCTCTCTCCGCAGAGAAAACTTCTCACTGCAGAAAGAGGAAATCCCTCCGAACCCCTGCATGTCACCTCTAGTGTGCCCACTAGATGGCGCATTTGCATCACAAATGATCCAGCTGGGCCCATACAGCCCCGCTCCGGCCCGAGCGGGGGCGCTCGCGAGTCACGAAGCGGCTTGGCAAGCCGTTTCACCCCCGAGTGGGTTTTGCGTACCGTAACCCAGGGTTACAGGCTGCAGTTTGCAATAAAACCTCCTAATTTTAACGGCGTTCTCTCTTCTCACACAGAAGAAAACACCTCACACATTCTGAAAGAGGAAATTTCCTCCCTCCTAAACAAGGGAGCGATTCAGATGGTGCCACCCAATCTGATAAACCATGGTTTTTATTCCTGGTATTTTCATTATCCAAAAGGCGTGGCGCCCCCCGCCCTATATTGGACCTTCGAGTGTTGAACAAACATTTGAGGAAATACAATTTCAGAATGTGACACAAGGCTCTCTTGCCCGTGCCATAAAGCAGAATGACTGGTTCACATCAGTCGATCTGAAAGATGCTTTCTTTCACATAAGCATCTACCCTCCACACAGGAAATATCTTCGTTTCGCCTACCAAGGCATTTGTTACGAATTCACAGTTCTTCCGTTCGGGCGCAATTTGAGTCCCCGAACTTTCTGTCTGTGTGCGGAGGCGGGCGTGGCGCCCCTGAGACTAGCAGGGCTAAGAATTCGTACTTACATAGACGATTGGCTCATCATAGCCAAATCGAAGGAGGTGTCGCTGGTCACCGGCCGGGTGCTCACGCACATCACATCCCTCGGGTTCAAGGTGAATGCGAGCAAAAGCAATCTGACTCCCAGTCAGAATGTCATTTTCCTGGGCTTGGAATTGAACTCAGTCTCCATGCGAGCGCGTCTCTCTCAAGAGCGAGTTCGCTTGCTGATGGACTGTCTGTCTCAGTTCAGAGAAGTGGTGAGAGTACAATATCGCACATGCTTCAGGCTGCAGGGTCTCATGGCTTCATCTATGCAAGTTGTGCCAATGGGTCTCCTGAGAATGAGAGCGTTCACGAAATGGGTTTTGTCACTACATTTCAGCCCGATTTGCGATCTCTGCCGCTCGGTAACAATGACGCGTGCCTGCTTGGCGGCCCTGCGCCATTGGGAGAGCGAGAACTTTTACGCACGGGGAACCCCCCTCGGGATGGTTACGATGCGGAAAGTTGTGACGACAGATGCATCCTTAACAGGCTGGGGAACCACCCAGGAAGGCAGAATGCTGAACGGTCTGTGGCTGAGCAGACTACGTTCAGCGCACATTAACTATTTAGAGCTTTTACCATTTGGAAAGCTCTGAATCATATTCTGCCTCGCCTGCAGGGACATCCCGTTCTAGTACGGTACGATAATACCACGGCAGTGGCTTATATCAACCGTCAGGCCGGCATGTGCTCGTCGAAACTCCACGCTCTAGCTTACAGGTTTTTGATGTGGAGCAGATGGGTTTTTCTGTCATTACACGTGACTCATGTTCCGGGCATTCTGAACAGAGGCGCCGGATCTGCTATCGAGGGGAAACCCAATCTATGAGGATTGGCGTCTTCAACCGTAGATAGTGAAGATGTTATGGATGAGATTTGGACAGGCAGCCGTAGATCTTTTCGCCTTGCGCGAAAACCACCATTGTCCTATGTTCTTCTCGCTAAAGGACATGGACGTGTCCCTCGGGGCAGACGCACTGGCCCACCCATGGCCCAAAGTACTGCTGTTTGCTTATCCTCCCCTGTACCTGATAATTTTTACACTGGCCAGGGTGAGAGAGCACGACCTGTCTCTCATTCTGATAGCACCCAGGTGGCCCAAAGCCCCGTGGCTGGCAGAGATAATCCCTCTGTTATACGCCGAGCCATGGCGCCTCCCCCCTCGCACGGACATACTGTCCTAAGCCAAAGGGGAGATTTACCACCCCCATTCGGACAGGGTGGCTCTCTGGGCCTGGCCCGTGAGAGGACGAACCTAAATGCACTGGGGCTCCCGCCGCGTGTAATCGCCACTACTCAGAATGCTAGGGCCGTTTCCACGCGATCCCTATATGGCTGTAAGTGGCAAGTGTTCAATGGGTGGTGTGATGGGCGTGGTCTCACATCTTATCAGTGCTCGGTGCCTGATATTTTGGGTTTCATGCAAGACCTCATGGAAAGAGGCAGGTCCTTTTCCACCATTAAGGTCTACCTGGCTGCGATTTCAGCCTGTCATGTGGGTTTTGAGGGCTCCACCGTCACACCCTCTAACCCGCAGTTTTATGAAGGGTGCACGCCGCTCTTTGCCGGTCATCAGGAGATCTGTTCCATAGTGGGACCTCTCCATGGTGCTGGAAGCGCTGCCTCTGTATCTTTTGAGCCTCTGGGGAGTATTTCCCTTAAGCTGCTGTCCCTCAAGACAGCTTTGCTCTTGGCCGTGGCATCTGCTAAACGGGTCAGTGAGCTACATGCACTCTCGGTTCACCCCTCGTGTCAAATTCTCCCTAAGTGGAGATAGGGTTTCCCTTAAGCCTAACCCGGCCGTCATGCCGAAATGCTTCCCTGCGTTCACTTCGGAGGTTTTGGAGCTATCCGCTTTTCACCCTCCACCTTTTTGCCTCCCCGGAGGATCAGAGGCTGAATGCTCAGTGTCCCGTCCGTGCTCTGCAAGCATATATGACCAGGACCAGTGCTTTCCGCAAGAGCTCTTTGTTTCAAGGGCTCCCCGCGCACAAGGGGAGTCCCATTTCAAACCAATGCCTCTCACATTGGCTTGTGGACGCTATACTATGGCTTATGAAGCAAAGGGAGTGCAGCCCCTAGGGGGCATCAGAGCTCATTCCACAAGGGGCTTAGCCGCCTCTTGGGCTTTGTTCAGGGGAGTGCCACTGCAGGACATCTGCTCCGCGGCCAGTTGGGCCTCTCCTCATACCTTTGAGCGTTACTACCAGTTGGATGTCACCAGAACCTCGGTGGCACACTCGGTCCTAGGGGTAGGGTCATCTTAGCCCTTTCCCACAGCCCCGTTGGGTTAACCAACGAGGAGTGAATGGGCCGGCTGGCCATGTTCATTCCTGTCACCAAGCATTTGCATTCCTTCTTGGGTTTAGCTATGTGCATTGGTGGTGTGGGGGCCATTATCATGTATGTGTCTCATGCATGTTTCATGCCCTGCTTGTCCACAGCAGTTTAGCGTGGCGTCACCCTTGCAGGGTCATGTTTGTGGGACGTGTCAGGCACCGCCTCTCTGAGGTGACCGTCCTTCTCTGGCCTTCAGAACCTCACTGTGAGTGTATTGGGCAATCGGGGAGCTGTCCATGTCTCTCCCATAGGTGGATCTCGAAACGAGATGATGAAAGAGAACAATAGGTTACTGTCGTAACCCCGGTTCTCTGAAACATTGAGTGGAGAGATCCACCAGCGTTGCCCCGCTTGCCGCACGAGAAGCGAATATACTTACTGAGGAATAGCAGCGCGTGTAGAAGTTATATGCCTAGGTAAGGGGTGTGGCCTTACCTGGCATTGGCTGCGCGCTTCTGTCTTTCTAGCCAGACTTGGTGCAATTGGATGCTTCTGCAGAGGTCAGGTACGGATGCCCTTCCCATAGGTGGATCTCTCCACTCGATGTTTCAGAGAACCGGGGTTACGACAGTAACCTATTGTTTTCTAAACAAAAAGTCCCAAAATGTACACATCACATACTAAAAATAAGTTGTCAAAGAATAAGAATATGTGAAAACTCAATTTGAAAAACTCAATTTTGACAAAAATGTCAGATATAACCTTATAATTCCAAGGTGACAAAGGGTCAAATGCAGAGGAAGGGTTACATTTAGGGTTACTTATAGGAAAATATAATTTTTTAAAGTACAAAATGAAAGGTTGCCAAATCATGTGAAATTGTTCTGTTCTGCCAAGCATTGTAAATATTCTTTTTCTACTTGAATAAACTGCAACAGGTGGGTGCAACATAACTAGGTGGGGAAGGATTTTTCCAGTTCATTAGTATAAGCCTTTTAGCAATTATTAAGTAAAAGCGACAGCATTTGACTGTGAAGACGATAAGGACACCTTAACAGGATTAAGACCAAAAAGCGCCACTAAGGGGCACAATTCAACATCTAAAATAAAATGAAATTGACTTGAAGATGGATGTCCAGAAAGAGGTCAATGCTTGGCAAAGCCAAAAAGATTGATAAAGAGTAGCCGGAGCTTGTCGACATCTGGTTCCTTTTAAACAGTTTAGCTTTTACGTCTACTGTGTGATTCCAGTGTGTGGAATTTCCACCATGTAAACAATACTTTGCAGATTGTTACGTCACATCCCTTTCTGTTATCCTTCACCAGCCATGTCACTAACCAGCCAATGTCACACCCACGATACACCCACATTCTGTTCACTGACCGTCTGAGGCACACAAAACTCACACCGAGCACTTTCTCCATCTAGTATCCTCTAATATCATCAGTAAGGAAACCTAGGTGTTGTTTTTTTTATCAGTTTACCTGGAAACAAAGTCGTGTTTACAATGTTGATGCAGCAAGCACTTCTGCTGATGAAATAATTACAGGATTTGCCAGGTTTGTCAGGTTAGTGGAACCAAATATTAGAAGGAAATTTAACATTTTGTTTAAAAACACTGAGTTACAGCATGTCCAGATGCGATGCAACGACACGCAATAAAAAAATGGGAGGTATCTTAGGGCAATATTTTCTTACCTAATTAAATGTAGCCTAAAACGATTGTTTATGTCAAATTATTACATTTAATCAATAAACTTATTTAGAATAATAAGACATTATAGGGCACAAATCTTTGCAAAGCAGAGGAAACACAGAAGCTGCAACTGTTTAATGCAGCTCATCAATGCATTTAACCTGTGCATCAATGCATAAGTCACTGTTAATGAGCGAATCATCGAGTCATTAATTCAACCAATTAATTCAAATGGACTGATTCATTCAGTAACAAAACACTGTGTTGCAAAACAGTGACTGTGGTTTTGTTTGGAACTATTTTGTTGACGAAATAGAGCAAAGCAGGCAATATTGTGTCTAAAATGTAAGTCACTTAATGGTTTATTAAACTGTTGTATAAAATGGGCGCCAACATTACTTAAAAAAAGTAATTATAGTTACTAGTTACTTCTCACAAATAGTAACTGAGTTACATCATAAACTAATTACCAGGGAAAATAACTATTGCGTTACTTTTTAAAAAATGTTAAAATATGTCAAATAACTTGGATGCCCCCAATATTAAATATGTTAAATTAATGAAATGGACACTAAATACAATTATTTATTATTATAAAACATTTACACTAATCTACACTATTTTAATGTTGCTGTGGGACAATGAGAGAGACACCTATTAAATTCAATATATCATTGTAAATATTATCATTACTATAGTGGAACAATAAAACACAATAGATAGAACTTTTAATATTTATTGCACAGACCACAACTGGCCAACAAATAAGTCTAAAGATAAATTATGCTTCTTAAGAAATGTACCATAAATTAATAAATAATAATAATACAAAATATACATGCACTCTTTGTGTGTGTAAATTAAAATTATTAATAAATAAAATTGTCACACAACTTCACAACTAGTATTTTCTTCCTCACAAAAGTAAACAGTTTAACAAGAAGAGCTCTCAATACACCGCATTCAAAATTATTATGCAAATTGGAATTAAGTGTCATAAACATTAAATATTTAGTTTTTCAATCAAACTCATGGATGGTATTGTGTCTCCGGGCTCTTTGGATCACTGAAATCAATCGCAGACACCTGTGATAATTAGTTTGCCAGGTGAGCCCAATTAAAGGAAAACTACTTAAGAAGGATGTTCCTCATTATTAAGCCAGCCACAGGTTTCAAGCAATACGGAGAAAAAAAAAAAAAGAAAAAAAAAAAAAAAGAGATCTCTCTGCTGTGGAAAAGCGTCAAATAGTGCAATGCCTTGGACAAGGTATGAAAACATTAGATACTTCACGAAAACTTAAGCGTGATCTGCGTACTGTGAAGAGATGTGTGGCTGATTCAGAGCACAGACGGGTTCGTGCAGATAAAGGCATAATGAGGAAGGTTACTGCCAGACAAATTCATCGGATCAAGAGAGCAGCTGCTAAAATGCCATTACGAAGCAGCAAACAGGTATTTGAAGCTGCTGGTGCCTCTGGAGTCCCACGAACCTCAAGGTGTGGGATCATCCAGAGGCTTGCAGTTGTGCATAAACCTACTATTCGGCCACCCCAACCAATGCTCACAAGCAGAAACGGTTGCAGTGGGCCCAGAAATTTTCAAACCATCTTGTTTACTGATGAGTGCCGTGCAACCCTGGATGGTCCAGATGGATGGAGTAGTGTATGGTTGGTGGATGGCCACCATGTCCCAATAAGGCTGCGACGTCAGCAGGGAGGTGGCGGAGTCATGTTTTGGGCTGGAATCATGGGGAGAGAGCTGGTAGGTCCCTGAAGGTGTGAAAATGACCTCAGCAAAGTATATAGAGTTTCTGACTGACCACTTTCTTCCATGGTCTTTCTTTCCAATCATCTTCATGCATGACAATGCACCATCTCATGCTGCAAAGAATACCTCTGTGTCAATGGCTGCTATAGGCATAAAGGAGACACTCATGGTGTGGCCCCCATCCTCCCCTGACCTCAACCCTATTGAAAACATCCTCAAGCAAAAGATCTATGAGGGTGGGAGGCAGTTCGCATCAACACAGTAGCTCTGGGAGGCTATTCTGACATCCTGCAAAGAAATTCAAGCAGAAACTCTCCATAAACTCACAAGTTCAATGTATGCAAGAATTGTGAAGGTGATATCAAAGAAGGGCTCCTATGTTAACATGTAACTTGCCCTGTTAAGATGAAATTAAATATGACCTCCTAATGCTGCAAATTTAACAAATGACCATTTTCAGTTCTTTACAACCTATAAAATGTTTTCAAACTCCGTTGTGCATAATAATTTGGAACAGTGCATTTAGATTATTATTTTTTATTATTTTTTTTTAAATACTGTTTTTGTTGGGTGGTTTGTTCAATGAAATTCCACTTATACCCTATCGGTTGGTGACTTAAATTATACAGACTGTCATTTGCATCGACTATTTAGGAAAATCAGTGTAAAATATAATTTTCATAATAATTTGTAACATGGTGTAATGTCAGATTGCACATCGTTAAAACAACAATTGCAATACTATCGTAGATGATATATCTCCCACACCTCTAGTATGAGCTATTTAATATAATCTCAGGCCTAAGCGGCAAGAAAACCAAAATGGGCTTGGCGATAAACGATATCATATCGAGAACGCGATAAAATTTATGTCGATAACGATGATAAGCTCTGGACATTTGTCCTCGATATGGATTAATCTTAACAGCCTGTCACACAGCAGAAATAAACGCGACAACGGCCATGTCGCTAATAAGTGATTTCTGCATGTTTCTGTGAGTGAATGGTGCGGTTTCATCTGATACACAAAATCATACACATGTGACGCTCAGTGTTTTCAGCGCCTGGCGTCTAAAGATATGAGGACATAACACAATAACTTCATCTCCAGAGCTGCTTTGAGAGTAACTTCACAAGTGTTTCACCGTTTCATTTGAGGAAAAACTACCATCAAATACACTGAAACTGAAAATAAAACTGAAAGATCTTCACGACACTCCATCAAAATAAAAGTTCGGTTTAACTTGAAGACATTATGACAGAAATAGATCACTACTGTATACTAAAATGTCATTCTTAAAGTAATGTTGATAGTATTATTAATTTTTAAAGAATATCATATAACCAAGATATTTTTTATCCATGTTTTAATTTCTACAGTTCTGTTGTGCAGCATCTTAAATTTTCATTTGATTTCATTTTAAAAGCTTGATTAGATTGCTAAAGTTTTATTAATTCCTTTCATTAGACACCATTTTTGATGAGAAATGTGTATTAAATCATAAAAATTAGAAAAAAACACATAATTTAGGGGGAATTAAAATGGATTTCATGGGGCCCTAAATTGAAAGGTAGCTACTCTGTGGAGTTTAATGGTGAACAAACAAGTTGGGTTTATTTTAATTCTCAAGGTCTAATAAATATGTGGAAAGCATTTCCTTTCCCATTAATGGTAAATGAATATCATGATAAATATATTGATTGTTGATTTTCTTACCCGACTGGTCCAGTTCGCTGGTTTCTGTTGAGCCCAAAGCCTGCAAGATGATCCGGGCCTGTTTCCTGTCCATCAATGGGAGTCTGTCCTGCTCGTGTGGGGCTTCATTATAGCGCAACTACCTATATAAAGAAACACAATGAAGTTTGAATGATATGAGGTTTGAACGACATAAGGGTGAGTAAATAATGTCAGAGTTCTTCTGGCTGAACAATGTCTTTAAATTGTAAACTTACAAGGATTCACCATAAATAATTTCTGTTATACCCACATATCTGAAAGAGATCAAGGGCTAATGATTTCTCTCTTATGAACTAATTGTTTGAAATTGAAAGCTGCAAGGCAAGAAGAGTAAGTAAAGAACCAGAGCTTCCATCACCACGGCAACTGCATGCAACAATCTACTATATTAGGCTCAATTTAACACCCATACTACAGTTGTTAACCCCTGGAAACTTTGTATGTATATATATAGCGCTCAACATATTTGTTTATGGTAATTACATCAAGCCGTCACGATATTTCACTGCAGGCAAAAGGAACTGGGTAATATAAATCAACTTCTATCTGTGACTGAAACAAAGATAAGTGGAGTAACAATATTGTATGGTGCAGAATGACCGTGTAATTTCTAACTACAAGTACAGAAATAATAATAATAGTCCAGGGCGGAGTCGAAGGCAGGAGAAGCCATGGTGTAGCCGACTTGATAGTACACATCCAGGGGACGACTGATGGAGAAGAAGCCACCAATTGAAGTATGAATTAGTGTTAATTTTGTCAGCTATTTTTACATTTAGTCTTAGTCCTGTGTCAAATGTACTTTTAAGTTTTTATCATATTTAGTCAACCTTGCCCTGTTTTCATTCAGTCAAGTTTTAGTCGACTAAAACCCTGGGCATTTTAGTCAATGAAAACTTAGTCATATTTTCGTCATGCTGCATAATGGTTGAATTTATAATAGGCTAACGATTATTTTGCTTAAAATTATAATCACAACAATTATTTATAATTTTTTACAACAATTATGTCATTTGAGAAATTTATATTTGCATTTTATCAGAATTACTGCACTTTCATACATAAGTACAAATCTAGAGAATGTCTCGTATAGTCTCATAATGTCTCATTACGCATGTGTATTTTACCTAATCTAGTTTCCTGATTTTTTTCATAGGCTATTTGTTATAAATTAACCCATTCTCTACAAGACATTTCTCTCAAATTTAAACGGTGAAATTTCTCATAATTGCAAATTACATTAATGTGTTTTTATTAAAACAACAGGAAAAAAAAAGACATTTATCGTCACATAGAGCTGCATATGTGCATTTATTAATATAGTCGAGATTCATGTTTGAAATTCGCAGTTTTAGTCACAGAAACCAGCGCAAGCGGCTCGTGAAGGAACACAGACTGGCTGAATGACACTTTCATTTAAGCAAATAATATAATCCATCTCAAATGGAGATCGCTAAACTCTAGCTAACATGTTTGTCTGTGTTTTTGATGTTTTCAGATCATCCACACACCGCGCTTCTTCAGCAGTGTAGAGAGAGTGCGACGCATGGTTGCCAGATTGCAAATATTAAGTAAAACATCGGGTAGAAAACGTGTCCTTTTAACAGAAAAACTCTGATTGGGGGATTTAAATTCTTGAAATCTGGCAACCGCAAGCATGAAACCTCGTAGCGGCTTGTTAAACAGGTTTTAGTAATGCTTTTATTTTTTAACTACATTTTAGTCGTGTCTTTTTCCGTCAACGGTATCGTATGTTGATATAGTCACAGTTATCGTTTAATGACGTAGGTGTCGTCTTGTTATCGTCTCGTCTTAGTCATGGAAGAAAAGGTTGTCAACAAATATTTTTCGCCATGATTTCGTTAATGAAATTAACACTACACTGAAGACGACCCTGGTGGAACTGATGAGCCGACGCGACGCTGATGGTCCTGAAGACCGAGATGGAGCTGCGGGGACTAGTGTCTCGAGGTGGAGCCGGAAAACCAGTGGACAGAGGCGGAGCCGGGGGGACCAGCCAGACGGAGCCGAAGGTGCAGGCAGGTCGATGACTGACCTAGGCGGAGCCAGAGGGACGAGGGAGCCCGGAGAAGCCGTATGGCCGTTGGTTTTCCGTGGAGCCGAGGGAGGGAGGAGCCAAGGCGGAGCCGAAGTGTCAACAGGCCGAGGTGGAGCGAAGGAAAAAGAGGCTAGAGGTGGAACCAAGGGTTCCTTTGTGCTGGGTGGAGCTGATGGCTGGAAGACACTGGGCAGGTCCTCAATGCCGATGGGAGCTGCAGAGGGGCTGAAGGACAGCAGAGGAGGCGGGCTGAGGAACTGGCAGATTAAGGAGGAGGGAGAGGGAGGCTGGGTGGGTATTCTGGAGGGTGAGGGGAAACAGGAAACAAAGGAGCTACAGGGGCAAGGGGTATAACCTCTCTGAAAAAAGTCAATAAGATCTACCTCAAAAATGCCCTTTAGTTCCTCATAATAAGCTCCAGAGGCCAGACTCATCTCACTCACTGCGGCAGGGGTGTGGGCAGGGCTTTCCTCCAAGCCATCGAGATCCACACTCTCTGGACGGTCCGCGGTGTTGCCGGCTCACACACCTGGTCAGGTGGGGTTTTTTTGTGGATTGGGCTGCAGGGAGGTGACTCCCTCCAACCTCTTCCTCAGTTTGAGCTCGTCGATCGAGGCGAGGCTGCGATCCATAGTCTGCGGTGGGTACATGCAACATCCCCATCACATCGTTTGCCAGTGGTGGATGGCTGGTCTCTGGCAGTGATGGAGTGGGGCTGGTGACGGAGTCATCCTCTGCAGAGCTGATGGTGAAAGGTGAGTTGTTGTTCACCAGCACAAACTCCACGAAAGCGGAGAAATCCCCTTTAAGACTGTCCGTTGGAAGCGATCAGGGTAGTGCGTAAGGCACACCAGATGGATGAAGTCCTGAGTGTGTTCTTCCAGAGGACGGTCTTCCTGCTTCAAGCAGAGAAGATGGACTGTGGGAAGGTCCATGGGAAAACAAAAATCTAAATCAAACGGAAAGGAAAAAATGCCACAATGATACTGTTTCAGTCGGTTCTTCTGTAACGGTACGTGTAATAAAGCTCACAAAGATAAAGATAAACAATAAGAAACAGACTTTAATGACAAATATACTGGAGACAGGAAAGCATAAACGAGAACCGACAAACACTGAGGGAGAACTGAGGACTTATAAGCATGGACCAAACAAAGGGAACTAATGAGATAACTAGACACCAGGTGTAAATGATGACAAATCAAGACAAATCAGAGAAACGAGGTCACAGAGAGCAGAACAGATTAGACATGTGACAAAAACTCTCCTCGTGTTTTTTGCATACTGACATATTTAAATGTTAATGGACAAACACATCTATTTTGCTATTTGTATCTTTATAAAGTGGTTGCACATTAAATATTGATTATTATTAAGGTTGGGTATCGTTTGAATTTTAACAATTCCAATTGTTATCGATTCCTAATTTCGATTCCAATAAGGTAAAAAAAAAAAAAAAAAAGTATATATCATTCAAGCATTATTAAAGACATGTAAACACTTAGAAAAGAACAAATAAACAAATTAGCAATTCAGGTACAGAAACTAATCAAGTGTAAAATAACACTTTACTTTATAAATAACACATATATAACAAATACAGTTAGGCTACAGAAGTTATTCAGTCAAGAACAGCGAGTGAATTTTCTCTTTGTCTTTTATTGTTTGATTAATGTTATTATAGGGACGGCAGCAGGAATATTAGGCTGCTGTCACTTTAAGAGATGCACGGATCCAATATACTGTTACACATGCATTTTCTTTCTCAACTGTTTTCATTCACTTTAGACATAACCGACTGTGTTTATGAGAATATTTTGACATTTTTGTGTGTATTTATCCGTTCAAGTGCATAAAGATGAGGTAGAGAACTCAGCTCAGTATCACATCAGTATGAGAGGCGGCTTTCTGTGCGCACGTTTTGGATGTGAGCACAGCACAGAAAACAGCGCGCGGGTCTTCTTGTGCTTGAATGGTTTAAAGTAATATTCAAAAGCACACAGAGAAATTGTATAACAAGTATCTAAACCTCTCTACCTAACCGTCTGTCTCGCATATCTGGCATGCCTAGTTTTTTAGCACTTTTTATTTGTGTTTGTAGTTCTGAACCGAATCCTCCTCCAAAGCACAATGGGTTAATATTAGTCGTTAGAGTGTGAACGGATCTGCACTTCGAATTTCCACCAGAAATGGTAGACCATCAGGGATACTCATATCAGAATACTATGATTTGTAAATCGGACAGTAATCCTAATTAAGACGGATAGTATGCGAATTGGAATGCAGCTAGAGACTTCTCCGATTGATCAATCTCTCCTCAGAATTATGGGTAATGTACTTTAAGAAGTAGAATTCACACTAATATGTAACTTCTATGATAGCATATATCCTCACTGAACAGCCTCAGAGTTCATGGTAGGTTTACACATTAAAGCCATCACTGCCTTTGATTTCGGCCCTAATGTTGATGCCTTCCTTCTGGAAGACCCTTCATGTCAGGAGCGAGCCTTGATGCCTTAAAATACTGCTTAGTTAGGAGCTCTTACCTTGTGGAACAGAACTAATTTGTCTTTAAAGAAAGACAGTCAAATCTCTCTCTCTCTCTCTCTCTCTCTCTCTCTCTCTAAAAAAAACAAAAAAAAAAGCGAGCCTGCATTAACGTTTGGACTGTGGTTAGTTGGCACTGCCTGAAGCATTTGAGAGGGAAAGAAACAGTTGAGCTATTATTCTCCTGTTGAATTAAATGTCAGCTTACGGATGTTGATTGTACTGAATATCTCCGGCTTATGCGTTTAAGAGTAAACCTCTCTCCGGTGATGTGTTGAATGCATCTTTGTCCCAGTACAGGATACTGTAGTGGATGGCCTAACATTGTACAGGTCCCTTTCCTTCCAGCTGTTATCATTTGACATGAATGAAAACGAGACTGTGAGGGATAGATGTAAAGTTTTGTTCAGTGAGTTGCAATATTGCATGTATACATAATTCATTGTGCAGAAATCGTGCTGCTGATTGATTTGTGAGATAAAGACATTGACGAAAAGAAGCCCACAGAGGTTATGAACTTTTATTGATTCTGTCTTGTTTTGATCTTGATTCTCTTTTTCGGTTTTCCGAAGTCAAGCAGCTGTTCCAGATAAATTCAGTATATATTTCATTTCATATAGTACTGTCTACACTGGACACATCAAAGTAAACAATATAAACTGGAACATTAGTCTTTCTGAACGGGTGCACGATGATGCTGTATAGTCCTGAAAACTCTCACTGTAAGCCAACAATTATTGTCAATTTTTCTTTCTCCAAAATGTTTTTTAGTTCAAGTCTTCTGATCTCTAACATTTCCTGAGCTTCAAAGCAAGAAAATATCAATAAATCATTGCACAGTACACAGCAACTAATACTCATAGAACTATATAACTCACAACTAGATGTATTCAGTGTTTCTGGACTCCAGTGCTGGGGAATGTTCGATGTCTCATTAATTAAAACACCTGATTCAAATCATCAGCTTGTTTTGTGTGTTTACAGGTGTAGACACACAAAACAAGCTGATGATTTGAATCAGGTGTTTTAATTAATGAGACATTAATTTTCATTCATCACCGGAGAGAGGTTTATCGTGTCCTATACCACTACTAGTCCACTAGACACGAGTCTACTAGTCCACTAGACACGATAAACCGGTAGAAATGTTCGATTATCGTCTCTATCGCGGTGATACTCGTGTGATCATGCAGTGCTGCATCATCATGAAAGTTTATCCTTTGCATCTTTTTTAAGAATTGGCAGTTTAAAACTTTTAAAAAGTGATTTTAGCCATTCAAGCAATAAGACAAAGGAGAACCCAATTCAGCTCTCGCACGCTAATCTGACAGAAGCCTAGCGCATAGTGTGACTACTCAAAGTTTATTGTGCTTAAACGCTCAAATACACATACAGTTATGTCAAAATGGCCATATTGGCTAGTATCCACACAAATACAGTCAGCTTTGTCTTAAGTAAATGTTCGACACTTGGATTAGAACCGGACGTGTATCAGTATATTAGATCCGTGCATTTGCTCTTAAAGTGACAGCAGCCTAATAAACCTGATGTCGTCGGTGTCATTAATGTTAATCAAACAACAAAAGACAAAGAGAAAATCACTCACTACTCTTGATTAAATGACTTCAGTAGCTTAAATAAGAATCAGTATATATTTAAATCATACAATGAAGATGGTACAGTCCTTTATTTTTACATTTGATTATTTCATTTCTGAAGTATTTCTTACTTCTGTTAGATCTAGTCTGCCTAGAAAAATCTAATTTCTGTTGTTTTTATTTGTCCTGTTAGTTTAGATTCTTTGTTCTCATTTCATTATTGACATTTTATTTGTCTCGAGTATCCTTGAGTACGTCTCGGTTACGTATGTAACCCTTGTTCCCTGAAGGAGGGATTTTTTTTTATTTGTATTGTTCCTGCACATTAGCTAGGCTAGTAATAGTTTTTGTAACAACCTTATTTCCAGTAAAAGAAATAGCTTTATTGTGATGTATATGTTGTTATAGTGAAATAACATTACTCATATTGTGATAATATTGCCCACCCCTACATCTATTCTAAAACGGTAATAAATAAACATTAATGTCTGAGCAGAAAAACCTCTTGTTGTGTTTCACAGACAAATTCCCACTGAGTCAAAGCTGTGAATGTAGTGTGCTGCTGATCTGAGAGCTGGAGGCAGGCGGACAGGTCGGGTTAAATTAACCATCTGTTCTCATATACCTCTCATTATTCCTCTGCTGACATGCGTTGCTTTAGAGAGGAGCTTTCAGTATCTCACTCCATAATATGCATCTTAAAACACTCAATGTGAATTAGTCCATTGTTCTTCAGAGGCTCAAAACCAAATGCTTACAGTATGTGTTTGGGTACTCAAGGGCAATAAAATATCCCATTATTTTCATAAAGTGCAAGTGGGACTGGTAATGGGTAGTTGTTGTGTTTTTACATCATTTTAATGTTCTTGTTAAAAAAAAAAAAAAAAAAAAAAACTTTTTTTTTAGAATCATTACGCTTTTTACAAAATAAAAAATAAACATTTTTGACATTTTTTGACAATTTAGTACTTTTTTCCCTAATACTTTTAGTACCACATTGAAGAAATCTCATTATTTCAAATAAATAAATAAAAATAGAAAAGTGTTTATACAAAATGTAATATCTGATATACTGGCTTAAAGTGATTTAAAGTGAAACTGTATTACAGTACTGAGAATCAGTACAGTTATCATTGAAAACAAGCATAAAAAGTACATATTGCAGACAGTGGAAATGTGCTTAAGTGTCATGAAAATAAAACGGCTATTATTTTATAACAAAATGATAGCTGGAATATAGTATGTCTCACTGAGGACACTGCTGATGTCAATTTAACCCTGAAAAAAAAAAGATATTACAACCACTTGCAATCTACAGCAACTTTCTGACTGCAAATTCGAATTGTGTTTCAACACGTACATATATGAAATCATTGAGAAACATTGTGTCAAAAGATTCTGACAAGCAATTAAAGAGAAGTAAAGAAACTGACGCACGTACTAACAATAGGCTGAGACGTGCCACTGAACGCCACAGTTAGCATAAGAATGCAAATTGTCCCTGTACAGTTTGTACAGAAATGATTTGATCTTGATTTGTCTGTTTAGTTGTTGTGCAGATCAGATTGTTCCTCTCGTCTCCTATAAAAAGCCTCTAGCTTCACAGAGATTGCTGCTCAACAGATTTTTCTCACTGAAGTGACACCTCGGGGGCCGACGCACTGCTATCGAGCAGATTGGGTGATTTCAGGCGATTGGTCATCTTCCTCTCGGTCTCTCGGCTGAGGAGATCCAGCGAGGTGTTAAAAGTTGATTAGGTGTCTAAAGGTCATCTAGCCGAAGCTGTCACTATCACATTGGACTGCAGTCACAGACTTAATGAGCCGAATCCTGCTGTATTTACTTAATGGAGCCCCGGCACGCTGGAGACGAGCCGCTGGCGAGAGAAATGCTCAAACTGACAAAAAAACCCATCCAGAAAGATTATTGACAGCTAGTGCAGCAAGAGCCAGGCAGATCTGAATCTTATGGTTATAACGACATCCTTGTGATAAAAAGGTCAGTTATTATTATACTGAATGTGAATAAGTGGTGGGCCGACTGAACCGCAGAGATCAGTGTGTTCAGTCAATGTCCACAACGCGTCACACAACATTACTTTCACACGCTATTGCTCAGTGTCATCAATATTGTTTTACTGACATGTTTCTGTTTTACGCTTAAACACATCAGCTGCCGAGGAAACGTATCCAATTGTGTTTTTTAGGAAAAAAATTGTGATTGCAATAAAAAAAAAAACTGTCATTATATATGGCTATAAAATTATTATAATAATGTACTGATCACTCTTTTTCAATCATTTTTCTCATATTACCTTTATTTCATTTTCATTAATTTATTATTTTCTTCAATTTTACTTCTTTTTTTTATTGTATTCTTTTTTACTTTTTGTAATAATTTTTATGTAAAGCACTTTGAATTACAACTGTGTATGAACTGTGCTATAGAAATAAACTTGCCTTGCCCTGAATAATAATTATAATATTATCATTAATAATAATAATAATCATAATCATTTATATATATATATATAAATGAAATAAAAACAAATAAAAACAAATAAAAATTACTAATCATTAATAATAATAATAATCACAGCCCTGAATAATGATATATATATATATATATATATATATATATATTAGGGCTGTCAAAAGATTAATCGCGATTAATCGCATCCAAAATAAAAGTTTGTGTTTAAATAATATATGTGTGTGTACTGTGTATAATTAAATTTGTATATATAAATACACACACATGCTTGGATATATTTAAGAAAAATGTGGAATTTATATATAAAAAAAATTATATTTATATATAATATCAATTATATATAAATATATACAGTATATGTATGCAAATATTTCTTAAATAAATACATGCATGTGTGTGTATTTATATATACAAAATAATTATACACAGTACACACACATATATTATGTAAACACAAACTTTTATTTTGGTTGCGATTAATCGCGATTAATCTTTTGACAGCCCTAATATATATATATATATATATATATCATTATTCAGGGCTGTGATTATTATTATTATTAATGATTAGTAATTTTTATTTGTTTTTATTAAATAATTAAATGTTACTATTTCAATTTTTTATGATAAAAACAACAACTAATAATTAGTATACTTAATGGTTACTAATATCTTAATTTCTTCATTTACAAGTCATATCACACATTTTCGGTTTTATTTTGAATAATCGTGCAACTCTAACAACTGCTATTGCACAGGGTTAGTGCCACGTAACTCTTCCTGCACCATTTATTCTGAGTAAATGCACTTCAGCTTGTCATCCGGTGGGTGAAATTGACTTACAAAAAACTCGAACCGCTCTTACCACGAGGAGGTATCCGTCTACATTAGTAAAGAACAATGGGTTTAAAAAACAAAACTATCACTGTTTTGTTCAGCTAACATCTATGTTCTCTCTGGAGTTTCCTCGTTTCAGATGCGCTCGAATCACGTGTCGGGTCTGACAGTGATGAAATCTGCTCTGAAAAACACTTCATAATTGTCCATGAGGACGTGGCCTGAGACTCGAATCTATCATCTTGTCTCACGAGACAAAGGATCTTCATTAATCTGGTGCTTTTTCCTCCAGTGACTTTTGATCTGACTGAACCCTTGACTAATTCAGCCTTTTGTCATGTATCTGCTCGACCGGTGCATTATGGTCCAGAAGTACATTCTCATCCTGCCTTGGTCAATCTTTACCTTTTATCTTTTCAGCTGCTCCATTGCTCAAAGCGTTTTAAATCTATACCGTTTCAAAACAGAAAATGATTAAATAGGAGGAGGAAGAAAAGCAATTTCTGAGATGTGCTGTCTTTGGCCAGAAACACGCGGTACGCAGACACAAATGCTTGGCCAACGTTTTACATATCAGCATGTATTCATGAGTTGCTGTGGTGGTAATAAACCTCAGTACTCAAGGGTGCAGTAGAGTCCTCATTAAATATTTGTGCCATTAACTCTTTCCCAGATAGTGTGGGTTTAGTGTGCGTTCAGGGCACTGCACTTTGGGACAGTGTGGCGCACTTCCTTCCTGAAGCGTGAACGTATGGCAAGCCGTTTTAACTTTTATTCATTTCCAGGATATGAATTGTTGATATCAACAGTTACATTTTTGATATCAACAATTGAATTCTTGATATCAAAAATGTAATTGTTGATATCAAAAATGTAATTGTTGATATCTGTAATTATATTTTCACTAGTGAAATGTCACCATAGGCTGCCATTCAAAATCAATTGTTGATATCAAAAATTGATTTCTTACTAGTAGAAATATAATTTTTGATATCAATAATTCAATTGTCACTAGTTGAAATGTCTATTCTTGATATCAACAATTGAATTGCTACTAGTAAAATTTTCAGATATCTAAAATGGCTTTCTTACTAGTAACAATCACATTCATGATATCAGAAATTAACATTGTCACTAGTGAAAATTGAATTATTGATATCAAAAATGAACATTGTTACTAGTAGCAATTCAATTGTTGATATCAAGAATAGACATTTCAGCTAGTGACAATTTAATTCTTGAGATCAAAAATAAAGGTTTTTACTAGTAAGAATTGTATTTCTGATATGTGAAATTGGAATTTCAACAAGTAAGAAATCAATTCTTGATATCAACAATGGATTTTGAATGGCAGCCTATGGTGACATTTCACTAGTGAAAATACAATTACAGATATCAAGAATTATAGTTTTTACAAAAGTCCTCACTATAACAGCTAATATTACCCACAACCCATTGCGCTTTGGATGAGGATTCGGTTCAGAATTACAAACATGAGTAAAAGAGTAAAAAAAACTATAAAACATGGCGGATATGTGCGACCGACAGAGAGAGGTTTAGATAAAGGTTTGAGTGACTAATAATCAAAGTTTAACCTGATAAAAATATTTATCTAATGTTATCCGTTATATTTCATCTGCAATAACAATGTGGACTTTTATAAAGATCTGACGCTGATTGTCTACTCTTCTGCTACACACTCAAAAGTAACTACTTTTTCTTCACAAAAACAGTACATACTTTAGAGCGTAGTATAAGTAGGCGGATTGGGATCCAGCAAAATGTTACCTGGTATACGCAGATCTTCTTTTTCGCTTGTTTTTGGATCTGGAGATTCAGGACTCTTTCAGAAGATGTGTAAAATTGTAAAAAAAGCTATTTTAGATAAAAGCACAATGTTCATGCTTTCCCAGGTGGAAAAGACGTAGTATTAAATGTATTAAAAATATACTGGAAATTCAAGTAGTATGTTTATAATACATTTGTATTCCCAACACGCTTATTTGAAGTGCATTACAAATATACTGAATTGCATTTTAATATATTTCTAAAAAGTGTACTCGAAGTACATTGGTAATAAATATATGCTTAATTATACTTTTAAGAAATATGCTAAAAACAAGCATACTTTTAATATATTTCTAAAAAAGTACACTATAAGTACTTTGGTAATAAATATAGTTACACTTTTAAGAAATATACTAAACACAAACATACTTTTAGTGAGGTTTTAGTGTATTTACAGAAAACATACTTGTGTTAGTCTTCATTAAAGGAACACTCCACCATTTTTTGAAATAGGGCTTATTCACCTTCTTTCCTACATTTAGATAGGTGGGCAAATGCATTTTTGTCTCAGTGCATGCATTGTTTTAGTTTGACAGGGTCGGTGCTAGCTTAGCTTAGCATAATGAATGGAATCCTTTGTTGCCAGCTAGCATGTCCTGAGTAAAAGTGATATAAAAAACAAACAAAAAAAACCACCTAATTACTAGGGGTGTAACGATACATCGATATGGATCGATGCATCGATATAACGTCTAACGATACGATGCATCGATTCCACACTTAAAATATCGATATACACCTTTATTTTGACACTCTCCACATTCTCACGTAACATCTTCCGCCAAAGCGCACATTTTCGTTTACTCACCAACCGCCTGCCGGTGTGTCTTTATAACGTTAATCTCCTCATCTGAAAAAGACGCCTGACAAGACTGACTAAACACTAAACAAGTTTTTTTTTTTAAAAAGTCGGTATTGTCCGCTGTCAAGGCGTCGCGAGTTCATGTTTTACAATAGAAACAGACAAGCACTCGCACCCTTGTTGGTGAACACAACACGATAAGTCCGTTTTAGCGACTCAGCGCGCAGTATTCAGGTCAGATGTCACTTTGAAAAGACGCGCTGGCTAAGAGGAGTTTCGTCAAAGCTGACTAAAAGTGATCGAGGATGGATAATTTCAATGAACTCGTGATATCTTCTTCAGGGCGTAAAAGGAAAATAAAACCTGAAACATTTTCACGGAACCTTACTAAAGCAGCTCGTTTAGTGGTGAGGGAAAAGCTCTCTGTACTGCGTGTAGGTTATCACAACAACAAAGTTTGTTAGGTGTCTATGTCAGCTGAGGAGATTAACGTTATGAAGATTAACCGAGTGTTGTATTATTTATCATAGCAATTACTTGGTTTTGTTTGACTCAGAAAGATGAAATGTGAATGTATCTGCTCTGCTCTGCTAAAAAAAAAAAAAAAACTTTTAACATATTAAAGCATACTTTCAATTAACTTTAATTTTGTAATTTATATGTATTTTTTAAGTTATTATTATTATTAATCAAAACAACCTAGCTGCAGTTTGATTGATATTATTTGGATGCACAATAATAATAAAAAACATGATTTATGAAAATGAACAAGAACGGAGTACTTGCAAATGACCACTTCTGTTATAAATGTCCCAATTGGGAGAGGGTGTGCAATTTTCAAAGAGTTTAATTAAACGTTCATGTTATATATTTTGATTGCATTTGTGAGTTAATAAAAACGTAACTGGTTGTGTGAACATAATATCTAAATATCGATTAATCGATCGATATAGCCCTGAATCGAATCGAATCGAATCGTATCGTGGAATTTTTTGAAGTATCGGAAAATATCGTATCGCTGGCTGAGAGAATCGATATCGTATCGTATCATGATGAACTGTCCGATTTACACCCCTACTAATTACTTCTTGTGGCCTGCGTATTCACAACAAGTACAAATAGCGATGCAGATTAACACTAGGCGATTTCCTATGCAGATATTGACTTGGGACTATATTAGGGGGAAGCACAGGCGAAGCACTGTTACTTGGGCATGATATCTCTGCGCCCAAGTAGCAGTGCTTCGCCTGTGCTTCCCCCTAATATAGTCCCAAGTCAATATCTGCATAGGAAATCACCTAGTGTAGTGTAGTCGCCTAATATAGTCCTTAATATAAGTCAATATCTGCCTAGGAAATTGCCTAGTGTTAATCTGCATCGCTATTTGTACTTGTTGTGAATACGCAGGCCACAAGAAGTAATTAGCTGGCAACAAAGGATTCCATTCATTATGCTAAGCTAAGCTAGCACCGACCCTGTCAAACTAAAACAATGCATGCACTGAGACAAAAATGCATATGCCCACCTATCTAAATGTAGAAAAGAAGGTGAATAAGCCCTATTTCAAAAAATGGTGGAGTGTTCCTTTAAAGGTGCTCTAAAGCAGTGGTTCTCAAAGTGGGGTCCGTGGTGCACTGCCTGGGGGTCCGTGGAAGGGTTGCTATAAAATATAAACATACCCGGAGAAAGTGAAAGTGCAGGGCCCATCGTCATTACGTCATTACTCCCGCGTGTGTAACGTTAGGGGTCTCCAACACGTCGCTCGCGAGCTACCAGTAGCTACCAGTAGCTCGTGGTCTGATTGGAGGTAGCTCACCAAGGGCCGTTCACATATCGCGTCTTTTGCGCGCTCAAGTTCGTTTAGAGTCTAAGCGATGTTGGGTGACGTCACTTCTTGTTGACGTTCGAAGTATTGTCAAACAAAACGGAGACTAGCTTGACCCTCCCTCCTCCTCATCCCATCCCCTCCCCATCCCTTCCGTGCTTCCTGAAACAGTCATGAACCATTTAGAAAAACCAAACTGGATTTACCTTGTCCAGCAAAAACAGAGCCACCTGAATGCCGGATTGTAAGTTCTCGCCACCTTTTGAACGCTTTTCCGATGTAAATTCGGGACTTTGCGTTCCTTCTCCTTTTCCCTATTCTTTGTTATTTGTTCATCGGAACGTCGTCTCTTTGGTCGTGTGTCGCCCATATCAAAATTCTCAAGAATATACCATTTTAACATTAGTCTTTGTTAGGACATCTCTCCTCCAGCTAACCTCCCTCTTCATGCTTCTCTCTCCTCCACTCCCCACACCCCCCTTCATGTGCACGTGCACTGACCCCCCGACCCCCACCCCCAAATCATTCTTGTCGGTTATTGGCTGGAACACTGTTCATTATGTTTCGTGGTCCAGGCTGGGCCAGTTTGTTTTTGTTGCCGTTTGTGGAGCCTGGGCTGTCTACAGAGACCGCGTTTTTTTACAGTGTGTTCAGGGAACAGGCAGCTAGCGGATAGTGAGGAGATGTTTGCTGGATGTGACAAAAAATGTTTTGGCCTAAAAAACGCGTGACATCGCTTAGAGCACCTTTATATTTTATGTGTACTTTGTGTAATAACATAGCAAAATTATTAAGCTTTTAGTGGGTTTAAAATATATGTACTTCATAAACGGCCTACTGCAATATATTTTAAATATTTATGTATTTATAATTTTAATATTTTGAAAAAAAAAAAATTACATTTACAATGTACCAACTTATAATGTATTATACACATTTGTCAACAATTATTAAGCATTGCAATAAGCATACCTGAAATTAATATACTGTTCACTTTTACTTGTTTGCACTTGTAAAAGGCTATCTAAAAGGCTGTTGTCCATTATACGTTTGTACTACTTATACTAATTCCCACAAGGATTTCAACATCATAATATTTGAAATGCATCATAAATAAAATTTCCAAAGATGTTCAAACAACATGCATAACACACGTGACTAAACCTGATTGGTTCCAGAGCCGTTGAACGGCTGTGATTGGTTCTTATGATAATGAGGCTCGCACCTCAGAGCTTCCGCTTATCAGATATGCTGCGCGTGCGTCATCTCTGCTTATGTTACTTGAATGTGATTAGATTTAGAAGTCTAAATAAGAAACCACATGATTCATATTAAAATATTTGTTTTTCTTTCGAAGATGAACGAAAGTCTTAAATGGTTTGTAACTACTGAAGGGTAGGGTGAGTGATGACAGACTAATTAATGGAAAACACAGTGTTATGTGTTTTTTTTTTACCCAGCTTTGTCTAGTTTGCATGGCGTGTGACATTTGGAACCTCATTATTTTGTGATTCTAGGTAAGATTTGTTTTAAATCAACGTTAATTGTCTGTGCCAGTCGTATTTTTGACACAAAGTGTAACAGTACGTCTTTTTCAGTGCAGCTACATTCAATCTGACCAATCAGAGCCAAGCTTTTCAAGTCTCCGTCGAAGCAGAAGCGAAGTGTTGAAGATCTGCCCTCAGAAGTTACTGGTAAGTTTGAGTTAATGTTTGCATAAATAAATCGCTCACTGTTTAGTTTTTACCTATGTGGATAGGTCTAAAGACTTTGATAAATCTGTTTAAAATCTATGTGGAGACATTTGTCTGTCTGAACACAACTATAAAACATTGTCCAATGCATCTAAAACACAATTAGTTATTATAACATTACATGAACATACTTTTTATTTGCAAAATGAAGCTGTGTATTTATTTAGGATTTCC
Organism: Vimba vimba; assembly: GCA_022828995.1. NCBI lineage: Eukaryota > Metazoa > Chordata > Actinopteri > Cypriniformes > Leuciscidae > Vimba > Vimba vimba. Next base: position 30,259,871 of record CM040833.1, read on the forward strand.
TGAACAATTTGGCTTCATTGTTATGATGTAAATGAAAGTTTGAAAAAATATATATCATGTATATGCACACAATATACATATCATTTATATATTACGATTTTTTTGTGAAATATTAATGTTTGTTGGTTTTCAGACGAGCTGCTATAGAAGAAAAACTGAAATCTGAGTGCAGAGACGAGCGAAGAAGAGAGTAGTAAGTACGGTTTAATCATATATCACCTCCGTTATAGAGATTTCTGAATCAGGCCTAATGGAAGGTGATTCGGTCAGTCCTGGCAGGAAAATTATAGTGTAAACGTGTCCATTTCAGGTGTCTAATTGTGCTGTCTTTGAGTCATTCATGTAAAAATCTGTTTATTTAATTGTTTTAAGCTGCAAGTCACTTATCCTAGTTGTCCTGGCATACAATATTTTGCACAACTTCTAATTTCCTTCAATCTTTGCAACAGAGGTGAAGAGAGAGCATGTTAGCATGACCACAATAGACACGTTCATGGGAAACACCCTAGGTTTAAATAAACCACAATTATCAATATACAACACACCCTCTAATACTCACAGGTTGCGTTAGTGCTGCAAATAACTATATCAGTGACTTTTTGATAAAGCAGTCTTCAAACACTACTGTGTCTGAACCACAAGCCCTCAGTTGTGGAAAATGAGTCGTACTCAAAGAAGCGATCTTCCACTTGAAGATGAAGATGTGACAGTCAAACTCTTCTGTTTCTTTGGTTCAGACATTTGTAGTTTGTAAATAATGCATTATTCACTTCTGCACATTGTTTTCCCGTAACTTTGTGATGCTTATTTATTTAGTGATGCAATATTTATAGTGTACTTTTCAGTAATACAAGTATAACAGAAATGTTCTACACAAAAATGTATAAAAATAGCTCTGCCGTAGCATTTCACTGATCTTTCATGTATTATAATGTATTCTGTTCAAGAGATTATATATGCTGCTGTACTTTTTTAATGTAATCTAGGTATTTATTTTGCAATGTACACAACAAGATATTATATTAAAGTGTTCTTGACTTCAAAATGTGTCTTAACATGTATATTAAACTATTTTTGCACTTGTAATATACCATTTTGAATGCTGAATAAAACAGCTTTATAATAAACTAGTAGTGTAATGCTAATACATTTACAATGAGCTAAAATGCTATTGAAATGTTCTTGAAGCACATTAAAATGAAGCTTCAAATATATTCTAACTGTAGTTTAAGTAAGAAAGTATATATTAAATGAACTGTACAGAAATACACTTAAATTACACTAAATGTACATTTTAGCACAATTTAATATATTAAAATATATTGTGAATAGCTTGAAATTGATCTTAAGCATAACTTGAAATACACTTAATATACTTGGTTGTTTCAAAATAATACATTTAATATGCACTTAGTATAGTATAATTGCTATATGTGACCCTGGACCACAAAACCACATGGGTAAATTTTCAAAGATGTATACATCATCTGAAAGCTGAATAAATAAGCTTTCCATTGATGTGTGGTTTGTTAGGATACAACAATATTTGTCTGAGATACAACTATTCGAAAATCTGGAATCTGAGGGTGCAAAAAAATCAAATTATTGAGAAAATCGCCTTTAAAGTTGTCCATTTATGTTCACTATTGTGCTGCATTCACTCACAAAAATACATGTTTTATATATTTACGAATTTTTTACAAATTATCTTCATGGAACATGATCTTTACTTAATATCCTAATGATTTTTGGCATAAAAGAAAAATCTATGATTTTGACTATTGCCACAAACATACCCGTGCGACATGTGACTGGTTTAGTGATCCAGGGTCACATATATTAAGTCTGTTCAAAAAAGCACAATTTAAATATATTTCCTTTTCACCTGGGTTTCTTTTTACAATTCCTCTATATTTATAAGAACTTAAAAAGAAACTGTAAATAAAATGTGTTATGTCTTATAATAAAAAAAACCCAGCAATTAATGTTTATTCTTGACATTTGCAATCTGTGGCTCTTTCAATCAGAGCTCAGTACTGATTAACACACATATTAGAGTTGCTAATTAAAGAAAGAGGCATTTTAATAAACCCCAGTGTAAACCCCACGTGTGCTGGAGAGGGTCTGTCTGCCAATTAGAGGAGCTCGCTGCATCTGAAGTGTGACTGGAATAACAACAATTCTCCAAATGGCATATTTCATCTTGCTCTCCGCCGCGTGGCACGGGGTCCACAACGCAGCCGCGCAAAATTTGGTGCAAGGAGGCTCCCAGGCAACGATTGAGCCAGAAGCGGATGAGTGACACGCTCTCTCATATCTGCACTCCAGGGAAATAACCCCATAATCCAGCGTGCACTATTACACTGACAGGCGATGGGCTTCGTCCGGCGAGGATATGAAAGCCTCTCATATGATTCAAATAGCAGGAAAAGTAACCAAATGAGAGTGACGCAGTAACTAAGACTCGAGCATGGCGTCAGTGACCGAGTTGTAGGAGCTCAGAGGACGTCTGTCGCCTCAGTGTTTTCCTGCTTCTGCTCACACGGCCCTAACAACCTTTCGTTTTTCCACGCCGCACTTCTAACGCTCCCTTCCTGGCTTTCCTCATTATCTTTTGAACTCTGCGCAAGTGACAAGGAGAAACAGAAAAGGTATCGCTGGTATGTGGGCGGCTCTGCCTGTTTGTCTCCAACGGGCCACCGAATCATCGACACGTTCGAAATCAGCTTAAGGATGTAGAGACGCAAAGCTTTTTTACAGGCTCGTTTGGTCACAAACAAAAAATGTGTGCAGAGTATAATGCACTTATAAATTATTCAATTCATTTAAATACTTAATTGTTGTTAAGAATAGCTAAATAAATAAATAGGGGTGTAACTATATATCGTGTCGCAATATATCGCAATACAAAAATGCAACAATATGTATCGAGGATAGTGACGATATAATGTATAATAATGCAATGGGGGAATATTTGTATAATATATCTAGTCAGTGAGAGAGTTCAAGCATATTCATCTACAATAATTCAGTATTTTCATCTTCAAGATTCATGAATATTGTTATTCTGGCGTCTCTATTGTCCTGTGCTTTGGGTTACAGCACCAAGTCCAAGACTATTATTTACTCACACAATGTAATGTCAAATTTAGCGTTTTAATCAACAGTTATTTTTTGTTAACCTTTCATATGTCTTGGAGTATCGCAATAATATCGTATCGTGAGTTCAGTATCGTGATATGTATCGAATCGTGACATGAGGGTATCATTACACCCCTATAAATAAATAAATAATACTATAATCAAATAGACCCTGTATCGGTATCGCCCGAAAAAAAAAAATCATGATTAATTTTTTTTCATCAACCACTAAAAGGATCATTTGAAGAGCTTCACACCACAAATAACACATTTCTGTAAAGAAGAATCATCAATAAACATATAATATAAATATATAAGTAATTTATCAGCTTTACATGTCTGATTTGAAACCCTCTGAAATGGCTCTCTCCGTTATTTCCTATCCGAAGTGCATTTAACACTATTTGGTTTTACAAACTAAGAGTCTAAATTGTTTTCTGTGGTAATTGATAGTGTGTCACAGATGTTGCCGGGAGAGTTTAATTTGTTTTGAACCCAGAGTATTCCTTTAAGGAACGTTTTTAAAATGTCAGGCTGACGCATAACGCATTGTGGCGCATATCCCGCGTTGACATTAATTAACTGCACTTAGCAATGAGGGAAATCAGGCCTTTGCGTGTTATGTTGTGTGAAACAACCCACTCACAACACTGGCTTTTCATTCTGGTCCAAGGGTGGCCGTTTCTTCATCCGACTCCAGTTAAATCACTCAATGGGAAAGGGCGCTTGGTGCACGAAATGTGCTGCTAAGCTGTCCCTGCACAGTTTGATATTATATTAGCATTACAAAGGTTTTCCCACCATCTGTGACACACAGCCAGGGGGAAGGGGAAGATCGTTTGCTTTTCATAGGCAGAAAATTGTTGTTTCCTCAAGAATGTGACACAGGATTGATAGAACGGGAAGAGCTGTCTTTACACGACGACACAGGTGCTGTTACAGCGACACGCAACTATTGCAACATCGTTTAATTCCCCAAGAGCAACCGGAGGGCAGATAATCAGTCCAAGCTGGCACACGAGAAATCATTGAAGACAATTAACAATGGAAAAACAGCGTTTCTCACGTAGTGTGAGTTTACATGCATTACAGATAGGGAGGTGAGCTCTACTTGGCACCGTTTCTTGATGCAGAAGAATAGACTTGGCACTTCCCAATGCATCTCCACTACGGCCCGTTGTCACTAGCCTCTGGTTTCATGCCAATCGCCTACTTGTCGGAGTGAGATTTGCCACAAAGAAGCTGGCAGGGCTGGGAAATACTGCTGATGGAGCGCACTAATGCAGGCCTAGCCTTCGGGTACTTGGATCGCACCAGAGAGCAGCCTGAGTCAAAAAGAGGCTTTACACATGCAAAATCTGCTGTGGGACATTTTGTGGGTGCAGAGTTTCCCCGGTGTTGGGGGAGGTTATGAAACATGGCGATACATCTGAATGGCCGCTAAAATGTGTGATTCAGAAATAATAACCGATTCCAGATATGCCCCCGTAAACAATGTAAACAAGTCATGACTCTACCATCGTGACGGTATCAAAGCTGGCGATGCCACAAGTTTTAAGTTTTATCCGTAACACCATAAGTCCACAAGTTTCAACATATTCAGCAGTGCGTTACTGAACAAATGAGTCCAACCCTGGCATGACTTCATTCATCAGATTTTAAATAACTAATAACAGCCTCGCATGGCAGCACCGGTGGATCTTCAGATGAGCGCATCTCATCTCTCAGTGAGTAAACTACACCGCTTATGATTAACACGGGACTTATTAACCCTATAATACAGTTCAGAGTGGCTCTCACATTATATGACGTGGAAGTAGACTTGCTGTCCAGTGCGGATCTGTTCATACGGCAAAGAGAATGCGTTTGATAATGTGCAGGTGGATAATGATAATGGTTAGGCACAGTTATGTAAAAAAAAGTTAGTTTTAGGACCTGGTTATGCACATAAATGCAACCGCGTTAACTCGTTCCTCGTCAGCATTTTCTATAAAAGTTGAATTTTTTTTTATCATTTTCACAAAGAAAGAACAAAAGAGAGAACAGAGCCTCTGCTTAAAAAAACATTATTCTAGCGTCATTCATTCTTTTTTTTAATCAACACTTTTTTTAAAAGCAACAAAAAACAGAGAAAATCGAAAATCAAAAACGCCCCCTCCCATATAACAGTGAAAACATGCACAGCCGGAAAATCTCATCAACGGCAGGGAAACGTCGTCATAAATGACTAAAAAAGTCATTGCGTGTAATTTATTTCAGTGGCTAATGCTGTGATGAATATAAACAGTGATGCATTTCATGCAAATCAACGTCATCGATTACAGCAACATGTTGTTCCAGCCCTTATGAGATTAAATGTAGAATTGTAGAAGTGTCCCACCTCTCAGACAGAGCTTAATTTGTAAATAAACAATTACCAGATCAAAAACTGTGACCGACACTGACCATACAACTTCACAAAAGTCACAAAACGGTGATAAGAGCATTACACACCAGTTTCTGCACAGCCCTACACAGCCTGGGGTCACGTATATACAGCCAAGTCGAGACCAAATATCATTCAGTTGATCAATGGTGTTCTCTCTTACCGATGGTGACATTGCTTCTTCTTCAGTTACATTGATTTCTGACTGATCTAACTCCTATTGATCATGTGTCCCGCTCTCCTGATTAGTTTTAGCAGAATTGTCCAGGGTGCAGTCCCATCTCCTCAGGATCTCTTCAGATCAGAAACACAATCGGCTTTACTCGCGGATTTGAAAAGTCTTTTTTACATTTTGGCATATTGTTATTAGAATAATTAATCAAGTATACACAAGTTTTTGCGTTGTTAATGCCGGATCGTTTAAAAACAAATACTGGAACACAAAAATCCAAAATCTGACATTTCCCAGAACAGGATCCGGCTCAAATTAGCACTGCTAAAACTGCTCTCACACCCCTTTTCCACCAAAAAAGAACTGGTTCGGAACTGGTGCTGGTTCACAGTTGGTTCAACTTGCAAACCTTCTCAGAACCTGTTTGTTTTTCCACTGACTAGAGAGCCCAGCGAACGACGTCGTTACGTCACTGTGTACGTTGCCATACGTCTTAGCTTTCCCAGAAACGCTTGCGCCAACTTCAAGCATAACAATTACAATGGCGGACTACATCGTCTTTCTGCAAATGTTTCTCCTGGCTTTGCGATCCTATATTGGGATCAGAAGAAGACGCTTAGAACACATTTGTGCTGCTCGTCTGGATTACTATATAGACGGAGGTTACGTTCGAGAAGAAGTTCGACAATAACCCCGCCCCCAGCCCCCGACGTGAGCATGACGTGGTAAAAGAACGGTTCTAGTCCAGCAAAGAGTTGGTGCCGCTTTGGAACCAATTTTCCTGAGAACCGGTTCTTTGGCTGTCGAAACACAAAGAACTGGTTCGCGAGTAAGGCACCGGCTCCGAACCGGCACCAGCACTGCCTTGGTGGAAAATGGGTATGAGATGTTTCTCCTGGGAAGAAGACCTCAATAAACTCCCATGTCAGAGATCTCAATATAAACTCAAAGATTTTTAAATCAGATTCTTCCAAGAACAAATGATCTAATCCATGCCATCCACATTCGTTTTATAGCTCTATACTCTTAGTGTCAATAGTGGTGTCTCTTTAGGAATGTAGGAGAATTATAGTTCATCTGAACATAACTGAGAAATGAAAGATGAAAAATGACCTCTAACCTCTTGTTACTGTTCACAACATACTCTGACCAAATTGCGGAAAGGCTTTCAGTTCGGGAACCTACACTATTGAAAATCAATTCTATCAATGAGACGTTTTAGAGGATCTCAACCACTGCAGCACAACAGATGATTTAACATGGTTTACAACAATACTGCAACTGTGTTGAAAAATACTCCATTTAATATGGTAACTTCTAAACTTCATCTAAAATGTTGTATTGTTAAATATCAATCCTCTGAATATGGAAGCAAATGTGGGTTAAATTAGGCTACAGTGGATTCACTGCACTGTGAATATGCTGTATTTTAATCCACTGAGCATGTTCATGTGTGTGAAGAATAAAGAGATAAAGCAAGCGAGCGAATGTGTGCGCGTGAAAGCGAGAGATGTGTGAATGAAGGAAGGGTTTGATCCAAAGCAGGCTCTTCTCCTTCTGTGCTGCACATACAGCATCATTAGACACGCGCTGTGTGCATCTACACGCTGGCAAGGAGAAAACAGAATTAAAAGCAATATCTGGATTATCATCGTTTGATGCACACTTATATTCAGCCATCCTTCATGAAGCAGTTGTTCATATATGAAGCCTTTGTGACATGAGAATCCATGGCTGGCAACCTTATTCACTCACTGCAGATTTGAAATGTCACAGTTAAGGATATTTAAAGTACTGTGTGAAAACCCTGAAGTGATTTGACTTTAAGAGTATCCCTGAGGGGGAAAATCCCTGAGGTAAGGGATTTCTTTAGGAGCGTTGCAGCGAACATCTTAACTCGCACCCTAAGTGTTTATATTTAGCATTTCGCAAACCACGACAATGGAGAACAGGTTGCTTTAGGCACGAAATCTCCCACAATAAATAGAACATAACTACAACTATACAGCTGTACTATAATATCGAAATTATGCAGATTAATTAACAAGGGTCGGACGGATGAGACAGAGCGTCCTAAAATTCAAACGAGCCTGTACGACTCAAAGTCCTCCCGCACCACTCTTAAAATGATGTTTGTCCCAAATTGTTGTTATTGTACTCACTGGCTTGACCCTAAGGTGAAGGATACACTGTTTCTAGACATTTTTTACTAACAAGTTTATAATTTGAGCACTCGTGAAGTCAGTGATGGGTCTGCGTTTGTAAAAAGCCAAATGCAATTGTTGAAACTGCCCACCTTGACAGGGTATTCAAGTAAACGCAATTTTGATTGTATTGAACGGATAGTTCACCCATTATTTACTCACCCTCATCTTACCCCAAACCTGTATGATTTTCTTTCTTCAAAATATTGTGGAAAAGGTCTCAGAAAGTAAATGGGGTCCAAAACAACATGATATGGATAAAAAAACACTGGGACAAACAGTGGGAGTCAGTGAGGTCCAAAGTTGTTTTGAACCCCATGGACTTTATCATAGAGGATTTTAATGACATGAGGGTGAACAAAAATGTGTATAATATGTATATATATATATATATATATATATATATATATATATATATATATATATATATATATATATATATATATATATATATATATATAGTGCATGTCCTGTATTTCTATGACAGGAACTATTTAAATGTTGATATTTAAAAATAAAAAAAAAAACAATAGAAACACAATTATGTAATTATTAAATGCTTGTTATTATAGCGTTATTATTATAAAAAATGAAATGTGAGTAGCTTATACAAATCAGTTAATTGTATCCTTTAATATTTTAGTAAAGTACCAACTAGGGTTTCCTGTATAGTTTACAGCAATATTTCTTTTTTTCTTGAGGAAATTTGCCATGTACTTTATCTGATACACACCCCAATGAAACGATATTAAAACGAATTGAATCGGAATCGAATTGAATTGAATCGTGAAAATTGTGTCAATACCCAGACAGTCCTATTAAATCCACACTTGTGCTGTGCATTCAGGCCATTTCACATGGCGAAAAGAGAGAAAGCTCATCTCCTCTCCTTCATCCAGCTCTGACTGTGACAGACAGCTGATAAAAACAGCCCTCTCATTTGGAGAATGATTTTAAAGAAAGCACTGCGAGAACAGAACACCCAGCCGGCAGAGCTGTCAGCGGTAACACCATCTGACATTCATCTTGTGCATTTTCAATCGCTGGTGTATTGAGCAGAATCTAGACCGTCCCAAAACTTAGTGAACCGCATACTTGTTGGGCGAAATCCCAACATGAAGGCTCTTCCAAAAGGAAAGCAGACACATTATGTTCCCTTCAAAGATAACAATATTCACAGAAAAGGTAATCCCAGAATGCATTGCAATCACCCCAGTGAAGAATGTAAGGTGAGAGAAATGTTGATTTCACTGATAAACTACTGGTCAAAAGTTTGGAAATTGTGATTTCGACCCAATTCTGTCATCATTTACTCGCCCTCATGTCATTCCAAACCCGTAAGACTTTCGTTCATCTTCTAAACCGGTTCCGCCAGTTCACTGAAAAAGAACCGGATCAATAGAACGATTCATTCGCGATCTGGACTAGTTAGCGTAACATCAAGCAAAGCATGCGTTTCTGACGATGCATATCCTGTGCAGTGAAGCCCAAATTGCCCTTGTATTTCGCTTCAACCATTTCAGACTTTATAGAAGATGATTTTAAGGAAGGTTCAAGTGTGTGTGTCTGTGTAGAATTGGAAGCAAGCAAATATACAGCTGTTTCTACATCATGCATCAGTTAAAAACTAAACTCTCAGAACTGATTCAGAATCGCTGAAGAGAGAATTGCGATGCATCAGAGAATCGATTTCTTTCTCCCAACTCAACTGATGTTTAGGTTTTGTTTGTGTATTTTCATACTCATGTTTCCTGTTAGTTATGTGTTTCGGCTTGAAGTGGCGCAGAATATGGGATCAAATAGAGATTAGAGAGCAGATCCAAATGGTTTCCAATCGCTCTCGCAGTGCTGTGTCGTGTACCGATCGGTCTGAGCAGCGAACACAGCTATATGCTGATTGGTTGCTTCATGTCATGTGCTCATCAGTTCTGTTTGTCACTGGTTCATTGTCTTGATCATGCTCAGGTGTTTCTTGTTAATCATTCGTCTTTGTGTATGAATAGCCCTCGTGTTTCATTGTTCCTTTGTCTTTTTTCTGTCTGTTCTGTTGTTTCTTGTCGAGACAAGGCAAGACAAGCCAAGTCTTTGTTTAGTGTTTATTGGTTGACGTTTATTCGTAATAAAGCTGCATCTGGATTCTTAACCACTTGCCTTCACTAGACTTATTACAACTGAAGAGTAGAGTAATGGCTACAGAAAATTCTACTTTGCATACATTTTAAAATGGAATAATTATATTTTAAAATGCATCCAAATTAATTTTAATTGTAATAATATTTCACAGTATTACTGTTCTTACAGTATTTTTAATTAAATAAATGCTACCTTTCATAAACAAAAAAATATGAATGGTTCCAAATGTTTAACCGGTGGTGGATATATTGTATATGATAAGTAGAGATAATTAATAAAACCTCTATTTACAAATGGGCTATTTTACCCAATATGTGTGTGTGTGTGTGTGTGTGTGTGTGTGTGTGTGTGTGTGTGTGTGTGTGTGTGTGTGTGTGTGTGTGTGTGTGTGTGTGTGTGTGTGTGTGTGTGTGTGTGTGTGTGTGTGTGTGTGTGTGTGTGTGTGTGTGTGTGTGTGTTCTGTATTTATTAAGCTTATTAGAGTATCATGTCATTATATTAGCAAGATGCTAATGTCAAACAGAAGTTATGTATTGAGATTTGAATGTCCTGGGTTTATTGTATTGTGTATGGTACATTCTGCATACGGTTAGGGATGCACTGATATGACCATTTTGGCTGATACCAATAACAATAACCAATAATTATTTATATTTGAAAGCCGATATCGATATATTGGCAGATAAATCTAAATCCCAATTTTTATGTCATTTTTGAGAGCCGGATTACAAAAACAAAAGTCTCACCGTTAAAAGCCTTGACCCAAACACACAATTATATATAATGTTCTCATTATAATTTGATGTAACTTATATGTCAGACTTCTGCACCTGGCTGTTACACTTCGCTGTATTTTCCGTTTTTAAGTGATTCCAATCATATTTCAAGCAATTCAAAACCTACATGACAAACAGTGCACATCTGACTCAGCTAAAGGAAATAAACCATTATCTATCTGCCAAATTTTCTTATCGGGCCGATAACGATAACAATAAAAATGAACATATATCGGCCGATACTGATTTAGTGGTCGATATATTGTGCATCCCTACTGTAGAGTCTTGTCTGTTCAGTACTGTACCTCAACACGGAATAATAAAATAAACCTATCTGTGAAGATAGATAATCACAAGAAGGCAATGTGGCAGAACATTTCCAGGTGCCGCCAAGAGAGAGGAAAAAAGCAGAGCTAATTGTGATTCTGGTGATTCTGAAGCAGCTGGGCTGAAACGCTGTGTGTGTGTGTGTGTGTGTGTGTGTGTGTGTGTGTGTGTGTGTGTGTGTGTGTGTGTGTGTGAGAGAGAGAGAGAGATGAACGCAGCCAAATAAAAGCTTGCACAACACTGAAGATCTGCTACCTGCACCAGCAGTGACATACTGGCAAGGGCAGACGTTCTGTGAAATCTTATTACCATATATGCAAAAACACTCACACAGGAATATATCAGAACATCAGAATTATCAACAAAGTCCCCCTGTAGTCAATAATTTTATCCCTTAAAAGTCATCTTTGACCACCAAAATGACATATTTAAGCATTTTTTCCTTGAAAAAATGTCTTCATGCCTTAAAATATCTTGAATGTAACTCGACACCCTTGCCTCATTTAGTATACGCGGTACTATGAATATGCAAATGAGCCCCGCCTCAGCTCAGAGATCCGCTCGTTGACGATCACACGTTGACCTGATTGGTTACAAGGTAGTTTGTGACGTCACACTTTTGGCAGAGGTCTGACATCCTTGCGTTATTTAGCCTGAGGGTGGCGCTTTAATGTTGATTGACAGGCACGCATTGAATGCCATCTTAGGATTGACTTTATGCAGCATTTAATGCCTCCCAATGTTGTTTTAGAAGTGTGTTACAAGTTATGGAGGAATTCCAAAGTCATGTCTATTCTCAGAACAAACATAAAACAAAAACTATATAAAAGCTATTTACATCAGCACATTTGAACTTTAATTAATATGATACGAAGAACAGACATGCCTACTAGATACTACCTTGATGCTGACTAATCTACACGTATAGCTGAAGCGGACCAATAGCTCTCAATTACTTACATAAGCCCCGCTTAGTTTCATAATACACGCCTGCCGAAGCCACGCGCTAAATTTGAGTATATCCAAGAAAATCAGAAAATATTTGTTACAGAATGCTGAACACATTTACAATTTATTATTGATTCAGTTTATATAGAGGTCTATGGCTGAAATCGCACACTCTCTTGAGTAGGTAATTATTTTGATAGGGATGCACGATATATCGGTATCGGCTAATAAATGTTTATTTTTAATGTTATCGTTATCGGCCTGGTAGGAAGATTTGGCCGATATAATAAAGCCGATAAATTATGGATTATTTCCTTCAGCTGAGACACTTTAGATGCGCACTATTCGCCATTATGGTTTTGAATTGCTGAAATATGATTGGAATCTTTTCAAAAGAAAAATACAGTAAAGTGCAACATGTGCAGCGCAAGTCTGTCATATAAGCTACATAAAATTAGAATGAAAACATTATAATTGTGTTTGGGTCATGGCTTTTAATGGTGAGACTTTTGTTTTTGTAATCAGGCTCTCAAAAATTATATAAAAATTTGGATTTCGATTTATCGGCTGATTTATTAGTTATCGGCTTTCAAATATCGGTTATAATATCGGTTAAATTTTGGTATCATATTGGTGCATCCCTATATTTTGAATAAGTAATTACTTCATGACCGCTAAATAGTATGTTTTATATAGTATGAGTGTGTGTAGTTACTACATTTACCATGCTGTCATTATCATGCGATCCACCAGCGTCAGCTCTCCCGTGGCCTCATGGGATAATAGTGTCCATTGCATGCACACTTCAGAATCTCACTGGAAGTAGATCACCCGGGGACTTTTTGCCAACTCTTTTAAGAGTACTGTGAATTCAGACATACTACTTTTGTCACATACTGTTTTTCGCCAACTATATAGTAAGGAAGTATGTGATTTCAGATGCAGTCAATGTTTTTGATGAATATTTTGATAGGGCTCTGCATCACCTGCCCAGCTGGTTGTATAATAAGTGCTTTGTCTCAAACAGCTAATAAGTACATAGTATTTAAAGACACTTAACCAGAAACTCATATTTGTTTGGAACAACATGAGGGTGAAGAAATGATGACAGGATTGTCATGTTTGGGTGAACTTTACCTATAAGAACGGGTATCATCCAGTTCACATCTAAATGGAGATTTATGTACGTACGCAGCTATTCTGAGCTCTGTCTCGAGTTCACTGTCATTCGTGAAGCAGTGAGAAGCGGAGAGAAAAGTGCGTGTGAGGCAAGACCTGAGTGTGTCTCGTGTCAGAGCTCTTGCTGTGATCTCCAGTGAGAGGGATCAATGGCCTCTCCTCCTCATCCTCATCTTCATCCTCATCACATCACACACTCACTCCACACAGACCACAGCATGTAATTAAGGATATACAATCCATAAATTATAAACTACAAGTCAGCCGTTCCACTTGACTACACTGACTTATAAGTACATCTATTCATGTGTGATAATGAAAAGTGACTGCGACAAAAAAATATTCTACTAACAAATTCATCAAAATTATCTCTAAATATCATACATTGTCTTGATGTAAAATCACCAGTGTTCTTATACTGAAAACGAGGTCAAATGTACACATATCATTTCAACAACCAGCTCCATCATGGCTGGAAATCCACAACAACTGAGCTTCTAAAACGAGCTCACATACAACTGAAGTTCATTATAAAGGAATGTCGGCGCTGCCGGGCGGAAAGCTTGCATCTCCATATTTCATCTTTTTTTCATAAATAATTACTATCGGTCACCCTTTATGTGTGTCTTTGGGTTTTGCAAATATTTAACCTATGAAACGAATTTAAAAAATCTTGTGACTAAACCTCGTAACTTCATTGGATCCTCAAACTGTCAGTCAAACCTCATAACTCCACCAGCCTCTATAGTGAATGAAGTGCTCTGCTTGTTTGCAATGCAATGGTAATTAAAGAACTGGTTCTTTCAATTAGTACAGCATTTTCTTTACTCAAGAAACACTATATAGGCTAATGTTTTAAGTATTTGAGGAGCGGATAAGAGTGTCTTAGTCTAGCATTTGTCGTCGAGTCCTAGCCAGTACTGTTTGCCCACATAGCTAACCGGTAAGTGGATGAAAACATAATGCGATGCGCTTACTGCCTCAGACGCAACCGAGACGCTTGTCTAACTTTGATTGCTCTGAAAGAAATTTGAACAGACTTTGTGTGCACTGAAGATTGTTCTAGAAAGGCTTTTCTTTTTTTTTATTTAATTTTCCCATTTTTCCATTGACATGTAACCTGCACTTGAGACTGATCTTGTAATTGTGTTTACTAAGTGTCAAAATGTTTGCAAAATGTGCATACTCTGGGTCAAGAGACTAAATCACCCTCCAAAGGACTCCCATTATAACGCACATAACAGCAGAATATAAAAATTCAGGACACATAATTGCATAACTAATGCCATCCATCAGGTACAATCTCTGCTTTAATTTGTGTCTTGTGGGCAATGCTGTCTGCGGCCCTCTCTCCATTATGGACGACTTCTTTTCTTTTGTATATTTTGCTAAGTTGTGCTCCACAGATAATTACAACCATTCAATTAAATTCACAAGCACTTCTGCTTTTGTCCTGGGTTCAGTCCTGTGCTACAGCTGACAGAGACTGGCTCGATTCGATAGACCAAGGACATCACATCAGCCGTTTTCATGTCTACAACACAAGCATGCACTGGCGAATGGCGATTAACACGCGAGCGCTGTAGTTGTGCTGCGTCACTTGCCTGCAGTGTATATAGGGTGTGATATCTGCCAGTGTTCAAATCCATACAAACACCGGCGACTCGCGTCACCACTCTGTCGCTGACATGCCTTTACGTGCCTACTGTGATTATTTTTGAAACCTGACTCAAACAGCAAATAACCCACATGGTTTTGAAGCACGAACAATAAAATATGACTGACTGCATCTTTTTCTGATCGCTGTCTTAATCTGAGAGTATTTTACCCAGATAACTGGTCTTTTTTGTTTCAACACTGGAAAAAAAGCATCTAATTAACTGATTTTCTTCAAGTCAAAACTATTATTTAACATCTCTGAATACCAACAAAACGAATTTCTGTGGATTAAATCAGGTATAAATATCACTTAAAGATAACAGCTGCAATTTACCACTTACAGTGAGGAAAATGATAAATGTATCCAAGGCTGCTCTTGGTCTTTGTGAAAGAAAGAAAGAAAGAAAGAAAGAAAGAAAGAAAGAAAGAAAGAAAGAAAGAAAGAAAGAAAGAAAGAAAGAAAGAAAGAAAGAAAGAAAGAAAGAAAGAAGTATCCGCTAATACAGAAAGATTTCATATTTCTGTGGTCTTTAGGTCTTATGGTTATATATGCAAAAATAACAGTTATTAATTAGTGAGCTAAGAACATAGGTAGGAGCAGGGCCACAATTCTACAATTTATTTATTTATTATTAATATACATATCGTCAATCTTTAATTGTGCACTCGTTTTAGCTATTTTTTTACATTTAGATTACATTTGCCATCATCTAACATTCACTTAAAAGTTCTTTTTTTTTTTAAAAAACACTAATCATTTAATAACACTGTTAATCTTTAGCAAATCACAGAATGAATATCCAGTTGAATACCCATTATGTTTAAATTCACGTGTATCATTGGGTTTGGTGTCAGTCATCAGTCATAGTGAAGCGACAGGGTGAAGACAATCTTGCTGAGCAAGTGAAGTTAAGTTAAGTTGGTTATATTTATTTGGTAACTTTATTTTAAAGTGTCCTTGTTACATGTTACTACATGTACTTACCATCCTGGGTACTTACCATCCTTACCAACCTTCAAATAAAGTGTAACCCTTTATTAAAAGGTGGCGTAGTTACATTGTACTTACTCAAATAAGTACTGAGTAATATTAATTAACTACACTATAGAGTTACAGTTACATTTACTGCTATTACTATAGTAAGTACATGTAGTAACATGTAACTGCATCATCTTATAATACATTTTAACTGTCAACATGGTTAAACCCTTTGACTTGAATTATATCACATCCAATGAATGGCAGGCATTTGAGTACATATAGAGTATGTGCAATATTTGCAAAATGTAGAGCATATTTCTGGCCTCATTTCCCATATGATCAAAGCACAGCACCAGTCATAGATTTTCTAGCTTAACCAGTCGATGTTAATCAATATCTACACACAATGCAGATCATTACTGTAAGATGGGAAATTATATTGTCCGTCCACAACATTATAGAAAAGAAAGTGCTTTGGGGAAAGAGGATCCTGGGCAGATCTTCAAACGGAAACGGCAGGCTCTAGTTATTCGCCCTGCAGTAATCAGGAATATTGATTGGTGGGTGTAGATGCTTCTCCAGGTCTTTGTGCAGGAGATGGAGGGATGCATATCATCTGGAGCTTTAGGGGCGTTTACACTAAGACAATCCCACTACCGAATGAGGTGATGAAAAGCCACTTCTTATTGAGCTCACCCAATCAATGATAGCATACAACCCCCAAAACAACACCCTTCAAGACCCTACGGGGGCCAATTCCCACTCCGGCCCGTGACTCCGCCAGCTCGTAAAGGGACGTGCCATTTTAGGCTTAGCGATGGCCAATTAAAAGAGTCCAGTGCGGTGTGTGGGGGGTGTGGGCATCCCATTAAGTGGATAAGGTTAATGAGTTATTTGTATGGTTGACGTCTTCTATGAGTTGGAAAGGTTAGGCGCCTCTACTCAGCTGCCCTTTGGAGTTGTGCTGAAAACTACCCCATTTACACGCTCTCCCAAGCAACCATAATGAGGGTCACGCTGGTCCATGTGTACGACTGAAAGCTCCTGGAACAAACAAGCCACTCGGAGACAAACATAAAGTCCCACTTCCTCTAAACCAATCTAGCAACAGGACCCCTCCATATATTCGGAGCACTAGTTTTAGGATGCATTTGAAGTCAATCCTAATAGTGCAGATCCCTAAAATGTGTTCCCTTCAATAGCACGTGGATGGTACAATAGCAGCTCACAGACGCAAAAAAAACACAAAAACAAACCAAAAAATCGCACAATATGCTTGTCGCTTCCATCCGAGTGCAGTGTCAGTGTGATATTATTCAACTGACCGCAAGAACGACATGACTTTTGTCAGGTCTCTCATGTCAATGGGCAGCCGCTGCTTCTTAAGAGCAAGTATTGGACAAACACAAACAAATGAGGCAGCTTGCAGTGACTCAGTGCTCTAATGAACCAGTGTATTGACTCACTGAATTTGCGCTCGGTCTAAAATGTCTATGTGGCTCCCAGCTGCCACTCTGAATACCAATTACTGTGTGCTTACAGAGGGGAGGGGGGGGGGGGGCAAACACGGCTAGATCAGTGCTACCTTTACAGTGAGAGAGAGAGAGAGAGAGAGAGAGAGAGAGAGAGAGAGAGAGAGAGAGAGAGAGAGAGAGAGAGAGAGAGAGAGAGAGAGAGATAGAGAGAGAGAGAGAGAGAGAGAAAGGACACTAAAACACAAAACAACAAGAAGGTCTTTGCAGCTTCCAAGAAGTTATTTTGAAACGGTGTTGCTATTTGACGAGCAGCTTGAAGACTGCGCCGTAATGTCCCTTATGTATAAAGGATCTGAAACGAGTCCTGTCTCTGAATGCTGGATTTTCAAAAGTATGTGAAGTTTGTGGCATACACTCTTACATGCCGATCTGTTATTGAAAGGACATCAACGTTACATTTTCACAATTTCCCTAAACATGACGTTGAACAAAACAAACTGTGATTGGTTGCTTTACATGTCAGTCAGATAATTATGTACAATTCCACATAAAGAAACAACGTTTTTGTTTCTTACATTTCTTTGTATATCAATTTATTTTTTAATTAACATTCTTTAGATGTATTTATGTGTTAATTTATTTCTTATTTCGGCAGCTTTGGCATTCCCTTCTATGGAGTCGAGCCCTACGAGTCTACAGGTCTGGCTATAGACACAAGAATCAGGTTCAGCACGCGTGTTTCTAATCCAACAGCTGAGGGAGCGATGGCAACCAACAATATGTTTACTATGACCAACGTAATCAATCTCTCGAAAAAAATCCTCTTTTGGAAAAATAGTACAAGTATATAGATAGAATAAGTGATTGTTGTTTGATTCCACAAAAAGATTCTGGTTCGTTAACAATTCAATTAATGGTTCTTTTTTTTCTTTTTTAGGAAAAATATTTTTAGGAAAAAAACAATCATCTGCGCAATAATGACATTTCAACTGAACAGACTTGACAAATCAAAAATGAATCCTGTACATGTCTTTACTTTTCGCAGACCTGTCAGTAATTGGTCTTAAAGGGATCATTCAAAAAAAAGTGGAAAGTCTCAGTCCCCATTCACTTTCATTCCATCGGAAAAACGTTTGTCATTCTTCCTGCTCTATGGAAAAAAAGAAAGCTTCCAGGTGCGGAGTGACAACACGAAGTTTGGGGTGAACTATTACATTACCTATAAATGAAAAAATTACTAAATAAAAAAAAATATGGAAGGTAACATTAACACTAAAGGTGGCGAAACATGAGAGTCATTCATTCATGAATCAAACTGCACTGCTCATGTTTCTGTAGATCCAGAGCTCTTGATCAGTAGTGTTTAGAATAGTGTTTGTTTACATCGGCAGAGGAATGTATTTCCAAAAATAGTAATGAAAGCATAAGTCATTTGCCAGGCAGTATTTCTGCAATCAGTTCTGAATAAGAATCTGAACAAGAATAAGTTATCAGTTCCCAACCCTATTCCCTTGCGATTACGACTCAGATATGAACAGCAAAACCATATGACGCATGTTTTGTAACAAATAATTGCTCAGGTGATCAGGAACATAAAAAAAGCTACTAGTAACAAATTTAGAGGACATCTACTGTACGTGGTAGGGGTGTAACGATACCCTCATGATACCATATTATTGCGATACTCCAAGACATATGGTAAAAGGTTAACAAAAAATGCACTGTTGATTATAATGCTAAATTTGATATAGGGCTGGATGATTAATCGAAAAGTAATCGAAACCGAAATTCAGAGCCTATAACCGACGTAATTTTACCAAGTCGGTTATTTCGTTTTTTTAATCCTATTAATATTTCCGCCTACTGTGTGTGTACTTTCCCCTTAAAACATATTACCGCGTGTGTCACGTGACTCCACCCCGTCCCTGGACGCGCGAATGGATTCAAAATGTTTAAGCGTAGAACTAGACGCGATACGCTGATTTCACGCTGCCGTTATTTTGAAATCGAAAGCGAGGCTCCGGTGGGAAGAAAACCGGAAGTGTGGCCTTTAATCATAGGAAAGTCGTGAATGCGATGGAGTATTGTTGTGTTTAATGATGTTGTGTAAATTCGAAAACTGTACATACATTTCTTTCATACTTTAGACTATATACAGTGAAATTCATTTATAAATAAAATATTTTTTTTATATAATTCAGAAAGTAAAAAAAGAAGCAGGAATGAACTATATACATATCCTATATTGGATATTAACATCCAATAGTGTAAATCGCGGCAGCAGCTTCAGATTGGTAGTCCAAAGGCATTGTTGTTTATCTTTACTTCCGGGGTTTTTCCCACCGGAGCCTCACTTTCGATTTCAAAATGGCGGCTGCGTGAAATCAGCGTATAGACGCGAATTTGACGCTCTATTCGCGTTTGGTGTGAACGCAGCATAATGAACAGGCTGCGATGTCAAGATTGCAATGCTGGAGTGTGTGTGTGTGTGTGTGTGTGTGTGTGTGTGTGTGTGTGTCAGAGAGAGAGAGAGAGGCACGGGCGCGATCGAACAGTGGAAACATAAAAACATCATTCGTCATTATAACATCAACGTCAATTTGTTCATACAGGACATCATTAACACTGCAAAGTGTTTAGCCTACTTATATTTGTGTAAAACATTGTGCTTTTGTCAAACTGTAAACTCTTGTCAAACTGTAACTGTCACCCAACCAAAATCACACACACACACAGTGTACATTTTTTTAATCAAATGATCAAAAAGCAAAAATGATCTCATCTTTTGGACATTCATCATATTGCATTGGTTTTCATTTCTTGTCCTAAAACAGAGCACTAATCTTTTTATTTTTAAGTTACACATTCTACATTGATTAAAAAATAAAATCAAATGTGTTTTTAATGGTAGTATTATTTTATACAGAAATAAATTATTTATAATTCAGATGAGAAGTTAAAGTTCATTTAAATTTTAAGGAAACAAATATATTGATCTGAAATATAGCAAATTATTTTAAATTCATTCAGGTTACCAAACATATCTCAAGGCCTTTTGAATAAAGGGTGGCAGTCTCATTATCAACTGTTGTTGTGGACTATATACTGGAGAAGTATTTGTTCTCCATTTGAGTGAGATGTTTTTATGTGGCTAATTGAGGAAAGTGCTTCCATATATTTTATTATTAGTAGTATTAGTTCAAGAACTAGATGTACCGCATGGCGGTACAAAATATGACCGCCGCTCAGGCCTGCACTGGCTTTCCACAAAAATAAATGACGTGGAGCAATTTGGCTGTATTGCGTGTTTATGTATATAAGTTGTATATTTTAAAAGACTGTCTGGAGTATTCCTGTGGATCATGGATAATTTAGAGTTTTGTAATTATTTGCCATTACTATTTAAGTTTTATATCAAAAGTCATTAGTTTAGACACTTAACATCCATAATGTGAAAACGTCACATCCATAACAGTGGTTAACAGTAAAAAGCGACTGAAGTGCCCTTGAGCAAGGCACCTAACCCCTCACTGCTCCCCAAGCGCCGCTGTTGTTGCAGGCAGCTCACTGCGCCGAGATTAGTGTGTGCTTCACCTCACTGTGTGTTCACTGTGTGCTGAGTGTGTTTCACTAATTCACGGATTGGGATAAATGCAGAGACCAAATTTCCCTCACGGGATCAAAATAGTATATACTTATACTTATACATACTAAGTATGAAAAATCTGTGTTTTTTTTTTTTCAAAGGACCCTCCCATTCAATTTATACAAACCTCTACCAAACGGTTGAGGTGCCTGTTGATGGTAAAAGTCAGTTATCTGACTTTGGCATGGGTTTGTTGTGTTTTACTGAAATAAAAAAACATTTTTTCCCCAAAAAAGTGGTTTTATCTTGTAGCCCTGGTCCCAGAGTTTTAAAAAAACAATGTTAACAAAATTAAACTCATTCCCACTGTACCTAGTAGAACACTTAAGTAAATGTCCCATTGAAATTAATGGGATTTTATGGATTTAGGTGAAGAAAGTGTACACATAATACATTTTGGTCTGTACCATGAAGAGAAAACTGATTCAACTATATAAACTATATATTTTCTGAAAGCGTAGACTCTCAGGATGTGATCTAACATGGCATGAAACATGTCCCACCCACGCCATTAGTATACTGCCCAAGCATAACACATTGGGTATTGGTAAATCAGGTATATGGCTGATACCTAAAAAAAGTAGTAGTATGTGCATGTCTGTCTGTGTGTGTGTGTGTGTGTGTGTATGTGTGTGTGTTTGTGTATGTGTGTGTCTGTGTGTGTCTGTGCGTGTATGTGTGCGTGCGTACATGTGTGTGCGCGTGTGTGTTTGTGCATGTGGATTTGTATGTGTGTGTATGGGTGTGTGTCTGTGCCTGTGGATGTCAGTGTGTGTGCATGCTTGCGTTTGTTTGTATTCCTGCATGTGTGTGTGTGACAGTATCATCCTAAACCAGCAACCCTTCGCTCAACAGCACCATCTACAGGCCGATGAGTGTACAGTCACTAAATGTGCACATAAATGAATTTATTTTATACCCCCCCCATGGATGAAATTCTATGAAACTTAGCATACCCCCAGAGGATGTCAAGTTAATCATACACATGAAATATGGTGCAGTTCTGAACATCTCCACTGAAGATAGGGGCGATTAAAGCAGAATAATATTGCATTTTAATTTTTTATGGGAGGGGCGCAAATCACAAATGAGTGATTATGGGCTAGGTTGATGTGGGCCCTTAAGACCAACATACCATAAAAATTTCTTCATCCTCGGTTCCACGGTTCAAGTAGTTATTTAGGAAAAACTGCATTTTTGGGGTTTGGGGGGGCCCAGCGTGGGGGGGGAGTGGCCCCCAGGGACCAAACGAAATTTTTCCGTAAAAGTCTAGTGGGGCTACATGCCCACCAAATTTCATGTTCCCCGGTGTTTCGGTGTCCCTGGTATCGTTGACGGAAAATTCAGTAGATTGACGGGAAAAAAAAACTAAAAAACTTTGACAATCGATTATGGGCTAGGTTGATGTGGGCCCTTAAGACCAACATACTTTGCAAATTTCTTCATCCTCGGTGCCACGGTTCAGGTAGTTATTTAGGAAAAACTGCATTTTTTGGGTTTGGGGGGGCCCAGCGCGGGGGGGGAGTGGCCCCCGGGGACCAAACGAAATTTTTCCGTAAAAGTCTAGTGGGGCTACATGCTCACCAAATTTCATGTTCCCCGGTGTTTCGGTGTCCCTGGTATCGTTGACGGAAAATTCAGTAGATTGACGAAAAAAAATCAAAAAAAAAACTTTGACAATCCCTATATGACCGCTCTCGCTAGCTACGCTAGCGGCGGTCATAATAATATTGCATTTAAATTTTTTATGGGAGGGGCGCAAATCACAAATGACTGATTATGGGCTAGGTTGATGTGGGCCCTTAAGAGCAACATACCATCAAAATTTCTTCATCCTCGGTGCCACGGTTCAGGTAGTTATTTAGGAAAAACTGCATTTTTTGGGTTTGGGGGGGCCCAGCGCGGGGGGGGGGGAGTGGCCCCCGTGGACCAAACGAAATTTTTCCGTAAAAGTCTAGTGGGGCTACATGCCCACCAAATTTCATGTTCCCCGGTGTTTCGGTGTCCCTGGTATCGTTGACGAAAAATTCACGGGGGGCCCAGCGCGGGGGGGGAGTGGCCCCCGGGGACCAAACGAAATTTTTCTGTAAAAGTCTAGTAGACCAACATACCATAAAAATGTCTTCATCCTCGGTGCCACGGTTAAGGTAGTTATTTAGGAAAAACTGCATTTTTTTGGGTTTGGGGGGGCCCAGCGCGGGGGGGGAGTGGCCCCCGGGGACCAAACGAAATTTTTCCGTAAAAGTCTAGTGGGGCTACATGCTCACCAAATTTCATGTTCCCCGGTGTTTCGGTGTCCCTGGTATCGTTGACGGAAAATTCAGTAGATTGACGAAAAAAAAACAAAAAAAAAACTTTGACAATCCCTATATGACCGCTCTCGCTAGCTACGCTAGCGGCGGTCATAATAATATTGCATTTAAATTTTTTATGGGAGGGGCGCAAATCACAAATGACTGATTATGGGCTAGGTTGATGTGGGCCCTTAAGAGCAACATACCATCAAAATTTCTTCATCCTCGGTGCCACGGTTCAGGTAGTTATTTAGGAAAAACTGCATTTTTTGGGTTTGGGGGGGCCCAGCGCGGGGGGGGGGGAGTGGCCCCCGTGGACCAAACGAAATTTTTCCGTAAAAGTCTAGTGGGGCTACATGCCCACCAAATTTCATGTTCCCCGGTGTTTCGGTGTCCCTGGTATCGTTGACGAAAAATTCACGGGGGGCCCAGCGCGGGGGGGGAGTGGCCCCCGGGGATCAAACCAAACTTTTCCGTAAAATCTATAGTGGGGCTACATGCCCACCAAATTTCATGTTCCCCGGTGTTTCGGTGTCCATGGTATCGTTGACGAAAAATTCACGGGGGGCCCAGCGCGGGGGGGGAGTGGCCCCCGGGGACCAAACGAAATTTTTCTGTAAAAGTCTAGTAGACCAACATACCATAAAAATGTCTTCATCCTCGGTGCCACGGTTAAGGTAGTTATTTAGGAAAAACTGCATTTTTTTGGGTTTGGGGGGGCCCAGCGCGGGGGGGAAGTGGCCCCCGGGGACCAAACGAAATTTTTCCGTAAAAGTCTAGTGGGGCTACATGCCCACCAAATTTCATGTTCCCCGGTGTTTCGGTGTCCCTGATATCATTGACGAAAAAATTCAGTAGATGACGGAAAAAAAAAAAAAAAAAACTTTGACAATCCCTATATGACTGCTTTCGCTAGCTACGCTAGCGGCGGTCATAATAAAATAAAGATATCGGATTGATATCGGTATCGGCAAATAGCCAAAGCTGCGGCATCGGTATCGTATCGGAAGTGAAAAAGTGGTATCGGGACATTCCCAACTCTTTCATTAGAAAAAATAACCGTGAACGTATTTACAGTATAAGCCTTGCCAGTGACATAGGATTTTTTTTTTTAAATAATCGTTCAATAATTGTAATCGAGGTAACTTGTTTGATTAATTGCGATTATGATTTTAGCCAAAATCGTCCAGCCCTAATTTGATATTACATTGTGTGTGTAAATGAATAGGCTTGGACTTGGTGCTGAAACCCAAAGCACAGGACAATAGAGACGCCAGAATAACAATATTCATGATTCTGAAGATGAAAATACTGAATTATTTTAGACGAATTTGCTTGCACACTTTCACTGACTAGATATATTTAAAATAATGTAAGCCACTTTTACTGGTAACATCTGACATTTGGCATTATCAGCACCCACAAATATTCTCCCATTGCATAATTATACATTATATTCAACATTATATATAGCAGTTTAATTTATTGCTGGCACTAAAACTCTGAAAGCTAGATTTTTTTCCTCATACAGTAATTATTTTTTATCAACTGTACACAATACAGATTGTCACTATCCACGATTCATATTGTTGCATTTTTGTATTGCAAAATATAGTTAAACCCCGGTCCGTGGTGTGCGCGGCCATTACATGTAGCATGTAAACATCTCGTTTAGCTCAGGAAATGAGGAATTTGAACAGGTTAATCCTGCTTGCATGACCTACTGTGAAGTGACCACAGCAGCCGTCCTCATTTCTCCTGACAACCCTAATGAACATCCTCGCATTCTGCACGATACCACTAATTCGAGAAATTTCCAGCACAAAGACATAATTAGACAAACTAATTAGACGCAGTCTTCGCTGCACAGAGATCCTCCGCAGTTCAAGTCATCCGCCTACCTGGCGTGTCCTAAAATAGGCAGGAGCCGTCAAGAACATATATGTTAATTCTGCTCGGCAAACACGCTTCGCGCCGTGTGCATGGAAGCGTGAGCACAACCGTTACAATGTGTCGAGGCAGCAAACATGTTGATCCGAGACATATGGGAAAGACTTGTTCATTACGTCCAAGAGTGGAAAGATGCAGCAATATGAATCTCTACAGAAGCATTAAACGAGAGTCAATAGCACAAGGAAGGCACGTATGGATATTCAAGTCTCTGGAGAGTTAATTATTTATCGCAAATTGCCCCTAGAAGGGCTTTAAAAATGTTCCGTAGAAGGAGAACCTGAAATGAGGAGAGGCCAGGGAAAGTGAGAAATGCCGGACAGAATGAGATGTAATTGATTTTAAATGTGACGGGGGAAGCCATGGTCTCCAGAGAAAAGTGGAGCTCATCGCAGCGGAAATGGCAGTGGGAACGCGGCTCTATGAAGATTACAGTTAACACCCCGGCAGTATTAAATACTCTGCTAAAATAGACATTAGCAAGAAAAAAAAAAGTGTTACGTGAAGCCTTTCAACAGAGAAGGGAGAAACGGAATATGTGAACATTTCTTGTTTGGGGGCTTGAAGTATGAAAACATAATTATTACAGCGTAAATTCAAGAAATGTGGATCAACATTACAAACCTTGAAAAACAATTCCCTGGATCAAGCTGGATTGATTTTACTAGGCAAATTCACGTCTTCTCATGAAATAAAGTTAAGTCACCTTTATTTATATAGCGCTTTTTACAATACAGATTGTTTCAAAGCAGCTTTACAGTGATAACAGGAAAATAATACAACAAAGTTTGTTTCCAGAAGAAAATAGCGTCACAGTCCAGCTTAAGTAAGTTCAGTGATGGTTAATTTTTGTTGTAATTTAGTTCATTTATACATTCAGCCGATCTGTAGAAAAGAGTGATGTCGTCGTCCAGCTCAGTTGAGTTCTCATATAATGGGTGTCAATGCAGATCAATAATATTGTTGAATATCAAGTGTCCCTGACTAAGCAAGCCAAAAGCCATCAGGTGACAAAAAAAAACCTTGGGAGAAACCAGGGCTGCGTTTCCCAAAAGCATTCTAAGCCTAAGTTGATCGTAGAGACCATTGGTGGCAATTGTTCAACGATCAACTTAAGCGTACGATGCTTTTGGGAAACGCAGCCCAGGCTCAGTCGGATAGTGCATGTGCATAACCACTAGTTTGGGTAATGATTCAGGGATGTGCCGGCTCGATGAATGGTGCGAGTTGAGGGTGGGACTTCTCGTTTGTCCTGACCAATGGCAGTTGGGGAGAGAGGAAGAATATCGTTTAAACATCTAAAGCACGGTTTGCCAAATAGAGGCTTGTGTATTAGACATATTAGAATTGTAACTTGCAGTGTAAAATGTTTTGTCGAAATGGGTTTGGCTGGCAAAACAATCCCCGATCTGAGGTAAGATGAACAATCTACAGTAAGTATTTTAGCCCCAAAACTGCATCTATAAATTCATCCAAGACTCTTGCACAAGCCTGATCCTTCAACCTTCAATCTTTGTTTACAATAACTCTTTTTTTTTTTTTTAAACGATGTGGCGGCTCAGTGCATCTTCATTAAATTATTGAACTGACAAATAAGAGCAGGAGTGAGTTTGTGCACTAGGCCTGAGTGTTGTTCTGCTTTGGCTTTTCCCATAAGCCCTGTTCTTGAGTCAGAGCCCCAGGGGCGGCTGATTTAGCACGCCTGCTTGTTGTGAAAAACAGGTGCATGTGCACGGCCTGTTCATCACTGGTGTAGCTACATTAACTCTTCCCTAAACATTCACTGTCCTGCAAATACATTAGCTATATGTTTTAAAGGCTAGTACACTGCTTCAGGAAGCTTATAAGGCAGCAATGCAGCATGCTCACTGAAATGAAACCTCATAATGCATATTTATAAATAAAATATATTTAGACTAACTGGAACTAGTCACAATGTGCAAGTGCATATTGTTTCCCTATTGTTGGTTTGATTGCTTCTATTGCTCTCCTGATCTGTTAATCACTTTGGATAAAAGCAGTAATGCCTATTATTAGATAGCCCAGTGAATTAAATATGTCACAAGTGAAAGGTACTTTGTCTCACTTGATTATTTTCTTACTTAAAGCATGATGTACACAAGCCAAAAACAACTTCACATTATCAACAGTCGAGTTAAAACAAGACACAACACATTAAAAACTAACATTATGAAATGGATATTGATGATAGCTGATGTACGAACATTAGATGAGTTATATATTAATGCAGCAAGTTGCTCAGCAACTATAAACTACCTGCAATTACACTGAATCTACGTGAGTGGCACAATGCATCAAAACTGAAGTGTTCCCATTAAAATCAACAAAGCACCCATCTGCAACACTGTTTACATGCTAGACATGCCGGCCACTTCTACTCATCGATACAGTGATCAATAGAGTTTACCAATAGCATGTTGATAAGCTAAAAATGTAATGAAGTCCCTTTAAGGCAAGTCATTTCACTCGGCGGCCATCTTTGAAACGAGTGCAGCTCCTGTCTCTTTGAATGGGGAAACATCAAATTCACCAAAACTGTTAGCCAAGCTTACGCTTACATTTCATATTTGAAATCACCATTGAAATCTGACAACAACTGTCTCATAAATTTTGTTTCTAAACGCTTAAATCATGACAGAAAACGACATTTTTCAGGCTGGATTAAGCTAATGCACATGCGCAGTGGAAGCGCGTCTGACTGTTTCTATGGGAACCGGAGCTTCTAACAGCAACGGCAGTGACGCGACGACTTTACCAATCAGTGATTGGCTCTTGTTTAGAAGGCGGGACTTATTCCGCCATATTGAGCGTTGCACTTTTCCCCATTCAAAACAATACGAGTGACCCGTCTTGTGTAATTCTATAGTCTTTGGTAATACTCTTAATAGTGCAAAAAACGAAATACTAGTTAAAATAGTGAGTTTTCAGTATTAAATTTAATATATAGTTTTAATCACCAATTTGGGATTGTCTTTCTCATGAAGGACACATGCAGTCCTGCCTTAGATATCGGCCAAAATGAGATCCATTGCAGGGCATCATGAAACAGCCCTCACTTTTGTGAGCAATGCCGTCTAGGAAGGCAGCTCAGGGTTTCATACAGAGTCATTGTCATCGCTAGCACAACTGAATCAGTCGGTGACTAAAGCGTGATATGACCTCGGGTTAATGTGTGAGTCAGACTAACTAAGGAACACGAATTTAGAGTGGTGTTATTAATACAATTATGATTAAATACGCCACATCTTAGTGATTTGACTTCCTACAGATTCATCAACGCTCTACAAATGAAGAAATTAAGCAAATTTGAACCTTAATAGAAAATTAATTGGTGGTGCTGAAGGCGTTGGAGCAGATACACGGATTAATAATGAATAAAAAGGAGTTTTCCTTCTCTTCCTCTCCTGTTTGGATCTGGTGGTGTGTTTGAAATGTCTTGAGTCCAGTGAGGTTGTGCCAGTGAGGTGGAGAAGCGAACCCTTGACAGGTCCCAGTGTGACACCGCATGCTGATGACAGCCCTGTCTGCCAGCTGGCTCAAGCTTCCCGGCCAAGAATGAGTCTACAAACAGGTGAAAGTCTCGCTGCCTACACTGAGAGATGAGACACCGTTTACAGAATAGGTTCACAGTGGGACTAGGAGCGATGGTGGTATGCTGTGCAATCAGAGTCCAAAAAATAATGCATTTTTTTCATATTTAAACCACCAAATATAAGGAAACAAATCCCAACGTGTGGTAATTTTTTAGCAGTGTGTCACTGAGAGATGTGGACTGGCTCATTTCATATAGAATTTGTGAAAACATGAGGGGACCGAGCCTTTGCAGCTGCCGACCCATGGTTATGGAAGAGTTTACCACAGTATATTAGATTCATCAACCCTTGGTGAGTTCAAAAGGCATTTAAACACATTTTTCTTACACGTTAGCTTTTGATCATACATGAGAGTCGAGGAACTGTTGTCACAGGTATTGGTTTTTAAGAGTCTGAAGATTTTTTAGGTGTATTTAAGACTTAAGAATCTGAGAGTATACATTTTACATATTCTTTATTTATAGTTATTTGTATTTGATATATTTTAGTGTTTTATTGTTTGTGCAGCACTATGGTCAACATTGTTGTATTATCATGTGCTTTATAAATAAATGGAATTGGAATATACGATGCTGCAAGTGACCCAATAACCTGTGCTGTTACATACTGGATATAATATGAGAGGAAAATGGGCAAAATAATGCAATACAATGTAAAAGCCAGTAAGAAATGTCCTCACTGCATTTTGCATTGGCAGCTGTGATAAACACGTGGACAAAGCATGTGTTAAAAGTGTTTAAAATGATATTGGCTTTTCAAAACATCCTTCAAAGTTCTCAGTTCTGAACAACTGAAATCATTTGCGGCACAGAGTAAAAAGTCAAAGGACTTCAAAACATGATACAGACAACCTCTCTGAGAATAAACGAGTTTAACGCTTATCATCTGACAGCCATACCACATGAAACAGACTAAGGGTGCGTTTACATGACAACGATATGCTTGAAACGGAGAAGTTTTTCCTTTGAGTTTTCCGCGTTTCCATTGTCAAAATGATCCCCATTCACACGCGAAAACGCCTAAAAACACTGCATTCTGCTGCCGGGCCATTAGATGGCGATGAAACACTATAGACTGAAGAAGTAATACGCATGTGCATGACGTCATCGTCTTCAGAGATTTGCGTTTTTAGTGTTTACACGGAGACCGTTTTCAAAAGTTTGCGTTTTCAGGCACCAAAAACGCCGCTGTTGTGTAAACGAACGGCCAAAATGCATAAAAAGTTTTATGTTTTTAGTTGAAAACTGTCGTTTAAAGGTGCATAACGCAAGTCTCTGAGTTTTTGCAGAACTATGCCCCCCTCTGGCGACAAATGAAACTGCAGCACTGCAACTGAACGCGCATGACGTCACGCCCAGTCTCGGATTCCGACCCGAATCCCTCTTATTTATTTTACTGTACAGGATTATAGAGGCAATCGCATTGATCAGAGAAGGGCTCATTCAGCCCATCAGGCAATTGTTTAAGCATGTATGGGTTAGAATAACGGGTATTTTTAACTTTAAAAGTTGCATAATGCACCTTTAAACCACCCCTAAAACAATTTCCTACTGCTCCACATTACAATACATTATACTATCATTAAATTACACCAAGAATATGCAATATTTGGTCTCACTTTAGTATTTTAGGTGTCTCTAACTACTATGTACTTACATCAAAATTATTTTTAGGTACAATGCACTTATTGTGTTGATGTTGTATTGTAAGACACTTGTGGGGGGAAGGTCAACAGAGTAATTATAGATGTAATTACAGAAATGAATTACAGCTGTAACTACATGCAGATATTTTTAAATTTACAGTAAGTACAATAAAACATTTATGTACACAATAAGTGCATTGTATCAAATGATTCATTTAAACGTTAGAGTAATGTAAAGTGGGACTCAATATTCTTACTATTTACAGGTGCTGGTCATAAAATTAGAATATCATCAAAAAGTTGATTTATTTCGAGAATTCAACTTAACAGGTGAAACTAATATATTATATAGACTCATTACATGCAAAGTGAGATATTTCAAGCCTTTATTTGTTATAATTTTGATGATTGTGGCTTACAGCTTATGAAACCCACGAAATCAAAATCCCAGAAAATTAGAATATTACATGAAATCACACAGTAATTACACAGTGATACCATGGTCATTGAACCAGGTTTTGGTTCTTTTGGCAGTGTGGGTCGGTGCAAATCCTGCTGGAAAATGAAGGAAGCATCTCCATAAAGCTTGTCTGCTGAAGGAAGCATGAAGTGCTCTGGAAATGTCCTGGTAGACGGCTGCGTTGACTCTGGATTTAATAAAGCACAGTGGACCAAAGTCCTCTTTTCTGATGAGAGCAAATTTTGCATCTCATTTGGAAACCAAGGTCCCAGAGTCTGGAGGAAGAATGGAGAGGCACACAATCCAAGATGCTTGAAGTCCAGTGTGAAGTTTGCACAGTCTGTGTTGGTTGGAGAGCCATGTCATCGGCTGGTGTTGGTCCACTGTGCTGTCTACTCAACGCAGCCGTCTACCAGGACATTTCCAGAGCACTTCATGCTTCCTTCAGCAGACAAGCTTTATGGAGATGCTGACTTCATTTTCCATCAGGATTTGCACCTGCCCACACTGCCAAAAGAACCAAAACCTGGTTCAATGACCATGGGATTACTGTGTAATTACTGTGTGATTTCATGTAATATTCTAATTTTCTGGGATTTTGATTTCGTGGGTTTCATAAGCTGTACGCCATAATCATCAAAATTATAACAAATAAAGGCGTGAAATATCTCACTTTGCATGTAATGAGTCTATATAATATATTAGTTTCATTTGAATTCTTGAAATAAATCAACTTTTTGGTGATATTCTAATTTTACGACCAGCACCTGTATACCAAAATAAACAATGTTTATCTGTTTTGATTGTTTTTGGTCTTCCACTAATGGGAAGACCATTCTTTAAATGCATTGGAAATTTAGCCCATGAAATAAATCCAAAATGGCCAGTAATTCCCATTTATTCCTTTTGCTTGACATCTAATTACATATAAAATCTTCCCTCTATAAACTGACCCTACAGGGGCTTGAACTTAATACCCTCTGTAACAGCCCTGATCACCATCATACCAACCTTTTAATGGATTGGATGAAAGAGACGAGCATGAAAGATTATTACAGTGCTCATTTTTGGCGCTCATTTGGTGGTGTTTAAAGATCCTGAAACCAGAGCCGCCAGCCTCAGAGGCCGAGACACACAAAGACTCTAGTGTCACTGCAGTCCACTGATGATGGGGGGTTGGGGAATGGAAACTCCACCGAGCACACAATTAAAACCCCCAAGATAAAGCAGGATCTCTTTCTATGAAGCCTCTCTATATATAATGCATTATAAAGCTATTTTAGTGTATTATGAAGGCATATAGCATTCATTACATTAATTACATTATTTGTTGCACGTGTCACTGCAGTTCAGAAATGAAATGTCTGGTAAGTGGCGCTAAAAGATTAAAGCTCTGTTGCGCTGGGAAATAACGTACCGCCTACATTAAACACGACCCTAAACATAACCAATAGTGTTAACGACAGCAAACGAGAGATAAAAACAGTACATTTGCTGAAGCAATCATGCCATTTTAGTTTGCTTCTTCTACACAGCTTTGAGCTCTTTTAATGTGATTGGTGTTTCACAGGACTGCTGTACCCGGTGAGCTTCCGAGCAAGTTTACTACAGTAGAAAAGCCACACGTATGGAGCTAATTATGTGATGTAAACATGGCAAAATGTATTAGCACACAAATCACTATGGTAAAAGTGTTTTGAGGCCATAGTATTGTGCAAGGAATCACTAATCTGACCCTTATCATAACTGTGAAAAATAATCTTTTCACAAGTTTTGCAAAAGAAAATCATGTATATGCATGTTTCTCTAATGAGCCTGGGTTGATCTAAAATATATCAGTAAAGTCAATTAATCGGCTGCCATTTTGAACCGGCATAGGCCAATGACCAGGTTTGCTTGGTGGATTTACTGAAGCTTACCTTTGAGTCAGTTTCGAAATCTACTGTCATCCTCAAATTTAGGAAATCAGGAAATTTAGATATATCTATACACCTATACAGCTCGACTACTTCTGTTGATCAAGTGTTTTGACACTCTTGCTACTCTTTTAATAGGTATAACTATTATTTGGTGACCATTAAATGAATATATTACCAGTAAAAATGTACAAGTCTGAAATTAACTCTTTTGTTTAAGTCTTTTGTTTTGAATTGAGAAAATGTATAGGCCATAAATACTTCCTACTGGCCATTAAACTTTCATTTTTACGCTAATATTTCATTGGGTTTCGTTTAGGTGGAATAACATCAAGAATGTGCTCTGTTGGTGTTAGTAAAATGTGTAGTAAATGTAAATGTACATGTATAAACAGTTAGAACAGAGAAAAGAAAAAAAAAAAACACTTTTGTCTTCCTAGCTAAACATCAGTTTGTGACGTTTTCAGTCACTGAACTTTTCTGAGGTCGGCTGTTTTTATCTCTTACAAAAATGCAATTACAATAATATTTAGTGTGGAGACGACCATTCATTTTGTGATTTTGCCTTCTGCTTCG
The DNA here is from genome assembly GCA_022828995.1 of Vimba vimba. Lineage (NCBI taxonomy): Eukaryota > Metazoa > Chordata > Actinopteri > Cypriniformes > Leuciscidae > Vimba > Vimba vimba. Next base: position 30,293,393 of record CM040833.1, read on the forward strand.
ATGAAACCAAGCGCTGCGTTGCACCTGCAGTCATCTCTACGTGAATCACCACTGTTGACAAGCGTCTGCGTCGCACATGGCTGGAATATGATTTCATCAAAGAGCTCTTGACCACAGCCACTACAACCCAGCAATTTACATACAGCGTAAAACCACCACAGCGTTCACAATGAAAAAAAAACCCCGCTCCATCAAGAGCTACTTCAGCCGAACAGCTCTGCTTATTCAGATGTGTGCTTCCACACCAAATTCTCATATCATGCAGATGTGTGTGTTCTGTACAGATAGAGCGTATTCCATGTGCGTGGCATTTTAATATGGTTTTAAATGTGAGGGAAACAAAGACGTGCGCTTTTAACATGTGCCAAGAATGAGCAGAAAAATGTGTTGTATGCCAGAAAGAGAAAGTATACAGCTTTCCTGAAGGCTTTGCTCACACTGTAACAGCATGGGGAACTGCACCAAAAGTCAAGCATGGCTGAAAATACCACTGGCTAACATGGCTAAGCCGACTCGAAACGTGCTTTGGACAGGCAGCTTATGTTCTGAGACCGTGATGTCCAAAGGTGTGGTTTAGATAGACTGCTCGCTAGGTCTTGAGAGACCATGATGCCTAAAAGTGCCATAGACATTGACAGCTCACTTGATTTTAAACCATGACGCATAGTAATGTCATCTAGGTAGGCAGCTCACTAGACTTTATGACTATGGTGCCCAAAAAATGCTATGTTGGCAACTCACAATTCAGTCTAGGTAGGCACCTTACTAGGGTTTTTTTCAGACTGTGGTGCCCAAACTCCACTCTACGTAGACAGCTGACATGGCATTTTATACTAAAATGCACAGAAATTCTGTCTAGACAGCTCACTAGGTATTCAGACCAAGATGCCCTAAAATACTGTCTAATTAGGCAGCTCTACTGAAGGGTTCACTTACACTGCAACACCATAAGAAAAGCATGGCTAATGCCCAACACTACTAGAAGCATCTCAGTAGAGTGCATTGGTGCATTCGGTTTCAGTGGCACTGGTTCCGTAGTTTTCCCCCATTCATTTTTCCCAAAGGGATTTTAATGAAAGTTTTTGTTAAAGCATTATAAGCCACAAATCAACCAAACCAGCTAGGGTTCGATTTGAAGCAAAAAAAAAAGTACTTGAAAATCAGACAAAAAGAAAAAGGTACAAGACGGTGAACTTAACAGCTTTAATGAGGAAAAGAACTGCAATCCCATGAAGCATTGTAAAGGACATAATCGCATTAAAAACATGGTGAAATATAAAAGTATTCATTTAAAGAAATTGATTATATATATATAGAAACAATATATTTTTAAGGTTATTGATTTTATATATATATATATAATGAACCCCTGAAGACTAATTTGACAAGATTTTCCTGTGGCGTTTTATAATGTTTTTTTTTTTTTCAATTTATGAGTAAAATAAAGCCTGTGGTAAACATAACTTGACGATACTTTGACCTTTATGTTCTACAGCGTAAACTGCACACACTCACACCCCAAGCTGTCTTATCTAGTTTTAACATACTTTTTTTCAAAAATAAACATAACTGCTTCAAAATTCATGTTTTCGGCTTTTACGTTGTAGAACGAAACGTCAGAGTATCGCCAAGTTATGTTTACCACAGGCTTTATTTTACTAATAAACTGAAAAATAAACATATAAAACCTCACAGGAAAATCTATTACATCATTTGCAGTGCGTCACGAGAGATTGCAGTGCGTCTTCTGGCACGATTTGCTCGCTGCGAGTCATTGGTGGAATTTTCTGCACAGCATCATGGGTAATGTAGTTTTCACCACGCATTTCACTTTTAACCACAATTACTTTAAAAAATAAGTTGAAATAATGTGAACAGATGGCTTCAACAGAAGCATTGATTAACAACCTCTGAACTTGGTCTATTAAAGGTTTTAAGTTCTGGTTAAACATCTGTATTTTTTTAACTTCCAGAGCCCGAATGTTGCACTTTATTGTCAATTAGAGAACAAAGTCAAATCAAAAGCAAGACATTTTAACAGGCCAAACATGAATTATTATTAACATCTCTGTGATTGCCTTCACTGAGCTGAAACGCTAGCCTGGCTCCTGAACCTTAGCCTCAGGTGAGCCGGTTGGAGAGTCTCAGGAAGCCTGACGCTGAGGCCTGTGTCCCTCAGGAAAAGCCTGAGCTCTCTCCCCCTCCGGCCATGAAAAGCAATCAAGAAGCGGAACAATCTCCCATGGACCTCACCTCTGTTTAATTACAGCGCCGTCTCACTGAGCTTATCCACGCTCCGAGAGAAGACATGCTGCAATCTGACTCAAACACAGAGAACATGAAGCATGTAGCGTCCGAGTGCTACTGATATCAGTGTGGACAATGCAAATCATCCAATGATTGGTGGACCTATTTTTGAATGATTTTAATAACTAGGAAGCAGTGTGACTGAAGGCTATTACGATTTTTAATAGTGGTTAATCACCATTTTGTACGATTCATCGCACACTTATCGTGAAATTAATGCAAAAACGTGCAGTTTACATGTTTGCATAATTTGTTATTTGAGTGTTGATTATTATATCTAAAAGTAAATAGCAACTGAATTTAGGCTAACAATTTAGTCTGTTGTTCACCTTTAATATTATAGTAATGTGCAAGTAAGGGCTCACAATATAGTTTACAGCATTAGGAGAGATATTTTGTTTATCCTTAAGAAAGTTTTAGTTATAATTGAATTTATTTAAAGACAGAGACACAATTTGTTCAGTAAAAGTTCTCTCCCCTGCTGTACCGAACCGTGACGTCAAAACCGAGGTACGTACCGAACCGTCAGATTCGTGTCCCATTACACCCCTAGTGTCTTTACAAAAAAGGACACTTGGAGACTCCCAAAGGGACACCAAAAAACCAAATGATGTTAGGAATCCATATAATTCATAAATGTATGCACACCAAAGCACCCATGAAAAGAATTTACAGTTTAGCTGATCGCAAACAGAGAAGTGAAATCGGGTATAAGAAATTTCCGCCATTGGAAATGCCTTTGACTTCTAAGATCATCTATCTACGTGATGCAAATTAAATTATTTTGCCGTGTTCATGATTTTGAATTTTAAATATATATATATATGTGACCCTGGATCACAAAACCAGTCACAAGTAGCACGGGTATTTGTGGAAATAGCCAAAAATACATTGTATGGGTCAAAATTATCGATTTTTCTTTTATGCCAAAAATGATTAGGATAATAAGTAAAGATCATGTTCCATGAAGATATTTTGTAAATATCCTACCGTAAATATATAAAATATTTATTTTTGTGAGTGAATGCAGCACAATCGCGAACATAAATGGACAACTTTAAAGGTGATTTTCTCAATGTTTCGATTTTTTTTGTACCCCCAGATTCTAGATGTTCAATAGTTGTTGAACTATATATATCTCACTAATTGAAACATACTCAAGTTTCCTGTGAATCATCAAGGTAGCCTATGTTCTCTACTCGCCACAAAACCACTTAGCAAAACTGTTGTTGTAATGTGGCTAAGAAGGGATTTTTCCCACTGCAGTAGTTAGTAGTATAGAAGCTTTCAGAAATCCTTTAGGTCGAGGTCTTTCAATTAAACGAACAAAAACAATACATTCACAACGACAGCGACGATGCTTGCAGTCCAAGGCAAATCAATGCAAGCGAGTAATGCATGAAAAAGAAACATAACATAACACTGGAAATAATGAGTGGAATTAATGGAATGCTGCAAAAAAAAAAAAAAAATAGAAACCAGACCTGGAATGTCATTAAATCAAAAATGATTGCGAACAAATACAATGTGGGGGTGGAAGAGGTTGTTCAACACAATTTCAATTAAATTTTATTTCTCTCGCAAACTGGTTCAATGCCATCTGGTCACCTCAAAAACATTCATCCTTACAGAGGGCATTGTTGAGAAGACCATAGGGAAGAAAACCAGCAGACGGTATGACTAAACGCAGGGAAAAAAGAACGAAAGAAACACACTAGTCCATTGATAGACTTGTGACTCAGTGAGTGAGCGGCACAGATTGAGCTGACATAGTGCTCAAAACTGCCAATGTATTCAATCAGAAGAGATTCAGTTCTTTTATATGACTACAAACAAACAGTCGTCGCCACGTCATTCTTCAAATGGATCGTGCATCAAGCATCTGAGACGCATGCTTTAGTCTGCACACTTCACCTGGACACAGTCGCTGATGGGCACTAGGTTTTGAGACCATAATGTCCAAAAATGCCGTCTAGGTCAGTCATTAATTGTTGTCCTTGAAACCGAAAGGACTAGAGCTTGATGAGACAAACACTGCATTTCCACACTGTTACTGAATAATGACAATAAGTTAATGAACTAGTATGCATCTCGAAGGGACAAAAGCATAATGCATTTTAGGACTCAGTTTTTCTATTGAAAAATGACCTCATATTTGTTTGATCTACACTTTTTGGCACAAGACAATAAGAGTATTAGGCAAGAATGATCCAACACTACCTAGATAGCATCATTGAGCATATTTAAAGCTGTGCCTATGATGGAGAAAATATGAAATCCAAGTAAGCAGTCCACTTATGATGACCAAAAATGCCCTCTGAAATCGTAATGTCCAAAAACGATTCCATGGCTCAATGTTTTTTTGTTTTTTTTTTGGCACCATATGAATTCCCCTAAAAATGTCTATGTATGCAGCTCTAGAGATTATGATTTTCCACAATGCTGTCAGTGTAGGCTGAGTCTATGGTGCCCAAACATGCTGTCTATGGCAGCGCACTAGGTTTTACGACACATGCCCCCCCAAAAAATGCTTGGTTTTGTCAAGTGTCAGAAGTGAGCAGGGTTTCATGAAGCCAAAAGTAACATTAATACGCACACTATGAACACCTCCTCCTCATCACATCTCACAATATCAATATGCACTGTATAAGAACAGTCATGCAATGCATGCATATTGGCAAAGTGGTGCGTTTTCGTCCGCATTTCATGCAGAACAGCACTTACCCATTCTTTATGCTGCCAGAGAGTGTTTATTTCTTAACGCCGAGTTCTTTTGACCACAATGTTGAAATAATTTCCTTTAATCAGAGGCACTTGTGCATGTTTTCGCGCATCCCGGGCCTCCAGAGCGAGCGCAGGTGGACGCGCCTCCCGTCAGTGATGGAGAACAGCCCGCGGATTCTCTCTCCTCTATCGCTCCATCTGTAAGGACAGCGTCTTAAAAGACCACTCATCAGCTCCAGCGTGTCTCCATCTGTGCATCAGCCGCTGGATGCTGCCATTGTTCGGGCTGCGGGGTCTCGGTGGGGTGGTGGTGATGGTGATGATGGGCGCAGTCTCGTAAGCGCGTCTCTCCGGCTCCGGCGCGTCAGAGTGCGCGCGCCCTCAGTGCTCAGAGGCTCGTGACGTGTGCGTGAAGGGGAGGTGCTACAGGTGAAAAGGCCACAAAGTTTTGATTCTCATTCTATCAAAATGGAACGTTACCAAACACGCAATACATAAACATAACAATGTATTGTGACTCTGCTGGTTCATGTTTCTAATAAATGAAGATGATGTATAATCTGATTAGATGTGTATTTAATAACGTAAAGGTTTTATTGAGAGGTCAGGGGTTATTTATACATGAATACAGCTTCAAACACTTTTTCACTGATGAAAATTTATTTTATGTCTACTAAAAAAAACAAAAACAAACTACTAATATGACTTGTTAGAACACGTGTTAATTGCAAATATTACAATATTAAAACCTTGTCAAATAAATGACTCTTAAGGCCCCGTCACACACAGATTTTTTATTTATTTTTTCAGCTGATGAAAGTTAAAAACATTGACAGCCAATCAGAATCCATCCTGCTTTAAAGCACTTCTGCATCTATTAAAATGGCATGCAAAATTTCAGCATGCGCTTATATTAAAGATCCACTGAAGTGCCTTGAAACAGCATTATTCAATGTGTTGATGTAATTTCCACTGAAACAGGAAGACGGGGCGGGGCATATTGAACAGCTCCTCCCCTTTTTTTAAATAGCCAAAAGCGTTTGGTTTATATCACAACTCGTCCAGAGCCATTGAGCTCGGTAAAGCCGCAGTTTCCTCCTAAACTCTAACCGTGTCTCCTCCAAATCGCTTTAAAATACAGCATTTGGTACGTAATTCAAATGGATCTGATACGTTTTGTGGTCTGCGGCGATACGCGCACATGATCCGCTCTGTGCTGTCATGTCTCTGGACCGGAGATCTGCGGAGGTTCACGTGACACTAACATGAAACTAGACTTCATTCGCCCTTATGGAAAGCATGCTTACACTGTCTAAATCGTTCCCTAATCCCTATATAGTGCACTATGTGACATTCACCATGTAGAAAATAGTTAATGTGTGAACAAATGACCGATTCTAGCCGCAGCTTCAGCATCTATTTGTAATGTAGGGGGCGGAGCCTCAGATTCTAAGCGTTTGATTGGACAGAAAATCTGATGAAAAGCTGAAGTGCAGAGTGATGTCTGCCTGTCCCAAATGGCTCACTTCATGCGGACTTTCGGTCTCGTGGACTTGAATTGCGCGTGCTTCGCTGAGTCTACGAGTCCGTAGGCCGTCCCATTCAGCATTTTACCGCTCTGAAGTGTGCTCAGCAGCGCCCCCTTTGTACCCTTGAAGCGGTCTTCCGCGAAGCCCGCATAGAAGCAGGCTCCACGCACTTTAACCACCCAGGAATCCTTGCGAAAGGCCAATCAGACAACAGATGGGAGGAGATTTAACTCACGGATAATTGTTGACATGGCTGAGAAGAAAATATTACGACCTAAATGTACATTTTACCAGTTGTTACCTACAGTTTAGACAAACATTATGGTCATCGACCAGTGGTTGATGTCTCAAACATAATAATAGCGTGTTTAATAATACGATCGCATTATGATTAATTAAATAAATAGAACCGAATGTCAGGGCTTTACTGAGTCATATGTATACATAGTATGAATATTGAAACCTGTAAATTGAAAAAAATGTTTAAATTATGTTTTAAAATTGTAATCTTAGTTCAAATGGAACATTATGTAGCCTATTATTATGTACAACTGTATACATAATTTAAATAAGCATGATATATCTATTGTCTAATGCCCAGGTGATATGCACAATATTAAAATACAGAACTGTAAAAGCCGGCTGTGTAGTTGACATGGAGATAAGACTTCGGAGCGCAAAAATGTGATTTCTCCTGTCCAACAACAACCAGGCCATTATTTCCGGCGTGCCGATCGAGAGTCTGTCCCAAAAATACCTCTCAATGCGCCCTCGTGGACTAGCGCCAAGGTCCCTATAGGTCTGCAGTACATGACGTCACCAAAGTGTGGACTCTGAGGAAGTCCACAAGTCCGGAGTGTGCCATTTGGGACAGGGCCTTCAAAATCATTGATCCATATTGGCGGAAGTGAGAGACTAAGATTTGAAAGCTTATATCTTCTAAGTGTGAATTGTGTCATTGTTTTGGAGCACACTAGCTTATAAATAACAGTAAGGCTAACATATTCATAAAAGACAAAAAAACAGAACAATATTGTGCGTTGGTGTGGACTCTAATCTAGTTTGTTATACTGTAGTTATCTTCAGACTCACTAAATGATGTTGGGTTAAAAATAACCAAACGAGTTACGCAAATATGGGGTGGTATAGCACCTTCCCAGCTGTGGGTTATTTTAACCCTACACTTTGGGTTAAAAGCAGGTTGGGTTGAAAGTAACCCAACAGTTAAGTGAACTATTTATTTTTATTTATGACATTATTTTAATAAATAAAACACGTTGTTTTCAAATACAGATTGTTTATTTGTATAAAACACTAAATATGACTCAACAAATATATTTTTAAATTACAAACTAAATATTGGGGAGTCTAGAATTAAAAAAAATATATACATAATTGTGTACATAAATTCAAAATACACAAGTGTACATACAACATATGTATTTAACCCAACAGCCGGTTTATTACTAGAAATTACCCAACGATTTTAAAAATGACCCAAAATCTTTTGAAAATGACCCAACATAGTGACCCAATATGTGAATATGTGACCCGATACGGTTGTTAAAAAAAAAAAACCCAATGTTTTTTACTGTGTAGTTATTGTTCTTGGTGTGAACTGATCTCACGGCAATTCGTACGAATTCTACGAGGTGGCTAATTTGTACGAATTCATACGACCTCACTCGTACGAATTAGTACGATTTTTGCTAAATCGTACATATTTTACGAATTGCCAAATTCGTATGAATTCATACGAATGACCTACCCCTGACCCCGCCCCTAAACCTACCCATCACGTGGGTTTAGACAAATCGTATAAATTCGTACGAGTGAGGTCGTGAGATAGCGTTGGAACAGCCTTTAGACCAGAAGTGCTGATAGATTAAACAAACACACGTGACACAAGGCAGAATCGTGAACAGATATTTTAAAGTTATCTACAACTGATGTAAAAAGCTATTGTATGTCAAAAAACTAAAATGCTGAAATCCAATCTGTGGTGTTGAGCAAAGCAGCATATTAGAGGCAGCAATCGTTCAAAGCTGCAGTTTGTGTAAGCGTTGCCCTCCTGCCGTCTCCGTTTCCATTGTGTGATTCCCAGCCTACGTATAGAGACATTATCCTGGTAAACAGAGAAATATAGTCCTCATTAAGCTCTGATCTCTGGAAGCCGCACACACACATCACTGTAGACATGGACATCTGTGGATGCTAAGGTTCAGTTGGCCTTTCATCACAAACCAGCTCAACTAACAAACGCTTCTACAGTTTAACCACTTCAGCTGCCAAATATTCTATAAGAAATGGCAAGGACGTTGTTCTTCATCACAGTTACAAATGAGTAAGAATCAGCCCAACCAATTTAGAAATGTCTATTTTTATTGTACTTTCATCTACTAGATAATTAACTGTAAGAAAACAAGACTAGCAAAATCCTGCAAAATGTCCAAGTCAACATTCCAAAATATTTGATCGCAGATTTTTGTAAATTCGGAGTTGAGATGAGATGACATACAGGGCACTGTATCACCTCTAAATTCCAGTCAACGTGTGTATGTGGGCCCCACATGCTGGATTATTCTTGGGTACCAAGTGGGCATTGGCCCAAAATGAGCATTTTATCTGGGGCAACTTGGGCAGTTCCCAAAAAGCTCCCTATGTAAGTCGGGTCACTATAGGGAAATTAGCAGAATTACTGGTCAATCTCTACATTTACCAACTCAGCACCAATCATGCACATTTGCTGTGATTCTGCATAATAATTACACTTTCCTCAAATAAACATATGTTTATCACAGTCTGTTGCATACATTTAATCATCCGTTGTGCCAGTCTAATGATATTATTTATTATCAGCATTGGCTCTAAAATGCCACGATTGATGTTCATTGTCTATGATGTGGAAGTGTCTGTTGGTAATTTGCTGTTATGATGTGTCGGCTTACGTTAAATTTGGTTGGTTTTGTGTCATACATTTTGCAACCTGTCCTGTTGTCACATTAATTCTGCTGAAATGCACACCCTGACTGTGTGATGATGCAATTATTTGTGATGAGGATTTGCATTTTATTACATTTTGTTTTATTTTGGTGATAACTCTCTGATTGCTTGTTGCATTTCTTGTCAAAGGTAACTTGTAGAAGGACATGGTAATCTAGGCGGATTTTAGGCTGTTTACTTTTTTTCCTGACAAGGGAAGGGGATGAGAGGGCCACGGTTTAAGAGTTACGGTTTGCTATTATTACAGAATATCTCTGGAAGAAGACTTGCTTGCAAATCACTGACCAGGTGAGAAGTAATATGAATAATATGCAAATGAGCCCCGCCTCCCTCACTCAGCTCAGAGATCCACTCGTTGACGATCACACGTTGATCTGATTGGTTACAAGGTAGTTTGTGACGTCAGAAACACCAGCGATTTCAAACCGTGTGTTTGAGACTGTCTTTGGTTCACTGCAGTTTTAAGGAGAAAATACTCAGCAATGGTGTCGACTTATGAATTTACATTTTTTTTTACAATTTACATGATTTGTCTTAAAGCATATTAAAAACACCACATAGACATATAAATAACATTAAAAGCTTGATTTTAACCTAAGGAGGACTTTAAAGGGTTCCTTTTAGAGGTTCCCATCATGGGATCATTTTATGGATTTAGTTTTAATTAATTAAAGGTAAGGTATGTAGCTTCAAAACAGGCTGAATGAAGAAGGCGAAACGAAGGATCTTTGAGATGTCCTTTCAGGGAGCTTGATGACGTGACAGCTGAGATATAAATCAAAAACTCACGGCGAAGTACTTTTTTGTTCTTCGCTTAGGGGTAAAACAAAGTTTGAAATACGTGATCAGTGATATACTGTTATCAAACAGCGATATACACTCACCTAAAGGATTATTAGGAACACCTGTTCAATTTCTCATTAATGCAATTATCTAATCAACCAATCACATGGCAGTTGCTTCAATGCATTTAGGGGTGTGGTCCTGGTCAAGACAATCTCCTGAACTCCAAACTGAATGTCAGAATGGGAAAGAAATGTGATTTAAGCAATTTTGAGTGTGGCATGGTTGTTGGTACAGACGGGCCGGTCTGAGTATTTCACAATCTGCTCAGTTACTGGGATTTTCACGCACAACCATTTCTAGGGTTTACAAAGAATGGTGTGATGCGGCAGTCATGTGGGCGAAAATGCCTTGTTGATGCTAGAGGTCAGAGGAGAATGGGCCAACTGATTCAAGCTGATAGAAGAGCAACTTTGACTGAAATAACCACTCGTTACAACCGAGGTATGTAGCAAAGCATTTGTGAAGCCACAACATGCACAACCTTGAGGTGGGTGGGCTACAACAGCAGAAGACCCCACCGGGTACCACTCATCTCCACTACAAATAGAAAAAAGAGGCTACAATTTGCACGAGCTCACCAAAATTGGACAGTTGAAGACTGGAAAAATGTTGCCTGGTCTGATGAGTCTCGATTTCTGTTGAGACATTCAGATGGTAGAGTCAGAATTTGGCATAAACAGAATGAGAACATGGATCCATCATGCCTTGTTACCACTTCGCAGGCTGGTGGTGGTGGTGTAATGGTGTGGGGGATGTTTTCTTGGCACACTTTGGGCCCCTTAGTGCCAATTGGGCATCGTTTAAATGCCACGGCCTACCTGAGCATTGTTTCTGACCATGTCCATCCCTTTATGACCACCATGTACCCATCCTCTGATGGCTACTTCCAGCAGGATAATGCACCATGTCACAAAGCTCGAATCATTTAAAATTGGTTTCTTGAACATGACAATGAGATCTACTAAAATGGCCCCCACAGTCACCAGATCTCAACCCAATAGAGCATCTTTGGGATGTGGTGGAACGGGAGCTTCGTGGCCTGGATGTGCATCCCACAAATCTCCATCAACTGCAAGATGCTATCCTATCAATATGGGCCAACATTTCTAAAGAATGCTTTCAGCACCTTGTTGAATCAATGCCACGTAGAATTAAGGCAGTTCTGAAGGCGAAAGGGGGTCAAACACAGTATTAGTATGGTGTTCCTAATAATCCTTTAGGTGAGTGTATACCGTTAGATGAATATGTAAACATACGCTTTCCTCTCCATAACAAACCCCCCCCCCCCCCACAAAACTAAATTCAGAAAAGGGAGGGGGGAGTCCAAGATGGAGTCTTGCTAACTTAACTTTCGCCGAGCTTTGCTGACAAACTTTTATAACGGCATAAATATCATTCTTTAAAGGTGCAGTATGTGAAATTGACAGCTAGGGGTTGAAATGGGTAAATATTGGAGACTGTTTCCCCCGGCCCCTCCTCCCCAGACTTGACGCTCACGCGGGTTGCCAGATTGAGGACACGCAACAGGAATGAGCGCAATTGACAATGGAATGCGAGGAGACTTACAGTAAGTTGATGAGTTGATTTATTGATTTATGATGAGTTGATATCGCATTTTATTACATGGCTTGGTTGAATTCCAATGTAGAATGCGGTCTGTTATTTCTTGATAACCGCTGCTAAGTATAACACACCGTTGCCATGAAAAACAGAGCGTTGCTATGGATGCAGGATTCTAACCGTAGAGACGGAACAGACTATTTTCTTTAGCGGAAGCAATACAATTGTTTTTAAATCAATAAACTCCTTTTTAAATCAATATTTTGTGTCAAATTATTGATTTATTTGGTGGGTAGCCATGTAATAAGCGGGATAATGTAGAGCGAGGCGGTTGTTATAGCGAATACAACCCCTTTAGGCTGATTCAGTCGGGGTCTCGATCAGCCTGTCGGGGTTGTATTTGCTATAACAACCGCCTCGCTCTACATTACCCCCTACTTAATATGCTCTCGTTCATAGAGATTTTTTGATGGGTGCGGGGGCTTTTTAGGTCGGGTAGAATCTGTGATCGCTAACCCAGTATGTTCGCTGGCTTCCAAGGCTGCAATACACTGTGTTTTCCACCAACTGGCACCTGTGGTGGAGAAATACTATTGGCTGAACTGGCAGCGGGCGAGATCACACAGACCAAAACAAAAACAGACATTCTGACACGGAAAGCTCATTTCAAAGTAAAATAACTGGCTGAAGAAGTGTTTTTCAGAGAAACGAGTATGTGAACTCAGCATATTTCCTAAATATCTGCAAACATATTATATTTTTAAGCTTTAGTACAGTAAAAAAAAAAAAAAACTAACAGCACCTTTAAAGTTAATTTTGAGCAAAATCATCCACGTCTATCTTTCTGCTTTCTCTGTGATTTGAAATATTAAGTCGACCGCTGACAAAATGAAAGATATGTGGCATTTCGTGGCAATCCGACAAGATGTGCTTTCACAGAGCTATGCGTCCGAGGAAACTCTGACTGGGGCCAAAACACTTCCAGATATCCCAGCTAAACCTGCATCCAAAAAGAGCAAGGCAGATGATGATATCTCACCAGTTATCTCAACACTCTCTAATCTGACTAACACTCTCTTACACCTTAGAGAAAATGCTGAGTGAAAATGCCTTAAACATTGAAGGTTTGAAAAAAACAGTGGACTTCGTATGTGCTGAATTAAATGACATCAAAGGCAAAGTCAGTCATGTTGAGATGAGACTGAACACTGAAGAGAAGAAGATGGGTTTTGTGAACAACGTCTCACTGACTTGGAAAGATCCTCCCGTCATTGGAGAGAATGTCGAGCGAAGCCTATCCGTATCTGTGAATCGACGTTCCTGAGAGGAATCAGCCTAGCACACAAAACACACACAGTTCAGTGCATTGAAGGAGGCTCCAGGATAGACCACGACCTCCACCCATCATTATTCAGGTTTCTTGATGAGTGGCAAGGACGTCTGCATTTCTTCACACCAGTCAACTTCGCTTCACGGAGGATCTCATGGATTCTGATCGGGAAAATAGAAGGCTTGAAAGTGGCTGCAACCCAACTTACACTGACACACACAAATACACTCTCTAGTTGTTTTTGTTGAAAGGAAGGGCTGTGTTGTTCTCTGCTTTTCGCCAAATAATTTGCACACTCATCTTTTTATTTTCTTTCTTTTTTCTATCCGAAGCTAGCAACAACATTGAGAGCTCCAGTCTCTGTGTTTAGCATGACTGCCGCCGGCTCGCTGTGCAGGAAAAACCATCCTTCCAGTTGGGGAACATTGTCAGAGCAGAAGGAAGCAATTTTTCTTTCAGGATAATCTTGTACGTGGCTTGAGTTATGCATCCTTCACAAAGACAGATCTGCCAGATTCTAGCCTTCCTGAAGAAGCACCAGAACATCACCAATCCTCCACCAAACTACACAGTGTGTGTGAGAGACTGTGGGGACTCTCCAGGTCTCCGTCTAACCATTAGAGGACCAGGTGTTGGGCAAGGCTGAAAACTGGAGGAATCAGGAAAATCTGTCTTTGTGAAGGACGCGTGACTCAAGGCACGTTCAAGATTACCCTGGAAGAAAAATTGCTTCCTTCTGCTCTGACAATGTTCCCCAACTGGAAGGATTATTTTTTCCCGCAGGACAAAGCTCCAATCCACAGCCAGGACAATCAAGCTGATGTTGGAGGAGCACCAGATCGAGACCCTGTCATGGCCAACACAATCTCCAGACCTGAACCACTGAACACCTCAGGAACACGATCAAGAGCTTCACCAGCCATTACAGACAAACTGCGTGATGTTCTTCACCAGGAGTGGCATAAAGCAAATGTGACCGACTGATGGAGAACATGCCAACACATGAAAGCTGGGATTGGAAATCAGGGTTATTCCACCAAATATTGATTTCTGAACTCTTCCCAAGTTAAAACATTAGAAATGTGTTACGAACATAAACTTGTTTTCTATGCATTATTCGAGGTATTTTAACCCGTTGTCATTTTCTGCAAACAAATGCTTTAAATGACCATATGGAATTTGGAAAAAAATGTTGTCAATAGTTTGTAGAATAAATTAAAAATGTTCATTTTACTCAAACGATAAATCCAGAGAAACTGCTAATTTTGAAGTGGTCTCTTAATTTTTTTCCAGAGCTGTATATACATTTAGACCACTTAACTTAATGATTGCTATCAGGATGTCAAGAGGCTTTTAACCAACATGACAAAAAAAAAAATGTTTCTGGAACAAATTGCCAACCCTGCCTTTAATTAATTTTGTTTTAATTATTATTATTATTTATTTATTTTTTCAAAACAGCTTGTATTTTTTTAATAAGCAGTTAAACTTGAAAGTATATTCAATCATATAAGACAATTATCCTTCTATAGATCATTTTAGCATAAAGTGTTCTTTAATAAATGTGTCAAGAACCCTAGCGCTCTATATAGAACCCCACTTTTTCCCCGAGAGTGTGGGACTTGATTTGATCTGAAAGTGAGCTGAAATGCTATGGCTAAACAGTTTATCCTTTAAGTATGTTTCAGTTGGAGAAAGATATTACATTGTGATGAAGATAACTGGACTTTTTTTTTTTTTTTTTAATTCCCAATAACATGCACCGATGAATCAGACCAGTGAATTCATGTTAACTTACATATTGCTTTATGTTTTCTGAATGTGAAAAGTATTTCAACAACACTTGCGTTTTTGCATGGCTCCTCTGCAAAAGTAATAGGAAATGTCACATGAAAAGCACCTGATTCTGTAAACCTGCCTTTTGCAAAGCCCTGAAGAACAGCGGGAAACTAAGAGCAGAGCATTTTCTTGAAGACAAGCCAAAAAATGACCATGATGTGCAAGCACATTAGGCTTGTCCACGTCCGCAAACCCCCATCTGAGTGGCAGCAGGATTGGAGGAAGGCTGTTCTAGTTAAGGCACTTATAAATGCTGAGAGCCTCTTATTCCCTTTCAGACAAACATAAGAGCTCGTCCGGAGAACGCTTTCTAAGACCCAAAGAATGCATTCAACCGGTCCCACAATGTCAGAAAATCTCAGCTATAATGCTCAAATATACCATTTGAATCTGCATATGATTCATCTTGCTCTATATATTCCAGTGTAACTCATCAGATGTTGCAGACACAGGAGGTGTGCTGCGAGGACATTAATGAGAACAGCTTGAACAGACGTAAAGCAGGATGTGTTATTTGTGCTTCTCGCACAAAAGCTGAGAGGGGGGTCGAGGCAGGCTTTCACGTGCCCGGAGACGACACAATAGAAAACCTGCAGATCCCATTTGTGAAAAACAAGTGAGAGGACGAGTGAGAGTGTTCAGAGCAAATGGAGCTCAACCATAAGGACAGTTCAGTTCATCTACAATAATGAGGTGCTGTGCGTTTAAGAACGAGCTACAGGACAGAAGCTTATATAATGAACTCCTAATGACTAGAAAATATGGCCTACGATTGTATGATCTGCATTATAGTGTAATTTCCACCAACCCATGTCAATATCTGAATGCATGTAATGCTATGAAGATATGCTTATCATTTCCCTATTGCCAGTCTTTATTACATTATTACGCTGTGCAGTTTTTTTCTCTCTCTCTTTGCTCTGTAAACATATGGATTTCTGCAGGTCGTTTCGGCGAAACACTGAACATCTGCACCTACACACACCATCAGCCTCCCATCACATCTGTAATCATATCATATCAGCACAATCAGTCATTAACTGAGAGGAGAGCAATTCATCAACTCTGAAAAGTGTCACAAAGACATTGCAGCTTAAAATTCAATTATTTGTAATTGTGTTTTTTACATTGTGCTCTGAGTCCATGAGAAACAAAGATGTCAAGATAATGGAAATTAAAAAGGTTTAAAAATCTAGATGTTAAAATGTCACGTGTAACAATTAGATATAAACGTTTTTCTAACATTTTGAATACTTATGAGTCTACAAATCGCGTAATGATTAATTATTCTTTAATTTAAATCACAGTTGAGACACCTAATCATACATATAAATATATTTTTATTTGATAATCAAATGAATTAAATGCATAATGACAATAACTGTTTTCCTTTTTTAACAGTTTAATTGATTTATTTTTCAGTTTGATTTTATTTATTTCCAGTTAATAATATTAGTGCTTCAACTTCTTTCAGTTTATAATAGTCAAGGCAACATTTCCAGTTTTTCAAATCAATCTATCTATCTGTCTGTCTGTCTATAGAGAGAGTATATAAAAAAATATATGCTGAAATAAAGCTGATATAATGTCAGTGTCAAGGATGCATAAAAAAAAATGTATATGATAAATATTACAGGAAAATCTGAATCAATATTGTGTCCCATATAAAAAAATCTATTATAGAACCTTAGAATAATTCTGAAAAAACATACTTCCCAAAGTGCTTACAAATCTGGTATGACAGCCTCTTAAATGTCAGAACTATGAGAACCATGCACTACTTAATGCATTTTTTAGTAAAGCAAGAATATATATATGTATATACATGATGATAAATATAATCAACCTGCAGTGTCCCACTTTACCAGTATTCACCCTTAAAACACTGTAAAGCAAAACTGCATTACTACTTATTTTTAAATGAAATCATAAACCATAAAAAATATATATCAAACCAGCTCCACCACAGTAAGTCCAGCCTTTTAATAAGTTTTTCTTCATTACAATCTCAGGCTGATAACGCCTCGACACTTTAAACAAAAAGTCACACTTTAGTTTAGGGTCCGCTTCTCACTATTAAATATTATCTATGACTTTTGTCTCAGTAAACGTACTCGGTTACTAACGTAACCTCGGTTCTCTCTAGAAGAGGGAACGAGTACTGCGTTTTATCAAAACGCTACGGGAAAAGTCTCTTTTCACGAAACACTGAAGCAAAAATTATCCTTTAATTTTTCATATATGTAAAACGCGTTGCGGCAGCAGCAGACAGCTGAAGCAAGACGGCTTGTCTGCTCATTGGCTGCTCTGCGGCAACTGCATAAGCCTATCGAGCGCAGGCTGATGCAACATCAGACCAATGAGGGCGCTTCGCGCCCTCCTCGCCACTTCCCGCCGAGACGGGCGTGGCTTACCTCTATAAAAGGAGCTCGAGAAGGCTGACTCACTTGATTTTGATCGCCGAAGCGAACCAGAGTGAACCAAACGCACGGCAAGGGAACGCAGTACTCGTTCCCTCTTCTAGAGAGAACCAAGGTTACGTTAGTAACCTAGTACGTTCTCTTACGAGAGTTCTCTCGTACTGCGTTTTATCAAAACGCTACGGGAACCCCTTGCAAAACGCCGTGCGTGCTGGGATAAAAACACTGATCACCGGAAGCTATTTCAGGCATACAGTGCATAATCACCAGATAGACTCACACAGAGTCAGGGAATAAGGGGGGGAAGCCTTAATTCCCTATACTGTAGCGTCCGCAGGCTTAACATGACCTCACAGGGAGAGTCTACAGGACAGGAGGGGTTTCCTCCGTCCCTATATAGACATGTCCACAGACGCGAATATGACATCACATAGCCAGGGTAGGGAGCCTGCACTAATGTGGAAAACGTGGGTCTTACACAGTTCAGCCCAGTATAGTCGGTATAGTATTACACCGACAAAAGCTTAGCCTGTAAGGCGGGAACCTCTAGGTTATAAAACCTGATAAATGTAGACGGAGAGGCCCAGCCTGCCGCCGTACATATATCCTGTAGGGAAATCCCGCTGGACCAAGCCCACGAGGAGGCAACGCCTCTTGTAGAGTGCGCTCTGACTCCCAACGGGCATTGAATGCCCTTGGCAGTATAAGCCAGCGCTATGGCGTCAACTATCCATCTGGATAGACTTTGTTTCGAAACAGCCGTTCCTTTGGAACGTCCGCTGAACGAGACAAAGAGCTGCTCTGTCTGTCTAAAGGCAGCAGAGCGGGACATATAAGTTCTTAAAGCCCTAACAGGGCAAAGAAAACTCGAGTCCCCTTCCTCACTCGACGCCGGCAGGGCAGCCAGGGAATGACCTGAGCCCGAAAAGGCGTGTTGAGGGATTTCGGCACATAGCCGTGCTTAGGTTTGAGTATGACTTTAGAGTCATTAGGACCAAACTCCAAGCACGTCGGGCTCACGGAGAGCGCGTGCAGATCGCCTATGCGCTTCACTGAAGCGAGAGCCATCAAAAACACTGTTTTGAAAGACAAATGTTTGAGGCTGATTGACTGGATAGGCTCGAAAGGGGCACCTTTCATGGCCGCCAGGACCGTAGAAAGGTCCCACATAGGGACTGACGGAGGTCTGGGTGGATTCAGTCTCCTAGCTCCCCTGAGGAAGCGGATGACTAAATCATTCCTTCCTAGTGACTGACCCAGCGTTGAACCGGAGAACGCTGAAATAGCCGCCACATACACTTTGAGCGTGGAAGGGGATCTGCCCTTATCCAACAGCTCTTGTAGGAAGGAGAGAACCTCCGTTACCTCACATTCGAAGGGTGAAAGGCTCCGAGCTGTACACCAACCGGAGAAAACCAACCACTTTGAAGCGTAGAGTCGCCTGGTCGACGGCGCTCTAGCCTCCGTGATGGTATTCATGACTCCCTCTGCGAGACCAACGGGTATCCGTTGAGCGCCCACACATGAAGGGACCATAGTTCCGGGTGTGGGTGCCAGATCGAGCCCCTGGCCTGCGAGAGGAGATCTCTCCTCAACGGCACTGGCCATGGAGCGATGTCTGCTAACTGCATCAGAACTGGGAACCATGCCTGGTTCTTCCAGAACGGTGCTACAAGCAGCACTGGGCATTTCGTTTTCCTGACCCGTTCCAACACCTGAGGCAGGAGGGAGACGGGGGGAAAAGCATATAGCGGGCAGCGCGGCCACTTTTGGGACAGCGCGCTGTCGGTCTTTGAAAAGAATGCGGGGCAGTGAGCGTTTTCGCGGGACGCGAATAGGTCCACCTCCGCTATGCCGAATCTCTCCCACAACAGCCAGACTGTTTGTGGGTGTAGAGACCATTCGCCCGTAGGAACATTGTTCCTGGACAGTCTGTCCGGGCCCACATTCAGCAGCCCGGGCACATGTACTGCTCTCAGCGAGCGCAGGTTGTGCTGAGCCCATAGCAGGAGGCGTTTCGCCAGCCTGTACAGGGGTATGGAATTCAGACCGCCCTGGCGATTTATGTAGGACACCACTGCCATGTTGTCCGAACGGACTATGACGTGTTGGTCCTTGATGTGGGGACAAAAAACGCATCAGCGCGTTGTGCACTGCCAGCATTTCTAGGCAGTTTATGTGTTGGAGCTTTTCCCGTTCCGACCATAGGCCGAAGGACGGTCTGCCCTCGAGCAGCGCTCCCCATCCCGAGGTGGATGCGTCCGTAGACACCATCCTCACCCTCGAGGAAGTCCCCAGGCTTACACCTGATTGGTACCAGTCGTTCGCCATCCAAGGCACCAGGGC
Organism: Vimba vimba; assembly: GCA_022828995.1. NCBI lineage: Eukaryota > Metazoa > Chordata > Actinopteri > Cypriniformes > Leuciscidae > Vimba > Vimba vimba. The sequence goes on from CM040833.1 coordinate 30,313,297, forward strand.
TGTGACACAGTCCTGATCGACCTTGAGGCGTAATGACCGGACACCCACGCTCTGCGCGGAACCCGCGCTTTCAACCAGAACTGCAGCGGGCGCATGCGGAGCAAGCCCAGCCGGAGAACTGACGATGCTGAGGCCATGAGACCCAGCATCCTTTGAAATTTTCTGAGCGGGGTGAAAGCGCCACGGCGGAAAGACATCGCCGCGCGCTGAATGTTCAGCACGCGCTGTGGCGACAGCCGCGCTGTCATAGACTGTGAGTCCAGAACTATACCCAGAAACGGAATCGTTTGGCTGGGGTTCAGTGAACTCTTCGCCCAATTGACCGTGATACCAAGATTCTCGAGGTGATCGAGTAAAATGGCTCTGTGCTCTTTGAGCTGAGATCGTGATTGGGCTAGGATCAACCAGTCGTCCAAATAGTTCAGCACTCGTATGCCTCTGAGTCTGAGAGGAGCGAGCGCTGCGTCCATGCATTTCGTAAATGTACGAGGTGCCAGGGACAAGCCGAAAGGCAGGACTGTATACTGGTATGTCTGACCCTCGAAGGCGAATCTCAAGAATCGCCTGTGATGTGACGCTATCTGTATTTGAAAATATGCGTCCTTCAGATCTATCGACATGAACCAGTCTTCTCGGCGAACATGCGCGAGAATTTTGCTGGTTGTGAGCATTTTGAAACGGCGTTTCACTAATACTCTGTTCAGTCGTCTTAGATCCAGAATGGGTCTGATACCGCCGTCCTTTTTTGGGGACTAGAAAGTATCTGCTGTATATCCCCTGTTCGCTTTGAACTCGGGGAACAAGCTCTATCGCCCCTTTGCTTATCAGTTTTGATATTTCGGCGCGAAGTAGGTGTGCTACATTCAGCGGAACCGAAGTTTCGACGCGCGCTGTGAAGCGCGGAGGGTGTTGACAAAACTGTAGCGAGAAGCCTCTCTTTATAATGCCTAAAGACCCAGTCCGAAACCCCTGGAAGCGCTGCCCATGCATCGGCATGGTTGGCTAAGGGCCGGATACAGAGCGCGCTCTGTTCGCCATGCGACAGAGGTGCTATGGGGCTCACAAACATAGGCGTTATGCCTGCGGCATTTGAGGCGGGGGGCGCGCTTAATACAGCGGGCGGAGCGCTCGCCCTCGACCTTACAACAGTGTTTGGCTGAGTGAGGGGGGGCTGCGCGAGTCCCGTGGGACTCATGTGTGCGAGTAGATGTGGGCTGTGAGCGGGCACATTTACTGCTTGGGGCGCGCTGCTTGTGTAAGCAGCGCGCGCGCTCACAGGTCTCGTTTTTACAGAGAGCCTGTGATCTGATAGACATAGTGTTCGTGGGCACTGAGTAGTGGGCACTTTTACTATGTGGGGAGCGCAATCGACCTGAGTCGATTTTATTTGCGCGAGCCCTAAGTGCAGGGCTGTGCTTATGTGTAGGGATGTGCACTGAGAAGTGGGCATCGACACTACATTTATAGCACCATCGGCCGTGGCCGGGACACCAGAAATACCGTGAGTAAGTGTGGGCGCGGGAGAGCGGGCACAGTTACTGCAATGAGTGCACTGTCTGTCTGAGCAGAGTGAATGCACAGGTTTCGTCTTCACAGAAACCACAAGGCATGCAGAACATAGTGTTTGTGGGCACTAGGCAGTGGGCACGTTCACTATGTTGCGTGCGTGATCGACCCGAGTCGAATATATGAGCGCAGGCCCTGTGTGAAGGGCTGTGCTAGTGTGTAGGAATGGGCACTAGCAGTGGGCATCTTCTCTACACATATAGCATCATTGGCCGTGCTCGTGGGCAGCAAAAAACACGTCTGCAGTTGCCTCTCGGGGAACAAACAGAGTGATTTGCATTCGGCGGCATAAATATTTTCTGCCGGCCGGCCTGGGGTTTGAACCTCCGATCCCCCGCGCGCAAATCTACCACTGGACCACAGTGAAGATACATTGACCAAGTCAGCGCGAGTATTATCCGCACTGGCGTTTGCTTGTCAGGCATGCACCACGTGCTTGTGGGCAGCAAAAAACACGTCTGCAGTTGCCTCTCGGGGAACAAACAGAGTGATTTGCATTCGGCGGCATAAATATTTTCTGCCGGCCGGCCTGAGGTTCGAACCTCCGATCGCCCGCGTGCAAGTCTAAGAATCTACCACTGGACCACAGTGAAGATACATAGACAAATCAGCGCGAGTATTATCAACACTGGCGTTTGCTTGCAGGCGTGTACCACGTGCTCGTGGCCAGCAAAAAACACGTCTGCAGTTGCCTCTCGGGGAACAAACAGAGTGATTTGCATTCGGCGGCATAAATATTTTCTGCCGACCGGCCTGGGGATCGAACCTCCGATCGCCCGCGTGCAAGTCTAAGAATCTACCACTGGACCACAGTGAAGATATATATAGACAAAATCAGCGCGAGTATTATCAACACTGGCGTTTGCTTGCAGGCGTGTACCACGTGCTCGTGGCCAGCAAAAAACACGTCTGCAGTTGCCTCTCGGGGAACAGACAGAGTGATTTGCATTTTCAGACGCCTGCAAAATGCCAGAATGTGAGAAGAGTGGAAATCGCCCAGTTTCAGCGGGGCTGAAAACACTCCATTCTCCTTTCGCCAGTGACGCGCGGGAACCGTAGAAACGGTGTTCGGTTGCAGGCAAGCGGGTACTACGCGCTCGCAGGCTGCAAAATGCATCTCTGCAGTCGCCTTCAGGGGACTTACAGAGCAAAGCATTGGCGGCATAAATATATATGCCGCTAGACCGGGATTCGAACCCCGGTCTCCCGCGTGATGAACCTATAATTCCACCACTGAGCCACAGGGGGATACAGGCTTTGGAAGCGGCGTCAAGATGTATTCTTCGGCGTTTGCTGGCAGGCAAGCGTGTAACAGACTCACTTGCTGCAATAATATTTCCAGTTGCCGAACAGGGAACTGAGAAATGTGAGAGAAAAGAGGTCAGACCGACCAACGGTGGGACTAAGAACACTCTTTTCTCCTTCGCCGGTGAATGACGCGTGCAGAGGCAGGGTAGCTTTTCTTGTAACGTAAAGAAAAACTAATCCCGCCCTCCGCTTCCAGGAAGGGCAGCCTCGGAAGGATGCCCGGTGAGTCCTCAGAGTCACCGTAGGCAATTGGCTCGGAGTGAAGGCGTTCGCCGTCAGCGAGCGCGAGCACTGCATGAGAAGGCATCTTGAAAAAGACGCAGCTCTTTTAGGGGTGTGTGTTGCAAAGCAAACACACACACACAAACACAAGAACAAGAATGTAAAGGATATGGCGTCGGAAAGCGCAGCAGGTACGGCGGTAGAAGGCGGCGTTGGCCAGCGGCTTCAAGGGCTCGTCCCGCTGAAGTGCTTGCATCAGACGACGCGTGCTTCCTCGTGATCCAGCGATGCGTGCGCTTCGCTGAAGAGATTAAAATCAAGTGAGTCAGCCTTCTCGAGCTCCTTTTATAGAGGTAAGCCACGCCCGTCTCGGCGGGAAGTGGCGAGGAGGGCGCGAAGCGCCCTCATTGGTCTGATGTTGCATCAGCCTGCGCTCGATAGGCTTATGCAGTTGCCGCAGAGCAGCCAATGAGCAGACAAGCCGTCTTGCTTCAGCTGTCTGCTGCTGCCGCAACGCGTTTTACATATATGAAAAATTAAAGGATAATTTTTGCTTCAGTGTTTCGTGAAAAGAGACTTTTCCCGTAGCGTTTTGATAAAACGCAGTACGAGAGAACTCTCGTAAGAGAACTCCTAGTTATTGCTTATGATTAATGAGGTAGTTGTTAAATTTAGGGATTGGATGGATTAAGGGATGTGGAATATGGTCATGCAGAATAAGGCATTAATATGTGCTTTATAAGTATTAATAAACAGCCAATATCATAGTAATGTGCATGCTAATAAGCAACTAGTTAATAATAAGAACTGGACCCTAAACTGAAGTGTTACCCCCAAAAAACAAAAACAAAATTAAAAGGTTCATTACAGAGGTGCATTCAAGTTATTGTATGTATGAAATTAATTTGAATGTATTTTTCCAGGCAAAACACAAGTCACATAATTGACCCACTTTATTCACTCCATGTCCCGTATTCATCTCAAACTCACACATGAATGTATTTGAGAGGCTGTAGAAATGTTACAACATCTTTCAAACGCACCTCTATACATTCATGGTCTAAATATACACATCAAACAACGACTGACAGCTTTTGAATGATTTCCACAGACGTCCTGTGGCCTGAAAATGAACCCTTCTGCCAATCTGAAAGAAATAATCAGCTGAAAGAAATAATTCTCAGACACTCGGTGAAATAAGTTCATTTAATACAAGTTGTTAAATGTACATTCAGACTCAGATTTGGTATAAATTAATATTGGTTAAATATGAGACATCAAAGGTGTCAATGTTCACAGAAAAACTCCAAAATGATCCATTATCTAACACACTTCAACAGACCAAATATCTATGATATGTGTGCTATATACAATGTGCTTCTCAGCACTTTGAGACAAAAATATTGCATTATTAATATGTACATACCCATAATAAAAACAAAGAGTTCCAGATGACACACACAAATCTTTTAAAACAGGTTTGAATCACCTTGATGCGTGTGTAAATAAAGGCATGGCTTTGGCCCTGGAGTTCTCAGCACGAGCAGTTCCCGCAGCCCTTCACGCTGTTCATGATCTCCTCCTGCAGCCTCTTGCGCTCCTCCTCTTTCTGGGACATGCGCTCGGCTACGGGCTCGGGCTTGCCTCCGTCAGACAGGATCCTGCTGTTTTGAGTGTTCCACAGCTCGGCGTACAGACTGCCCTGTGTGTTCAGGAGAGTCTGGTGGTCTCCGCGCTCTACCACCTTCCCCTGCGTCAGAGAAAAGAGAGAGTCGGGTGAGAAACACAGGTGGAAAACAGGGAAACGTCTGGCATGCTCTTGATTACCACAGAATAAAACAGAGTCGTCAGTTTGTACAAACTGCTCCATTGGTTGTGACATACAAGGAATGTGATGGAGGGGAATGTTAAGTTCAATAGCAAGTAGATTTGACTTGATAATAACAGGTAAGTTGTGCAGAGCAGTAGCAGTAAAGTTGACTTAAAACTAGGGATGCACCGATTGGGAAATTCTGGGACGATACCGATACCGATGTTTAACATAACAACTTGGCCGATGGCCGATGCCGATGTTTTTTCTTTTTGTTATTTATTCCTTCTTTTGTGCCACGGAAACATACAAGTCTTTCGGCTCTTGATCACACTATCCTAGAATGAGCACAAATTCAATCAGACCAATTTATGAAACAAAAACAACCTTTAATGTCACTTTCTGGTTGACATTAGTTATAAACTTATTTATGACAAGTTCTTTTTCAGTGGTTATGAGGAGCAATATGAGAGAGAAATTTGGTAATCATTGTCTGACCCAAAAAAAAAACATTATAATATTAATTTTATTTTTCGTGTTCGCAATTATGAGGGAAAAAAACAACGTGTCAGTTCTCTGTTACGGGCGTGAGCGCTCTGAAAGCGGCACTAAAAGACTGCTTTAAAACTTTCACAGAGACCTCAAACAGAACAGCTGCCTTTCTTTAAATTGAATTTCGTTTTGAATTAATTATATCTTAATTTTAATCAATGTTTCATGAACCAATTGCCTGGATTTAATAAATAAGAAATATAGCAGAATCACGACATGGAGGTGCCGGCGAGTGAACTGGAGTTCGTCTCATAAATTAACCGAAACTCAGCGTATAATGCACATTCACATTCACAGCGTATTTAGACGCATTCATAATCATTACTTTTACCGGTTCTTTGTGGCAAGCTTTATGCGTGCGGTCGTGCGCTTGAGTGCGGCTATATTACGTAAACGCTCATTATCCTGTAGGCTATATAAGTAATTAAATTAATATAAAGGGGCGATTTGTCCACGAATTACTTAAATGAACAACTAGCCTACAAGTCGACTAGAAAAAAACTTTTAGTCGGAAGCAGCCCTTATTCCACATATTTTCAAACCAGGCAACATGACATCTGGGCTGAGCGAGCGACCCTGCGGAATGAACGAGCGGAGCGGAATATTCAGAAATGCGCTCTCCACTCACGAGCTCTGATCGGAACAAACCCGAACCTCACTGTCTGCTGAACTTGTGCAGAAACATCATAATATAACCAGTTTTTTAAAATGGTTTTTAAAACTATACTATTTTAGCACAAATTATGATCTTATTGGCGATTTTTTTCATAATTATTGACAAAATTAGAATATAGTAAAAAAAAAATTTGTTTGTTTTTAAAAAAAAAAAAAAAGTATTTTTGAAAGTTTTGGGTGGGCCTGTTGAAAAGTGGGGCCGTGCCTGAGCTACAGGACATCGTCTTTCAAAACATAACCTGCGCGAAAGAGAAAAAAAATGAATGCGTCATTGTACCCAGCACTTCTGAAAATGCACTTCCGAATGAGTCTCTGTCCCCAGCACATTTCAAACCAAACTGACGCCCATGTGACATCGGCGAATGTCATTTTTATTTCCCGATGGCCGATGGCAGTTAACGAGGCAAATATCGCCCGTTACCGATGTTCAGCCGATGCATCGGTGCATCCCTACTTAAAACGTGTTACGAGGATTTTAGTAAATCCCACAAGTTATTTTTTTCGACAGGTCTCAGGCATGAAATCATATTCATATATGAGCTAATGTATTAAAGTTGTATTAAGTTACTGTGGTATGAAGCAGGGTGGGGCCGAGAGCCGTGGGAGAGGAACGAGGCCGGTGGAGCGAATGCTAGGGCCTAAAAAACAAAAATTTTGTTTGGTTCCGGTTTCCGACCGACCCTGTCAATTTCTGTGCAACCCAAATTTATTTTATGAGCTTGGGGAAAAAATAATACAAATTAAATAAATACACAAATAAAAATCTTTGAGGCGAACTATAATTTACGTTTTTGTACAGCACTCTTGCGATGCAAGACAGAGTCCTGCACGGGTCCGATTTTGTAAATCCGCACCCGCCCGTACCCGCACTGCTTAAAACCGCATCCGACCCGTTTTCCGACAGCAGCACTAATTAAAATACGCACCGAACCTGACCCGCTTAAAACAGAACCGACACCCGACCCGCAACCGAAATAAAATCAGTTTAGCCAATCACATTATAGACACACTTACAAAAATGTTTATCGCCAGGTCATGCAGAAGTTATTACACGACAGTTAACACAAGGACAACTTCTGCCGAAGCTGTCAAAAGACCAGTACACGAAGAACATGGCTAACGTTACCACAAAACTGACCTTAACATTTACAAACGTGGCTATCTGCCACGCAATTTCGTCTACCCTACATCTGACAATTTTGGGTTCAAACACGCCCTGCACACCACACATACTTAGTGTTAAATTTGAAAAATACTGTTTGATAGAACTGCTTTGTTACCACAGTTATCTGTGTGCTTCCTCGGCGATGAAGTTCCACATTTGCGGCTATCCAACACGAAAATGCATGCAGCAAATAAGCCGTTCACAATATTTTCTTCAGATAACTCCAAATTTCTCCCACACACATGCATCCATCTCGAGACTGCAAGCAGATCGCGCGCGCGCGGTTATGATGAATTTTTAAAAGTGAAAGTAGCCTAGGTAACGTTATAGATCCTGGGAGGGCGTGGCCCGTGGACACAAATAAACTGATGTGGATTTTAAATGATTTTATCAACTTGAAATACAGGAATATTTTTGTAGATGTGTTCCTAAAAATATGCATATATTTTTAGGTTTGCATGTGATTGTTTTAAACCCGTGTTTAGACCCGTTTTTCCCCCGTTTGTATTGAGGTTAATACTATTAAAGGTATTAAATGAAACATTGCTTGAGATGTCTGGTTTTTGAGTACAAAAAAGCACACACATTTAAAATCAGCGCGTGTGTGTGTAACATGCTGGGACACACAAGGTGGTATAGGTACAAGTAGCCTACATGTAGTATAGGTAGGCTATGTTATGGAAAAATAGAGTATCCATCGCTACTGTAAAGTAAAATTAAAAATATTATAATTATTTCCTACCTATTTCTTGCTGCCACTGGAAAAAATAAATAAATAAATAAATTCCCTACCGACCCATGACCTCAACTGACAACCAACCGGAACCAAACTTTTTTATTTTAGGCCTAATGAGAGACACCGGCACGACACACCAGTCTCGAGTCCCACGGAGGAACGACGACAGTGAAGGGTGAGAGAGGACCAGGCCTGGGACATTTTACACTGCTGTTTTTATTATGCTTATTTGACGCAGATGGCCTCTGCCACTCTTTTCTTTTGCGTTTATTGTATTGATAAAGTTACATTTAACATTTACCGGTTCCTGCCTCCTTCCCTGAACTTGAACTTTGTCAGTTAAATTCACATTCTTTTATTTCATTCTAATAAAACAGCTGAAAGTGCTGAATTACTACTCATACAGGTCACTTTATATGACGAAGTAAATTATTGGGGTAATGCAGAGCTGTTTTACTTGGTCAAAACAATCCTAATGAAATAAATCTGAGTGTGCTGAAAGTTATGTCAAAGTTACATAATATATAACAATTATTAGTTTTTCTGTTGATTAAGCTCTCCAAACAGTTGCTCACCTGTTTAATAATACACAATATATTAAAGCGTCTGTGTTTTTTTCCATGGATTCTATGGAAGTAAAATCGGAAATCAAGGGGAACGCAGATGTGATGTCATTGACAGGGCGACGCAATGACAAGCCGTAACACTGGTTAAAATTTCGGATTTCTCTGGATTTAAACATTGTTGGAAACATTTGAGAATGTAAGTATTTAAGTCAACAAAATATATAATATTGTTCTAGTGGTTTTGGGATATTTTAATAGAGCCTTTTTCAGGCCAAAGTATACTTTGTTTTTTTACGTGTACGCTAATGTATGTGTACAGTCGAACGGGTGAACGGAGGCGGCCGGTGTGGACACTGTCATTCGCAATCACAGATTCTACTTTTTGGAGGTATGACCAAAATAAGAATTTTCACCCGGAAAATGTTATCTGAACAAATAACCACTTTTGTGCTGACCAACTAACGTTAAGGTAAAAAAACGTTGTTCTCAAATTGTTAATGTTAACAACAACAGCATTGCATGACTACATTTAATGTGTATTAGGGCTACCTGTAGTTCAGTTTCCATTTCTGTGCAGTCTAATTTCTAATGGTCATACCAACTTACCGTTTTGAATCGAGCTAAGGCAAGCAGATAGTTTTGAACACTGGCTGGTTATGGACTTTGGCTGAAATTTATTTTGGATGATTTTTAACCCAAAAAAGTTACAGACTGCTTTAAATAAAAAGTCAGATTAGCGGTTTCAGAGCCATTCGCAATCAATACTGTACATTTATGACAACAGATTACTAATAATCTACTTCTGATGAATTATTACAGTTTACTTTATGATTTCATCATCATATATGCTGTAGATGAAAAGTGCATGATTTATCTCCCTCATCTATTTGAATGAGCAGCTGAAAGTAGTAAAGGGCAGACGTTTCAAAATAAGAGTCCTGGTTTATTTTGCGCTTGCTTATAATTAAAAGTCCTGCATTATACAGAATACGGTTACACAAACTACAAGTCATTCAACTTGTTTAAAATTTTAATAATTAGGCTATATTTTGAAGCAGAACTATTTAAAAATCTACTGTACTTTTTGTCTTTAAATTTTGCTTGTAAATGTCTCCTCATACACCTTACCTACGGAAAAAACTAACGATTTTTAATTGTGCCCCTAAAATTCTTTATGCGCTTCCTTTTTTTCTTCTTCAAAATAGCACGTGCTCCCTCGGGGAAAATGTATCTTAAATAAGCCAATATAAGAACATGTACAACAAAATAAAGGCAAGACATGCTTTTCTTTTGATTCTCTGTGAGCTGTATGCAAAAAACAATATACAAAAGTCTTGTTGGCAAGATTCCCAAACAAAGATTTTAATGAGGCGGCTCTTTTAATGAATAATTCAAAAAGGTGAGTCTGAATTATTTCACTGAATTGAAACCATCAGAGCCAGTAACGAAATCAACATCTGACTCACTCACCGAATTTAATTTCTTTTCACCCTGTTACTTTATTTGATCCCATTTGATTAAATGAACATTTCTTTGTTTTTACGAACGGAGAGTTAAGCCTGACAATCGGCAGCACGTCACATACAGCTTAACCAGAACATTCATTTAACTTTCAATGAGACTCGTTAAGACCCCGCAAGGTTAACAATAATCATCTATTTTTCCACCAGGGTCGTTGTGTGAGAACAGCACCGATTCACTGCAACGTTCTGATAAACACACACACACACACACACACACACACAAGGAAAAAACCCTGCGCGTTTATGCAGGCTTTGCCTTAGGATCGTTTCAGGGGGCCAGAGGGTGTTTTTCAGCATTTACATCTTGGTTTCTTTTATTGATGCCTTGATATTCCCCAGCATAACGCTGCCTGCAGACAGAGAGACTGTGCGGCTGCATCCAAATTGGAAGAACTGGGCAAAAAACAAGAGATTTAGGGCCATGAAGGGGCACTGATGGAGAGAGAGCGTGTGCATGTTTGAGGAAGGTCTAGAGAGAGCAGAAAGACAGCGGTGTGGGCGTTCATGCAGCACTGCCTCTTAAAAGACTGCCAGCAACAAAGCAAAGTATGAAATGAGCTTGCACAATGACAACTGAATGCGTCTCCCGGCTGTTTGCTAGTTACTTGCATCAATTACGACGCCACTTTTGCCAAGCAAGACTCAAACACTGATAGCATTTTTAGCTGCCGTGTGGTTTACAGCTTGAATGCCGTGCAATTACAACCCGTTTTAGATAATGCTAGGCGAACGCAACGTTTCACAACAACATTTGAACGCGAGGTTTTTCCATCACGTGCTCCACCCCCACACCCGCACCCAGATTGAAAAGGTCTCCACACATGGGAGACAAACAAAGGTGTCGCTGAGCATTGGGCAAAAGGTATTTCCACTGTTAATGAGCTAAAAAGCTAGCGGCGCATGGCTGAAGAGCTGGGAGAATGCTCTTTATATTCATGAGCGTACAACCTTCAGAAGTGTGCATCAACTCGCCTACTTCTACTACACACTAAAAGGAGGAATACTACTTTTGAAAAGGGAAGCTAAAAGTGCTGGCACTTCGGTACCATACCAGTCTTTGCACATTACAGACCCGTTCACACCAAGGACAGTAAAGAACAATATTGTCAGAATCAGTTTGTCACAGAATCAAAGAACTATTGTTTTCCAGCTGATAAACAATAAAAACATTGACAGCCAATCAGAATCCATCCTGTTTTAAAGAGCTTGAACATTTAAAGCTGTATATGATAAAACTGGAGCGCTTATAATAAACAGAACAATATTTGCGCATTTACAGGTCACCTGACGTAGATGTTTGGACAGAAGACGAGACGGAGTTCTTCATTAAACTCATATAAGACAAAAGTATTACGGGAATACTGGATTCTAAACCTCAAAAAAAGGTCACAATCAAGACCTCGAAGCAGAAATGAGGGAGAAACAAGTATAGGTCTAAGGGCTTTCCTTACGATTAATGCTTGGATAACACACATATGTCTCCTTCCATTAATAATAATGGTTAGTGTGGTGACTGCGATATATGTAAAGCTACCAACGTCCGTCCCCATGATGTTTGGAATGACTGATCGCGAGAGGAAAAACAATGACGTTTTAGTCGCATAACATCGGTTAATGGAAACGCCGTCATTTCGCAATAGTTTTTTGTAGACATTTAGAGAGAAAAAAAAAAAAAAGAATATTCGCCTATTGTTTTACGCCTATTGACAAACTCCACACCCATTTCAAGGGCACATTTGGAGGATACAGTCATTGTTTCAAAAGCTCTGTTTCACCAACAGACTGAATGTCCAAGGTCACGTGGGCAGTGACAGCAGCGAGAGAGCTCTTCTTCACTGCAATGAAGGACACAGAAGATGTGAATGCTCTCTTCCAGTCCATCTGAACACCTGAAATTAAACTGATCACACCACTTGTTTCCAAGTAGACCAGCAATCCAAGAAGCGCCACCAAAAAACATTTGCACCTCAATGCAAAATACAACAATATATGCAAATATATTCATTTTAATCCATTATTTTAAACAATGTTATTGTTTAATAACATGACATGCCTTGGTCATGCCTCTAATGCTGCTTTGACCTCCATGTGAAAAGCAGAGCAGACAACTTTACATAATGTGTGACATGCCTTTGTCGTGGTGTCATCTAACTTAATGTAATGTCCATCCAACTTAATGTCGACATCTTAACTGCATTCACTAGTCGATGCATTGGGTTTGGCTGAACAGTTGAACTTGACAGCAGAAGGACCATCGTTTGATCAAAAACTGCATCAAAAGCACATCATTCTCGTTCTATAATAACCTGAAATAGTCAAACATATAAAGTGAACCTGGATTCCTGCGAAACGAATGTCGCCCACAGGCTGACAGGCACAATAAGCGAGTGTTTCTTTGCAACATTCATGGCAACACAAGCAGCATGAATCCTTCAATGGAGCGATGTGAGCTTTTGTTTCTCGCCTGCATCATCTCTCCACTCACACACTCTCGGTCGACGTCATGCTGGACTGGCCAGAAACAGGACAGATGTCCTGCGTCACATGTGAATTCTACAACTAGTACACAAATAAAACTCAATAGTCATGCAATCCTTAATCATTTCCAGTCCCGCTTTCGTAAATCAATTTGCTTTGATTTTCGGCACTGTATTGACACGGGTTCAAATAATCTCAGCTCACTGTCATATATAACCATTCTCTGCATACATTCAAACCACAGAATAAAAGGGAGTGGACATTTATAGCTATCATTTTTTACATGCACATTGTAGAGTAAATAATACGTGCTCCTTGTAATGTAACTTGCTATTTAGGTGAATGTTATAAATTGACCAATAATCATTGGCTGCCCTTTAAAAGGTCAACAGCCACTGGGGTCAGGGTTCAAAATTGATTGAACCTTGACCTGGTGGTAACACTGTAGCTTCAGAGTCGAATGCACTGCAAAATGTTGGTGTGAAAATTCATAGTTTTAACACTATTCTTGAATTATGCATTCGCTTCCTGAACGTGATTTCTGTATGTTTCGCCATCTGTCACACATATTTATAGGCTTCAGGCGAGCTTACCTGGTTTAGCACTATAATCTCATCTGCATCCACAATGGTGGACAGCCGGTGTGCAATAAAGACAGATGTTCTGTCCCTCACCATCTTCTTCATGGAAGTCATAATATTCTGCAAAGAGAATAAAAAATAAAAAAATAAAATAAATCATGGTGTGTTTGAAAAGTGTTGTTTCTCTTTTATCCTCACTCCTCTGAATGAGAGTGCAAGGCTGAAGTGATATTTTTCAGATGTTTCTTTCATTAAGGAACCGTCTGCCTTATGACAGCAACATTTCTCTGCAATAACAAGCTCTGATATGATTGACAGGATTTATATGAAGACCTTCTGACAATAAGATACATTAAAACAGGAGAAAGCCAACAGAGCAAACACTTCCTTGACTATAATAAGGCATAAAGCCTCTTGAAAATGAAAAAGCTTAGTGTAAATATCAAATGAAGTGTTCTCAAAACAGGGGAAACTAGCAGTATTGAGCAGATATTCTTTCTTCAAAGATCTGTTAGTGATCTAAATAGTTTTCAAAAACGAGGCAGATAAACCTAGGGTCGAGCCAATGGTTCAAACTGGCCTGACAAAATTTGGCTCAGTTGCAAATAAATAAATATAATAGTTGTTGTTTTCATTGTTTTTGACCCATGTTACGTTGTATTCTAATAAATAAACATAGTATGACACCAACATTTTAGACATACGTGACTTATGTGAATAAAAGCCTGAATTAAATCTGTTGATCATATAAAGCGATCATGTCTCTTCAGAACATTTTTACTAAACCAGTCGATTTATATGGATTAGTTTTCTGATCTCTGTAAGAACTTTTTGAAGTGTCAGTTGCATAGCTGTCAATGGAGGGACAGAGATCTCTCAGATTTCATTAAAATATCTTTGTGTTTCAAAGATGAACGAAAGTCTCACAGGTTTTAAATGATTTGAGAGTGAGTGATTAATGACAGGATTTAAATGTTTGGGTGAACTATCCCTTTACGACCGAATGCACAGATCTAATTTACTGTTACACATTGTATTTTCTCTCAACTATTTGTGTTCACTTAAGATATACACAACATTTTTACATATGTCTGTGTATTTTAGTGGTGCAACGCATCACAAAACTCACAGTTCGGATCCTTTTTGGATCAGCAAGAAAGAAAAAAAATGTTGGAGGGGGGATGGGATGTGATTGATGATACACATTCGGTTCTGGATTCACCGATTTTTTTCTTAAGAAAATTAATGGCTTATTGGCTTTGGTGTTATTTGATTGAAAGGTGGGTATTGCTGAAGACTTCCCGAATGAAAAACACCTTTATATAAGCGCACAGACTATTTTTGTCCGACTAGCTTAATGGGATTTAATTACTCAGTGCTGAGATTTTAATGCACCATGACAAGTTAAAATTAAAAGGGCCAGTGTCAAAATGCAGAGGTCTTTCCCATTAATTTGCACTGTCTTTATTACGCTCTTTCTATAGTGAATGCGTCCTGTATCGGTGCGCTGCCTCGCTACTTCTGGCCAGAGGGAACACATCATGTATACGCGTTCCCTCTATGATCGATCTGTGCCCTTGTCCACATTCCTGGTACTAGTAATATGCATTCTGTGCAGCTTGTATTATGTTGTAATGCTTAATCTTTAAAAAAACAAAACAAAGACAGGTTGGAGGTTATCCTAACTTTAAGAAGTTATTTACGATTATTTTTAAGAGCATTCTTTTCAGGAATATGAATACTCCTTAAATGTTGTCTTAAGAATGTTCTTATCTTTTTTCTTAAGATTGTTCTTAAGAAAGGTTTTTGTGAATACAAAATATTCTTATATTTTTTTCTAAAATTAGAAAGTAGCAGTTAAGAAGAATTTCTTCCTAAAGAATGTTTCGTGAATCCGGCCCCTGATTCCTTTCTCAACTGTTTACGTTCACTTAACTTTTTACAAAAACGCTGGCAGGGAAAGAGTTGTAAGCCACCGCCAGCATTTTTGATCATTTTCACAAAAATGTCAAGGTCCCCAGAATATTTTGTTGTATTGAATATCTGAAAATGCAACAGAATAAATGAATAAATGAAAAAAAACTTTTATTCTAGCTTCAGGCATTCTTATCGACACTTATCGAATGTAGGTAAATTTCATTTAAAAAAATAAATAAAAATAGCAAAAAGCTGAGGAAAACACATTTTTGTCAAAGACTACATCTGGATGGGATTCAGAACGATGATCAAAACACAGATGGAGTAGATCGAGACCATCAACACCCCCAAAGCTTCACAGTCCTACAGCTCGTCAGTAACATTAGGCAATTTTGATTTATCTGCTGTTTAATGTTGATGATCGTGTTATTTTACATATAATTCTGCTTGCATATGCTATCGCTTGTTTCTGCTTCTTCGCATGTGTTTCGATCAGGAGATTCAATGCTCTTTCAGAAGATGTGTAATAGCGCCCCCTACCGTATAACAGTGAAAACACGGAAATTTCACACAGCTTGTCTGCTTTTGTGTGTACCGATAGACAGTACTGTGCAACTGTTTTCATACATGTTATTAATGAATCTACTATTTAATTGATAAAGAGTCCAAAGCTCTTACCTCTTCAGTGATAGAGTCTAGAGAAGATGTGGCCTCGTCGTACAGCAGGATGGGAGGGTTCTTGAGGATCGCCCGTGCGATGGCCACACGCTGCTTTTCTCCACCTGTCACAACACAACATGCACCAGATCACTCAAGAAGAAACTAACCCTGGTCCTCTAAACCCAAGGAGTTCGTCTTTCTTTCTGGAAACACTCCTGAGACAAAGAATCAGGTGCGTACCTGAGAGCTTCAGGCCTCGTTCTCCGACCTGCGTCTCGTATCCGTGAGGCATTTTGAGAATGGCATCATGGATTCCTGCAAGTCTGGCCACCCGGTACACGTCCTCCGCGGTGGCGTTGATGTTCCCATACAGCAGATTGTAAAATATGGTATTGTGGAAAAGCACAGCATCCTGAAATTATATTTACATTTGATTTCTCAGTAGATGCTTTTAAAACCAACATGGCATAAAAATAAGTTTCATGAATTTATTTATTTTTCCACAGCCTCAAATTAAATCTGATTATGGTTCCCATGGTACCTTACTTATAAAAAAGAAACTAGTTTCTAATAGAGATTTCTTTAAAAAAAAAAAAAAAAAGTTTAAACATTTTCACTGTTGCATTTGTTTTTTTAAGGAGGTGATAATCTTAAGATGTTTACACTTCCAGTAATGCCTAGTAATGTTTGAGAATAACATTCACGGGTGTTATTCCGTGCTGTAGACTAGAGCTGCACGATTAATCGTTAAAAGATCCCGATCTCGATCCAAAGATCCACGCGATCTTATTCCTAAATGACAACGATTCGCCAGTCTATTAAACCTTTGACAAGTCCAGTCATAGCAAACATTCAAATCTGCGTTACGCTGAACCAGAGCAAGCAGTTGTCATGCATGAAACTTCACAAACAGTCTTTTCAACAACTCAGAATCAGTATTTCCGTGTTACAGATGTTCAAATTATATCAGAAGTTCTGAGATAAAAGTTTATAGTTCGATATAAACACTGATTTATGTCTACAGTAGCGATCAAAATAGAGCACATCACCTTTTGAAAGTTAATAGACGAATAAGATTGTATCAATTACATCGTTATGCCAAAAGGTGGCGACAAGTGACTTACATTTATTTGTCTTTGAATCATTAATTCAAGAGATTAATTTAAAGTCGCTGATTCATCCAGTAAATGAAACGTGAAGGATTTATGAACAAGTCATTGAATTATTCATTCAAACCGATTTCTTTTTTAAACATCTTTACTGAAGCAATTAACATTATGTCAGAACCTCTAGTACATTACATGTTTTTTTGTTTAGTTGTGTGTTGAAATTGTGATTCTCAGTTCATCCAGAATCGTGCAGCTCTACTGTAGACAGCGAATCAGCTTTCTTGCCGCTAAAAACAAACATTTTGGAGGGAAAAGACTAAGGGGCCGTTCAACTAAAAACTAAAAACTTTTTATGCGTCTTGGCCATTCATTTACACAACAACGCAAACTTTTGAAATCAGGCTTCAAAGCCATTATCGACTTTAGTCGCTTTTCCGAAACCTTGTGAACGGTGATCGTTTTGACAACGTTGTCGTCTGTACACGAAAAAAAAAAAACGTTTTTAGTACATAGTCGTCTAAACATAGCCTAAATATAAATGGAATCGATACATTAAATGCTTAATATTAAAGGTGAATGAGAAACAGCGAGTGCTCTTTGCCATCGCAGCTGTTTATCTGCAGTGAAAACACAAGTCTATCTGGGTTCACGAAACCATTCACGTTTGAAAGCATTCAGTCGGCATGCCAAATACCCCCGTATGTCGCTCTTCATTTGCATAAAGTTAAACACATCTCAACTTTGCCACATCGTTGGACACGCCTGTATCCTGTCGCCGGAAATCTTCAGCTCTACATTAAAATGAATGGGATCATGTGGCTTTATGGCTGGTGGTGTGAACGGCGAACCCTCACCTGCGGTATGACCCCCACAGCTTTCCTCAAGCTCTCCAAACTAACATCACGAATGTTCTGGCCTGCGACGTAGATGTTGCCCTGCTGCGGCTCGTAGAAACGAAAGAGCAATCTGACAATTGTGCTCTTCCTGGAAAAAAATTAAAAACATTCTTAAAGCACGGTCTCAACTGTGACCAACATAAAGACACTTTGCACAAACTCCGTACAAAACAGGACTTTTCAATTGTTCTGTTGTTTTAACAAAGGCTCAGTGAAGTTTATATCAGCTATTGGCATAGAGTTTTAAATGCATTACATTTTTAACAACTTAAAATATAAAAAGAATTGTGAAAATGCATCGTAGTCTGTGAAAACTGTCCGTTTCAATCTTCTGTTCACCCCTCAACAGAGAAGAGCTCTACCGGGAGTAGTTTCTCAAAACTTTGGTAACAGGGTTAAGCTTGAAAAATGCTGATGCCAATTGTGTGTAAAGCAAATGGTATGAGATTATATACTTGACTTCCTGCCAAATTTCAATCATATCACAGTTTTAAACGGCAATAATCAAACTTATCTAATAGTTCTCATAACTCTTGCCTTTATTGTTATATTTCTAAGTAATAGGGCTCCAATTTGTACCCTATTGTGCCAAGATCAGAAGTTCAGTGAAAGTTGAAGGTAATATAACACAAGTAAACCTTCCCTGGAGCACTTACCCAGATCCACTGCCACCAACAATGGCCACCTTTTTCCCTGCAGGGACTTCAAAGGAAACCCCGTCAAGCACCTTTTGTCCCTCCAAGTACTCAAAATACACATCCTCAAACCTGATGGTGGCTTCCTGGGGAGCAACGAGCAGCGGCGGGGCCATTTCTTTCTCCTTCAGGACACAGAGGTTAAAAAAAAGAAAGAAAACACATTTAGCAGTCTGAAGTGTACGTTTTGAGGCTTGAAACAGAGGGGTTTCTTCTCAAACGGGTTTCGCCGACAATCGATTGTAATGGCGTCGTCTAAAACAATAGAACTCGGCACATTTACTCTAATTCTACACACAGATGCGTTAGAGAAATCAAATTAGGGTCTCGCAATAATGGCTTGATGGGCAGTGCTGTCATGCGGTGAAAACCATTACTGATCGCGGCGAACAATCAGACAGATTTTATACACGGTAATTACAGGCTGCATTCGAAATTAGCCAAACGAAGAATGAGATTCATCAACCTCCCCCCACTAACGCTATGAAAGACAGGAAACACTCAAATGTTTTCAAAATCAAAACAAATACTAAGGACGAACGACATGCTTTAGAGCTCCAATTTGTAATATTCAAATATAAAAGAAAGCTCTTGTCATGGTATTTTAAAAAGCTCTGACATTTTAGGACGGCTAAAGCGAATAATACAAGCTCCATTCACAGGGTATTCCTTTCACATTAAAATAACCCAGTGAAGCGGCGAAGCAGGCGGCAGTGAAGGCCTAGCACACCTTTATTTTGGTGTCCACGTTGAGCAGCGTGAAGAGCGTGTTCATGTCGATGAGGGCCTGTCTGGTCTCTCGGTACACGGTGCCCAGGAAGTTGAGTGGCAGCGAGAGCTGGAAGAGCAGCCCGTTCACCATCACTAGATCTCCCACAGTCATGGTCCCTACAGCAGAAAGAAGTACCTATTACACCCTGTTTACACAAACACTTTCACTCCTGCTTTTATAGAGGACATGCACTGACACTTCCCGATGGATCTGAGTGGCAGAAGAGATGCTGTGTGACTGCGTTTAACAGGGGAAACTGCGAAAACTGAGTAAATCAAATGATTATCAGTTTAAACTAAAGGTTGGACTCAATATAAATGTTCCTTACAACTTACCAAAGATCCAGTGATCCATGGATATTGACATGCATCCAGGAATCATGTTTCCTGACATTTATATGTGCCTGGTTTCGAAGCCGGGGAAATACATAAAGCAAATCTGCCTGTGAACGCTTTATATAAATATAATATTTGTAGGTATAAATCCATGTGATCACTTATATCAATGTTATATATATCATCATATTGTCCAGCCCTAAAACCTGTATAGTTATAAACATATAGTATAGTTTTTTGTCAGTGTTTATTTAAAAACATCCAATTATGCAGAATATACTACGGTACATATTTAATTTAGTTGTCAATACAATATATAGGGTATGATTTTACCCCTAAATTGAGCATATTGACACAAAATAACAACTGCAAATCCACGTTTCTCTGGCTGGATCCAGTTGTTTCTGTGAATTGCAGCGATCCATTCGCTTCTCTGTTCTGAAGCTTTCGGCAGTCTGTAAAAATATACCTCAGATTTCTTGTAAAATCTAGTTGTACAGTCAATCTCAAAGCTCTTTCCCGTTTTAGATGTGTTTTTGTCGGCATTTACGCTGAAAACCAATGCTGCCGCTCAGTGTTTTTGCCACTCAGTGTGTGTAACGTCACATGCTTTCCCTCTATTCTTTGGATTGGGAACATTCAGCTCTTATTTTTTCATTGTACAACTGCATGTTGATGAAGCACTACAAAAAAAGCTAACCGGTCCTAGAAGTTGAACCCATTAAGGTAAAAGACTTCAGTACAGCCCTAAAGCTATTTTGTGTATCTAGTGATAGAAATGAGACATCACTGATTTTCACCTGCCATTATGCCTTTGCTTGCCAGCACCATAATGGCGGTGAGGCCGACGGTGAAGATGGCGCTCTGACCGAAGTTCAGCAAGGCCAGAGTAGAGGTTGTCTTCAGAGAGGACGACTCGTACACCTTCAGGAAACCATCATACCGCTCAGACTCATACTTCTCATTGTTGAAATACTGAAAGAGAGAGAAACAGAGAAAGACCTTGGGAAAAGAGCACAAAGAACTACTAAAGCTACTAAAGAAAGGTCATGACAATGACCCGTTTGAACACGAGTCAAATAAAAGACATTCTGTAAGAGCAAATCCGTCATTCTGAATTTTACTTGATATTGTATAACTAACTGGAATCACATACAATGAATACAATGCCAGTAAGCAGTGACATCGAATGGTAAAACCATGGCATTTTGGCATTTATCATGCTAATATAGTATCATAACCATAGTATATGATTACATTCATATACTATGACATTTTCATGCCAAGGTACTAAAAGAAACATGAGATAATCATTATTTTTATTCAACTAAACCAATAAACCCTTTTAAGTGTCATCTTCTAAGCAGTTCTCAGGCCTCTGGGACGTGAACTGAAGCGTGTAACAGCACCCATGCCACATGCTGCTGATGCCTCAATCACATATCCAGATGTCATTAAAGCTACAACTGCATCTCTCCAAATATCAGCAGCTGAGCAAACCACAGGCTAATGCCTTCACAGGCTCGGAGCTGAGGCCGAGTGGCTCAAACATCTGACTCTTCAGCGGGGAGAGTGACGGCGTGCAGACAGATGCAGAGAGTGTGTGGCTCTGAAATACAAGTGCGCCACAATTAATTAGCTCTGAAATGTGGCGAACGGAGGAGTGGCGATAAACAGAGACTGTTGTTTATGTGGAGGACAGAGACAGGATTATGAAGAGCACCAGAGCAAACAAGATAAAAAAACTGAGCACTGCTTTTCTCCCCAACACATTAATATACGGGCACACATCTGGCCTAGCGATAAAGCTTATAGAGGTCGACCGATTTATCGATTGCTGTTATCGCCAAACATTATACCGATGGTTTTTCCGGGTTGTGTCCATTACTGTGCACTGTCATTATACAGTACGAGAGCGGCCTCTAGAGGCCAAATAAAAACTATCACCGACGCCTCGTGGAGTTTGTTTTGACATGGCAATTATCAGACTGTACACAGCACAGAGCGGGACGCTTCAGTTTAGATGCGGATTTAAAACAGATAATCAAACCGTGTGTATACAGGACACCACAGTGCATGCTTTTTACTATAAAGTAATTAATTTGTTGACTGGATGTTGCATTAGTAGAGAAAGAACAGCAGTATGTTTCAATCGAGGCTGAGAGGACGCTAACATTAGTACCTTGAGCAGTTAGACAGTGGGGTCTGTTTGCATTAGTTTATATCAAGCGTGCCGCACAAGCCCTGAAAAGTGAAGTCAAAACATCTCGATCGCCCCCTCGGTGACTGGTCCTAGTATAGGTCATAAGCCCCGCCTCCCCGTGTTATTCAATGGGACGTGAGACCAACTAAACAAATAAAATACACTTTAAATATCTTTTTTCCAAAGGTGGTTTCTTTCATTTGCTGTCGTTTTTATCACGCTGATGTGAGTTCAAGTGTCTGTTTCAAAAATAAGTTGTTTTTTAGTTAGTTACGTGATGCGGTGGTGTAACGTCATGATTGACAGCTGTGATTGACAGGTTCTCTGAGCGAAGTAGTCACTGAAGCACCAACGGACATTTTTTCGGGATCTTCGGAGGACTGAGGAGATTGTATTTACTTTATTTTAACAAGCCTCTTGTCGTATTGCAATCAATTTTTAAAAAAGTGTGCAGAATCTACTCTCCCTGAGTGCATTCTGCGAGAGTGAGGGCGGAGCGTTGATTTCGCGGCTTTACTTCCTGCTCACTACTGCGCATGTCTGGTCCCGAGATCGCTACTGCGCAGACTCAAGTTCCAATATGTCAGCGCCATATCGGGACACTGGCGGCTTCAGTTCTCATCGATGGAAGAGAGCGAAGGGGCGTCGTCCATCTTTTTTTACAGTCTATGGTTTATATCCAGCTGGTCATTTTAATGCATTCCTTTGCAAGCAAAGTTGCATATTTAAAGCTAATTGACATGTTCAAAAGCTGACAGAAACAAACGAATTGGAAATGCATCTGATTTCAGTTCGTTTTTTTTATCGTCACTGTAATACATATTTTGACTAGATAATAATCAAGTGTTCTAAAATATTTTTAAATTTTAAAGTTGTATCTGTTAGCATTAATGCACTATGAACAAATGTAAATGAATAATCGGTTACTGGTTGACCTCTACATAATATATCAATTTCACTCAAATGATTCATTTAAACTACTGTGTGTAGCTCGAAGACGTAGAGCTTGATTTTCATAAAAACAAAAATAGTAACTGTTAAAATTGTGTCTAAAATGTAAATTACTGAATACTAACTACAAGCTTATTGAATGTTATATAATAGCAATATCACACAATTGTGCTTTTAGTTGGAATATTAGCACAGCATATGGTATATATATTGAATAATAATAATAAAAAAATCTCTCTCTACTGTGGTGTTAAGGAGATAGATGGTGCATCTTGTTAGCATTACAACGATAATCTCAGCGCCTTTATGAAATCATAACGGACAGCTCTCCTGGACTGCCATGACATTCAGAACATTTCATTACAGCTCATCAAACTCAGCTAAGACTCCTGTGCCAATTATCAGAGCAAGCGAAAAGCAGGATTGTTTTGCAAGTGTGTCTTCTTTAAAGACGTGCATAGTGCTGTCAGAAAGAGTGTTTAGAGAAGCAGACAGATATAGGTGCTAGTGTAACGGATTTGGAGTGGGTGGAGATCTCATTATGCATGCACACTGGCTTAAAGTGACATTAAATCCACATGCACTGACGGCAATGACAGAAAACAAAATATATCTGCTCTTGAACACAACAGACTGAGATGAAGGGCAGAAGATCTGAGGGTTGAGACACAAACAGAGCACAACAGCTGTTAGGAAATAAGATACTTGTATGCAAAAGTCTTGAAGTATTCCTGACACAACACCTTTCACTAATTACAACATATTATACGACTGCATAATTCAAATGTGTCTAACTGAACAACATTGCATGTGGAAACTTAAGTGACATTAATTTGCAGTACAATACAAAACTAAGAGATATATAAAGAGATATATAGAGTGCTGCATTTTAGAGTAACTTTTATATGCCATTGCTGTTAACTTCAAAGACACCTTAATAAACACAGAGCATACATGCATGAAAAGTGGCTTCAGTAGTTTTAGTTGCATGCATTTCACACCAATACAGTGATAACGACCAAGCATAACTTGAAATATGAATAATGAAATAATGTTTTACTGGTTTAGATGCAAACCAATAACCTGGTAATGCAAAAAAACCACCTTTTTTTCTAAAACAGGTTATTTCCCAGTAGTGACATCAACACATAATTATCTGTGTGTCTTCCAAAAATGTTGCCCCAAATGATCAAGCCGCTGCTGAGTGCTGCAAACCTGCAAAACTGTTATTTGTAAACTTTTTCCATTTGTTAAATTAGAACGTAATAAACCAGATTTTTTTTATTTATTACATTTTAATTGTAAAAATTGCTGTAATTTAAAGGGATAGTTCACCTAAACCTACAATTCTGTCATCATATACTCACCCTCATGTTGTTTCAAACCTGTATGAATTTCTTTCTTCTGCTGAACAGAAAGGAAGACATTTAGAAGATTATCAGTAACCAGACAGTTTTTGGGTCCCATTGACTTCCATAGTATTTTTTTTCCTACTATGGAAGTCATTGGGACCCAAAAACTGTCTGGTTACTGATAATCTTCTAAATATCTTCTTTTCTGTTCATCAGAAGAAAGAAATTCATACAGGTTTGAAACAACATGAGGGTGAGTATATGATGACAGAATTTTCATTTTAAAAGTGAACTTCTCCTTTAAAGGTATGATTCTCAAAAGACCTTTGTGACAATTATAGTGTCTGAATCGAGTAACCGAAGTCAAGTCTGTGTTCTATTCGTGACTATCACATGTATCATATTATTGAAGACATTCATAAAACTGGAAAGTCTGATCACGAAACAAGAGTCCAATCAAGGTGCATGTTCATCAGTCAAATCTTAATTAAGAGCAGCTTTTATATATCGGAGTTAGGGCTGCATGATCAATCGTGATCATTTCTGCTTCTCGATTCATTAAAAATAACTGTTGCAATATTTGCCCCGCTGATTATTTGTTTTGAAAACGTTTTCTAATTTAGACATTTCCATTATATTGGACTGGGAAGAAGCCTCCACTATCGTTCCTGCTTGGGGTTACCAGATGTCAAGAGATTAAATCCCCCAAATAAAGGATACATTTTCTGCCATGTTTTACTTAATCTTCTCAATCTGGCAATCATGCGCACGCGCTCTCTCTGCGCTGCAAAAAAAGCTCTAATGATCCGATAACACGTTTAGCGATGTTCATTGTGAAATTCTGCTCATAGGAGTCTTCACGAGGCCGCGTGTACGAGCTGCTGCTACTAAATGTGCCAGTGAACCTTCTCAGACGAACTGTAATAAATCCAAACATCTCGAACAATCTCGACCACACTGTTGGCGATCATGGTTGATTAATAAATGCAGTCTGTGCAATCTCTGTGCTTCAATACAAAGTAAAAATGAACAACTTGGAATTAATATTGGGAATTTAATTTTACACGTTTTAGCTTTTGAGAAAAGCTTCTTAAGGTTTTACCAGTTTGCATAATGTAAAGCAGTTGAAAACTACATAGCCGTCATCGGCTTGCAGTGTTTAGCCATTTCAAAGATAAAAATGACTAAAAGAAATAAAAAGACGACAAGTATCGTTCTTGTGGCCTGTCTGTTTAAATTTGCATTTGTGGAGCGATCTGAATCTGTGGTCTGTCTCATTTGCAGCTATATGTGTGTGTGTGTGTGTGTGTGTGTGTGTGGCCTGTGCGCAACTCAAATTCTCCACTCAGATTAGGGCTGCACGATAATGGTTAAACTGATTATTTTGCTCAAAACTTATAATCGTGATTAATCACAAAACTGACTGGAGCAGCTCCAGTGGAGAGACTGCCTGAATATGAAACCTTTGAATGACACAAACGGCTCATATCGTCTTCTCTGCAAGCAAACCAAACCACACATGAAAACCCACAACACTCGTATGTGCCTCTCTAAAGCCCCTTTCACACAGCGCTTTGAACCCGGGAAATTGCCAGAGTGCCTTCTGTGTGAACGCAAACACGACCCGGGATTGAGGCCGGGTTGGGGACCTAGTAACATTGCCGCGTTCAGTCCCGGAAGCACTCCCGGAAGCACTCTCTGATTCCGGAAAATCACTGGCAGTGTGAATGAACCAAAATCAAACGAACCCGAGTCAAATCCCGGGTCACTTTATCCATGTATTTTCCGGAATCTCTGTGTGAAAAGGACTTAATACGGTATGACATGGCAGACAATTAGTGATCCAGCAAAATGCAATCCCTATCATGTTTTTTGCTAGAAAACAAGCAAACGAATAAAAAAAACAAAGTTGACTTTACTCAGGCGTGTCACAAATGTTGCAGTGACAATGCAGATTATGATGCGACCCACCTTAACGGTCTCGTAATTGAGGAGAGAGTCGATTGCAGCATTTCCAGCCTCATTATCAGCCTTATTCATCTGGATCCTGAACTGCGTCCTGATCAAAGACAGACGAGTGATTAGTACAACAGTTTGTTAATGTAAGAAACAACGGCTGCTATTTGACAGACACATACAGTACCTCCATTGTGTGAAAGCGACTGTGAACGCGCTGTACGCCGAGAGGGTCCCGAGAGTGACCAGGGCAAACTGACCCCCGCATTTATAATACTGCAAAGAAACAGCAAGACAGCTGTGGGTTACTGAAAAAAGAGCAACCTGTGTTTATATACATGACACACATCGAGTCTCTAGAGATTCATCTTCATAATCTGCACTTTTCACCATTTCACCATCTAATGGAGAGTTACAAATGCAGGTGAGCTGTTAGAGCCAGTGTTTCTGGCTTCACTGAAGTATCTGGCGATAATCAACCTGTGGATGTGAATATCAGGCACATCAGCACATGTGGGACACCACTATACAAGATTATCACGGGTCCTGGGGTTAATACCTCCTGTGACCGTATTTCAATGAAACTTTGGATGTGTGCGCTTCACATGATCGGTGTCACATGACATTCAGAATACTGAAGATGTCAGTTGAAATCTTGTACATGTCTCCGTATGTGCTCATCTGGTTCTCAAATGATCTTCTCATTGAAGGGGAAGATTATCAGTGAATAAATAACACAAAGATTGACTTCAGGAGATTAGCTGGACTTCCGAGCTCATTCTTAAACACTAGCATTAATGATGTGTTATACTCAAGAGTGTCACACTTCTGATGAAGTCTCATATTAGCCTGGGGAACCAAGAATGATTTTTATTCTATATATTCACTGTGAATTAATATATACATGGTCTGGTGAATGTCAGCAAAAACAGTCATTTCCAGTACTAGTTTAGTACAGGAATATCCACTGAAAATAAAGACCGCGCATTTCATCATAACAACTGTATTTGACTATCTGTAGTTGTAGTGTTCTTGTTAACACAGACTCAAGAGTGTTTTGTCACATACATAACGCACAGGCAGGGAAATTCTTGTCCTGCTTATTATCTCTAACAAAAACAACAACTCAGTTTTAAAGACTCTAAGCTTCATAGACTAAACTGCAACAACTGAAGGAAAATTTAATTTATAAAGCAGATTCATCTCAGTATATATTTTGGTAAACCGTATTCAAGCGGTTGTAAAACACATCAACTGAATTTCCTGTAAATGTTGTTATTGCAATTTCAGCTAATACTGAATTGATTCCTCTGTCACGTATTCTTGCGTTTGAACGGAAAAATACAAACAAAATTGTCCTTGTAAACAGTCTCTTATGTATTAAGTGAATGTAAACAATTGAGAAAGAAAACATGTGTAACAGTATATTGGATTCATGCATTAGTCTTAAAGTGACAGCAGCCTAATAGTCCTGCTAGGGCTGTGCGATATAGCTAAAAAATGTATCACGATTTAATGTTTCATATCATTCGGTATCGATAATTCTTGACATTTTTTATAACCTTTCTTTTTTTACAGACAAGTAGAAAAGTTTGACTTGAGTTTTGTTATGTATCCACATTATTAAGGCAAACAACAAATTATATTAGTTTTAGCAGTTAAAAACAAAATAAAATTTAAACTATGTCTTATATTAAGATAAAAAAAGTGTTAAAGAAACACTTGAACTTGTTAATAAAATGTTTTAAAATGTGTGCAATGAAGTGTAAATGTAGAACAATCAAGGCAAACTTTGAAGTAGATTAACACGGTAATTCACGGTTCGGTTTGAGAGGACACAGTGGTGTCACGGTTCGGTACGTTTTCAATACAGCAAAAAGAAAGAAATGCCAGAGAAATTTCCTTGATTTAAAAAAATATATATAAAAAGAAAATTTTTCTACATCTTAAAACTTATAGTTTTATAAATGGGGGTATAGGATAAACAACTCATGTTTTATAATAATATAATATAATATCTAAATATTATAATATTTGAGTTTTTAAGTGCTGGAAAATGATGTGTGACATACTTGAAAGCATTTTACTATTCCTGCCACACTTCCATGGTTACAGTTAGTGCTACTACATTAAATCCATGGTGAATGTTGCTGATCTGTGGACTTAAAGCCAATAACTAGTTCATTCATGGCACAATGTTTCTCCTGGTTTCCAACGCCGGCGCTGTTTGATCTAATAGAGATCTACGGTTAATAACGGAGAAATTTGTTATTACTTCAGTGGCGAATTCAAATGCTTTCTTTACTGGACCTCTTAGCGCTGTGTAGTAACAGTGTCGCTTGATCAATATGTGAACGACCCCTAAGATCTACGGGCAATGCGCACGCATTTTAATGAAAATATCGAGCGTTATTTCGAACATTTTTTATATTGTTACCGACAATGGTGTACCGTCAATAAATACCGATACCGTTTTATCGCTCAGCCCTAATACCTGCTGCCATCAGTGTCATTAATGTTAATCAAGAAGAAAAAGAAAATCACTCCCTGATCTTGACTGAATAACTGCTGTAACTTTAATAAGTATTTATCTATATTTTATTTATAAAAAGGAAACTATGCAGGGTTATTTTACATTTGATTTCAACTTCTGAACTTTGTTTAGTTATATTTATTTGTGCTATTGCTAATTTGCTTATTTGTTCTTGTATGCTTGTCTTTTTGAAATTGATACAAGTTAGTCTAGTTTTAGTTAAATGTTCTTTAAGCTGCTGTCTTTTGTTAATGGTATTCAGCTGCAACAGAATGATTTGCAAAAAGACAAAATACATGTTTTTTACCATATTGTAATCGAAACTGAGAATTGATAAGAATCGGAATCGATAACCAGAATTGGAATTGAAATTGCTAAAATTCAAACAATACCTAACCCTAGGTAGACAACTTTTAGTCATGCATCAATTATATCGGCCCTCCAAAACAGTTTTGGTCAGAAATGAAAATTAATTTCCAGCTGAATATTTTCATCTGCTAAAATTACAGTGCATATAATCAACAGCAGCAATGAATGCACTTTTTGAACATTGTTCTCTTTTATCCTATTAATGTTGTATTATGAAAGCAACAAGCCATTTTACCCAAGACTCCAAGAACAGACTTTATCTGTGGTAGAATTGTGGTTTTATATGAAGATTTCATTTGGACTTACCAAAATGCTGCTGACTAGCATCATTTCAAAGAGTGTAGGCCCCAGGTTGAAGACCAGAGCACTGAGCACAAAGCTAATTCCTCGAGTGCCGCGGTCAATAGCTTTGGACAGCGCTCCGGTCTGCCTGCTCAGGTGGAAGCCCAGATCCAGGTTATGAAGATGGAGAAACACGTTCTTGGCTATCCTCCTGATGGAGCTCTGAGCCACTTTCCCAAACACTGCGTTCCTCAGCTCATTGAAGAGAGCCGCTCCGGCACGGGACACACCGTCTGAAAACACACACACACTTTCAATGAAATACTGCCAACAGACTGAAAATTTAAAAGTACAGAAAGGAAAAACAGCACGAAGTGTGTGCCAGTTAATTTACGCAGTTGCTGCATAAACAGAGGGAGTCACTGCGTGTGGCAGAGACGACTGCCTCTAATAAATCCTAATATATTGGAGGCAGTCGTGGCACTCTTAAGCCCGTTAATGACAAATATGAAGAGCCTAACATTGCATGCATGCATGTTAACAAGCTTCAGGGAATATATTCACAGTCATAGACAACAGTGCACTTCTTCACTCAAGAGCCTCGTTAAACCAGCCAACATCCCATCACATACGGGTGCAGTTTAAACACTTCTTGACCCATTAGTATATCTGACTCACTGTATAGTAGGGCTGTGCGATATGAGAAAAAAAAAAAAACGATCATGTTTTTTTGTACCATATTGCAATGTCAATTTTAATCACGATTTTGAAACAATATTTCTCTAGACCTGCGTCTCGTGTTTTTAACTGTAAATACGTGTTCTGTGTGAATGACCTACTCTGTTTTGCCAGAGTAATTTGTCATGTAAATCTATGATACATCGTCTCTCCTGTATCCAAAATATTCCCAAACCACGGATGTTGATTTTATTTATTTTTTATTTTTGGGCCCTGTTTCTGTGCTTGCTTCTATATTGTTATGATGAACCCACTCGGTTCTGTTCTCTACGGTTTAGAAATAGAGCAAGGTCACATCATGATTTTATTACCATTTCGATTAATCACATGGCCCTACTGTATAGCAGCTTTCCAACACTAACACAGCATAGATCAGGGTTCACCAATCTCGGTCCTGGAGGGCCGCTGTCCTGCAGAGTTTAGCTCCAACCAGCTCCAACACACCTGTTTGAAAGTTTCTAGTATGCCTAGTGAGACCTTGATTAGCTGGTTCAGGTGTGCTTAATTGGGGTTGGAGCTAAACTCTGCAGGACAGCGGCCCTCCAGGACCGAGATTGGTGAACCCTGGTATAGATAATAAGTGCCTGATATCATTTCAAACTAAATTAAGGAACGAACGAATTTCATTCGGAGTTGTGATGATGGTTCAAATCAGCTCCTCATTGCAAACTTTCCGAAAAACGTTGCGCCAGCATTTAAACGCCTCTGACCTGACATTGGTCCATGACGACTGCATAATAGGCAGAGGTGTTGAAGTGACTTGGGAGGTGGGCATACTGTAAACTTGCCTCACCTGCATAGTATATTTAACCACTTATTTTAAGGTATTTAAGGCCCTGTTTACACCTGGTATTGAGATGCATTTTGGTCGATCGGATCACAAGTAGACAAGGGAGACACATTCACTGTCCTGATTTCTCCAACAGGAGAGTCTACGGGCGGGTAAATGTATGTGTTTTTTCAGATCTTTCGATCTTATGGACGAAATAAGCTCACGCAACCTGAGACAAAGGAAAAGCGCATGGAGAGGTGCAGTTTTTGTTTATGCTCTGTTAGCCGTAAGACCACGACGAACACGCGTGTTAGAAAGGTCAGTAGGCGGAGAGTAAACAGTCTTTTGTGGCTGTTTGAACGCATTCGACCACATGAGCATTCATACTATGAAAGCAATCCGGTCGAATAGTGGGGAGAGGCACATATGAGGTGTTTCTGGGTGTTTCTCCCTCATATCTGCTTCAAGGTCTTGATAAATTGTGGCATTTCTTAGAGGTTTAGAATCCAGTATTCCCGTAATACTTTTGTCTTTTATGAGTTTAATGAAGAACCCTGTCTCGTCTTCTGTCAAAACATACCGCACCATCTTTAAAGAATGATCGACTGTTACGTATGTCAGGTGACCTGTAAATGCACAAAAACTCTTTCAGTTGCAGTTTTGCAAAATATTCCTTTTTCGACTGCCTGAAAAACTGAAAACTCTTTTGGGAGTTTTTGCGAAATTGAAATGTGTTTACATTGGGCGTATTTGCAATTTGCAATTTGAATTTGCGCAATATGAAGGGTAATGGAAACGTGGCTAATGACTTGTCCAAAATGACTACACTACTGGAAATAGGTGAGAGTGCTCTGGAGACACGAGTTAAAACACGAACACACTGGAGGGCTGCGTTATAGCTGAAGTTGTAATTATAAATTAAATTGTGATTCTTGAAATTGAAGAACTTTACAACACTGGCAGTTCTTTAGGTGTAATACTGTAACAGTGCTCCAAAGCAGTCTGTATTATATAAAGCCCAATATAAATAAACATGACTTGAATATTGTGTCGAATTGCATAGCTGTTGCAAACATTGCTGTGATCAGACGCTTTCTTAACTGTAGAAAAGCACACAACGCATATTTACATGCTCATCTAAACATCGCTCACAGCTGTGCTGGAATGTTTGCATACGTTTTACTGTTACTTCCTTATTTTGTGCTTATTATGGATGCGTCAAGATGGTTGACTAGTCATCCAACTACCGACTAGTCGACCAGTGAGGTTAACTTTCAGTTGATATAGATGCATGTAAATGAGATTTTGTTTTGTAAATAAAAAAGTGTAGAATTTAGACATATAAAGCTGTCTAATTACACAGGGCTGGTTTATAATCATTAATTAGTTCATTTTTAACTCAGATTTCAAGGGTTAAAAATTAACTTGACCTGAACATCCGATTAAGGTTTTATTTGCTTGTGGCATTCAAAACCACTCTTAATGCATCACATTCCCAGCTTCAGGATGAATAGTTCCTCGAATACAATATCAATCAACACAAATTCTGCACAGATAATCTGTGCCTTGCAGCGCACACACAAATCACACAAGCAGCAGCACGGAGAATAATGGTCTGTGTGCACAGGACCTAATGGCTCTCATTAAAACACACAGTTATGGGAAGTCAGTGAATTTTCATTTTCAGACACAATGACTTGCTAAGTGTTTAGTTACCATTAGTCATCATCTTCGTTTATCTTTATTTAAACATGCACTTGGGCTCCATTCAGTGGCACACACTGACAACTTCAACAGAAGCAAACTCTGACTTGGGGCTGGGCGATATGTAAAAAAAATACGATAATCGTCTTAAAAAAATAATGCAATATTCGATTAGATCATCTACCCAAGCCTTGCCCCTCCCCCGCTGGAGACAACACTAAACGTCAAAGGTTTTACTTAGGTTAGTTTGAGCTTTTAGGTTAGTTTTGCTGTTATGTTAGTAATTTCTACACTGTTCTTATCGAATTTGTGTTTGAAATGAATTTCGTTTCGTGAGGAGAACTGTTGAATCCAGTTGAACAGAACAGAATCCAATTTGGTGATTGTAAGAATGATAAATGCATGTTGATGTCACAACATAGAAATTTTTGTTTTTCATAAGGTCTGATGTTTTCTCTCTTTTTTTGGCGGTATCGCCTTAGTAGACACATTTCATGATGATAAGTTTAATTTACTTAAAGTCACCCGGTAGTCAATCTATTTATCCCTTAAAACTCATCTTTGATCACCAAAACTAAATTTAAGCGTTTTTTTCCTTGAACAAAATTCTTCCTGCCTTAAAATATCTTGAAATGAACTCGACACCCTTGCCTCATTTAGTATATGCATATTCTAGTATTCTATGAATATGCAAATGAGCCCGCCTCCACTCACTCACTCAGCTCAGAGATCCACTGGTTGACGATCACACGTTGATCTGATTTGTTACAAGGTAGTTTGTGACGTCAGAAACACCAGTGATTTCGTGTTTTTGAGACTGTCTTTGGTTCACTGCAGTTTAAAGGTCCCGTTCTTCGTGATCCCATGTTTCAAACTTTAGCTACTGTGTAATGTTGCTGTTAGAGTATAAATAATATCTGTAAAATTATAAAGCTCAAAGTTCAATGCCAAGCGAGATATTTTATTTAACAGAAGTCGCCTACAGTGAACGGCTCGTTTGGACTACATCCCTCTACTTCCTTCTTTAATGACGTCACTAGAACCGTTTTTTGACTAACCTCCGCCCACAGGAATGCTCCCTCAACTCTACCGAAATTCGTTTATGTACTTGCGCACTTCTTATAACTTACTGTGTTTACTCAGCTCTTACAGTGATTTTCTGAAGTAAAACTGACGCTTCATCTTTTGTGTGATGTACAATAAACTTTATTAAACTCATCAGTATATGTTTGATCATCATTCAGACAGCAGACTTGTAGGCTATTAATAAATAATGGATACATACAAGCAGATGACAAATACGTTATAATAACCGTAATTAAACTACTAAACTATACCTGTTTCATCTCTATACAGCACTCTGACTCTGTAGGCATTATTGTCCGACTCGAAATGAACACCGTTACTGAGAGTTTCTGATATTATCATCATTCCGTGAGATGAAATTGTTCTACTGTCTATGGAGAGACTGAGCGCGAGCTCGTGAAGCTCCGCCCCCTGGGTCGTCCAGCAGCAGCTCATTTGCATTTAAAGGGCACACACTAAAACAGCGCGTTTTTCTGTGCCCCAAAAAATGACAATTTAAACATGCTGTAAAAAATGATCTGTTGGGTATTTTGAGCTGAAACGTCACATACACACTCTGGGGACATCAGAGACTTATTTTACATCTTGTGAAAAGGGGCATAATACGGGACCTTTAAAGGAGAAAATACTCAATGGTGAATAGCAATGGTGTCGACTTACACATGGTTTGTCTTAAAGCATATTAAAAACACCACATAGACACATAAACAACATTAAAAGCTTGATTCTCACCACAGGGGGACTTTAATTATAATGTGTATTATGTAGCGATGTTTTTAAACTTGTATTCAAGCTAAAATGTATTTGTTATTCGTCTAAAATTGGGGATTAAAAACAAATTGGCTCGTTCTGCATGAAAAAAACGGTAAGGTTATTTTTTTCCTTTAAGGTTAGAGTTCCAAAATCACTTATAACTAAATAAAAATTACAGCTTTATTTATTTAGAAACAGGAGTAATTAAAAATGATATTTGAGTTTTATTTTTCTAATTTTTTTATATGCTATAATGGAGCTGCCAATATTGGAAACACCGGACACCACAATTTCTTCATCCATTTGCAATATAGCGAAATTGCATTTATAAAATAATTGTAATTACAATGGTCATGTTTGTGATTTGTTTATTCATTATGTACTCTATTTAAATTAATATTCAGAAACAGGTGCAGTTACGGTTACCATTTCATTATTTATCAGACTGCTAACCCAAAAAAAATAGGCCTAATTGATAATAGTATTGCAGAAATGCAAGTTAAGTTAAACGTCATGCAGTGAAGTGGATACGCGAACACTTGGATACGCGGCTAATAATAGCACATATTAATCTAGGATAGCGTTTGAGCGAGCCGCCATGTAAAGTGGCTAATAACGTCAGGCTGCTACTAGCGTGTTTCAAATGATAGAACACATTTGTGGAAGAAGAGTGATATGCAAATGTTTGGCAAGTACCAAATATGAAAGTATTGTTATCGGACTTGTTCTGGTGAGGAGCCAATGAAATGCAAAATTAAAAATTGCATTAGAACCTAGAGCAGACGCATGCATGACAAAACGCATTACAATGAATCTGAAAAGCAATATTGACGCAAGGTTTGCAGGAAAGGTCAGATGGCATTTAATATGCAGCACACTTCCCAAAATGAAGTCAAACACCTGCCAAACAGGAGCAGGCAGAACTTACAGCCAATCAGAATAGCCGTTGCCATGGTGGCCACCGTGTTTGGCGCATCGCTCAGGTTCAACATGTGTCCCGACATCTGGTTCAGGTCGTCCACCGCATATTTAAACATGAAGGGCACCATCACATTGGTTATCTGGAGGACAAGCAGAAAAAAGCAAAGGTTGATGTGAGCACACCAAATGTTGTTCTGTGTTCTGAGTGCACTGATGGGCAGAGGCTCAGCACTGCATTAACAGCAAGCTGTGTGTGTGTGTGTGTGTGTGTGTGTCCTCCTGCAGACTTGCTTGATGCATCCACTAATGGAATTGAAATGGTTATTAAAGCTAATTAAAAGCTCGCAGAAAGCTGCTGGGTCGTGCCAATAAACAGCAGCACATTAGCCGGACGGCATTTGCCTTGAATTAGGCCTCACTGTTGCTCACCCCTTTTTATTGTACATGACTCATTTCAGGTGAATGGCAAACGTCTACGCCACACATTGATGAATCTCAAAGGCGAACGTCATGCAACCGGTCAA
Source organism: Vimba vimba (assembly GCA_022828995.1). NCBI lineage: Eukaryota > Metazoa > Chordata > Actinopteri > Cypriniformes > Leuciscidae > Vimba > Vimba vimba. The sequence goes on from CM040833.1 coordinate 30,349,007, forward strand.
GAACAAGTCCTACTCATACTTTACTCTGAAGATGATATTTTGTTTTGCATCATTTATTTTCTACCCCAATTCCTAAATGACCATAAGGCAAAAATACTGATATACAGTCAAACCAAAAATTATTCGGACACCAGATATAATTTTTTAGATTTTTTTACTAGTGGGTGCAGGACAATAGTTCATTTATGTAAGTGAGGATAGAAAAATAAAGTAAACTGTGACACATTATAACCAAAACTTCTTCATACAGTGACTATCAGTAAACTTTATAAAAATTTAGGACCAAAAATGATTCAGACACTTTGACCTGACCATGCTTTGTTTGAATGTGTTTTTTATTTAATTGCTAATGCGACCTTTTTACACCACAGACTCTTATTTAATTAAGCAATGCTTGGTAATTGGTCGAGTTAAATTGGTATTATCTAATTGTGTAGTTAAATTTAACAGTGGACATCTATTAAACCTAATTCATCTGTGAGACAGTCTAACAGAAGGATGGCAAAACCAGTGAAATATCAACTGATCTGATAACTCTGAGTTATATTGTCATATTTTATTACCATTTTCTAAACTATAGCGAATAAACTGTGATATTGTGAGAAACGCTGAGGTCTAAATAAATTTTGGTTCGACTGCATCATACAAATTGTGAAGCAATTAAACACTAGTAGGGCTGCTTTGTGTCTTGACAAAAGAAAATGAACCAAATGCAAGACAACACAGCATTGACCCTATAGGACAGTTCAATCCCAAACTCATTCACCCTTATTGTTGAGCTCTGCATGGTAATATTTGTGCCGTCTTTCATTTATGCAGTTTTACATTAAATTGAATTGTACACAAGTATGTTCAAACATATTGAGAATCACCACTGAGAAAAATGAGAATTATAAAACAAACAAACTAAAACAAATCTTAAACAAAACTGTGTGGATTACATTAAAGTGCCCTTATTTTGCTATTTTAAAGGTTCCTACTTTTGTTTTGGAGTCTCCTGTAATAGGTTTGCATGCATTCAAGGTCAAAAACACTTACATTTTCTCATAATATGCATTTAATATCACCTCATTTCTCAAAGATTCTCAAATGATTAGTTCAAAGCAGTTTGAAGATTCAATCTCTCTAAATCCCTCCTTTCCGTTAGCCTACTCTGCTCTGATTGGTCAGACGGCCCAGTCTGTTGTGATTGGTCTACTCTGCTCTGATTGGTCCGACGGCCCAGTCTGTTGTGATTGGTCTACTCTGCTCTGATTGGTCAGGTGGCCCAGTCTGTTGTGATTGGTCTACTCTGCTCTGATTGGTCAGACGGCCCAGTCTGTTGTGATTGGTCTACTCTGCTCTGATTGGTCCGACGGCCCAGTCTGTTGTGATTGGTCTACTCTGCTCTGATTGGTCAGGTGGCCCAGTCTGTTGTGATTGGTCTACTCTGCTCTGATTGGTCAGGTGGCCCAGTCTGTTGTGATTGGTCTACTCTGCTCTGATTGGTCAGATGGCCCAGTCTGTTGTGATTGGTCTACTCTGCTCTGGTCAGGTGGCCCAGTCTGTTGTGATTGGTCTACTCTGCTCTGATTGGTCAGACGGCCCAGTCTGTTGTGATTGGTCTACTCTGCTCTGATTGGTCAGGTGGCCCAGTCTGTTGTGATTGGTCTACCTCTGCTCTGATTGGTCAGGTGGCCCAGTCTGTTGTGATTGGTCTACTCTGCTCTGATTGGTCAGATGGCCCCAGTCTGTTGTGATTGGTCTACTCTGCTCTGATTGGTCAGACGGCCCAGTCTGTTGTGATTGGTCTACTCTGCTCTGATTGGTCAGGTGGCCCAGTCTGTTGTGATTGGTCTACTCTGCTCTGATTGGTCAGGTGGCCCAGTCTGTTGTGATTGGTCTACTCTGCTCTGATTGGTCAGATGGCCCAGTCTGTTGTGATTGGTCTACTCTGCTCTGGTCAGGTGGCCCAGTCTGTTGTGATTGGTCTACTCTGCTCTGATTGGTCAGACGGCCCAGTCTGTTGTGATTGGTCTACTCTGCTCTGATTGGTCAGGTGGCCCAGTCTGTTGTGATTGGTCTACCTCTGCTCTGATTGGTCAGGTGGCCCAGTCTGTTGTGATTGGTCTACTCTGCTCTGATTGGTCAGATGGCCCCAGTCTGTTGTGATTGGTCTACTCTGCTCTGATTGGTCAGACGGCCCAGTCTGTTGTGATTGGTCTACTCTGCTCTGATTGGTCAGATGGCCCAGTCTGTTGTGATTGGTCTACTCTGCTCTGATTGGTCAGGTGGCCCAGTCTGTTGTGATTGGTCTACCTCTGCTCTGATTGGTCAGGTGGCCCAGTCTGTTGTGATTGGTCTACTCTGCTCTGATTGGTCAGATGGCCCAGTCTGTTGTGATTGGTCTACTCTGCTCTGATTGGTCAGACGGCCCAGTCTGTTGTGATTGGTCTACTCTGCTCTGATTGGTCAGACGGCCCAGTCTGTTGTGATTGGTCTACTCTGCTCTGATTGGTCAGACGGCCCAGTCTGTTGTGATTGGTCTACTCTGCTCTGATTGGTCAGACGGCCCAGTCTGTTGTGATTGGTCTACTCTGCTCTGATTGGTCAGACGGCCCAGTCTGTTGTGATTGGTCTACTCTGCTCTGATTGGTCAGACGGCCCAGTCTGTTGTGATTGGTCTACTCTGCTCTGATTGGTCAGGTGGCCCAGTCTGTTGTGATTAGTCTACTCTGCTCTGATTGGTCAGGTGGCCCAGTCTGTTGCGATTGGTCTACTCTGCTCTGATTGGTCAGGTGGCCCAGCCTGTTGTGATTAAAAAGAATAATGGGGCACTTTAAACATTGTCGTTCCAAATCGGTATGACTTAGGCCATGTGTCCACCAAAGCGTTTCTCCCGTGGCTAGTGCATTTATTTATTTCATTTTTTATTTATTTTTTTCAAGCATAAAACAGCGCTCATTACTGTCACTTTTCACCCTGCAGTCATCCAATCACAGTGGAGAAGAGGCGGGACAAATCCCACACCAACCAACCGTCACATTCTGCTTGTACAACGATAACAAATGACAACGATACTCAATACTCTCACGATATTGAAGAAAATTGCGATATGTGATAACTCAAATAATGCGATATTCGACATGCGGTACGATAATGCTTAAAGTGTGTAAAATAAACTTAAATTATCTTTAAAATATCTTTAAAATTATATAACCAACATGTGTGTTTCACATTCTTTTTGTGACAAGAAAACATCTCTACAACTTCTGAAAGTGAACATCAGTGTTTTACTGAAGCATAAGAAGTGTTATTTTAACATCAGTGTAAACCACGGGGTTCAGGTTATCCTACATCAGGTTTATTAACAACAGAAACTGAATAATCAAATGTAAAAATAAAACACTGCTTAGTTTTCACTGTATCAATTAAACATATACTGATTCTTATTAAAGCTACAGAAGCTATTTAGCCAAGTGCAGTGAGTGATTTTCTCTTTGTCTTTAGTTCATGACCCCAGTTATTGCAAGTCGATGCGAAATATGCATTTCGCGATATATACATCTGCGATATTTCGATAATTTCAATATATTGTGCAGCCCTAATCCAAAATTAGTGCCAGAGCAAGTACGTTACATTGTGTCGACATTTTTATATTCAGAAACAAACTATTAGCAAAATTAGATACAGTTCTGCGGTTATTCCGTATCACAGCACATGTGCATCACTCTCAAGCGCCCGCAGCGTTCAGGTTTTCAGAAGAGTGCTGGTGTTTTCAGATGGTAAACACACAACCTTACTTTCTCCTGCGCAACAAACAAAGATACTATGAACAATGTTGGTGTCCAAACACATTGGACCTCGCTAACTTTAATTTAAAGTACAAAAACTGAGACATTTCAAAGGAACTTATTTTGTGTTTTCCACAGAAAAAAGAAAGTCATGCCGGTTTGCAGGAAGTAATGTCGTTGCAAAGCAAATCACGGATCCGTAACATACCAATTACTACACTGAAGCTTCATTTGTGGAAGATAAAAATGAGCTGCCAACACCTCAGTGTTAATTTCGCTTTCAAACAGCACACATCCATAGCAATGCCCTTTTCCAAGAGGACAGAGTCAGGAGGCAAGTGGTTATAAACAGGTTTTAGTTACCAATATCACACACAGGATGACACAACAGCAGCCTCTAATGTACAGCAAGAGGCAAACAAATCCTTGGTTCAATAATAGTGGAAAATTCCCTCCATGTTGAACTCACATGACTGGGATCAGACCAGCTAATAAAACAGGGAGTTATCTGTTTATAGAGAGGAAGAGTGTTTCCACATGTGACCTCTGGTGGCCTACATGTCTTAACCCTCTACAATGAGACCAAATCTTCACTCTGGGCGACTAAATAATGGCTCTCATTAGCCACTGGCAAATAAGTTCTTCGATTTTACTCGCCTATGTGTGTGTGTTAGAGTGCTAAGTTTAAGTTAAGCATAGATATATTTTCACTCGCTGAAAACTGCCTCAGCGCTTGAGTTTCGCTCTCCGTCACGCGGTCTGTAATCCATTCTGCATTGAAGAGCTCCAGCATTTAAAGGTCCCGTTCTACGTGATCCCATGTTTCAAACTTTAGTTAGAGTGTAATGTTGTTGTTAGAGTATAAATAATATCTGTAAAATTATAAAGCTCAAAGTTCAATGCCAAGCGAGATATTTTATTTAACAGAAGTTGACTACAAAAAACGGCTCGATTGGACTACACCCCTCTACTACCTGCATTAATGATGTCACTAGAACCGTAACCTCCGCCCACAGGAACACAGGCGTATTGATGGCGAAATGTCAACAGACGGTTGATGTTTATCTATAATCGGATACCGCAAAAGTTTAATTCGAAGTTGTTAGTTTGCTCTGTCCATTTCACCATGGACTGTTTTTCTAACCTGGGATAATATCAAGCAGGCTTCTCTCAGCGTTTCATACTGACGAAGGGCGCAATTTCAACTATATTCCAGCAAGCGGTAAGTAGTGATTTAATATGGAAGTAGCGATCAACTTCACATCGTTTCTCTTAGTAGGATGAAAATAATCTTACTTAAACTGTGATTAATATACAGAAAGCGATCAAAGAACAATCCCTTTCCAATCGCCCAAGCTGTCAATCAATCACACAGCGCGAGTTTATCTGGACTCTTGCCAAAACTCATTATGAAATCAATGACGCTGTTACACTGCACAACGAAGCTCTTACTGTATTTATGTGCCTCATGTTTGCATTGGTGAAATCATTAGTGAGAGTGCAGAAACTGCGTTGCAATGATAAGATCTTTCACGCGATCAACAGACTGTCATCTGCTCAATGCTCACTGCAACCTTTTATGTGATGGGAATAGATCTAAATACTTAAACTTCTCACGATTCGTTAATCCAGATAGCTGTAATAGTAAAAACGTATAATAGCTGTAATAGTAAAAGTTTTCCAGATAGTTCCACATGTAATGCCAGATATTTCATATGCAAGCATGTCAGACAATCACAGCAGTGGGCGTTTACACTGAAGTCTCACAGCAGACACGCCCCTTCAAACAGAGTGTTCAAACCAGGTGATGAAATCAGGCTAGGAAATATGCCTTTTATTTCTAAATTATAACAAATTTTGATCTAAAAAACATACTAACATTATAAGGGCACCCCTGGAAACATGATAAAATAATACAAATAATCCATGGAATGGGACCTTTAAAGTGGCAGACGATGAAACTGCAGTACATGTTTCGAATGAACAGTGTTATCGTTCATTGCTGTGGACGCTAATGTAGTTACTAGAGCTGGGTAAAAAAATATTGATTTCTCTATTTTAATCGATTCTCATTTTTACGAACTGATTCTGAAACTGATGAACTGATTCTTAAATCCCAAGAATCGATTAGTCATCCTGTTTTCAGTTGATGAATGAATGGAACATTCTAGCGCGCATCCCATCCAATAAAATAATCTTTGTGCTTTGTTACTATTGATATGAAACAAAGTCTCAGATTTCAAATTACGTCCATTTTCTTCCGAAATTCCAAAACATAAATAGTGTTTTGGCGCTGTGGCGTGAGATCGCTCTGGCTCAGCTCAAGAGAAGCACATGATCTTCTCATCCGCCTTAACAATACCAGTTACAGCGCGAAATAAACATGAATGAGCATCTGAAAGTGTGTTAAAAATAGAGTAGCCTACAGCTTATCGAACTCCGTATCATGTGACATGGAATCGCTCAATCAGTGTTTCAACCGTGGAAAGACGTCAGTAAATCAACAATATCATGTAACGTCACATTTACCTCAGAAAAAACATATCCAGTGACCATAAACTCGTTAGTCAGCTAGAAAAAATAACTCTAGAGAGGAGCATTTTGCTAAATATATGCACCATATTACATATTCATTAAAAATGTTAATGTTCTTCAATATTTAATGCATGTTTGAATAAATCTAGCAAGTTTATGACAGCCACCATTTAAATGTTTATATTTCATATAACTTTGTTATTATAAAAATAAATAAAATTGTAATTTAAGTGTTTGTGTACAAATCAGTTAATTTTTACCTTCAATATTATAGTAGGCTAATGAAGCCAGTAGGCTACAACTGACTCCCATAGTTTACAATAATAGTTAAGAGATTTGTTTTCCTTGAGAAAATTTGCCATGTATTGTACCTGATATCCAAAATAATCAATATTGAATCGAATCGGAATCGAAATCAAATTGAATTGCAAGCTTGTGAATCGAATTGTGAAATTTGTGTCAATACCCAGCCCTAGCAGTTACCATTATAGTTATCTTTATAGCTATTGTTCTTGGTGTGAAAGGGCTTCAAGAATGTCACCCTACTGGGTCTGCATTTACTTTTTGGCTGTTTGGTATGTTACAGTGCCTTTCAACTGTCCCTGTTCATGGGCATCTTAAACAATAATGCAAAGATGCATTTAGCATATTTGTCAATGCTAAACATTAGGGCTGGGTATTGACACGAATTTCACAATTCGATTCACAAGTTTTCAATTCGATTTGATTTCGATTCCAATTTACAAGCCATTTTACTGATATATAAGTGTTTGGCATTTCACTGAAGGACATGCGTGTTTGTAAGTTAGCCTAGCACAGCATGAAAAGGTGGATTTATACTTGTGCAATGAATCACTTTTCTGCAGTACCACACGGCCTTCAGGGTGCCATTTGATGATGTCACAGACTGTCGAATGACTATCTGTTTTTTATTTGATTTCAGAAAGGCTTCTTGCTCCTGTTACACAAACTGAATTTTCGGTTATTTAAATACTTTCAAAAAATAAGACGACATAGTCCAACACTTATTTGAAAATGCCAAGAAAACAAATATATTTTTTAAAATATGTTTATTTAAAGATGTAATGGCAAAATCAAAGTCCGGACGATTACGCTGAATAACACTTATTTCCCCTATATGTTGACATTATATTTTCACAAAAGTTATTTGAAATATTAAAGTAGACACTTTACTTGCATTTAACATGTTCTTATGTGCAAGTAAAATTACTTTTGTAAATTGTATTTGATGCGGACACAAAAATGGTGATGTCCTCTATTTAGCATAAAGGCTCATCTCCATTAAACTTCACTGAAGCGCTGGCGCGTCAAACACAGACCGCAACAGAATGGGAGCACAATAACTGACTCAAATGTAGTTTGCTCAAATATTTTGCACTTAAAATCTGCCAGTTCCAGCAGTATTGACATACTTTTTAATGTAGAGCCAGAGTTTGTTCAGTAAACAACTGTTTAATAAAAATAAAAAAAGCAATTGAATGTTTTGTTTCTAGCCCCTGCTGTGCTGAAAGCAAGCCGAACCGTGACTTCAAAACTGTCAACCGTGATTTTGAGTGTGCCATTACACACCTAAGGCACATCATGTCAAAACAGCCTCAATGTTACATTTTTGTCACAGAACTAGAAGTGTATAAAAAGACAATTGAGCCATTAGGTGATATAGTGGTGGGATAAATGAACGCACCTTGGATCCAGCGAGCAGACCCAGTGATATGGCCACTCGAGCACGGAGGTCGGGTCTGTCTTTGGGCCAAACGTACATCAACATGGCTGAGAGAATCTTTGTTGAGTTCACTTCCTTCAGCTGGAAACACAAAAAGAAAAGTAATATTTTTTAAAGGGTTTCCCAGTTTTAAAACCATAAATCTTGAAGAAAAAAAAAAAAAAAAAAAAAAAAAAAGGAAGAAAGAAAGAGGTTGCAGAATTTCATTCTCTTAAAGTCCCTCCGTAGTCAACAATTTTATCCCTTAAAACTCATCTTTGATCACCAAAATGACATTTAAAAGTTTTTTAAATGAAAAACAAAAATTCTTCATGCCTTAAAATATCTTGAATGTAACGCGATACCCTTGCCTCATTTAGTATACGCGGCTCTATGAATATGCAAATGAGCCACGCCTCCACTCACTCAGCTCAGAGATCCACTGGTTGACGATCACACGTTGATCTGATTGGTTACAAGGTAGTTTGTGACGTCAGAAACGCCAGCGATTTCAAAGCGTGTTTTTGAGACTGTCTTTGGTTCACTGCAGTTTTAAGGAGAAAATACTCAGCAATGCTGTCGACTTATGAATTTACACATGGTTTGTCTTAAAGGGTTAGAGGCCCAGAGAGAAGGAAATTAATAGTGGAATAAAGTCTTTATTTTGGGGGGTTTTTGCGCACAAAAAGTATTCTCGTCGCTTTATAAACTTAAGATTGAGCCAATGTAGTCACTTGGACTATATTAACGATGTCTTAAATACATTTTCTGGGCCAGCAAGTTATAATGTCTTAGAAGCCTATGGAGGAGTGATCCAGCTCTCAGATTTAATCAAAAATATCTTAATTTGTGTTCTGAAGATGAACGAAGGTCTTACGGGGTTGGAACAACGTAAGGGTGAGTAATTACGTACAGAATTTTCATTTTTGGGTGAACTAACCCTTTAAAGCTTATTAAAAACACCACATAGACATATAAACAACATTAAAAGCTTGATTCTCACCACAGGGGGACTTTAAAACATGCGTGTTCAGGCCAAAACAAAATGTATCTCAACATCCCAAGCATTTTCTGTAACTCTCTTGTACTCTTCTGTAATAACTTGCTGGTTGTATGATTATGTGACACTGTATCAACATCTGCAGGAGGGGGCAGCAGAGATCCACAAAGCTGATCAAGACTGCTCAGTTCAGTCCGCTGGTGACAGGTTCACCAACACATCTACACTTTAACTTTTTGCATCTACTTTGAACTCGGTGAAAGTGAAAGCTGATATGAAAGTGATAGATATCAGAGGAAGAGGCTCTGTTTGTTTTAGATGAAAGAATTATTGACCATTTGCACTTAAATAAATCTGCACTCAAATACCGGTCACCGAGTAATCAAACGAGGCTGTTACATAATCTGACAACTCTTAGCAACGAGGACTAGACAGATCTGAACCGGGTTTACCTTTTCCCGAATTCAGTGCTTTACGCTCACATTTTTCTGTTTTAAGGCTTAAAAATAAATAAAATAAATGTAATTAATTTAAAATTTAACAATAATAGGACCCTATGTAATCAGTTTTATTTTCCCCCAAATTTTGTTTAAATTTTTCTGTTTTATGATTAAAAGGGGTCCTATAATAATCATTTACAGGTTTATGCTTTTGTTCAGATGATCTACTATAAAAGGTTTAAACAACTCATCATTTATTTGTCATATAATCTACATTGTTGCAGCATCTGTTTTCCCCCTCGTGCCACTGTCAGTCTTTACATCGGTGCAGAACTAGGATATGCGGATTAAGACGCCTACTCATCGCCATGCACTGATTAACTCCATGTTGTAGCGAGAAAAAATAAACATTGCGACCAAATCACGTGCTGGTGCGACCAACTGAGAAAGTTGGTAGAACCAGTGCAACCAGTGGAAAAGTTAGTCTGGAGCCCTGATTGGTTGTTTTTAAATAAACACTGAAAAAACTATACAAGTTTTAGGGCTGGACGATATGTTGATATATATAACACTGATATAAGTGATCACATGGATTTAGACCTACAAATATTATATTTATATTTAGCATTCACAGGCAGATTTGCTTTATGTATTTCCCCGGCGTTGAAACCAGGTACATATAAATGTCAGGAAACACGATTCATGGATGCATGTCAATATCCATGGATCACTGGATCTTTGGTAAGTTGTAAGGAACACTTATATCGAGTCCAAACTTTAGTTTAAACTGATAATCATTTGATTTACTCAGTTTCCCCTGTTAAGCGCAGTCACACAGCAGCTCTTCTGCCACTCAGTCCGACTGAGGGACATGATCTGGCGGGAAAGTGAGGTCAGTGCATACCCTCTGTTTCTTAATGTTTAATCAAACTATTTTGTTTCCATCGTGAAGACCTTTGAGTTTTTGAGATTCCATGTTACACATTAAATTGCATTTGAATCCATGATTTCAGTCAGAGGTGACAAACCCCTCTACCATACACACACACACCTCTACCATACACACACAAACCCCTCTACCATACACACACAAACCCCTCTACCATACACACACACACCTCTACCATACACACACAAACCCCTCTACCATACACACACACACACCTCTACCATACACACACAAACCCCTCTACCATACACACACACACCCCTCTACCATACACACAAACCCTTACCACATTTTTGGGGTCTGCGCTGAGGCCTCCGCCTGCATGCCCGTGCCAGCACTGTCTCTCTGGAAGATGTAAATGCTGGAACACACCAACTCACATATTAACACTTTCCCCCCAGCATTTTAGTTATTGAGATGAAGCATGCATCAGTTTCATGAAAAATCAAGCACAAGGTCTTATATTATCCACAGTTTTAAAGGAGAACTTGGTAACTTTTTTAACTAAATAAAACTGTCTAGAAATCATTTGGATGGTTAAACCACCTGTTCTGGTGATATTGGTGACTTTCCCCGCTCCCCCCAGCGTTCCCAGGCGGAAAACCAACCTTGCAACTTCGGGACTACCGTCCCGGCAAGACAGAAATTGGAAGTCTCGTGAGAAGCGAGGACGAGAACGAGAACGAGCGCGAAACACGAATTGCTTTACGGCAATTCGACAAACACACACGCATGTATGATGTATTACCAGATTACCCACCTCGGTAGACATAGCTCCACACGATACAGTTGGCTTGCTCCGATCAAAACAAACGCACATGAGCAGCGGTAGAGAGGGGGAGGAGGCTGCCGCAAGTGAGTTTTTTACGACCGTGTTGTGAAATATACGCCCCACCACAGCTGTAGGGGGAGCTCGTGGGGAAAACATGCGACAACAAAAGGAAAAATCAGCGAAGAAGTGACTAGAGTTCGCTAGAGTTGCCGAGTTCTCCTTTAATAAAGACTTACTTTGGCCGCTTCTAAGATCTGTCGGCTGCTCTGACCTCTGCTGCTGGCCCATGTTGACGACGCACTCCGCTGACTTGACAGCTGAAAGAAAGTGAAGAAATATGAAATATGAAAATAAATGGGAATCAATAAGATTCCTTTCACACTGCATCTCTACTTCCCCTCATAAGCACATTTAGTTTACCGCTTTTTATTATTCACTCACCATTCTCCTCAAGTAACTGTTCAGGATGCAAAAACAATCAATTTCTCTGAAAGTTGCAACTGTGTCATGCTTTGTGAAATATGACATAAAATGTGATTTGTGCCATAAAAATATATAGATATTTAGCCTATTCATTAGTTGAATACCTGTCAGTTATCTATTGAAGGGCTGTACATTCTTCAGCTGAATCTACACACAATTACCTGTTGACCGTTAACCGTCAGTAAGACTCTTGACTAAAGGGGTCATATGATGCTATTTTAAAAGTTCATTATTTTGTTTATTGGTTAATAGAATAGGCTAAAACATTATTTTTTAACATTCATTATTGCAGCTCCTCTATTAGTCAGTCTGAAACATGCTGATTTGAGTAGCATCTGCCTGCAAAACCGGAGGCTGCATTTTCAGGAACCCCATTTCTAGGACCGCATTTCTAGGACTCTAGGTTTTTAGTGACAACGCCACCTACCGAATTACAAGACCAGCGAAGATGGATGACAATTAGGGTGTGAGTATCAAATGCGAATCAATTTTTATTTGTTTAACTTTAAAAACAATTGTGATGCATTTCATTGGAAAGTTAACGTAGCCAACGTGATGGTGATTTGCTAAATGGTGATTTGCTAGTCTTGAATGCATAGCCATCATATATTAGCCTCTAATGCTGTAAAATGAATTGTTAGCACAGTATAGAAGCGACGCGGCGCGCTCATTTTTCCAGGCGCGCCTCTGTTCATGGTTGCATAGCAACGACAGACTCCACGGGAGAGCAAGCGTTTGTGGAAAGGAGACAGCGGTACGAGCTGCGAAACTGATACCAAGAACCGTGGATTTTCACTGGTATTGGTACCGAATACTGAAATTTTACAGTGAAATAAAAACATTTGATATCATTATTTTTATATTGTATATGTGTGTGCACTCTGTGGTAACTAAGATCTTTTAAATATGAAATTTAAAATGAGAGAGTAGAACATGTTCAGCTAAATTTTCCTTATTTAATTCACTTCTCTTTCTCTCTCTTAGGAGTCAGTGATGATGTTGTCCATGAAGTTCTGTCTATGTGATTCACGTCATGAACAAATTAGTTTTTGTGTGTTCAAGTTCAGTTGTAATAAATTATTTTGTAAAATATACACAATCTTAAATCTACACCCAGAGTCATCCTTGTCTTCCCTCTGTACTTGAAAATGTGGTCGATCTAGTGACTGAAAAGACTATAACATGATTCCTTGTTTATTTTACTTGAGTTATTATATTATGCTACTTAGACCCAATAATTTCTCAACATTCCTAGGAACCAGGTTTAATTGCAATAAAGAAAGTAGTATTTGGGTGTAATAAAACTTTAAAAAAAAAAAACTGTAAAACTCTAATGTAGTTAAAACTGGGTGGAAATACTGCCTTGGTGGCACTTTTTTCGGTCCTCCAAAACTAGGGTCCTGGAAATGCGTTCCTGGGACTGCGGTTCTCCAACTCGGTAGGTGGCGCGGTCACAAAAACCTAGGGTCCTAGAAATGCGGTCCTAGAACTGGGGTCCTGAAAATGCGGCCTCCGGGACTGCAGGCGGATAATATTGGCTGATTTCCACAAAGCCACTCCTTCTGAAAAGCTCAGAGTGCTCTGATTGGCCAGCAGACCGAGTGCGCTGTGATTGGCCAAACACCTCAGTTGCGTGTGGGAAATGTAACGCCCCTTACCATGATCGCTAGCTTCAGCTTCCAAGGCTTCTAATGTAATTGTAAACAGTTAGTAGTAATGAAGTCAGTTTTACCGCATCAATTCGAGCCCGAGTCGGGTTCAGAAAACGAGGTTGATCAAGCCAATCGATCGGAACCAGTGTTCAAACCCACTTCAAGGAGCATAATGCCACCTCTGCACATGACAGATGACGCAAAATAAAGGATCGGGCTTGGGATAGCCGACACAGATCAGTTTAAAAGTGCTTTATCGGGCCGATGCCGATCCTTGAGATCCGCTCCGGACATCCCAGGTAAGAGGTCTGTGTTTATAGCTGGCGTTGTGCTCTCCCAGGTTCAGCTGTCCTCTGTAAAATGAGTTGTGCACGAGCAAACCATTGGGTTGTGCTGCTCAGGAACAGCCTAAAGCTTAACCTCTGAAAGCAAAAGCGCAGTTCGCATCCAAACACATCGCATCTCCGCAACATCATGACAACACTACAATTCATTGAGAAACTTAATACATTTGGTTGTCACAGTCACTTCACATTTCAGTGCCCAATCCTGCTCTTTACACCAGAGTTCAGTAATTTACAGAGTAATTCTACAACTGAATGAACTGATGACACTTTCTGGTAAATTCATGACTTACTAACTTACAACGTAAGTACGACAATTTCATTTGCTCTTTATAGTGAACTGATATATAGAAAATGGCCTTTTATTTCTAAATTATGACAGATTTTGATGTAAAAATCATACTAACATTAAAAGCGTACCTCAAAGTTTGTGACCCATTCAACCCTTTAAACAGTTACTCTGAGGTTCTTAGAGGACAAAAATGTCTGTGTCTAAAAACTGCCATAAAAACGTGAAGCTTCAGAGCACAGACTTAAGTTTGCTCTCGTTTTCAAGACGACCCATGGCCGGTTTTTGTTGAAGTGAATATTTTTCTTTTTTCGGTTTTAACGGGTTTCAATGGGGACATTTTTGTCCCGAGTGTAACTATTTTCTGTACCCAGTATAAAATAGATTTATTAAAGGAAATGAGGGTGAAATAGTAAAATTCCAATAAAAAAACACACTTTTACACAGAATTTATACAGTTGGCATTAACACGGGCAAAACGCCCAAAAAACAAAACTGAAAAAGACTAAAATGTCCTTAAGGATGCAAAAGGGTTAAGACTGACCACTTGACTAGTTGTTTAGACAACTCAACCACTAGTAAAAGTAATATAGGCTAGATCACACACCCCTATAGGCCCTAGTGTTGAATCACTCATATCGTGCAAACTTGGTTATTGCCTATTTATCAAAAAGTGCTTGTGACACTATCATTTCTATGTCTTGACCGTAATCATACCGCAATGTAATCACAGATCTTTTGCAAAAAACACTATATATGAAAGTGTTTTTGGTGTGAATGGAGTCACGTGACTCTGATATGAGCTGAAAAGAGGGCGGGATTCAGTCTTATCTAAAGCACACATGTTGTGTGTTACTTATATATCATGTGACCTACACAGGTTAAAGGAGTTAACTCCAAACCAACCGCTAAAAGTTAAGTTAAAACCAACAAATTAATCTACAAACTAAAGTGAACTAGTCATGTGACATTATATATCAGCATATACTAAAAGTGCCTCCATATTAGCTAGCAGAAATAAAGACATTTACACAACAGAAAAGGGACAATTTCATTAGTCACGATGAACCACGCCAACTTCCTACTTAACAACAACTAGTCACAAACAGCACAGCACAGCACAGCACAGAGGTGTCTGGTCAATACTTCTACTGTGTTTGACACTATATACTAGTGTAAGGTGGTGTTTGTAAAGTTTGAGGACTGCCCTTGTGTGCTGGTGTCCTGAAGTGTGTGTGTGTGTGTGGCAGAGGTGAATGTACCTGATAAGTGCTCCGCTGTGTCCGATGGCTCGTCGCTCGGTGGTCGTGACAGATCCACGCGTGGACAGATCGACTCTGCTGAAGCAACAGGGACAATTTACGCCTTTGAATGTGAAATCCACATTTCAGCGGGACCAACAGCGGCGCCATGCTGAACCGAGAGGCTGAGGCGACGTCATGCGTGACGTCATTTCCGCTCAGCAGCGTCCTGTAGCCACTAGCTACAAACACGACCGTGAGGGTGGGAAGATAGTTAAAAAAAAAAAAAAAAAAATATATATATATATATATATATATATATATATATATATATATATATATATATATATATATATATATATATATATATATAATGTTTTGTTTCTTGGAAATGTTCTTGTTATGCTCCATGCTTTTCAATAAAAATATGTTTAAAAAAAAAAAAGTAACACGACCGCGGGTTTCGTAGGAAAAAAGGAAGAAAAAACGCCCGAAAAATTGTATTAATAATTGTATTTAGCAAAGGCGCGTTTAATTATAAACAATAAAACCGGTAAAGACATTTATGAAATTAATAAATATTACAAAAAAGTTATATTTATAATAAATGTTGTTAAAGAATCCTGAAAAAAATCAGTTTCCACAAAAATATTAAGCAGCACAACTGTGTTTAACATTAATAATAATAAGAAATGTTTCTTTAGCATCAAATTAGCATATTATAATGACTGGATCTGAAGGATCACTGGAGTAATGATGCTAAAATTTTAGCTTTGCATCACAGGAATAAATTACGTTTTAACCCCTTAGCTGTCACCCCCCTTTTTGAGAATGGACATTCAAATGCACTATTCAAGCTTAAATGGTTGTAATTCAAGAATGCTTTGGAGTATAGACCCAAGTTTGGTCTTGTTTTAAAGGGGGAAAAAAGCACTTCAAAAAATAAAAGTATGAAAAAGTTATGGAAGTTTAAATTTACATTAAATCAAATATAATTTATTTAATATTTTTCTTTTATATAAAATGTATATTTTACAAAATATGTTTTACAAAAAAATTACTATAAAATCAAAGCCATATATCTAACCAAGTTGTGTTCCAAATTTGAAGTTGATATCACAAAAATTGAAGTTCCCATGAGATTTTGTTTAGGCGTATTACCAAAAATAGCCACCGGGTGTCATTGAATTCCATTGAATTTAACTGTATGCATTCTACCATAATAAATTAATAAATTTCTGTCCAAATATCACTTCTGTCACAAAATATGGAACCTTGAGACTCAGACCTTTCTGACAATATGTGTTTTGTCAAGATTAGAAAATATTTTGATCATAAATTATGAAACATGACGAAGCCCAAAAGGGGAGGAGCCTGATAAAATAATTTAGAGTACCGTTTCTATGGTAACACAATGTCCAATTTCAAAACAGTTTTCACAGGATGAATTCTGAGATCGTAAGCTTTCAAATGATACCTAATTTATGATAACTACTAAAATATGTGATGTAATAAAAAAGGCAATAAAAAAGATAATATTATATTTTAGAGGATATGTATATTATACTTTTTAGAGAATAATATTATTTTATTAAAAAAAAATTATTGACAAATACTAGATTAAATGTTTTATTTTGAACTTTTAGCATGAAAACCAAAGTTTCAATTATTAAAAGTGTGTGCGTCGACTTTTTGTGACAAACGCCAGAAACGCCTGTTATGATGTAGATTTTTTGAGGTGCGCTCTTGTCATAAATTCATCTATTACTGTTCCGGCATAAATTGTAACAAAAAACAATGCTGAAATATCTATTAAGGAGTCTTAGACTTTTCCAACGATATATAGTTTGTCATGACTAGATTAGGATTTAATAGTAATATAGTGAAGTAAATTTAGGATGCCCGTATACGGGCAGGTGACAGTTTGTATATCACTGTACACCAGTGTTGGGGAAAGTTACTTTGAAAAGTAATGCATTACGATATTGCGTTACTCCCTTAAAAAGTAACTCATTTCGTTACTTAGTTACTTTTTTAGAAAAGTAATGCGTTACGATATTGCGTTACTCCCTTAAAAAGTAACTCATTTCGTTACTTAGTTACTTTTTTAGAAAATTAATGCATTACGATATTGCGTTACTCCCTTAAAAAGTAACTCATTTCGTTACTTAGTTACTTTTTTAGAAAAGTAATGCGTTACGTTACTTTTACGTTACTTTTTTCCAGCTGGGCTGGGCTTGTTTTTTTATAACAAAAAAGTTATATTTTTGGGCAAAAGTAAAGACCCTTTCAGACCAAAAGTGCAGTAATAATCCTCAGGATGAAGGAAATGCAGATTCACAAGTGTCCACTAGAGGGCGCCGCTCAAACAAACCTTTCAGCTGCTGCTGTTCTGGATAACAGAAGAAGAGGATGCAGGAGAGAAAAGTTTAAGATTTTACCAATTAAAAAAAAAAAATCTATAGTCATTTCTGCTTATGGTTTAACTGAATCATCGAAGGTCAGAAGCAAGTACAATGGTCACTTAAAGTGAGATAAAATGCAAAAAAAAAAAAAAGAAGTATGTTTTATTTAACATATTTAGTTATTAGAGGTTTACATAGTATTCTGATTCTGCATTTCACTGATTATATTCATTTTGAGGAATATTGAATCTTTTTTTGTGCAAGTGAGATGAGTAAATGCTCATATTTAGTCTAGAACTACAATAACCATCATGTTTACACACACACACACACACACACACACACACACACACGCCTCTGCACTTCGATTTGTCTCAACATGGGGACAAGAGAGCTGTCAGTCAATAAATGGGAAAACAAAGTAACTTACGTTACTTATTTGAAAAAGTAACTCAGATATTTTGTTGTAAATTTTAAAAGTAATGCGTTACTTTACTAGTTACTTGAAAAAGTAATCTGATTACGTAACTCAAGTTACTTGTAATGAGTTACCCCCAACACTGCTGTACACTGTTACTGTATTTTGATCAAATAAATCCAGCTTTGGCGAGATTAAGAGACAACTTCCAAAAACATTAAAAAACCTTAAAGTGTCCAAACTTGACGGTACTGTATGCTATATGTATTATTTGTACAGTTTTTACGTCCATAATAAACAATCAAAAAATACAAATATCTGAAAAAATCTTGAAATCGGACTTTTACAGACCTTTTCTTATAATTATAACCAATAATATCAAGAATTACATTTTGGGATTTCAAAGAGATTTCAGGAATCAGAGAACAGAAAATATCCACACACAAAAAAAAAAAAAAAATTAAAATAAACTGTGCCTAACATGCCCCAGCTGTTCTAAATTCACTGTAAAACACGCTTCTCGCCGCTTATTGCTCAATTCTACAATCAGTGTTCGTATGCAACACGTTAAATTAACGTTCGTTATTACACGACCTGATTATTTATTGATTGGCTCAATTTTCCTTACTTAGTACTTGTTTATTTATACAGAACAAAACATTTCTCCACATGATCTAGGGTATGTAATAACAAAATAAATGTATTATTAAACATAGATTTATTAAATTTAATAAATCATTATCACCAAAAAAATAAAAAAATAAAAAAATTCTTCTTAATGAAGTTCAGATGTGGTATGAATTAATTTACACTGTGATTACAACAGCATCAATAATTTATTAGATTAATACATTTATTAATAGCCTACTTTTAATATAACATTTTTTGAATCAATAAAATTCTGGAAAATATATTATGTTTAAAATAGGAAACTAAAACCGACAGTAGGTGGAAGCAGATCACTGTAGATCATCTATTAAAAAGGGGTCCTATTATGCCCTTTTACGAAGTCTTTTTCTTTTTGGGGTGTAGGCTAGGCCTACTAGAATACGTTTTCATGCTTGATTGTTCAAAATACGCATTATTTTTTACATATTTTACATCATTATATAGACTGTAAAAAAATAAAATAATAATAATAATAATAATAGGGTTGAAGTTGTTTTCGATGAAGCCCCTCCTTCCGAAATAGGAAATGTGTGATTGGTTAGCTGGCTAATGTTAACCATAGATATATACACTAGATGTCGCCTTGTATACGTCTATGATATATGTCTATGATGAATGTTAACAAACAAAAGGAATGTGCTGAAAAGATTTCACTGGAAGTTTCAGAGGGGGGAAGGTTTTTTTTTTTTTTTGTAAAACATTACACACTAACTAAAGTTAAAAAAGTTAAATCATAATCAAGGACCCCTTTAAATATTGAGTGTATTGAATCATTTAATTTGTTCAAACCTTTTTTTTTACAGTTTTTTTACATGGTTCAAACCGGTTCAAACGGTATGATTCATTCAGGAACGAAGAATCGAATTGAATCGTTTACTCAACAGATTCGTTCAAAACGCTGAATCAGTGTTGCTCGGAGACGCAGAGCGGTTCTGCTGTGGATTTGTTTGGAAAACTATTTTCGTTGGCGAAATAGAGCATGACAGAAAATGTAAGTTACTTTATATTAACCTATTGTTTATTGAACTGTTGCATAAAGTCAGCATCATTTGCCATAGTGCTGATTCGGGAAAAACAAACTCCCTAAATAAAACTCGGCCGCTAAACATGGGAACCCAAAAATTGGTAACCCAGTGTGTGTGTATGTTTGAGTGTGTGTGTGTGTGTGTGTGTACTGCTAAACCCTACGTTATGAGAACAAAATGTCCTCACAAAGATGGCAATATCCAAAATCCTTGTCCTTGTGGGGACATTTTTAGTCTACATTATAAATCATACTAAATTATGTTTTTTTTTTTTTTTTTTTTAATGTACAAAATGCAGAAAGTTTTCTGTGATGGGTAGGCTAAGGTTTAGGGTTAGTAGTAGTGAATACAGTTTATACAGTATAGAAATCATTATGGAAAGTCCCCATAAAATATGGAAACCCAACATTGTGTGTGAGTGTGTGTAATAGTGTAACTGTGTGTGTGTGTGTGTGTGTGTGTGTGTGTGTGTGTGTGTGTTGTGTGAGAGAGTGTGTGAGTGTGTGAATTCTAAAACAAAGGTAGAATCAATTTTGTTTGTTATTTTGGCTTTGACCCAACCCTGAAATTAATTTGCTTCTTTTTGATGTATTGTGCTGAAATTTACCAATTTGAACAACTTGTTTCAAAAATAATAAAAAGAAAGAAACAAGAAGTCAGGTGTTACAAAGTTATTTATGTTATTCTCCTGGACCCTAGACCTGGGACGTAAAAATGTACTTTCAAGATAAAGGTGTGTTGAAGACAGAATTGACTTCCAAAGAAACAGAACTAGAGGCTTCGCTACTTGCAAAGCCTGTAAAAATGAGACTGTTTATGAACTGTACATTTGAAATAGGGATACACTGATATGAAAGTTTGGCCGATACTGATAACCGACAATTCTTTATGTTTGAAAGCCGACATGAAGGCAGATAAATCTAAATCCAAATTTTGATGTAATTTTTGAGAGCCTGATTACAAAAACAAAAGTCTCATTATTAAAATCCAGGTGTTACGAACTGCTCCAAGACACGAAGGTTGAGATCCAAATGCAGCTTTAATTAAGGGGCAATCCAGACACGTAATCCAATATACAGGCAATAGGTCAAAACACAGGTAGGCCATCCAAACAAACAAACAAACAAACAAACAAACAAACAAACAAACAAACAGAACAGGCAGGGGTCAGAGGCAAAAGAGTAATCCACAGAACAGGCAAAAAAAAAAAAAAAATCCAAAAACCAAGAGACATGAAACCAGGGAAAACGCTCGGAAATGCAGTGCAACAACATACAAAACTTTGTAGTGAGTGAATGAGTGAACATGGTATAAAAAGGCTGAGACTAACAGGGTAATGAGACACAGGTGAATGCAATCAGTGATGATGAGTCCGGGCAGTGAGTTCTGGGAAATGTAGTTTGTGAGAGTGACAATAGTCTGGTGTGGAGTGCCCTCTGGTGGCTCTCAAGGGCACTCCAGCTGGTGACCTTTACATAGCCCCCCCTTCAAAGGAGCGGCTTCCAGACACTCTAAAATTGTCCAGGAGGGAGGTGGAGCGGAGGCGGACCCGGGGGCGGGATAGAGGGCCAGGCCCGTGGAGCAGAAGAGGACCTGGAGACTGCGGCAAGACGGGAGGCCATGGTGAAGCAGGCAGTGCAGGCGACCCGGGCGGAGCAGGCAATGCAGGCGACCAGGGCGGAGCAGGTAATGCAGGCGACCAGGGCGGAGCAGGTAATGCAGGCGACCAGGGCGGACCAGGCAGTGCAGGGACCAGGGCGGAGCAGGCAGTTCAGGCGACCAGGGAGGAGCAGGCAGTGCAGGCGACCAGGGAGGAGCAGGGTGGAGAAGGGAGTGCAGGCGACCAGGGCGGAGCAGGGTGGAGAAGGGAGTGCAGGCGACCAGGGTGGAGCAGGCAGTGCAGGCGACCAGGGCGGAGCAGGCAGTGCAGGCGACCAGGGAG
The DNA here is from genome assembly GCA_022828995.1 of Vimba vimba. NCBI lineage: Eukaryota > Metazoa > Chordata > Actinopteri > Cypriniformes > Leuciscidae > Vimba > Vimba vimba. The sequence goes on from CM040833.1 coordinate 30,370,667, forward strand.
GAGCAGGCAGTGCAGGTGACCAGGGCGGAGCAGGCAGTGCAGGCGACCAGGGCGGAGCAGGCAGTGCAGGCGACCAGGGCGGAGCAGGCAGTGCAGGCGACCAGGGAGGAGCGGGGTGGAGCAGGCAGTGCAAGCGACCAGGGCGGAGCAGGGAGGAGAAGGGAGTGCAGGCGACCAGGGTGGAGCAGGCAGTGCAGGCGACCAGGGTGGAGCAGGCAGTGCAGGCGACCAGGGAGGAGCAGGCAGTGCAGGCGACCAGGGTGGAGCAGGCAGTGCAGGCGACCAGGGAGGAGCAGGCAGTGCAGGCGACCAGGGAGGAGCAGGCAGTGCAGGCGACCAGGGAGGAGCAGGCAGTGCAGGCGACCAGGGAGGAGCAGGCAGTGCAGGCGACCAGGGAGGAGCAGGCAGTGCAGGCGACCAGGGTGGAGCAGGCAGTGCAGGCGACCAGGGAGGAGCAGGCAGTGCAGGCGACCAGGGAGGAGCAGGGTGGAGCAGGCAGTGCAGGCGACCAGGGAGGAGCAGGGTGGAGCAGGCAGTGCAGGCGACCAGGGAGGAGCAGGGTGGAGCAGGCAGTGCAGGCGACCAGGGAGGAGCAGGGTGGAGCAGGCAGTGCAGGCGACCAGGGAGGAGCAGGCAGTGCAGGCGACCAGGGAGGAGCAGGCAGTGCAGGCGACCAGGGAGGAGCAGGCAGTGCAGGCGACCAGGGAGGAGCAGGCAGTGCAGGCGACCAGGGAGGAGCAGGCAGTGCAGGCGACCAGGGTGGAGCAGGCAGTGCAGGCGACCAGGGAGGAGCAGGCAGTGCAGGCGACCAGGGAGGAGCAGGCAGTGCAGGCGACCAGGGAGGAGCAGGCAGTGCAGGCGACCAGGGAGGAGCAGGGTGGAGCAGGCAGTGCAGGCGACCAGGGAGGAACAGGGTTGAGTAGGCAGTGCAGGCGACCAGGGAGGAGCAGGGTTGAGCAGGCAGTGCAGGTGACCAGGGAGGAGCAGGCAGTGCAGGCGACCAGGGAGGAGCAGGGTGGAGCAGGCAGTGCAGGCAACCAGGGAGGAGCAGGGTTGAGCAGGCAGTGCAGGCGACCAGGGAGGAGCAGGGTTGAGCAGGCAGTGCAGGCGACCAGGGAGGAGCAGGCAGTGCAGGCGACCAGGGAGGAGCAGGGTGGAGCAGGCAGTGCAGGCGACCAGGGAGGAACAGGGTTGAGCAGGCAGTGCAGGCGACCAGGGAGGAGACGTCCCTTCAGGCAGCCAGGGCGGACCAGACAGTTCAGGAGACCATGGCGGTGCGGCCTCCATGGTCCTATCAAGGGACCTCCTGCCCCCCAAAAAAAATTTCCTTGGGGTTATGGGCAGGAACAGACACTGGCTCAGGAACGGGAACAGACACCGGCTCGGGAACGGGAACAGACACCGACTCGGGAACAGGCGTTGCGGCCATCTTTGCTGAGGGCTCAGGTGACGTGGCGTCGGCCATCTTGTCCGGAGACACTGGCCAGTAAGCCAGTAAATTACAGTAATTCATACAAAGTTTAATAAAGCAATAAATAGTTTACTCAGTAAAAATAATTCTCAATATTATATGTTGGTTTGTTGAGCTGTAGAGATCCCTTGCAAGGTTTCATTTTTTTAAATGAACAACACTACACCTGAGAGAAAGTTTAACATTTAGAGTACAGCCTCTTTTTTTGAATGCATTTATTCAGGAGACATGACTCTCCATTTGTAGTCAGACTGTCAGATCTGCTAGAAGGAGATCATCCACTGTCAGACTCGTCTTGTGTCTGTACGGTGTCTCGTAGGGCAGCATACTGTGCCATGTTAGGCAATCCTGATGCTACACAACAGCTCAGAGCACTGCGGGAAATGGCCATTTCATTTGCATCAAACCTGTGTAGAAAACAGATGCAAGGAATGCAATGAAATATAGTCTGTATTAGACTTATAGACTTATAGTTATATCTAATGCAGTGTAAAATGATCTGTGAGATTTAGTGTTTGTGGAAGTTACCATTCATCTGTCTTCTCGTCGTAGTGCTCCACTTCAGAGGTGGTGCTGAATCCATTAAAGCCACCGACAGCAAACAACTGACCATTAACTACCTGGATTTTGAGGAAGGTAAAAAGGAAAATAATGTACAGCTAATGTCTTTAACTTTACATTAATAAATCTTATTATAGATGCAACACTTAATTTAAACATAGTTAGAATGTTTTGACACACATTGATCTTCGAAGCCTTCTACAATGTTAGGGTGCAACTTTCCAATTATTCTCAATATGGAACCAAAAAAAAAATCCCTCATATTCAATATAATCAAATCATTTTTGTAATGTTATTTCATAGTTTCACCAGATTCAGATTTTAACTGTCCACATCTCACCTCAAGGCCAAAGTTGCTGCGTGGGGTGTACATTGATGCAACGTCACTCCAGATGTTAGTGAGCGGATTGTAGGCCTCCGCTCTCCGCAAACGATCGGCACCATCAAAACCACCAACCTTTAAATAAATACACTTTTTATTTATGTATTCTGTGCATTTGTATATGCACATCCATGCATGCATTTGCATAAGTGCAACCTTTGTTCCATATTTCTGTATTTGTGTCATGGTTATCATAGTTAATTAAAACTATAACACTGATATGTGTGTTTAATACTCACAGCATACACTCGATTTGCATAAGCAATCACACCAACACCACTGCGGCGGCTACTCATGGGAGCGATGAGAGTCCACTGGTTTGTTTCAGGGTTGAAGCTCTCAGCAGAGGAGAGACACTCAGTCCCAGTAAAACCACCACAGATATAAATCTGACAAACACAAAAATAACATGCATGATGTTTGTGCACAATCATCACAGACTGATCAGAAAAGCAGTGTTTAAAACACTGTTTAAATTGTATGATATTCCTTTCCATATTAACACTATTCCTTGTGCCATATCTCTATTTCCCCTTTCCTTCATGCTTTACAGGCATTAAGAGTCTCCAGCAGAAGAGTGTGGAATCATGGGTAAGTGCTCTTACCCTGCCCTGCAGTGAGGTGGCGCTGGCGTCACTCCTCTTTTCATTCATGGGTGCCATCATTGTCCACTGGTTGGTGTTTGGATCGTAGCGCTCTACTGTTTTAAGCCGTTGTTGTCCATCAAAACCACCAATGGCATAAATGAGCCCGTCCAGAACAGCAACACTAATATAGCAGCGGCGTTCATACATGGGGGCCACCTACAACACACCAAATACATCAATGTGCGAACACACACCAATACACCATCTCATTGGTTCTGTCCTATCAGTTGCAAATAAATACAATAATACTATTATTATTTTTCTTAATGGTATTTTTTGAAAAAATCATGATGGTAACTCTGGTGTATTTATATTATATTATATTATATTATATTATATTATATTATATTATATTATATTATATTATATTATATTATATTATATTATACAAAGCTACAACAATTGCTGGAACACAAAAAAAAAATTTATCATGGTTTTACCACTTTTTAGACATGTAATATGGTAATACAGTGGTATTCTTTGAAGTTATGTGGAGTACAGCACATCTTTCAGCACTATGGTCCATATCAAAGTACAATCCGGTACCATCACTGTACCACAATACTGTTTTGTGAAGGAAGCTAAATTAAAGTTACATGTTGACCTACAGCATTACTCACCTCATGCCAAGTCTGAGTGATAAGACTGAATTTCCTCACGCTGTTGAAATACTCCACATGGTCAAAACCACCAATACAGTAGACAAACTCATCCAGGACTGCTGTACCATGATAGGCTCTGGGACGCTCATCCTCTTGAGTCACACTGACCCAGCAGTCTGCCTTCACATCGTATGCCTCAATCTCACTGGTGGGATTGCCGCCGCTCCATCCTCCGATGGCCAATAGGATCGATGAGGGCAGACGTGGACGTGTCAGTTGATGCATGAGTTCTGAGTTGGAGGGTTCATCCATGTTGAGGTCAAACAAAGTCTTCATTGCATCGATGATAACAGGCATGCAGGCTTCATTCTCCATCACTAGTGCATTGCACTTTACATTATTGATGAAGTAGTCTGATGTTATCAACCCCAATCGAACCTGAAGCACAAGGGAGAGTTTAGACTTTCAGAGACTGTTGCAAGACTGTTACTAAGCAGTTATATGGCGTTCAACAACGAAAAAGGATTTCCAAACTGGCAAAACCACAAAACTAAATTTCTAACATTTAACTAACATTAAAATAATAGCAGAAAATGTATCTCGATTTTAAGAGTTTTAAGATATTTGTAATGAAAAAAAAGACAAAAATCTCTGTTTTACCTTTGGCAGAAGCACGGCAATGTGTTGCCTCCTGTTTTCTGGTGCATGATTAATCCAGTGGAGGACGGCTTCAAAAACCACCTCCTCCTGTCTGACGTTCAGCTCATCCTCACCAATGATCTCCTCCAGCTGCTCCAGGGAGAGCTCCAGGAACTCCTCAGGTACGCGCAGAACCTCCTCAAAGTGCTGCAGGATGTAGTGCTGTGCTTTACAGTGGAGCTTTGAGCAGGAGTAAAAGTCCTCTGTAAACTTGCAGATGCTGATGCAGTTCTCTGGGCATAACTGTGACTCCAGGAACTGACAGCAGGCGTCTACAAGACCTGAGACTAAGATCATTTCAGCCGCCACCAAGAGCTCCAGCACATTCTCTTGAGTAATGAGCACAGATCTGGTGTACGCATACTGGATAATAAGAGGCATGATGTCTCGGGATATTCCTTGAATTTCACAGAAATGTTGTGCTGGGCTGCTCCAGTTGTTGGAGAAAAGAGCCCTGTGAACCAATTTGACAAAGAAATACATACATTAATAATGAGCATATATAAAATAACTTTTCGTTATTTACATTTTAATTTCAGCCAAATTTACTTAGAGAAACAGATTAGTTTCCTGTATTAAATTGAAATGCTGGGTAAAACTTCATTAATAGCCACTTCCAGAATCAAATTTCAAGAATGTTTTTTTCCTAGATATCATAGTTACATTCTTTTTTCTGGCAATACACTCATTCATTTTCATGCATTTATATATTTGGATTTAGGCAGTTTCAACAGTATAATGTTGGCAGTGGAAATTATGTATATAATTATAATCATTTCTAGGTAATTTGCGCACAATTGCAGTTCAAATGCTTCTTCTCACCTAAAGTAGGAGCTGCAGCCACACATGATGATCTTGTGCACTTGAAATTCTCTGTCATTGGACTTGATGATCATGTCAGTGTGTTCGCCCAGTAAACGTGCTTCATCAAACACGTCAAAGGCTGTTGCTCGTATGTTCTCCATGTTCTCTCAGGACTGTAAATGTATTCAGGCTTCTCTCCTCAAACTCTGAGTAAAGTCTCCTCAGGATTGAGTCTCTGTGGGACTTTTGCTCAGGAGAGTTCTATAGAATGTGTCTGTGACATCATAGTTGTAGAGCTTGAATATATCTCTTCAGTTTGTGTCTTGGCCACATAATTATTAAAGAGGTTTGTTTTATCGATTCCTTTTGAATGAAACATCTTCACAGTAACAAAGATATTAAAATTAATTTTAAAAAAATTAACTCAGTGACAAATAAAATAAAGCATGGGATAATTAGTCATTTGAATATGCAATCATCCATTTTTTTATTGCACAACATACACACTAGTGAGTTTTTGACAGTAGGACAGATTTTTCTTGTATTTTTTTTTTTTTTTTTTTTACAATATTTACAACTGGAAATATTCAACAAACAAGACTTTGAACAGTCACTAAGACACTACGGCTGTATTTGTAATTGTCCCTTATACTGTACCAGCAGTTCTCAACTGGTTTGGCCATGGCACCCACATTTCCCCATGGACATTAATATTATTATTATTTTTTAGTTTTGTTAGGAATTTGACCGAATATATATGGTTTTATCACGATATTGAAATGAGCGTTTTCAAACAATAACAGGTTTATTTTTTATTTTTTTCTTAAATTATATTTAAATCCAATAAAGTAATACACACAAAAACTACATAAAGTAAACAAATGTTTTAAATGGATTCAAGTGTTATAAAGAATTATAAAGAACAGTAGGTAACACTTTACAATAAGGTAAAGTCAGTTAATGCATTAACCAACATTAACAATGAGCAATAGCTACATTTGTTACCATAGTTATTCTTTGTTAACATTAGTTTAAAAAAATACAACTGATCATTGTTAGCTCATGTTAGCTCAGGTCCATTAAATCCTTCTGAATTCAATAATGTGTTATTAAATGTTGAAATTAACATTAACCAAGATTAATAACTGCTTTAGAAGTATTGTCCATTGTCAGTTTATGTTAACTATAGTGAACTAACTAATAAACCCTTATTGTAAAGTGTCACAGAATGCAGATCCAGACACAAAGAAATACATTGAAATGTGAGCTTTATTAACAGCACTGAGTGGAGAATACGGATGAGTATGCAGTTCAAATAGACTTTGAAGAATGAGTAAAGCTTAGTAACGAAGACCTTCCTTGTTTTACAGGTGCAGAAAATTATTCAGCACACAAGGTGTGTGCTTTTGTAGCTGGCTTGATGATGGTGCAGGTGTGAGTGTTTAGCACTCTGGTGAAGGTGCGCTGTGTGAATGGCTGATGTGATAGCCTGGCAGATCCGTGACATTACAAAACAATAATAAAGAATCAGAACATTTGCAATTAATGAGGCAGGGCTTCTCGACTCTGGTCCTCGAGGTCTATTTTCCTGCAGAGTTTAGCAGCAACCTTGATCAAACTCACCTGCTTATTGATCTTATGGGGACATTTTTTGGTCCCCACAAGGAAAACAGCTTGTAAATCATACTAAAGGTGTGTTGTTGTTGTTTTTGTTTGTTTTTAAATGTCATTTTCTGTAATGATAGGTTTCAGATTAGGGGATATAATTTGTACAGTAAAACAAATAATTATTTCTATGGAAAATCCCCATAAAACATGAAAACACAACATGTGTGTGTGTGTGTGTGTGTGTGCGCGTGTGTGTGTGTGTGTGTGTGTGTGTGTGTGTGTGTGTGTGTGTTTGTGTAAATTAGTCTACTACAAACTTCCTTAACAGTATTTATGCTTAAAGAACACTCAGCAGCAGTGTACCAATGTAAAGAACTGTAGGTCTAACAAAAAACAATGCCAGTGTGTGCGTGAGATTGTGTGTCTATGTGTGAATCTATCTATAAATTACAGAAACGTCTGTCTGTGTGTCTGTCTGTCTGTCTGTCTGTCTGTCTGTCTGTCTGTCTGTCTGTGTGTGTGTGTGTGTGTTATTCACATATCTCTCAAATCGTTAGTCTGATGGATTTCAAACTTGACAGGTGTCTTGCTACAGGCACGAGTAAGTGCAGTGCCAAGTTTGACGTTGTTTGGATTAGAAATGCTAAAGATATCGTTAAATATATCATTTTTAGAAGGTTGTTGTTTAAAAATAAACATTTTGACATTATGGGTTGTATCGGTCAAAGAAGCCCCAAGCAGGTTGTGTTTTAAAAATAAACATTCTGATAAGCTACACTGTTTACTTCTGAATATTATATTTTATTCACAGCCATCATTTGTAGTAACCTATAGACCCTTTTACAGTTGGTAAACATGGTGACGTATTTGTGTGGGCGGGGCTTAGCTGGAGGCAGAAAGATCCCTCTGGCCGCTTCACTAATGTTAGTTAGTGAATGACTGGCGAAAATCCAATTTTATCTTAATGTGCAAGGTCACTCACTGTCCAGGCCCGCGATTGTTATTTGCAAAAGTTAATTTTAACGGACGGAACCAGATTGGCCGTATACTCAGTTAATGGATGGACGATCTGACAGGATTAACGTCAATGCTAAGCCTGCTCTACACCTGTCCGATAGAGAAACTGAGCGTTAAGAGAAACTGAGGCCATATACATCTTTAGATGCCTATAACTATGTGCTGAATTGTCACGTTACATACAAGACTTGTGTGGTATGTCACGGCTTTGCCTGGCTCCTCCTCCTGTCTGTGTGCTGCGTCTGTCTCCTACAGGTGAGCTGGGCGCAGGTGTTCGGAGTTGTGCTAATCAGTTCCTGGTCTAGGCCTTTAAAGACGCTTCAGATGAGACCGGGAGGAGATCTGCCGCTGTTCCATCTCTCCCGCACCGTTTAGGATTTTGTTTTGCTTATTCACTGCACTTCACTATACTGATTGCTTACACTTTTATTTTTCAAAGCCAACTTCATTACTGACTGTATAAAATCTATTCTGTTAAATTCTATTTATTTAAGAAATCTAATATCAATTGCTATTCCACGTGTGGTCTTTCCCTACTCTGTTGCTTGCTTTGAGCCAGGCTTGTAACAGATTTGGGAATCTCGTCCGGGATTTTGAACCATCGATCGGTAAATACATTTATGCGTTTTTTTTTTTTTTTTTTGCATTTCTCAATTGAGTTTGAGTTTGAGTATTCAATAGTGTTCGTTGTTAAACGCACTAAAGGCCGTTTTGATTAACGTGCCTAATTTGTTGACTGTATTCGGATCCTACGGTGATCCGGCGCAGTAAGTTTGATTGGGCATTTAACGCATGGTAAATTATTGGAAAGACACACATGCGGATTAGTTTTATTAGGGTTTGACTTTTTTTTTTTTTTTTTTTTGCATTACGTCGGTGCGGGAGACAAGGAGATAATTTGGTTTGTTTGTGCCTGGGGTTGTTTAAATACAGCCAGGTTAAAGTATTGCGGGTGGTTTATTGTTGGGTAGGTGCGGGCCTTCGCTGTGTTTGCGAGACAAAAAAAAAAAAAAAAAAGGATTTATAACAAATTGATTGTGTAGCCATTGGAGCTTTGCGAACCCCTGCTAAGCGCATAACGCTTGTTTGTTATTTTAGTTTTTTGTTTTTGTGCTATATCCTGGGCGGAGGGCACAGTCGTGGATGCCTGCTTTAACGGCATTTTTGTCGGGGAAGTTAGGTGCTGCTGATATCGTGTATTAAAAATCTCTGTTCTTGGGGTATGCATGAAGTGTCACAGTGTCTGGTTGGTGTTCCCTGGTTATCCTCTAGAGGTCTCTCCCCATACCGTCACCACATCTTCATGAACTGCAATTCCCACAATCCTTTGTCGGCACTTATCACTATCATTGCACTCAGCTGTTCTCACTTACCTTGTCAGTATTTGTGTATTTATACCCTGCCTGTTGTATCATTCGTTCTGGTATCCTTGTATTGTGTCACCCGCTTCTCTGTGTTTCATACCTGTTTATTTTCTGTGTTTTGGACTGCTATATGGATTTCGACCTTTGCTTGTTACTGGATTATGATACGGATTACCCTAAATAAAACTGCACTTGGACTATTGCCGTTTCGTGTGCGAGTCGTGACATGAAGTGGATCGATGTGTGCAGGGCAGCTCCGTATTTTTTTTTTTTTTTTGTCTTGTAGCTGCAGTGTGGTGGCCGCACTTACATTGATAAACGTGCTTATTTAAAAATTTGGTTTAGGGGTTAAAGTAAAACGGCAGAGGAAATAAATGGATACTTTGGATAATTTTTTTGCTGCTCCATCAGATCAGGTTTTAGATACGTTGACTAAGGAGCAGTGTGACGTTAGTGAACATTATAATTTTGAATTGGGCTTGGAAAAAAATGCGAAAGTGGCGCAGATAAGGCAGGCAGTTAGAACTAAATTGGCTGAAAGAAAAGTTCTTCCATCAATTGCTTCAATGGATGAGTTGGAGCCTGAAGGTGCTTCAACGCCACGGGCAAGTCTGGGTCTCGCAGTAATTTTGGTCTTACGTTTGAACAACAAAAAGAGCTGTTAGAAATGCAACAAAGAGAGAGAGAAGCTGAACGTCAACTAGAATATAATAAAACCAAAAGTGATCGAGAAATTGCTTTAGAACTTCTTAGGTTGATTGCAGAAGGGAAAATTACTGGTGGTACCGGTGGTGATGTTCCGACTGGACCAGCGCGCACCCCTGATATCTCTAATATGGCCAGATTGCTACCAAGGTTTAATGAGAAAGATCCGGATGTGTTCTTTTCACTGTTTAAAAGTGTGGCAGATGATCGTGGTTGGAGTGATCCTTAACGAACGTTGTTACTCCAGAGCGTTCTAGTTGGAAAAGCGCAGGAGGCGTTTATTGCTTTGTCGGTGCCTGAAAGAAAGATTTATAAAAGCGTGAAAGATGCTGTGCTTAAAGTATATGAGTTAGTTCCAGAAGCATATAGGCTGTGATTTCGAAATTGGAAGAAGGGAGAAAAGCAGACTTATACAGAGGTAGTAAGAGAGCTGAATTGTCATTTCAATCGTTGGTGTGCTGCCGTAGGCGTCTCTACCTTTGAAGAATTGTGTAATTTAATTGTTTTAGAGCAATTTAGAAACATCCTCCCTGATCGAATCGCAGTGTATATATAAATGAGCGAAAGGTAAAAACAGCAGCAGATGCCGCAGTTTTATCTGATGAATACGTTTTAACGCACAGGCAAAATTTTAAAGAATATAATCCAGGAAAGGGCTACCGCGAGCAGCGTTTTGGACGTTTCAGTGAACGTTCAGGATTTTCTAATACTGCCACTAGTCAGTCAGTTGCCAAGGAGCAGTCTCGTGGCAAGGCAGATCCGGATGCTTGTCGTTACTGTTTTGAGAAGGGGCATTGGAAGAACGAGTGTCCGGCCTTGAAAGAAAGAGGCCAGAGGAGCAAACCTGGCGCGGCAAGACCTGTTGCGCTTGCCGTTTCTGGTGTGTGCGCACGGTCTGAGTTCATCCACACAGAGATTAGGTCGAACCCTGAACCCTCCCATAAATTGTCTGCAGACAGCCTTATGGAATCTAGCCAGTATAGATTGGTGATATAGCGGGCCATTTGGGTGTGAGGAAGACGTATGACAGACTTATGAAGTACTTCTATTGGCCTTGCCTAAAGAAGGATGTGGCATGCTTCATTAAGACCTGTCATACATGTCAGCTAACTGGAAAGCCTAATCAGGTGATCAAGCCCGCTCCACTTTACCCTATTCCAGCTTTAGGGAACCCATTTGAGTATTTGCTAATCGACTGTGTTGGACCTTTGCCTCCATCCAAGTCAGGGTGTGTTTACCTTTTGACTGTGATGTGTCAGGCCACCCGTTACCCCGCTGCCTATGCGTTACGTACAATTTCTACCAAGTCGGTGGTGAAGGCTCTCTCTCAGTTTATCTCCATCTTTGGCATCCCACAGATTATTCAGAGTGACAGAGGCTCCAATTTTACATCACGTATGTTTTCAGAAGTGCTTGAGCAGCTGCGTGTTAAACATCAGCTTAGTTCTTAGTTTGTTCTTAGCTTGTGAGATGGCTGTAGAAAATCTGACTAAGGCTCAGAGGAAAATGAAGAGCTGGTATGACCGCCGGGCCGAGCCGAGAGTGTTCAGTTCTGGAGATCATGTTCTGGCACTGTTGCCGATAGCTGGTTCTCCCTTTCTTGCTAAATACGCAGGTTCCTACACGGTTGTTCGGCAGGTGTCAGACCTAAACTATTTAGTTTCAACTCCTGATCGTAGGCGTAATACGCAACTCTGTCACATTAATCTTTTGAAACCTTACTACAGTAGGTCTCCGGTTTTTGGGGCAGCAGAGACTGGTGATCAGGTTAAGTCAGTTGCTTTGGCTGCAGTTGCTGGGATATCTAGCTTCTCTCCCCACATGGTGGCAGCGTGTGGTGATGAGGATGTGGTTAGCCCAGACGACTGTGTGCTTCAGCCTCGGTTGAAGAACTCAGAGAAGTTGTCTGAGTTGGACACACTACTTGGGCATTTGTCCAAGGAGATGGCATTAGAAGTTGAGTCGTTGATTTTTAACTTTCCTGCTTTGTTTTCAGACACACCGTCGTGCACTCACTTGATCAAGCACGACATTGATGTGGGTGACACTGAGCCGATAAGGCAGAGGTTTTATCGGGTGTCACTCGAGAAACAGCTGCACCTAGAGGCAGAGGTTAAGTATCTCTTGAATAATGGTTTGGCAGAACCCTCTTATTCCAGTTGGGCTTCACCTTGCATTCTAGTTAGTAAACCTGACGGGACGTATAGATTTTGTACCGATTATAGGAAGCTAAATAACATCACAAAGCCAGATTGTTTTCCGCTCCCAAGGGTTAAAGAGTGTGTTGACCGGGTAGGATCGGCCAGGTTCGTAAGTAAATTTGATTTACTTAAAGGCTACTATCAGGTTCCTTTGACACCTCGGGCTCAGGAGGTTTCAGCCTTCATAACGCCGTCTGGCTTGTATTCGTACTCTGTGATGAGCTTTGGGTTACGCAATGCGCCCGCCACATTTCAGCGACTAATGAACCGCATAGTCTCTGGTTTACAGGGCTGTGCTGTTTATTTGGACGATGTGGTCGTGTATAGTGACGAGTGGTCTGAACATCTTGAGCGTATCCAGGCTCTTTTTACACGGCTATTTGAAGCTCGACTCACTGTAAATCTCGCTAAGTGCGAGTTTGCCCAGGCAACAGTTGTTTATTTAGGGAAGGTGGTGGGGCAGGGCCAGGTGAGGCCTGTGCACGCTAAGGTGGTGGCTATCGATAATTTCCCTTAGGGCTGAAACGATTCATCGAGTTACTCGATTAACTCGATTACAAAAATTCCTTGAGGCAAAAACTCTGCCTCGAAGCCTCGTTAAATTCCTATGACGCGCACTATACGCACAGGGATCTGATTCACACGGACCGTTGTTCAATGTTCAGGAAGCACACCATAGCGCGCAATACATTTTGAATTTAGTTGGTGCGATGGCGGAGAGTAAAGATGTCCATAAACGGCAGAGAATGTCTAAAGTTTGGGATCGCTTCCTTTCAGCGTCGCTGAAACAAGGTAACAATTCTGTCCCGTGATGCGGTTTGACTAGATATGATGTTTAGCTTTGATGTTTTTAAGTAGTAAACGTATTTACGTTCAATTCAATCAAAGCCTAAAAAAAGAACCGCTTCACACACACACACACACACACACACACACACACACGCACCCTCGTCTCTCTCACGCGCCAGTCAGACCAATTGCGGCAATGCATCACATATAAACTTTTATGTAGCCACGCAACAATTTCAGCATGCATTCACTGTATACACCGGGACGTGATGGAGGAACAAATATTGTATTGAAGTCTTTGCGAGACCTTGTTTGTAGTCTGTCACGTCTGCCAAATAGTTACAGACAACAACAAAAAATGATCTCCCCAGCCTGCTTCTCCAAATCCACTCGTACTTTTGGGAAAGACATAATCGGCTACCAAAGTAATTGAGCATAGAACATTTTCAATTAACAAAAAAATATAATACTACAAAACGTGCTAATATACTTCAACTAGCCTGAGTGAAAAACAAAATGCTGTTCTTTTTCTATTTAACAAAATGCATATTTGCAATAAAACATTCCCCTTTTCAAAGCTACACTTATTTTTTATTTTTTATAAATTGTATACATTGTGTACCTGTTTGGCTTGATATTTTATATTCATTTAATTTATTTTTGTTCTCCGGTGGGTAATTTGCAGAAGGTGCAGTCCTTTTTTTGTAATGTTGTATTAAGAAGACAAAACTAAGGCCAAATGGCCTTTACTATTTAAGTTTGTATTCATAGTTTTACATGTTATACATGTTTTACAGTATAAAGTTGACTTAACTGTATTGTTATATAATTGTTGGCTCTGGCACTTATAAACACTAAATGGGTAAAAATTACAATAAATAGGCTTAGTTTTGGAGCCAAATGTTGGAGTTGGAATAAATACCTCTGTTTTTTTTTGGTTTGTTTTTTTTGAGAAATAAAAGCCAAATGCTTGATCATTTTACAGCCACATCATTTTTGTTATGCATTATTTGTTTTGGTTGTTTAAAAATACACAAAAATGTTTTATCCGATTACTCAATTAATCGATCGATTAAGTGCTAGATTAATCGATTACAAAAAGAATCAACAGCTGCAGCCCTAATTTCCCTGTTCCAGCTACCAAACCTGAGCTCAGACGCTTTTTAGGAATGGTGGGGTATTATCGTGGTTTTTGTGCTAACTTTTCCACTGTCGTTGCCCCACTGACCGACCTTTTGAAGGGCCGTATTAAATTTGAGTGGACTGCGATTTGTCAGGCCGCATTTGATAATGTGAAGTTGTTGTTAACATCTGCTCCTGTTTTAATGGCTCCCCGCATGGACCAGTCATTCCAGATGCAGGTCGACGCTAGCCACGTGGGTGCTGGGGCCGTGCTCCTGCAGAGGGATGAGCAAGGCGTAGACCGCCCAGTGTGTTTCTTCTCAAAAAAGTTTAACCGCCACCAGTTAAATTACTCGACCATCGAGAAAGAAACACTAGCTTTAATCTGGGGACTACAACACTTTGTGTATTTAAGTGGGGGTGCTGTTCCGGTTACCATTTATTCTGATCATAACCCACTAACATTCTTATACTCTCTAAAGAGCCCAAGTCAGCGCCTTATGCGCTGGGTGTTATTTTTACAACCGTATAGCCTACTGATCCGGCACATTCGGGGTGTGGATAACATCATGGCTGACGCCTTGTCCCATGCCCCGTCTGAGCCGGAGTGAGTCAGTGTCTTGTCCTGTCTGTTTCTCTCTCTGGTATCTCCTATCTCTTTCTCTGCCTCGTCTCCTTAAAATTTGTCTTTCCAGGTACCGGGACTTGCTGGAGCCTTGAGTTTGAGGGAGGGTAGTTAGAACTACTGGGGAGTGGAGGGAGGGGACGGGCCTGCTGGATTCTGTGTCACGGCTTTGCCTGGCTCCTCCTGTCTGTCTCCTACAGGTGAGCTGGGCGCAGGTGTTTGGAGTTGTGCTAATCAGTCCCTGGTCTAGGCCTTTAAAGACGCTTCAGATGAGACCGGGAGGAGATCTGCCGCTGTTCCATCTCTCCCGCACCGTTTAGGATTTTGTTTTGCTTATTCACTGCACTTCACTATACTGATTGCTTTTATTTTTCAAAGCCAACTTCATTACTGACTGTATAAAATCTATTCTGTTAAATTCTATTTATTTAATAAATCTAATATCAATTGCTATTCCGCGTGTGGTCTTTCCCTACTCTGTTGCTTGCTTTGAGCCAGGCTTGTAACAGGTATGATCCGCAGTTCTGCCTAGCCAGCGCCAAGGCCAGACAGAAGACGACAATGTAAAGAGTGACATTACGGTGCAATTTTAATTATGTGAATATTTTATTGACATAAAAATTCCAGATACAGCATATTAATTTTTTAACTATGTATTTGATTACCCTCTCTTACCAGGTTCTTCAAAAAGTCTAGTCACAATCAATCAAAACAACAATCATAACGTTAGATGATTCACAAATAATCACAATCATTTAGAAAACATTATGCGATAAAATGTAAAATTGGAGCCTGTACTCTGTCGATTCTAGAACCCAACAACACAACAAGATGACATTTAATAATAATAATAGTAATTTAAGCTCCTTATTATGTAGTCGAATCTGTGCTGGTTTGTATTGGCCGCCTCCAGTTTTCACTCTGTTTTGCCTCCAGCTAGCGACGTGACGTAACTGTGACGTCCGCGCAAAAGGGGTCTATTCACAAACCGTTTGCTCAAGTGTAGCATTTTTTGGAGTTCACTGTGTAGCCTGCTCCCTGAAATCTGTAAGTCACCTGCGCCGTTTACTTCTGTATATTATATCTATCTATAAATTACGTCTTTCTGTCTGTCTGTGTGTGTGTGTGTGTGTGTGTGTGTGTGTGTGTGTGTGTGTGTGTGTGTGTTATTCGCATATCTCTCGAACCGTTAGTCCGATGGATTTCAAACTTGACAGGTGTCTTGCTACGGGCATGAGTAAGTGCAGTGCCAAGTTTGACATTGTTTGGATTAGAAATGCAAAAAATATCGGTAAATATATATTGATAAAAGAAGCACACACTGGCTTTTGCCACTCTAGCCGCTGGCCACTCCCCCTCTCACACTGCACACTGAGTGAGCACAGCCCAGGACCAGAAAAGCAAAAAAAAAAAGCAGCTGAGCTTAAGTAGCGTTTTCTCAGAGTTCACTGTGTAGCCTGCTCCCTGAATCGTGTAGTTCAAATTTCCAAATTTATTGTATGTCATTATGTCAGTATCAGTATTTGCTTTCTACCATGCACAAATAAAAATGTCACTGAACTTTTGTTGTGTAAATGTAACAATGAGCACTCAAATACACCAAACCAACAATTACTAAAAACACACACAAAAAAATGATTTTGCACGGGCACTTTGCACTGCTCCCTGAATCGACGCGCTTATTCATTTGTGGATGTTAACTGAATCTGTAAGTCAGCTATGCTGTTTACTTCTGAATATTATATTTCATTCTGGTGCGCTTAACATTATCGCTACTGTGTAATAGTAGCTTATGCTATTCACCAACTAAACATATCCTATTCAATGCGTTCACAGTCTCTTTCACGGCACCAAACCAACAATTACTAAAAACACACACAAAAACTGATTTTGCACAGGCATTTTGCACTAGTATTCTCAATCAACCAAATGGTGAAAAATCAATACTTTTAACCCTAGAGTGCAGGCTTGGTGGGCCTAGACGTCAACACTGCTCGTGCGAATCTTTTCCGCCGCTGGGCAGGCTGCGTCTGCACTACACACGATGGCCACGCTGCAGATTTTTCAGGGAGATCTCCTCCGTAAACTGGACGAGATGGGACCTGACGCTATCTGCCTCACGGACTTAAGAAGCGCTTCGGACCTCTCTCTCCGCGCTACTAAGTCTGCTGCACAGGCCATCGGACGGTGTATGGCTTCCGCCACTGTTGCTGAGAGACATCTATGGCTGACGCTCTTGGAGATGTCTGAGTCTGAGCGCACCGCGTTCCTCGACGCCCCGCTGTCTTCTGCCGGCCTCTTCAGATCCTCTGTCAACGAGTTCGTAGAGAGATTCGCCGAGGTCCAGAAAGCGTCTCAAGCCTTCAAGCACTTCCTCCAGAAGCGCTCTAGTTCTGCAGCAGGTCGTGCTAAACCGACCCCGCGGAGCTCTCAGCCACAGCCCCCTCCTCCTGCTGCTTCATCGCAACGCCGACAGGAACGCAGCTCGAGGCCCCGCTCTCGCTCTACCAACCGCCGCCCCGCTCCGCGTGGGCCACGGCCGAGGATTGCGGTGAAACCGGAAGCCCCGAAGACATCCTAGCACGCCTAGGAAAGCGCCGGTGTATAAGTCCCGCTGAGGCCGAACTCTCACCCAAGCGCACCGCTGTTTCAGTTCCAGGAATTGTGACTGTCTCAGCGTATTCTGCAACGCGCAAGCCCGTACAGTTGCCCGCTTGCCTGCACACAAAAGCCGTTTTTACGGCTACCCAGATAAATCCTGTAAAGAGTGTATTTTCTGGTGTCCCGGCCACGGCCGGTGGTGCTATAAATGTAGTGCTGAGCAGTGCCCATCCCTACACACAAGCACAGCCCTTCACACAGGGCTCGCGCCCATAAAATCGACTCAGGTCGATCACACACCCAACATAGTAAACGTGCCCACTAACCAGTGCCCACAAACACTATGTCACACATGTCACATGGTTTCTGTAAAAACGAAACCTGTGCGCGCTCGTTCTGCTCAGGCAGACAGCGCGTTCAAAGAAGTAAATGTGCCCGCTTCCCCGCGCCCACACTACTCACAAACACCATGAGCCCTACGGGACTCGCTCAGCCCTCCCTCACTCGGTTAAGCACCGTAGTAGGGTCGAGGGTGAGCGCTCTGCCCGCTGTGATCAGCGCGCTCCCCGCCTCGATTGTCACAGGCGTAACGCCTATGTTACAGCATACCGAAGCGCTTCTATCGCTCAGCGAACAGAGCGTGCTTTGCATCCAACCCCTTAGCCAACCATGCAGATGCATGGGCAGCGCTTCCAGGGGTTTCGGAGTGGGTGCTAGACATTATAAAGAAAGGCTACTCGCTACAGTTTTGTCAACATCCTCGCCGCTTCACAGCGCGCGTCGAAACTACGGTGAATTCAGAAGTAGCGCACCTACTTCGTGCCGAAATATCAAAACTGATGAGCAAAGGGGCTATAGAGCCTGTATCTAAAGCTCAAAGCGAAGGGGGGCTGTACAGCAGATACTTTCTGGTTCCCAAGAAAGACGGGCGTTTTTACCATACTGGATCTAAGACAGCTGAACAAAGCATTAGTGAAACGCAGTTTCAAAATGCTCATGACCAGAAAAATCCTTGCGCATATTCGCAGAGGAGACAGGTTTATGTCGATAGATCTGAAGGACGCGTATTTTCAAATACAAATAGCGTCACGCCACAGGCGATACTTGAGATTCGCCTTCGAGGGCCAGACATACCAGTATACAGTCCTGCCGTTCGACTTGTCCCTAGCACCTCGTACATTTACGAAGTGCATGGACGCAGCGCTCGCACCTCTCAAACTCCGAGGCATGCGAGTGCTGAATTATTTGGATGACTGGCTGATTCTAGCTCAATCACGATCAGAGCTCGTGGAGCACAGGACCATTTTACTCGATCACCTCGAGAATCTTGGTCTCAGAGTCAATTGGACGAAGAGTTCTCTGAACCCCAGTCAAACGATTTCGTTTCTGGGCACAGTTCTGGACTCGCAGTCTATGATAGCGTGGCTGTCACCACAGCGCGTGCTAGACATTCAGCGCGCAGCAAGCTTTTTCTGCTGCGGCGCGACGTCCCGCTCAGGAATTTTCAGAGGATGCTAGGTCTCAGGGCCTCAGCATCATCAGGTCTTCAGTTGGGCCTGCTCCGCATGCGCCCTCTGCAGTTCTGGTTGAAAACGCGAGTACCGCACTGAGCGTGGGCATCCGGTCAGCTCAAGGTCAATCAGAGCTGTGTTGCGGCTCTGAAACCTTGGAAAACGAGCGACTGGTACCAATCAGGTGTAAGCCTGGGGACTTCCTTGAGAGTTATGGTGGTGTCGACAGATGCCTCCACCTCAGGATGGGGAGTGCTGCTCGAGGGCAGCTCGTTCTTCGGCCTGTGGTCAGAACGGGAGAAGCTCCAACATATCAACTGCCTGGAAATGTTGGCAGTGGACAACGCGTTGACGCGTTTTTGTCCCCAAATCAAGGACCAACACGTCTTAGTCCGTTCGGACAACATGTCTGTGGTGTCCTATATAAATCGCCAGGGCGGTCTCAGATCCCGAAACCTATACAGGCTGGCAGAACGCCTCCTGATATGGGCTCAGCGCAACTTGCGCTCACTGAGAGCAGTGCACGTGCCTGGGCTCCAGAATTTGGGACCAGACAGACTGTCCAGGAACAACATTCCTACGAGCGAATGGTCTCTACACCCGCAAACAGTCCAGCTGTTGTGGGAGAGATTTGGCAGAGCGGAAGTGGACCTGTTCGCGTCTCACGAAAACGCTCACTGCCCCGCGTTCTTTTCCAAGAGCGAGAGCGCGCTGTCCCGAACGTGGCCGCGCTGTCCGCTCTACGCTTTTCCCCCTGTCTCTCTCCTGCCTCAGGTGATAGAACGGATCAGGGAAACAAAATGCTCAGTGCTGCTTGTATCACCGCTCTGGAAGAACCAGCCATGGTTCCCAGTTCTGATGCAGTTAGCAGACACTGCCCCATGGCCAGTGCCATTGAGGAGGGACCTCCTCTCTCAGGCCAGGGGTTCGATTTGGCATCCTCACCCGGAATTGTGGTCCCTCCACGTGTGGGCGCTCAACGGGTACCCGCTGACCTCTCAATGGGAGTGCTAAATACTATCACTCAGGCTAGAGCTCCGTCAACTAAACGGCTTTACGCCTCGAAGTGGTCGGTATTCTCCAGCTGGTGCACAGCTCGGGGTCATTTACCCCTCGATTGTGAGGTGACAGAGGTTCTCTCCTTCCTACAGGAGCTGTTGGATAAGGGCAGAGCCCCCTCCACGCTCAAAGTCTATGTGCCGGCTATCGCAGCGTTCTCTGAAACAACGCTCGGTCAGTCAATAGGAAGGAACGATTTAGTCATCCGCTTCCTCAGGAGAGCTAGGAGGCTGAATCCTCCCAGACCTCCTTCAGTCCCTATGTGGGACCTCTCTATGGTTTTGGAGGCCATGAAGGGTGCCCCTTTCGAGCCTATCCAAACGATTAGCCTCAAACATCTGTCCTTCAAAACAGTGTTTTTGTTGGCTCTCGCTTCAGTGAAGCGCGTAGGTGACCTGCATGCGCTCTCGGTGAGCGCGGCGTGCTTAGAATTTGGGCCAAGCGACTCAAGAGTCATACTCAAACCTAGGCACGGTTACGTTCCAAAATCCCTCAACACACCGTTTCGGGCTCAGGTTATTTCCCTGTCTGCCCTGCCGGTGTCGGGCGAGGAAGGGGACAAAAGTTTTCTTTGCCCTGTTAGGGCTCTAAGAGCTTACGTGTCTCGCTCTTCTGTCTTCAGACAGACTAAGCAGCTGTTTGTCTCGTTCAGTGGACGTTCCAAGGGAATGGCTGTTTCGAAACAAAGCCTATCCAGATGGATAGTTGACGCCATAGCGCTGGCTTACAATGCCCATTGGGTGTCAGAGCGCACTCCACGAGAGGCGTCGCCTCTTCATGGGCTTGGTCTAGCGGGATTTCCATGCAAGACATATGTATGGCGGCAGGCTGGGCCTCGCCGTCTACATTTATTAGGTTTTATAATCTAGAGGTTCCCGCCTTGCAGGCTAAGCTATTATCGGTATAGTCGAATCAGTTGTCTGATTGGGACACTGAGATTGCGAGCGCGGTGCGCTGCCGACTGTTACGATATGGGCAGTATTGCGTAAGACCCGCTTTTCCCACATTAGTTCAGGCTCTCCGCCTTGTCTATGTGATTTTCATGTTATTACGTCTGCGGATGCTACCATATAGGGACGGAGGGATTCCCCTCCTGTTCTAGGACTCTCTGTGAGTCCCTCTAGTGATTCCATCCATCCATCCATCCATCTTCCTCCGCTTATCCGGGGCCGGGTCGCGGGGGCAGCAGTCTAAGCAGAGATGCCCAGACTTCCCTCTCCCCGGACACTTCTTCCAGCTCTTCCGGGGGGACACCGAGGCGGTCCCAGGCCAGCCGGGAGACATAGTCTCTCCAGCGTGACCTAGGTCTTCCCCGGGGTCTCCTCCCAGTGGGACGCGCCCGGAACACCTTCCCGGGAAGGCGTCCAGGAGGCATCCGAAACAGATGCCCGAGCCACCTCAGCTGACCCCTCTCGATGTGGAGGAGCAGCGGCTCTACTCTGAGCTCCTCCCGAGTGACCGAGCTCCTCACCCTATCTCTAAGGGATCGCCCAGCCACCCTGCGGAGAAAGCTCATTTCAGCCGCCTGTATCCGGGATCTTGTCCTTTCGGTCATGACCATAGGTGAGAGTAGGAACGTAGATTGACCGGTAAATCGAGAGCTTTGCCTTGCGGCTCAGCTTTTTCTTCACCACGACAGGCCGGTACATCGACCGCATTACTGCAGAAGCTGCACCGATCCGTCTGTCAATCTCCCGTTCCATCCTTCCCTCACTCGTGAACAAAACCCCAAGATACTTAAACTCCTCCACTTGAGGCAGGAACTCTCCACCAACCTGAAGTGAGCAAGCCACCCTTTTCCGACTGAGGACCATGGCCTCGGATTTGGAAGTGCTGATTCTCATCCCAGCCGCTTCACACTCGGCTGCAAACCGTCCCAGTGCATGCTGAAGGTCCTGATTTGATGAGGCCAACACGACAACATCATCCGCAAAGAGCAGAGATGAAATCGTGTTGTCACCAAACCTGACACCCTCCGGCCCCTGGCTGCGCCTAGAAATTCTGTCCATAAAAATTATGAACAGAACCGGCGACAAAGGGCAGCCCTGCCGGAGTCCAACATGCACCGGGAAGAAGTCTGACTTACTGCCGGCAATGCGAACCAAGCTCCTGCTTCGGTTGTACAGGGACCGGACAGCCCTTAGCAAAGGACCCCGGACCCCATACTCCCGAAGCACCCTCCACAGGGCGCCGCGAGGGACACAGTCGAATGCCTTCTCCAAATCCACAAAGCACATGTGGACTGGTTGGGCAAACTCCCATGAACCCTGCAGCACCCTGTAGAGGGTATAGAGCTGGTCCAGTGTTCCACGGCCCGGACGAAAACCACACTGTTCCTCCTGAATCCGAGGTTCTACTATCGGCCGTATTCTCCTCTCCAGTACCCTGGCATAGACTTTCCCGGGGAGGCTGAGAAGTGTTATCCCCCTGTAGTTGGAACACACCCTCCGGTCCCCCTTCTTAAAAAGAGGGACCACCACCCCGGTCTGCCATCCCAGAGGCACTGTCCCCGACCGCCACGCGATGCTGCAGAGACGTGTCAGCCAAGACAGCCCCACAACATCCAGAGACTTGAGGTACTCAGGGCGGATCTCATCCACCCCCGGTGCCTTGCCACCGAGGAGTTTCTTGACTACCTCGGTGACTTCAGCTTGGGTGATGGACGAGTCCACCTCCGAGCCCTCAGCCTCTGCTTCCTCAATGGAAGACATGACGGCGGGATTGAGGAGATCCTCGAAGTATTCCTTCCACCGTCCAACAACATCCCCAGTTGAGGTCAACAGCTCCCCACCTCTACTGTAAACAGCATTGGTAGGAGACTGCTTCCCTCTCCTGAGGCGCCGGACAGTTTGCCAGAATCTCTTCGAGGCCAGCCGATAGTCCTTCTCCATGGCCTCACCGAACTCCCCCCAGGCCCGAGTTTTTGCCTCCACAACCACCCGGGCTGCAGTTCGCTTGGCCTGCCGGTACCCGTCAGCTGCCTCAGGAGTCCCACAAGCCAACCAGGCCCGATAGGACTCCTTCTTCAGCTTGACGGCATCCCTTACTTCCGGTGTCCACCACCGGGTTCGGGGATTGCCGTCTCGACAGGCACCAGAGACCTTACGGCCACAGCTCCGAGCAGCCGCTTCGACAATGGAGGTGGAGAACATGGTCCACTCTGACTCAATATCTCCAGCCTCCCTCGGGATCTGGTCGAAGCTCCGCCGGAGGTGGGAGTTGAAGATCTCTCTGACAGGAGACTCGGCCAAACGTTCCCAGCAGACCCTCACAGTACGCTTGGGTCTGCCAAGTCTGTCCAGCTTCCTCCCCCGCCATCGGATCCAACTCACCACCAGGTGGTGATCAGTTGACAGCTCCGCCCCTCTCTTCACCCGAGTGTCCAAGACATACGGCCGCAGGTCAGATGAAACGACCACAAAGTCGATCATCGACCTACGGCCTAGGGTGTCCTGGTGCCATGTGCAGTGATGGACACCCTTATGCTTGAACATGGTGTTCGTTATGGACAGACTGTAACTAGCACAGAAGTCCAATAACTGAACACCACTCGAGTTCAGATCAGGGGGGCCGTTCCTCCCAATCACGCCCCTCCAGTTGTCACTGTCGTTGCCCACGTGGGCATTGAAGTCCCCCAGTAGAACGACGGAGTCCCCAGTTGGAGCACTTTCCAGCACCCCTTCCAGAGACCCCAAGAAGACCGGGTACTCTACACTGCCGTTTGGCCCGTAGGCACACACGACAGTGAGAGACCTATCCCCGACCCGTAGGCGCAGGGAAACGACCCTCTCGTTCACCGGGGTGAACTCCAACACGTGGTTCCAGAGCCCAAGCCGTGCGTAGAGGTGATCCCAACTATCTCTAGTCGGAACCTCTCAACCTCACGCACAATCCCATGCTCCCTTCCCACCAGCGAGGTGACGTTCCACGTCCCTAGAGCTAGCTTCCGTGTCCAGGGATCAGGTTGTTGAGGTCCCTGCCTTCGACTGCCGCCCGATCCTCTCCGCACCGGCCCCTTACGGTCCCTCCTGCAGGTGGTGAGCCCATGGGAAGGCGGCCCCACGTCGCTCCTTCGGGCTGAGCCCGGCCGGACCCGTGGGGGGGGGCCCGGCCACCAGGCGCTCGCATACAAGCCCCAACCCCAGGCCTGGATCCAGGGTGGGGCCCCGGCTGCGCCATACCGGGCGACGTCACGGTCCTCGGTATAATTTTTCTCATAAAGGGTTTTTGAACCGCTCTTAGTCTGACCCGTCACCTAGGACCTGTTTGCCTTGGGAGACCCTACCAGGGGCATATAGCCCCGGACAACATAGCTCCTAGGGTCATTCGGGTACTCATTAAGGTGGCGTTAAGGTGGCAGTTCAAGGAAGGGTGATTATGCACTGTAAATCCTGGGCTTCGCTTCCAGGTTTATTGGTGTTTGATCCCAGCACGCACGGCGCTTTGCATTGGGTCCCCTAGCGTCTTAAGCTAAGACGCAGTACGAGAGACCTCTTGTAAGAGAATGTACTCGGTTACTAACATAACCTCGGTTCTCTTTAGAAGAGGGAACAAGTACTGCGTTCCTTGCCGTGCATGCGATTCACTCTGGTTCGCTTCGGCGATGAAAAAATCAGTGAATCAGCCTTTTCGAGCTCCCTTTATAGGGCTAGGGCACGAAGCGCCCTCATTGGCCTGACGTCACCGCAGGCCTCGCTCGATAGGCTTATGCAGTTGCCGCAGAGCAGCCAATGAGCGAGCGAGCGAGCGAGCCTTCTCGCCTATGGCTGCATGCTGCTGCAGTGCGCTTTAAATGATTTCAAAATTAAAGGATAAATTTTTTTTTGCTTCAATATCTCGTGGAAAAGAGGTTTTTCCCCTAGCGTCTTAAGCTAAGACGCAGTACTCGTTCCCTCTTCTAGAGAGAACCGAGGTTACATTAGTAACCGAGTACGTTTTCATCTTGCCACTTTCTTGGTAAAGAAAACACATTTTTACTCAAATTAATCAAAATGGATTTATCACGTTCTGGAACCAAACTATAATATTCAGAAGTAAACAGTGTAGCTGACTGAATGTTTATTTTTAAACCACAACCTTCTTGGGGCTTCTTTGACCGATACAACCCTCTAATGTCAGAATGTTTATTTTTAAACCACAACCTTCTAAAAATGATATATTTAACGATATATTTTGCATTTCTCATCCAAACAACATCAAACTTGGCACTGCACTTACTCGTGCCCGTGGCAAGACACCTGTCGAGTTTGAAATCAATCGGACTAACGGTTCGAGAGATATGCGAGGAACAGACACACACACAGACAGACAGACAGACGTTTCTGTAATTTATAGAGAGATACTTTCAAACCCATTCCTTCCGCTCAGCATGGACTGATGGTAGCTTGGATGCCCAAAGGCTTTCAAAGTATAAATCTACACAATGTATAAACATATAAAAGAAGCCAGTAAATTACAGTAATTCATACAAAGTTTAATAAAGCAATAAATAGTTTACTAAGTAAAAATAATTCTCAATATTATATGTTGGTTTGTTGAGCTGTAGATATCCCTTGCAAGGTTTAATTTTTTTAATGAACAACACTACACCTGAGAGAAAGTTTAACATCTAGAATACAGCCTTTTTTTTTTTGAATGCATTTATTCAGGAGACATGACTCTCCATTTGTAGTCAGACTGTCAGATCTGCTAGAAGGAGATCATTCACTGTCAGACTCGTCTTGTGTCTGTACGGTGTCTCGTAGGGCAGCATACTGTGCCATGTTAGGCAATCCTGATGCTACACAACAGCTCAGAGCACTGCGGGAAATGGCCATTTCATTTGCATCAAACCTGTGTAGAAAACAGATGCAAGGAATGCAATGAAATATAGTCTGTATTAGACTTATAGACTTATAGTTATATCTAATGCAGTGTAAAATGATCTGTGAGATTTAGTGTTTGTGGAAGTTACCATTCATCTGTCTTCTCATCGTAGTGCTCCACTTCAGAGGTAGTGCTGAATCCATTAAAGCCACCGACAGCAAACAACTGACCATTAACTACCTGGATTTTGAGGAAGGTAAAAAGGAAAATAAATAATGTACAGCTAATGTCTTTAACTTTACATTAATAAATCTTATTATACATGCAACACTTAATTTAAACATAGTTAGAATGTTTTGACACACATTGATCATCGAAGCCTTCTACAATGTTAGGGTGCAACTTTCCAATTATTCTCAATATGGACCCTCATATTCAATATCATCAAATCATTGTTGTAATGTTATTTCATAGTTTCACCAGATACAG
Organism: Vimba vimba; assembly: GCA_022828995.1. Lineage (NCBI taxonomy): Eukaryota > Metazoa > Chordata > Actinopteri > Cypriniformes > Leuciscidae > Vimba > Vimba vimba. The sequence goes on from CM040833.1 coordinate 30,396,729, forward strand.
ATTTTAACTGTCCACATCTCACCTCAAGGCCAAAGTTGCTGCGTGGGATGTACATTGATGCAACGTCACTCCAGATGTTAGTGAGCAGATTGTAGGCCTCCGCACTCCGCAAACGATTGGCACCATCAAAACCACCAACCTTTAAATAAATACACTTTTTATTTATGTATTCTGTGCATTTGTATATGCACATCCATGCATGCATTTGCATAAGTGCAACCTTTAAACTGTGATTGTTCCATATTTCTGTATTTGTGTCATGGTTATCATAGTTAATTAAAACTATAACACTGATATGTGTGTTTAATACTCACAGCATACACTCGATTTGCATAAGCGATCACACCAACACCACTGCGGCGGCTACTCATGGGAGCGATGAGAGTCCACTGGTTTGTTTCAGGGTTGAAGCTCTCAGCAGAGGAGAGACACTCGGTCCCAGTAAAACCACCACAGATATAAATCTGACAAACACAAAAATAACATGCATGATGTTTGTGCACAATCATCACAGACTGATCAAAAAGCAGTGTTTAAAACACTGTTTAAATTGTATGATATTCCTTTCCATATTAACACTATTCCTTATGCCATATCTCTATTTCCCCTTTCCTTCATGCTTTACAGGCATTAAGAGTCTCCAGCAGAAGAGTGTGGAATCATGGGTAAGTGCTCTTACCCTGCCCTGCAGTGAGGTGGCGCTGGCGTCACTCCTCTTTTCATTCATGGGTGCCATCATTGTCCACTGGTTGGTGTTTGGATCGTAGCGCTCTACTGTTTTAAGCCGTTGTTGTCCATCAAAACCACCAATGGCATAAATGAGCCCGTCCAGAACAGCAACACTAATATAGCAGCGGCGTTCATACATGGGGGCCACCTACAACACACCAAATACATCAGTGTGCGGACACACACCAATACACCATCTCATTGGTTCTGTCCTATCAGTTGCAAATAAATACAATGGTATTACTATTGTTATATTTTTTAATGGTATTTTTTGACACAGTCATGATGGTAACTCATATTATATTATATTATATTATATTATATTATATTATATTATATTATATTATATTATATTATATTATACAAAGCTACAACAATTGCTGGAACACACAAAAAAAAATGTATCATGGTTTTACCACTTTTTAGACATGTAATATGGTAATACAGTGGTATTCTTTGAAGTTATGTGGAGTACAGCACATCTTTCAGCACTATGGTCCATATCAAAGTACAATCCGGTACCATCACTGTACCACAATACTGTTTTGTGAAGGACGCTAAATTAAAGTTACATGTTGACCTACAGCATTACTCACCTCATGCCAAGTCTGAGTGATAAGACTGAATTTCCTCACGCTGTTGAAATACTCCGCACCTTCAAAACCACCAATACAGTAGACAAACTCATCCAGGACTGCTGTACCATGATAGGCTCTGGGACACTCATCCTCTTGAGTCACACTGACCCAGCAGTCTGCCTTCACATCGTATGCCTCAATCTCACTGGTGGGATTGCCGCCGCTCCATCCTCCGATGGCCAATAGGATCGATGAGGGCAGACGTGGACGTGTCAGTTGATGCATGAGTTCTGAGTTGGAGGGTTCATCCATGTTGAGGTCAAACAAAGTCTTCATTGCATCGATGATAACAGGCATGCAGGCTTCATTCTCCATCACTAGTGCATTGCACTTTACATTATTGATGAAGTAGTCTGATGTTATCAACCCCAATCGAACCTGAAGCACAAGGGAGAGTTTAGACTTTCAGAGACTGTTGCAAGACTGTTACTAAGCAGTTATATGGTGTTCAACAACGAAAAAGGATTTCCAAAATGACAAAACCACAAAACTAAATTTCTAACATTTAACTAACATTAAAATAATAGCAGAAAATGTATCTCGAGTTTTAAGATATTTGTAATGAAAAACAAGACAAAAATCTCTGTTTTACCTTTGGCAGAAGCACAGCAATGTGTTGCCTCCTGTTTTCTGGTGCATGATTAATCCAGTGGAGGACGGCTTCAAAAACCACCTCCTCCTGTCTGACGTTCAGCTCATCCTCACCAATGATCTCCTCCAGCTGCTCCAGGGAGAGCTCCAGGAACTCCTCAGGTACGCGCAGAACCTCCTCAAAGTGCTGCAGGATGTAGTGCTGTGCTTTACAGTGGAGCTTTGAGCAGGACGAAAAGTCCTCTGTAAACTTGCAGATGCCGATGCAGTTCTCTGGGCATAACTGTGACTCCAGGAACTGACAGCAGGCGTCTACAAGACCTGAGACTAAGATCATTTCAGCCGCCACCAAGAGCTCCAGCACATTCTCTTGAGTAATGAGCACAGATCTGGTGTACGCATACTGGATAATAAGAGGCATTATGTCTTGGGATATTCCTTGAATTTCACAGAAATGTTGTGCTGGGCTGCTCCTGTTGTTGGAGAAAAGAGCCCTGTGAACCAATTTGACAAAGAAATACAGGCATTAATAATGAGCATATATAAAATAACTTTTTGTTGTTTACATTTTAATTTCAGCCAAATTTACTTAGAGAAACAGATTAGTTTTCTGGATTAAATTTGAAATGCTGGGTAAAACTTCATTCATAGCCACTTCCAGAATCAAATTTCAAGAATGTTTTTTTCCTAGATATCATAGTTACATTCTTTTTTCTGGCAATACACTCATTCATTTTCATGCATTTATACATTTGGACTTAGGCAGTTTCAACAGTATAATGTCGGCAGTGGAAATTATGTATATAATTATAATCATTTCTAGGTAATTTGCACACAATTGCAGTTCAAATGCTTCTTCTCACCTAAAGTAGGAGCTGCAGCCACACATGATGATCTTGTGCACTTGAAATTCTCTGTCATTGGACTTGATGATCATGTCAGTGTGTTCGCCCAGTAAACGTGCTTCATCAAACACGTCAAAGGCTGTTGCTCGTATGTTCTCCATGTTCTCTCAGGACTGTAAATGTATTCAGGCTTCTCTCCTCAAACTCTGAGTAAAGTCTCCTCAGGATTGAGTCTCTGTGGGACTTTTGCTCAGGAGAGTTCTATAGAATGTGTCTGTGACATCATAGTTGTAGAGCTTGAATATATCTCTTCAGTTTGTGTCTTGGCCACATAATTATTAAAGAGGTTTGTTTTATCGATTGCTTTTGAATGAAACATCTTCACAGTAACAAAGATATTAAAATTAATTTTAAAAAAATTAACTCAGTGACAAATAAAATAAAGCATGGGATAATTAGTCATTTGAATATGCAATCATCCATGCATCGAATATGCATTTGTTATTGCACAACATACACACTAGTGAGTTTTTGACAGTAGAACATATTTTTCTTGCATGGTGTGACTGTGACCCCAAACAAGTTTACCAGAGGCCTGTATGAAGAGGATTGTTCTTCACAGATGTCATATTCCCATTCCATTTCAAGGTCACGCAGCATTAGGCCACATCATGAGTGCAATATCTTGCTTTTATTGGTTAAATCTGTAAATTCAGAATTACTGCCATTATTAGTAAAATTACAAATAAATGGGCAAGCTGACTTTTTTTTTCTTTTTACAATATTTACAACTGGAAATATTCAACAAACAAGACTTTGAACAGTCACTAAGATACTACGGTTGTATCTATAATTGTCCCTTATACTGTACCAGCAGTTCTCAACTGGTTTGGCCATGGCACCCACATTTTCCCATGGACATTAATATTATTATTGTTTTGTTTTTTTAGGAATTTGACCGAATATATATGGTATTATCACGATATTGAAATAAGCGTTTTCAAACAATAACAGTTTTTTTTTTTTTTTCTTAAAACAAAAACAACTCTAAATTATATTTAAATCCAATAAAGCAATACACACAAAAACTACATAAAGTAAACAAATGTTTTAAACGGATTCAAGTGTTATAAAGAATTATAAAGAACAATAGGTAACACTTTACAATAAGGTAAAGTCAGTTATTCTTTGTTAACATTAGTTTAAAAAAATACAACTGATCATTGTTAGCTCATGTTAGCTCAGGTCCATTAAATCCTTCTGAATTTAATAATGTGTTATTAAATGTTTAAATTAACATTAACCAAGATTAATAACTGCTTTAGAAATATTGTCCATTGTCAGTTTATGTTAGCTATAGTGAATTAACTAATAAACCCTTATTGTAAAGTGTCACAGAATGCAGATCCAGACACAAAGAAATACATTGAAATGTGAGCTTTATTAACAGCACTGAGTGGAGAATACGGATGAGTATGCAGTTCAAATAGACTTTGAAGAATGAGTAAAGCTTAGTAACGAAGACCTTCCTTGTTTTACAGGTGCAGGAGATCATGGATAGCTGGACGGATGGCTGGATGGACGCACACACCTCTTGGTGTTTGGTGAGTATGCAGGATGATGACAGGAGAACACAGGAGAGGAATACGCTGGAGTACCAACGCTGGAGAACAGGTAAGCAGTTCACTTCATAGAAACAAGACCGGACAATGATGTGAGACGAGGTGTGTGCTTTTGTAGCTGGCTTGATGATGGTGCAGGTGTGAGTGTTTAGTACTCTGGTGAAGGTGTGCTGTGTGAATGGCTGATGTGATAGCCTGGCAGATCCGTGACATTACTGAACAATAATAAAGAATCAGAACATTTGCAATCAATGTGTAGGGCAAGCGTTCTCAACTCTGGTCCTCGAGGTCCATTTTCCTGCAGAGTTTAGCAGCAACCTTGATCAAACTCACCTGCTTATTGATCTTATGGGGACATTTTTTTGGTCCCCATGAGGAAAACAGCTTGTAAATCATACTAACGGTGTGTTGTTTTTGTTTTGTTTGTTTTTAAACGTAAAAATGCAGAACATTTTCTGTAATGGTAGGTTTCAGATTAGGGAATATAATTTGTACAGTAAAACAAATCATTATTTCTATGGAAAATCCCCATCAAACATGAAAACACAACGTGTGTGTGTGTGTGTGTGTGTGTGTGTGTGTGTGTGTGTGTGTGTGTGTGTGTGTGTGTGTGTAAATTAGTCTACTACAAACTTCCTTAACAGTATTTATGCTTAAAGAACACTCAGCAGCAGTGTACCAATGTAAAGAACTGTAGGTCTAACAAAAAACAATGTCATTGTGTGCGTGAGATTGTGTGTCTATGTGTGAATATATTTAATCAAACAAATGGTGAAAAATCAATACTTTTAACCCTAGAGTGCAGGTGTCACGGTTCATGAATTCACTGTTTTCTTCGTGTTTCGTGTATTTGTTGTTCTGTGTGTATGGGTGTGTGTGAGTGGGCGTTACCGCTCGTTCCAGCTGATCAGCGCGCCAGCTGATCTCATTCCCCGCACCAGCTGCTGCCAATTCACTCACCTATAAGTTCTCATCGCACTCTCCTCTCTTTGTCAGATCGTTGTTTGGTGTCCTTAGTGTGTGTTCATCGTGTTCCCGTCTTCAGTCCCATTCCTGGTTCGAGTTCCTGTTCGGTGTCTTCGTGGTTTTGTCTCGTCTGGATGTTCACCTGCACTGGATTCACCGTTCACCACTCTTCACCAGCACGCTGACCATCTAGTCCCTGCGCCACCAGCCCACCCGAGTTTCTGAACTGTTTTGTGTCATCTGACCCACCAAATAAAGAGTTTACTTGCATCCTTGCTTCCGCGTTGTGTATTATGACAGAACGATCTGACCAAGCGATGGAAGCAGCAAGCGGACGATCTTCTCCTCTGGAAGAATTCATCAAATCCAGTATTTCACGGATGGATACCCAGGAGAGGAACATGAATGAGTCGGGTCGGGCTATTCAAGCTCTTGTGGCGCAGGTGTCCGAGCTCACCCAGCAACTACAACATCTGCGAGTTCCCATTGCGCCACCCACACCGCCCGCTCCCCCCGTACCACCAGAGAGCGTCTCCCAGTCAGAGCCCCGCCTACCTGTTCCCGAGCCATACAACGGTGAGCCAAACTATTGCAGAGCATTCCTAACACGCTGTTCAATGCACTTTTCTCTGCAGCCCAGGACCTTTGCCAGTGAACAGAGCAAGGTGGCGTTTGTGCTCACACTACTGACTGGGAGGGCAGCGCTATGGGAGACGGCGGTGTGGGAGAACCAAGATCCATGCTGTGCCTCATTCCAGACACTCTCCGCCGAAATGAAGAGAGTATTTGACCGCGCGGTCGCGGGAAGAGAAGCGGCAAGGATTCTCGCGGACCTCAAGCAAGGCGAAAGATCTGTATCTGATTACTCTATCAAGTTCCGGACTTTGGCGGCAGAGTGTAAGTGGAACGAGGAGGCGCAGTGGGATATGTTCCTGCATGGGCTGGCTGACCGCGTCCTGAGAGAGATTTATGCTCTGGATTTACCCACTACACTCAATGGATTGATCGAACTGGCGCTTCGTGTGGATTCTCGACTCTCCTGAGTCGAACGTCGGATGTTACCCGCTCGTGTTTCTGGAGCGGTTGAGACGTTGCGAGCCAGCGGCGGGGACGCGGTCAGCCCCATCTACGATCACGAGCCCATGCAGGTCGGGCGAGCTCGGCTTTCCCGGGAGGAGAAATAAAGGCGGAGATCCCAGGGCCTTTGCCTTTACTGTGGTGCAGCAGGACACTTTGCTTATAACTGCACGGTAAAAGGGCAAGCCCTGCAGTAAATCTGAGGCTACTGTCGGGTAGGATCTCCGCTGAGAAGACCTCATCAACATCTACGCTCCTCCCGGTAAGACTAAGATGGTCAGCCCACACTCACGACTGTCGGGCACTGCTGAACTCCGGGGCAGAAGGTAACTTCATGGACTACACATTTGCACTGAAGATTCAGGCTCCCCTTCTACCCCTCACCCGTACCGTCACAGTTCACGCTCTCAACGGCCAAGCCCTTCCCACCATTTCATTCACCACTGGACCCATCACACTCATTGTATCTGGCAACCACACTGAAACCACTTCCCTCTACATTCTGGACTCCCCCCTCGCACCCATAGATTTAGGACACCCCTGGCTCATTGAACACAATCCCAAGATAGACTGGCAGCAGAAATCAGTGTTGGAGTGGAGCAGTAAATGTCATGAGTCCTTTCTTGTGTCTGCTTGTCTGTCTGTTTCTGTGTTTCAGGAGGAAGCAGTGGATTTGTCAAACGTGCCCGTGGAGTATCTAGACCCGAAGGAAGTGTTCAGTAAGTCTCGTGCTGCTTCTCTCCCTCCGCATCGTCCCTATGACTGTGCTATAGAGTTATTGCCAGGTACGTCTCCGCCTAAGGGCAAGTTATATTCACTTTCTGTTCCAGAAAGAGAGGCTATGGAGAAATATATTTCTGATCTCTAGCAGCGGGGTTCATCCGTCCCTCCTCTTCTCCAGCGGGGGCGGGGTTCTTTTTTGTGGGGAAGAAGGACGGATCCCTGCGACCTTGTATTGACTACCGGGGGCTGAACAGCATCACGTTAAAGAATACTTATCCTTTGCCGCTGATGTCTTCAGCCTTCGAGAGGTTGCAGGGAGCGTCGATCTTCACTAAATTGGACTTACGTAATGCTTATCATTTGGTCCGCATCAGGAAGGGGGATGAATGGAAGACTGCTTTTAACACCCCCAGGGGGCACTTTGAATACTTGGCATGCCCTTCAGCTTGTCCAACTCCCCAGCAGTCTTCCAGGCACTCGTCAACGACGTGCTGCGAGACATGGTCGACCAGTTCATATATGTCTACCTGGATGACATATAGATTTTTTCTTCTTCTCTCCAGGAGCACGTGCAGCACGTTCGACGAGTGCTTCAGAGGCTGCTAGAGAATGGGCTTTGGGATTGGCCAAGTCCAGATTCCCGTAAGGCCCTACAGAGGTTTCTGGGGTTCGCCAATTTCTACCGGCGGTTCATTCGCAATTTCAGCCAACTAGCCTCACCTCTGACCGCCTTGACCTCACCCAGAACTACGTTCAGGTGGTCAGACACAGCTGAGGCTGCGTTTGCCAAACTGAAAGGCCGCTTTTTTTCAGCCCCCATCTTAGTTACCCCTGATCCATCACGTCAGTTCGTGGTGGAGGTCGATGCGTCAGAGGTGGGGGTAGGTGCAGTGCTATCTCAACGTTTTCCTACAGACGACAGAATGCATCCATGCGCGTTTTTGTCTCATTGTTTGTCCCCTGCCGAACGTAATTATGATATTGGTAACAGAGAGTTGTTGGCAGTCAAGTTAGCATTGGAAGAATGGCGTCACTGGTTAGAAGGGTCGGGGGTACCTTTTATCGTCTGGACCAATCATAAGAATCTGGAATACATTAGAACCGCTAAAAGATTGAACTCCAGGCAGGCTCGGTGGGCACTTTTTTTCAGACGTTTTGACTTTACTCTCTCGTACCGCCCGGGTTCCAAAAACATCAAACCCGATTCTTTATCGCGCATTTTTGACCGCTCCGATCGCCCGTCTACTCCCGAGTGCATTTTTCCGGAGACCCTAATTATCTCCACACTCACATGGGAGGTCGAATCGAAGGTCAAGACGGCCTTACAAGGGGTAACGCCTCCGGTCGGTTGTCCACCGAACCGTTTATTTGTGCCAGAGGGATTACGGTCCGACGTTATTCAGTGGGGGCATTGTTCCAATGTGGCTTGTCATCTAGGAGTCAGTCGCACTACATCTTTAGTCAAGCAACGATTCTGGTGGCCACGTATGGCTCGCGACGTTCACAGTTTTGTTTTGGCTTGCTCAGTTTGTGCCACTGGTAAGACTTCCAATCGACCCCCAGATGGGTTCCTTCAACCGCTGCCGATCCCTTCGAGACCCTGGTCCCATAACGCACTAGATTTTGTCACCGCCCTCCCACCCTCTCAGGGTAACACTGTAGTTTTGACCGTGGTGGACTGGTTCTCGAAGGCGGTCCACTTCATTCCCTTGCCCAAATTACCCTCAGCCAAGGAGACAGCGTTAACAGTCGTTAACCACGTCTTTCGGTTACATGGCCTCCCGACGGACGTGGTTTCCGACAGAGGACCCCAATTCGTGTCCAAATTTTGGCAAGAGTTTTGTAGATTACTGGGTGCGACTGTTAGTCTGTCCTCAGGGTTTCATCCCCAGAGCAATGGCCAAACTGAAAGAGCCAACCAGGATTTGGAGAGAACGTTGCGATGTCTGGTCTCCAAGAATCCTTCCTCATGGAGCCAACAGCTGTCAATGGTGGAGTATGCCCACAATTCGTTACCAGTGTCATCTACGGGCCTATCTCCGTTTGAGTGTAGTCTAGGTTACCAGCCACCAATTTTTCCTAGTCTGGAATCCGAAGTCGCGGTCCCCTCCGCTCACGCTTTCGTCCAGAGGTGTCCCGCAAGACTCTACTCCAAGTGGGAGCGCGCACCAAGGCCAAAGCCGATTGCCACCGGTCTAGGCCCCTTTCGTATACGTCGTTGGTCAAAAAGTGTGGCTTTCTACCAAGAACATTCCTCTCCGTTCCGTCTCTAATAAACTTGCTCCCAAATTTATTGGCCCGTTCACTGTCACCAAGATCATTAGCCCGATGGCAGTCCGCCTCAAACTCCCTCCAGTGTACAGGAGGATTCATCCCGCCTTCCATGTTTCCAAAATAAAACCCGTGTTTCGTTCTTGTATTAATCCGCCTGTCCCGGTTCCCCCTCCGCCGTGACTCGTAGAAGGGGAACCTACATATTTGGTTAATCGTATTCTGGACTCAAGGCGGAGGGGGCGCGGGTTCCAGTACTTGGTGGACTGGGAAGGTTACGGTCCGGAGGAGAGAAGTTGGGTGCCTGCTAGAGACATCCTGGATCACTCCCTTATTGATGATTACAATCAACAGGTAAGGGAGTCTGGGTACGCCAGGAGGCCTTCCTAGGAGGGGGGGGGGGGTACTGTCACGGTTCATGAATTCACTGTTTTCTTTGTGTCTCGTGTATTTGTTGTTCTGTGTGTATGGGTGTGTGTGAGTGGGCATTACCGCTCGTTCCAGCTGATCAGCGCGCCAGCTGATCTCATTCCCCGCACCAGCTGCTGCCAATTCACTCACCTATAAGTTCTCATCGCACTCTCCTCTCTTTGTCAGATCGTTGTTTGGTGTCCTTAGTGTGTGTTCATCGTGTTCCCGTCTTCAGTCCCGTTCCTGGTTCGAGTTCCTGTTCGGTGTCTTCGTGGTTTCGTCTCGTCTGGATGTTCACCTGCACTGGATTCACCGTTCACCACTCTTCACCAGCACGCTGACCATCTAGTCCCTGCGCCACCAGCCCACCCGAGTTTCTGAACTGTTTTGTGTCATCTGACCCACCAAATAAAGAGTTTACTTGCATCCTTGCTTCCGCGTTGTGTATTATGACAGCAGGCTTGGTGGGACTAGAGACTGCATTTTTCCCACACTTCCTTTGGCTTTAAATTACCAAATGGCTCCATATAGACTACACAAACGTTTTAACTGTCTGAGGTCTCAGAATCCTCACGACTGGCTTTCGACATTTTCTTCGCAACTGCTCTGACTGTCCTGCCCTTCTTTGAAACCTCATCAGTTCCTTTTTATTAAAACACTGGCCGGCGACACATCCATCTGCCTTTATTTTCCACTGTCTAGGCATTCAGTAAAATTATTAAAAAGAAATCAGCAACCAACATGCAGCATCCCATGCTGGGACCAGCCGTCTTAACTGAAAGCAACTTGCACTGAAACACCTTAAAGGGGTCCTATTATGCCCTTTTAGTCTTGATGTTGTGAACTTTTGCAGCGCGTTTCTGTTCTTGGTTTTGTTGTGAACTTTTGCAGCGCGTTTCTGTATTGTTGTGAAAGTGAAGATGTTTTCTTAATTTGCGGGTGTTTTTCTATTTGCATGTGTTTTCTTCAGTTGCAGCGTGTTGAGCTCTCTCGGCCACCGTAGTAAACTCTGTACATTTGTGCAGTGTGCGCATGTCAAAAAATCTATTCTGATTTGAAGCTTGTAACATAAACGCGCACATCAACCTGATCACTTGTTTAGCATTCATTTAAACACTACATTCAGATTCATCAATCGGAATGAATTCAGGGTGTCATCAACACTCAAGATGTCCCTCAGCAACATTTACTAAGACTGCCTCTGACTAAAGTTTTTTTAAGGTTGACCAGTAGTCATTCATTTAAGCCATTAATCGACTAAAAGCTTGCCGCAAGGAACCGGTAAAAGTAATGATTATGAATGTCAAAAAAAAAAAAAAAAAAAAAAAAATAGCAGGGAGATATTTTATTTATTTATTAATGAACTAACTTATTTGGGTTTAAAAAAAACTTGAGAGACTTGATGACAATTTTAATTTTGGGGGAACTTTCCCTTTAATGTTAATAAAACAACAAAAAACTAAGAAAATCACTCAATGTTCTGAAAACTTTAATAATAGCTTCAATTCACGAATTCACACATACATTAAATCAGATGCAGTAATTTATGTGTATTTGGCGTGCTGTCCAGGAGAGGGCTCCGAGCTCGGAATTTGGCCCGAACCCAGAGTACTCCCCCCTTTTGACTGGGATAGAAAACCAGCCAAGAGTGAGGTGCTGGGGTGGTGGAGGGATGCTGTGAAGTCAAATTCAAATTTGTCAAAAAGTCAAATTCACATTTTCTGCCATCTTATGTCCGTGACGGTGCTGGTGTCCATGCTGGTGACCGTGTCCGTGCTGGTGTCTGTGCCGGAGATGGTGGTGTCTGTGTCCGGGCCAGAGACGGTGGTGTCGGAGTCCGTGCCAGAGACCGTGGTGTCCGTGTCCGTGCCGGAGACGTTGGTATCCGTGTCGGAGATGGTGGTGTCTGTTTCCATCCCGGAGACGGTGTCGGAGATGGTGGTGTCTGTGTCCATGCCGGAGACGTGCCGGAGATGGTGGTGTCCGTTTCCATCCCGGAGACGGTGTCGGAGATGGTGGTGTCCGTGTCCGTGCCGGAGATTGTGGTGTCCGTTTCCATCCCGGAGAGAGTGGACTCCCGATAATGAGATGATGGTGGTGTCCGTGCCGGAGACGTATCGGAGATGGTGGTGTCCGTGTCCATGCCAGAGACATGCCAGAGATGGTGGTGTCCGTTTGCATCCCGGAGACGTGCCGGAGATGGTGGTGTCTGTTTCCATCCTGGAGACGGTGGTTTCGGTGTCCGTGCTGGAGACGGTGGTGTTTGGATAATTGCTAGTTATTATTGCACTTAAGTGGCGTACTGTCCCGCATTACTTTTGATTTGAGAAGAACCAGATATTTAAGTCAGCAGAAGAATTGTCAGCAGTCAGCAGTCAACATAGCTGACTTCATTCCAGCCTTTGCATCTAAATCTACTCTCAATATCTTGGGCTTGACTGAGACCTGATTCATCCAGAAGATGCAGCAACCTCCGCTGTTCTCTCTAACAACTTCTCTTTCTATCACACTCCTCTCCAGTCTGAGAGGGGTGGGGGCACAGGTCTTCAAATTTCTAACAATTGGAAATACTCAACCCACTCTTCTCTATGCAATAAAAATTCATTTGAATTCTATGCTATTACAGTTAAAACTCCTATTTAAATCCACATTGTATTCATTTATCGCCTCCAAGGTCAATTGGGCTCCTTTGCAGAGGAGCTGTATGTGCTGCTGTCCTCATTCCCTGAGGATGGCAGTCCACTTGTACTCTTTGGCGATTTTAACATACATCTAGAAAAGCCTTATACTACAGACTTCCTCTCTCTTCTAGCATTATTTGATCTCAAACGGCTCATCACCACAAGTACTCACAAATCAGGCAACCAACTTGACCTAATTTTCACATGCAAATCAAAAGACCCATCTGACCTGAGTATGTTTCAGTCTCTGTCTCATCCTTTTCTGTTGAAGTTCATGCTGCTAAATCTTCATATTTCCACAACATGATACACAGTGCTTCAAACACACGCACACTTTTCCAAACATTCAACTCTCTCCTCTGTCCCCCTCCGCCATCACCCAGCACCTCTTTAACTGCTGATTATTTTGCTAATTTCTTCACTGACAAAACAGTCAGTTCTCAGCTCCAGAAATCTTCTCTCCTCCTTCTCTCCACTCACTGAGGCAGAAGTATCCAAACTTCCCCTCTCCAGTCATCCTACCACCTGCCCACTAGATCCCATCCCCTCACACCTTCTACAAGCCTTCTCTCCTACACTTTTACCAGCACTCACACAGATCATCAACTCATCTCGCCATACTGGCATGTTCCCTACCACATTTAAGCAGGCTCGGGTAACCCCACGGCTTAAAACCCCCACATTAAACACGTCACTTGTAGACAGTCACCAGCTGGACATCAACCAATCTGGTTTCAAGAATGGCCGTTCAACCAAGACTGCATTACTGTCTCGGTCACTGAAGACCTGCGGTTTGAAAAAGCTGATTTCAAATCATCAGTTCTCATTCTTCTCGATCTATCTGTTGCCTTTGACACTGTGAATCATAAGATCCTTCTGTCCACCCTCGTATCACTGGGCATCACAGGAACTCCACTTCACTGGGTTGAATCTTATCTCACAGGTATGTCTTTAAGGGTTGCCTGGAGAGAGGAGGTATCCAAATCACATTAACTGATCACAGGGTTTCCTCACTGTTCAGTTCTTGGACCCATACTCTTCTCCATTTACACTACAATAAGTTTCTCTTATCACCATTGCTATGCTGATGACACACAGCTCTACCTATCATTTCAACCAGAAGATCCCACAGAATCTCAAGCTGTCTGGCAGACATCTTGGCATGGATGACAGAACATCACTTGCAGCTCAACCTGGCCAAGACTGAGCTTCTCGTTTTCCCTGCCAATCAGTCTCTACAGCACGATTTCACCATCCAGCTAAGTACATCATCTATTACACCATCAAGGTCAGCTAGAAATCTTGGAGTAATCTTTGAGGTCCAACTGACCTACAAAGACCACATTGCAAAGACAGCTCGATCATGCAGGTTTGCACTACACAACATCAGGAAGATCAGGCCTTTCCTAACTGAGCATGCAACACAACTTCTCGTCCAGGCCCTGGTAATTTATTGGCTGGATTACTGTAATGCTCTTCTGCCTGGACTTCCATCGTGTGCCCCAATCAAACCTCTACAAATGATCCAGAACGCAGGGCCCAAGTCACACCTCTTTCGTAATCTCCACAGGCTCAGTACCTTCCTACTTCCACTCGCTATTACGAGTCTACATCCCTACCAGAAGCCAACAATTGGTAAATGCCTGGTGGTACCATCACAGAGAGGCACAAAATCAATCTCCAGAACATTTTTGTTCACTGTTCGATGTCCCCGCTTTCATCTGGAATGCAGAATACCTGACAACATTCAAAAGACAGCTGAAACTCAAATCTTCCATGAGTACTTAACCTCATCATCATAAAATAATATATGCCTTTACTTTCCTTTAATCCATCCCTATTCTATCTTCTGCTACTTTAAGCAATGTCTAAAACTTTTTCTTGCTTTTGTTTGCCTCTTCACGATGAATCGCTTGCAGTATTCCTTATTTGTAAGTCGCTTTGGATAAAAGCGTCTGCAAAATGAGTAAATGTAAATGTAAATTAATTAATTTAATTTAATTAATACTTTCAAACCCATTCCTTCCGCTCAGCATGGACTGATGGTAGCTTGGATGCCTAAAGGCTTTCAAAGTATAAATCTACACAATGTATAAACATATAAAAGAAGCCAGTAAATTACAGTAATTCATACAAAGTTTAATAAAGCAATAAATAGTTTACTCAGTAAAAATAATTCTCAATGTTATATTTTTGTTTGTTGAGCTGTAGAGATCCCTTGCAAGGTTTCATTTTTTAAATGAACAACACTACACCTGAGAGAAAGTTTAACATTTCGAATACAGCCTCTTTTTTTGAATGCATTTATTCAGGAGACATGACTCTCCATTTGTAGTCAGACTGTCAGATCTGCTAGAAGGAGATCATTCACTGTCAGACTCGTCTTGTGTCTGTACGGTGTCTCGTAGGGCAGCATACTGTGCCATGTTAGGCAATCCTGATGCTACACAACAGCTCAGAGCACTGCGGGAAATGGCCATTTCATTTGCATCAAACCTGTGTAGAAAACAGATGCAAGGAATGCAATGAAATATAGTCTGTATTAGACTTATAGTTATATCTAATGCAGTGTAAAATGATCTGTGAGATTTAGTGTTTGTGGAAGTTACCATTCATCTGTCTTCTCATCGTAGTGCTCCACTTCAGAGGTGGTGCTGAATCCATTAAAGCCTCCGACAGCAAACAACTGACCATTAACTACCTGGATTTTGAGGAAGGTAAAAAGGAAAATAAATAATGTACAGTTAATGTCTTTAACTTTACATTAATAAATCTTATTATAGATGCAACACTTAATTTAAACATAGTTAGAATGTTTTGACACACATTGATCATCGAAGCCTTCTACAATGTTAGGGTGCAACTTTCCAATTATTCTCAATATGGAACCAAAAAAAAAATCCCTCATATTCAATATCATCAAATCATTGTTGTAATGTTATTTCATAGTTTCACCAGATACAGATTTTAACTGTCCACATCTCACCTCAATGCCAAAGTTGCTGCGTGGGATGTACATTGATGCAACGTCACTCCAGATGTTAGTGAGCAGATTGTAGGCCTCCGCACTCCGCAAACGATTGGCACCATCAAAACCACCAACCTTTAAATAAATACACTTTTTATTTATGTATTCTGTGCATTTGTATATGCACATCCATGCATGCATTTGCATAAGTGCAACCTTTAAACTGTGATTGTTCCATATTTCTGTATTTGTGTCATGGTTATCATAGTTAATTAAAACTATAACACTGATATGTGTGTTTAATACTCACAGCATACACTCGATTTGCATAAGCGATCACACCAACACCACTGCGGCGGCTACTCATGGGAGCGATGAGAGTCCACTGGTTTGTTTCAGGGTTGAAGCTCTCAGCAGAGGAGAGACACTCGGTCCCAGTAAAACCACCACAGATATAAATCTGACAAACACAAACATAACATGCATGATGTTCGTGCACAATCATCACAGACTGATCAGAAAAGCAGTGTTTAAAACACTGTTTAAATTGTATGATATTCCTTTCCATATTAACACTATTCCTTATGCCATATCTCTATTTCCCCTTTCCTTCATGCTTTACAGGCATTAAGAGTCTCCAGCAGAAGAGTGTGGAATCATGGGGAAGTGCTCTTACCCTGCCCTGCAGTGAGGTGGCGCTGGCGTCACTCCTCTTTTCATTCATGGGTGCCATCATTGTCCACTGGTTGGTGTTTGGATCGTAGCGCTCTACTGTTTTAAGCCGTTGTTGTCCATCAAAACCACCAATGGCATAAATGAGCCCGTCCAGAACAGCAACACTAATATAGCAGCGGCGTTCATACATGGGGGCCACCTACAACACACCAAATACATCAGTGTGCGAACACACACCAATACACCATCTCATTGGTTCTGTCCTATCAGTTGCAAATAAATACAATGGTATTACTATTATTATATTTTTTAATGGTATTTTTTTGACACAGTCATGATGGTAACTCTATTATATTATATTATATTATATTATATTATATTATATTATATTATATTATATTATATTATATTATACAAAGCTACAACAATTGCTGGAACACACACAAAAATGTATCATGGTTTTACCACTTTTTAGACATGTAATATGGTAATACAGTGGTATTCTTTGAAGTTATGTGGAGTACAGCACATCTTTCAGCACTATGGTCCATATCAAAGTACAATCCGGTACCATCACTGTACCACAATACTGTTTTGTGAAGGACGCTAAATTAAAGTTACATGTTGACCTACAGCATTACTCACCTCATGCCAAGTCTGAGTGATAAGACTGAATTTCCTCACGCTGTTGAAATACTCCGCACCTTCAAAACCACCAATACAGTAGACAAACTCATCCAGGACTGCTGTACCATGATAGGCTCTGGGACACTCATCCTCTTGAGTCACACTGACCCAGCAGTCTGCCTTCACATCGTATGCCTCAATCTCACTGGTGGGATTGCCGCCGCTCCATCCTCCGATGGCCAATAGGATCGATGAGGGCAGACGTGGACGTGTCAGTTGATGCATGAGTTCTGAGTTGGAGGGTTCATCCATGTTGAGGTCAAACAAAGTCTTCATTGCATCGATGATAACAGGCATGCAGGCTTCATTCTCCATCACTAGTGCATTGCACTTTACATTATTCATGAAGTAGTCTGATGTTATCAACCCCAATCGAACCTGAAGCACAAGGGAGAGTTTAGACTTTCAGAGACTGTTGCAAGACTGTTACTAATCAGTTATATGGCGTTCAACAACGAAAAAGGATTTCCAAAATGGCAAAACCACAAAACAAAATTTCTAACATTTAACTAACATTAAAATAATAGCAGAAAATGTATCTCGATTTTAAGAGTTTTAAGATATTTGT
Source organism: Vimba vimba (assembly GCA_022828995.1). Classification (NCBI taxonomy): domain Eukaryota; kingdom Metazoa; phylum Chordata; class Actinopteri; order Cypriniformes; family Leuciscidae; genus Vimba; species Vimba vimba. The sequence goes on from CM040833.1 coordinate 30,414,181, forward strand.
AATGAAAAACAAGACAAAAATCTCTGTTTTACCTTTGGCAGAAGCACGGCAATGTGTTGCCTCCTGTTTTCTGGTGCATGATTAATCCAGTGGAGGACGGCTTCAAAAACCACCTCCTCCTGTCTGACGTTCAGCTCATCCTCACCAATGATCTCCTCCAGCTGCTCCAGGGAGAGCTCCAGGAACTCCTCAGGTACGCGCAGAACCTCCTCAAAGTGCTGCAGGATGTAGTGCTGTGCTTTACAGCGGAGCTTTGAGCAGGAGTAAAAGTCCTCTGTAAACTTGCAGATGCCGATGCAGTTCTCTGGGCATAACTGTGACTCCAGGAACTGACAGCAGGCGTCTACAAGACCTGAGACTAAGATCATTTCAGCCGCCACCAAGAGCTCCAGCACATTCTCTTGAGTAATGAGCACAGATCTGGTGTACGCATACTGGATAATAAGAGGCATGATGTCTTGGGATATTCCTTGAATTTCACAGAAATGTTGTGCTGGGCTGCTCCAGTTGTTGGAGAAAAGAGCCCTGTGAACCAATTTGACAAAGAAATACATACATTAATAATGAGCATATATAAAATAACTTTTCGTTATTTACATTTTAATTTCAGCTAAATTTACTTAGAGAAACAGATTAGTTTCCTATATTAAATTTGAAATGCTGGGTAAAACTTCATTAATAGCCACTTCCAGAATCAAATTTCAAGAATTTTTTTTTCTTAGATATCATAGTTACATTCTTTGTTCTGGCAATACACTCATTCATTTTCATGCATTTATACATTTAGACTTAGGCAGTTTCAACAGTATAATGTTGGCAGTGGAAATTATGTATATAATTATAATCATTTCTAGGTAATTTGCGCACAATTGCAGTTCAAATGCTTCTTCTCACCTAAAGTAGGAGCTGCAGCCACACATGATGATCTTGTGCACTTGAAATTCTCTGTCATTGGACTTGATGATCATGTCAGTGTGTTCGCCCAGTAAACGTGCTTCATCAAACACGTCAAAGGCTGTTGCTCGTATGTTCTCCATGTTCTCTCAGGACTGTAAATGTATTCAGTCTTCTCTCCTCAAACTCTGAGTAAAGTCTCCTCAGGATTGAGTCTCTGTGGGACTTTTGCTCAGGAGAGTTCTATAGAATGTGTCTGTGACATCATAGTTGTAGAGCTTGAATATATCTCTTCAGTTTGTGTCTTGGCCACATAATTATTAAAGAGGTTTGTTTTATCGATTCCTTTTGAATGAAACATCTTCACAGTAACAAAGATATTAAAATTAATAATAAAAAAAAAAACTTAGTGACAAATAAAATAAAGCATGGGATAATTAGTCATTTGAAAAAAAAAAAACAGTTGGCTGGACAAACTAATGACTCTGGTATTTATTTACCATTTGGCAGATATGTACTTTTACTTTGGTACTGTTATTTTCTTAATCTTAAACCAAATACTCATCAGTGTCGGTACTTACTATCTATTGACTGTCTGCTGAAAATCAACTGATTTTAACCTGTGATGCTGGCCTGTAAGTCATTCAACAGCATTTCTTAGATTTTTCACTTCATTTTGATGGGCCAAATGTGGCAACAGATGAATATATGAATTTACCTCAAAGTAAAATGACAGTTTACTGAAAGGTAATTTATATGCAACAAACAGTTAGTAGAGCACTACTGAAAATCCTTGCGAAAGCAAAAGATCAAGTGTAACTAACCAGATTTATACTTAAGGTTAATTTGAAATTATCTTGTGTTGCTACTTATAGACAACTGCATGTTAAAGGAACCGTATGTAGGATTGTGGTCAAAACTGGTACTGCAATCACTTTAAAAATACTGTAGAGCGGTGTATCCCTCCCTCTACCCCCTGACTCCAGGTTGCCAGATAAGCTGCAGGATTCAGCAGAAACTAAATTACATTAGCAATGGTCATACAGGTCAACTTGCAGCATGTGTAACTTAGTCCACGATATATACTGTACGTGAAGAACGAATGACGAATCATTTTTTCTGAGGTAAAGTTAGGCTTCTGTCTCAATTACGTTTCAAATTGCCATAATGGGCGTGCTAATGTTGTTTTCCTCAGCGTCTCAGCAAAATGACAGAGAAACGGGCTCCTATAATGCATTGCTAATGTTAGCATACGTCCATGTGAGCTAATGTTACGTTACTTTGCACGAACATGCATAACTTTGTTCGACTGTCGTGAATATATGAAATGTCCATTGATATCAAGTACAAGTTAGCCAAGCTTAGATGAATCTTACCTGTCCAGGAGAAAATTAGCAACGTTGGCGTCTGTTTTCAAATTCTTCTCCGTTTTCAGCCGTCTCCATGTTTCAAAAGCATCTCCAATACAAATTCTGGTTTTATTTCGGACTTTGTCACGACGAATTTCTGAATTATAACGAGGTCTACGTTAGACATTTTTATCCGACTAGAGTTTAGAGCAAAGCTGGCAACCCGGATCCAGAAACACTACTGACTTCGTGATTGGTAGATAGGTGGAGGGAGGCGCGTCAGGCCAAAACACAAAATGACAACATCAACATCAGTTGAGGGCTGCAAGTCCACTTTTTAAATGACAATATCCTAGCCATACTACTGTTGTCAGTGATATAAGTATTTGAAATGAACATGATTTCTTAATGTCTAGTGACACATCAGGGCCATTTTATGATTAATTGAAATAGATTTCTTACATACAGCTCCTTTAACTGAAAGTCTGTTGATCTCTAAATGTTGGACTAAATAAAACATCTCAGTTGAATGAACTATGAAACTAGTTGAGCAAACATCTCTCTATAAATTACAGGAACGTCTGTCTGTCTGTGTGTCCATCTGTCTGTGTGTGTGTGTGTGTTATTCGCATATCTCTCGAACCGTTAGTCCGATGGATTTCAAACTTGACAGGTGTCTCGCTACGGGCACGAGTAAGTGCAGTGCCAAGTTTGACGTTGTTTGGATGAGAAATGCAAAAGATATCGTTAAAAATAACAGTAAAAGAAGCACTTAGAAGGTTGTGGTTTAAAAATAAACATTCTGACATAAACACTCTGTCAGCTACACTGTTTACTTCTGAATATTATAGTTTGGTTCCAAAACGTGATAAATCCATTTTGATTCATTTGAGTAAAATGTGTTTTCTTTACCAAGAAAGTGACAAGATGAAAACCACTATTTTCTGTTTCAAACTTTCACATAGCATCTTTAGGTTATAATAACATAAAAAAAAATTCAAATCCAGATTTTGATTTTCAAAGATTTATTATAAAAATGGATTATTTTCCCCAAAAACTGCAATAAATTCATGACACTTTTTTTTTTTTAAATGCAATTAATCCATTGAATCAATATAAAAGTTATTTTTTATCATATTGAAACTGTTGAAATCAGACATCGCTAAGAAATATCTCCTGAACTTTTTTGATGGCGATCAGTTTACAAAAACTGATTTTGCACGGGCATCAGCCTATTCACAAACTGTTTCCTCAAGCATAGCGTTTTCTCAGAGTTCACTTTGTGCTTTCTACCATGCACAAATAAAAATGTCACTGAACTTTTGCTGTGCAATTGTAACAATGAGCACTCAAACACACCAAACCAACAATTAGGCTACTAAAAACACACTCAAAACCTGATTTTGCACGGGCATTTTGCACTAGTCTATCTATAAATTACAGGAACGTCTGTCTGTGTGTCTGTTAACCGCATATCTCTCGAACCGTTAGTCCGATGGATTTCAAACTTGACAGGTGTCTTGCTACAGGCACGAGTAAGTGCAGTGCCAAGTTTGATGATGTTTGGATGAGAAATGCTAAAGATATCGTTAAATATATCATTTTTAAAAGGTTGTGGTTTAAAAATAAACATTCTGACATAAACACTCTGTCAGCTACACTGTTTACTTATGAATATTATAGTTTGGTTCCAAAACGTGATAAATCCATTTAGATTAATTTGAGTAAAATGTGTTTTCTTTACCAAGAAAGTGGCAAGATGAAAACCACTATTTTCTGTTTCAAACTTTCACATAGCATCTTTAGGTTATAATAACATAAAAAATTCAAATCCAGATTTAGATTTTCAAAGATCTATTATAAAAACGGATTATTTTTCCCCAAAAATGCAATAAATTCATGACACTTTTTTTTCCCAACATGCAATTAATCCATTGAATCAATATAAAAGTTATTTTTTATCATATTGAAACTGTTGAAATCAGCCATCGCTAATATCTCCTGAACTTTTTTTGACGGCGATCAGCTCACAAAAACTGATTTTGCACGGGCACTTTGCACTGCTCCCTGAATCAACGTGCTTATTCATTTGTGAATGTTAACTGAATCTGTAAGTCAGCTATGCTGTTTATTTCTGAATATTATATTTCATTCTGGTGCACTTAAAGTTATCGCTACTGTGTAATAGTAACCTATGTTATTCACCAACTAAACATATCCTATTCAATGCGTTCAGAGTCTCTTTCACGGGCATCATTTGTAGTAGCCTATTCACAAACTGTTTCCTCAAGCATAGCGTTTTCTCGGAGTTCACTGTGTGCTTTCTACCATGCACAAATAAAAATGTCACTGAACTTTTGCTGTGTAATTGTTACAATGAGCACTCAAACACACCAAACCAACAATTACTAAAAACACACTTAAAAACTGATTTTGCACGGGCATTTTGCACTAGCACTTAGAAGGTTGTGGTATACACTCAGTCAGCTACACTGTTTACTTCTGAATATTATAGTTTATTCATAGCCATCATTTGTAGTAACCTAGCCTGCTCCCTGAATTCAATGGGTTCACAGTCTCTTTCACGGGCACCAAACCAACAATTACTAAAAACACACACAAAAACTGATTGTGCACCGGCATTTTGCACTAGTATTTTAAAATTGAAGTCAATGGGCCAACTAAAAAAATAATATGTATTCTTTTTGATAATATTCAGTGTTGGAATTGACGATGATGAATGAATACAAACCAATCATATTTTATATTAACTACTAACAAATAATCTTTTTATTTGTGCATAATTTGACAAAAACAGCAGAATAAAAATATTTTATATGTGAAATTTATCTGGTTTTTATGTATACTGTTCACCTCATTTCATTTTGTTGGCTCTTTGGTAACTGGAAACAATAACTTTTGAAGAAGTAATTTTCACTTGATAAATAGACTATTAAAAATGTTAACGTTATATGTTTATTTATTTTCGGTTTATCATAGTTTTACAATGAATTTTCTTAGTTTTAGATTGAAAGTCTAGAGCTGGCAGGGTAAATCAAAATCTCTATATAAAAGTAATTTAAAACATTCACACGTGATAAAAAAGAAAAAGGTTCATCTAATTGTTTGAAGCAACAACTAACGTTAGAACATAAATTCGCGACTTTAAATAATAACCATTTCCATCCTCAGGAGTTCTGGCACGGTGAGTGAATGCAGTGTCGAGAAGTTCAAGATATCGCAGCGGACATTCAAACTGATTTTTATTATGAGTATATGACTATATCTACTGTAAATGCACTCTTACTCAATCTCTCACAATACTCCACTCTATAAGCTTCAATGAACAATATCAATGAGAATGTAGGCTATGTTTTACGTTGCTAAGATGGTTGCTAGGGGTGTTGTGCAGTGATACATTGAAGCGATCATTGCCGTGTTTTATCGTGAAAAAACACTAATCAGAACCAAAGACTGGAACTAACCGTTTTATATAGATAAATATACTGCAGATAATAGCTTTATTGGTAAATTTTGTTGTTAAGCATTTATAATTGCAGGGTGTTTTTTTCGTAGCAATATTTTCGTCTTGATAATTTCTCGTTTTAATAAAAAAATGTATTTGCTTTAAACAAAAAGTTTTAAGTTTTATTAAATTTTCACAATTTTCAAAACTCTTAGCTAAAAAATCCAAACTGATCACACTTGTAACCCAGCTAGTCATTCTTTCAAAACCTGATCCCATGCTTTCATTACAGTTATGCACATTTTCAGTCCACATAATCAATGTTTCAAAACACAAGATGATTGTAATATGTAATGAGAACATTTGGTTTATTCACCAAAACACATATGACCTTCTTTCAATTTAGTACTTTTAAAGGAATAGTTCACCCAAACAAATAGTTTATGGCCCTGTATGAGTTTCTTTCTCCTGCTGAACACAAAATAAGATATTTTGAAGAGTATCAGTACCGATAATCTTCAAAATGTCTTATTTTGTGTTCAGCAGGAGAAAGAAACACTACAGGACTGGAACAACTTGAGGCTGAGTAAATGATGACAGGATGTTCATGTTTGGGTGAACCATCCCTTTAACAGCCGTTAATTTAATAGCAAACAGTGCAATATTCATGTTTCAAATCACCCTCTTTGCTGAAATAAGTAACACAGGCTACAGGTGCCACTTTAGAAAATACATTTACATTACCTAAATTACGTAATTTAAAATCCATAATGTTTATCTATCATGTGTGTTATCAAAAGATGCGATGAAGTTATGAAACTGCCGTGAAGTTTTGTGCTAGGACAGTTTGCTGCCAATACAGTAAATGTTCTCACTGTGCCATAAAACTGAATCTATATTGTACTTGACCTTTATAAGGGTGAGTTACAGTAATGTCTCTACCATGGTAATCTGTTTACGGTATCACATGGCATACTGTAATGTAAAATGCTGTGTACTTTGGTGACATCTGTCTCCCTTCTTCTGATGCATCTCTGATCAATCTGATGTTACACATTCATTAACTGTATCCTGCTCTGTTCACAAATTGCTAATCTCTCTGTCACACACACACACACACACACACACACACACACACACACACACACACACACACACACACACACACACACACACACACACACATACACACACACACACACAATGTGATCATGTGTGAAAACACACATAAATTGATCACATACTGTATCTATGGTCTAGACTCTAGAGGACCGGTAGTCCTTCTCCATGGCGTCACCGACTCCTCCCAAGCTTGATTTTTTTGCCTCCACAACCACCCGGGCTGCAGTCCGCTTGGCCTGCCGGTACCCGTCAGCTGCCTCAGGAGTCCCACAAGCCAACCAGGCCCAATAGGACTCCTTCTTCAGCTTGACGGCATCCCTTACAGGGATCTATCTATTGGGGATTGCTATTACGGGGATTGCCGCCTCGACAGGCACCGAAGACCTTATGGCCATAGCTCCGAGTGGCTGCGTCAACAATGGATGTGGAGAACATGGTCCACTCAGACTCAATATCTCCAGACTCCCTCGGGATCCGGTCGAATTTCCGCCGGAGGTAACCCTAACCCTAAGGTGGAAGTTGAAGATCTCTCTGACAGGGGACTCTGCCAAATGTTCCCAACAGACCCTCACAGACAGACAGCTTATTATAGATAGATAGATAGATAGATAGATAGATAGATAGATAGATAGATAGATACAGTGAGGAAAATAAGTATTTGAACACCCTGCTATTTTGCAAGTTCTCCCACTTAGAAATCATGGAGGGGTCTGAAATTGTCATCGTAGGTGCATGTCCACTGTGAGAGACATAATCTAAAAAAAAAAATCCAGAAATCACAATGTATGATTTTTTAACTATTTATTTGTATGATACAGCTGCAAATAAGTATTTGAACACCTGAGAAAATCAATGTTAATATTTGGTACAGTAGCCTTTGTTTGCAATTACAGAGGTCAAACGTTTCCTGTAGTTTTTCACCAGGTTTGCACACACTGCAGGAGGGATTTTGGCCCACTCCTCCACACAGATCTTCTCTAGATCAGTCAGGTTTCTGGGCTGTCGCTGAGAAACACGGAGTTTGAGCTCCCTCCAAAGATTCTCTATTGGGTTTAGGTCTGGAGACTGGCTAGGCCACACCAGAACCTTGATATGCTTCTTACAGAGCCACTCCTTGGTTATCCTTGGCTGTGTGCTTCGGGTCATTGTCATGTTGGAAGACCCAGCCTCGACCCATCTTCAATGCTCTAACTGAGGGAAGGAGGTTGTTCCCCAAAATCTCGCAATACATGGCCCCGGTCATCCTCTCCTTAATACAGTGCAGTCACCCTGTCCTATGTGCAGAAAAACACCGCCAAAGCATGATGCTACCACCCCCATGCTTCACAGTAGGGATGGTGTGCTTGGGATGGTACTCATCATTCTTCTTCCTCCAAACACGTTTAGTGGAATTATGACCAAAAAGTTCTATTTTGGTCTCATCTGACCACATGACTTTCTCCCATGACTCCTCTGGATCATCCAAATGGTCATTGGCAAACTTAAGACGGGCCTTGACATGTGCTGGTTTAAGCAGGGGAACCTTCCGTGCCATGCATGATTTCAAACCATGACGTCTTAGTGTATTACCAACAGTAACCTTGGAAACGGTGGTCCCAGCTCTTTTCAGGTCATTGACCAGCTCCTCCCGTGTAGTTCTGGGCTGATTTCTCACCTTTCTTAGGATCATTGAGACCCCACGAGTTGAGATCTTGCATGGAGCCCCAGTCCGAGGGAGATTGACAGTCATGTTTAGCTTCTTCCATTTTCTAATGATTGCTCCAACAGTGGACCTTTTTTCACCAAGCTGCTTGGCAATTTCCCCGTAGCCCTTTCCAGCCTTGTGGAGGTGTACAATTTTGTCTCTAGTGTCTTTGGACAGCTCTTTGGTCTTGGCCATGTTAGTAGTTGGATTCTTACTGATTGTATGGGGTGGACAGGTGTCTTTATGCAGCTAACGACCTCAAACAGGTGCATCTAATTTAGGATAATAAATGGAGTGGAGGTGGACATTTTAAAGGCAGACTAACAGGTCTTTGAGGGTCAGAATTCTAGCTGATAGACAGGTGTTCAAATACTTATTTGCAGCTGTATCATACAAATAAATAGTTAAAAAATCATATATTGTGGATTTTTTTTTTCCAAGTGGGAGAACTTGCAAAATAGCAGGGTGTTCAAATACTTATTTTCCTCACTGTAGATAGATAGATAGATAGATAGATAGATAGATAGATAGATAGATAGATAGATAGATAGATAGATAGATAGATAGATAGATAGATACACAGACAGGCTGACAGCTTATTATGGATAGATAGATAGATAGATAGATAGATAGATAGATAGATAGATAGATAGATAGATAGATTATGATGTTAGATAGATAGTTTATGAGATAGATAGATAGATAGATAGATAGATAGATAGATAGATAGGCTGACAGCTTATTATAGATAGATAGATAGATAGATAGATAGATAGATAGATAGATAGATAGATAGATAGATAGATAGATAGATAGATAGACAGACAGACAGGCTGACAGCTTATTATAGATAGATAGATAGATAGATAGATAGATAGATAGATAGATAGATAGATAGATAGATACATAGATAGATAGGCTGACAGCTTATTATAGATAGATAGATAGATAGATAGATAGATAGATAGATAGATAGATAGATAGATAGATAGATAATGATAGATAGATAGATATATAGGCTGACAGCTTATTATAGATAGATATAGATAGATAGACAGCTTATTATAGATAGATAGATAGATAGATAGATAGATAGATAGATAGATAGATAGATAGATAGATAGATAGATAGATAGATAGATAGATAGACAGACAGAATACTTAGCACTCACCACCTCTACCTTTCTGTCTGCATCTATCTAAGAAAGTCTTTTGTCTATTGTCTTCTCTGAATATTCTGTCCATTTTGGCCTCCTGAAAAGTCATGTAATTATCTGCCATTAAAAATGTGAAATCAGAAATCCTCCACCTCTCTGTTCTGTTCCTGCTAACCTTTGCATTCTGTTCAACATTTCAAACTCATTCAACATCCAGCCAGCCATCAGTGATAATTGTAGACCTGGGGAAATTACACAGTGCCTGGTAGCCAGCCAAGCAACAAGTGCTGAATGGTACAAAAATGGTCCTCCAAAATAGCACAATAATGGACAGTTCGCGCCAGCCATTTTTATACACAATAATTCTGAGGATCCAATTTTAAATGCTCAGCTTCTACTTAAAAAAAAACACAAAAAAACATTAGTTCACTTTATAATTCGTTACATTTTTATAGCATTTTTCTGGGTACTCGAAGCACTTTACATAAAGAAGGGGGAAATCTCCTCAAACAATACCAATGTCCAGCACCACCTGGAGGATCCAGAACCCCACCACACACCAGCTTATTGGTGGAGAGGAGACAGAGTGAATAAGCCAATCGGCATATGGGGATGATTAGGAGGCCATGATGGACAGAGGCAATTGGGCAGATTTGTCCAGGAGGCCAGGGTTACACCCCTACTCTTTTTCCGAAGGACATCCTGGGATTTTTAATGACCACAGAGAGTCAGGACCTCGGTTTAACGTCTCATCCGAAGGACAGTGCTTGTTACAGTGTAGTGTCCTCATCACTACACTGGGGCGTTAGGACCCACACAGAGCACAGGGTGAGCAGCGCCCCCTGCTGGCCTCACTAACACCTCTTCCAGCAGACATAGTTTTTCCAGGAGTCTCCCATCCAGGTACTGACCAGACTCAACCCTGCTCCGCTTCAGTGGGCGACCAGTCTTCGGCTTCAGGGTGATATGGCTTAAAAAAATTATGACTAAGGTTCAGACACTTCCATGTGCACAATACATGCAGAAAATGTAATTAAATCACATCACTTAATCACATTAATTGTGGAAATTGCATCAATCTGAGTTTGTAGTTTGAGATTTTACTGATGTTGTTTACTTAGTAATGCAGGGCTGGGAAACTCAGTGTCCTGCAGAGTTCAGCTCCAACCCCACAAAACAACATCTGTCTGTAATATTCAAGAAATCCTAAGAACTTTGGTTAGATTTTTCAGATGTTTTATGAGTGTCAGAAAGGTAAACCTGTGCTGTTATTGTGATATTGTGTTGGTCATTATGGAAATGATGCTGTGTCTGTGCCCGTCAACGCTTTTTTGGAGTTGCGCTCTCATGCTTATTTGCCTTGTTTAGTGAATCTAAAGTCTTTATAGCTATTCTATTACGCATTTTCTTGTTAAATTGCCCTTTTCAAAATAATTATTTGGTCTTTTTGACAAAGATTAAATTGGACATTTCCAGCAGAGGTTGAGTTCATTTTGATTACTCACACATGGGCTTGATAATATTTCAGTTCTGATAGGAGACACACAAATCTGAACAGTAATTTACAAATTTGGGTAACACTTTACAATAAGGTTCATGTTAACTAATGAACTAAGAATGAACTGCACTTCTTCAGCATTTATTAATCTTAGTTAATATTAATTTCAACATTTACCAATACATTATTCAAATCAAAGGTTGTATTTGTTAAAATGAATTAATGCACCGTGAACATGAAAAAACAATGAACAGCTGTATTTTTATGAACTAACATTAACAAAGATTATTAATAGTGTAACAAATGTATTGCTCATTGTTAGTTCATGTTATTTAATACATTAACTAATGTTAACTAGTGAACCTTATTGTAAACAAGTGTTACCCACATGATAATATTTGCTAGTTAAGACTATTATCAGCCATTTTTGCTTTGACCTTAAAACCTGACCTGATATAAGTATTGCGATGTTCCAATTATAATGTGTGACTTAACATTATCCCCATATCTTTTCAGTGCCATACAGTGTCAGTGTCTTGTCTCAAGATGCACACAATAATGTTTTTTCTTTTTCTAAGGCATGTTTCTAAAAGCTTTCTAATGTCTTCATTTATCTGAGTCTAACTCCTGGCTTGACTCTAAACCCTGTCTGTGAAACCAGGCCTTAAACTTTATGAAGTGAAGATCACCAAACAAGTAAAGAATCTAAAGATTGTTGATATTTAATGAGCGAACAGAACTTTCAAACAATACATATTTTGTACCATTGGAAAGACATTGGCATGTAATGACTTGAACATGTAGTGGATATGGAGTCCAGTAAAAGTGTTTGAGCACATACACAGTCAAAGGAAGCAATAATCGCCCCAAAATTAGGGTCAGTGCAAAAAAACAATAAGCATTGGCTAATGAGGATCCTCGTAAGAGAGAACCATATCATGGGTATATCAATTATTTATGTATACAATTACAGTCTCTGAGAAGGGGCACACAGACGGGACTCAAACATTCAAGAGGACAAAATTCAAAAGGATTACTCGCCCACTTACAATACCATACTGCTATCCCATATCTTTTTGTACTAAAACAAGGTAATTATTTCGCCATCACCTCACAAGACAGTCCCATAGTCTGAAAACAGCCTGGTAATAAACATATCCCGCATTAGGATTTACATGCTAGAAGTCCTAATAAATACTGACCTCAGCAGTCTCTTCCTAAATATATACAGAGAGAGGTATCAAAATGTGTTTACATTGCATCACAATGCAAAAGGAATGAGGTGAATCCAGACCGATCTCTATTGACCACAGGAAAACAGTCGGGATTACTCATTAAGGATTAAAAAAGCTTCATAAAAATGCCAGCCAAAGTATACAGTGGATAAATGCATAGGATTGATTTCTTACCAACTGAATATGGAAAACTCATATTGATGGTGGCAACACACACACACACACATATAGAGTCTCTCTCTCTCTCTCTCTCTCTCACCCACACACACACCAAAGGCAGAGCTCTCTGTACTTCAGTTTGCACCATTAGGTGAATGTCATAAAACAATTCTAGGTCACATTTCACCCCAAAATGAAAAGAAAAAGGAAATTCGAGGAATCATATTGTGCATAAATAACAAGAAACCTATTTTACTTTGTGACATCCCAATTTTCATTATTGTAATGCATCCAGACATTTTCATTTTAAGATTTGCTGTAAGCCTCATTATTCTCGATGGTTTTTCTCATTATTGCTATACAGACTTTTAATTTAAATCAGCATAAATTAAAGCCAGGATAAGAAGTAATACCAAAATGTTTAAATACTTCACAGTTTAAACAACTTAAGTTTTGCTTTTTTGCACATTTTTGATATAATATACTTTCTGTCTTTCTTTCTTTCGGGTGGAATATGATCTGGACAGGTTCTCTAGGTTTTAAAAAGATTCATTCAACTATCTGAGAAATAAAACTCGGCAACCAGAAACATCCTAGAAATACCTCCAAATGGGTGCTGATAAATTTGATCCGAGACGTGTCCGTATGTTGTCATCACACCACGATAATACACAGTCCAACAGGTCTATGACCTCTGAAAGCGCCAGTGATTGTCCTGTGGCTCTCCTTTTCATAAAATATGAGAAATATACTTGATAACATTCAGCATGATAAGTTCTAGGTAATCAGCATAACAAGAAAAGTCCTCACTGTTCCCGGTATATTTGGCTCTCTAAAAACATGCTTTTCTGGCATGGTCCAGGGTCGTCTCATTCAACGATTGGTGCTTTCTTAAACCACTCTTGATGCTTAAGTCAGTTAAGGGTCCCACTAGTAAAATAAATAAGAAACCAATGTTAGTGTAAAAACAGTGAATAGATTAGATTTATAATAGATTACTAGAACTAGATATTTACATTGAGAGGTGTTGCCAGGATTGCACTGTTAATTCACAATTTGAAGTGTGTCATTCATGTCAATAGTCCACACTGAGCAGGAGTTACACACTTAACTTTAATACTAAGTACAAGGGAAACTCTTTAACCACATTTTAGTTGTGATAGTGGTGCTAAAATCGATACTCACCAAAGGTTCGTCCACTCCAGTGATTATGATTCAGTCCTAATAATGACTGAAGGTCCATTTTCATCTGAAACAACATTTGATTGGAGAGATTTATTTGATCCAGTCTTTTTCATATTTATTTGAACAATGTGATTGAGAATAATTGACTAAATGTGACGCATGCTGGCAAAATGAGTGGGAATGCGCACAGGCTAATTACGAGCCACAGGCAAAACAAATGAAATTGAGGTTTTCACAAAAATGAGTTCATTAAGCCCTCGTCTAGCGATCCCAATGCTCTATTAAACATCTAAAAGTATCTTTATTTGTAAGTTTTCTGAGAGGAGTACCTTTCCCTTGTCCATGAAAACCTGCATTTTTCTCTGCTCGCTTCTCGCGCTTCCCCTCAGCACAAGTTTGGCATCGTTTTAAAGCGCAACATTCCAACTTTGTGAATATTCATAGTGAATGCTCAATGGCACGAGTCTCAACCAATAAAATGTGATTTTCAAACTCATGCTGAAAAACCCGATATACACATACATATTTCTGTCTTGGCGAGTATTCACGCAGTTATGTCTTAAGTGAACGTTTGGTTAACTGTTGGGGAAAAACATCTGATGTGTAACATTATATTAGATTCATGCGGTACAGTAGGTCTGAATATTTAGGCTGACTGTTTCATTAATATTAATCAAACAATTGTGGCATCATGGGGGAAAAAAAGTTGGATATATATTTTTCCTATAGATATTGGTTTTGACTTGGTGTGTGCTAAATTTGGTGTTATTATTACCAGGGATTGTAAGGTATGGTTGCTACGTGATTTTGTTTTGGAATCTTCAAAAAACTCTAACTCGATTTTTCTCCGAATGGACTTTGCCGACTCTGTCGACTTCAAAAAGGTGTTGCTCATCGTTTAGAAGGTTTTCTTAACAGAGAACGTGAAAATAACAATATATATTTTTTAAATTTGCTCATTGTGACTCATTTTGCCAGCACGGGTCACAAATATCAATTCATACTGAACCCAAACATCCCGAAAACTTAAGAAGTGCATTACATAAACTGAAAATATCACAATATTATAATTGTTATTGTGAGTGCAGTTCCTAATATTACATATTTTGATTCATGGAAATGGGCAAGTTTATAAATGCAATGTAAATGTACTTTTCTGTGAAAATAAACAAAAGCTTTTACAAGGTGGAAAAAATTTCAATATTCCGACCATGCGACTGAATTTAGACTTTATAGCCGTTGACTCTTATCAAATTGTTCTTCTACAGTATCATACATTTGTAGATCATAGTAACAACAGGTCAAACTGTGCATGGCTCATCGCTACCATAGTAAAAAAAATAAATAAATAAGTAACTATATTATATACTACAGTATGTGGTTTGCATAACACTATAGTATTTGTTATGAAAATAGTAGCCTAAAGACTTCTAGTATAAATACAAATGCATAATACTGCCATAGCTTCATAACAAATTGAAGTGCTTCTAATTGGATCTTAAAGGGCTGTTTAATAAAAGACGCATGTTTAAAAAAAAAACACTACAGTAGCACCAGTGCGACAACTCTAAAAAAATACAAAGTCTGGAGGCCTGAAATAGAACATTTCTTTTAATTACTTATTTATTTTCAGGCTAGGGTTGGGTATCGTTTGCATTTTAACAACTAAGATTCTGCCTTATAACAATAACAACGATTTCTAATTTGAATTCCAATAAGGTAAAAAAAAACGGGGGAAAAAAACATATATATCATTCACATTTATTCTAAGACTTATTGCAAAACATTTCATTGTATCTGAATACCATGAACAAAAATCTACAGGCTAAAGAACACTTACACAAGGAACTTCTGCCTATGGTTTAAAAATACCATAAAAACAACTAGCATCACTAATATAAATTTCAAGCATAAACACTCAATAAAACAAATAAACAAATTAGCAGTTGCACAAATAAATACAACTGAACAAAAATAAAACTGAAATAAAGTGTTTTAAGGTTTTCAGGTACAGAAACTGTAATGTCAAATAAAATGTCAAATTTAAAATAACACTACATTTATAATGTATATTTTATTTATAAAGTGCAATATATTTGCTTTTATTGTTTGTTTAATGTTATTATAGAGATGGCAGAAGGAATATTAGACTGCTGTCACTTTAAGAGCTGCACTGATCCAATATACTGTTACACGTGCGTTTTCTTTCTCAGCGGTTTACGATTTTATAACAAGTATTCGATTCCTGCCCTTAAGTATCTGATTCCTAACCTTATTTCAGGCAGTATAATTTAAATAATTTAAAGGGTATTTTAAATGGTATTTTAATGGAATACACTATAATATTAACTATATTTTTTTCTCTGAAGTCCACTTATAATGTGAATTTAATAAAGTTGAAAAAAGGTGATTTTTTTTATTTTTAATGTAACTTGCCAATCAGTCTGAAATGGTCAAGGGTTCACCCAAAAACAAAAATTGGAATATACGGCACGTGTCGCATGGGATCATTGATACTTTTGTGTCTTTTTTTAAAAGCTTGATCCTGGACGATATTCACTGCCATTTTATGGACTAGCATGAGCAGGACATTTTTTTTTATTTTCCTTTTGTGGTCCGAAAAAGAAAGAAGGGCATACATGAGGGTGAATAAACAATGACAATATTTTCATTTTTGAATGAACTATCCCCTTTAAGTTGTGGAACAACTGACATTTGGTGGCACCAAAGTATTTCAGATATAGCTGATAGCACATTGAAGTACAAAATGACATACTGAGCTTTAGTTGCTGCATTTAAAGATACATTTAAATGTATAACATACAATTAAAATCACTTAGATGTTGTTGATCTCACCTGCGCTTTCTTCATCTGATCCACCGTCCTCTAACCATTGCTCCTCATTGGCCAATAGAGGATTCTCGGATTCACGCAGGGTCCTCAGCGGGAAATAGTGCCCATCACCCTGGCTATAACATACAAACACACAGAACACATGGAAAATATTTACATAAGGCATACTTTATAGCGTATTTTGAAATTTGCATCCATTTATACATCTAGCAAGCGTGACGTTTGTGCTTGAGCCACACAGTTGCTTTTGAGTGCGACCAGTTTTGATATGAGCTCACCTTGTGAACACGGGAATAAACCAGAGCTTTTTATCCTCCCCGAACACCTGCTGGAGGTTTCTGCTGAGCCCAACATGAAAGCCATTCCTGTCAGGCCCGTTCTGAAACACTGGTGCAGAAAACGCCTCTGGAAAACAGACACGTTCATGGAGGTCAAATAGTCCACAAAAAAAAAAAAAAATGAGCCACATAAATCACATCTGCTAACCAAAGGTCATGCAAGCGGTATACGACTATGACCTTTAAACGTCTTGCAGAAACACAATGAAAGGATAAATGAAAATCAAGGAATTCAGTATAAAAAGAAGTGAAATCTTCCTCACCTAGCGTTGATCTGTTTTTAGCCACCAACCAACAGTGGTAGCCAAACAGGAACATGAGACTGACAAAAAACATGAGAGCCACAAACAACAGGAAGAGCACGTGGAATTTGGCGGAGCCATTGGGCAGATCTCCCTAACAAACAAATGCAAAGAGACTTGAAATGGATGTGTTTACCACAATTAACAAATACACATTTTGTTTATTTAAATTTTTTTTAATTTTCCAAGTTATAATGACGGAACACAGTTTTAAAGAATCTCTTTGCATCTACCTGTACATGTGCACCAGAGCCGGACAGTAACGGAGTACATTTACTTGAGTACAGTACTTAAGTACAATTTTGAGGGATCTGTACTTTACTCGAGTATCATTTTTGGGGAGTACTCATGACTTTACTCAAGTACATTTGAGAGGCAAATATTGTACTCTTTACTCCACTACATTTCTATCCATAACTGTGAGTAAAAAAAAGGAAAAAAGAAACATCTCAGAAACCCTCAATTTGTTGTTTCCCTCTCAAATGTGATTGGATTGTGCAGGCGCCACTGATTGGGACAGCCTATCAGCAATCACTTTCAGCTTTCCGCCAAAGTCAACTCCATGGTCAGATTTAGATAAGAGATGAAACCATGGACGAAACAATGGATGAAGATGCAACAGGTCGCTCCAAAGAGTAATTTTTTTCCCCAGGATGGTAGGGGAAGACTCATGAATATTCATTAGGGAAGTCATCTCTGATTGGTCTTAAGCCCAGTGACGTGTAGGTTTAGGGGCGGGATTAGGTCATCAGACCAATCAGGGATGACTTCCCTAATGAATATTCATGAGTCTTCCCCCACCTCGCCAGACTATTTCAATTTTCTGAACAAGTTAATGATAGTTTTCGCTTTGTGTTTGCTGTGTTTACCAATGTAAGCACGTTGGCAGTAGTAATGCAATATTTAGAAAATGTACTCTTGTACTCTTGATACTCAAGTACTTTTAAAAACAAGTACTTTAGTACTTTTACTTAAGTAGACATCTGACTGTTGTACTTTTACTTGTACTTGAGTAAAATTTAGCAAGGGATATCTGTTCTTTTACTCAAGTAATGAAGCTGTGTACTCTGTCCGCCTCTGATGTGCACACACCACAACTTCATTCACATGCAAAAACTGTAGCTATCGTCAAAAGCCAATATCATTCTACTTGCCCATAAAGGGATAGTCATTATTTATGAATTCTGTCATCTCTTTCTTCTGCAGAACACCCACAAGATTACATATTTAGAAGAATGTATGGACAAAAACAGTTGAAAAAAAATGAAGGTCTATAGGGTCCAAAACAACACTGTCATTGAATGGACAAAAAAATTGTATGTTCCACAGAGAAATGAATGCTCATGATATGAGGGGGAGACAATTATTAGAAAAGTATTTTCATTTTCCTTTAATTTGGCTGTCCTACACTGTGAGCTGATTTCATGTAGGCAACAATGAACTGTTTTTGACTGAGAACTACTGCAGGAATATTGATATTGATAAAAATATGGCATCATGTGAATGTTGTTCACAGTCCTTCGTCGTTCCAAACCCATAAGACTTTTGTTTAGAACACGAATGAATTGTTATTTTTTTAAATCTGAGAGCTTTCTGTTCCTCCATTGACAGCTACGCAACTGACACTTTGACACTTTAAAATGTTCATAAAGAGATCGTAAAAGTTATCCATCTAAATTGAGCGGTGTAGTCCACATTTTCTGAAGAGACATGATCGATTTAATCATCAAGCCTTTAATTCCATAGCATAGCAGCCCTTAATTCCACCTTCGTGGACAAATTTGGGCACGAACCTCATTGGTTCTCGCAGAAGCTCAACGTGCTGCGTAACACGCTTTTACTTTAATTTTGTGTTTTGTTTATTCTGATATATTAAAGTGTTGAACGTTCGCCGGTTCCCGCCTCCTTCTTCCCTTATCAACATACATTGCTACAGTTACTATGTTCCCTCTACCACCGTCATCCGCTCAAACAACTTGATGGAAAATTCTTGATGAATAATTCGCATATGTTTGTTTTGTTTTGTTTTTTTGAGAACTTTGAAAAGATTCGCTTCACATTTGGATGGAAACACAACTAATGAAGAGACAGAAATCACGCAGATTTCATATAAAAAGATCTTCCTTTGTGTTTCAAAGATGAACGAATGTCTTACGGGTTTTCATATTTGGGTGAACTATGCCTTTAAGCTTGTGCTCAAATAGATTTGTATTTTGCTCAATGCTAAAAATAGAAGGAACATTGGTGATGACTAGCGAAGTACTTTGTTCTGATTCAGGGGTTCCCAATTCTGTTCCTGGAGATCTATCTACCTGCAGAGTTCAGATCCAAACCCTGATACAACACACGTCCAATTATCAAGTGCTCCTGAAGATGTTAATCAGCTCGTTTAGTTGTGTTTGATCAGGGTTGGAGCTGAACTTTGCAGGAAGGTAGATCTCCAGGAACAGGATTGGGAACCCCTGTTCTAATATGATTAAAGGTGGTACTTGGCCTGAGAGGTTTATTCTGAGAGATCAATTATTTTTAAAGAATTATTTTTTGCTACTTTCTGTTCTTTTTGACTTCATAGCTCGGGATAGTTTTTGTTGTTGTTGTGCCATCAGCCAATCAGCACTGTTATGATCTCATTTTCCTGCAGCTCTAGGGTCATTAGCCACATGGCAAATACAGATCTGAACTATTGATGGCAGATTTCAAATTGCATTCTTCAGCACCAGCCAAGCAACTAAGATTGTAAATGCTAATGCATTCTCAAGAGAAAAAAATAAATAATTGTAAGTGTATATCTACTTACACAGTAGTTTATTAGCTTTAAAGAGTACACTAGCATAGTGCCATGTGAAAGAGAAAGGTCACCTTTTAGAGTTTTTAGAATTTTATGGTTTTACGTATCAGAACATAATAAAAATCATATGGTCGTTAGCAGGTCTTACAATTAGGTACATACAAAGTTTAACCACTTAATTCAAATTGTGAACTCTTACTTTTCTACAGGGTTCACACTCTTTTTGACCAACTAAAACCAAATTTCCATGCCTAAACATTTAACCTTTTACTTAGAAAACAGCATTGGTGTGGTGTTCTTATTTTGCAAATGTGCGGTTATGTGATTTAATTGATAGGAATAAATGCTTATGACAGTTTGACTGATAACATTTCATATTAAATACAATCCAGACAAACACACTGCAGAGCTCAAAGGATTATCAAAATTTGTTCTTAAATGGAGTCAAAATTTGAAAGAGAATTAGAGACACTGATCAAAATCAGATGTGAGAAACAACTGTATAAAGTATCACGTGCTATCGGAATTATCGTAAAAATTAGCATGAACATGAACGCCCTCTTAAATTGCATTTACCACTGGGAAGCTCTGGAATAATTTTGAAACCAAGTTCCTGAGATAGACATGCCCATAAACTTTAAACATGGTTGAGGAGAGAACGAGTGCTTTTCTTTTTAGTTCTCCCACAACAGCTACATCACCTTGTCTTGTCATTAAAGTAGAGCATATTTACATATATGAATTATAATCTAAAGTGTATTGTTTTATACACAGTGAAAATAGTCAATATTTGACAGAAAATCCAGAATCGTCAGCAAGCTGACCATCTATTCTAGATATTGAGGTGAATGTTTATATGCTACATCTAGCTTTAACAAGATTTTCCCAATAAATAGGCAAGTATAAACCTGGTGTCCTCCATGATTCCTGTTTTTTCTGACAACAAAGCACTTGAAAGCGACGAGCTGGTAATCACGACTTCAGAAATTTCTGATAACACGTGAAGGCAGCATAATTATTTATATTACATTCAACATTATTGGGGAACCTTTTACATCCATTTACCTCAAATGATCACTTATAACCTCCATCACTGAAATAAACAAATAAGGCTAATTCTCTTGTGCACATTAATTAATTAAATGGTTCAGTGACTGGTATAATACCAAACAAATTATGATAATAATAATTATATATAATGATTTTAGTACGTGACAATTAGCAAAAGAGAGACACACTTCACTGAAATAAGTAATTAAATGGCAATTAGCTTAACAATGTAAAAGTATGTTGTTGTCTCTAATTGGACAGGCACGATGAAGAACATGATATTTTAACTGTGTGGGTTAATTGAGTTCAACATAACGCTCTGATTAAATATTTTAGTACAAAGCATAATAAAGAATACATTAATAACTATATACTGTATATAAAAAATGACCTTCCACGATTACTCCAATTCCCTGTTATTGTCCATGACTGTATGAACCCTGTATCTATAAGTTTTATAGTTTATAATACTTGCCTAAGTTTATTTGAGCTCAGTTGATTTTAAAAGTCAAAACTGCTCACCACCCAGAACTTGAGGAAGTACTGAAACACTGTTGCTGCGATGAAGACGCAGTAGATCATGGAGTAAGACAGGAACAGCAGAAAGAACTTATAGTTGGAGAATCCAACACAGTTGTTTACCCTAAAGAGTACAGAAGACAAAAACATCACATATCCAACATTTCAGATCATTCAAACTATAATATTGTTGCTTATGAGATGCACATTTAAAGGTACACTATGTAACTTTTGGCCCTCTAGCATTTAAAAAACGAAACTGCATGCATTCTGCTGAAGAACTGTTTAGGTTGATCTTCGGCTCTGTGTGACTGTGCGGATGAATAGGATTCTTTCTAATAACTAAAGACAGGGTGATTATCCTCCTGCTCATAAAACATATTACTAAGCTTAAGAGAAATAAGCAGTTTAGATGAAAAGGATCTCAAGCTGACTAGATGAAGACGTTACTGTAGCTTTACGCATTAATAGACACGATACTTCCTTGAAAATAAACTCCAACACAACAACCGTAATGAAACTGTCTTCACAATAGATAATGCTTTACAGTGTTAGAGAGACACATATGGCAGTTTATCTGTTCAATAAAACACTTACTCTCCTGTTGAGTAATAAAAACACCATCATCTTCACCTCGCTTTACAACACTTCAGATCCCTCAGTTCTCTCCATCTCCTAAAGCCAAGCTGATGTTGATTCTTGTTTTATTACGAGCTCTGTCTCGTTCTCTTTTCTCCAGCACTCTCCTCTCTTACACACACACACACACACACACACACACACACACACACACACACACACACACACACACATTCTTGTACAACTATCTTTATGAGGACATTCATTGACACAATGCAATCTCTAGCCGCTTACCCTAACCTTACCCATCACAACTAAGTGCCTAACCCGACCCCTGACCCTAAACTGACCCTTAACCTTATTATAACCTTATCCCTAAAACCAAGTCTTGACCCTCAAAAACAGGCCTTTAAAGGTCAGAAGGTGAGAACCGGCCAAAATGTCCTCACTTTACTCTCTTTATCCTCACTCCAATGGTCTAAAACTCAAACTGGTCCTCACAAAGATAGTTGTACAAGTTCTCACACACACACACACACACACACACACACACACACACACACACACACACACACACACACACACACAACTAACCTCTGCCACTCTCAAACCAGACACACGTCAAAGCAGCCGGAGCAACTTTACTCTATTTAAGGATGACGAGACACAATTGAGGGATGCTTGTATACATTTTCCCTGTGAAAACCATCCCTTCAGGTCTAAAATATAAACACTCATAATAGGCTTATCATAGTGAATCAGGGTGAGACAAAACCTCATTTTGGAAGAAGGATTGATTATGTATTGGTCAATTTTGAACAAAAAAAAATAAAGTTACATAGTGTACCTAACAGAACAGAAAACAATAAATGACTTGATTCATTATATAATAAATGTTCATATACCATGGACAATGGTGATCCATTTTCAAAACACATCTATAAAAACAAAGGGAAAGAAATACACAGTGAATCCAGGTCATTTTGTTCAACTGCAGCCTGTAACTTTAATTAAAACAAGGCTTTTGTGTAGAGAGATCTGCTATCAGGAACTGGGACTGGTGTGGTGCTAGACTTACGTTTCACACACGGAGCAGTGGTGACAGCGGTCTGGCTTTATCACCTGACAGCGATCACAGAACCTGATAGCTGAAGACATGGAGATAAAGGAGATCAGCTGCCCGCCTTCACATCCGATCACATGTTTAACTGGCAAACATTCTGCTGAATGACTATATAGCTGCAGCTGCTGTTGAAAAGTACACATTAAAGACAGGTGGCTGTGTACCTCCAGACTGAGCGCGTGTGAAGATAGGAAGTTTCTTGGCAATATCCGCGAGAATCTGCTTCTGAACATCCGGCCTCTCTTCCATCTCATATCTTTCTTTATCAGTGTATGATAACTGAAACTAGAGCACAGACAATTTCAAAGTTTATCAAACATATTAGGATTTTTTGCATGACAATCAACAAAAGTTCACCTACAACTGCCATTGTTTTTGTAACTGCCATTATTCTCAAAGGTGATTCTCATTATTGTAATACAGAACTACAAAAGGAATTACAGTAATAACATTTTTAAATAAAAAACAGAGGTACACAGGCAGTACAAAAAGCACCACAATAAATTAGATAGATTTATTAATAATATTATTATTAATATATAATTATTATAATAATTTCACATCACAGTAATGAGTAAAAGGAACAAAGACTCTAAGCAGCTTTACAAAAAAAAAAAAAAAAAAAAAAATTAAATATATATATATATATATGACCCTGGACCACAAAATCAGTCTTATGGGTAATTTTTGTTTAAACTGAGATTTATACATCGTCTGAAAGCTGAACACATAATCTTTCCATTGATGTATGGTTTGTTAGGATAGGACAATATTTGGCCGAGATACAGCTATTAGAAAATCTGGAATCTGAGGGTGCAGAAAAATCGAAATATTGAGAAAATCGCCTTTAAAGTTGTCCATTTCTATTGGCGATAGTGCTGCATTCACTCACAAAAATAAATGTTTTATATATTTAAGGTGGGAAATATACAGAATATCTTCATGGAACATGATCTTTACTTAATATCCTAATGATTTTTGGCATAAAAGAAAAATCTATAATTTTGACCCATACAATGTTTTGTTGGCTATTGCCACAAATATACCGTGCGACTTAAGACTTAAGATCCAGGGTCACATATATGTGCGTGTGTATATAAATATATGTATGCATTTATATACATTCAAATATAAATGTGAGTCTTTATCATTGCAATATATGCATATATGTCTATATATATATATATATATATATATATTGCAATAATAAAGTCTCAAATTCTGTAAGGTCTTCAGAAAATGATGCATTAATAATATATTTGTCTGTAAACTGCCAGTAAGCAAGCCAAAGGTGACTGTGGCAAAGAAAGTGTAACAGCATAAGGTGTTAGTAGTGGGAGAAAAGTCTCCATGCTAATTAACTAAGTTCAGTTCAGTTAGTTAACTAAACTAGTCACATGGTAGATGTGGGACAATTCAGGAGAAATGTGCTTAATTATGAAAATAATGCAAAAAATATGAATAATTTCACATGGAGTAAAATATGACTCAGGCATTGCCACATTCAGATTCTCACAAGCACTATTTAAGACAACTAACATAACATAAATCACAAGCACCTTTTTAGACGGTATAGATGGTGGAGTAAAGATGGCCTTCCAATAGGTCCACCAAAACATTATAAAGCACACATGGAATATCAACAAATAGGCCACTGTGAAAAAAAAACACACATTACATGCTATCACAAGTAAAAGTCATGATATGTCATTACATTTGTGTCATAAGTTGATATATGCTCAAGTTGAACAGCATAAGACCAATGAGGGTGTATAAGAACTACGGCTGTGTTTACACTGGCACAAAAAAAACAGTTTTTTTACTCGCATCCGGAATTTGTTGCACACGGTTAAACAGAAAAAAATCTGCACAAGATCTAGTTTTTTTTCGCATCCGATCTGAGCCACTTCTGGTTTTAAATCAGATAGGCTATATATCCGACACCTGGACATCTGACCTACATCTAAACACGCATATCCAATTCCCCTTTAAATTACAAAACACCACAAAGCGAGGGCGACACGTTTCCCACAAAGATATTTTTTTTATTTTGTATTATGAATCAGATGTGCCTTTATGCGCTGGCGGGGGTTTTTTATTGAGGCGGAAACTTTATAAAGGAAAGAAATTACGCCCACGCAGAAACATTCAGTAGCTGGTTTTCAACCTCTGCCCTGTGTGTTTTATAGATAAAACAGCTTCACTACTGAAAGCTACATTACATTTCTCAGCAGAGACCGGGCTCGCAAAATTCCAGAATCGCTGGTAGCCCTTCGGACGGGCACTCTTCAGGGTTTGGTAGCCCGAAATTAATTTTACAAGCCCAAATAAAAGACAATTTTTAATGTAGAAAATTGGTCAGGAGGAAAAACATCAACTTTTTCAAAACACAAATATCAACAATTGGATATTAAATAATCAAATTAGAATCATCATCAATGTGTGTGTCCAGTGTGGATCATTAAGTGAATCAACTGAAGTGCGCAGCTCCGTTGTTTTAAAGTCTGACAACGTTAAAAGTGTTAATTTTCTGATGGAATAATTCACATATTGAAGTGTAGCAATCAATAATAATAACAATACCAGACTTTTTTGAGGCAAGTAAATGGTGCTGTAATTACTGTATGCTGTTTATATAGCAGAATACATGATGGTCAAGTCACCTTTATTTATGTAGCGCTGGTTACCATACAGATTTGTTTGTTTCAAAGCAGCTTTACAGTGATAGTGTGTTAGCACATGGATTCAAACATATTTCTGACACGCAAAGTAAAGCATTCACGTGAAAGTGGAGCTTTAATTTTTATTGATCATGTGCGTAGGCGTAATTTGCGGGTGGGACGGGCGGGACATGTCCCCACCACTTTTTCTCAGGATCGATATTGACCCCCACCACTTTTTGAAACATTATGATGTACCTAATACAAATAAATGAAACATCTCCAGTTAACTAGCAGAGCATTCATTTAGTTCGTTATTAAATAAGAGAGAGCGCTAAAATGTGTTTTTGAAATCAAGCTGAGCGCTCGTTGCCGCTGCTATGAGTTGCATGGATACAATATATGGATAGTGATATGGATAGTGTTCTCTAGGAGTCTTCACTCGGACACACTCTTCAATCTATCACCGTTGCGGAAGACTCTCTATTCGTTCCGGTGAAATCACAAAACAAAATGCACACAAACGTGTCCCTGCTTGACATAGACTGTAACCACTGATGATGAACATATTCGGTTTTGATGAGAAAAAAAAAGAAAAAAAACTATACGAGTGCAGATTAGAACCTCTGACACGCTTGGCAAACGTTTTAACCACATGACCATTTTTTCCCTGAAATTGTTATCGTACATATATCTGATTTAGCATTGTATTAGCAATACTAGACACGAATTATAAATCATTTTAATAGCATGACCATTCAAAACCAGAGGGTCTACTATGTGCATAGTAAAGTGATCACCGACGATAATTTTGGGTGTAACTGATGTAAACACAGATATTGAAGTGAATGTAAACAGGTGGGCCAAAAAAATCAGATATGGTCAGAAGATCGGATTGTTGATCGGAACATCAGACAAACTGTTGTTTTTTTTTGTTTTGTTTTGCAATGACTTTGAATCAGCTGGTGTTTGTGTGTATGATTGTGGACCACAGTGTAACCACAGTTGCCTAAACTGATTAGTCAAGTTTACAAATGAGTCATCTGATTTTTTTTCTTTAAGGCTTAACTGGCCATAACTAAGTAACATAGAGACTAAGTTTATGCAACTGTAGGCCTAGATGAAGTACAGTCTGATTAACTATAATGTGCTACTAACATGTCATTATTTTTTTACCCCATTATGTGTGTATAGTTTGTGTGTTTTGTGCACTTTGTTGATGTTGCAGCTTAGTTCAACTGAGAGAACATGAAAATGATATTTCCACTTCCACATTTTAAACAAAAGCCCATTCATGAATCAAGAAGGCAGGTTTTTGTCTAATAAGCAATGACTGAAGATCACTTACCCCTCTCCAGATGATTACTGAGAGTAACTGAAAAACAGGTAATCAATCAGGATCAGTGTCGTGAAACATAACGTGTGTCTCAAAACCAGCAGAAAATAGGCAGAAATCATGTGAAATCACTGAAATCATGGCCTCACAGGGATTATTCACACACTGTGATGCTGTATATGGCTTCTAAGCAGGCAACTCAATAGGTTTGAAGACACAGCCCATGTAAACAACGCTATGCCACAGGTATAACCGCGGATACAATGACTCAAACCGATTTATTTTGTATAATAATAGCAAAAATATAATAAACTGTCGAACCATTGTGAAATAGCCTAAACATGAGACTTCCTTGTTTCATGCAAACAAGAGCCATAAGCGAATTAAAAGGCATAAATGGTCAACAGTGGAATCTTACCGAAGCACAGCTCAAAGACATAGGCGTAATAAGACCAGAGGACCACAGATGAGATGATGATGACGGGAATCCAGGAGAAAATCCTCTGACAACATCTGAGTGCTCTCGACAGAGCCATGATCAGCCCGCTCTGACATCTGCTAGCGCGCCTGGCATTTGCATATTACCTCACAACGATCTGCTCTGGCATCCACTAGTACACCTGGCCATCCAAGCCACAGCAGTATCGGCAGTATGTTCTGCACTCGACAAGTGTTTGAATCCACATTAACCCTGTCACGCATAGTGGTCACTATAGTGGACAGCTATTAAAAAAGCATTTTCTTGAATTTGCACGGGTTTTTATGGCAAAGTTGCACATCAGCCTCTTCATTGGACCCTGGTGGTGCATCATCCTATAAATTGCAACCAAGGGGCAAGCCTTTGTGTTTTAATTTTTCCCTCCTCCAAACCAAGATGGCCAAGGGTCAGTCAGACATGCCAAGTTGCTCCAGAATATCCACCCATTCCTTCTATCCTAGGAGACTCTTGTAGGTAAAAAAAAATATTGCAGCATCAAGCAATATCTAATGAGTCATATCACAGTAAAATTTTCCAAGTTTTGATTTTAGATTGAGAGAAAACTCTGATTAATCACATGTCCACTGTAGTGGACGTCATGCATGCAATGGCTATATTTCAGCTACAATTCATAATTATAATGTGAATATTGTTTTTGAAATTTAAAGCTTAAAAACTTAATCTGCAGTTACCTTTTTTACTGTAAATAAATGTACTTGTATTATTAGAATGTAATTTTCATTGATATCGAAAAAAGTCATGTGATTACATAATATATGACACTTTTAATGCATTACTTGTTAGATCAAAAAGTAATCTGATTTCGTAATGCATGTTATTGTAATGCGTTTTTTTTACTCATAACATCACAAAGTAATCTGATTACGTAATGCATGTTACTTGTAATGCGTTTCTTTACTCGTTACATCAAAAAGTAATCTGATTAGGTAATGCACATTACTTGTAGTTAATTACTTGTTAGATCAAAAAGTAATCTGATTTCGTAATGCATGTTACTTGTAATGTGTTTCCTTACTCATAACATCAAAAAGTAATCTGATTATGTAATGCATGTTACTTGTAATCCGTTTCCTTACTCATAACATCAAAAAGTAATCTGATTATGTAATGCATGTTACTTGTAATGTGTTTCCTTACTCATAACATCAAAAAGTAATCTGATTAGGTAATGCATGTTACTTGTAACACATTACTTTACTCATAACATCAAAAAGTAATCTGATTATGTAATGCATGTTACTTGTAATGCGTTTCTTTACTCGTTACATCAAAAAGTAATCTGATTAGGTAATGCACATTACTTGTAGTTAATTACTTGTTAGATCAAAAAGTAATCTGATTAGGTAATGCATGTTACTTGTAACACATTACTTTACTTGTAACATCAAAAAAGTAATCTGAATGCGTTATGCATGTTACTTGTAATGCATTACCCCCAACACTGATCATTTCAGATAAGATTGAAAAAAAGTATCGCTAGGTTTTGTCAGAGGAGGGCTATGATAGAAATGTGCATGTCCATCTTGAACATAATCAGAATTATCAGCTAATAAGGGTAAATCTCCATACTCTGGTGCACTGGAGAGAGCATCTGAGTGGTTTCCACAGTTGTAGCTTGACAGGCCGTAGAAAATTCTGATGGAATCACGTCCTCATGTTCTGATATCAAAGATACGCGAAGTGCAACTTGTATGAAGTTGTATGAAGCCTTTGCAATATTTTGCATTTATATTTTTTGTATATATTTTATAGTTGTCACATGATTTGATATAATTGTATTGATTAGTTTGTTAAATTCACATACTTTATCTGTTTGATTATTGTCTTATATTTAA
Source organism: Vimba vimba (assembly GCA_022828995.1). Lineage (NCBI taxonomy): Eukaryota > Metazoa > Chordata > Actinopteri > Cypriniformes > Leuciscidae > Vimba > Vimba vimba. The sequence goes on from CM040833.1 coordinate 30,443,812, forward strand.
TATAGTATATCTTAAGTTTAAACCATAACCGCATGCTGTCCACTCAAGTGGACATCTGAAGATCTCTTTGAAAAATTTGTAAAAAAATAAAATAAAAATCAATTCTTGTTTTTCATGCCCTAAGAGCAATAAAAACACATAGGAAAAAAATCCTGGCTGAGGTTATCATAATTCATGCATGAAAGGGTTAAATCTTAATCTTTGAAATTCCTTAGCTGGGAAAATATCATACATCATTTTAAAATGTATTTCTTTACATTTTGGTGGAAGGGAAAAATAAAATATATTTGCTTCTGAATTCCTACTGATTTCCAACTGAGATGTTGAAAAATGTAATCTCCTCTTATACGATCAGTAGCTTTCATGCAAAAGACAATTTCTTAAAATCATATTAGTACACTCCTTACCAATAAAATTTAAGATAAACTATCTTGGGAATAAGCATGTATTTTTTTTTTTTTTTTTACTTTCAACTGTCATGATTCCTGTCTTGTGTTCCCCTTGTGTGTTATAACTTTTACGTTATTTCCTGTTCTGTGCCATGTTTTGTAGTCCTTTGTAGTTTTTCTTGTTGATTGTTCCCAGGTGTGTCTTGTTCGCCAATCTCCCCTTGAGTGTATATGTACCCAACCCAAGTGTTTCTCATGTTCTTTGTCTGGTGTTGCCCTTGGTTGATGTTTCTTGAGAGTTGTTTTCACGTTTAGATTTACTCTGGTTTTAGCCTGGATGTTTTTTGTCAATAACTGCATGCCATACTGCACTTGGATCCTCCTCTTCCTTGTTTCTGAAACTCTCTGCGTTACGTTAACAGACTAAACATTGAACGCTCATATAATCTTTTTTTTTTTCTTTCTTACAGGTAAAGTTTAATTTGGTGCAGAAATCAGAAAACAAAAAAACAGTGATTTGTATCATGTGCAGCACTGGCCACACACCTCTGCCACCACTCCTCCAAAAACAAAGATTTTCTCTGAAATAAAATGACACTGTAGTAGGCTAGTGAAATAAGGATTTTCAAACCTGTGTCCTGTCTTTTTCACAGTCCAAGGTCTAAACACACAAAACTCTCACACACTGAGGACATCTGCTGGTTAAAGCCTTGTAAATGCCACTAGAACTGCAAAACTCCCAATATTTTGAAATGCTTCGAAACCGTAAGCCTATGTGACTTCTGTCACACTAAATAATTTAAGGCTACATTTCATTCTATTTGCTATTTGTTGACTATTGGAAATTTATATTTGGAAACAAACTGTTGCACTATTTTCCTGTTATCTCTGTAAAGCTGCTTTGAAACAATCTGTATTGTAAAAAGCAAATACATGTGACTTGACTTGACTATTGCCAGTGGTGATACACTGAGATAAAGGTATGAGGAATCACTATACCTCCAAAGGGAATATTTGTACTTCATATCCCTGCTGAAAAAAACAAACAAACACTAAAACCAGCCTTAGCTGGTTGGCTCGGCTGGTCTTAGCTGGTCTACCAGATTGGTTTTAGAGGGGTTTTGTACACTTGTATCTGGTGAAGCTGGGAGACCAGCTAAAAGACCAGCTAAAACTGAACACCAGCAGCTAAGATCAGACAACTAGCCTAGGCTGGTTTTAGCGGTTTATGTTTACTGTTCAGATCGAATCACAAAAGAATAAGACATTTTTGAGGGAAGGACCGGTTATGGTTTTTCACTTTGACAAGGAAGAAACTTTCAAGCTAGCCTGACGTCATCATACTCAGATTCTAGTCAGAAACTTCCCGACCTAAAAATGTTGTGGGCTAGGCTAAGTTCGGCTGGCATCCAGGATACTTTCAAGCAGTTCTTCGAAGCAAATCAACTGTCAGGAGGAGGTATAATTTAGTCATAGAAATACTCCTTACGCAAATACTCAAGAAGCAAGTGCGCACACGATTCTTTCTGGTAAAACCACACGATCCCTGGCTCATTTGTTCAGTTAGAACATGTGTATTGAAAATAAATGCTACGTGTCTAGATGTGCTACCTACCTTTTTTTACACATTTCACAATACTGTCCTACTACACCTGACAGCTTCTTTTGTGCCTCACGAAGCATGGGACCCGTGCTTTAACTTGAAGAATGACTGTTTTAACTGCAGTTAGCACACACCGTCAGAACACAGACATGGACAAACAACCAAAAAGTTTCAATCAATTTTCTATTAGGTGCTGGTAGTGAAATGGTTGAATGAGTCTAGACCCAGTCACTTACTAAATGTAAATGAAAACTGTGTGAAGAGAAACTACATGTTAAATGGCAGATACTGTACATCGTAGAAATGTTTGTGCTTCTGTAAATGAAATTGACTGTACTTCTGAATGATACTGTAAACTCATGTGTGACTCTGTTATGTTTGGGAGGAAGAAAACAGAATAAGCATGATTATATTAACACATGTAAATGTGTTAATTTGTTTTCTCTGACCTTCACTCTCTGACCTTTCATCTGATTACTACTCCAACATAATTTGAGTTAGCAATGGGAACTCCAGGTCCCTTTTCTTGGTGGTAAACAATATTCTGCAACCTTTTTTTGCATAAGGTTGAAAATGTACATCAGCAATTACTTACTGGTACTCTTCACAATGACTCCTGTCAGTCTATCACTCACACACCTCCCCACTCTGTTTTCTCTAACTTTACACTACCATCTACTTCAGAAATAGTGGGTCTGATAGGTAAATCTAAATCTTCGACTTGTCAGTTAGACCCTCTACCAACTCCTAGTGAAAGCTTGTTTACCAGCCCTGTTGCCATTGATTACTAAAATTGTTCATGCTTCACTTGTTTCTGGTTGTGTATCTCCATATCTCAAATCTGCTATTATTAATCCCATACTTAAGGCCCTTTCACACCGGATGCGTAACGAAAAAGCGAATAGTTCGTGTGCGAATAGTTCGCGTCAAAACCCATCACATGAGCCGCGTAAACACGGTCTCTATCTCTATCTTTGACGATTAGCTTTCTATCCCAAATGTAGTTTAGCCTGCTAGCCTACACAGCACAGGACTATACAACAACTAAAACTAACACACAACATACTCACAGTCGTGATAACCGAATTGGTTGGCAATGCTACGCCACACAATCATTGTCCTTGTAGTATGCGTTTGGCTGAAGCCTTTTCTGTCGCCGCAAAAAAAAAAAAAAAATCGACATCGAAACGAAAAAAATAAAAGTCGTTTTTTCGCCACAGCACATTCGCGTTCAGTGTGAAAGCACTCATTACACAAACAGCTGATCAAAAAATAAAACCATCGCGCGAATTATTCGTGCGTCAAAATCGCGTCCAGTGTGAAAGGGCCTTTAAGAAACCAGGGGGTGATCCATTTAATTTTGATAATTTTCGTCCAATTTCAAATTTACCATTTATCTCTAAGGTAGTGGAAAAGTGTATTGCAATTCAAATTCATGAGCATATGAACAATTTCAATCTGGCTTTCGTCCCCACCATAGCACTGAGACTGCTCTTGTCAGAATAACCAATGATCTACTGTTGGCAGCTGACTCTGGGCTTTTAACCATACTTGTCCTTCTAGACTTGAGCGCTGCCTTTGACACTGTCTCACATAAGATACTTCTTGACAGGTTAGCTTCTATTGGGATTAGTGGCACTGCTCTGTCTTGATTTAGGTCATATCTATCTGGACGCAGTCAGCGTATTCAATTAAAAGGTTTTCGATCAAGAACATCTACAGTCACCACTGGTGTTCCCCAGGGTTCTGTCTTGGGCCCGCTTCTTTTCATTATTTATATGCTCCCTCTTGGTTATATTTTGAGGAAATATGGTGTTAATTTCCACTGTTATGCGGATGACACCCAACTTTACCTGTCTGCCAAACCCACTGGTTCTTTTCCACCACCATCTTTGTCCAGCTGTTTAGCTGAAATTAAAGATTGGCTTCCAGCTAACTTCTTGAAGGTAAATTGCAACAAAACTGAGGCTTTGCTTGTTGGCACTAAATCTGTTTTGTCTAAATCTAATAGTCTTTCTTTGTACATTGACAATACTGCAATCTGTCCTTCTTCACAGGTTAAAAGTTTGGGTGTCATCATGGATAGCACACTATCCTTTGAAGCTCAAATTAATAATATCACACGGATTGCATAATTCCACTTGCGTAATATTAACCGTCTCCGTCCCTTTCTTTCAAATAATAATACTGCAGTTCTCATTCATGCACTAGTCACTTCACGTATAGACTACTGTAATGCTCTTCTCACAGGTGTTCCCTCCAAATTGCTACATAAGCTTCAGTTGGTTCAGAATTCTGCAGCTCGTGTTTCTTTCTATAACACCTTCTACTGAGCACATTTCTCCAGTTCTTCAGCAATTGCACTGGCTTCCAGTAAAGTATAGAGTTGAATTCAAGATCTTGCTACTTACTTATAAGGCACTTCATAATCTTGCACCTCAATACCTTACACAACTTCTCCATGTTTACACTCCTTCACATACTCTCAGATCTTCATCTTCAATTTCTCTTGTGGTACCTCGGATTCGACTAACTACCATGGGTGCCAGATCTTTTAGTTATGCTGCGCCCACCTATGGAGCTCTCTTCCCCTTGATGTTCGCAATAGCGATTGATTATTGACTTTTAAAATGCATCTTAAGACATATCTTTTTATACAAGCTTTTTTATAACATGTTGTATTGAGTCTTTAATGCAATTTATCTGTATATGTGGCTTGTTTGTTGTGTGTATTGTCTTATGCAGTGACCTTTATATTGCTTGTGAGGTGACCTTGGGTGTTATGATAAGGCGCCATTAAATAAAATGCATTATAATTATTATTATTATTATTATAGGAACCTATTTTGGTATCACAACACTTTCTTTCTTTCTTTCTTTCTTTCTTTCTTTCTTTCTTTCTTTCTTTCTTTCTTTCTTTCTTTCTTTCTTTCTTTCTTTCTTTCTTTCTTTCTTTCTTTCTGTCTGTCTGTCTGTCTATCTATGTATAGACTTTGAATTAGTTCATTTGGTTTTGATTAGAGTGTGGGATTGTGTTATAAAGTTTGAGGGTAGCCCATAAATATGAATTGTGGAAATTACACATTTTATAAACTGAATTAATATAAGGCACAAATAAGGAAAAGTTTTATTGTTATACAGTGAGGAAAATAAGTATTTGAACACCCTGCTATTTTGCAAGTTCTCCCACTTGGAAATCATGGAGGGGTCTGAAATTGTCATC